>JAUNZM010000230.1:0-1200000 GCA_033459285.1 Clamator glandarius
CAGCAGATGCAGCGGTAGATGCAGATTCAGCAGGAGAAGCAATAGGAAGAGAATCTTGAGCAGATGCAGCAAAATGTGCAGCATGACAAGATGTAGAGGGACATATAGCAGCAGCAGATGCATCAGCAGATGAAGCAGGAAATGCAGCAAGAATGTAGCAGCAGAAATGTAGCCACAGACGCATCAGCAGCAGATGCAGCAGGAGATGCAGCAGCAGGAGATGCAGAATCAGAAGATGCAGCAGCAGGAGATGCAGAATCAGAAGATGCAGCACGATATACAGCAGCAGGAGATGCATTAGTAGGAGATGCAGCAGCAGGAGATTGAGAAGCAGAAAATGCATCAGCAGGAGATGCAATAGGAGGTAGAGAAGCAGAAGATACAGCAGCAGAATATATAGAGGAGATTAAGCAGGAGATGCAGCCGCAGGAGATGCAGCAGGAGAGAAAGGAGCAGAAGATGCAGCAGCAGATTCTGCAGGAGATGCATCAGCAGGAGATGCAGCAAGGGAGGAAGCATCAGGAGATGCAGCAGGAAATGCAGCAGAAGGGGATGTAGTAGCAGGAGATGCAGAAGGAGTTCCAGCAGCAGGAGATGCAGCAGGGAATGCAGCAGCAGCAGAAGTAACAGGAGATGCAGCAGCATCATATGCTGCAGGAGACGGAGCAGCAGGAGATGTTACAGGATATTCAGCCGATGATGATGCAGAAGGAGGAGGTGCAGCAGCAGGAGATGCAGAGTAGTAGTTGAAGAGAAGAAGATGCAGCAGAAGGAAATATAGCAGGAGATGCAGCCGCAGTAAATGCAGCAAAAGAGAAACAGCTTCAGATGCAGCATCAGATGCATCAGCAGGAGATCTATCAGGAGATGCAGCAGTAGATGAAGCAGCAGCAGATACAGCAGCAGATTCAGCAGATGCAGCAGTAGTAGATTCAGCAAGAGCTGCAGCAGGAAATGCAGATGAATATGCAGCAGCAGGATATGCAGGAGGAGGAGATGACGCAGGAGATACTTCAATAGAAGGTGCAACATGAGATACAGCAGATAGAGATGCAGCAGCAGACGAAGCAGAAGGAGATGCAGAAACAGGAGATGCAGCAGCAGGACATGGAGCAAGAGATGCAGCAGCAGGAAAAGAAGCTTCAGGAGATTCATTAAGAGATGCAGTATCAGGAGATGCAGCAGCAGGATCAAGAGCAGCAGGAGATGCAGCATGAGATGCAGCAGGATGAGATGAAGCAGCAAGGGATGCATCAGGAGATGCACAAGCAGCAGATTGAGCAAGAGATGCCGTAGCAGGAGATGCAGAAGGAGATGCAGCAGAAGGATATGCAGCCGCAGAAGATGCCGCAGCAGGAGATGCACCAGGAGATTCAGCAGGAGAAGCAGCAGGAGATGCAGCAGAAGATGCTGCAGCCAGAGTTTCAGTAGTAGGAGATTCAGCAGCAGATGTAGCAGGATATGCAGCATCAGCAGATGCGTCTGCAGATGAATCAGCAGAGCACGTAGGAGGAGATAAAGCAGCAGGAGATGCAGATACAGCTGGAGATACAGCAGCAGGAGATGAAGCAGCAGATGCAGGAAGAGATGCAGCAGCAGGATATACAGCAGCAGATGCAGCAGCATGAGGTGCAGCAGCAGGAGATGCAGCAAGAGATGGATATTCAGCAGGTTATGCACCAGATTATGCAGCAGGAGATGCATCAGAAGGAAGTACAGCAGGAGATGCAGCAGTACATGAGGCAGCAGCCAATGCAGCAGCAGATTAAGGAGTTGCAGTAGCCAGAAATGCAGCAGAAGATGCAGCAAGAGGAGATGCAGCAGGAGATGCAGTAGCAGGAGATGTAGCTGCAGCTGCAGAGGCAGCAGATGCAGCAGCAATAGATGCAGCAGCAGATGCATCAGGAGTTGCAGATTCAGTAAATGTAGCAGCAGAAGATGCTGCTGCAGATGACGCAGCAGGAGATGCAGCAGAAAGTAATGCAGCAGGATATGCTGCAAGAGGAGATGCAGCAGGTAATGCAGCAGCAGGGGATGCAGTAGGATTTGCAGCAGGAGATGCAGCGGAGAGGCACCAGCAAGAGATGCAGCAGGGTTACATATTCAGCAGGATATGCAGCAGGTAATGCAGCTGGAGATGCAGAAGCAGGGGATTTAGCAGGAGATGCAGCAGTAGAGGAAGCAGCAGCATATGCAGCAGCAGATGCACCAGATGGAACAGAATGTGATGCAGCAGGGGATGAAGCAGCAGATACAACAGGAAATGGAGCATCAGGAGATGCATCCACAGATGCATGAGCAGAGGATGCAGCAGGTAATGTAGCAGCAGGAGATACAGGAGCAGGAGATACAGGAGCAGGAGATACAGAAGCAGATGAAGCAGCAGATGCAGCAGCAGGAGATGCAGGAGGACATCAAGTAGCAGGAGATGCAGCAGCAGGAATTTTATTGGGAGATGCAGCAGTACATGAAGCATTTCCTGCTGATGCATCTCCTGCTGCATATCCTGCTGATGCATCTCCGGCTAAATCAGCTCTTGCTGATGCATCTTTTGCTGCATCTCCTGCTACTGCATCTCCTGCTGCTGAATCTCCTGCTGCGGCAATTCCTACTGCATCTCATGCTGCTGCAATTCCTGCAGCATCTCCTGATATATCTCCTACTTTTGCATCTGCTGCTGCTGGATTTCCAGCTGCCTCTCCTGCTTCTATATCTGCTGCTTCATCTGATGCTGCTGCATCTCCAGCTGCATCTCCTGCTGCTGCACCTCAAGCTGCTGCACCTTACTTTCTGCATCACCTTCTCTTCGTCTCTTGCTGCTGAATCTCCAGCTGCATCTCCTGCTGCTGCATCTCCTGCTGCATCTCGTCTGGCTGCATCTCCTGCTGCATCTCTTGCTAAATCTCACGCTACTACCTCCCCTGCTGGTGCATCTCCTGCTGCATTTCCTGCTGATGCATCTCCTACTTCTGCTTCATCTCCTAATGCATCTCTTGCTCCTGCATCTCCCGCTGCTCAATATCCTGCTTCATCTTGGGCTGCTACATATACTGCTTCTGCATCTCCTGCTGCTGCATCTTCTGTTACATCATCTGCTGCTGCATCTGCTGCTGCATCCTCTTCCACTACGTCTCCTGCTGCATCTCTTAGTGCTGAAGCTCATGATCCTGCATCTTCTGCTGTGGCAATTCCTGGTGCTTCATTTCCTGCGGCATTTCTTCCTTTTACATCTCCTGCTGCTGCAGCAGCTGCAGCATCTCCTGTTGCTACATCTCCTGCTGAATCTACATCTGCTGCTGCATCTGCTGCGGCATCTCTTTCTGCTGAATCTCCCATTCACCTCCTGCTGCATTGCTGATGCAGCTGCTGCTGATGCATCTCCTGCTGCTTTATAAACTACTGCTGCATATCCTGCTGCTGCATATCCGGATTCAGCATATCCTATTGCATCTGCTGGTGTTGCTTCTCCTGCTGCTTCATCTCCTGCTGTATCTCCTGCTGCTGTATTTCATACTGCATCTCCCGGTGCTGTGTCTCTTGATGCTGCATTCCCTGCAGCATCTCCTGCTTCTGTATCTTCCGCAGAATCTTTTGTTCCTGCTTCTCCTGCTGCATCTGCATCTGTTGCTGCATCTGTCGTTGCATCTCCTAATGCTTCATAAACTACTGCGACATCTGCTGCATCTCCAGCTGCATCAACTCTTCTACATCTCCTGTTGCAAAATCTCCTGCTGCTATATCTCCTGCTACACCTACTGCTGCATCTCCTGCTGCATCAATTCCTACATCTCATGCTGTTGCATATCCTGCACCTGCTTCTGCATCTCTCTTTGCTGCATCTCATACTGCATCTGCTAATGCATCTCCTCCTGCTGCATCTTTTTCTGCTGCAATTCTTTCTGCATCTGCTGCTGCATCTCTTACTCCTGCATCTGCTTCTTCAACATATCCTGCTGCATATTCTGCTGCAACTCTGATGCATCTTCTGCTACATCTCCTGCTACTGCTTCTCCTGCTTCACCTCCTGCTGATTCTGCTGCTGCTGCATCTCCTGCTTCTTCATCTCCTGCTGCTTCTCCTGCTTCTTCATCTCCTGCTGCTTCTTCTGCTGCTTCATCTCCTTTTGCTGCATATCATGCAGTATCTGATGCATCTCCTGATGCATCTTTAATTGCATCTGCTTCTGCATCTATTGCTGCTTCATCTCCTACTCTATCTACTGCTGCACTTCCTCCGGTATTTCCTGCTGCTGAATCTCCCTTTGCATCTACTGCTTCAGATACTCCTGCATCTCCTCCTGCATCTGCTGCTGCTGCATCTCCTCTTTCTGCATCTCCTGCTGCATCTGGGGCTGCTGTATCTCCTCCACCTGCATCTTCTGCTACTTCTGCTGCTTCATCAAGTGCTGAATCTCTTGCTGTATCTCCTTCTGAATTTCCTGCTGCTGCATCACCTCCTACTGCATCTGCTGCTGCATTTCCTGATGCTGCATATCCTACCTGCTACATGTCCTGCTGCATTTCTTGCTGATGAATATCCTGCCGCTGCATCCCCTGCTGCATCTATTGCTGCTGCATCTCCTGTTCATCTACCGCTGCATCTCCTGCAGCTGCATCTGTTGCATATCCTGCTACTGAATCTCCTGCTTCTGCATCTCCTTCTGGTGCATCTCCTGTGCAATCTCTAGCTACTGTATCTCCTACTGATTTTCCATCTTCTCTTCCATTAGCTGCTGCATCTACTGCTTTTGCATCCACTTCTGCATCTCCTTCTGCTGCCTCTCCATCCTACATCTCCTCGTGCTTCATCTCTTGGGGCATCTCCTGCTATAGCTCATGCTTCCTGTCCTTCTCCTGCTGCTGCCTCTCCTGCTGCATCTCCTACTGCTGCATCTCCTGGTGGATCTCCTCTTGCTAAAACTACTGCTGCATTTCCTGCTACATCTCCTGCTGCTTCATCTCCTGCTGCCTTTACTGGTGATGCATATCCTGCTGGTGCATTTCTTGATGCATCTCTTGTAGCTGCCTCTTTTTCTGCATATCCTCCTGCATCTCTTCCTTATGCATCTCTTGTTGAATCTCCTTCTACTGAATCTGCAGCATATGCTGCTGCATCTGGTGCTGCTTCACCTCCTGCTGCATCTCCTGTGTTGCGTATGCTGCTGCATCTCCTGCTATTGCATCTCCTTCTCAATCTGAATCTCCCCTTTTGTCTGCTGCCTGCATCTCCTGATGAAGCATCTCATACTGCTGCATCTACTGCTGCATCTCTTTCTGCTGCAACTACTTTTGAGTCTCTTTCATCTGCATCTCTTGAGATATACCCTGCTACATTTCCTGCTGCATCTTCTGCTGTGTCTCCTGCGGCTGCATCTCCTGTTGTATGTCCTACTGCATCTCCTGCTGCATGTCCTACTGCATCTCCTGCTGCTGTATCTCCTTCTGAAGAATCACCTTCTGCTATATCTCCTGCTGCATCTCGTAATGCTTCATCTCCTGCTGCTGCAGCTCCTGCTTTGTTTCTTGATGCATCTCCTCTCGCTGCATCTCATGAGGCATGTCGTGCTGATGACTCTCCTGCTGCTACATCTCCTGCTGCTGCATCCCCGGCTGCTCCATCCTCTCTTACATGTACTGCTACTTCATATCCTTCTACATCTTCTGCGTCTGAAGCTTAACCTCTGCTACACTTCCTGCTGCATCTCCTACTGCATCTCCTGCTGCTGCATTACCTGCTTTTGCACCCCCGGCTGCATCTACTTCTTCTTCATTTCCTGCTACAGCTTATTCTGCTGCATCTCCTGCTACTGTTTCTCCTGCTGCATCTCCTGCTGATTCTGCAGCTGCTGCATCTCCTGCCTCTTCATCTCCTGCTGCTTCTCCTGCTTCTTCATCTCCTGCTGCTTCTTCTGCTGCTTCATCTCCTACGGCTGCATCTCCTGCAGCTGAATCTGCTGCCGCAGTGCTGTGGTTGCATATCCTGTTGCTGCATCTCCTTCAGAATATCCTGATGATGCAGATGGAGCAGCAGGAGATGCAGACGTAGATGCAGCAGGAGATTCCGCAGGAAGAGATGGAGCAGGAGTTCTAGCATCAGACAAAGCAGCAGGAAATGCAGCAGCAATATATGCAGCAAATCAGGATATGAAGCATCAGGAGACTAAGCAAGAGGAGATGCAGTAGGAGATTCCACAGCAGGCGATGCAGCAGCAGTAGATGCAGCAGAGAATGCAGTAGCACGAGATTCAGCAGTAGGAGATGCAACAGGAGATGCAGCTGTAGGAGATGCAGAAACAGATGTAGCAACAGATGCAGCAGCAGGAGGTGCACGAGGTCATCCAGCAGCAGGAGATACAACATGTGAATCTACAGCAGATGTAGCAAACACTGCAAGAGATTCGCCAGCAGGCCATGCAGCAGCAGGAGATGCAGCAAGATATGCAGAAGCAGCAGATGCATCAGCAGGAGATGAAGCATCAGATGCAGGAGCAGGAGATGCAGCAGCAGGAACTGCAACAATAGGAGATGCAGCAAGAGTTGCAGCAGTACATGAAGCAGCAAGAGATGCAGCAGAAAGATATAAAGTAGCAGACAATGCATCAGAAAATGCACCAGCAGCCACTGCTGCAGGAGATAGAGCAGCAGATTCAGTAGGAGATTCTGCAGCGGGAGTTGAAGCAGCAGGATCTGCAGAAAAGAAGATGCAGCAGCAGGAGATGAAGCAGGAGATGCAGCAGCAGAAGATGCAGACGTACCTGAAGCAGCAGCAGCACAAGAAAATGAAGCAGGAGATGCGGCAGGATAAGATGCAGTACCAGCAGATGCAGTAGGAGATGAGCATCTGGAGTTGAAGGAATAGAAAATGCTGCAAGAGATGCAGAAGCAGATGATAGAGCAGGAGAAGATGCAACATAAGAATATGCATGAGGAGACTCAGGAGCTTCAGCATGTGATGCAGGATCACGAAATGCAGAAGCAAGAGATGCAGCAGTAGGAGATGCAATAGGAGATGCAGAAGCAGGAGGTGGAGCAGTAAATTCATCAGGAAATGCAGCAGGAGGAGATACAGCAAGAGGAGATCTAGCAGAAAGAGATGCAGCAGGAGATGCAGCAGGCGATAGAGCCGCAAGAAATGCAGCAGGAGATGCAGCAGCAGAAAATGCAGCAGCAGGAGATGCAGCAGAAGATGCAGCAGGAGATACAGCAAAGGAGATTCAGCAGCAAACACAGGAGATTCAGTAGCAGCAGATGCTGCAGCAGACGCATACAGAAGCAGGAGTTGCAGCAGGAGGAGATTCAGCACCAAAAAATGCAGCAGGAGATGCAGGAGGAGATGTAGCCGCAGGAAATGCAGCAGCAGGAGATGCAGCAGGAGATGCAGCAGCAGGAGATGCAGCATGAGATGCAGCAGCAAATTAAGTACCAGCAGAGGAGGCAGAGGGAGATGCAGCAGCAGGAAATGCAGCAGTAGATACAGAAGACAGAGATGCAGCAGCAGCAGCAGATGCAGCAGGAGATAGACCGTTAGACACTGCAGCAGGAGATGCAGCAGGAACTGCATCAGCAGGAGATTCAGCAGGAGATTATGCAGCAGGTGATACAGCAGCAAATGCAGCAGCAGGAGATGCTGCAGCAGGTGTATCAGGAGGAGATGAAGCAGCAGGAGACGTAGCAGGAGGTATGCAGTAGGAGATGCAGTAGGAGATTCTATAGCAGGAGATGCAGCAGGAATTGCAGCAGCAGGAGATGCAGCACCGAGAAATGCAGCAGGAGATGCAGGAGGAGGTGCAGCCGCAGGATATGCAGCAGCAGGAGATGCAGCATGAGATGCAGCAGCATATGCAGCAGCAAATTAATTACCAGCAGATGAGGCAGAGGTAGATGCAGCAGCAGGAATTGCAACAGTATATATAGAAGGTGGAGATGCAGCAGCAGGACATGCAGAAGGATGAGATGCATCATATAATGCAGCAGGAGATTCAGGAGGAGATGCAGCAAGAGACTCAGCAGGAGGTGCAGCAGCATGGGATGACACAGGAGATGCATCGGCAGTAGATGCAGCCGTGTACGCAGTAGCAGGAGTTGCAGCAGCAGGAGATGCATCAGGAGATGATGCAGAAAGAGACGCAGCATCAGATTCATCAGCAAGAGATGCAGGAGGAGATCCAGCAGCAGGAGATGCAGCATGAAATGCATCAGCAGGAGATGTAGCAGAAAAAGCTCCAGATGCATCAGCATGAGTTTCAGCAGACATGCTGCAGCAGATGCAACAGGAGGAGATTCCGCAGGATATTGAGCAGGAGATGCAGCAGCAGAAGATGCAGAAAGAGATGAAGCATGAGGAGATGCAGAAGCAGGAGATGCAGCATGAAATGCAGCAGCAGGAGTTGAAGCAGGAGATGCAGCAGGGAATGCAGCAGCAGCAGATGTAGCAGGAGATGCAGCAGCATCATATGCAGTAGGAGATGTAGCAGCAAGAGATGAAGAAGCAAGAGATGGTGAGGCAGGAGATGCTACAGGAGATGCAGCGGGAGGAGATGAAGCAGCAGGAGATGCAGAGTAGTAGATGCAGAGAAGAAGATGCAGCAGAAGGAGATATAGCAGGAGATTCAGCCGCAGTAAATGCAGCAAGAGTTACAGCTGCATCAGATGCAGCATCAGTTGCAGCAGCAGAGGATGCAGGAGCAGATGCAGAAGCAGGAGATGCACCAGCAGGAGAGGTAGTAGGAGATGCAGCAGTAGATTTAGCAGCAGCAGATGCAGGAGCAGATTCAGCAGATGCAGCAGTATTAGATTCAGAAAGAGATGCATCACCAGGAGATGCAGTAGTAGAAGATGCAGCAGGAGATGCAGCAGGAGATGCAGCTGCAGGAGATGCAGCAGCAGGAGATGTAGCAGGAGATGCAGCAGTAGATGAATCAGAAGAAGGTGTAGCAGCAAATGCAGGAGATGCAGAAGCAGATGCTGCAACAGATGCATCAGGAGGAGACACAGCAGGAGGTGATGCAGCAGGTAATACAGCAGCAGAAGATGCAGAAGCAGGAGATGCAGAAAGAGATTCAGCAGCAGGAGATGAAGAAGCAGGAAATGCAGCAGTATATACAGAAGCAGGTTATGCAGCAAGAGGACATACAGCTGGAGGAGATACAGAAGGTATTGCAGCAGCAGGAGATACAGCAGGAGATGCAGCAGCAGTAGATGCAGCAGCAGGAGATGCAGAAGGAGATGCAGATGCAGCAGGAGATGCAGCAACAGGAGATTCATCAGCAGCAGATTCAGCAGTAGACAGAGCAGCAGACAGAGCAGCGGTAGACAGAGCAGCAGGAGATGCAGCTGCAGGAGATGCAGCAGGAGATGCAGAAGCAGAAGATGAAGCAGGAGATGCAGAAAGAGAAGATGAAGCAGGAGATGCAGCAGCAGCAGATTCCGCAGCAAGAGAAGCAGCAGTAGATGCAGCAGGAGATGCAGAGAATGGAGATGAAGCAGTAGGAGTTGCTGTAAGAGATGCAGCAGCAGGGAATGTAGCAGCAAGAGATTGAGCAGGTTATGCAGCAGCAGATGCAGCAGGAGGAGATGCAGCAGGAGGAGATGCAGCAGGAGATTAAGCAGCAAATGCAGAAGCAGCAGATACAGCAGATGGAGATGCAGCAGCTAATGCAGATTCAGCAGCAGATTCTGAAGCAGGAGATGCTGCAGCAGATTCACAGTAGGAGATGCATCAGCAGGAGGTGCGGCAGAAGTAAATGCAGCAGGCTAATCAAGAGGAGGAGCTGCAATAGACAATGCAGGAGTAAGAGATGCAGCAGGAAATCCAGAAGGTAACACAGCAGGAGAAACTTCAGGAGGAGATGCAGCAAGACATGCAGCAGCAGCAGCAGACGCAGAAACAGAGCAGCAGGAAATGCAGATTCAGCAGGAGATGCAAAAGGAAGAGAATCTTCAGCAGATGCAGCAGGATATGCATCATGATGAGATGCAGCAGGACATTTGGCAGCAGCAGATGCATCAGCAGATGAAGCAGGAAATGCAGCAGAAAGAGATGAATCAGCATCAGATGCAGCCGCAGATGCAGCAGCAGGAGATGCAGCAGCATCTGATGTAGCAGGAGATGCAGAATCAGAAGATGCAGCAGTAGGATATGAAGCAGAAGATGCAGCAGAATATAGAGCAGCAGGAGATGCAGTTGGAGATGCAGCAGGAGAAGCAGCAGCATGAGATAGAGGAGGAGAAAATGCAGCATCAGGAGATTCAGCAGCAGGAAGTGCAATAGGAGATACAGAAGCAGGAGATATAGCAGCAGAGGATACAGCAGGACATTAAGCAGGAGATGCAGCAGGAAGAGATGCAACTGGATATAGAGCAGCAGGAGATGCAGCAGGATATACAGCCGCAGGAAATGGCGGAGAGAAAGCGGTAGAAGATGCAGGAGCAGATTTAGCAGCAGATTCAGCAGGAGATGCAGCAGGAGGAGATGCAGATAGGGAGGATGCCTCAGGAGATGCAGCAGGGAATGCAGCAGCAGTGGATGTAGTAGCAGGAGTTGCAGAAGGAGATGCAGAAGGATATGCAAAAGCAGGAGTAGCAGCAGGGAATGCAGCAGCAGGGGATGTAGTAGCAGGAGATGCAGCAGCACCATATGCAGTAGGAGATGGAGCAGCAGAAGAGGAGGTAGCAGGAGATGCTACACGAGATTCATCACGAGATGACAGAGGAGATGCAGCAGCAGGAGATGCAGAGCAGTAGATGAAGAGAAGAAGATGCAGCAGAAGGAAATATAGCAGGAGATTCAGCCGCAGGAAATGCAGCAGGAGAGAAAGCAGCAGGAGATGCTACAGGAGATTCATCACGAGATGAAGGAGGAGATGCAGCAGTAGGAGATGCAGAGTAGTAGATGAAGAGAAGAAGATGCAGCAGAAGGAAATATAGCAGGAGATTCAGCCACAGGAAATGCAGCAGGAGAGAAAGCAGCAGGAGATGCAGCAGGAGAGGATGCAACAGCAGATGCAGCAGCAGATTCAGCAGATGCAGCAGCAGATTCAGCAGATGCAGCAGTAGTAGACTGAGAAAGAGCTGCAGCAGGAAATGCAGATGAATATGCAGCAGCAGGAGCTACAGCAGGAGATGCATCTGCAGGTGATGCAGAAGGAGATGCAGCGGGTGATGCTCAAGGAGATGCAGCAGGAGATGCAGCAGGAGATGAAGCAGCAGGATATGCAGCAGAAAGAAGATGACACCGGAGATGCTTCAATAGCAGGTGCAACATGAGATAGAGCAGGAGATGTAGCAGCAGACGAAGCAGACGGAGATGCAGAAACAGGAGATGCAGCAGAACGTCATGGAGCAAGAGATGCAGCAGCAGAAGATGAAGCAGCAGGAGATATAGCAGCAGGAGATGCAGCATGAGATGCAGCAGGGGGAGATGGAGCAGGAGGAGATGAAACAAGCGGAGATGCAACATGAGATGCAGCAGGGGGAGATTCAGAAGGAGATGCAGCAAGAGGAGATGCAACATGAGATGCAGCAGGGGGAGATTCAGCAGGAGATGCAGCAGGAGGAGATGCAGCAGGAGATGCAGCAGAAGAAGATTTAACAAGAGATGCAGCAGGAGGAGGTACAGCAGATGCAGCAGCAGATGCAGCAGCATGAGATGCATAAGAGATGCAGCAGCTATTGACGCAGCAGGAGATGCTGGAGCCGGAAATGCAGAGGGAGATTAAACAGGAGATGCTGCAGCAGGTGCTGAAGCAGCAGATGCAGCAACAGATGCAGTAGCAGGAGATGTTGCAGGTGGTGCAGCAGTAGGTGAAGCAGCACCAGATGAAGCAGCATATGCTGCAGATGCAGCAATAGGTGATGCAGCAGGTAATGCTGCAGGAAGAGATGCAGGAGGAGATGCACAAACAGGAGATGCATCTGCAAGATATAAAGAGCAGCAGATGCAGCAACAATTGGAGCTGCATGAGATGCACCAAAAAATATAGCAGGAGATGCAGCCGAAGGAGATGTAGCAGGAGATGCAGCAGCAGGAGACGCAGCCACAAATGCATTCAGCAGGAGATGCAGCAGGAGATGCAGCAGCAGGAGATTCAGTAGCAGGAGATTCAGCAGCAGATGTAGTAGGATATGCATCATCAGGAGATGCGTCCACAGATGCATCAGCAGAGAATGCAGCAGGAGATACAGCTAGAGATGCAGGAGGAGATGAAGTAGCAGATGCAGCAGCAGCAGGTGCAGGGGAATATCCAGCAGCCGGAGATGTAGCAGGAGATGCAGCAGTACATAAAGTAGCAGCAGATACAACAGCAGATTTAGGAGATGCAGCAGCACGAGATGCAGCAGGAGATAAACAACAGAAGATACAGAAGGAGATGCAGCAGCAGAAGTTGAAGCAGGAGATGCAGCAGGAAATGCCGCAGGATGCGATGCAGCAGGAAATACAGAAGCAGATGCAGCAGCAGATTAAAAAGATGCAGCAGCAGGAAATGCAGCAAGATATGCTGAAGGAAGATATGAAGCAGGTAGTACAGAAGGAGGGGATGCAGTAGGATATGAAGCAGGAGATGCAGCAGCAGCAGATGCAGCAGGGGATGCATATTCAGCAGTAGATTCAGCAAAAATTGGGAAGGAAGATGCAGCAGCAGGAGATTTAGCAGGAGATGCAGCAGTAGATGAAACAGCAGCATATGCAGCAGCAGATGCACCAGATGGAGCAGAAAGAGATGCAGCAGGGAATTAAGCAGCAGATGCAACAGGAAATGGAGCATCAGGAGACGCATCCGCAGATGCCTGAGCAGAGGATGCATCAGGAGATGTAGCAGCAGGAGATACAGAAGCAGAGGATGCAGCAGGAAATGTAGCAGCAGAAGATAGAGAAGCAGGAGATGAAGCAGCAGATGCAGCAGCAGGAGATGCAGGAGGACATCAAGTAGCAGATGTAGCAGCAGATGCAGCAGTACATGAAGCATTTCCTGCTGCTGCATCACCTGCTGCTGTATTTCCTGCGGCTGCACCTCCTCCTACATTTCCTGCTGCATTTCGTGGTGATGCATCTCCTGCTGCTGCAAATCCTACTGCATCTTCTGCTATAGAATCTCCTGCTGCACCTGCTGCTGCATAACATGCTGCAGCATCTCTTGCTTAATCTCCTGAAGCATCTCCTGCTGCATTTTCTGCTGGTGCATCTCCTGCCTCATATCCTGCTGCTGTGTCTCCTTCTGATGCATGTTTTGCTGCATCTCCTGCTGATGCATCTACTTCTGCATATCCTGCTACTGCATCTACTTCTTCTGCATCTCCGGCTCCAGCATCTGCTTCATCAATTGCTGCTGCATCTTTTATGCATCTCCTTCTGCTGCATATGCTGCTGCATCTGCTGCTGCTGTACCTCTTCCTGCTGCATCTCATGTTGCATCTCCTCCTGCTGCATCTCATGTTGCATCTCCTCTTGCTGCATCTCATGTTGCATCTCCTCCGGCTGCATCTCATGTTGCATCTCCTCTTGCTGCATTTCCTGCTGAACCTCCTCCGGCTGAATCTCCTGGTGCATCTCCTGCTACGGAATCTCCTGCTGTATCTGCTGCTTCTGCATCTCCTTCTGCATCTCCTACTACATCTCCTGCTGCTGTGTCTTCTGCTGAATCTACTGTTGCATCTGCTGCTGATGCATCTGCTGCTGCATCTCATGCTGCTTCATCTCATGCTGCTGCATCTCATACTGCATCTCCTGCTGATGACTCTCCTCCTTCTAAATCTCCGCCTGCATCAGCTGCTTCATTTCCTGCATCTCCTGCTTCTGCATATCCTTTTGCATGTCTTGCTGCTACATCTCCTGTTTCTGCCTCTCCTACTCCTGCATCTCTTCTGCTGCATCTCTTGCTTCTGCATTTCCTGCTCCTGCTTCTCCTAATGCATTTCCTGCTGCATCTCCTCCAGCATTTTCTATTGCTTCAACTCCAGATGCTGCATCTCCTATTGCATCTGCTGGTACTGCATCATATCCTGCCGCATCTCCTGCTCCGTTTTCTTGTGCGTCTGCTGCTTCATGTACTGCTGTATTTTCTACTGCTGCATCTCCTGCTGATGCATCTGCTGTTGCATCTCCTGCTACATCTCCTGCTGCTGCATCTTCTTCTCTGCAGATCCTGCTGCTTCATCTCCTGCTGCATCTCCTGCTGCTGCATCTTCTTCTCTGCAGATCCTGCTGCTTCATCTCCTGCTGCTTCATCTCCTGCTGAATCCACTGCTCATTTCCTGCGGCTGCATCTCCTGCTGCAGAATCTACGGCTGCAACTTCTGCTTTTGCATCTCATGCTACTGCCTCTGCTGCATCATCTACTCCTGCCTCTCCTCCTACAGCATCTCTTTCTGTATCTCGTGCTACATCTCATGAAGCTGTACCTGCTGAAGCACCTCTTCCTGCTGCATCTCCATATGAATAGGCATCTATTGATGCATCTGCTGCTGCATCTCTTGCTGCTGCATCTCCTTCTGTATCTGCTGTTGAACCTGATGTTGCATCTCTTGCTGCTGCATCTCCTGCTGCTGCATCTCCTTCTGCATCTGCTGTTGAATCTGCTGTTGAAATTCCTGTTGCTGCACCTCTTGCTCCATATCCTTCTGATGCATCTGCAAGTTCATCTTATGATACTGCTATCTTGCAGGTTCTCCTGCTGCTGAATGTCCTGCTGCTGCAAACCCTGCTGCATCTACTGCTGCTGCATCTCCTGTTTCTGCATCATCCGCTGCTGTATCTAGTGATTAATCTCCTACTGCTGCATCTGCAGCATTTTCTGCTGCATGTGCTTCTGCTTTATCTAGCGCTGCATCTTCTGCATACCCTGCTGCTACATCTCCTGTTTCTGCATCATCCGCTGCTGTATCTAGTGATTAATCTCCTACTGCTGCATCTGCAGCATTTTCTGCTGCATCTGCGGCTGCTTCATATACTTCTGCATCTCCACCTGCATCTCCTCCTGCTGCGTCTCCTTTATCTGCTGCTGCATCTCCTTCTGCATCACCTGCTACTGAATCCCCTGCTGCTGACTCTAAGCCTACCGTATCTCTTGCTGACGCATCTCCTGCTGCATCTCTTGCTGCTGCATAGCCTGCTGCATCTCCTCTTGCTGAATGTCCTGCTGCTGCATCTCCTACTGCTGAATCTGCTACTGCTTCATACACTGCTATATCTACTGCTGCTGCATACACTGCTATATCTACTGCTGCTGCATCTCCTGCTGTATCTTCTGCCGCATCTCCTGTTTCCTCTTCTTCTGCTGCATGGCTTGCTGCTGCATCTACTGCTGTTTCGTCTGCTGCTGCATCTCCAGCTGCAGCACCTCATGATGCATCACGTCTTGCTCAATCTCCTGCTGCATATCCTGCTGATACATCTCCTGATACTACATCTGCTTCTGCATCTCCTGCTGCATCTTTTGCAGCTGCATCTCCTTCTCCATCTCCTGCTGGTGAATATTCTCCTGATGGACCTCCTTATGCATCTCTTTCTGTTGCATCTTCTGCGTTTCCTGATGCATCTCTTCCTGCTGCATCTCCTGCTGAAAATCATGCTGATGCATCTGGAGCATTTTCTGCTACATCACCTGCTGATGCATTTCCTGCTGCATCTCCTGCTGCTGCATCTCCTCCTGCATCTCCTGCTGCATTACATGATGCATGTCATCCTGCTGCATGTCCTGCTGCTGCATCTCCATCTTCTATATACACTGCTGCAATTCCTGCTGCTGCATCTCCCTCTGCCTCATTGGCTGGTACTTAATCTGCTGCTGCATATGCTGCTGCATCTCATGCTGTTGCATCTCATGCTGCATCTCCTGCTACTGTATTTCCTGCGGCTGCACCTCCTCCTGCATCTCCTGCTGCATTTCTTGGTGCTACATCTCCTGCTGCTGCAAATCCTGCTGCATCTTCTTCTATAGAATCTCTTTCTGCATCTCCTGCTGCATACCTCCTGCTACGTCTCCTGCTGCTGTATCTCCTACTGATACATCTGCTGCAGCATCTCCTGCTGCTACTTCACCTGCTGCACCATCTGCTGATGTATCACCTGCTGCATAATCTCCTGCTGAATCTCCTACTGCTGCAGTACCTGCTGTATCTTCTGCTCTCCTGTTGCTGCATATCCTGCTTCTGTATATACTGCTGCATTTCCTGCTGCTTCATTTCCTGCTGCGAAATCTCTTTCTGCCTCTCCTGCTGCGGAATCTGCTGCTACTGCATCCTCTGCTGTATCTACTACTGAGGCATCTCCTGCTGCGGAATCTGCTGCTACTGCATCCTCTGCTGTATCTACTACTGAGGCATCTCCTGCTATATCTTCTCCTTCTGCATCTACTGCTACATCCTCTGCTTCTGCATCTTCTGCTGCTGCGTCTGCTGCATCATCTCCTCTTGCCTCTCCCCCTACTGCATCTCCGGCTGAATCTCCTGCTGCATCTCCTGATGCTGTATCATCTGAATCATCTCTTCCTGCTGCATCTCCAGCTGAATCTGCAGCCACTGCTGCATCTGCTTTTGCATCTCCTTCTGTTGCGTCTCCTGCGGCATCTGCTGCTGCATCGGCTGCTGCATCCTGTGTTGCTGCATCTGCTGTTGCATCTGCAGCTGCTTATCCTGCTGCAGAAATTCCTGCTGAATCTGCTGCTGAATCTGCTGCGGCTGCATCTCCTGCGGCTTCATCTCCTGCTCTTGCATCTCCTACTGCTGAATCTCCTCCTGAATCTGCTGTGGCATTCTCATGTTGCTACATATCCTGCTACATCTCCTGATGCATCTCCTGATGAATATGCATCGCCTGCTGCATCTCCTCCTGCTGCATATTCTGTGGCATCTCCTGCTGCATATCTTGCTATTTCATCTCCTGCTGCATCTCCTGCTGAATATGTCTACCCTGCTGCATCTCCTGCTGCAGTGTCTAACGGTCTATCTCCTGCTGCATCTGCTGCTGCTGCATCTCCGTCTTCTGTATCTACTGCTGCATTTCCTGCTGCCGCATCTCCCTCTGCCTCCTCTGCTGGTACTTAATTTGCTGCTGCATATGCTGCTGCATCTCCTGCTGCATCTCCTGCTGCATTTCTTGGTGCTGAATCTCCTGCTGCTGCAACTCCTGCTTCTGTAATGCCTGCTGCTTTTCCTGCTACTGCATCTGCTCCTACTGCATCTCCTGCTGCATCTTTTCTTGCTGCATTTTGTCCTGCATTTCTGGCTACTGCATATCCTTGATCAGCTGCTGCATCTGCTGCTGCTTCATGTACTGCTGCATCTCTTGCTGCATCTCCTGCTGATGCACTTCATGCTGCTGCATCTGCTGTCGCATATCCTGCTGCATCTGATGTTTCCACATCTCTTGATGTTGCATATCCTGCTGCATTTCCTGCAGCATTTGCTGCTGCTGCAATTCCTGCTGCATCTCCTGCTGCATCTCTGGCTGCATCTCCTGCTGCATCTCCTGCTGCTGCATCTCATCCTGCTGCATCTCCTGCTGCATTTGCTTCTGCATTTCTACTTCATCTCTAGCTTCATCTTCTGCTGCTGCATCTCCTTCTGTATCTTCTACGGTTTGAGATCCTGCTGCATCTCCTCTGCTACATCTCCTGAATCTGCTGTTGTATCTGCTGCTACTTCATGTACTGCGGCATCTCCTGCTGCATTTCCTTCTGATGTATCTCCTGCTGCTGGATCTCCTCCTGCATCTGCTGCCGCTGCATCTGCTGCTTCATCTTATGCTGCTTTATCTCCAGCGGTATCTCTTGCTTCTGTATCTCCTCCTACATGCTCTGCCGATGCTTCTGCGGACGCATCTGCTGATGCTGCATATCCTGCTACATCTGCTGCTGAAACTCCTGCTACTGAATCTCTGACTGCGGCACCTCCTACTGCATATCCTGCTGAATGCTTTTGCAGCTGCGCCTCCTGCTGCTGCATCTCCTGCTGCTGCCTCTGCTGCTGCATCTGCTGCTGATCTATCTCCTGCTCCATCTCTTCCTGCTGCATCACCTGCTGCATCCCCTCCTGGTGCATCTGCAGCATCTCCTCCTTCATCTGGTGCTGCTTCGCCTACTGCTGCAACCCCTGACTCGTCTCCTGCTGCAGCATCTCCTGCTTAATCTCCTGAAGCATCTCCGGCTGCATTTTCTGCCGGTGCATCTCCTGCCTCATATCCTGCTGCTGTGTCTCCTGCTGATGCATGTTTTGCTGCATCTCCTGCTGATGCATCTACTTCTGCATCTCCTGGTGATGTATCTACTTCTGCATCTCCGGCTCCAGCATCTCCTGCTTCATCAATTGCTGCTGCAGCTCTTATGCATCTTATTCTGCTGTATATTCTGCTGCATCTGCTGCTACTGTACCTCTTCCTGCTGCATCTCATGTTGCATCTCCTCCTGCTTTATTCCTGTTCCATCTCTTCCTGCTGCATCTCCTACTGCATCTCCTGCTGCACATCCTGCCGCTGCATTCTGTTTTGCATCTCCTGCTGCATCTCCTTCTGCATCACCTGCAGATGCATCTCCTGCTGTATCTCCCTCTGCTGCATATTCATCTGCATTTCCTGCCGCTGCTTTCTGAATCTACTACTGCTGCATCTGCTGAATCTTCTGCTGCATCTGCTGCTGCTTCATCTGCTGCTGCTTCATCTACTGCTGCGTCTGCTGTTGCATCCTCTGCTGCTGCACCTGCTGCTGCTTTCTCTCTTGCTACATTTACTGCGGCTGAATCTCCTGCTATATTTCCTTCTGCTGCATCAGGAGATGCCGCAGTGGGAGATGCAAAATAAGGATATGCAGCAGATGCAGCAGAAGGAGATGCAGCAGGAGGAGATGCAGCAGCAGAAGATGCAAAAAGAGATGCAGGAGCAGGAGATTCGTCAGGAGATACATCTCCTGCTGCCTCATATTTTTATATATGTCCTGCTGCATCTACTGCTGCTGCCTCTGCTGGTGCATCTGCTGCTGATCTATCTCCTGCTCCATCTCTTCCTGTTGCATCACCTGCTGCATCCCCTCCTGGTGCATCTGCAGCATCTCCTCCTTCATCTGGTGCTGCTTCACCTACTGCTGCAACCCCTGACACGTATCCTGCTGCTGCATCTCCTGCTTAATCTCCTGAAGCTTCTCCTGCTGCATTTGCTGCCGGTGCATCTCCTGCCTCATATCCTGCTGCTGTGTCTCCTGCTGATGCATGTTTTGCTGCATCTCCTGCTGATGCATCTACTTCTGCATCTCCTGCTGCAGCTCTTGCTGAATCTACTACTGCTGCATCTGCTAAATCTCCTGCTGCTGTATCTACTGCTGCAGAGGATTCAACAGCAGGAGATGCACCTGAGAAACAGTAGCAGGAGGCACAGCAACAGGAGATGCAACACGAATGCAGCAGGGGATTCAGTAGCAGGTGATGCAGCAGCAGATGCAGAAGAAGTTAATTCAGCAGCAGAAGATGTAGCAGCACATGCAGCAGTAGTAGATGAAACCGAGAAGAAGAAGCAGGGGATACAGCAGCAGGAGATGCAGCAGGAGATGCATATTAAGCAGGAAGTGCAGCAGGAGATGCAGCAGCACATTCAGCAGCACAGTCAGCAGACGATGCTGAAGCAGGAGATTCAGCAGTAGGAGACTAAGACTCGGCAAATACTGGAGCACGTGCAGCAGGAGATGCAGCAGGAGATGCAGCAGCAGGAGATGCAGCAGTGTTTTCAGTAGCAGCAGCTAGAGCATCAGGTGATGCAGGAGGACATAAAAAATCAGAATGTGAAGCAGCAGGAGATGCAGCAGTAGATTAATCTACAGCAGATACACCAAAAGATGCAGGAGATACAGCAGCAGGAGATGCAGCTGGAGATGCAGCAGCAGTAGATTGAGCAAGATACACAGAAGCAGGAGATGCATCGGTGGGAGATGTGGCATGAGAGGCAGATGAAGGAGATCCTGCAGCATATGCAGTAGCATATACAGCACCAGCAGATGCATCAGCAGGAGATTCAGTAGCAGGAGATGCAGCAGTCGGATTCAGCAGGAGATGCATTAGCAGGAGATGAAGCAGCAGGAGATGCAGCAGAAAAGAAGATGCAGCAGCAGGAGATGAAGCAGGAGATGCAGCAGCAGAAGATACTGCAGTTCATGAAGCAGCAGACGCACAAGAAAATGGAGCAGGAGATGCGGCAGGATAAGATGCAGTACCAGCAGATGCAATAGGAGATGCAGCATCTGGAGTTGAAGCAATAGAAAATACTCCAGGAGATGCAGCAGCAGACGATAGAGGAGGAGAAGATGCAGCATAAGGATATGCATGAGGAGTTTCCACAGGAGCTTCAGACGATGCTGAAGCAGGAGATTCAGCAGCAGGAGACTAAGACTCGGCAGATACCGGAGCACATTGAGCAGGAGATGCAGCAGGAGATGCAGCAGCAGGAGATGCAGCAGTGTTTGCAGTAGCAGCAGATTGAGCATCGGGTGATGCAGGAGGATATCAAAAATCAGCAGCAGGAGATGCAGCAGTAGATTAATCTACAGCAGATGCACCAAATGATGCAGGAGATGCCACAGCAGGAGATGCAGCTGGGTATGCAGCAGCAGTAGATTGAGCAAGATATAGAGAAGCAGGAGATGCATCGGTAGATGTGGCATGAGAGGCCGAAGAAGGAGATCCTGCAGCAGATGCAGTAGCATATACAGCACCAGCAGATGCAGCAGCAGGAGATTCAGTAGCAGCAGATGCAGCAGTCGGAGATGCAGCAGTCGGAGATGCAGCAGTCGAAGATGCAGCAGGTTATGCATCAGTAGGAGATGCATTAGCAGGAGATTCAGGAGCAGGAGATGCATCAGGAGATGCAGCAAGAGGAGATGCAGCAGATTATGCAGCAGCAGGAGATTCAACAGCAGAAGATGTAGCAGCAGGAGATGAAGCAGGAGATGAAGCAAGAGCTTTAGCAGGAGATACAGAAACAGAAGATTCAGGAGCAGGAGATGCAGCAACAGGAGATGCAGAAGCAGATGCAGAAGTAGGAGGTGAAGCAGCAGGAATTTCAACAGCAGATTCAACAGCAGATGCAGAAGGAGATGCAGCAGCAGGAGATGCAGCAGCAAGAGATGCAACATCAGGTTCAACAGCAGATACAGAAGGAGATGCAGCAGCAAGAGATGCAGCAGCAGATGCATCAATAGATGCCTATTCATATGGAGATGCAGCAGGAAGAGGTGCTTCAGCAGGTACAGCTTCATGAGATGTAGCACGAGATACAGAAAGAGATGCTGTAGGAGGAGAGGCAGGAGTAGATGATGCAGCAGACGCAGTAGCATGAGATGCAAAAGCAGAAGTTGCAGCCGTAGATTCTGCAGCAGGAGATGCAGCTGCAGGAAATGAGCAGTGGATTCAGCAGGAGATGAAGCAGCAGGAGATGAAGCAGCAGGATCTGCAGAGAAGAAGATGCAGCAGCAGGAGATGTAGCAGGAGATGCAACAGCAGATGCATCAGCAGGAGATGCAGCAGCAGAAAATACAGCAGTACATGAAGCAGCAGATGCACAAGAAAACGGAGTAGGAGATGAGGCAGTATATGATGCAGTACCAGCAAATGCAGTAGGAGATGCAGCATCTGGAGTTGAAGCAATAGAAAATGCTGCAGGAGATGCAGCAGGAGATGAAGCAGCATGAGATGCAGCAGCAGATGCATCAGCAACAGATGCATCAGCAGCAGATGCAGCAGTAGGAGAGGCAGAAACAGGAGATGTAGCACCAAGACATGCAAAAGGATATGCAGAAGCAGGAGATGCAACAGTAGAAGATGCAGGAAATGCAGCAGCTGATGCAGGAGGAGATTTAACGGGGGAGATGCAGCAGCAGGAGAGGCAGCAGCAGGAGATGCAGCAGCAGGAGATTCAGCAGCAGATGCAGCAGCAGATGCAGCAGCAACAGATGCATCAGCAGCAGATGCAGCAGTAGATTCAGCAGAAGACACAGCAGCAGGAGATGAAGCAGGTGGAGATGTAGGAGGAGATGCAGCAGGAGGAGATGCATTGGGAGATGCATATTCAGAAGGAGATGCATCAGGAGATGTAAGAGGATATGTAGCAGCATGAGATGCATCATGAAATTCAGGAGGAGATACAGCAGATCGAGAAGCAAGAGCAGGAGATGAAGCAGCAGGAGATGCAGCCGTAGCAGATCCAGCAGCAAGAGAGTCAGCAGGTTATGCAGCAGGAGACGCAGCAGCAGGAGATGCAGTAGGAGGAGATGCAGCAATAGGAAATGCAGCAGGAGATTAAGCAGCTAATGCAGAAGCAGCAGATACAGCAGGTGGAGATGCAGCAGCAGATGCAGCGGTAGATGCAGATTCAGCAGGAGAAGCAATAGGAAGAGAATCTTGAGCAGATGCAGCAAAATGTGCAGCATGACAAGATGTAGAGGGACATATAGCAGCAGCAGATGCATCAGCAGATGAAGCAGGAAATGCAGCAAGAATGTAGCAGCAGAAATGTAGCCACAGACGCATCAGCAGCAGATGCAGCAGGAGATGCAGCAGCAGGAGATGCAGAATCAGAAGATGCAGCAGCAGGAGATGCAGAATCAGAAGATGCAGCACGATATACAGCAGCAGGAGATGCATTAGTAGGAGATGCAGCAGCAGGAGATTGAGAAGCAGAAAATGCATCAGCAGGAGATGCAATAGGAGGTAGAGAAGCAGAAGATACAGCAGCAGAATATATAGAGGAGATTAAGCAGGAGATGCAGCCGCAGGAGATGCAGCAGGAGAGAAAGGAGCAGAAGATGCAGCAGCAGATTCTGCAGGAGATGCATCAGCAGGAGATGCAGCAAGGGAGGAAGCATCAGGAGATGCAGCAGGAAATGCAGCAGAAGGGGATGTAGTAGCAGGAGATGCAGAAGGAGTTCCAGCAGCAGGAGATGCAGCAGGGAATGCAGCAGCAGCAGAAGTAACAGGAGATGCAGCAGCATCATATGCTGCAGGAGACGGAGCAGCAGGAGATGTTACAGGATATTCAGCCGATGATGATGCAGAAGGAGGAGGTGCAGCAGCAGGAGATGCAGAGTAGTAGTTGAAGAGAAGAAGATGCAGCAGAAGGAAATATAGCAGGAGATGCAGCCGCAGTAAATGCAGCAAAAGAGAAACAGCTTCAGATGCAGCATCAGATGCATCAGCAGGAGATCTATCAGGAGATGCAGCAGTAGATGAAGCAGCAGCAGATACAGCAGCAGATTCAGCAGATGCAGCAGTAGTAGATTCAGCAAGAGCTGCAGCAGGAAATGCAGATGAATATGCAGCAGCAGGATATGCAGGAGGAGGAGATGACGCAGGAGATACTTCAATAGAAGGTGCAACATGAGATACAGCAGATAGAGATGCAGCAGCAGACGAAGCAGAAGGAGATGCAGAAACAGGAGATGCAGCAGCAGGACATGGAGCAAGAGATGCAGCAGCAGGAAAAGAAGCTTCAGGAGATTCATTAAGAGATGCAGTATCAGGAGATGCAGCAGCAGGATCAAGAGCAGCAGGAGATGCAGCATGAGATGCAGCAGGATGAGATGAAGCAGCAAGGGATGCATCAGGAGATGCACAAGCAGCAGATTGAGCAAGAGATGCCGTAGCAGGAGATGCAGAAGGAGATGCAGCAGAAGGATATGCAGCCGCAGAAGATGCCGCAGCAGGAGATGCACCAGGAGATTCAGCAGGAGAAGCAGCAGGAGATGCAGCAGAAGATGCTGCAGCCAGAGTTTCAGTAGTAGGAGATTCAGCAGCAGATGTAGCAGGATATGCAGCATCAGCAGATGCGTCTGCAGATGAATCAGCAGAGCACGTAGGAGGAGATAAAGCAGCAGGAGATGCAGATACAGCTGGAGATACAGCAGCAGGAGATGAAGCAGCAGATGCAGGAAGAGATGCAGCAGCAGGATATACAGCAGCAGATGCAGCAGCATGAGGTGCAGCAGCAGGAGATGCAGCAAGAGATGGATATTCAGCAGGTTATGCACCAGATTATGCAGCAGGAGATGCATCAGAAGGAAGTACAGCAGGAGATGCAGCAGTACATGAGGCAGCAGCCAATGCAGCAGCAGATTAAGGAGTTGCAGTAGCCAGAAATGCAGCAGAAGATGCAGCAAGAGGAGATGCAGCAGGAGATGCAGTAGCAGGAGATGTAGCTGCAGCTGCAGAGGCAGCAGATGCAGCAGCAATAGATGCAGCAGCAGATGCATCAGGAGTTGCAGATTCAGTAAATGTAGCAGCAGAAGATGCTGCTGCAGATGACGCAGCAGGAGATGCAGCAGAAAGTAATGCAGCAGGATATGCTGCAAGAGGAGATGCAGCAGGTAATGCAGCAGCAGGGGATGCAGTAGGATTTGCAGCAGGAGATGCAGCGGAGAGGCACCAGCAAGAGATGCAGCAGGGTTACATATTCAGCAGGATATGCAGCAGGTAATGCAGCTGGAGATGCAGAAGCAGGGGATTTAGCAGGAGATGCAGCAGTAGAGGAAGCAGCAGCATATGCAGCAGCAGATGCACCAGATGGAACAGAATGTGATGCAGCAGGGGATGAAGCAGCAGATACAACAGGAAATGGAGCATCAGGAGATGCATCCACAGATGCATGAGCAGAGGATGCAGCAGGTAATGTAGCAGCAGGAGATACAGGAGCAGGAGATACAGGAGCAGGAGATACAGAAGCAGATGAAGCAGCAGATGCAGCAGCAGGAGATGCAGGAGGACATCAAGTAGCAGGAGATGCAGCAGCAGGAATTTTATTGGGAGATGCAGCAGTACATGAAGCATTTCCTGCTGATGCATCTCCTGCTGCATATCCTGCTGATGCATCTCCGGCTAAATCAGCTCTTGCTGATGCATCTTTTGCTGCATCTCCTGCTACTGCATCTCCTGCTGCTGAATCTCCTGCTGCGGCAATTCCTACTGCATCTCATGCTGCTGCAATTCCTGCAGCATCTCCTGATATATCTCCTACTTTTGCATCTGCTGCTGCTGGATTTCCAGCTGCCTCTCCTGCTTCTATATCTGCTGCTTCATCTGATGCTGCTGCATCTCCAGCTGCATCTCCTGCTGCTGCACCTCAAGCTGCTGCACCTTACTTTCTGCATCACCTTCTCTTCGTCTCTTGCTGCTGAATCTCCAGCTGCATCTCCTGCTGCTGCATCTCCTGCTGCATCTCGTCTGGCTGCATCTCCTGCTGCATCTCTTGCTAAATCTCACGCTACTACCTCCCCTGCTGGTGCATCTCCTGCTGCATTTCCTGCTGATGCATCTCCTACTTCTGCTTCATCTCCTAATGCATCTCTTGCTCCTGCATCTCCCGCTGCTCAATATCCTGCTTCATCTTGGGCTGCTACATATACTGCTTCTGCATCTCCTGCTGCTGCATCTTCTGTTACATCATCTGCTGCTGCATCTGCTGCTGCATCCTCTTCCACTACGTCTCCTGCTGCATCTCTTAGTGCTGAAGCTCATGATCCTGCATCTTCTGCTGTGGCAATTCCTGGTGCTTCATTTCCTGCGGCATTTCTTCCTTTTACATCTCCTGCTGCTGCAGCAGCTGCAGCATCTCCTGTTGCTACATCTCCTGCTGAATCTACATCTGCTGCTGCATCTGCTGCGGCATCTCTTTCTGCTGAATCTCCCATTCACCTCCTGCTGCATTGCTGATGCAGCTGCTGCTGATGCATCTCCTGCTGCTTTATAAACTACTGCTGCATATCCTGCTGCTGCATATCCGGATTCAGCATATCCTATTGCATCTGCTGGTGTTGCTTCTCCTGCTGCTTCATCTCCTGCTGTATCTCCTGCTGCTGTATTTCATACTGCATCTCCCGGTGCTGTGTCTCTTGATGCTGCATTCCCTGCAGCATCTCCTGCTTCTGTATCTTCCGCAGAATCTTTTGTTCCTGCTTCTCCTGCTGCATCTGCATCTGTTGCTGCATCTGTCGTTGCATCTCCTAATGCTTCATAAACTACTGCGACATCTGCTGCATCTCCAGCTGCATCAACTCTTCTACATCTCCTGTTGCAAAATCTCCTGCTGCTATATCTCCTGCTACACCTACTGCTGCATCTCCTGCTGCATCAATTCCTACATCTCATGCTGTTGCATATCCTGCACCTGCTTCTGCATCTCTCTTTGCTGCATCTCATACTGCATCTGCTAATGCATCTCCTCCTGCTGCATCTTTTTCTGCTGCAATTCTTTCTGCATCTGCTGCTGCATCTCTTACTCCTGCATCTGCTTCTTCAACATATCCTGCTGCATATTCTGCTGCAACTCTGATGCATCTTCTGCTACATCTCCTGCTACTGCTTCTCCTGCTTCACCTCCTGCTGATTCTGCTGCTGCTGCATCTCCTGCTTCTTCATCTCCTGCTGCTTCTCCTGCTTCTTCATCTCCTGCTGCTTCTTCTGCTGCTTCATCTCCTTTTGCTGCATATCATGCAGTATCTGATGCATCTCCTGATGCATCTTTAATTGCATCTGCTTCTGCATCTATTGCTGCTTCATCTCCTACTCTATCTACTGCTGCACTTCCTCCGGTATTTCCTGCTGCTGAATCTCCCTTTGCATCTACTGCTTCAGATACTCCTGCATCTCCTCCTGCATCTGCTGCTGCTGCATCTCCTCTTTCTGCATCTCCTGCTGCATCTGGGGCTGCTGTATCTCCTCCACCTGCATCTTCTGCTACTTCTGCTGCTTCATCAAGTGCTGAATCTCTTGCTGTATCTCCTTCTGAATTTCCTGCTGCTGCATCACCTCCTACTGCATCTGCTGCTGCATTTCCTGATGCTGCATATCCTACCTGCTACATGTCCTGCTGCATTTCTTGCTGATGAATATCCTGCCGCTGCATCCCCTGCTGCATCTATTGCTGCTGCATCTCCTGTTCATCTACCGCTGCATCTCCTGCAGCTGCATCTGTTGCATATCCTGCTACTGAATCTCCTGCTTCTGCATCTCCTTCTGGTGCATCTCCTGTGCAATCTCTAGCTACTGTATCTCCTACTGATTTTCCATCTTCTCTTCCATTAGCTGCTGCATCTACTGCTTTTGCATCCACTTCTGCATCTCCTTCTGCTGCCTCTCCATCCTACATCTCCTCGTGCTTCATCTCTTGGGGCATCTCCTGCTATAGCTCATGCTTCCTGTCCTTCTCCTGCTGCTGCCTCTCCTGCTGCATCTCCTACTGCTGCATCTCCTGGTGGATCTCCTCTTGCTAAAACTACTGCTGCATTTCCTGCTACATCTCCTGCTGCTTCATCTCCTGCTGCCTTTACTGGTGATGCATATCCTGCTGGTGCATTTCTTGATGCATCTCTTGTAGCTGCCTCTTTTTCTGCATATCCTCCTGCATCTCTTCCTTATGCATCTCTTGTTGAATCTCCTTCTACTGAATCTGCAGCATATGCTGCTGCATCTGGTGCTGCTTCACCTCCTGCTGCATCTCCTGTGTTGCGTATGCTGCTGCATCTCCTGCTATTGCATCTCCTTCTCAATCTGAATCTCCCCTTTTGTCTGCTGCCTGCATCTCCTGATGAAGCATCTCATACTGCTGCATCTACTGCTGCATCTCTTTCTGCTGCAACTACTTTTGAGTCTCTTTCATCTGCATCTCTTGAGATATACCCTGCTACATTTCCTGCTGCATCTTCTGCTGTGTCTCCTGCGGCTGCATCTCCTGTTGTATGTCCTACTGCATCTCCTGCTGCATGTCCTACTGCATCTCCTGCTGCTGTATCTCCTTCTGAAGAATCACCTTCTGCTATATCTCCTGCTGCATCTCGTAATGCTTCATCTCCTGCTGCTGCAGCTCCTGCTTTGTTTCTTGATGCATCTCCTCTCGCTGCATCTCATGAGGCATGTCGTGCTGATGACTCTCCTGCTGCTACATCTCCTGCTGCTGCATCCCCGGCTGCTCCATCCTCTCTTACATGTACTGCTACTTCATATCCTTCTACATCTTCTGCGTCTGAAGCTTAACCTCTGCTACACTTCCTGCTGCATCTCCTACTGCATCTCCTGCTGCTGCATTACCTGCTTTTGCACCCCCGGCTGCATCTACTTCTTCTTCATTTCCTGCTACATCTTATTCTGCTGCATCTCCTGCTACTGTTTCTCCTGCTGCATCTCCTGCTGATTCTGCAGCTGCTGCATCTCCTGCCTCTTCATCTCCTGCTGCTTCTCCTGCTTCTTCATCTCCTGCTGCTTCTTCTGCTGCTTCATCTCCTACGGCTGCATCTCCTGCAGCTGAATCTGCTGCCGCAGTGCTGTGGTTGCATATCCTGTTGCTGCATCTCCTTCAGAATATCCTGATGATGCAGATGGAGCAGCAGGAGATGCAGACGTAGATGCAGCAGGAGATTCCGCAGGAAGAGATGGAGCAGGAGTTCTAGCATCAGACAAAGCAGCAGGAAATGCAGCAGCAATATATGCAGCAAATCAGGATATGAAGCATCAGGAGACTAAGCAAGAGGAGATGCAGTAGGAGATTCCACAGCAGGCGATGCAGCAGCAGTAGATGCAGCAGAGAATGCAGTAGCACGAGATTCAGCAGTAGGAGATGCAACAGGAGATGCAGCTGTAGGAGATGCAGAAACAGATGTAGCAACAGATGCAGCAGCAGGAGGTGCACGAGGTCATCCAGCAGCAGGAGATTCAACATGTGAATCTACAGCAGATGTAGCAAACACTGCAAGAGATTCGCCAGCAGGCCATGCAGCAGCAGGAGATGCAGCAAGATATGCAGAAGCAGCAGATGCATCAGCAGGAGATGAAGCATCAGATGCAGGAGCAGGAGATGCAGCAGCAGGAACTGCAACAATAGGAGATGCAGCAAGAGTTGCAGCAGTACATGAAGCAGCAAGAGATGCAGCAGAAAGATATAAAGTAGCAGACAATGCATCAGAAAATGCACCAGCAGCCACTGCTGCAGGAGATAGAGCAGCAGATTCAGTAGGAGATTCTGCAGCGGGAGTTGAAGCAGCAGGATCTGCAGAAAAGAAGATGCAGCAGCAGGAGATGAAGCAGGAGATGCAGCAGCAGAAGATGCAGACGTACCTGAAGCAGCAGCAGCACAAGAAAATGAAGCAGGAGATGCGGCAGGATAAGATGCAGTACCAGCAGATGCAGTAGGAGATGAGCATCTGGAGTTGAAGGAATAGAAAATGCTGCAAGAGATGCAGAAGCAGATGATAGAGCAGGAGAAGATGCAACATAAGAATATGCATGAGGAGACTCAGGAGCTTCAGCATGTGATGCAGGATCACGAAATGCAGAAGCAAGAGATGCAGCAGTAGGAGATGCAATAGGAGATGCAGAAGCAGGAGGTGGAGCAGTAAATTCATCAGGAAATGCAGCAGGAGGAGATACAGCAAGAGGAGATCTAGCAGAAAGAGATGCAGCAGGAGATGCAGCAGGCGATAGAGCCGCAAGAAATGCAGCAAAAGATGCAGCTGCAGCATAAGATGCAGCAGCAGGAGACGCAGCAGATGCAGCAGGAGATTCAGCAGCAGATGCAGCAGGAGATTCAGCAACAGGAGATTAAGCAGCAGACACGGCATCAGGAGATTCAGTAGCAGGAGATGCTGCAGCAGACACAGAAGCAAACGCAGCAGAAGGAGTGGCAGCAGGTGAATATGCATCAGGAGATGCATATTCAGAAGGAGATGCAGCAGGAGATGTAGCAGGATATGTAGTAGCACGAGATGCCGCAGGATATTCCAGAGGAGATTCAGCAGAAAGAAATGCAAGAGCAGGAGATGAAGCAGCAGGAGATGCAGCTGCAGTAGCTGCAGCAGGAGATGCAGATATAGCAGCAGGAGATGCATCAGCAGGAGATGCTGCAGCAGATGCAGCAGGAGGAGATTCAGCAGCGGGATACGCAGCAGGACTTGATGCAGAAAGTAATAGAGCAGCAGGAGATTCAGAAGAAGGAGATGCAGAAAGAGATTCAGCAGCAGGAGATGCAGCAGCAGGAGATACAGTAGGAGAAGATATAGCAGGTAATGCAGCAGCAGAAGAGGCAGCAGGAGATGCAAGAACAAGAGATGCAACATCAGACACATCAGCAGTAGATGCAGGAGGAGATCCAGCAGCAGGAGATGTAGCAGGAGGAGATCCAGCAGCAGGAGATTGAGCAGCAGATGTATCAGGAGAAAATGCAGCAGCAGGAGACGTAGCAGGAAGTTATGCAGCAAGAGCTGCATCATGAGAAATGCAGCAGGAAATGCAGCAGGTAATTCTTTAGCAGGAGATTCAGCAGTAGATGCAGCAGGAGTTGCAAGAGCAAGAGATTCAGCACCAAGAAATGCAGCAGGCGTTGCAGAAGCAGGAGTTGCAGCACCAGGAAGTTCAGCACCAAGAAATGCAGCAGGAGATGCAGGGGGAGATGTAGCCGCAGGAAATGCAGCAGGAGGAGATGCAGCATGAGATGCAGCAGCAGGAGATGCAGCAGCATATGCAGCAGCAAATTAAGTACCAGCAGAGGAGGCAGAGGGAGATGCAGCAGCAGAAAATGCAGCAGTAGATCCAGAAGACAGGGATGCAGCAGCAGCAGCAGATGCAGCAGGAGATAGATCGTTAGACACTGCAGCAGGAGATGCAGCAGGGTAGACATATTCAACAGGAGATGCATCAGGAGATGAAATAGCAAGATATGCAGCAGGAGATGCCGCAGAATATGCAGCAAGAGGAGATGCATCAGGAGATGTAGCAGGATATGTAGCAACATGAGATGCCACAGCAGATTCAGGAGGAGATTCAGCAGTAGGAAATGCAAGAGCAGGAGATGAAGCAGCGGAGATGCATCCACAGCAGATTCAGCAGGACATTCAGCAGGAATTTCTGCAACAGGATAAGCAGCAGCAGATGCAGTAGCAAGGGATGCAGAAGCTGAAGCAGCAGCAGATGCCACAGGAGACGCAACAGAAGGAGATGCAAAAGCAGATGCAGCAGTGGCTGCAGATTCAGCTGGAGATGCAGCAGGAAGAGATGATTCAGATGATACAGCATCAGGAGATGCAGCAGGAGATTCAGCCGGAGATGCAGTAGGGGGAGAGGCAAGAGGAGATGATGCAGCAGACGTTGCAGCAGAAGATGCAGAAGTAGAGGATGTAGCAGTAGATGCAGAAGGAGAAGATAAAGCAGGGGATGCATCAGTAGTAGATACAGCAGAGGATGCAGTAGCAGCAGATTCCGCAGCAGGAGAGGCAGCAGGAAATTCTATAGCAGGAGGTTATGATCAGGAGATGCAGCAGGAGATTCTATAGCAGAAGATGCAACAGGAAATGGAGCATCAGGAGATGCAGCACCAAGAAATGCAGCAGGAGAAGCAGGAGGAGGTGCAGCCGCAGGAAATACAGCAGCAGGTGATGCAGCAGCAGGAAATGCTTCATGTACTGCTGCATCTGCTGCTACATCTCCTGCTACTTGATGTCCTCCTGCATCTCCTGCTTCTGCATCTGCTGCTTCATCTCCTGCTTCTCTATCTTCTGCTGCTACATTTCCTGCTGCATCCTCTGCTTCTGTATCTCCTGCTGCTACATCTCCTGATGCATCCTCTGCTCAGGCATCTGCGGATGCATCTCCTGATGCTCCATTTCCTGTTGCATCTGCTGCTTCATTCCCTACTACATCTCTTTCTGCTCTATCTGGTGCATCTGCTGCTGCATGTGCTGCTGCTTCATCTACTGCTGCATCTCCTGCTAAATCTCCTGCTGCTGCATCTTCCTTCCCAATTTTCGCTGAATCTACTGCTGAATACGCATCCCCTGCTGCATCTGCTGCTGCTGCATCTCCTGCTTCATATCCTACTGCATCCCCTCCTGCTGTATTACCTGCTGCATCTCTTCCTTCAGCATATCTTGCTGCATTTCCTTCTGCAGGAGATGCAGCCAGAGATGCAGCAGCAGCAGATGCAGCAGGAATTGCAGCCGCAGCAAATGCTGCAGGAAATGCAGCAGGATATGCAACATCAAGAGATGTGGAAACATCAGATGCAGCAGGATATGCGACAGCAGATGCAGCAGCATGAAGTGCATCAGCAGGAGATGCAGCAAGAGATGCAGCAGTACATGAAGCAGCAGCAGATGCAGCAGCTGATCAAGGATATGCAGTAGCCAGAAATGCAGGACAAAATGCAGCAAGAAAAGATGCAGCAGGAGATGCAGTAGGAGCAGATGCAGTAGCAGGAAAAGCAGCAGGCATTACAGAAGCAGGAGTTGCAGCAGCAGGAGATTCAGCACCAAGAAATGCAGCAGGAGATGCAGCAGCATATGCAGCAGCAAATTAAGTACCAGCAGAGGAGGCAGAGGGAGATGCGGCAGCAGGAAATGCAGCAGTAGATACAGAAGACGGAGATGCAGCAGCAGCAGATGCAGCAGGAGATAGACCGTTAGACACTGCAGCAGGAGATGCAGCAGGGTAGACATATTCAGCAGGAGATGCAGCAGGAGATGAAATAGCAAGATATGCAGCAGGAGATGCCACAGAATATGCCACAGCAGATTCAGGAGGAGATTCAGCAGTAGGAGATGCAAGAGCAGGAGATGAAGCAGCAGGAGATGCAGCCGCAGCAGATTCAGCAGCAGATTCAGCAGGAATTTCTGCAGCAGGATAAGCAGCTGCAGATGCAACAGCAGATGCAGCAACACAGGATGCAGCAGCCGATGCAGCAGCAGATGCCGCAGGAGACGCAACAGAAGGAGATGCAAAAGCAGATGCAGCAGTGGCTGCAGATTCAGCTGGAGATGCAGCAGGAAGAGATGATTCAGATGATACAGCATCAGGAGATGCAGCAGGAGATTCAGCCGGAGATGCAGTAGGGGGAGAGGCAAGAGGAGATGATGCAGCAGACGCAGCAGCAGAAGATGCAGAAGCAGAGGATGTAGCAGTAGATGCAGAAGGAGAAGATAAAGCAGGAGATGCCTCAGTAGTAGATACAGCAGAGGATGCAGTAGCAGCAGATTCCGCAGCAGGAGAGGCAGAAAGAGATTTCGCAGCAGGAAATGCAGCAGTATATACAGAAGCAGGATATGCAGCAACAGGAGAGCAGAAGATACAGCAGGTACTACAGCAGTAGGAGATTCAGCAGGAGATTATGCAGCAGGTGATACATCAGCAGATGGTGCAGCAGGTGAAGTAGCAGCAGGAGATGCTGCAGCAGATGTATCAGTAGGAGATACAGCAGCAGGAGACGTAGCAGGAGGTATGCAGCAGGAGATGCAGAAAGAGATTCTATAGAAGAAGATGCAGCAGGATTTGCAGCAGCAGGAGATGCAGCACCAAGAAATGCAGCAGGAGATGCAGGAGGAGGTGCAGCCGCAGGAAATACAGTAGCAGGAGATGCAGCATGAGATGCAACAGCATGAGATGCAGCAGCATAGGCAGCAGCAGATTAAGTACCAGCCGATGAGGCAGAGGGAGATGCAGCAGCAGGAGTTGTTAGCAGTGTATATAGAAGATGGAGATGCAGCAGCAGGACATGCAGCAGGATGACATGCATCATGTAATGCAGCAGGAGATGCAGGAGGAGATGCAGCAAGAGACTCAGCAAGAGATGCAGGCGGAGATCCAGCAGCAGGAGATGCAGCAGGAAATGCATCAGCAGGTGATGTAGCAGAAAATGCTCCAGATGCATCAGCATGAGTTTCAGCAGGAGATGCAGCAGGAAGAGATGCATCAGGAAACGCAGAAGATGCAACAGAAAGAGATGCATAAGGAGGTCCATCAGGAGAATATTCACCAGCAGGAGATGGAGAAGGAGATGCAGCTGCAAAAGATGCAGCAGGAGATGCAGAAGCAGATGTAGTATCAGGAGATGTATCAGCAGGATATGCAGCAGGAGATTGAGCAAGATGTGATGCATCATGAGGTGCTGCAGCTGGAGATGCAGCAGCAGACGAAACAGCAGTAGATGCAGCAGCAAGCCATGCAGCAGAAGAAGAGGAAACAGGAGATGCGGCAGAAGATACAGCAGGAGATGCAGCAGCAGTAGATATAGCAGTGTATGAAGCAGCAGCAGATTCAGCAGTAGGAGATGCAGCAGCAGGACATTCAGAAGGAGATGCAGCAGCAAGAGATGCAACATCAGGTTCAACAGCAGATACAGAAGGAGATGCAGCAGCAAGAGATGCAGCAGCAGATGCATCAATAGATGCCTATTCATATGGAGATGCAGCAGGAAGAGATGCTTCAGCAGGTACAGCTTCATGAGATGTAGCACGAGATACAGAAATAGATGCTGTAGGAGGAGAGGCAGGAGTAGATGATGCAGCAGACGCAGTAGCATGAGATGCAAAAGCAGAAGTTGCAGCCGTGGATTCTGCAGCAGGAGATGCAGCCGCAGGAAATGAGCAGTGGATTCAGCAGGAGATGAAGCAGCAGGAGATGAAGCGGCAGGATCTGCAGAGAAGAAGATGCAGTAGCAGGAGATGCAGCAGGAGATGAAGCAGCAGGATCTGCAGAGAAGAAGATGCAGCAGCAGGATATGTAGCAGGAGATGCAACAGCAGATGCATCAGCAGGAGATGCAGCAGCAGAAAATACAGCAGTACATGAAGCAGCAGACGCACAAGAAAACGGAGCAGGAGATGCGGCAGGATATGATGCAGTACCAGCAGATGCAATAGGAGATGCAGCATCTGGAGTTGAAGCAATAGAAAATGCTGGAGGAGATGCAGCAGGAAATGCATTAGGAGAAGCAGGAGCAGGAAATGCAGAAGCAAGAGATGCAGCAGAAGAGATGCAGGAGTAGGAGAGGCAGAAACAGGAGATGTAGCAGCAAGACATGCAAAAGGATATGCAGAAGCAGGAGATGCAGGAAATGAAGCAGCTGATGCAGGCGGAGATTTAGAAGGAGGAGAGTCATCAGCAGGAGATGCAGTATGAGATGCAGCAGCATGAGATGAAGCAGCATGAGATGCAGCAGCAGATGCATCAGCAGCAGATGCAACAGTAGATTCAGCAGAAGACACAGCAGCAGGAGATGAAGCATCTGGAGATGAAGCAGAAGACGCAGCAGCAGGAGATGTAGTAGGAGATGCACCAGGAGATGCAGAAGGAGATGCAGAAGCAGCAGATAAAGCAGGAGATTCCGTAGCAGGAGATGCACCAGGAGATTCAGCCGGAGGAGATTCAGCAGGAGATGCAGCAAGAGGAGATGCAACATGAGATGCAGCAGGAGGAAATGCAACAGGAGATGCAGCAGGAAGAGGTACAGCAGCAGCAGATGCAGCAGCATATGCAGCAGAAGGAGATGCATAAGAGATGCAGCAGCAATTGATGAAGCAGATGCTGGAGCCAGAGATGCAGAAGAAGTAGATGCAGTAGCAGGATATGCAGAAGTAGATGCATCAGCAGGAGATGCAGCAAAACATGCATCAGCAGGAGACACAGCAGCAGGATGTGAGGCAGGAGATGCACCACCAGAAAATGCAGCAGGAGATGCTTCAGGAGATTAAGCAAGAGATGCTGCAGCACGTTATGCAGCAGCAGGTGCAGCAGCAGGAGATGTGTCAGAGGTGGCAGCAGTATATACAGAAGCAGGATATGCAGCAACAGGAGATACAGCAGAAGATACAGCAGGTACTGCAGCAGCAGGAGATTCAGCAGGAGATTATGCAGCAGGTGAAGTAGCAGCAGGAGATGCTGCAGCAGATGTATCAGGAGGAGATGCAGCAGCAGGAGACGTAGCAGGAGGTATGCAGCAGGAGATGCAGCAGGAGATTCTATAGCAGGAGATGCATCAGTAGATGCAGCAGGAGATTCTATAGCAGAAGATGCAGTAGGATTTGCAGCAGCAGGAGATGCAGCACCAAGAAATGCAGCAGGAGATGCATCAGTAGGAAATGCTTCATGTACTGCTGCATCTGCTGCTACATCTCCTGCTACTTGATGTCCTCCTGCATCTCCTGCTGCTGTGTCTGCTGCTTCATCTCCTGCTTCTCTATCTTCTGCTGCTACATTTCCTGCTGCATCCTCTGCTTCTGTATCTCCTGCTGCTACATCTCCTGATGCATCCTCTGCTCAGCCATCTGCAGATGCATCTCCTGATGCTCCATTTCCTGTTGCATCTGCTGCTTCATTCCCTGCTGCATCTCTTTCTGCTCCATCTGGTGCATCTGCTGCTGCATATGCTGCTGCTTCATCTACTGCTGCATCTCCTGCTAAATCTCCTGCTGCTGCATCTTCCTTCCCAATTTTTGCTGAATCTACTGCTGAATATGCATCCCCTGCTGCATCTCCTGCTTCATATCCTACTGCATCCTCTCCTGCTGTACTACCTGCTTCATATCTTCCTTCAGCATATCTTGCTGCATTTCCTTCTGCTGCATCTCCTGCTGCATCTCCTTCTGCAGCATCTCCTGCTGCGTCATCTGCAGCAGCAGCTTCTGCTGCTACATTTCCTACTGAATCTGCATCTCCTGATGCATCTGCTGCTGCATCTATGGCTGCTGCATCTGCTGCCTCCGCAGCTGCAGCTGCATCTCCTCCTGCTGCATCTTCTGCTGCATTTCCTGCTGCTGCATCTTTTTAATCTGCTGCTGCATCTGCTTCTGTATCTCCTGCTGCATCGCATCCTGCGGCATTTCCTGCTGCATCTCCTGCTTCAACTTCTGCTGCTGCATCTCCTTCTGTATCTTCTGTTGTTTATCTCCTGCTGCATCTCGTGCTGCTGCATCTCCTAAATCTGCTGTTGTATCTGCTGCTACTTTATGTACTGCTGCATCTCCTGCTACATCTCCGGCTGCTGGATATTCCCCTGCACCTGCTGCTGCTGCATCTGCTACTTCATCTCCTCCTGCATCTCTAGCTGTATCTCCTGCTGCATTCTCTGCTGATGCATCTGCGGACGCATCTCCTGATGATGCATATCCTACTACATCTGCTGCTGAATCTCCTGCTACTGAATCTCCTGCTGCTGCATCTCCTACTGCATCTCCTGCTGAATACATTTGTGGCTGCATCTCCTGCTGCTGCATCTCCTGCTACATCTCCTTCGGCTGCATCTCCTGCTGTATTTTTTGGTGCATCTCATGCAGCTCCAATTGTTGCTGCATCTGCTGCTCTTTATATCTTGCAGATGCATCTCCTGTTTGTGCATCTCTTCCTGCATCTCTTCCTGCAGCATTACCTGCTGCATCACCTATTGCTGCAACTGCAGCATATGCTGCTTCATCTGGTGCTGCTTCACCTACTGCTGCACCACCTGCAACATCTGCTACTGCATCTGTTGCTGCATCTGCTGCTTCAGCACCTGCTGCAGCATCTCCTGTTTAATCTCCCTCTGCATTTCCGGCTCCAGCATCTCCTGCTGCGTCAATAGCTGCTCCATCTCTTATGCATCTCATGCTGCTGCATCTGCTGCTGCATCTGCTGTACCTCCTCCTGCTGCATCTCTTGTTAAATCTTCTTCTGCTGCATCTCCTGCTGAATCTCCCCCTGCTGCATCTCATGCTGCATCTCCTGCTGCTATATCTCCTGCTGCTTCATCTTCTGCTGCTGCATCTCTTGCTCCATGACGTTCTGCTGCATCTCCTGTTTCTGCATCTCCGTTTGCTTCGTCTGCTGCTGCATCTCCTGTTCTATCTCATGTTGCACCTGCTATTGAAGCATCTCCGGTGTCATCTTCTTTCTGCTGCATATCCTGCTGCTGCATCTCCTGCTGCATCTCCTTGAGCATCACTCGCTGCATCTCCTTCTGCATCACCTGCAGATGCATCTCCTGCTGTAGCTCCTGCTGCTGCATATTCATCTGCATTTCCTGCTGCAGCTCTTTCTCAATCTTCTACTGCTGCATCTGCTGAATCTGCTCCTGCATCTGCTGTTGCATCCTCTGCTGCTGCATCTCCTGCTGCATCTCCTGCTGCTTTCTCTCCTGCTGCATTTCCTGCAGCTGAATCTCCTGCTATATTTCCTTCTGCTGCATCTTCTTCTCTTCATCTACTACTCTGCTTCTCCTGCTGCTGCATCTCCTACTGCATATGATGCTGCTGCATCTCCTGCTACATCTGCTGCTGCTGCATTCCCTGCTGCATCTCCTGCTGCTTCAACTCCTGCTGCTGCTTCAGTTGCTGCATCTCCTGCTGCTGCATCTCCTTCTGCATTTCCTGCTACTACATCACCTGCTGTTGCAATTCATGCTGCATCTCCTGCTTCTGCATCTCCTCATGCTTCATCTCTTTCCGCATCTTCTGCTGCTGCATCTCCTGCTCAATATCCTGTGGAATCTCCTCCTGCTGCATCTGCTGCAGCATGTCTGCTGAAACTCATGCTGATGCATCGGGAGCATTTTCTGCTTCATCTCCTGCTGATGCATTTCATGCTGCATCTCCTGCTGCTGGATCTCCTCCTGCATCTCTTGCTGATGAATCTGATGTGGCATCTCTTTCTGCATCATTTCCTGATGCATCTCCTGCTGCTGCAACTCCTGCTACTGCGTACACGGTTGCATCTACAGCTGATGCATCTCCTGTGTCACCTCATGCTGCTGCATCTCCTGCTGAGTCTCTTGCTGCATCTCCTCCTGCATCTCCTGCTGCATTACATGATGCATCTCGTCCTGCTGCATGTCCTGCTGCTGCATCTCCATTTTCTATATATACTGTTGCAATTCCTGCTGCTGCATCTCCCTCTGCTTCATCTGCTGGTAATTAATATGCTGCTGCATCTCCTGCTGCTGTATTTCCTGCGGCTGCACCTCCTCCTGCATCTGCTGCTGCATTTCTCGGTGCTGCATCTTCTGCTGCTGCAAATCCTGCTGCATCTCCTGCTATAGAATCTCCTACTGCATCTCCTGCTGCATACCTCCTGGTACGTCTCCTGCTGCTGTATCTCCTCCTGATACACCTGCTGCAGCATCTCCTGCTGCTGCATCTGCTGCTGTATCACCTGCTGCATAATCTCCTGCTGAATCTCCTGCTGATGCAGTTCCTGCTTCATCTCCTGCTGCAGTGTCTAACGGTCTACCTCCTGCTGCATCTGATTCTGCTGCTGCATCTCCGTCTTCTGTATCTACTGCTGCATTTCCTGCTGCTGCATCTCCCTCTGCCTCCTCTGCTGGTACTTAATTTGCTGCTGCATCTCATGCTGCTGCATCTCATGCTGCTGCATCTCATGCTGCATCTCCTGCTGCTGCATTTCCTGCGGCTACATCTCCTCCTGCATCTCCTGCTGCATTTCTTGGTGCTGAATCTCCTGCTGCTGCAACTCCTGCTTCTGCAATGCCTGCTGCATTTCTTGGTGCTGAATCTCTTGCTCTTGCAACTCCTGCTGCATCTACTGCTGAATCTCCTGCTAAAGAATTACCTGCTGCATTTCCCTCTGCATTTCTCATGATGCAGCTCTTGCTGAATAAATTCCAGCTACGTCTCCTGCTGATGACCTTCTACTGATACATCTACTGCTCAATCTCCTGCTGCTGAATCTCCTCCTGCTACATCTCCTGCTGCTTCATCTCGTCCCGCTGCATCTCCTGTAGCATCTCCTGCTTCTTCATCTCTTACTTCTTCATCTCTTGCTGCTACATCTCCTACTGCATATGATGCTGCTGCATCTCCTGCTACATCTGCTGCTGCTGCATTCCCTGCTTCATCTCCTGCTGCAGTGTCTAACGGTCTGTCTCCTGCTGCATCTGCTTCTGCTGCTGCATCTCTGTCTTCTGTATCTACTGCTGCATTTCCTGCTGCTGCATCTCCCTCTGCCTCCTCTGCTGGTACTTAATTTGCTGCTGCATCTCATGCTGCTGCATCTCATGCTGCATCTCATGCTGCATTTCTTGGTGCTGAATCTCCTGCTGCTGCAACTCCTGCTTCTGCAACGCCTGCTGCATTTCTTGGTGCTGAATCTCTTGCTCTTGCAACTCCTGCTGCATCTACTGCTGAATCTCATACTAAAGAATTACCTGCTGCATTTCCTGCTGCATTTCTCATGATGCAGCTCTTGCTGCATAACTTCCTGCTACGTCTCCTGCTGATGACCTTCTACTGATACATCTACTGCTCAATCTCCTGCTGCTGAATCTCCTCCTGCTACATCTCCTGCTGCTGGATCTCCTCCTGCATCTACTGCTGATGTGTCTGATGTTGCATCTCTTGTTCTTGCATCTCCTGCTGCCTCTTCTGCTGCTGCATTACCTGCTATATCTTCTCCTACTGTATCTCCTGCTGCTGCATCTCCTGCTGCTGAATCTCTTTCTGCATCTCCTTCTTCTGAATCTCCTGCTGCTCTATTACTTTCTGCATCAAGTCCTGCTGTGTATCCCGCTGCTGAATCTCCTCCTGCTGCATCTCCTGCAGCATCTCCTGCTGATGCATCTCCTGCTCTTGCATTTCTTTCTGCTGAATCTCCTCTGGAATATCCTGCGGCATCTCGTGCTACTACATATCCTGCTACATCTCCTGCTGCATCTCCTTCTGAATATGCATCTCCTGATGCATCTTCACCTGCTGCCACTCCCACTGCTGCATTTGCTTCTGCGTCTGCTGCAGCATCTCCTGCTACTGAATCTCCTGTGTTTGCTGCTGAATCTCCTGTTGCTGAATCTCCTGCTGCATGTTCTGCTGCACCTCCTGCTGCTGCATCTTCTGCTGCTGCATCTCCTGCTCTATTTCTTGCTGCTCTATCGCCTGCTGCATCTCCTGCTGCATCTCTTTCTGCTAGATCTCCTCTTGCTGTATCTCCTCCTGCTGCATTTCCTGATGAATTTACTGCTCCACCTCCTGCGTCTGCATCTCCTATTGCATCTCCTACTGCTGCATCTCTTGCTTCTGCATTTCGTGATCCTGCATCACATGCTGAAGCTCCTGTGGAAACTCCTCATGCATATCCTTATGCTGCATCTTCTCCTCCTCTATCGTCTGCTGCTGCATCTCCTGGAGTATTTTCTATTGCTTCAACTCCAGATGCTGCATCTCCTATTGCATCTGCTGGTACTGCATCTTCTCCTGCCGCATCTCCTGCTCCATTTTCTTGTGCGTCTGCTGCTTCATGAACTGCAGTATCTTCTGCTGCTGCATCTCCTGCTTCATCTCCTGCTGCTGCATCTTCTTTTCTGCTGCATCTCCTGCTGCTTCATCTCCTGCTAATGCATCTCCTGCTGAATCCGACTGCTGCATCTCCTGCTACTGAATCTCCTGCTGATGCATCTGCTGGTGCTGTATATGCTACTGCATATGCTGCAGGATCTCCTTCATCTGCCTCTCATGCCACATCTCCCACCGATGCATCTCCTGCTTCTGTGTATCTTGCTCAATCTACTGCTGCTGCATCTCCAGCTGCATCTCCTGCTGCTGTATCTCCTGCATCTTTTGGTGTATCTGCTGTAGATTAATCTACTGCTGCATCTCCTGCTGCTTCACATTCTGATTTTTTATGTCCTCCTGCATCACCTGATGCTCTAGCTGCTGCTACTGAAAACACTGCTGCATCTCCTGCTGCTGCATCTCCTGCTGCATCTCCTGCTGCACGTGCTCCAGTATTTGCCGAGTCTTAGTCTCCTACTGCTGAATCTCCTGCTTCAGCATCGTCTGCTGACTGTGGTGCTGAATGTGCTGCTGCATCTCCTGCTGCACTTCCTGCTTAATATGCATCTCCTGCTGCATCTCCTGCTGCTGTATCCCCTGCTTCTTCTTCTCGGTTTCATCTACTACTGCTGCATGTGCTGCTACATCTTCTGCTGCTGAATTAACTTCTTCTGCATCTGCTGCTGCATATGCTGCTACATCTTCTGCTGCTGGATTTACTTCTGCTGCATCTGCTGCTGCATCACCTGCCACTGAATCCCCTGCTGCATTCCTGTTGCATCTCCTGTTGCTGTGCCTCCTGCTACTGTGTCTCAGGTGCATCTCCTACTGCTGCATCTCCTGATGCATCACCTGCTATTGAATCCCCTGCTGCATCTCCTAATGCTGCATCTCCTAATGCTGCATCTCCTGATGATGCATCTCCTGCTGATGCATCTCCTGATGCATCTCCTGCTGAATCTCCTCCTGCTGCTTCATCCCCTGATCTGCTGCTGTATGTGCTGCTACATCTCCTACTGCTCTACTTCCTCCGCCTGGATCTCTTCCTGCATCTATTGCTGCTGCATCCTCTGCTGAAACCCCTAATGCTGCATCTCTGTCTGCAACTACCTCTGATGCATCAGCGGATTCATCTGATGATGCATATCCTCTGATTCATCTCCTGCTGCTCAATCTCCTGCTGTTGCCTACCCTGCTGCATCTACTGCTGCTTCATACCCTACTTCATCTACTGCTGCTGCATTACCTGCTGTTTCTCCTGCTGCTGCGTTTCCTACTGAAATTCCTGCTGCTGCATCTCCTGGTGCCCTATCTTTTGCTTATGAATCTCCTGCCACTGCATCTCTTACAGAATCTGCTTCTCAATCTGCTGCTGCATCTACTGCTGCTGCATCTCCTGATGCTGCATCTCCTGATGCTGCATCTCCTGCTCCATGTCTTGTGGCCGCATCTCCTGCTCCGTCTCCTGCTGGTGAATCTTCTCCTGATCCATCTCCTTAAGCATCTCGTTCTGCTGCATCTTCTGCGTTTCCTGATGCATTTCTTCCTGCTGCATCTCTTGCTGAATCAATTACTGCTGCATCTGCAGCATTTGCTGCAACATCTCCTGCTTCTTCCCGTACTGCTGCATCTTCTGCTACATACCCTTCTGCTGCATCTGCTGCTGCTATACCTCTTGCTGCATCTACTGTGGCTTCATCTCCTTCTGCTGCTTCTCATTCTCTGCATCTTCTTCTCTGCATCCTCTGATACTGCTTCACCTTTTCCTGCATCTGCTGCTGTAAATCTTGCTGCTGCAACTCTTGCTGCTTCATATCCTTCTGATACATCTGCAGATTCATCTTAGGATGGTGCTTTCTTGCTGGGTCTCCTGCTTCTGCATCTCCTGCTGCTGCAATCCCTTCTGCATCTACTGCTGCTGCATTTCCAACTGCATCTGCTGCTGCTCTACCTTCTGCTGCTGCGGCTGCTAGTGCTTTTTCTGATGCATTTTCTGCTACTTCATCTCTTTTTGCTGCATCTCTTGCTGCTTCATGTACTGCTGCATCTCCTATTGCGGCATTTCCTGGTGATGCATTTCCTGCTCCAGAGTCTGATGCTTTATCTCCTACTGCTGCAACAGCTGTTCCTGCATCTCCTGCTGCATCTGCTGCTGCATCTCCTGCTTCTGCATCTCATACCACATATCCTGCTGCTGCATCGCCTGCTGGCAAATCTTGTGCATCTTTTGCTACATCTGGTGTAGATTCACCTACTGTTGCATCTCCTGCTGCTGCATCTCCTCCTGCTGGATGTCGTCGTGCATCTCGTGATGCTGCTTCTGCTGCTGCGGCATCTTCTGCGGCTGCATCTCCTCTTTCATCTCCTACTGCTGAATCTCGTGCTACTGCATTCGCTTCTGCATCTACTGCTCCTGCATCGCCTGCTGCGGAATCTCCTAATGCATCTCCTGCTGCTTCGTTCTGATGCTGCAACTCCTTCTCCGTCTCCTGCTGCGGAATTTCCTGCTGCATCTACGCCTGAATCTCCTGCTGCTCCATCTGCTGCATCTGCATCATCAGGATATTTTGAAGGAGATGCAGCACCAGGAGATGCAGCCACAGCACTGTGGCAGCAGATTCAGCTGCAGGAGATACAGCCGTAGGAGATACAGCAGGAGATACAAATGTAGGAGATGCAGCAGGAGATGCATCAGAAGGACATGCAGCAGCAGGAGATTCAGCAGGAGATTTAGCAGGAGATGCAGCAGCAGGAGATGCAGAAGCAGGAGATTCAGCTGCAGACGCAGTAGCAGGAGATACAGCAGAATAATTTGTAGCAGGAAATGAATAAGCAGTAGATGCAGGGGGGGTGCAAAAGCAGGAGATGCAGTAGGAAGTGCAGCAAGAGATTAAGCTTCAGATGCAGAAGATGTAGAAGTATATGAAGCAGCAGTAAATGAAAGAGAAGATATAGCAGCAGGGGATGCAGCAGCAGGAGATGCAGCAGCAGGAGATGCATCAGGAAATGCACTAACAGGAGATGACTCAGGAGATGCAGTAGCAGACACAGCAGCTGGGGATGCAGCAGAAGGATATGAAGCATTACGAGATGCAGCAGGAGATGTAGCAGAAGGCGATTCTTTAGCAGGACATACAGCAGCAGGAGATGCAGCAGGACATCCAGCAGGAGATGTAGCCGCATGAGATGCAGCAGAAGATGCAGCAGGAAATGTAGCAGGGTATACCTCAAGAGATGCAGAAGAAGGAGATGCGAGAGTAGATGCAGCAGCAGGAGATGCAGGCAGCAGACGATTGGGGAGATTCAGATTGAAAAGGAGATGCAGTAGCAGAAGATGCAGCAGCATACGCAACAGCAGAGGATGCTGCAGGAGGTGAAGCAGCACCAGATGAAGATGCTGCAGATGCAGTAGAAGGAGATTCAACAGGAGATGCATCAGGAAGAGATGCAGGAGGATATGCAGAAAAAGAGGCAGCTACAAGAGATGCATCAGGAAATGCACCAGCAGGATATGCATCACCAGTAAAGGCAGCAGGAGATGAAGCAGCAGGAGATGCAGCAGGAAATGCAGCAGTAGATTTAGCAAGAGGAGATCCACCATGAGATACAGCAGTAGGAGATGCAGCAGGAGAGGCAGCAGGAGATGCAGCAGCAGGAGAGGAAGGAGATGCAGCATGAGATGAAACACGAGGAGATGTAGGATGATGTAGGCAGCAGAAGGAGATGCAGAAGTGGATGCAACAGCAGTAGATGCAGCAGCTAATGAAAGAGGAGATGTGGAATCAGTAGGAGATACAGTAGCAAGAGATTGCACAGGAGATGCACCAGAAGAGATGCAGAAGCAGGAGATTCAGTAGCAAGATATGCAGCAAGTGCAGCGGCACGAGAAGCTGCAGGAGATGCAGCAGGAGATGAACAGGAGATGTAGAAGAAGGAGATTCAGCAGCAGGAGATGCAGTAGGGGATGTAGCAGCTGAAACAGCAGCAGGGGATGAGCATGTGAATATTCAGCAGAAGCAGATGCATTAGCAGACGCAGTAGGAGATGCAGCAAACAGAGATGCAGAAGCAGATGCAGGAGCAGGAGATGCAGCAGTACGAGATGCAGTTGCATGAGATGAAGAAGATCGAGATGCAGCAGTCAGAGATGCTGCAGGAGGAGATGCAGAAGCAGGGGATGCAGCTGTAGGTGATTGAAAAGTGGTTGCTGCATCTGTAGCAGATGCAGCAGGAAACGCAGCAGCAAATGCATATTCAGCAGCAGATTGAGCAGGAGATGCAGCAGGATATGCAGCATCCGAGATGTAGCAGGAGATTCAGCAAGTGATGCAGCAGCAGGAAATGCAGCAGCAGATGCAGCAGAAGGAGATGCAGTAGCTGGAGAATCAGCATATGATACAGCTGCAGGAGATCCAGCAGCAGATGCAGCAGCAGATTCGGCATCAGTAGATGTAGCCACATAGGCAGATTCAACAGGAGATGCAGGAGCAGAAAAAGCAGCAGGAGATTGTACTGGATATGCAATAGCAGCTGATGCAGCAGCGCATGCACCAGCTGGAGATTCAGCAGGAGATGCTGTAGGCTCTTAAATTTTGAAGTGACGATTTAATAGCCATTCTGATGTTACAGAAGACAAGACTAGATTGAAAGTTCTACACGTATTGCTTTGCAGTAAACGAGCTATAAGAGAAAATAGTCAGCAACAGCAGCATTCCATGCTAGTATCTTCCAGGCGGGAATTACTCACTTTTCCTAAAGAGCCTTCACAGGCGCAGTTAAGTCACAATTCCCTAATCGAGACTAAACGTTCTGTTAGTCGTGCTTCGCAGCTTGCAGTGAAAGCGCTTCCAAAGAAGACTCTAGCGAGAGTCAGTATTTGATCGTAGCAGCTTCTCTGAGATACTTGTTCTGAACTACTTGAAATTTGGAAGGGACGCTTTAATAGCCGTTCTGATGTTGCAGTACACAGACTGAAAGTTCTACAAGCCTTGATTGGCAGTGAAAGCGCTCTAAGGGAACACTTTCAGAACCTGCATCATTCCATGCTAGCATCTTCCCTTCGGGAGTAGCTCGTTTTTTCTAAAGCGCCTTCATAGGAGAAGATAAGTCACAATTCAGTAACGGTCACTAAAACTGTCCATAAACCTTGCTTAGCCGCTGGCAGTGAAAGCGCTTGCAAGGAAGAGTCAACCTAAAGCCAGCATTTGATGGTAGCAGCTTCCCTGCGTTACTTGTTCGGAACAATCTGAAAATATTGAAGTGACGCTTTAATAGCCATTCTGATGTTACAGTGCACAAGCCTAGACTGAAATTTCTACAAGTCTTGCTTTGCAGACAAAGCTCTCTAAGGGAGGACATTCACAAGTAGCAGCATTCCATGCTAGAATCTTCCCTGCGGGCGTAATTCAATTTTCCTAAAGCGGCCTAATAGACGCAGTTAAGTCGCTATTCAGTACCCTATACTAAAACAGTCCTTAAGCCGTGCTTTGCTGCTTGCAGTGAAATCTCTCCACAACAGTCTCTTACGAGAGCCATCACTTAAGCGTAGCATGTTTCCCTGAGGTGCGGGTGCTGTACGCTCTGAAATTTTGTTGTGACACTTTAACAGTCATTCTGATGTTACAGTACACAAGTCTACACTGAAAGCTCTACAAGTCTTGCTTTACAGAAAAAGCACTCTAAGAGAAGACCTTCAGAAGAAGCAAGCTTTCCATGCTAGCGTCTTCCCTGCGGGCGTATTTCCATTTTCCTAAAGCGCCGAAATAGGCGCAGTTAAGTCACAATTCAGTACCCTACACTAAATCGTTCTGATAGTCGGGCTTTCCACGTTGCAATGAAAGAGCTTCCACAGAAGACTCTAACGAGAGCCAGCATTTGATCGTAGCAGCTTCCCTGCGGTTCTTGTGCTGAACGATCTGAAGTTTTGAAGTGACGCTTTAACTGCCGTTTATATATTACGGTACGCAAGCTTATAATGATAGTTCTACGATTCTGGCTTTGTAGTGAAAGCGCTCTAAGAGAACACATTGAGAAGCAGCAGCATTCCTTGCCAGCTTCTTCCCTGCGGGATTTACTCACTTTTCCTAAAGGGCTTTTAAGAGGCGCAGTTAAGTCACAATTCAATACCCTAGACTAAAACGGTCCATAAGAAGTGCTTTGTAGCTTGCAGTGAATGCTCTTTCACAGAAGACTCTTAACGAGAGCCAGCATTTGATCTTAGCATCTTCCCTGCCGTACTTGGTCTGAATCATTTTAATGTTTGAAGTGGCGTTTTAATAACCATTCTGATGCTGCAGTACAGAAGCCTAGACTGAAAGGTCTACAAGTCTTGCTTTACAGAAAAAGCACTCTAAGAGAAGACATTCAGAAGCTGCAAAATTCCATTCTAGCATCTTCCTTTCAGGAGTTAGTCACTTTTCCTAAAGCGCCTTCCCAGTCGAAGTTAAGTCACAATTCAGTACCCTACACTAAAACGGTCCATAAGAAGTGCTTTGCAGCTTGCAGTGAATGCTCTTTCACAGAAGACTCTTAACGAGAGCCAGCATTTGATCTTAGCATCTTCCCTGCCCTACTTGTGCTGAACGATCTACAAATTTTGAAGTGACGCTTTAATAGCCATTCTGATGTTGTAGCACACAGACCAAGACTGAAACTCCTACAAGTTTTGCTTTGCAGTGAAAACTCTCTCAGAGAAAACGTTCATAAGCAGCAACGTTCCATGCTAGCATCTTCCCTCAGGCAGTTACTCATTTTTCTTAAAGCGCAGTAATTTCTGAAATTAAGTCACAATTCAGTATCCTATACTAAAACGTCTGATAGTCGTACTTTGCAGCTTGCAGTGAAAGCACTTCCAGAGAAGACTCTGACGAGAGCCAGCATTCCATGGTGGCATCTTCCCTGCGGTACTTGTGCTGAAAGCTCTGGTTTTTTGAAGTGACGCCTTCATAGCTATTCTGATGTTACAGTGTACAAAGCAGCAGCATTCCATGCTAGCGTCTTCGTTGTTGGAGATATTCAATGTTCCTAAAGCGCGTTATTAGTCGCTATTATATCTCTATTCTTTAGCCTACTGTTAGTCCTGTTTTGCGCGTAAGGTAGACATATTCAACAGGAGATGCAGCAGGAGATTAAATAGCAAGATATGCAGCAGGAGATGCCGCAGAATATGCAGCAAGAGGAGATGCATCAGGAGATGTAGCAGGATATGTAGCAACATGAGATGCCACAGCAGATTCAGGAGGAGATTCAGCAGTAGGAAATGCAAGAGCAGGAGATGAAGCAGCGGAGATGCATCCACAGCAGATTCAGCAGGACATTCAGCAGGAATTTCTGCAACAGGATAAGCAGCAGCAGATGCAGTAGCAAGGGATGCAGAAGCTGAAGCAGCAGCAGATGCCACAGGAGACGCAACAGAAGGAGATGCAAAAGCAGATGCAGCAGTGGCTGCAGATTCAGCTGGAGATGCAGCAGGAAGAGATGATTCAGATGATACAGCATCAGGAGATGCAGCAGGAGATTCAGCCGGAGATGCAGTAGGGGGAGAGGCAAGAGGAGATGATGCAGCAGACGCAGCAGCAGAAGATGCAGAAGCAGAGGATGTAGCAGTAGATGCAGAAGGAGAAGATAAACAGGAGATGCATCAGTAGTAGATACAGCAGAGGATGCAGTAGCAGCAGATTCCGCAGCAGGAGAGGCAGCAGGAAATTCTATAGCAGGAGGTTATGATCAGGAGATGCAGCAGGAGATTCTATAGCAGAAGATGCAACAGGAAATGGAGCATCAGGAGATGCAGCACCAAGAAATGCAGCAGGAGAAGCAGGAGGAGGTGCAGCCGCAGGAAATACAGCAGCAGGTGATGCAGCAGCAGGAAATGCTTCATGTACTGCTGCATCTGCTGCTACATCTCCTGCTACTTGATGTCCTCCTGCATCTCCTGCTTCTGCATCTGCTGCTTCATCTCCTGCTTCTCTATCTTCTGCTGCTACATTTCCTGCTGCATCCTCTGCTTCTGTATCTCCTGCTGCTACATCTCCTGATGCATCCTCTGCTCAGGCATCTGCGGATGCATCTCCTGATGCTCCATTTCCTGTTGCATCTGCTGCTTTATTCCCTGCTGCATCTCTTTCTGCTCCATCTGGTGCATCTGCTGCTGCATATGCTGCTGCTTCATCTACTGCTGCATCTCCTGCTGCTGCATCTTCCTTCCCAATTTTCGCTGAATCTACTGCTGAATACGCATCCCCTGCTGCATCTGCTGCTGCTGCATCTCCTGCTTCATATCCTACTGCATCCCCTCCTGCTGTATTACCTGCTGCATCTCTTCCTTCAGCATATCTTGCTGCATTTCCTTCTGCAGGAGATGCAGCCAGAGATGCAACAGCAGCAGATGCAGCAGGAATTGCAGCCGCAGCAAATGCAGCTTTCCAGGGGCATTTGTGCTGAACGCTTTCAAATCTTCAAGTGAAGACTTACTAGCCATACTGATGTTACAGTTCACTAGCCTGGACGGAAAGTTCTATTAATCTTGGTGTGTAGTGAAAGTGCTCTAAGAGAAGACATTCAGAAGCGGAATCATTCTATGCTAACATCTTCCCTGCTGGAGATATTCACTTTTCCTAAAGTGCCTTATTAGCCGCTATTAAGTCGCTAATAACTAGCCAACACAATAACGTTGCGTTAGTCGTGCTCTGCGTCTTGCAGAGATTGCGCTCCCATACAAGTCTCTAACGAAAGCCAGCTTTTGATGATTGCAGCTTTCCTGAGGTACTTGTGCTGAACAATCTGAAATTTTGAAGTGACGTTTTAATAGCCATGATGACGTTACAGTTCACAAGCCTAGACCGAAAGTAATACAAATCTTGCCTTGCAGGGGAAGCGCTCTAAGACAAGACACTCAGAAGCGGAGTCATTCCATGCTAACACCTTCTTGGCTGGTATATTCATTTCTACTAAAGCGCCTTAATAGGCGGTGTCAAGTCAGTATTCACATGCTTATACCAACACCTTCTTTCAGTCGTTGCTGCAGCTTTCCATGAAAGCGCTTGCAGAGAAGAGTCTAACGAGAGCCAGCATTGGATGGTAGCAGCTTCTCTGCGGTACTTGTGTTGAACGCTTTGAAATTTTGAAGTGATGATTTAATAGCTATTCTGATGCCACAGCTACAAGTCGTGGTTTGCAGTGAACGCGCCCGAAGAGAATACATACGAAAGCAGAAGCATTCCATGATAGCATCTTCCCTGCTGGAGATATTAATTTTTGCTAAAGCGCCTTAATAGGCGTTGTTAAGTCACTGTTCACTAGCCTATACCAAAACGTTCTTTTAGTCATATTTGCAGGTTGCAGTGAAAGACCTACTGGAAAGACTCTAACGAGACTCTACATTTGATACAAGCAGGTTCCCTGCGAAACTTAGGCTAAACGCTCTGAAATTTTGAACTGACGCCTTAATAGCCATGTTGATGACACATTTCACAAACCTAGAGTGAAAGTCCTACAAGGCGTGCTCTGCAGTGAAAGCGCAATAAGAGAAGACATTCAGAAGCATTCCATGCTACCGACTTCCCCGTATCTGTTATTCACTTTTCTAAAAGCGCTTTAATAGGCGTTACTAAGTCGCTATTACCTAGCTTACACGAAAACATTGCGTTTTTCGTGCTTTGCAGCTGGCAGTGAAAGCGCTATAAGCGAAGACTTTAAGGAGAGCCAAAATTAGATGGTAGCCGCTTCCCTGCGGTACTTGTGCGGAACGCTCTGAAATCTTGAAGTGAAGCCTTAATAGCCATGCTGCTGTTACATTTCGCAAGTCTAGACTGAAAGTTCGACAAATGGTGCTTTGTAGTTGAAGCGCTTTAAGAGAAGACGTTCATAAGCAGCATCGTTCCATGCTAGCATCGTCCTTGCTGGAGATACTAATTTCAACTCTAGCGCCGTAATAGGCGTTTTAAAGTCACTATTAACAAGCCTATACTAAAGAGTTCTTTTAGTCGTGTTTGCAGCTTGCAGTGAAAGCGTTTCCAGCGAAGACTCTAGCGAGAGCCAGCATTTGATGGTAGCAGATTTCCTGCGGTACTTGTGCTGAAAGCTCTGAATTTTTGAAGTGACGCCTTCATAGCTAGTCTGATGTTACAGTGTACAAGCCTAGACTGAAAGTTCTACAAGTCTTGCTCTGCAGTGAATGCGCTATAAAAGGAGACGTTGAGAAGCAGCAGCATTCCGTGCTAGCGTCTTCGTTGTTGGAGATATTCAATGTTTCTAAAGCGTGTTATTAGTCGCTATTATATCTCTATTCTTTAGCCTACTGTTAGTCGTGTTTTGCGCCTCTTAGTGAAAGCGCTTCCAGAGATGATTCTAACGAGAGCCACTCTTTGATGCTAGCAACTTTCTAGGGGTATTTGTGCTGAACGCTTTCAAATCTTCAAGTGAAGCCTTACTAGCCATGCTGATGTTACAGTTCACTAGCCTGGATGGAAAGTTCATAAATCTTGGTTTGTAGTGAAAGCGCTCTAAGAGAAGACATTCAGAAGCGGAATCATTCTATGCTAACATCTTCCCTGCTGGAGATATTCACTATTCCTAAAGAGCCATATTAGGCGTGATTAATTCGCTAATAACTAGCCTACATGAAAACGTAAGAGCCTTAATAGGTTCAGTTAAGTCACAAGTCATTACCCTAAACTAAAATGTGTAGTTGTGCTTTACAGCTTGCAATGAAAGCGCTATAAGAGAAGACTCTAAGCAGAGCCTGCATTGGATGGTAGCAGCTTCCCTGCGGGACTTTTGCTGAACCCTCTGAAATTTTGAAGTGACGCTTTACTAGCTGATGCTATACTTCAGAATCCTAGGCTGAAAGTTCTATAAGTCTTGCTTTGCAGTGAAAGCGCTGTGAGAGAAGACATTCGGAAGCAGCAGCATTCCATACTACCATCTTCCTTGCTGCCGATAGTCACTATTCCTAAAGTGCGTTATTAGGCGAAGTAAAGTAACTGTTCAGTAACCTACATTAAGTCGTGCTTTCCACGTTGCAATGAAAGCGCTTCCAGAGAAGGCTCTAACGAGAGCCAGCATTTAATCGTAGCAGCTTCCCTGCCGTACTTCTTCTGCAGCATTCCTTGCCAGCTTCTTCCCTGCGGGATTTACTCACTTTTCCTAAAGGGCTTTAAGAGGCACAGTTAAGTCACAATTCAGTACCCTACACGAAAACTGTCAACTAGTCGTGCTTTGTAGCTTGCAGTGAATGCTCTTTCACAGAAGACTCTTAACGAGAGCCAGCATTTGATCGTAGCAGCTTCCCTGTCGTACTTGTGCTGAACGATCTAAAAACTTTGAAGTGACGCTTTAATAGCAGTACTGATGTTACAGTACACAAGCGTATACTCAACGTTCTACATGTCTTGCTTTACAGAGAAAGCGCTTTAAGAGAAGACATTCAGAAGCGGCAGCATTCCATGCTAGCATCTTCCCTGTGGGCGTTTTTCCATTTTCCTAAAGCGCCTCAACAGGGGCAGTTCAGTCATAATTCAGGTCCTTATACTATATATAAAACTTTCTGTTAGTCGTGCTTTGCAGCTTGCATTGAAAACACTTCCAGAGAAGTCATTCTGCAGTGAAAGCGCTGTAAGAGAAGACATTCAGAAAGAGCAGCATTCCATGCTAGAATATTCGCTGCGGGAGTTGTTTTCATATAAGGTAAGGAATGGAGATGTTGGAGTTGCAGTAGGAGATGAAGCCGGAAGAAGCAGCACTATGATATTTTGCGGTAGATGCAGCAGCAGGAGATGTTATAGGATGAGATGCAGCAGGATAAGCCGCAGCAGGAGATGCAGAAGCACGAAATACTGCAGTAGATGCAGGAGCAGGAGATGCAGTATGTGATGCAGCAAGAGATACTCAGCAGTAGATGCAGAAGCAGGAGATTCATTAGGAGATGCAGCAGGAGATGCTTCAGCAAATGCAGCAGCGGGAGATGTAGCAGGAGATACTGATTCTGCAGGAGATGAAGCAGCAGAAGTAGCAGCAGATGTAGCAGTAGATGCTGATTCTGCAGGAGGTGCAACAGCGGGAGATGCTGCAGGAAATGCAGCAGCAGAAGATACAGAAGCAGGAGATTCAGCAGAAGGTGCAGGACCCGGAGATACATAAGGAGATGCAATTCAGAATCAGCAGCAGGAGATTAAGCAGTAGAGAGTGAAGCAGGAGATGCAGTAGAAGATGCAGCAGGAGGTTCTGCAGGAGATAATTTGCATCAGCAGCAGGATAAATTGCAGGAGATGCAGCAGCAAGAAACACGGCATCAGCAGATGCTGCAGAAACTGCAGCAGCAGGAGATGAAACAGAAGGAGGTTCAGCATCGGGAGATGCACAAGTAAATGAAGAAGCAGGAGATGCAGAAGGAGATACAGCAGTAGCAGATGAAGCAGTAGATGCAAAAGGAGATGCAGCAGTAGCAGATGAGGCAGCAGATGCAGAAGCAGTTGCAGCAGGAGATGCAGCAGCAGATGCAGAAGCAGTTGCAGCAGGAGATGACGCAGTATCAGATGCAGCAGCAGGAGATGCAGTAGCAGCAGCGGCAGCAGCAGGGAAAACCGCAGCAGGATATGTTACTGAATATGCAGCAGCAGGGGATGAAGCCAGAGATGCAGTAGGAGCTGCAAACGGAGATTCAGTAGGAAGAGAGGCAGCTGGAGTTGCTGCATCAGGACATGAAAGAATAGATTCAGAAGTAGATAGAGCAGTAGGAGATGTAACAGGAGAGGCTGTAGCAGGACATGCAGCAGCAAATGCAGCAACAAAAAAACCAGGAAGATTTAAATAGACAGCAGATGCAGCAGCAGGAGATTCAGAAGTAGAAGACATATCAGGAGATGCAACAGCAGATAAAGCAGCAGGAGATGCAGCAGGAATTGCAGCAGCACATGTAGCAGGAGATGCAGAACCTGGAGACGCAGCAACAGGAGATGCAACGCCAGGAGATGCAGCTGGAAATGCATATTCATCAGGAGATGCAGCAGAAAGATATGCAGCAGGAGAAGCATCAGCAGGAAATGCTTCATGTACTGCTGCATCGGCTGCTACATCTCCTGCTACTTGATTCAGAAGCAGATTCTGTAAGAGATGCAGAGACAGGAGATTCATAAGCAAAAGATAGAGCACCAGGAGATGCAGCAGCAGGAATTTCAGTAGGAAACGCAGCAGCAGGAGAAACAGCAGGTAATGCAGCAGCAGTAGATGAAGTAGGGTATGAAGCAGCAGTAGTTGCAGCAGGGTAGGCAACAGCAGGAGATTGAGCAGCAGGAGATGAATCAGAGGATATGCATCATCAGATGAATCCGCTGATGCATCAGAGGTAGTTGCAGACAGAGATGCAGCATCAGGAAATTCAGCAGAGGCTGCAGCAGCAATAGATGCAGGAAGAGATCCAGGCGGAGGAAGTAGAGCAGTAGGAGATGTAGCAGCACATACAGCAGCAGATCAGGGGATGAAGCAGCAGGAGGAGATTCAGCAGGAGATGCATCAGGAGATGCATCATCAGGAGATGCATCATCAGGAGATGCAGCATTAGGAGATGCAGCAGGGGATTCAATAGCAGGTGATGCATCAGGAGATGCAGCAGTAGGAGATGCACCTGAGACACAGTAGCAAGAGGCACAGCAACAGGAGATGCAACAGGAATGCAGCAGGGGATTCAGCAGCAGGTGATGCAGCAGCAGATGCAGCAGAAGTAAATCCAGCAGCAGAAGATGTAGCAGCACATGCAGCAGCAGATGCAGAAGAAGTTAATTCAGCAGCAGAAGATGTAGCAGCACATGCAGCAGCACAGTCAGCAGACGATGCTGAAGCAGGAGATTCAGCAGCAGGAGACTAAGACTCGGCAGATACCGGAGCACATTCAGCAGGAGATGCAGCAGCAGGAGATGCAGCAGTGTTTTCAGTAGCAGCAGCTAGAGCATCAGGTGATGCAGGAGGACATAAAAAATCAGAATGTGAAGCAGCACGAGATGCAGCAGTAGATTAATCTACAGCAGATGCACCAAAAGATGCAGGAGATACAGCAGCAGGAGATGCAGCTGGAGATGCAGCAGCAGTAGATTGAGCAAGATACACAGAAGCAGGAGATGCATCGGTGGGAGATGTGGCATGAGAGGCAGATGAAGGAGATCCTGCAGCATATGCAGTAGCATATACAGCACCAGCAGATGCATCAGCAGGAGATTCAGTAGCAGGAGATGCAGCAGTCGGATTCAGCAGGAGATGCATTAGCAGGAGATGAAGCAGCAGGAGATGCAGCAGAAAAGAAGATGCAGCAGAAAAGAAGATGCAGCAGCAGGAGATGAAGCAGGAGATGCAGCAGCAGAAGATACTGCTGTACATGAAGCAGCAGACGCACAAGAAAATGGAGCAGGAGATGCGGCAGGAGAAGATGCAGTACCAGCAGATGCAATAGGAGATGCAGCATCTGGAGTTGAAGCAATAGTAAATACTCCAGGAGATGCAGCAGCAGACGTTAGAGGAGGAGAAGATGCAGCATAAGGATATGCATGAGGAGTTTCCACAGGAGCTTCAGCATGTGATGCAGGATCACGAAATGCAGAAGCAAGAGATGCAGCAGTAGGAGATGCAATAGGAGATGCAGAAGCAGAAGGTGGAGCAGTAAATTCATCAGGAAATGCAGCAGGAGGAGATACAGCAAGAGGAGATCTAGCAGAAAGAGATGCAGCAGGAGATGCAGCAGGCGATAGAGCAGCAAGAAATAGAGCAGGAGATGCAGCAGCAGAAGATGCAGCAGCAGGAGGTGCAGCAGAACATGCAGCAGGAGATTCAGCAACAGGAGATTCAGCAGCAAACACAGGAGATTCAGTAGCAGGAGATGCTGCAGCAGACGCAGAAGCAAATGCAGCAGTGGGAGTGGCAGCAGGTGAAGATGCATCAGGAGATGCATATTCAGAAGGAGATGCAGCAGGAGATGTAGCAGGATATGTAGTAGCACGAGATGCCGCAGGATATTCCAGAGGAGATTCAGCAGAAAGAAATGCAAGAGCAGGAGATGCATCAGCAGGAGATGCAGCTGCAGCAGCTGCAGCAGGAGATGCAGATTTAGCAGCAATAGATGCATCAGCAAGAGATGCTGCAGCAGATGCAGCAGGAGGAGATTCAGCAGCGGGATACGCAGCAGGACTTGATGCAGAAAGTAATAGAGCAGCAGGAGATTCAGAAGAAGGAGATGCAGAAAGAGATTCAGCAGCAGGAGATGCAGCAGCAGGAGATACAGTAGGAGAAGATATAGCAGGTAATGCAGCAGCAGAAGAGGCAGCAGGATTTGCAAGAACAAGAGATGCAACATCAGACACATCAGCAGTAGATGCAGGAGGAGATCCAGCAGCAGGAGATGTAGCAGGAGGAGATTCAGCAGCAGGAGATTGAGCAGTAGATGTATCAGTAGAAGGTCATCAGCAGGAGATGTAGCTGGAAGTTATGCAGCAAGAGCTGCATCATGAGAAATGCAGCAGGAAATGCAGCAGGAGATTCAGCAGTAGATGCAGCAGGAGTTGCAAGAGCAAGAGATTCAGCACCAAGAAATGCAGCAGGCATTGCAGAAGCAGGAGTTGCAGCAGCAGGAGATTCAGCACCAAGAAATGCAGCAGGAGATGCAGGAGGAGATGTAGCCGCAGGAAATGCAGCAGCAGGAGATGCAGCATGAGATGCAGCAGCAAATTATGTACCAGCAGAGGAGGCAGAGGGAGATGCAGCAGCAGGAAATGCAGCAGTAGATACAGAAGACGGAGATGCAGCAGCAGAAGCAGATGCAGCAGGAGGTAGACCGTTAGACACTGAAGCAGGAGATGAAGCAGGAACTGCATCAGCAGGAGATTCAGCAGGAGATTATGCAGCAGGTGATACAGCAGCAGATGCAGCAGCAGGAGATGCTGCAGCAGGTGTATCAGGAGGAGATACAGCAGCAGGAGACGTAGCAGGAGGTATGCAGCAGGAGATGCAGTAGGAGATTCTATAGCAGGAGATGCAGCAGGATTTGCAGCAGCAGAAGATGCAGCACCGAGAAATGCAGCAGCAGATGCAGGAGGAGGTGCAGCCGCAGGAAATACAGCAGCAGGAGATGCAGCAGCATATTAATTACCAGCAGATGAAGCAGAGGGAGATGCAGCAGCAGGAATTGCAACAGTATATATAGAAGATGGAGATGCAGCAGCAGGACATGCAGCAGGACGAGATGCATCATGTAATGCAGCAGGAGATGCAGGAGGAGATGCAGCAAGAGACTCAGCAGGAGATGCAGCAGCATGAGGTGACACAGGAGATGCATCAGCTGTAGATGCAACCGTGTGCGCAGTAGCAGGAGTTGCAGCAGCAGGAGATGCATCAGGAAATGATGCAGAAAGAGATGCCACATCAGATTCATCAGCAAGAGATGCAGGAGGAGATCCAGCAGCAGGAGATGCAGCATGAAATGCATCAGCAGGAGATGTAGCAGAAAAAGCTCCAGATGCATCAGCATGAGTTTCAGCAGACATGCTGCAGCAGATGCAACAGGAGGAGATTCCGCAGGATATTGAGCAGGAGATGCAGCAGCAGAAGATGCAGAAAGAGATGAAGCATGAGGAGATGCAGAAGCAGGAGATGCAGCATGAAATGCAGCAGCAGGTGATGTAGTAGCAGGAAATGCAGGGGGAGATGCAGCAGCAGGAGATGCAGCAACTGAAGCAGCAGCAGGAGTTGAAGCAGCAGGAGTTGAAGCAGCAGGAGATGCAGCATCAGCAGATGTAGCAGGAGATGTAGCAGCATCATATGCAGTAGGAGATGTAGCAGCAAGAGATGAAGAAGCAAGAGATGGTGAAGCAGGAGATGCTACAGGAGATGCAGCGGGAGGAGATGAAGCTGCAGGAGATGCAGAGTAGTAGATACAGAGAAGAAGATGCAGCAGAAGGAGATATAGCAGGAGATTCAGCTGCAGTAAATGCAGCAAGAGTTACAGCTGCATCAGATGCAGCATCAGTTGCAGCAGCAGAGGATGCAAGAGCAGATGCAGAAGCAGGAGATGCACCAGCAGGAGAGGTAGTAGGAGATACAGCAGTAGATTTAGCAGCAGCAGATGCAGGAGCAGATTCAGCAGATGCAGCAGTTTTAGATTCAGAAAGAGATGCATCACCAGGAGATGCAGTAGTAGAAGATGCAGCAGGAGATGCAGCAGGAGATGCAGCTGCAGGAGATGCAGCAGCAGGAGATGTAGCAGGAGATGCAGCAGTAGATGAATCAGAAGAAGGTGTAGCAGCAAATGCAGGAGATGCAGAAGCAGATGCTGCAACAGATGCATCAGGAGGAGACACAGCAGGAGGTGATGCAGCAGGTAATACAGCAGCAGAAGATGCAGAAGAAGGAGATGCAGAAAGAGATTCAGCAGCAGGAGATGAAGAAGCAGGAAATGCAGCAGTATATACAGAAGCAGGTTATGTAGCAACAGGACATACAGCTGGAGGAGATACAGAAGGTATTGCAGCAGCAGGAGATACAGCAGGAGATGCAGCAGCAGTAGATGCAGCAGCAGGAGATGCAGAAGGAGATGCAGATGCAGCAGGAGATGCAGCAACAGGAGATTCATCAGCAGCAGATTCAGCAGTAGACAGAGCAGCAGACAGAGCAGCGGTAGACAGAGCAGCAGGAGATGCAGCTGCAGGAGATGCAGCAGGAGATGCAGAAGCAGAAGATGAAGCAGGAGATGCAGAAAGAGAAGATGAAGCAGGAGATGCAGCAGCAGCAGATTCCGCAGCAAGAGAAGCAGCAGTAGATGCAGCAGGAGATGCAGAGAATGGAGATGAAGCAGTAGGAGTTGCTGTAAGAGATGCAGCAGCAGGGAATGTAGCAGCAGGAGATTGAGCAGGTTATGCAGCAGCAGATGCAGCAGGAGGAGATGCAGCAGGAGGAGATGCAGCAGGAGATTAAGCAGCAAATGCAGAAGCAGCAGATACAGCAGATGGAGATGCAGCAGCTAATGCAGATTCAGCAGCAGATTCTGAAGCAGGAGATGCTGCAGCAGATTCACAGTAGGAGATGCATCAGCAGGAGGTGCGGCAGAAGTAAATGCAGCAGGCTAATCAAGAGGAGGAGCTGCAATAGACGATGCAGGAGTAAGAGATGCAGCAGGAAATCCAGAAGGTAACACAGCAGGAGAAGCTTCAGGAGGAGATGCAGCAAGACATGAAGCAGCAGCAGCAGACGCAGAAACAGAGCAGCAGGAAATGCAGATTCAGCAGGAGATGCAAAAGGAAGAGAATCTTCAGCAGATGCAGCAGGATATGCATCATGATGAGATGCAGCAGGACATTTGGCAGCAGCAGATGCATCGGCAGATGAAGCAGGAAATGCAGCAGAAAGAGATGAATCAGCATCAGATGCAGCCGCAGATGCAGCAGCAGGAGATGCAGCAGCATCTGATGTAGCAGGAGATGCAGAATCAGAAGATGCAGCAGTAGGATATGAAGCAGAAGATGCAGCAGAATATAGAGCAGCAGGAGATGCAGTTGGAGATGCAGCAGGAGAAGCAGCAGCATGAGATAGAGGAGGAGAAAATGCAGCATCAGGAGATTCAGCAGCAGGAAGTGCAATAGGAGATACAGAAGCAGGAGATGTAGCAGCAGAGGATACAGCAGGACATTAAGCAGGAGATGCAGCAGGAAGAGATGCAGCTGGAGATAGAGCAGCAGGAGATGCAGCAGCAGGAGATGCAGCAGCATATGCAGCAGCAAATTAAGTACCAGCAGAGGAGGCAGAGGGAGATGCAGCAGCAGAAAATGCAGCAGTAGATCCAGAAGACAGGGATGCAGCAGCAGCAGCAGATGCAGCAGGAGATAGATCGTTAGACACTGCAGCAGGAGATGCAGCAGGGTAGACATATTCAACAGGAGATGCATCAGGAGATGAAATAGCAAGATATGCAGCAGGAGATGCCGCAGAATATGCAGCAAGAGGAGATGCATCAGGAGATGTAGCAGGATATGTAGCAACATGAGATGCCACAGCAGATTCAGGAGGAGATTCAGCAGTAGGAAATGCAAGAGCAGGAGATGAAGCAGCGGAGATGCATCCACAGCAGATTCAGCAGGACATTCAGCAGGAATTTCTGCAACAGGATAAGCAGCAGCAGATGCAGTAGCAAGGGATGCAGAAGCTGAAGCAGCAGCAGATGCCACAGGAGACGCAACAGAAGGAGATGCAAAAGCAGATGCAGCAGTGGCTGCAGATTCAGCTGGAGATGCAGCAGGAAGAGATGATTCAGATGATACAGCATCAGGAGATGCAGCAGGAGATTCAGCCGGAGATGCAGTAGGGGGAGAGGCAAGAGGAGATGATGCAGCAGACGTTGCAGCAGAAGATGCAGAAGTAGAGGATGTAGCAGTAGATGCAGAAGGAGAAGATAAAGCAGGAGATGCATCAGTAGTAGATACAGCAGAGGATGCAGTAGCAGCAGATTCCGCAGCAGGAGAGGCAGCAGGAAATTCTATAGCAGGAGGTTATGATCAGGAGATGCAGCAGGAGATTCTATAGCAGAAGATGCAACAGGAAATGGAGCATCAGGAGATGCAGCACCAAGAAATGCAGCAGGAGAAGCAGGAGGAGGTGCAGCCGCAGGAAATACAGCAGCAGGTGATGCAGCAGCAGGAAATGCTTCATGTACTGCTGCATCTGCTGCTACATCTCCTGCTACTTGATGTCCTCCTGCATCTCCTGCTTCTGCATCTGCTGCTTCATCTCCTGCTTCTCTATCTTCTGCTGCTACATTTCCTGCTGCATCCTCTGCTTCTGTATCTCCTGCTGCTACATCTCCTGATGCATCCTCTGCTCAGGCATCTGCGGATGCATCTCCTGATGCTCCATTTCCTGTTGCATCTGCTGCTTCATTCCCTACTACATCTCTTTCTGCTCTATCTGGTGCATCTGCTGCTGCATATGCTGCTGCTTCATCTACTGCTGCATCCCCTGCTGCATCTGCTGCTGCTGCATCTCCTGCTTCATATCCTACTGCATCCCCTCCTGCTGTATTACCTGCTGCATCTCTTCCTTCAGCATATCTTGCTGCATTTCCTTCTGCAGGAGATGCAGCCAGAGATGCAGCAGCAGCAGATGCAGCAGGAATTGCAGCCGCAGCAAATGCTGCAGGAAATGCAGCAGGATATGCAACATCAAGAGATGTGGAAACATCAGATGCAGAAGGATATGCGACAGCAGATGCAGCAGCATGAAGTGCATCAGCAGGAGATGCAGCAAGAGATGCAGCAGTACATGAAGCAGCAGCAGATGCAGCAGCTGATCAACGATATGCAGTAGCCAGAAATGCAGGACAAAATGCAGCAAGAAAAGATGCAGCAGGAGATGCAGTAGGAGCAGATGCAGTAGCAGGAAAAGCAGCAGGCATTACAGAAGCAGGAGTTGCAGCAGCAGGAGATTCAGCACCAAGAAATGCAGCAGGAGATGCAGCAGGAGATGCAGCAGCATATGCAGCAGCAAATTAAGTACCAGCAGAGGAGGCAGAGGGAGATGCGGCAGCAGGAAATGCAGCAGTAGATCCAGAAGACAGGGATGCAGCAGCAGCAGCAGATGCAGCAGGAGATAGATCGTTAGACACTGCAGCAGGAGATGCAGCAGGGTAGACATATTCAGCAGGAGATGCAGCAGGAGATGAAATAGCAAGATATGCAGCAGGAGATGCCACAGAATATGCAGCAGGAGGAGATGCAGCAGGAGATGCATATTCATCAGGAGATGCATCAGGAGATGTAGCAGGATATGTAGCAACATGAGAATGCCACAGCAGATTCAGGAGGAGATTCAGCAGTAGGAGATGCAAGAGCAGGAGATGAAGCAGCAGGAGATGCAGCCGCAGCAGATTCAGCAGCAGATTCAGCAGGAATTTCTGCAGCAGGATAAGCAGCTGCAGATGCAACAGCAGATGCAGCAACACAGGATGCAGCAGCCGATGCAGCAGCAGATGCCGCAGGAGACGCAACAGAAGGAGATGCAAAAGCAGATGCAGCAGTGGCTGCAGATTCAGCTGGAGATGCAGCAGGAAGAGATGATTCAGATGATACAGCATCAGGAGATGCAGCAGGAGATTCAGCCGGAGATGCAGTAGGGGGAGAGGCAAGAGGAGATGATGCAGCAGACGCAGCAGCAGAAGATGCAGAAGCAGAGGATGTAGCAGTAGATGCAGAAGGAGAAGATAAAGCAGGAGATGCCTCAGTAGTAGATACAGCAGAGGATGCAGTAGCAGCAGATTCCGCAGCAGGAGAGGCAGAAAGAGATTTCGCAGCAGGAAATGCAGCAGTATATACAGAAGCAGGATATGCAGCAACAGGAGAGCAGAAGATACAGCAGGTACTACAGCAGTAGGAGATTCAGCAGGAGATTATGCAGCAGGTGATACATCAGCAGATGGTGCAGCAGGTGAAGTAGCAGCAGGAGATGCTGCAGCAGATGTATCAGTAGGAGATACAGCAGCAGGAGACGTAGCAGGAGGTATGCAGCAGGAGATGCAGAAAGAGATTCTATAGAAGAAGATGCAGCAGGATTTGCAGCAGCAGGAGATGCAGCACCAAGAAATGCAGCAGGAGATGCAGGAGGAGGTGCAGCCGCAGGAAATACAGTAGCAGGAGATGCAGCATGAGATGCAACAGCATGAGATGCAGCAGCATATGCAGCAGCAGATTAAGTACCAGCCGATGAGGCAGAGGGAGATGCAGCAGCAGGAATTGTTAGCAGTGTATATAGAAGATGGAGATGCAGCAGCAGGACATGCAGCAGGATGACATGCATCATGTAATGCAGCAGGAGATGCAGGAGGAGATGCAGCAAGAGACTCAGCAAGAGATGCAGGCGGAGATCCAGCAGCAGGAGATGCAGCAGGAAATGCATCAGCAGGTGATGTAGCAGAAAATGCTCCAGATGCATCAGCATGAGTTTCAGCAGGCGATGCAGCAGGAAGAGATGCATCAGGAAACGCAGAAGATGCAACAGAAAGAGATGCATAAGGAGGTCCATCAGGAGAATATTCACCAGCAGGAGATGGAGAAGGAGATGCAGCTGCAAAAGATGCAGCAGGAGATGCAGAAGCAGATGTAGTATCAGGAGATGTATCAGCAGGATATGCAGCAGGAGATTGAGCAAGATGTGATGCATCATGAGGTGCTGCAGCTGGAGATGCAGCAGCAGACAAAACAGCAGTAGATGCAGCAGCAAGCCATGCAGCAGAAGAAGAGGAAACAGGAGATGCGGCAGAAGATACAGGAGGAGATGCAGCAGCAGTAGATATAGCAGTGTATGAAGCAGCAGCAGATTCAGCAGTAGGAGATGCAGCAGCAGGACATTCAGAAGGAGATGCAGCAGCAAGAGATGCAACATCAGGTTCAACAGCAGATACAGAAGGAGATGCAGCAGCAAGAGATGCAGCAGCAGATGCATCAATAGATGCCTATTCATATGGAGATGCAGCAGGAAGAGATGCTTCAGCAGGTACAGCTTCATGAGATGTAGCACGAGATACAGAAATAGATGCTGTAGGAGGAGAGGCAGGAGTAGATGATGCAGCAGACGCAGTAGCATGAGATGCAAAAGCAGAAGTTGCAGCCGTGGATTCTGCAGCAGGAGATGCAGCCGCAGGAAATGAGCAGTGGATTCAGCAGGAGATGAAGCAGCAGGAGATGAAGCGACAGGATCTGCAGAGAAGAAGATGCAGCAGCAGGAGATGCAGCAGGAGATGAAGCAGCAGGATCTGCAGAGAAGAAGATGCAGCAGCAGGAGATGTAGCAGGAGATGCAACAGCAGATGCATCAGCAGGAGATGCAGCAGCAGAAAATACAGCAGTACATGAAGCAGCAGACGCACAAGAAAACGGAGCAGGAGATGCGGCAGGATATGATGCAGTACCAGCAGATGCAATAGGAGATGCAGCATCTGGAGTTGAAGCAATAGAAAATGCTGGAGGAGATGCAGCAGGAAATGCATTAGGAGAAGCAGGAGCAGGAAATGCAGAAGCAAGAGATGCAGCAGAAGAGATGCAGGAGTAGGAGAGGCAGAAACAGGAGATGTAGCAGCAAGACATGCAAAAGGATATGCAGAAGCAGGAGATGCAGGAAATGAAGCAGCTGATGCAGGCGGAGATTTAGAAGGAGGAGAGTCATCAGCAGGAGATGCAGTATGAGATGCAGCAGCATGAGATGAAGCAGCATGAGATGCAGCAGCAGATGCATCAGCAGCAGATGCAACAGTAGATTCAGCAGAAGACACAGCAGCAGGAGATGAAGCATCTGGAGATGAAGCAGAAGACGCAGCAGCAGGAGATGTAGTAGGAGATGCAGAAGGAGATGCAGAAGGAGATGCAGAAGCAGCAGATGCAGCAGGAGATTCCGTAGCAGGAGATGCACCAGGAGATTCAGCCGGAGGAGATTCAGCAGGAGATGCAGCAAGAGGAGATGCAACATGAGATGCAGCAGGAGGAAATGCAACAGGAGATGCAGCAGGAAGAGTTACAGCAGCAGCATATGCAGCAGCATATGCAGCAGAAGGAGATGCATAAGAGATGCAGCAGCAATTGATGAAGCAGATGCTGGAGCCGGAGATGCAGAAGAAGTAGATGCAGTAGCAGGATATGCAGAAGTAGATGCATCAGCAGGAGATGCAGCAAAACATGCATCAGCAGGAGACACAGCAGCAGGATGTGAGGCAGGAGATGCACCAGCAGAAAATGCAGCAGGAGATGCTTCAGGAGATTAAGCAAGAGATGCTGCAGCACGTTATGCAGCAGCAGGTGCAGCAGCAGGAGATGTGTCAGAGGTTGCAGCAGTATATACAGAAGCAGGATATGCAGCAACAGGAGATACAGCAGAAGATACAGCAGGTACTGCAGCAGCAGGAGATTCAGCAGGAGATTATGCAGCAGGTGATACAGCAGCAGATGCAGCAGCAGGTGAAGTAGCAGCAGGAGATGCTGCAGCAGATGTATCAGGAGGAGATGCAGCAGCAGGAGACGTAGCAGGAAGTATGCATCAGGAGATGCAGCAGGAGATTCTATAGCAGAAGATGCAGTAGGATTTGCAGCAGCAGGAGATGCAGCACCAAGAAATGCAGCAGGAGATGCATCAGTATTAAATGCTTCATGTACTGCTGCATCTGCTGCTACATCTCCTGCTACTTGATGTCCTCCTGCATCTCCTGCTTCTGCATCTGCTGCTTCATCTCCTGCTTCTCTATCTTCTGCTGCTACATTTCCTGCTGCATCCTCTGCTTCTGTATCTCCTGCTGCTACATCTCCTGATGCATCCTCTGCTCAGCCATCTGCGGATGCATCTCCTGATGCTCCATTTCCTGTTGCATCTGCTCCATCTGGTGCATCTGCTGCTGCATATGCTGCTGCTTCATCTACTGCTGCATCTCCTGCTAAATCTCCTGCTGCTGCATCTTCCTTCCCAATTTTTGCTGAATCTACTGCTGAATATGCATCCCCTGCTGCATCTCCTGCTTCATATCCTACTGCATCCTCTCCTGCTGTACTACCTGCTTCATATCTTCCTTCAGCATATCTTGCTGCATTTCCTTCTGCTGCATCTCCTGCTGCATCTCCTTCTGCAGCATCTCCTGCTGCGTCATCTGCAGCAGCAGCTTCTGCTGCTACATTTCCTACTGAATCTGCATCTCCTGATGCATCTGCTGCTGCATCTATGGCTGCTGCATCTGCTGCCTCCGCAGCTGCAGCTGCATCTCCTCCTGCTGCATCTTCTGCTGCATTTCCTGCTGCTGCATCTTTTTAATCTGCTGCTGCATCTGCTTCTGTATCTCCTGCTGCATCGCATCCTGCGGCATTTCCTGCTGCATCTCCTGCTTCAACTTCTGCTGCTGCATCTCCTTCTGTATCTTCTGTTGTTTATCTCCTGCTGCATCTCATGCTGCTGCATCTCCTAAATCTGCTGTTGTATCTGCTGCTACTTTATGTACTGCTTCATCTCCTGCTACATCTCCGGCTGCTGGATATTCCCCTGCACCTGCTGCTGCTGCATCTGCTACTTCATCTCCTCCTGCATCTCTAGCTGTATCTCCTGCTGCATTCTCTGCTGATGCATCTGCGGACGCATCTCCTGATGATGCATATCCTACTACATCTGCTGCTGAATCTCCTGCTGCTGAATCTCCTGCTGCTGCATCTCCTACTGCATCTCCTGCTGAATACATTTGTGGCTGCATCTCCTGCTGCTGCATCTCCTGCTACATCTCCTTCGGCTGCATCTCCTGCTGTATTTTTTGGTGCATCTCATGCAGCTCCAATTGTTGCTGCATCTGCTGCTCTTTATATCTTGCAGATGCATCTCCTGTTTGTGCATCTCCTCCTGCATCTCTTCCTGCTGCATTACCTGCTGCATCACCTATTGCTGCATCTGCAGCATATGCTGCTTCATCTGGTGCTGCTTCACCTACTGCTGCACCACCTGCAACATCTCCTGCTACTGCATCTGTTGCTGCATCTGCTGCTTCAGCACCTGCTGCAGCATCTCCTGTTTAATCTCCCTCTGCATTTCCGACTCCAGCATCTCCTGCTGCGTCAATAGCTGCTGCATCTCTTATGCATCTCCTTCTGCTGCATCTGCTGCTGCATCTGCTGTACCTCCTCCTGCTGCATCTCTTGTTAAATCTTCTTCTGCTGCATCTCCTGCTGAATCTCCCCCTGCTGCATCTCATGCTGCATCTCCTGCTGCTATATCTCCTGCTGCTTCATCTTCTGCTGCTGCATCTCTTGCTCCATGACATTCTGCTGCATCTCCTATTTCTGCATCTCCGTCTGCTTCGTCTGCTGCTGCATCTCCTGCTCTATCTCATGTTGCACCTGCTATTGAAGCATCTCCGGTGTCATCTTCTTTCTGCTGCATATCCTGCTGCTGCATCTCCTGCTGCATCTCCTTGAGCATCACCCGCTGCATCTCCTTCTGCATCACCTGCAGATGCATCTCCTGCTGGTGCATCTCCTGCTGCTGCATATTCATCTGCATTTCCTGCTGCAGCTCTTTCTCAATCTTCTACTGCTGCATCTGCTGAATCTGCTGCTGCATCTGCTGAATCTGCTGCTGCATCTGCTGTTGCATCCTCTGCTGCTGCATCTCCTGCTGCATCTCCTGCTGCTTTCTCTCCTGCTGCATTTCCTGCAGCTGAATCTCCTGCTATATTTCCTTCTGCTGCATCTTCTTCTCTTCATCTACTACTCTGCTTCTCCTGCTGCTGCATCTCCTACTGCATATGATGCTGCTGCATCTCCTGCTACATCTGCTGCTGCTGCATTCCCTGCTGCATCTCCTGCTGCTTCAACTCCTGCTGCTGCTTCAGTTGCTGCATCTCCTGCTGCTGCATCTCCTTCTGCATTTCCTGCTACTACATCACCTGCTGTTGCAATTCATGCTGCATCTCCTGCTTCTGCATCTCCTCATGCTTCATCTCTTTCCGCATCTTCTGCTGCTGCATCTCCTGCTCAATATCCTGTGGAATCTCCTCCTGCTGCATCTGCTGCAGCATGTCTGCTGAAACTCATGCTGATGCATCGGGAGCATTTTCTGCTTCATCTCCTGCTGATGCATTTCATGCTGCATCTCCTGCTGCTGGATCTCCTCCTGCATCTCTTGCTGATGAATCTGATGTGGCATCTCTTTCTGCATCATTTCCTGATGCATCTCCTGCTGCTGCAACTCCTGCTACTGCGCACACGGTTGCATCTACAGCTGATGCATCTCCTGTGTCACCTCATGCTGCTGCATCTCCTGCTGAGTCTCTTGCTGCATCTCCTCCTGCATCTCCTGCTGCATTACATGATGCATCTCGTCCTGCTGCATGTCCTGCTGCTGCATCTCCATTTTCTATATATACTGTTGCAATTCCTGCTGCTGCATCTCCCTCTGCTTCATCTGCTGGTAATTAATATGCTGCTGCATCTCCTGCTGCTGTATTTCCTGCGGCTGCACCTCCTCCTGCATCTCCTGCTGCATTTCTCGGTGCTGCATCTTCTGCTGCTGCAAATCCTGCTGCATCTCCTGCTATAGAATCTCCTACTGCATCTCCTGCTGCATACCTCCTGGTACGTCTCCTGCTGCTGTATCTCCTCCTGATACACCTGCTGCAGCATCTCCTGCTGCTGCATCTGCTGCTGTATCACCTGCTGCATAATCTCCTGCTGAATCTCCTGCTGATGCAGTTCCTGCTTCATCTCCTGCTGCAGTGTCTAACGGTCTATCTCCTGCTGCATCTGCTTCTGCTGCTGCATCTCCGTCTTCTGTATCTACTGCTGCATTTCCTGCTGCTGCATCTCCCTCTGCCTCCTCTGCTGGTACTTAATTTGCTGCTGCATCTCATGCTGCTGCATCTCATGCTGCATCTCATGCTGCATTTCTTGGTGCTGAATCTCCTGCTGCTGCAACTCCTGCTTCTGCAACGCCTGCTGCATTTCTTGGTGCTGAATCTCTTGCTCTTGCAACTCCTGCTGCATCTACTGCTGAATCTCCTGCTGCATTTCCTGCTGCATTTCTCATGATGCAGCTCTTGCTGCATAACTTCCAGCTACATCTCCTGCTGATGACCTTCTACTGATACATCTACTGCTCAATCTCCTGCTGCTGAATCTCCTCCTGCTACATCTCCTGCTGCTGGATCTCCTCCTGCATCTACTGCTGATGTGTCTGATGTTGCATCTCTTGTTCTTGCATCTCCTGCTGCCTCTTCTGCTGCTGCATTACCTGCTATATCTTCTCCTACTGTATCTCCTGCTGCTGCATCTCCTGCTGCTGAATCTCTTTCTGCATCTCCTTCTTCTGAATCTCCTGCTGCTCTATTACTTTCTGCATCAAGTCCTGCTGCGTATCCCGCTGCTGAATCTCCTCCTGCTGCATCTCCTGCAGCATCTCCTGCTGATGCATCCCCTGCTCTTGCATTTCTTTATGCTGAATCTCCTCTGGAATATCCTGCGGCATCTCGTGCTACTACATAACCTGCTACATCTCCTGCTGCATCTCCTTCTGAATATGCATCTCCTGATGAATCTTCACCTGCTGCCACTCCCACTGCTGCATTTGCTTCTGCGTCTGCTGCAGCATCTCCTGCTACTGAATCTCCTGTGTTTGCTGCTGAATCTCCTGTTGCTGAATCTCCTGCTGCATGTTCTGCTGCACCTCCTGCTGCTGCATCTTCTGCTGCTGCATCTCCTGCTCTATTTCTTGCTGCTCTATCGCCTGCTGCATCTCCTGCTGCATCTCTTTCTGCTAGATCTCCTCTTGCTGTATCTCCTCCTGCTGCATTTCCTGATGAATTTACTGCTCCACCTCCTGCGTCTGCATCTCCTATTGCATCTCCTACTGCTGCATCTCTTGCTTCTGCATTTCGTGATCCTGCATCACATGCTGAAGCTCCTGTGGAAACTCCTCATGCATATCCTTATGCTGCATCTTCTCCTCCTCTATCGTCTGCTGCTGCATCTCCTGGAGTATTTTCTATTGCTTCAACTCCAGATGCTGCATCTCCTATTGCATCTGCTGGTACTGCATCTTCTCCTGCCGCATCTCCTGCTCCGTTTTCTTGTGCGTCTGCTGCTTCATGTACTGCAGTATCTTCTGCTGCTGCATCTCCTGCTTCATCTCCTGCTGCTGCATCTTCTTTTCTGCTGCATCTCCTGCTGCTTCATCTCCTGCTAATGCATCTCCTGCTGAATCCGACTGCTGCATCTCCTGCTACTGAATCTCCTGCTGATGCATCTGCTGGTGCTGTATGTGCTACTGCATATGCTGCAGGATCTCCTTCATCTGCCTCTCATGCCACATCTCCCACCGATGCATCTCCTGCTTCTGTGTATCTTGCTCAATCTACTGCTGCTGCATCTCCAGCTGCATCTTCTGCTGCTGTATCTCCTGCATCTTTTGGTGTATCTGCTGTAGATTAATCTACTGCTGCATCTCCTGCTGCTTCACATTCTGATTTTTTATGTCCTCCTGCCTCACCTGCTGCTACTGAAAACACTGCTGCATCTCCTGCTGCTGCATCTCCTGCTGCATCTCCTGCTGCACGTGCTCCAGTATTTGCCGAGTCTTAGTCTCCTACTGCTGAATCTCCTGCTTCAGCATCGTCTGCTGACTGTGCTGCTGAATGTGCTGTTGCATCTCCTGCTGCACTTCCTGCTTAATATGCATCTCCTGCTGCATCTCCTGCTGCTGTATCCCCCGCTTCTTCTCCTCGGTTTCATCTATTACTGCTGCATATGCTGCTACATCTTCTGCTGCTGGATTTACTTCTGCTGCATCTGCTGCTGCATCACCTGCCACTGAATCCCCTGCTGCATTCCTGTTGCATCTCCTGTTGCTGTGCCTCCTGCTACTGTGTCTCAGGTGCATCTCCTACTGCTGCATCTCCTGATGCATCACCTGCTATTGAATCCCCTGCTGCATCTCCTAATGCTGCATCTCCTAATGCTGCATCTCCTGATGATGCATCTCCTGCTGATGCATCTCCTGATGCATCTCCTGCTGAATCTCCTCCTGCTGCTTCATCCCCTGATCTGCTGCTGTATGTGCTGCTACATCTCCTACTGCTCTACTTCCTCCGCCTGGATCTCTTCCTGCATCTATTGCTGCTGCATCCTCTGCTGAAACCCCTGATGCTGCATCTCTGTCTGCAACTACCTCTGATGCATCAGCGGATTCATCTGATGATGCATATCCTCTGATTCATCTCCTGCTGCTCAATTTCCTGCTGTTGCCTACCCTGCTGCATCTACTGCTGCTTCATACCCTACTTCATCTACTGCTGCTGCATTACCTGCTGTTTCTCCTGCTGCTGCGTTTCCTACTGAAATTCCTGCTGCTGCATCTCCTGGTGCCCTATCTTTTGCTTATGAATCTCCTGCCACTGCATCTCTTACAGAATCTGCTTCTCAATCTGCTGCTGCATCTACTGCTGCTGCATCTCCTGATGCTGCATCTCCTGATGCTGCATCTCCTGCTACTGCATCTCCTGCTGCATCTCCTGCTACATGTCTTGTGGCCGCATCTCCTGCTCCGTCTCCTGCTGGTGAATCTTCTCCTGATCCATCTCCTTAAGCATCTCTTTCTGCTGCATCTTCTGCGTTTCCTGATGCATTTCTTCCTGCTGCATCTCTTGCTGAATCAATTACTGCTGCATCTGCAGCATTTGCTGCAACATCTCCTGCTTCTTCCCATACTGCTGCATCTTCTGCTACATACCCTTCTGCTGCATCTGCTGCTGCTATACCTCTTGCTGCATCTACTGTGGCTTCATCTCCTTCTGCTGCTTCTCATTCTCTGCATCTTCTTCTCTGCATCCTCTGATACTGCTTCACCTGTTCCTGCATCTGCTGCTGTAAATCTTGCTGCTGCAACTCTTGCTGCTTCATATCCTTCTGATACATCTGCAGATTCATCTTAGGATGGTGCTTTCTTGCTGGGTCTCCTGCTTCTGCATCTCCTGCTGCTGCAATCCCTTCTGCATCTACTGCTGCTGCAATCCCTTCTGCATCTACTGCTGCTGCATTTCCAACTGCATCTGCTGCTGCTCTACCTTCTGCTGCTGCGGCTGCTAGTGCTTTTTCTGATGCATTTTCTGCTACTTCATCTCTTTTTGCTGCATCTCTTGCTGCTTCATGTACTGCTGCATCTCCTATTGCGGCATTTCCTGGTGATGCATTTCCTGCTCCAGAGTCTGATGCTTTATCTCCTACTGCTGCAACAGCTGTTCCTGCATCTCCTGCTGCATCTGCTGCTGCATCTCCTGCTTCTGCATCTCATACCACATATCCTGCTGATGCATCTCTTGCTTTTGCATATCGTGCTGCATCTCCTGCTGCTGCATCGCCTGCTGGCAAATCTTGTGCATCTTTTGCTACATCTGGTGTAGATTCACCTACTGTTGCATCTCCTGCTGCTGCATCTCCTCCTGCTGGATGTCGTCGTGCATCTCGTGATGCTGCTTCTGCTGCTGCGGCATCTTCTGCGGCTGCATCTCCTCTTTCATCTCCTACTGCTGAATCTCGTGCTACTGCATTCGCTTCTGCATCTACTGCTCCTGCATCGCCTGCTGCGGAATCTCCTAATGCATCTCCTGCTGCTTCGTTCTGATGCTGCAACTCCTTCTCCGTCTACTGCTGCGGAATTTCCTGCTGCATCTACGCCTGAATCTCCTGCTGCTCCATCTGCTGCATCTGCATCATCAGGATATTTTGAAGGAGATGCAGCAACAGGATATGCAGCCGCAGCACCAGGAGATGCAGCCACAGCACTGTGGCAGCAGATTCAGCTGCAGGAGATACAGCCGTAGGAGATACAGCAGGAGATACAAATGTAGGAGATGCGGCAGGAGATGCATCAGAAGGACATGCAGCAGCAGGAGATTCAGCAGGAGATTTAGCAGGAGATGCAGCAGCAGGAGATGCAGAAGCAGGAGATTCAGCTGCAGACGCAGTAGCAGGAGATACAGCAGAATAATTTGTAGCAGGAAATGAATAAGCAGTAGATGCAGGGGGGGTGCAAAAGCAGGAGATGCAGTAGCAAGTGCAGCAAGAGATTAAGCTTCAGATGCAGAAGATGTAGAAGTATATGAAGCAGCAGTAAATGAAAGAGAAGATATAGCAGCAGGGGATGCAGCAGCAGGAGATGCAGCAGCAGGAGATGCATCAGGAAATGCACTAACAGGAGATGACTCAGGAGATGCAGTAGCAGACACAGCAGCTGGGGATGCAGCAGAAGGATATGAAGCATTACGAGATGCAGCAGGAGATGTAGCAGAAGGCGATTCTTTAGCAGGACATACAGCAGCAGGAGATGCAGCAGGACATCCAGCAGGAGATGTAGCCGCATGAGATGCAGCAGAAGATGCAGCAGGAAATGTAGCAGGGTATACCTCAAGAGATGCAGAAGAAGGAGATGCGAGAGTAGATGCAGCAGCAGGAGATGCAGGCAGCAGACGATTGGGGAGATTCAGATTGAAAAGGAGATGCAGTAGCAGAAGATGCAGCAGCATACGCAACAGCAGAGGATGCTGCAGGAGGTGAAGCAGCACCAGATGAAGATGCTGCAGATGCAGTAGAAGGAGATTCAACAGGAGATGCATCAGGAAGAGATGCAGGAGGATATGCAGAAAAAGAGGCAGCTACAAGAGATGCATCAGGAAATGCACCAGCAGGATATGCATCACCAGTAAAGGCAGCAGGAGATGAAGCAGCAGGAGATGCAGCAGGAAATGCAGCAGTAGATTTAGCAAGAGGAGATCCACCATGAGATACAGCAGTAGGAGATGCAGCAGGAGAGGCAGCAGGAGATGCAGCAGCAGGAGAGGAAGGAGATGCAGCATGAGATGAAACACGAGGAGATGTAGGATGATGTAGGCAGCAGAAGGAGATGCAGAAGTGGATGCAACAGCAGTAGATGCAGCAGCTAATGAAAGAGGAGATGTGGAATCAGTAGGAGATACAGTAGCAAGAGATTGCACAGGAGATGCACCAGAAGAGATGCAGAAGCAGGAGATTCAGTAGCAAGATATGCAGCAAGTGCAGCGGCACGAGAAGCTGCAGGAGATGCAGCAGGAGATGAACAGGAGATGTAGAAGAAGGAGATTCAGCAGCAGGAGATGCAGTAGGGGATGTAGCAGCTGAAACAGCAGCAGGGGATGAGCATGTGAATATTCAGCAGAAGCAGATGCATTAGCAGACGCAGTAGGAGATGCAGCAAACAGAGATGCAGAAGCAGATGCAGGAGCAGGAGATGCAGCAGTACGAGATGCAGTTGCATGAGATGAAGAAGATCGAGATGCAGCAGTCAGAGATGCTGCAGGAGGAGATGCAGAAGCAGGGGATGCAGCTGTAGGTGATTGAAAAGTGGTTGCTGCATCTGTAGCAGATGCAGCAGGAAACGCAGCAGCAAATGCATATTCAGCAGCAGATTGAGCAGGAGATGCAGCAGGATATGCAGCATCCGAGATGTAGCAGGAGATTCAGCAAGTGATGCAGCAGCAGGAAATGCAGCAGCAGATGCAGCAGAAGGAGATGCAGTAGCTGGAGAATCAGCATATGATACAGCTGCAGGAGATCCAGCAGCAGATGCAGCAGCAGATTCGGCATCAGTAGATGTAGCCACATAGGCAGATTCAACAGGAGATGCAGGAGCAGAAAAAGCAGCAGGAGATTGTACTGGATATGCAATAGCAGCTGATGCAGCAGCGCATGCACCAGCTGGAGATTCAGCAGGAGATGCTGTAGGCTCTTAAATTTTGAAGTGACGATTTAATAGCCATTCTGATGTTACAGAAGACAAGACTAGATTGAAAGTTCTACACGTATTGCTTTGCAGTAAACGAGCTATAAGAGAAAATAGTCAGCAACAGCAGCATTCCATGCTAGTATCTTCCAGGCGGGAATTACTCACTTTTCCTAAAGAGCCTTCACAGGCGCAGTTAAGTCACAATTCCCTAATCGAGACTAAACGTTCTGTTAGTCGTGCTTCGCAGCTTGCAGTGAAAGCGCTTCCAAAGAAGACTCTAGCGAGAGTCAGTATTTGATCGTAGCAGCTTCTCTGAGATACTTGTTCTGAACTACTTGAAATTTGGAAGGGACGCTTTAATAGCCGTTCTGATGTTGCAGTACACAGACTGAAAGTTCTACAAGCCTTGATTGGCAGTGAAAGCGCTCTAAGGGAACACTTTCAGAACCTGCATCATTCCATGCTAGCATCTTCCCTTCGGGAGTAGCTCGTTTTTTCTAAAGCGCCTTCATAGGAGAAGATAAGTCACAATTCAGTAACGGTCACTAAAACTGTCCATAAACCTTGCTTAGCCGCTGGCAGTGAAAGCGCTTGCAAGGAAGAGTCAACCTAAAGCCAGCATTTGATGGTAGCAGCTTCCCTGCGTTACTTGTTCGGAACAATCTGAAAATATTGAAGTGACGCTTTAATAGCCATTCTGATGTTACAGTGCACAAGCCTAGACTGAAATTTCTACAAGTCTTGCTTTGCAGACAAAGCTCTCTAAGGGAGGACATTCACAAGTAGCAGCATTCCATGCTAGAATCTTCCCTGCGGGCGTAATTCAATTTTCCTAAAGCGGCCTAATAGACGCAGTTAAGTCGCTATTCAGTACCCTATACTAAAACAGTCCTTAAGCCGTGCTTTGCTGCTTGCAGTGAAATCTCTCCACAACAGTCTCTTACGAGAGCCATCACTTAAGCGTAGCATGTTTCCCTGAGGTGCGGGTGCTGTACGCTCTGAAATTTTGTTGTGACACTTTAACAGTCATTCTGATGTTACAGTACACAAGTCTACACTGAAAGCTCTACAAGTCTTGCTTTACAGAAAAAGCACTCTAAGAGAAGACCTTCAGAAGAAGCAAGCTTTCCATGCTAGCGTCTTCCCTGCGGGCGTATTTCCATTTTCCTAAAGCGCCGAAATAGGCGCAGTTAAGTCACAATTCAGTACCCTACACTAAATCGTTCTGATAGTCGGGCTTTCCACGTTGCAATGAAAGAGCTTCCACAGAAGACTCTAACGAGAGCCAGCATTTGATCGTAGCAGCTTCCCTGCGGTTCTTGTGCTGAACGATCTGAAGTTTTGAAGTGACGCTTTAACTGCCGTTTATATATTACGGTACGCAAGCTTATAATGATAGTTCTACGATTCTGGCTTTGTAGTGAAAGCGCTCTAAGAGAACACATTGAGAAGCAGCAGCATTCCTTGCCAGCTTCTTCCCTGCGGGATTTACTCACTTTTCCTAAAGGGCTTTTAAGAGGCGCAGTTAAGTCACAATTCAATACCCTAGACTAAAACGGTCCATAAGAAGTGCTTTGTAGCTTGCAGTGAATGCTCTTTCACAGAAGACTCTTAACGAGAGCCAGCATTTGATCTTAGCATCTTCCCTGCCGTACTTGGTCTGAATCATTTTAATGTTTGAAGTGGCGTTTTAATAACCATTCTGATGCTGCAGTACAGAAGCCTAGACTGAAAGGTCTACAAGTCTTGCTTTACAGAAAAAGCACTCTAAGAGAAGACATTCAGAAGCTGCAAAATTCCATTCTAGCATCTTCCTTTCAGGAGTTAGTCACTTTTCCTAAAGCGCCTTCCCAGTCGAAGTTAAGTCACAATTCAGTACCCTACACTAAAACGGTCCATAAGAAGTGCTTTGCAGCTTGCAGTGAATGCTCTTTCACAGAAGACTCTTAACGAGAGCCAGCATTTGATCTTAGCATCTTCCCTGCCCTACTTGTGCTGAACGATCTACAAATTTTGAAGTGACGCTTTAATAGCCATTCTGATGTTGTAGCACACAGACCAAGACTGAAACTCCTACAAGTTTTGCTTTGCAGTGAAAACTCTCTAAGAGAAAACGTTCATAAGCAGCATCGTTCCATGCTAGCATCTTCCCTCAGGCAGTTACTCATTTTTCTTAAAGCGCAGTAATTTCTGAAATTAAGTCACAATTCAGTATCCTATACTAAAACGTCTGATAGTCGTACTTTGCAGCTTGCAGTGAAAGCACTTCCAGAGAAGACTCTGACGAGAGCCAGCATTCCATGGTGGCATCTTCCCTGCGGTACTTGTGCTGAAAGCTCTGGTTTTTTGAAGTGACGCCTTCATAGCTATTCTGATGTTACAGTGTACAAAGCAGCAGCATTCCATGCTAGCGTCTTCGTTGTTGGAGATATTCAATGTTCCTAAAGCGTGTTATTAGTCGCTATTATATCTCTATTCTTTAGCCTACTGTTAGTCGTGTTTTGCGCCTCTTAGTGAAAGCGCTTCCAGAGATGATTCTAACGAGAGCCACTCTTTGATGCTAGCAACTTTCTAGGGGTATTTGTGCTGAACGCTTTCAAATCTTCAAGTGAAGCCTTACTAGCCATGCTGATGTTACAGTTCACTAGCCTGGATGGAAAGTTCATAAATCTTGGTTTGTAGTGAAAGCGCTCTAAGAGAAGACATTCAGAAGCGGAATCATTCTATGCTAACATCTTCCCTGCTGGAGATATTCACTATTCCTAAAGAGCCATATTAGGCGTGATTAATTCGCTAATAACTAGCCTACATGAAAACGTAAGAGCCTTAATAGGTTCAGTTAAGTCACAAGTCATTACCCTAAACTAAAATGTGTAGTTGTGCTTTACAGCTTGCAATGAAAGCGCTATAAGAGAAGACTCTAAGCAGAGCCTGCATTGGATGGTAGCAGCTTCCCTGCGGGACTTTTGCTGAACGCTCTGAAATTTTGAAGTGACGCTTTACTAGCTGATGCTATACTTCAGAATCCTAGGCTGAAAGTTCTATAAGTCTTGCTTTGCAGTGAAAGCGCTGTGAGAGAAGACATTCGGAAGCAGCAGCATTCCATACTACCATCTTCCTTGCTGCCGATAGTCACTATTCCTAAAGTGCGTTATTAGGCGAAGTAAAGTAACTGTTCAGTAACCTACATTAAGTCGTGCTTTCCACGTTGCAATGAAAGCGCTTCCAGAGAAGGCTCTAACGAGAGCCAGCATTTAATCGTAGCAGCTTCCCTGCCGTACTTCTTCTGCAGCATTCCTTGCCAGCTTCTTCCCTGCGGGATTTACTCACTTTTCCTAAAGGGTTTTAAGAGGCACAGTTAAGTCACAATTCAGTACCCTACACGAAAACTGTCAACTAGTCGTGCTTTGTAGCTTGCAGTGAATGCTCTTTCACAGAAGACTCTTAACGAGAGCCAGCATTTGATCGTAGCAGCTTCCCTGTCGTACTTGTGCTGAACGATCTAAAAACTTTGAAGTGACGCTTTAATAGCAGTACTGATGTTACAGTACACAAGCGTATACTCAACGTTCTACATGTCTTGCTTTACAGAGAAAGCGCTTTAAGAGAAGACATTCAGAAGCGGCAGCATTCCATGCTAGCATCTTCCCTGTGGGCGTTTTTCCATTTTCCTAAAGCGCCTCAACAGGGGCAGTTCAGTCATAATTCAGGTCCTTATACTATATATAAAACTTTCTGTTAGTCGTGCTTTGCAGCTTGCATTGAAAACACTTCCAGAGAAGTCATTCTGCAGTGAAAGCGCTGTAAGAGAAGACATTCAGAAAGAGCAGCATTCCATGCTAGAATATTCGCTGCGGGAGTTGTTTTCATATAAGGTAAGGAATGGAGATGTTGGAGTTGCAGTAGGAGATGAAGCCGGAAGAAGCAGCACTATGATATTTTGCGGTAGATGCAGCAGCAGGAGATGTTATAGGATGAGATGCAGCAGGATAAGCCGCAGCAGGAGATGCAGAAGCACGAAATACTGCAGTAGATGCAGGAGCAGGAGATGCAGTATGTGATGCAGCAAGAGATACTCAGCAGTAGATGCAGAAGCAGGAGATTCATTAGGAGATGCAGCAGGAGATGCTTCAGCAAATGCAGCAGCGGGAGATGTAGCAGGAGATACTGATTCTGCAGGAGATGAAGCAGCAGAAGTAGCAGCAGATGTAGCAGTAGATGCTGATTCTGCAGGAGGTGCAACAGCGGGAGATGCTGCAGGAAATGCAGCAGCAGAAGATACAGAAGCAGGAGATTCAGCAGAAGGTGCAGGACCCGGAGATACATAAGGAGATGCAATTCAGAATCAGCAGCAGGAGATTAAGCAGTAGAGAGTGAAGCAGGAGATGCAGTAGAAGATGCAGCAGGAGGTTCTGCAGGAGATAATTTGCATCAGCAGCAGGATAAATTGCAGGAGATGCAGCAGCAAGAAACACGGCATCAGCAGATGCTGCAGAAACTGCAGCAGCAGGAGATGAAACAGAAGGAGGTTCAGCATCGGGAGATGCACAAGTAAATGAAGAAGCAGGAGATGCAGAAGGAGATACAGCAGTAGCAGATGAAGCAGTAGATGCAAAAGGAGATGCAGCAGTAGCAGATGAGGCAGCAGATGCAGAAGCAGTTGCAGCAGGAGATGCAGCAGCAGATGCAGAAGCAGTTGCAGCAGGAGATGACGCAGTATCAGATGCAGCAGCAGGAGATGCAGTAGCAGCAGCGGCAGCAGCAGGGAAAACCGCAGCAGGATATGTTACTGAATATGCAGCAGCAGGGGATGAAGCCAGAGATGCAGTAGGAGCTGCAAACGGAGATTCAGTAGGAAGAGAGGCAGCTGGAGTTGCTGCATCAGGACATGAAAGAATAGATTCAGAAGTAGATAGAGCAGTAGGAGGTGTAACAGGAGAGGCTGTAGCAGGTCATGCAGCAGCAAATGCAGCAACAAAAAAAACAGGAAGATTTAAATAGACAGCAGATGCAGCAGCAGGAGATTCAGAAGTAGAAGACATATCAGGAGATGCAACAGCAGATAAAGCAGCAGGAGATGCAGCAGGAATTGCAGCAGCACATGTAGCAGGAGATGCAGAACCTGGAGACGCAGCAACAGGAGATGCAACGCCAGGAGATGCAGCTGGAAATGCATATTCATCAGGAGATGCAGCAGAAAGATATGCAGCAGGAGAAGCATCAGCAGGAAATGCTTCATGTACTGCTGCATCGGCTGCTACATCTCCTGCTACTTGATTCAGAAGCAGATTCTGTAAGAGATGCAGAGACAGGAGATTCATAAGCAAAAGATAAGCACCAGGAGACGCAGCAGCAGGAATTTCAGTAGGAAACGCAGCAGCAGGAGAAACAGCAGGTAATGCAGCAGCAGTAGATGAAGTAGGGTATGAAGCAGCAGTAGTTGCAGCAGGGTAGGCAACAGCAGGAGATTGAGCAGCAGGAGATGAATCAGAGGATATGCATCATCAGATGAATCCGCTGATGCATCAGAGGTAGTTGCAGACAGAGATGCAGCATCAGGGGTTTCAGCAGAGGATGCAGCAGCAATAGATGCAGGAAGAGATCCAGGCGGAGGAAGTAGAGCAGTAGGAGATGTAGCAGCACATACAGCAGCAGATCAGGGGATGAAGCAGCAGGAGGAGATTCAGCAGGAGATGCATCAGGAGATCCAGCATCAGGAGATGCACCTGAGACACAGTAGCAGGAGGCACAGCAACAGGAGATGCAACACGAATGCAGCAGGGGATTCAGTAGCAGGTGATGCAGCAGCAGATGCAGCAGAAGTAAATCCAGCAGCAGAAGATGTAGCAGCACATGCAGCAGTAATAGATGAAACCGAGGAGAAGAAGCAGGGGATACAGCAGCAGGAGATGCAGCAGGAGATGCATATTAAGCAGGAGGTGCAGCAGAAGATACAGCAGCACATTCAGCAGCACAGTCAGCAGACGATGCTGAAGCAGGAGATTCAGCAGTAGGAGACTAGGACTCGGCAGATACAGGAGCACGATCAGCAGGAGATGCAGCAGGAGATGCAGCAGTGTTTTCAGTAGCAGCAGCTAGAGCATCAGGTGATGCAGGAGGACATAAAAAATCAGAATGTGAAGCAGCACGAGATGCAGCAGTAGATTAATCTACAGCAGATGCACCAAAAGATGCAGGAGATGAAGCAGCAGGAGATGCAGCTGGAGATGCAGCAGCAGTAGATTGAGCAAGATACACAGAAGCAGGAGATGCATCGGTGGGAGATGTGGCATGAGAGGCAGATGAAGGAGATCCTGCAGCAGATGCAGTAGCATATACAGCACCAGCAGATGCATCAGCAGGAGATTCAGTAGCAGGAGATGCAGCAGTCGGAGATGCAGCAGTCGAAGATGCAGCAGGTTATGCATCAGTAGGAGATGCATTAGCAGGAGATTCAGCAGCAGGAGATGCATCAGGAGATGCAGCAGCAGGAGATGCAGCAGGAATTCAGGAAGGGATTCAGTAGCAGGAGATGCACGAGGAGATGCAGCAAGAGGAGATACAGCAGATTATGCAGCAGCAGGAGATGAAGCAGCAGAAGATGCAACAGCAGAAGATGCAGCAGGAGATACAGACGCCGGAGACGAGTAGGGGCACAAGAAAACGGAGCAGGAGATGCGGCAGGATAAGATTCAGTACCAGCAGATGCATCATCTGGAGTTCAAGCAATAGAAAATGCTGCAGGAAATGCAGCAGCAGATGATAGAGCAGGAGAAGATGCAGCATAAGGATATGCACGAGGAGATTCCACAGGAGCTTCAGCATGTGATGCAGGATCACGAAATGCAGAAGCAAGAGATACAGCAGTAGGAGATGAAATAGGAGATGCAGAAGCAGGAGGTGGAGCAGTAAATTCATCAGGAAATGCAGCAGGAGGAGATACAGCAAGAGGAGATCTAGCAGAAAGAGATGCAGCAGGAGATGCAGCAGGCGATAGAGCCGCAAGAAATGCAGCAGGAGATGCAGCAGCAAAAAATGCAGCAGCAGGAGATGCAGCAGAAGATGCAGCAGGAGATACAGCAACAGGAGATTCAGCAGCAAACACAGGAGATTCAGTAGCAGGAGATGCTGCAGCAGACGCAGAAGCAAATGCAGCAGTGGGAGTGGCAGCAGGTGAAGATGCATCAGGAGATGCATATTCAGAAGGAGATGCAGCAGGAGATGTAGCAGGATATGTAGTAGCACGAGATGCGGCAGGATATTCCAGAGGAGATTCAGCAGAAAGAAATGCAAGAGCAGGAGATGCATCAGCAGGAGATGCAGCTGCAGCAGCTGCAGCAGGAGATGCAGATTCAGCAGCAAACACAGGAGATTCAGTAGCAGCAGATGCTGCAGCAGACGCATACAGAAGCAGGAGTTGCAGCAGGAGGAGTTTCAGCACCAAAAATGCAGCAGGAGATGCAGGAGGATATGTAGCCGCAGGAAATGCAGCAGCAGGAGATGCAGCATGAGATGCAGCAGCATGAGATGCAGCAGCATATGCAGTAGCAAGTTAAGAACCAGCAGATGAAGCAGAGGGAGATGCAGCAGCAGGAAATGCAGCAGTAGATACAGAAGACAGAGATGCAGCAGCAGCAGCAGATGCAGCAGGAGATAGACCGTTAGACACTGCAGCAGGAGATGCAGCAGGAACTGCATCAGCAGGAGATTATGCAGCAGGTGTATCAGGAGGAGATGCAGCAGCAGGAGACGTAGCAGGAGGTATGCAGCAGGTGATGCAGCAGGATATTCTATAGCAGGAGATGCAGCAGGAATTGCAGCAGCAGGAGATGCAGCACCGAGAAATGCAGCAGGAGATGCAGGAGGAGGTGCAGCCGCAGGATATACAGCAGCATGAGATGCAGCATGAGATGCAGCAGCATGAGATGCAACAGCATGAGATGCAGCAGCATATGCAGCAGCAAATTAATTACCAGCAGATGAGGCATAGGGTAATGCAGCAGCAGGAATTGCAACAGTATATATAGAAGGTGGAGATGCAGCAGCAGGACATGCAGCAGGACGAGATGCATCATGTAATGCAGCAGGAGATTCAGGAGGAGATGCAGCAAGAGACTCAGCAGGAGGTGCAGCAGCATGAGATGACACAGGAGATGCATCGGCAGTAGATGCAGCCGTGTACGCAGTAGCAGGAGTTGCAGCAGCAGGAGATGCATCAGGAGATGATGCAGAAAGAGACGCAGCATCAGATTCATCAGCAAGAGATGCAGGAGGAGATCCAGCAGCAGGAGATGCAGCAGGAAATGCATCAGCAGGAGACGAAGCAGAAAAAGCTCCAGATGCATCAGCATGAGTTTCAACAGACATGCTGCAGCAGATGCAACAGGAGGAGATTCCGCAGGATATTGAGCAGGAGATGCAGCAGCAGAAGATGCAGAAAGAGATGAAGCATGAGGAGATGCAGAAGCAGGAGATGCAGCATGAAATGCAGCAGCAGGTGATGTAGTAGCAGGAAATGCAGGGGGAGATGCAGTAGCAGGAGATGCAGCAACTGAAGCAGCAGCAAGAGTTGAAGCAGCAGGAGTTGAAGCAGCAGGAGATGCAGCATCAGCAGATGTAGCAGGAGATGTAGCAGCATCATATGCAGTAGGAGATGTAGCAGCAAGAGATGAAGAAGCAAGAGATGGTGAAGCAGGAGATGCTACAGGAGATGCAGCGGGAGGAGATGAAGCTGCAGGAGATGCAGAGTAGTAGGTGCAGAGAAGAAGATGCAGCAGAAGGAGATATAGCAGGAGATTCAGCTGCAGTAAATGCAGCAAGAGTTACAGCTGCATCAGATGCAGCATCAGTTGCAGCAGCAGAGGATGCAAGAGCAGATGCAGAAGCAGGAGATGCACCAGCAGGAGAGGTAGTAGGAGATACAGCAGTAGATTTAGCAGCAGCAGATGCAGGAGCAGATTCAGCAGATGCAGCAGTATTAGATTCAGAAAGAGATGCATCACCAGGAGATGCAGTAGTAGAAGATGCAGCAGGAGATGCAGCAGGAGATGCAGCTGCAGGAGATGCAGCAGCAGGAGATGTAGCAGGAGATGCAGCAGTAGATGAATCAGAAGAAGGTGTAGCAGCAAATGCAGGAGATGCAGAAGCAGATGCTGCAACAGATGCATCAGGAGGAGACACAGCAGGAGGTGATGCAGCAGGTAATACAGCAGCAGAAGATGCAGAAGAAGGAGATGCAGAAAGAGATTCAGCAGCAGGAGATGAAGAAGCAGGAAATGCAGCAGTATATACAGAAGCAGGTTATGCAGCAACAGGACATACAGCTGGAGGAGATACAGAAGGTATTGCAGCAGCAGGAGATACAGCAGGAGATGCAGCAGCAGTAGATGCAGCAGCAGGAGATGCAGAAGGAGATGCAGATGCAGCAGGAGATGCAGCAACAGGAGATTCATCAGCAGCAGATTCAGCAGTAGACAGAGCAGCAGACAGAGCAGCGGTAGACAGAGCAGCAGGAGATGCAGCTGCAGGAGATGCAGCAGGAGATGCAGAAGCAGAAGATGAAGCAGGAGATGCAGAAAGAGAAGATGAAGCAGGAGATGCAGCAGCAGCAGATTCCGCAGCAAGAGAAGCAGCAGTAGATGCAGCTGGAGATGCAGAGAATGGAGATGAAGCAGTAGCAGTTGCTGTAAGAGATGCAGCAGCAGGGAATGTAGCAGCAGGAGATTGAGCAGGTTATGCAGCAGCAGATGCAGCAGGAGGAGATGCAGCAGGAGGAGATGCAGCAGGAGATTAAGCAGCAAACGCAGAAGCAGCAGATACAGCAGATGGAGATACAGCAGCTAATGCAGCAGTAGATGCAGATTCAGCAGCAGATTCAGAAGCAGGAGATGCTGCAGCAGATTCACAGTAGGAGATGCATCAGCAGGAGGTGCGGCAGAAGTAAATGCAGCAGGATAATCAAGAGGAGGAGCTGCAATAGACGATGCAGGAGTAAGAGATGCAGCAGGAAATCCAGAAGGTAACACAGCAGGAGAAACTTCAGGAGGAGATGCAGCAAGACATGAAGCAGCAGCAGCAGACGCAGAAACAGAGCAGCAGGAAATGCAGATTCAGCAGGAGATGCAAAAGGAAGAGAATCTTCAGCAGATGCAGCAGGATATGCATCATGATGAGATGCAGCAGGACATTTGGCAGCAGCAGATGCATCGGCAGATGAAGCAGGAAATGCAGCAGAAAGAGATGAATCAGCATCAGATGCAGCCGCAGATGCAGCAGCAGGAGATGCAGCAGCATCTGATGTAGCAGGAGATGCAGAATCAGAAGATGCAGCAGTAGGATATGAAGCAGAAGATGCAGCAGAATATAGAGCAGCAGGAGATGCAGTTGGAGATGCAGCAGGAGAAGCAGCAGCATGAGATAGAGGAGGAGAAAATGCAGCATCAGGAGATTCAGCAGCAGGAAGTGCAATAGGAGATACAGAAGCAGGAGATGTAGCAGCAGAGGATACAGCAGGACATTAAGCAGGAGATGCAGCAGGAAGAGATGCAGCTGGAGATAGAGCAGCAGGAGATGCAGCAGGATATAAAGCCGCAGGAAATGGCGGAGAGAAAGCAGTAGAAGATGCAGGAGCAGATTTAGCAGCAGATTCAGCAGGAGATGCAGCAGGAGGAGATGCAGATAGGGAGGATGCCTCAGGAGATGCAGCAGGGAATGCAGCAGCAGTGGATGTAGTAGCAGGAGTTGCAGAAGGAGATGCAGAAGGATATGCAAAAGCAGGAGTAGCAGCAGGGAATGCAGCAGCAGGGGATGTAGTAGCAGGAGATGCAGCAGCATCATATGCAGTAGGAGATGGAGCAGCAGAAGAGGAGGTAGCAGGAGATGCTACAGGAGATTCATCACGAGATGACAGAGGAGATGCAGCAGCAGGAGATGCAGAGCAGTAGATGAAGAGAAGATGCAGCAGAAGGAAATATAGCAGGAGATTCAGCCACAAGAAATGCAGCAGGAGAGAAAGCAGCAGGAGATGCTACAGGAGATTCATCACGAGATGAAGGAGGAGATGCAGCAGTAGGAGATGCAGAGTAGTAGATGAAGAGAAGAAGATGCAGCAGAAGGAAATATAGCAGGAGATTCAGCCACAGGAAATGCAGCAGGAGAGAAAGCAGCAGGAGATGCAGCAGGAGAGGATGCAACAGCAGATGCAGCAGCAGATTCAGCAGATGCAGCAGTAGTAGACTGAGAAAGAGCTGCAGCAGGAAATGCAGATGAATATGCAGCAGCAGGAGCTACAGCAGGAGATGCATCTGCAGGTGATGCAGAAGGAGATGCAGCGGGTGATGCTCAAGGAGATGCAGCAGGAGATGCAGCAGGAGATGAAGCAGCAGGATATGCAGCAGAAAGAAGATGACACCGGAGATGCTTCAATAGCAGGTGCAACATGAGATAGAGCAGGAGATGTAGCAGCAGACGAAGCAGACGGAGATGCAGAAACAGGAGATGCAGCAGAACGTCATGGAGCAAGAGATGCAGCAGCAGAAGATGAAGCAGCAGGAGATATAGCAGCAGGAGATGCAGCATGAGATGCAGCAGGGGGAGATGCAGCAGGAGGAGATGAAACAAGCGGAGATGCTACATGAGATGCAGCAGGGGGAGATTCAGAAGGAGATGCAGCAAGAGGAGATGCAACATGAGATGCAGCAGGGGGAGATTCAGCAGGAGATGCAGCAGGAGGAGATTCAGCAGGAGATGCAGCAGAAGAAGATTTAACAAGAGATGCAGCAGGAGGAGGTACAGGAGATGCAGCAGCAGATGCAGCAGCATGAGATGCATAAGAGATGCAGCAGCTATTGACGCAGCGGGAGATGTTGGAGCCGGAAATGCAGAGGGAGATTAAACAGGAGATGCTGCAACAAGCGGAGATGCAACATGAGATGCAGCAGGGGGAGATTCAGAAGGAGATGCAGCAAGAGGAGATGCAACATGAGATGCAGCAGGGGGAGATTCAGCAGGAGATGCAGCCGAAGGAGATGTAGCAGGAGATGCAGCAGCAGGAGACGCAGCCACAAATGCATTCAGCAGGAGATGCAGCAGGAGATGCAGCAGCAGGAGATTCAGTAGCAGGAGATTCAGCAGCAGATGTAGTAGGATATGCATCATCAGGAGATGCGTCCACAGATGCATCAGCAGAGAATGCAGCAGGAGATACAGCTAGAGATGCAGGAGGAGATGAAGTAGCAGATGCAGCAGCAGCAGGTGCAGGGGAATATCCAGCAGCCGGAGATGTAGCAGGAGATGCAGCAGTACATAAAGTAGCAGCAGATACAACAGCAGATTTAGGAGATGCAGCAGCACGAGATGCAGCAGGAGATAAACAACAGAAGATACAGAAGGAGATGCAGCAGCAGAAGTTGAAGCAGGAGATGCAGCAGGAAATGCCGCAGGATGCGATGCAGCAGGAGATACAGAAGCAGATGCAGCAGCAGATTAAAAAGATGCAGCAGCAGGAAATGCAGCAAGATATGCTGAAGGAAGATATGAAGCAGGTAGTACAGAAGGAGGGGATGCAGTAGGATATGAAGCAGGAGATGCAGCAGCAGGAGATGCAGCAGGGGATGCATATTCAGCAGTAGATTCAGCAAAAATTGGGAAGGAAGATGTAGCAGCAGGAGATTTAGCAGGAGATGCAGCAGTAGATGAAGCAGCAGCATATGCAGCAGCAGATGCACCAGATGGAGCAGAAAGAGATGCAGCAAGGAATGAAGCAGCAGATGCAACAGGAAATGGAGCATCAGGAGACGCATCCGCAGATGCCTGAGCAGAGGATGCATCAGGAGATGTAGCAGCAGGAGATACAGAAGCAGAGGATGTAGCAGGAAATGTAGCAGCAGAAGATAGAGAAGCAGGAGATGAAGCAGCAGATGCAGCAGCAGGAGATGCAGGAGGACATCAAGTAGCAGATGTAGCAGCAGATGCAGCAGTACATGAAGCATTTCCTGCTGCTCCATCACCTGCTGCTGTATTTCCTGCTGCTGCACCTCCTCCTGCATTTCCTGCTGCATTTCTTGGTGATGCATCTCCTGCTGCTGCAAATCCTACTGCATCTTCTGCTATAGAATCTCCTGCTGCATCTCCTGCTGCATACTTCCTGCTACGTCTCCTGCTGCTGCATCTCCTCCTGATACATCTGCTGCAGCATCTCCTGCTGCTACTTCACCTGCTGCTGCATCTGCTGCTGTATCACCTGCTGCATAATCTCCTGCTGAATCTCCTGCTGCTGCAGTACGTGCTGTATCTTCTGCTGTATCTCCTGTTGTTGCATATCCTGCTTCTGTATATACTGCTGCAACCTCTGACACATCTCCTGCTGCTGCACCTGCTGCTGCATAACGTGCTGCAGCATCTCTTGCTTAATCTCCTGAAGCATCTCCTGCTGCATTTTCTGCTGGTGCATCTCCTGCCTCATATCCTGCTGCTGTGTCTCCTGCTGATGCATGTTTTGCTGCATCTCCTGCTGATACATCTACTTCTGCATATCCTGCTACTGCATCTACTTCTTCTGCATCTCCGGCTCCAGCATCTGCTTCATCAATTGCTGCTGCATCTCTTATGCATCTCCTTCTGCTGCATATGCTGCTGCATCTACTGCTGCTGTACCTCTTCCTGCTGCATCTCATGTTGCATCTCCTCTTGCTGAATCTCATGTTGCATCTCATCCTGCTGCATCTCATGTTGCATCTCCTCCTGCTGCATCTCATGTTGCATCTCCTCTTGCTGCATCTCATGTTGCATCTCCTCCTGCTGCATCTCATGTTGCATCTCCTCTTGCTGCTTTTCCTGCTGAACCTCCTCCGGCTGAATCTCCTGGTGCATCTCCTGCTACGGAATCTCCTGCTGCATCTGCTGCTTCTGCATCTCCTTCTGCATCTCCTACTACATCTCCTGCTGCTGCATCTTCTGCTTCATCTCCAGATGCTTCATCTCCTGCTGCTGTGTCTTCTGCTGAATCTACTGTTGCATCTGCTGCTGATGCATCTGCTGCTGCATCTCATGCTGCTTCATCTCATGCTGCTGCATCTCATACTGCATCTCCTGCTGATGACTCTCCTCCTTCTAAATCTCCGCCTGCATCAGCTGCTTCATTTCCTGCATCTCCTGCTTCTGCATATCCTTTTGCATGTCTTGCTGCTACATCTCCTGTTTCTGCCTCTCCTACTCCTGCATCTCTTCTGCTGCATCTCTTGCTTCTGCATTTCCTGCTCCTGCTTCTCCTAATGCATTTCCTGCTGCATCTCCTCCAGCATTTTCTATTGCTTCAACTCCAGATGCTGCATCTCCTATTGCATCTGCTGGTACTGCATCATATCCTGCCGCATCTCCTGCTCCGTTTTCTTGTGCGTCTGCTGCTTCATGTACTGCTGTATTTTCTGCTGCTACATCTCCTGCTGATGCATCTGCTGTTGCATCTCCTGCTACATCTCCTGCTGCTGCATCTTCTTCTCTGCAGATCCTGCTGCTTCATCTCCTGCTGCTTCATCTCCTGCTGAATCCACTGCTCATTTCCTGCAGCTGCATCTCCTGCTGCAGAATCTACGGCTGCAACTTCTGCTTTTGCATCTCATGCTACTGCGTCTGCTGCATCATCTACTCCTGCCTCTCCTCCTACAGCATCTCTTTCTGTATCTCGTGCTACATCTCATGAAGCTGTACCTGCTGAAGCACCTCTTCCTGCTGCATCTCCATATGAATAGGCATCTATTGATGCATCTGCTGCTGCATCTCTTGCTGCTGCATCTCCTTCTGTATCTGCTGTTGAACCTGATGTTGCATCTCTTGCTGCTGCATCTCCTGCTGCTGCATCTCCTTCTGCATCTGCTGTTGAATCTGCTGTTGAAATTCCTGTTGCTGCACCTCTTGCTCCATATCCTTCTGATGCATCTGCAAGTTCATCTTATGATACTGCTATCTTGCAGGTTCTCCTGCTGCTGAATGTCCTGCTGCTGCAAACCCTGCTGCATCTACTGCTGCTGCATCTCCTGTTGCTTCATCATCTACTGCTGCATCTAGTGATTAATCTCCTACTGCTGCATCTGCAGCATTTTCTGCTGCATGTGCTTCTGCTTTATCTAGCGCTGCATCTTCTGCATACCCTGCTGCTACATCTCCTGTTTCTGCATCATCCGCTGCTGTATCTAGTGATTAATCTCCTACTGCTGCATCTGCAGCGTTTTCTGCTGCATCTGCGGCTGCTTCATATACTTCTGCATCTCCACCTGCATCTCCTCCTGCTGCGTCTCCTTTATCTGCTGCTGCATCTCCTTCTGCATCACCTGCTACTGAATCCCCTGCTGCTGACTCTAAGCCTACCGTATCTCTTGCTGACGCATCTCCTGCTGACCCTCCTGCTGCTGCATAGCCTGCTGCATCTCCTCTTGCTGAATGTCCTGCTGCTGCATCTCCTACTGCTGAATCTGCTGCTGCTTCATACACTGCTATATCTACTGCTGCTGCATCTCCTGCTGTATCTTCTGCCGCATCTCCTGCTGTATCTTCTGCCGCATCTCCTGCTTCCTCTTCTTCTGCTGCATGGCTTGCTGCTGCATCTACTGCTGTTTCGTCTGCTGCTGCATCTCCAGCTGCAGCACCTCATGATGCATCACATCTTGCTCAATCTCCTGCTGCATATCCTGCTGATACATCTCCTGATACTACATCTGCTTCTGCATCTCCTGCTGCATCTTTTGCAGCTGCATCTCCTTCTCCATCTCCTGCTGGTGAATATTCTCCTGATGGACCTCCTTATGCATCTCTTTCTGTTGCATCTTCTGCGTTTCCTGATGCATCTCTTCCTGCTGCATCTCCTGCTGAAAATCATGCTGATGCATCTGGAGCATTTTCTGCTACATCACCTGCTGATGCATTTCCTGCTGCATCTCCTGCTGCTGGATCTCCGCCTGCATCTCTTGCTGAGTCTCTTGCTGCATCTCCTCCTGCATCTCCTGCTGCATTACATGATGCATGTCATCCTGCTGCATGTCCTGCTGCTGCATCTCCATCTTCTATATACACTGCTGCAATTCCTGCTGCTGCATCTCCCTCTGCCTCATCTGCTGGTACTTAATCTGCTGCTGCATATGCTGCTGCATCTCATGCTGTTGCATCTCATGCTGCATCTCCTGCTACTGTATTTCCTGTGGCTGCACCTCCTCCTGCATCTCCTGCTGCATTTCTTGGTGCTACATCTCCTGCTGCTGCAAATCCTGCTGCATCTTCTTCTATAGAATCTCTTTCTGCATCTCCTGCTGCATACCTCCTGCTACGTCTCCTGCTGCTGTATCTCCTACTGATACATCTGCTGCAGCATCTCCTGCTGCTACTTCACCTGCTGCACCATCTGCTGATGTATCACCTGCTGCATAATCTCCTGCTGAATCTCCTACTGCTGCAGTACCTCCTGTATCTTCTGCTCTCCTGTTGCTGCATATCCTGCTTCTGTATATACTGCTGCATTTCCTGCTGCTTCATTTCCTGCTGCAAAATCTCTTTCTGCCTCTCCTGCTGCGGAATCTGCTGCTACTGCATCCTCTGCTGTATCTACTACTGAGGCATCTCCTGCTTTATCTTCTCCTTCTGCATCTACTGCTACATCCTCTGCTTCTGCATCTTCTGCTGCTGCGTCTGCTGCATCATCTCCTCTTGCCTCTCCCCCTACTGCATCTCCGGCTGAATCTCCTGCTGCATCTCCTGATGCTGTATCATCTGAATCGTCTCTTCCTGCTGCATCTCCAGCTGAATCTGCAGCCACTGCTGCATCTGCTTTTGCATCTCCTTCTGTTGCGTCTCCTGCGGCATCTGCTGCTGCATCGGCTGCTGCATCCTGTGTTGCTGCATCTGCTGTTGCATCTGCAGCTGCTTATCCTGCTGCAGAAATTCCTGCTGAATCTGCTGCGGCTGCATCTCCTGCTGCTTCATCTCCTGCTCTTGCATCTCCTACTGCTGAATCTCCTCCTGAATCTGCTGTGGCATTCTCATGTTGCTACATATCCTGCTACATCTCCTGATGCATCTCCTGATGAATATGCATCTCCTGCTGCATCTCCTCCTGCTGCATATTCTGTGGCATCTCCTGCTGCATATCTTGCTATTTCATCTCCTGCTGCATCTCCTGCTGAATATGTCTACCCTGCTGCATCTCCTGCTGCAGTGTCTAACGGTCTATCTCCTGCTGCATCTGCTGCTGCTGCATCTCCGTCTTCTGTATCTACTGCTGCATTTCCTGCTGCTGCATCTCCCTCTGCCTCCTCTGCTGGTACTTAATTTGCTGCTGCATATGCTGCTGCATCTCATGCTGCTGCATCTCCTGCTGCATCTCCTGCTGCATTTCTTGGTGCTGAATCTCCTGCTGCTGCAACTCCTACTTCTGTAATGCCTGCTGCTTTTCCTGCTACTGCATCTGCTCCTACTGCATCTCCTGCTGCATCTGTTCTTGCTGCATTTTGTCCTGCATTTCTGGCTACTGCATATCCTTGATCAGCTGCTGCATCTGCTGCTGCTTCATGTACTGCTGCATCTCTTGCTGCATCTCCTGCTGATGCACTTCATGCTGCTGCATCTGCTGTCGCATATCCTGCTGCATCTGATGTTTCCACATCTCTTGATGTTGCATATCCTGCTGCATTTCCTGCAGCATTTGCTGCTGCTGCAATTCCTGCTGCATCTCCTGCTGCATCTCTGGCTGCATCTCCTGCTGCATCTCCTGCTGCTGCATCTCATCCTGCTGCATCTCCTGCTGCATTTGCTTCTGCATTTCTACTTCATCTCTAGCTTCATCTTCTGCTGCTGCATCTCCTTCTGTATCTTCTGCGGTTTCAGATCCTGCTGCATCTCCTCTGCTACATCTCCTGAATCTGCTGTTGTATCTGCTGCTACTTCATGTACTGCGGCATCTCCTGCTGCATTTCCTTCTGATGTATCTCCTGCTGCTGGATCTCCTCCTGCATCTGCTGCCGCTGCATCTGCTGCTTCATCTTATGCTGCTTTATCTCCAGCGGTATCTCTTGCTTCTGTATCTCCTCCTACATGCTCTGCCGATGCTTCTGCGGACGCATCTGCTGATGCTGCATATCCTGCTACATCTGCTGCTGAATCTCCTGCTACTGAATCTCTGACTGCGGCACCTCCTACTGCATATCCTGCTGAATGCTTTTGCAGCTGCACCTCCTGCTGCTGCATCTCCTTCTGCTTCTCCTGCTGCATTTCCTCTTGCAACTGCTGCTGCATCTACTGCTACTTCATCTACTGCTGCATCTCCTACTACATCTCCTGCTGCCTCATATTTTTATATATGTCCTGCTGCATCTACTGCTGCTGCCTCTGCTGCTGCATCTGCTGCTGATCTATCTCCTGCTCCATCTCTTCCTGCTGCATCACCTGCTGCATCCCCTCCTGGTGCATCTGCAGCATCTCCTCCTTCATCTGGTGCTGCTTCGCCTACTGCTGCAACCCCTGACTCGTCTCCTGCTGCAGCATCTCCTGCTTAATCTCCTGAAGCATCTCCGGCTGCATTTTCTGCCGGTGCATCTCCTGCCTCATATCCTGCTGCTGTGTCTCCTGCTGATGCATGTTTTGCTGCATCTCCTGCTGATGCATCTACTTCTGCATCTCCTGGTGATGCATCTACTTCTGCATCTCCGGCTCCAGCATCTCCTGCTTCATCAATTGCTGCTGCAGCTCTTATGCATCTTATTCTGCTGTATATTCTGCTGCATCTGCTGCTACTGTACCTCTTCCTGCTGCATCTCATGTTGCATCTCCTCCTGCTTTATTCCTGTTCCATCTCCTCCTGCTGCATCTCCTACTGCATCTCCTGCTGCACATCCTGCTGCTGCATTCTGTTTTGCATCTCCTGCTGCATCTCCTTCTGCATCACCTGCAGATGCATCTCCTGCTGTATCTCCCTCTGCTGCATATTCATCTGCATTTCCTGCCGCAGCTTTCTGAATCTACTACTGCTGCATCTGCTGAATCTTCTGCTGCATCTGCTGCTGCTTCATCTGCTGCTGCTTCATCTACTGCTGCATCTGCTGTTGCATCCTCTGCTGCTGCACCTGCTGCTGCACCTGCTGCTGCTTTCTCTCTTGCTACATTTACTGCGGCTGAATCTCCTGCTATATTTCCTTCTGCTGCATCAGAAGGAGATGCTGCAGTGGGAGATGCAAAATAAGGATATGCAGCAGATGCAGCAGAAGGAGATGCAGCAGGAGGAGATGCAGCAGCAGAAGATGCAAAAAGAGATGCAGGAGCAGGAGATTCGTCAGGAGATACATCTCCTGCTGCCTCATATTTTTATATATGTCCTGCTGCATCTACTGCTGCTGCCTCTGCTGGTGCATCTGCTGCTGATCTATCTCCTGCTCCATCTCTTCCTGTTGCATCACCTGCTGCATCCCCTCCTGGTGCATCTGCAGCATCTCCTCCTTCATCTGGTGCTGCTTCACCTACTGCTGCAACCCCTGACACGTATCCTGCTGCTGCATCTCCTGCTTAATCTCCTGAAGCATCTCCTGCTGCATTTTCTGCCGGTGCATCTCCTGCCTCATATCCTGCTGCTGTGTCTCCTGCTGATGCATGTTTTGCTGCATCTCCTGCTGATGCATCTACTTCTGCATCTCCTGCTGCAGCTCTTGCTGAATCTACTACTGCTGCATCTGCTGAATCTCCTGCTGCTGTATCTACTGCTGCAGAGGATTCAACAGCAGGAGATGCACCTGAGAAACAGTAGCAGGAGGCACAGCAACAGGAGATGCAACACGAATGCAGCAGGGGAATCAGTAGCAGGTGATGCAGCAGCAGATGCAGCAGAAGTAAATCCAGCAGCAGAAGATGTAGCAGCACATGCAGCAGCAGATGCAGAAGAAGTTAATTCAGCAGCAGAAGATGTAGCAGCACATGCAGCAGTAGTAGATGAAACCGAGGAGAAGAAGCGGGGGATACAGCAGCAGGAGATGCAGCAGGAGATGCATATTCAGCAGGAGGTGCAGCAGAAGATGCAGCAGCACATTCAGCTGCACAGTCAGCAGACGATGCTGAAGCAGGAGATTCAGCAGCAGGAGACTAAGACTCGGCAGATACCGGAGCACATTGAGCAGGAGATGCAGCAGGAGATGCAGCAGCAGGAGATGCAGCAGTGTTTGCAGTAGCAGCAGATTGAGCATCGGGTGATGCAGGAGGATATCAAAAATCAGCAGCAGGAGATGCAGCAGTAGATTAATCTACAGCAGATGCACCAAATGATGCAGGAGATGCCACAGCAGGAGATGCAGCTGGGTATGCAGCAGCAGTAGATTGAGCAAGATATAGAGAAGCAGGAGATGCATCGGTAGGAGATGTGGCATGAGAGGCCGAAGAAGGAGATCCTGCAGCAGATGCAGTAGCATATACAGCACCAGCAGATGCAGCAGCAGGAGATTCAGTAGCAGCAGATGCAGCAGTCGGAGATGCAGCAGTCGGAGATTCAGCAGTCGAAGATGCAGCAGGTTATGCATCAGTAGGAGATGCATTAGCAGGAGATTCAGGAGCAGGAGATGCATCAGGAGATGCAGCAAGAGGAGATGCAGCAGATTATGCAGCAGCAGGAGATTCAACAGCAGAAGATGTAGCAGCAGGAGATGAAGCAGGAGATGAAGCAAGAGCTTTAGCAGGAGATACAGAAACAGAAGATTCAGGAGCAGGAGATGCAGCAACAGGAGATGCAGAAGCAGATGCAGAAGTAGGAGGTGAAGCAGCAGGATTTTCAACAGCAGATTCAACAGCAGATGCAGAAGGAGATGCAGCAGCAGGAGATGCAGCAGCAAGAGATGCAACATCAGGTTCAACAGCAGATACAGAAGGAGATGCAGCAGCAAGAGATGCAGCAGCAGATGCATCAATAGATGCCTATTCATATGGAGATGCAGCAGGAAGAGATGCTTCAGCAGGTACAGCTTCATGAGATGTAGCACGAGATACAGAAAGAGATGCTGTAGGAGGAGAGGCAGGAGTAGATGATGCAGCAGACGCAGTAGCATGAGATGCAAAAGCAGAAGTTGCAGCCGTAGATTCTGCAGCAGGAGATGCAGCTGCAGGAAATGAGCAGTGGATTCAGCAGGAGATGAAGCAGCAGGATCTGCAGAGAAGAAGATGCAGCAGCAGGAGATGTAGCAGGAGATGCAACAGCAGATGCATCAGCAGGAGATGCAGCAGCAGAAAATACAGCAGTACATGAAGCAGCAGATGCACAAGAAAACGGAGTAGGAGATGAGGCAGTATATGATGCAGTACCAGCAAATGCAGTAGGAGATGCAGCATCTGGAGTTGAAGCAATAGAAAATGCTGCAGGAGATGCAGCAGGAGATGAAGCAGCATGAGATGCAGCAGCAGATGCATCAGCAACAGATGCATCAGCAGCAGATGCAGCAGTAGGAGAGGCAGAAACAGGAGATGTAGCACCAAGACATGCAAAAGGATATGCAGAAGCAGGAGATGCAACAGTAGAAGATGCAGGAAATGCAGCAGCTGATGCAGGAGGAGATTTAACGGGGGAGATGCAGCAGCAGGAGAGGCAGCAGCAGGAGATGCAGCAGCAGGAGATTCAGCAGCAGATGCAGCAGCAGATGCAGCAGCAACAGATGCATCAGCAGCAGATGCAGCAGTAGATTCAGCAGAAGACACAGCAGCAGGAGATGAAGCAGGTGGAGATGTAGGAGGAGATGCAGCAGGAGATGCCGCAGAATGTGCAGCAGGAGGAGATGCAGCAGGAGGAGATGCATTGGGAGATGCATATTCAGAAGGAGATGCATCAGGAGATGTAAGAGGATATGTAGCAGCATGAGATGCATCATGAAATTCAGGAGGAGATACAGCAGATCGAGAAGCAAGAGCAGGAGATGAAGCAGCAGGAGATGCAGCCGTAGCAGATCCAGCAGCAAGAGAGTCAGCAGGTTATGCAGCAGGAGACGCAGCAGCAGGAGATGCAGTAGGAGGAGATGCAGCAATAGGAAATGCAGCAGGAGATTAAGCAGCTAATGCAGAAGCAGCAGATACAGCAGGTGGAGATGCAGCAGCAGATGCAGCGGTAGATGCAGATTCAGCAGGAGAAGCAATAGGAAGAGAATCTTGAGCAGATGCAGCAAAATGTGCAGCATGACGAGATGTAGAGGGACATATAGCAGCAGCAGATGCATCAGCAGATGAAGCAGGAAATGCAGCAAGAATGTAGCAGCAGAAATGTAGCCACAGACGCATCAGCAGCAGATGCAGCAGGAGATGCAGCAGCAGGAGATGCAGAATCAGAAGATGCAGCAGCAGGAGATGCAGAATCAGAAGATGCAGCACGATATACAGCAGCAGGAGATGCATTAGTAGGAGATGCAGCAGCAGGAGATTGAGAAGCAGAAAATGCATCAGCAGGAGATGCAATAGGAGGTAGAGAAGCAGAAGATACAGCAGCAGAATATATAGAGGAGATTAAGCAGGAGATGCAGCCGCAGGAGATGCAGCAGGAGAGAAAGGAGCAGAAGATGCAGCAGCAGATTTAGCAGCAGATTCCGCAGGAGATGCATCAGCAGGAGATGCAGCAAGGGAGGAAGCATCAGGAGATGCAGCAGGAAATGCAGCAGAAGGGGATGTAGTAGCAGGAGATGCAGAAGGAGTTCCAGCAGCAGGAGATGCAGCAGGGAATGCAGCAGCAGCAGAAGTAACAGGAGATGCAGCAGCATCATATGCTGCAGGAGACGGAGCAGCAGGAGATGTTACAGGATATTCAGCCGATGATGATGCAGAAGGAGGAGGTGCAGCAGCAGGAGATGCAGAGTAGTAGATGAAGAGAAGAAGATGCAGCAGAAGGAAATATAGCAGGAGATTCAGCTGCAGTAAATGCAGCAAGAGAGAAACAGCTTCAGATGCAGCATCAGATGCATCAGCAGGAGATCTATCAGGAGATGCAGCAGTAGATGAAGCAGCAGCAGATACAGCAGCAGATTCAGCAGATGCAGCAGTAGTAGATTCAGCAAGAGCTGCAGCAGGAAATGCAGATGAATATGCAGCAGCAGGATATGCAGGAGGAGGAGATGACGCAGGAGATACTTCAATAGAAGGTGCAACATGAGATACAGCAGATAGAGATGCAGCAGCAGACGAAGCAGAAGGAGATGCAGAAACAGGAGATGCAGCAGCAGGACATGGAGCAAGAGATGCAGCAGCAGGAAAAGAAGCTTCAGGAGATTCATTAAGAGATGCAGTATCAGGAGATGCAGCAGCAGGATCAAGAGCAGCAGGAGATGCAGCATGATGAGATGAAGCAGCAAGGGATGCATCAGGAGATGCACAAGCAGCAGATTGAGCAAGAGATGCCGTAGCAGGAGATGCAGAAGATGCAGCAGAAGGATATGCAGCCGCAGAAGATGCCGCAGCAGGAGATGCACCAGGAGATTCAGCAGGAGATGCAGCAGGAGATGCAGCAGCAGGAGGCGCAGCCGCAAATGCATTCAGCAGGATATGCAGTAGAAGATGCTGCAGCCAGAGTTTCAGTAGTAGGAGATTCAGCAGCATATGTAGCAGGATATGCAGCATCAGCAGATGCGTCTGCAGATGAATCAGCAGAGCACGTAGGAGGAGAGAAAGCAGCAGGAGATGCAGATACAGCTGGAGATACAGCAGCAGGAGATGAAGCATCAGATGTAGGAAAAGTTGCAGCAGCAGGATATACAGCAGCAGATGCAGCAGCATGAGGTGCAGCAGCAGGAGATGCAGCAAGAGATGGATATTCAGCAGGTGATGCACCAGATTATGCAGCAGGAGATGCATCAGAAGGAAAAACAGCAGGAGATGCAGCTATACATGAGGCAGCAGCCAATGCAGCAGCAGATTAAGGAGTTGCAGTAGCCAGAAATGCAGCAGAAGATGCAGCAAGAGGAGATGCAGCAGGAGATGCAGTAGCAGGAGATGTAGCTGCAGCTGCAGAGGCAGCAGATGCAGCAGCAATAGATGCAGCAGCAGATGCATCAGGAGTTGCAGATTCAGTAAATGTAGCAGCAGAAGATGCTGCTGCAGATGACGCAGCAGGAGATGCAGCAGAAAGTAATGCAGCAGGATATGCTGCAAGAGGAGATGCAGCAGGTAATGCAGCAGCAGGGGATGCAGTAGGATTTGCAGCAGGAGATGCAGCGGGAGAGGCACCAGCAAGAGATGCAGCAGGGTTACATATTCAGCAGGATATGCAGCAGGTAATGCAGCTGGAGATGCAGAAGCAGGGGATTTAGCAGGAGATGCAGCAGTAGAGGAAGCAGCAGCATATGCAGCAGCAGATGCACCAGATGGAGCAGAAAGAGATGCAGCAGGGAATGAAGCAGCAGATACAACAGGAAATGGAGCATCAGGAGATGCATCCACAGATGCATGAGCAGAGGATGCAGCAGGTAATGTAGCAGCAGGAGATACAGAAGCAGGAGATGTAGCAGCAGGAGATGCAGAAGCAGATGAAGCAGCAGATGCAGCAACAGGAGATGCAGGAGGACATCAAGTAGCAGGAGATGCAGCAGCAAGAATTTTATTGGGAGATGCAGCAGTACATGAAGCATTTCCTGCTGATGCATCTCCTGCTGCATATTCTGCTGATGTATCTCCTGCTGCATATTCTGCTGATGCATCTCCGGCTAAATCAGCTCTTGCTGATGCATCTTTTGCTGCATCTCCTGCTACTGCATCTCCTGCTGCTGAATCTCCTGCTGCAGCAATTCCTACTGCATCTCATGCTGCTGCAATTCCTGCAGCATCTCCTGATATATCTCCTACTTTTGCATCTGCTGCTGCTGGATTTCCAGCTGCCTCTCCTGCTTCTATATCTGCTGCTTCATCTGATGCTGCTGCATCTCCAGCTGCATCTCCTGCTGCTGCACCTCAAGCTGCTGCACCTTACTTTCTGCATCACCTTCTCTTCGTCTCTTGCTGCTGAATCTCCAGCTGCATCTCCTGCTGCTGCATCTCCTGCTGCTACATCTCCTGCTGCATCTCGTCTGGCTGCATCTCCTGCTGCATCTCTTGGTAAATCTCACGCTACTACCTCCCCTGCTGGTGCATCTCCTGCTGCATTTCCTGCTGGTACATCTCCTGCTGCATATACTTCTGCTTCATCTCCTAATGCATCTCTTGCTCCTGCATCTCCCGCTGCTCAATATCCTGCTTCATCTTGGGCTGCTACATATACTGCTTCTGCCTCTCCTGCTGCATCCCCTCTTGCTGTATTACCTGCTGCATCTCTTCCTTCAGCATATCTTGCTGCATTTCCTTCTGCAGGAGATGCAGCCAGAGATGCAGCAGCAGCAGATGCAGCAGGAATTGCAGCCGCAGCAAATGCTGCAGGAGATGCAGCAGGATATGCAACATCAAGAGATGTGGAAACATCAGATGCAGCAGGATATGCGACAGCAGATGCAGCAGCATGAAGTGCATCAGCAGGAGATGCAGCAATAGATGCAGCAGTACATGAAGCAGCAGCAGATGCAGCAGCTGATCAAGGATATGCAGTAGCCAGAAATGCAGGACAAAATGCAGCAAGAAAAGATGCAGCAGGAGATGCAGTAGGAGCAGATGCAGTAGCAGGAAAAGCAGCAGGCATTACAGAAGTAGGAGTTGCAGCAGCAGGAGATTCAGCACCAAGAAATGCAGCAGGAGATGCAGCAGGAGATGCAGCAGCATGAGATGCAGCAGCATATGCAGCAGCAAATTAAGTACCAGCAGAGGAGGCAGAGGGAGATGCAGCAGCAGGAAATGCAGCAGTAGATACAGAAGACGGAGATGCAGCAGCGGCAGATGCAGCAGGAGATAGACCGTTAGACACTGCAGCAGGAGATGCAGCAGGGTAGACATATTCAGCAGGAGATGCAGCAGGAGATGAAATAGCAAGATATGCAGCAGGAGATGCCACAGAATATGCAGCAGGAGGAGATGCAGCAGGAGATGCATATTCATCAGGAGATGCATCAGGAGATGTAGCAGGATATGTAGCAACATGAGAATGCCACAGCAGATTCAGGAGGAGATTCAGCAGTAGGAGATGCAAGAGCAGGAGATGAAGCAGCAGGAGATGCAGCCGCAGCAGATTCAGCAGCAGATTCAGCAGGAATTTCTGCAGCAGGATAAGCAGCTGCAGATGCAACAGCAGATGCAGCAACACAGGATGCAGCAGCCGATGCAGCAGCAGATGCCGCAGGAGACGCAACAGAAGGAGATGCAAAAGCAGATGCAGCAGTGGCTGCAGATTCAGCTGGAGATGCAGCAGGAAGAGATGATTCAGATGATACAGCATCAGGAGATGCAGCAGGAGATTCAGCCGGAGATGCAGTAGGGGGAGAGGCAAGAGGAGATGATGCAGCAGACGCAGCAGCAGAAGATGCAGAAGCAGAGGATGTAGCAGTAGATGCAGAAGGAGAAGATAAAGCAGGAGATGCCTCAGTAGTAGATACAGCAGAGGATGCAGTAGCAGCAGATTCCGCAGCAGGAGAGGCAGAAAGAGATTTCGCAGCAGGAAATGAAGCAGCAGGAAATGCAGCAGTATATACAGAAGCAGGATATGCAGCAACAGGAGAGCAGAAGATACAGGAGGTACTGCAGCAGTAGGAGATTCAGCAGGAGATTATGCAGCAGGTGATACATCAGCAGATGGTGCAGCAGGTGAAGTAGCAGCAGGAGATGCTGCAGCAGATGTATCAGTAGGAGATACAGCAGCAGGAGACGTAGCAGGAGGTATGCAGCAGGAGATGCAGAAAGAGATTCTATAGAAGAAGATGCAGCAGGATTTGCAGCAGCAGGAGATGTAGCACCAAGAAATGCAGCAGGAGATGCAGGAGGAGGTGCAGCCGCAGGAAATACAGTAGCAGGAGATGCAGCATGAGATGCAACAGCATGAGATGCAGCAGCATATGCAGCAGCAGATTAAGTACCAGCAGATGAGGCAGAGGGAGATGCAGCAGCAGGAATTGCAGCAGTGTATATAGAAGATGGAGATGCAGCAGCAGGACATACAGCAGGATGACATGCATCATGTAATGCAGCAGGAGATGCAGGAGGAGATGCAGCAAGAGACTCAGCAAGAGATGCAAGCGGAGATCCAGCAGCAGGAGATGCAGCAGGAAATGCATCAGCAGGTGATGTAGCAGAAAATGCTCCAGATGCATCAGCATGATTTTCAGCAGGAGATGCAGCAGGAAGAGATGCATCAGGAAACGCAGAAGATGCAACAGAAAGAGATGCATAAGGAGGTCCATCAGGAGAATATTCACCAGCAGGAGATGGAGAAGGAGATGCAGCTGCAAAAGATGCAGCAGGAGATGCAGAAGCAGATGTAGTATCAGGAGATGTATCAGCAGGATATGCAGCAGGAGATTGAGCAAGATGTGATGCATCATGAGGTGCTGCAGCTGGAGATGCAGCAGCAGACGAAACAGCAGTAGATGCAGCAGCAAGCCATGCAGCAGAAGAAGAGGAAGCAGGAGATGCAGCAACAGATGCAGTAGCAGATGTTGCAGGTGGTGCAGCAGTAGGTGAAGCAGCACCAGATGAAGCAGCATATGCTGCAGATGCAGCAATAGGTGATGCAGCAGGTAATGCAGCAGGAAGAGATGCTGGAGGAGATGCACAAACAGGAGATGCATCTGCAAGATATAAAGAGCAGCAGATGCAGCAACAATTGGAGCTGCATGAGATGCACCAAAAAATACAGCAGGAGATGCAGCCGAAGGAGATGTAGCAGGAGATGCAGCAGCAGGAGACGCAGCCACAAATGTATTCAGCAGGAGATGCAGTAGGAGATGCAGCAGCAGGAGATTCAGTAGCAGGAGATTCAGCAGCAGATGTAGTAGGATATGCATCATCAGGAGATGCGTCCACAGATGCATCAGCAGAGAATGCAGCAGGAGATACAGCTAGAGATGCAGGAGGAGATGAAGTAGCAGATGCAGCAGCAGCAGGTGCAGGGGAATATCCAGCAGCCGGAGATGTAGCAGGAGATGAAGCAGTACATAAAGTAGCAGCAGATACAACAGCAGAGTTAGGAGATGCAGCAGCATGAGATGCAGCAGGAGATAAACAACAGAAGATACAGAAGGAGATGCAGCAGCAGAAGTTGAAGCAGGAGATGCAGCAGGAAATGCCGCAGGATGCGATGCAGCAGGAGATACAGAAGCAGATGCAGCAGCAGATTAAAAAGATGCAGCAGCAGGAAATGCAGCAGAAGATGCAGCAGGAGGAGATGCAGCTGCAGCTGCGGAGGCAGCAGATGCAGCAGCCATAGATGCAGCAGCAGATGCATCAGGAGATGCAGATTCAGTAGGAAATGCAGATGACGCAGCAGGAGATGCTGCAGAAGGAGATGCAGCAGGAGATGCAGCAGAAGGAAATGCAGCAAGATATGCTGAAGGAAGATATGAAGCAGGTAGTACAGCAGGAGAGGATGCAGTAGGATATGAAGCAGGAGATGCAGCAGGGGATGCATATTCAGCAGTAGATTCAGCAAAAATTGGGAAGGAAGATGCAGCAGCAGGAGATCTAGCAGGAGATGCAGCAGTAGATGAAGCAGCAGCACATGCAGCAGCAGATGCACCAGATGGAGCAGAAAGAGATGCAGCAGGGAATGAAGCAGCAGATGCAACAGGAAATGGAGCATCAGGAGATGCATCCGCAGATGGCTGAGCAGAGGATGCATCAGGAGATGTAGCAGCAGGAGATACAGAAGCAGAGGATGCAGCAGGAAATGTAGCAGCAGAAGATAGAGAAACAGGAGATGAAGCAGCAGATGCAGCAGCAGGAGATGCAGGAGGACATCAAGTAGCAGGAGATGTAGCAGCAGATGCAGCAGTACATGAAGCATTTCCTACTGATGCATCTCCTGCTGCATTTCTTGGTGCTGCATCTCCTGCTGCTGCAAATCCTACTGCATCTTCTGCTATAGAATCTCCTGCTGCATCTCCTGATGCATCTCCTGCTATAGAATCTCCTGCTGCATCTCCTGCTGCATACCTCCTGCTACGTCTCCTGCTGCTGCATCTCCTCCTGATACATCTGCTGCAGCATCTCCTGCTGCTACTTCACCTGCTGCAGCATCTCCTGCTGCTACTTCACCTGCTGCTGCATCTGCTGCTGTATCACCTGCTGCATAATCTCTTGCTGAATCTCCTGCTGCTGCAGTACCTGCTGTATCTTCTGCTGTATCTCCTGTTGCTGCATATCCTGCTTCTGTATATACTGCTGCAACCTCTGACACATCTCCTGCTGCTGCACCTGCTGCTGCATAACGTGCTGCAGCATCTCTTGCTTAATCTCCTGAAGCATCTCCTGCTGCATTTTCTGCTGGTGCATCTCCTGCCTCACATCCTGCTGCTGTGTCTCCTGCTGATGCATCTACTTCTGCATATCCTGCTATTGCATCTACTTCTTCTGCATCTCCGGCTCCAGCATCTGCTTCATCAATTGCTGCTGCATCTCTTATGCATCTCCTTCTGCTGTATATTCTGCTGCATCTGCTGCTACTGTACCTCTTCCTGCTGCATCTCATGTTGCATCTCCTCCTGCTGCATCTCATGTTGCATCTCCTCTTGCTGCATCTCATGTTGCATCTCCTCCTGCTGCATCTCATGTTGCATCTCCTCTTGCTGCATCTCCTGCTAAACCTCCTCCGGCTGAATCTCCTGGTGCATCTCCTGCTACGGAATCTCCTGCTGCATCTGCTGCTTCTGCATCTCCTTCTGCATCTCCTTCTGCATCTCCTACTACATCTCCTGCTGCTGTGTCTTCTGCTGAATCTACTGTTGCATCTGCTGCTGATGCATCTGCTGCTGCATCTCATGCTGCTTCATCTCATGCTGCTGCATCTCATACTGCATCTCCTGCTGATGACTCTCCTCCTTCTAAATCTCCGCCTGCATCAGCTGCTTCATTTCCTGCATCTCCTGCTTCTGCATATCCTTTTGCATGTCTTGCTGCTACATCTCCTGTTTCTGCCTCTCCTACTCCTGCATCTCTTCTGCTGCATCTCTTGCTTCTGCATTTCCTGCTCCTGCTTCTCCTAATGCATTTCCTGCTGCATCTCCTCCAGCATTTTCTATTGCTTCAACTCCAGATGCTGCATCTCCTATTGCATCTGCTGGTACTGCATCATATCCTGCCGCATCTACTGCTCCGTTTTCTTGTGCGTCTGCTGCTTCATGTACTGCTGTATTTTCTGCTGCTACATCTCCTGCTGATGCATCTGCTGTTGCATCTCCTGCTACATCTCCTGCTGCTGCATCTTCTTCTCTGCAGATCCTGCTGCTTCATCTCCTGCTGCTTCATCTCCTGCTGAATCCACTGCTCATTTCCTGCAGCTGCATCTCCTGCTGCAGAATCTACGGCTGCAACATCTGCTTCATGCTACTGCCTCTGCTGCATCATCTACTCCTGCCTCTCCTCCTACAGCATCTCTTTCTGTATCTCGTGCTACATCTCATGAAGCTGTACCTGCTGAAGCACCTCTTCCTGCTGCATCTCCATATGAATAGGCATCTATTGATGCATCTGCTGCTGCATCTCTTGCTGCTGCATCTCCTTCTGTATCTGCTGTTGAACCTGATGTTGCATCTCTTGCTGCTGCATCTCCTGCTGCTGCATCTCCTTCTGAATGTCTTGCTGCTGCATCTCCTACTGCTGAATCTGCTGCTGCTTCATACACTGCTATATCTACTGCTGCTGCATCTCCTGCTGTATCTTCTGCCGCATCTCCTGTTTCCTCTTCTTCTGCTGCATTCACTGCTCTATTCACTTTTCCTGAAGTGCCTTATTAGCCGCTATTAAGTCGCTAATAACTAGCCAACACAATAACGTTGCGTTAGTCGTGCTCTGCGTCTTGCAGAGATAGCGCTCCCATACAAGTCTCTAACGAAAGGCAGCTTTTGATGATTGCAGCTTTCCTGAGGTACTTGTGCTGAACGATCTGAAATTTTCAAGTGACGTTTTAATAGCCATGATGACGTTACAGTTCACAAGCCTAGACCGAAAGTAATACAAGTCTTGCCCTGCAGGGGAAGCGCTCTAAGACAAGACACTCAGAAGCGGAGTCATTCCATGCTAACACCTTCTCTACTGGTATATTCATTTCTACTAAAGCGCCTTAATAGGCGGTGTCAAGTCAGTATTCACATGCTTATACCAACACCTTCTTTCAGTCGTTGCTGCAGCTTGCCATGAAAGCGCTTGCAGAGAAGAGTCTAACGAGAGCCAGCATTGGATGGTAGCAGCTTCTCTGCGGTACTTGTGTTGAACGCTTTGAAATTTTGAAGTGATGATTTAATAGCTATTCTGATGCTACAGCACACAAGCCTAGACTGAAAGTTCTACAAGTCGTGGTTTGCAGTGAACGCGCCCTAAGAGAATACATACGAAAGCAGAAGCATTCCATGATAGCATCTTCCCTGCTGGAGATATTAATTTTTGCTAAAGCGCCTTAATAGGCGTTGTTAAGTCACTGTTCACTAGCCTATACCAAAACGTTCTTTTAGTCATATTTGCAGGTTGCAGTGAAAGACCTACTGGAAAGACTCTAACGAGACTCTACATTTGATACAAGCAGATTCCCTGCGAAACTTAGGCTAAACGCTCTGAAATTTTGAACTGACGCCTTAATAGCCATGTTGATGATACATTTCACAAGCCTAGAGTGAAAGTCCTACAAGTCGTGCTCTGCAGTGAAAGCGCAATAAGAGAAGACATTCAGAAGCATTCCATGCTACCGACTTCCCTGTATCTGTTATTCACTTTTCTAAAAGCGCTTTAATAGGCGTTACTAAGTCGCTATTACCTAGCCTACACGAAAACATTGCGTTTTTCGTGCTTTGCAGCTGGCAGTGAAAGCGCTATAAGCGAAGACTTTAAGGAGAGCCAAAATTAGATGGTAGCCGCTTCCCTGCGGTACTTGTGCGGAACGCTCTGAAATCTTGAAGTGAAGCCTTAATAGCCATGCTGCTGCTACATTTCACAAGTCTAGACTGAAAGTTCGACAAATGGTGCTTTGTAGTTGAAGCGCTTTAAGACGTTCTAAGCAGCATAGTTCCATGCTAGCATCGTCCTTGCTGGAGATACTAATTTCAACTCTAGCGCAGTAATAGGCGTTTTAAAGTCACTATTAACAAGCCTATACTAAAGAGTTCTTTTAGTCGTGTTTGCAGCTTGCAGTGAAAGCGTTTCCAGGAAGACTCTAGCGAGAGCCAGCATTTGATGGTAGCAGATTTCCTGCGGTACTTGTGCTGAAAGCTCTGAATTTTTGAAGTGACGCCTTCATAGCTAGTCTGATGTTACAGTGTACAAGCCTAGACTGAAAGTTCTACAAGTCTTGCTCTGCAGTGAATGCGCTATAAAAGGAGACGTTGAGAAGCAGCAGCATTCCGTGCTAGCGTCTTCGTTGTTGGAGATATTCAATGTTTCTAAAGCGTGTTATTAGTCGCTATTATATCTCTATTCTTTAGCCTACTGTTAGTCGTGTTTTGCGCCTCTTAGTGAAAGCGCTTCCAGAGATGATTCTAACGAGAGCCACTCTTTGATGCTAGCAACTTTCTAGGGGTATTTGTGCTGAACGCTTTCAAATCTTCAAGTGAAGCCTTACTAGCCATGCTGATGTTACAGTTCACTAGCCTGGATGGAAAGTTCATAAATCTTGGTTTGTAGTGAAAGCGCTCTAAGAGAAGACATTCAGAAGCGGAATCATTCTATGCTAACATCTTCCCTGCTGGAGATATTCACTATTCCTAAAGAGCCATATTAGGCGTGATTAATTCGCTAATAACTAGCCTACATGAAAACGTAAGAGCCTTAATAGGTTCAGTTAAGTCACAAGTCATTACCCTAAACTAAAATGTGTAGTTGTGCTTTACAGCTTGCAATGAAAGCGCTATAAGAGAAGACTCTAAGCAGAGCCTGCATTGGATGGTAGCAGCTTCCCTGCGGGACTTTTGCTGAACCCTCTGAAATTTTGAAGTGACGCTTTACTAGCTGATGCTATACTTCAGAATCCTAGGCTGAAAGTTCTATAAGTCTTGCTTTGCAGTGAAAGCGCTGTGAGAGAAGACATTCGGAAGCAGCAGCATTCCATACTACCATCTTCCTTGCTGCCGATAGTCACTATTCCTAAAGTGCGTTATTAGGCGAAGTAAAGTAACTGTTCAGTAACCTACATTAAGTCGTGCTTTCCACGTTGCAATGAAAGCGCTTCCAGAGAAGGCTCTAACGAGAGCCAGCATTTAATCGTAGCAGCTTCCCTGCCGTACTTCTTCTGCAGCATTCCTTGCCAGCTTCTTCCCTGCGGGATTTACTCACTTTTCCTAAAGGGCTTTAAGAGGCACAGTTAAGTCACAATTCAGTACCCTACACGAAAACTGTCAACTAGTCGTGCTTTGTAGCTTGCAGTGAATGCTCTTTCACAGAAGACTCTTAACGAGAGCCAGCATTTGATCGTAGCAGCTTCCCTGTCGTACTTGTGCTGAACGATCTAAAAACTTTGAAGTGACGCTTTAATAGCAGTACTGATGTTACAGTACACAAGCGTATACTCAACGTTCTACATGTCTTGCTTTACAGAGAAAGCGCTTTAAGAGAAGACATTCAGAAGCGGCAGCATTCCATGCTAGCATCTTCCCTGTGGGCGTTTTTCCATTTTCCTAAAGCGCCTCAACAGGGGCAGTTCAGTCATAATTCAGGTCCTTATACTATATATAAAACTTTCTGTTAGTCGTGCTTTGCAGCTTGCATTGAAAACACTTCCAGAGAAGTCATTCTGCAGTGAAAGCGCTGTAAGAGAAGACATTCAGAAAGAGCAGCATTCCATGCTAGAATATTCGCTGCGGGAGTTGTTTTCATATAAGGTAAGGAATGGAGATGTTGGAGTTGCAGTAGGAGATGAAGCCGGAAGAAGCAGCACTATGATATTTTGCGGTAGATGCAGCAGCAGGAGATGTTATAGGATGAGATGCAGCAGGATAAGCCGCAGCAGGAGATGCAGAAGCACGAAATACTGCAGTAGATGCAGGAGCAGGAGATGCAGTATGTGATGCAGCAAGAGATACTCAGCAGTAGATGCAGAAGCAGGAGATTCATTAGGAGATGCAGCAGGAGATGCTTCAGCAAATGCAGCAGCGGGAGATGTAGCAGGAGATACTGATTCTGCAGGAGATGAAGCAGCAGAAGTAGCAGCAGATGTAGCAGTAGATGCTGATTCTGCAGGAGGTGCAACAGCGGGAGATGCTGCAGGAAATGCAGCAGCAGAAGATACAGAAGCAGGAGATTCAGCAGAAGGTGCAGGACCCGGAGATACATAAGGAGATGCAATTCAGAATCAGCAGCAGGAGATTAAGCAGTAGAGAGTGAAGCAGGAGATGCAGTAGAAGATGCAGCAGGAGGTTCTGCAGGAGATAATTTGCATCAGCAGCAGGATAAATTGCAGGAGATGCAGCAGCAAGAAACACGGCATCAGCAGATGCTGCAGAAACTGCAGCAGCAGGAGATGAAACAGAAGGAGGTTCAGCATCGGGAGATGCACAAGTAAATGAAGAAGCAGGAGATGCAGAAGGAGATACAGCAGTAGCAGATGAAGCAGTAGATGCAAAAGGAGATGCAGCAGTAGCAGATGAGGCAGCAGATGCAGAAGCAGTTGCAGCAGGAGATGCAGCAGCAGATGCAGAAGCAGTTGCAGCAGGAGATGACGCAGTATCAGATGCAGCAGCAGGAGATGCAGTAGCAGCAGCGGCAGCAGCAGGGAAAACCGCAGCAGGATATGTTACTGAATATGCAGCAGCAGGGGATGAAGCCAGAGATGCAGTAGGAGCTGCAAACGGAGATTCAGTAGGAAGAGAGGCAGCTGGAGTTGCTGCATCAGGACATGAAAGAATAGATTCAGAAGTAGATAGAGCAGTAGGAGATGTAACAGGAGAGGCTGTAGCAGGACATGCAGCAGCAAATGCAGCAACAAAAAAACCAGGAAGATTTAAATAGACAGCAGATGCAGCAGCAGGAGATTCAGAAGTAGAAGACATATCAGGAGATGCAACAGCAGATAAAGCAGCAGGAGATGCAGCAGGAATTGCAGCAGCACATGTAGCAGGAGATGCAGAACCTGGAGACGCAGCAACAGGAGATGCAACGCCAGGAGATGCAGCTGGAAATGCATATTCATCAGGAGATGCAGCAGAAAGATATGCAGCAGGAGAAGCATCAGCAGGAAATGCTTCATGTACTGCTGCATCGGCTGCTACATCTCCTGCTACTTGATTCAGAAGCAGATTCTGTAAGAGATGCAGAGACAGGAGATTCATAAGCAAAAGATAGAGCACCAGGAGATGCAGCAGCAGGAATTTCAGTAGGAAACGCAGCAGCAGGAGAAACAGCAGGTAATGCAGCAGCAGTAGATGAAGTAGGGTATGAAGCAGCAGTAGTTGCAGCAGGGTAGGCAACAGCAGGAGATTGAGCAGCAGGAGATGAATCAGAGGATATGCATCATCAGATGAATCCGCTGATGCATCAGAGGTAGTTGCAGACAGAGATGCAGCATCAGGAAATTCAGCAGAGGCTGCAGCAGCAATAGATGCAGGAAGAGATCCAGGCGGAGGAAGTAGAGCAGTAGGAGATGTAGCAGCACATACAGCAGCAGATCAGGGGATGAAGCAGCAGGAGGAGATTCAGCAGGAGATGCATCAGGAGATGCATCATCAGGAGATGCATCATCAGGAGATGCAGCATTAGGAGATGCAGCAGGGGATTCAATAGCAGGTGATGCATCAGGAGATGCAGCAGTAGGAGATGCACCTGAGACACAGTAGCAAGAGGCACAGCAACAGGAGATGCAACAGGAATGCAGCAGGGGATTCAGCAGCAGGTGATGCAGCAGCAGATGCAGCAGAAGTAAATCCAGCAGCAGAAGATGTAGCAGCACATGCAGCAGCAGATGCAGAAGAAGTTAATTCAGCAGCAGAAGATGTAGCAGCACATGCAGCAGCACAGTCAGCAGACGATGCTGAAGCAGGAGATTCAGCAGCAGGAGACTAAGACTCGGCAGATACCGGAGCACATTCAGCAGGAGATGCAGCAGCAGGAGATGCAGCAGTGTTTTCAGTAGCAGCAGCTAGAGCATCAGGTGATGCAGGAGGACATAAAAAATCAGAATGTGAAGCAGCACGAGATGCAGCAGTAGATTAATCTACAGCAGATGCACCAAAAGATGCAGGAGATACAGCAGCAGGAGATGCAGCTGGAGATGCAGCAGCAGTAGATTGAGCAAGATACACAGAAGCAGGAGATGCATCGGTGGGAGATGTGGCATGAGAGGCAGATGAAGGAGATCCTGCAGCATATGCAGTAGCATATACAGCACCAGCAGATGCATCAGCAGGAGATTCAGTAGCAGGAGATGCAGCAGTCGGATTCAGCAGGAGATGCATTAGCAGGAGATGAAGCAGCAGGAGATGCAGCAGAAAAGAAGATGCAGCAGAAAAGAAGATGCAGCAGCAGGAGATGAAGCAGGAGATGCAGCAGCAGAAGATACTGCTGTACATGAAGCAGCAGACGCACAAGAAAATGGAGCAGGAGATGCGGCAGGAGAAGATGCAGTACCAGCAGATGCAATAGGAGATGCAGCATCTGGAGTTGAAGCAATAGTAAATACTCCAGGAGATGCAGCAGCAGACGTTAGAGGAGGAGAAGATGCAGCATAAGGATATGCATGAGGAGTTTCCACAGGAGCTTCAGCATGTGATGCAGGATCACGAAATGCAGAAGCAAGAGATGCAGCAGTAGGAGATGCAATAGGAGATGCAGAAGCAGAAGGTGGAGCAGTAAATTCATCAGGAAATGCAGCAGGAGGAGATACAGCAAGAGGAGATCTAGCAGAAAGAGATGCAGCAGGAGATGCAGCAGGCGATAGAGCAGCAAGAAATAGAGCAGGAGATGCAGCAGCAGAAGATGCAGCAGCAGGAGGTGCAGCAGAACATGCAGCAGGAGATTCAGCAACAGGAGATTCAGCAGCAAACACAGGAGATTCAGTAGCAGGAGATGCTGCAGCAGACGCAGAAGCAAATGCAGCAGTGGGAGTGGCAGCAGGTGAAGATGCATCAGGAGATGCATATTCAGAAGGAGATGCAGCAGGAGATGTAGCAGGATATGTAGTAGCACGAGATGCCGCAGGATATTCCAGAGGAGATTCAGCAGAAAGAAATGCAAGAGCAGGAGATGCATCAGCAGGAGATGCAGCTGCAGCAGCTGCAGCAGGAGATGCAGATTTAGCAGCAATAGATGCATCAGCAAGAGATGCTGCAGCAGATGCAGCAGGAGGAGATTCAGCAGCGGGATACGCAGCAGGACTTGATGCAGAAAGTAATAGAGCAGCAGGAGATTCAGAAGAAGGAGATGCAGAAAGAGATTCAGCAGCAGGAGATGCAGCAGCAGGAGATACAGTAGGAGAAGATATAGCAGGTAATGCAGCAGCAGAAGAGGCAGCAGGATTTGCAAGAACAAGAGATGCAACATCAGACACATCAGCAGTAGATGCAGGAGGAGATCCAGCAGCAGGAGATGTAGCAGGAGGAGATTCAGCAGCAGGAGATTGAGCAGTAGATGTATCAGTAGAAGGTCATCAGCAGGAGATGTAGCTGGAAGTTATGCAGCAAGAGCTGCATCATGAGAAATGCAGCAGGAAATGCAGCAGGAGATTCAGCAGTAGATGCAGCAGGAGTTGCAAGAGCAAGAGATTCAGCACCAAGAAATGCAGCAGGCATTGCAGAAGCAGGAGTTGCAGCAGCAGGAGATTCAGCACCAAGAAATGCAGCAGGAGATGCAGGAGGAGATGTAGCCGCAGGAAATGCAGCAGCAGGAGATGCAGCATGAGATGCAGCAGCATGAGATGCAGCAGCAAATTAAGTACCAGCAGAGGAGGCAGAGGGAGATGCAGCAGCAGGAAATGCAGCAGTAGATACAGAAGACGGAGATGCAGCAGCAGAAGCAGATGCAGCAGGAGGTAGACCGTTAGACACTGAAGCAGGAGATGAAGCAGGAACTGCATCAGCAGGAGATTCAGCAGGAGATTATGCAGCAGGTGATACAGCAGCAGATGCAGCAGCAGGAGATGCTGCAGCAGGTGTATCAGGAGGAGATACAGCAGCAGGAGACGTAGCAGGAGGTATGCAGCAGGAGATGCAGTAGGAGATTCTATAGCAGGAGATGCAGCAGGATTTGCAGCAGCAGAAGATGCAGCACCGAGAAATGCAGCAGCAGATGCAGGAGGAGGTGCAGCCGCAGGAAATACAGCAGCAGGAGATGCAGCAGCATATTAATTACCAGCAGATGAAGCAGAGGGAGATGCAGCAGCAGGAATTGCAACAGTATATATAGAAGATGGAGATGCAGCAGCAGGACATGCAGCAGGACGAGATGCATCATGTAATGCAGCAGGAGATGCAGGAGGAGATGCAGCAAGAGACTCAGCAGGAGATGCAGCAGCATGAGGTGACACAGGAGATGCATCAGCTGTAGATGCAACCGTGTGCGCAGTAGCAGGAGTTGCAGCAGCAGGAGATGCATCAGGAAATGATGCAGAAAGAGATGCCACATCAGATTCATCAGCAAGAGATGCAGGAGGAGATCCAGCAGCAGGAGATGCAGCAGGAAATGCATCAGCAGGAGACGAAGCAGAAAATGCTCCCGATGCATCAGCATGAGTTTCAGCAGACATGCTGCAGCAGATGCAGCAGGAGGAGATTCCGAAGGATATTGAGCAGGAGATGCAGCAGCAGAAAGAGATGAAGCATGAGGAGATGCAGAAGCAGGAGATGCAGCATGAAATGCAGCAGCAGGTGATGTAGTAGCAGGAAATGCAGAAGGAGATGCAGAAGCAGCAGCAGGAGTTGAAGCAGCAGGAGATGCAGCAGGGAATGCAGCAGCAGCAGATGTAGCAGGAGATGCAGCAGCATCATATGCAGTAGGAGATGTAGCAGCAAGAGATGAAGAAGCAGGAGATGCTACAGGAGATGCAGCGGGAGGAGATGAAGCAGCAGGAGATGCAGAGCAGTAGATGCAGAGAAGAAGATGCAGCAGAAGGAGATATAGCAGGAGATTCAGCCGCAGTAAATGCAGCAAGAGTTACAGCTGCATCAGATGCAGCATCAGTTGCAGCAGCAGAGGATGCAAGAGCAGATGCAGAAGCAGGAGATGCACCAGCAGGAGAGGTAGTATGAGATGCAGCAGTAGATTTAGCAGCAGCAGATGCAGCAGCAGATTCAGCAGATGCAGTAGTAGTAGATTCAGGAAGAGATGCAGTAGAAGAAGATGCAGTAGTAGAAGATGCAGCAGGAGATGCAAAAGCAGATGCAGTAGGAGTTGCAGCTTTAGCAGGAGATGCATCAGCAGGAGATGCTGCAGCAGATGCAGCAGGAAGAGATGCAGCAGCAGGACACACAGCAGAAATTGATGCAGAGAGTAATAGAACAACAGGAGATTCAGAAGAATGAGATGCAGCAGCAGGAAATGCAGCAGTATATACGGAAGCAGGAGATGCAGCAGCAGGAGGAGATGCAGCAGCAGGAGGAGAAACAGCAGGTAATGCAGCAGCAGGAGATGCAGCAGGAGATGCAGCTGCAAGAGATGCAGCAGCAGGAGATGCAGCTGCAGGAGGTGCAGCAGCAGGAGATGTAGCAGGAGATGCAGCAGTAGATGAATCAGAAGAAGGTGTAGCAGCAAATGCAGGAGATGCAGAAGCAGATGTTGCAACAGATGCAGCAGGAGGAGACACAGCAGGAGGTGATGCAGCAGGTAATACAGCAGCAGAAGATGCAGAAGCAGGAGATGCAGAAAGAGATTCAGCAGCAGGAGATGAAGAAGCAGGAAATGCAGCAGTATATACAGAAGCAGGTTATGCAGCAACAGGAGATACAGATGGATGAGATACAGCAGGTATTGCAACAGCAGGAGATACAGCAGCAGATGCAGATGCAGCAGGAGATGCAGCAACAGGAGATTCATCAGCAGCAGATTCAGCAGTAGACAGAACAGCAGGAGATGCAGCTGCAGGAGATGCAGCAGGAGATGCAGAAAGAGAAGATGAAGCAGGAGATGCAGCAGCAGCAGATTCCGCAGCAAGAGAAGCTGCAGCAGATGCAGCAGGAGATGCAGAGAAAGGAGATGAAGCAGTAGGGGTTGCTGTAAGAGATGCAGCAGCAGGGAATGTAGCAGCAGGAGATTGAGCAGGTTATGCAGCAGCAGATGCAGCAGGAGGAGATGCAGCAAATGCAGAAGCAGCAGATACAGCAGATGGAGATGCAGCAGCTAATGCAGCAGTAGATGCAGATTCAGCAGCAGATTCAGAAGCAGGAGATGCTGCAGCAGATTCACAGTAGGAGATGCATCAGCAGGAGGTGCGGCAGAAGTAAATGCAGCAGGATAATGAAGAGGAGGAGCTGCAATAGACGATGCAGGAGTTAGAGATGCAGCAGGAAATCCAGAAGGTAACACAGCAGGAGAAGCTTCAGGAGGAGATGCAGCAAGACATGAAGCAGCAGCAGCAGATGCAGAAACAGAGCAGCAGTAAATGCAGATTCAACAGGAGATGCAATAGGAAGAGAATCTTCAGCAGATGCAGCAGGATATGCATCATGATGAGATGCAGCAGGACATTTGGCAGCAGCAGATGCATCGGCAGATGAAGCAGGAAATGCAGCAGAAAGAGATGAATCAGCATCAGATGCAGCCGCAGATGCAGCAGCAGGAGATGCAGCAGCATCTGATGTAGCAGGAGATGCAGAATCAGAAGATGCAGCAGCAGGATATGAAGCAGAAGATGCAGCAGAATATAGAGCAGCAGGAGATGCAGTTGGAGATGCAGCAGGAGAAGCAGCAGCATGAGATAGAGGAGGAGAAAATGCAGCATCAGGAGATTCAGCAGCAGGAAATGCAATAGGAGATACAGAAGCAGGAGATGCAGCAGCAGAGGATCCAGGAGGACATTAAGCAGGAGATGCAACAGGAAGAGATACAGCTGGAGATAGAGCAGCAGGAGATGAAGCAGGATATAAAGCCGCAGGAAATGGCGGAGAGAAAGCAGTAGAAGATGCAGGAGCAGATTTAGCAGCAGATTCAGCAGGAGATGCAGCAGTAGGAGATGCAGCAGGGAATGCAGCAGCAGGGGATGTAGTAGCAGGAGATGCAGCAGCATCATATGCAGTAGGAGATGGAGCAGCAGGAGAGGAGGAAGCAGGAGATGTTACAGGAGATTCATCACGAGATGAAGGAGGAGATGCAGCAGCAGGAGAAGCAGAGTAGTAGATGAAGAGAAGAAGATGCAGCAGAAGGAAATATAGCAGAAGATTCAGCCGCAGGAAATGCAGCAGGAGAGAAAGCAGCAGGAGATGCAGCAGGAGATGCATCTGCAGGTGATGTAGAAGGAGATGCAGCGGGTGATGCTCAAGGAGATGCAGCAGGAGATGCAGCAGGAGATGAAGCAGCAGGATATGCAGCAGAAAGAAGATGACACCGGAGATGCTTCAATAGCAGGTGCAACATGAGATAGAGCAGGAGATGCAGCAGCAGACGAAGCAGACGGAGATGCAGAAACAGGATATGCAGCAGAACGTCATGGAGCAAGAGATGCAGCAGCAGAAGATGAAGCAGCAGGAGATATAGCAGCAGGAGATGCAGCATGAGATGCAGCAGGGGGAGATTCAGCAGGAGATGCAGCAGGAGGAGATTCAGTAGGAGATGCAGCAGGAGGAGATTCAGCAGGAGATGCAGCAGAAGAAGATTTAACAAGAGATGCAGCAGGAGGAGGTACAGCAGATGCAGCAGCAGATGCAGCAGAAGGAGATGCATAAGAGATGGAGCAGCTATTGACGCAGCAGGAGATGATGGAGCCGGAAATGCAGAGGGAGATTAAATAGGAGATGCTGCAGCAGGTGCTGAAGCAGCAGATGCAGCAACAGATGCAGTAGCAGGAGATGTTGCAGGTGGTGCAGCAGTAGGTGAAGCAGCACCAGATGAAGCAGCATATGCAGCAGATGCAGCAATAGGTGATGCAGCAGGTAATGCAGCAGGAAGAGATGCAGGAGGAGATGCACAAACAGGAGATGCATCTGCAAGATATAAAGAGCAGCAGATGCAGCAACAATTGGAGCTGCATGAGATGCACCAAAAAATACAGCAGGAGATGCAGCCGAAGGAGATGTAGCAGGAGATGCAGCAGCAGGAGATGCAGCCACAAATGTATTCAGCAGGAGATGCAGTAGGAGATGCAGCAGCAGGAGATTCAGTAGCAGGAGATTCAGCAGCAGATGTAGTAGGATATGCATCATCAGGAGATGCGTCCGCAGATGCATCAGCAGAGAATGCAGCAGGAGATACAGCTAGAGATGCAGGAGGAGATGAAGTAGCAGATGCAGCATCAGCAGGTGCAGGGGAATATCCAGCAGCCGGAGATGTAGCAGGAGATGAAGCAGTACATAAAGTAGCAGCAGATACAACAGCAGATTTAGGAGATGCAGCAGCATGAGATGCAGCAGGAGATAAACAACAGAAGATACTAAAGGAGATGCAGCAGCAGAAGTTGAAGCAGGAGATGAAGTAGAAATGCAGCAGGATGAGATGCAGCAGGAGATACAGAAGCAGATGCAGCAGCAGATTAAAAAGATGCAGCAGCAGGAAATGCAGCAGAAGATGCAGCAGGAGGAGATGCAGCTGCAGCTGCGGAGGCAGCAGATGCAGCAGCCATAGATGCAGCAGCAGATGCATCAGGAGATGCAGATTCAGTAGGAAATGTAGCAGCAGAAGCTGCTGCTGCAGATGACACAGCAGGAGATGCTGCAGAAGGAGATGCAGCAGAAGGAAATGCAGCAAGATATGCTGAAGGAAGATATGAAGCAGGTAGTACAGCAGGAGAGGATGCAGTAGGATATGAAGCAGGAGATGCAGCAGGGGATGCATATTCAGCAGTAGATTCAGCAAAAATTGGGAAGGAAGATGCAGCAGCAGGAGATTTAGCAGGAGATGCAGCAGCAGTAGATGAAGCAGCAGCACATGCAGCAGCAGATGCACCAGATGGAGCAGAAAGAGATGCAGCAGGGAATGAAGCAGAAGATGCAACAGGAAATGGAGCATCAGGAGATGCATCCGCAGATGGCTGAGCAGAGGATGCATCAGGAGATGTAGCAGCAGGAGATACAGAAGCAGAGGATGCAGCAGGAAATGTAGCAGCAGAAGATAGAGAAGCAGGAGATGAAGCAGCAGATGCAGCAGCAGGAGATGCAGGAGGACATCAAGTAGCAGGAGATGTAGCAGCAGATGCAGCAGTACATGAAGCATTTCCTACTGATGCATCTCCTGCTGCATTTCTTGGTGCTGCATCTCCTGCTGCTGCAAATCCTACTGCATCTTCTGCTATAGAATCTCCTGCTGCATCTCCTGATGCATCTCCTGCTATAGAATCTCCTGCTGCATCTCCTGCTGCTGCAAATCCTACTGCATCTTCTGCTATAGAATCTCCTGATGCATCTCCTGATGCATCTCCTGCTATAGAATCTCCTGCTGCATCTCCTGCTGCATACCTCCTGCTACGTCTCCTGCTGCTGCATCTCCTCCTGATACATCTGCTGCAGCATCTCCTGCTGCTACTTCACCTGCTGCTGCATCTGCTGCTGTATCACCTGCTGCATAATCTCCTGCTGAATCTCCTGCTGCTGCAGTACCTGCTGTATCTTCTGCTGTATCTCCTGTTGCTGCATATCCTGCTTCTGTATATACTGCTGCAACCTCTGACACATCCCCTGCTGCTGCACCTGCTGCTGCATAACGTGCTGCAGCATCTCTTGCTTAATCTCCTGAAGCATCTCCTGCTGCATTTTCTGCTGGTGCATCTCCTGCCTCACATCCTGCTGCTGTGTCTCCTGCTGATGCATCTACTTCTGCATATCCTGCTACTGCATCTACTTCTTCTGCATCTCTGGCTCCAGCATCTGCTTCATCAATTGCTGCTGCATCTCTTATGCATCTCCTTCTGCTGCATATGCTGCTGCATCTGCTGCTGCTGTACCTCTTCCTGCTGCATCTCCTGTTGCATCTCCTCCTGCTGCATCTCATGTTGCATCTCCTCTTGCTGCATCTCCTGCTGAACCTCCTCCGGCTGAATCTCCTGGTGCATCTCCTGCTACGGAATCCCCTGCTGCATCTGCTGCTTCTGCATCTCCTTCTGCATCTCCTTCTGCATCTCCTACTACATCCCCTGCTGCTGCGTCTTCTGCTTCATCTCCAGATGCTTCATCTCCTGCTGCTGTGTCTTCTGCTGAATCTACTGTTGCATCTGCTGCTGATGCATCTGCTGCTGCATCTCATGCTGCTTCATCTCATGCTGCTGCATCTCATACTTCATCTCCTGCTGATGACTCTCCTCCTTCTAAATCTCCGCCTGCATCAGCTGCTTCATTTCCTGCATCTCCTGCTTCTGCATATCCTTTTGCATGTCTTGCTGCTACATCTCCTGTTTCTGCCTCTCCTACTCCTGCATCTCTTCTGCTGCATCTCTTGCTTCTGCATTTCCTGCTCCTGCTTCTCCTAATGCATTTCCTGCTGCATCTCCTCCAGCATTTTCTATTGCTTCAACTCCAGATGCTGCATCTCCTATTGCATCTGCTGGTACTGCATCATATCCTGCCGCATCTCCTGCTCCGTTTTCTTGTGCGTCTGCTGCTTCATGTACTGCTGTATTTTCTGCTGCTGCATCTCCTGCTGATGCATCTGCTGTTGCATCTCCTGCTACATCTCCTGCTGCTGCATCTTCTTCTCTGCAGATCCTGCTGCTTCATCTCCTGCTGCATCTCCTGCTGCTGCATCTTCTTCTCTGCAGATCCTGCTGCTTCATCTCCTGCTGCTTCATCTCCTGCTGAATCCACTGCTCATTTCCTGCAGCTGCATCTCCTGCTGCAGAATCTACGGCTGCAACTTCTGCTTTTGCATCTCATGCTACTGCGTCTGCTGCATCATCTACTCCTGCCTCTCCTCCTACAGCATCTCTTTCTGTATCTCGTGCTACATCTCATGAAGCTGTACCTGCTGAAGCACCTCTTCCTGCTGCATCTCCATATGAATAGGCATCTATTGATGCATCTGCTGCTGCATCTCTTGCTGCTGCATCTCCTTCTGTATCTGCTGTTGAACCTGATGTTGCATCTCTTGCTGCTGCATCTCCTGCTGCTGCATCTCCTTCTGAATGTCCTGCTGCTGCATCTCCTACTGCTGAATCTGCTGCTACTGCATCCTCTGCTTTATCTACTACTGATGCATCTCCTGCTTTATCTTCTTTTTCTGCATCTACTGCTACATCCTCTGCTTCTGCATCTTCTGCTGCTGCGTCTGCTGCATCATCTCCTCTTGCCTCTCCCCCTACTGCATCTCCGGCTGAATCTCCTGCTGCATCTCCTGATGCTGTATCATCTGAATCATCTCTTCCTGCTGCATCTCCAGCTGAATCTGCAGCCACTGCTGCATCTGCTTTTGCATCTCCTTCTGTTGCGTCTCCTGCGGCATCTGCTGCTGCATCGGCTGCTGCATCCTGTGTTGCTGCATCTGCTGTTGCATCTGCAGCTGCTTATCCTGCTGCAGAAATTCCTGCTGAATCTGCTGCTGGATCTGCTGCGGCTGCATCTCCTGCTGCTTCATCTCCTGCTCTTGCATCTCCTACTGCTGAATCTCCTCCTGAATCTGCTGTGGCATTCTCATGTTGCTACATATCCTGCTACATCTCCTGATGCATCTCCTGATGAATATGCATCTCCTGCTGCATCTCCTCCTGCTGCATATTCTGTGGCATCTCCTGCTGCATATCTTGCTATTTCATCTCCTGCTGCATCTCCTGCTGAATATGTCTACCCTGCTGCATCTCCTGCTGCAGTGTCTAACGGTCTATCTCCTGCTGCATCTGCTGCTGCTGCATCTCCGTCTTCTGTATCTACTGCTGCATTTCCTGCTGCCGCATCTCCCTCTGCCTCCTCTGCTGGTACTTAATTTGCTGCTGCATCTCCTGCTGCATCTCCTGCTGCATTTCTTGGTGCTGAATCTCCTGCTGCTGCAACTCCTGCTTCTGTAATGCCTGCTGCTTTTCCTGCTACTGCATCTGCTCCTACTGCATCTCCTGCTGCATCTGTTCTTGCTGCATTTTGTCCTGCATTTCTGGCTACTGCGTATCCTTGATCAGCTGCTGCATCTGCTGCTGCTTCATGTACTGCTGCATCTCTTGCTGCATCTCCTGCTGATGCACTTCATGCTGCTGCATCTGCTGTCGCATATCCTGCTGCATCTGATGTTTCCACATCTCTTGATGTTGCATATCCTGCTGCATTTCCTGCAGCATTTGCTGCTGCTGCAATTCCTGCTGCATCTCCTGCTGCATCTCTGGCTGCATCTCCTGCTGCATCTCCTGCTGCTGCATCTCATCCTGCTGCATCTCCTGCTGCATTTGCTTCTGCATTTCTACTTCATCTCTAGCTTCATCTTCTGCTGCTGCATCTCCTTCTGTATCTTCTGCGGTTTCAGATCCTGCTGCATCTCCTCTGCTACATCTCCTGAATCTGCTGTTGTATCTGCTGCTACTTCATGTACTGCGGCATCTCCTGCTGCATTTCCTTCTGATGTATCTCCTGCTGCTGGATCTCCTCCTGCATCTGCTGCCGCTGCATCTGCTGCTTTATCTTATGCTGCTTTATCTCCAGCGGTATCTCTTGCTTCTGTATCTCCTCCTACATGCTCTGCCGATGCTTCTGCGGACGCATCTGCTGATGCTGCATATCCTGCTACATCTGCTGCTGAATCTCCTGCTACTGAATCTCTGACTGCGGCACCTCCTACTGCATATCCTGCTGAATGCTTTTGCAGCTGCACCTCCTGCTGCTGCATCTCCTTCTGCTTCTCCTGCTGCATTTCCTCTTGCAACTGCTGCTGCATCTACTGCTACTTCATCTGCTGCTGCATCTCCTCCTGCTTCTCCTGCTGCATTTCCTGCTGCAGCATCTACTGCTACTTCATCTACTGCTGCATCTCCTACTACATCTCCTGCTGCCTCATATTTTTATATATGTCCTGCTGCATCTACTGCTGCTGCCTCTGCTGCTGCATCTGCTGCTGATCTATCTCCTGCTCCATCTCTTCCTGCTGCATCACCTGCTGCATCCCCTCCTGGTGCATCTGCAGCATCTCCTCCTTCATCTGGTGCTGCTTCGCCTACTGCTGCAACCCCTGACTCGTCTCCTGCTGCAGCATCTCCTGCTTAATCTCCTGAAGCATCTCCGTCTGCATTTTCTGCCGGTGCATCTCCTGCCTCATATCCTGCTGCTGTGTCTCCTGCTGATGCATGTTTTGCTGCATCTCCTGCTGATGCATCTACTTCTGCATCTCCTGCTGATGCATCTACTTCTGCATCTCCGGCTCCAGCATCTCCTGCTTCATCAATTGCTGCTGCAGCTCTTATGCATCTCCTTCTGCTGTATATTCTGCTGCATCTGCTGCTACTGTACCTCTTCCTGCTGCATCTCATGTTGCATCTCCTCCTGCTTTATTCCTGTTCCATCTCCTCCTGCTGCATCTCCTACTGCATCTCCTGCTGCACATCCTGCTGCTGCATTCTGTTTTGCATCTCCTGCTGCATCTCCTTCTGCATCACCTGCAGATGCATCTCCTGCTGTATCTCCCTCTGCTGCATATTCATCTGCATTTCCTGCCGCAGCTTTCTGAATCTACTACTGCTGCATCTGCTGAATCTTCTGCTGCATCTGCTGCTGCTTCATCTGCTGCTGCTTCATCTACTGCTGCATCTGCTGTTGCATCCTCTGCTGCTGCACCTGCTGCTGCACCTGCTGCTGCTTTCTCTCTTGCTACATTTACTGCGGCTGAATCTCCTGCTATATTTCCTTCTGCTGCATCAGAAGGAGATGCTGCAGTGGGAGATGCAAAATAAGGATATGCAGCAGATGCAGCAGAAGGAGATGCAGCAGGAGGAGATGCAGCAGCAGAAGATGCAAAAAGAGATGCAGGAGCAGGAGATTCGGCAGGAGATGCAATAGAAGATGCGTCAGAAGGAGATGCAGCAGTAGGAGATGGAGTTGCAGCAAATGCAGCAGCAGATTCAGCAGGAGATGCAGCAGGATATGCAACAGCCAGACATGCAGCAGCAGGAGATGCAGCAGAAGATGCAGCAGCAGGAGAAGCAGCAGCAGGAGATGCCACAGAAGATGCAGCTGCAAGAAATGCAGAAGCAGGAGATGCTGCAGAAACTGCAGCAGCCGGAGATGAAGCAGAAGGAGGTTCAGCATCAGGAGAGGTAGAAGTAGATGCAGACGCAGGAGATGCAGCAGGAGATACAGCAGTAGCAGATGAAGCAGCAGATGCAGAAGGAGGTTCAGCAGCAGAAGATGCAGCAGCAGATGTAGCAGCAAATGCAGCATGATATGACACAGGAGGAGATGAAGCAGGTAATGCAGCTGCAGCAGATGCAGCAGCGGGAGATGCAGCAGCAGGGGATACCGCAGCAGGAGATACAGCAGTAGCAGATGAAGCAGCAGATGCAGAAGGAGGTTCAGCAGCAGAAGATGCAGCAGCAGATGTAGCAGCAAATGCAGCATGATATGACGCAGGAGGAGATGAAGCAGGTAATGCAGCAGCAGCTGATGCAGCAGCGGGAGATGCAGCAGCAGGGGATACCGCAGCAGGATATGTAGCAGAACAGGCAGCTTCAGGGGATGATGCCGCAGCAGATGCATCAGGAGATGCAGCCAGAGGTGTAGTAGATTGAGATGCAGCAGTAGGAAATGCAGCAGGAGATGCGGAAGTAGAAGCGGCAAAGGGAGATTCAGCAGAAAGAGAGGCAGCTGGAGATGCTGCAAGAGGTGATGAAAGAGGAGATTCAGAAGTAGATGTAGCAGTAGGAGATGTAACAGGAGAGGCTGCAGCAGGACATGCAGGACAAGATGCAGCAACAAAAAATCAAGAAGATATAAATAAGCAGCAGATGCAGCAGCAAATGCAGCAGGAGGAGATTCAGAAGCAGGAATTGCAGCGGGAGGAGATTCAGAAGCAGTAAATGCAGCAGCAGGAGATGCAGCAAGAGATGTAGCAGTATATGCAGCTGCAGGAGATGCAGCTGCAGGAGATTCAGCAGCATGAGATGCAGAAGAAAGAGATGCAGCAGTGGTTGATACAGCACAAGATGCAGCAGCAGCAGAAGCAGCAGCTCGAGATGCAGCAGGAGATTCAGCATCAAGAGATGAATCAGCAGGACATACATTAGGGGATCCAGCAATCATATGTTGCAGCAAGATGTGCAACAGGAGATGCAACTGCAGGGGATGCAACAGGACATGAATCACGAGGAATTGCAGAAGCAGGGGATTCAGCAGGAATTGCAGCAGCATGAGATGGAGCAGCAGGAGATGCAGCAGCAGGAACTGCAGAAGGAGATGCGGCAGAAGGAGATGCGGCAGAAGGAGATGCGGCAGAAAGAGATTTAACAGGAGATACAGTATGATGTGCAGAAGCAGAAGATGCAGCAGGATATGCAGCTGCAGGAGATGCAGCTGCAGGAGATGCAGCTGCAGGAGATGCAGCTGCAGGAGATGCAGTAGCATGAGATGTAGAAGAAAGAGATGCAGCAGAAGAGGCAGGACAAAGGGATGTAGCAGCAGATGCAGCAGGACGAGATGCAGCTGGAAATGTATAAGCAGGAGATGCAGCAGCAGCAGATGCAGCTTCATCTGGTGCTGCTTCACCTACTGCTGCAACCCCTGACGTCTTTTGCTGCTGCATCTCCTGCTTAATCTCCTGAAGCATCTCCTGCTGCATTTTCTGCTGGTGCATCTCCTGCCTCATATCCTGCTGCTGTGTCTCCTGCTGATGTACGTTTTGCTGCATCCCCTGCTGATGCATCTACTTCTGCATTTCCTGCTGCAGCTCTTGCTGAATCTACTACTGCTGCATCTGCTGAATCTCCTGCTGCTGTATCTGCTGCTGCTTCATCTACTACTGCATCTCCTGATAGATCTCCTGCTGATGCATCTGATGCTGCTTTCTCTCTTGCTTCATTTACTTCGGCTGAATCTCCTGCTATATTTCCTTCTGCTGCATCTTCTTCTCTTCATCTACTACTCTGCATCTCCGGCTGCTGCATCTCCTCCATCTGCTGCAGATGCAGCAAAAGATTCGCCAGCAGGCGATGCAGCAGCAGGAGATGCAGAAGGAGATGCAGTAGCAGGAGATGTAGCACTAGGTTATGCAGCAGGGGATTGAGCAAGAGGATGTGTACCCTGTTGAATCTCCTTCTACTGCATCTGCAGCATATGTTGCTGCATCTGGTGCTGCTTCACCTCCTGCAGCATCTCCTGCTGTTGCGTATGCTGCTGCATCTCCTGCTACCATATCTCCTTCTCAATCTGAATCTCACCTTTCCTCTGCTGCCTGCATCTCCTGATGAAGCATCTCCTACTGCTACATCTGCTGCTGCATCTACTCTTGCATCTCCTTCTTCTGCATCTCTTGAGGTATACCCTGCTAAATTTCCTGCTGCATCTTTCCTGCTGGATGTCCTACTGCATCTCCTGCTGCTGTATGTCCTGCTAAAGAATCGCCTTCTGCTACATCTCCTGCTGCATCTCATGATGCTTCATCTCCTTCTGCTGCATCCCCAGCTGCCGTGTCTGCTACTGCATCTCCTGATTCATCTCCTGCTGCTGCATCCTCTGATTTATTTCCCGATGCATCTCATACTGCTGCATCTCCTCTTGCTACTTCTCCTGATGCATGTCGTGCTGCTGCATGTCGTGCTGCTGCATCTCCTGCTGCTGCATCCCCTGCTGCTCCATCCTCTCTTTCATGTACTGCTAATTCATATACTTCTACATCTGCTTCTGAAGCTTAATCTCTTGCTGCACATTCTGCTGCACCTCCTACTGCATCCCTTGCTGCTGCATTTCCTGCTTTTGCAACCCTGGCTGCATCTACTGCTTCTTTATTTCCTGCTACAACTTATTCTGCTGCATCTCCTGCTACTGCATCTGCAGCTGAATCTCCTGCTGCATCTGCTGCTGCTGCATCTGCTGCTGAATCTCCTGCTGAATCTGCTGCTACTGCATGTCCTTCTGATGCATCTCCTGCTGCATCTCCTACATCTGTATCTCCTGCTGAATCTCCTACATCTGTATTTGTTGCAGCTCTATCTGCTGCTGCAGTGCTGTGGCTGCATATCCTGGGCTGCATCTCCTTCAAAATGTCCTGATGATGCAGATGCAGCAGATGCACCAGCAGGAGATGCAGATGCAGCAGATGCAGCAGGAGATTCTGCAGCAGGAGACAGAGCAGGAGTTGTAGCATCAGACGAAGCAGCAGGAGATGCAGCAGCAATATATGCAGCAAAAGGAGATGAAGCAGGATATGAAGCATCAGGAGACTAAGCAAGAGGAGATGCAGTAGGAGATTCCACAGCAGGCGATGCAGCAGCAGTAGATGCAGCAGAGAATGCAGTAGCACGAGATTCAGCAGTAGGAGATGCAACAGGAGATGCAGCTGCAGGAGATGCAGCAGCAGATGCAGCATCAGGAGATGCAAGGGGACATCCAGCAGCAGGAGATGCAGCGGCAGGAGATGCAGCACGATATGCAGAAGCAGGAGATGCATCAGCAGGAGATGAAGCATCAGATGCAGGAGCAGGAGATGCAGCAGCAGGAGATGAAGCATCAGAAGCAGGAGCAGGAGATGCAGCAGCAGATGCAGAAGCAGGATATGCAGCAGCAGGATATGCAGCAGTACATGAAGCAGCAAGAGATGCAGCAGAGAGATGAAGCAGCAGAAAATGCATCTAGAAAATGCACTAGCAGCCGCAGTCGCAGAAGATAGAGCAGCAGCAGATGCAGCTGAAAATGCGGCAGCAGTAGATGCAGCAGGGTTTGCAGCAGCAGGAGATACAGAAGCAGGAGACCCAGCAAGAAAGCACCATCATAAGATGAATCCGCAGATGTATCAGAAGGATATGGAGCAGGAGATGGAACAGCAAGAGTTGCAGCAGCAAGATGTGCAGCAGCAGGTGAAGCAGTATCAGGAGATGCAGAGAATGAGAAGCAGCAGAAGGAGACGAAGTAGGAGATGAAGCCACAGTAGATGCAGCAAGAGATATAGCAGCAGCAGATGCAGCAGAAGGATATGTAGCAGAAGACGCAGTAGTATGTGAAGCAGCAGGAGATGTTGCAGCAAATGCTGCAGATGCAGCAGTAATTGATTCAGCAGGAGATGCAGCAGGAAGAGATGCTTAAGGAGATCGATTAGGAGAAGATTCACCAGCAGGAGATGGAGCAGGAGATTCAGCCACAAGACATGTAGTAGGAGATGCAGCAGGAGATGCAGAAGGAGATGCAGTAGCAGGAGATGTAGCAGCAGGTTATGCAGCAGGGGATTGAACAAGAGGAGGTGTACCCTGAGATACAGCAGCAGGAGATGCAGCTGGAGATGTAGAAGCAGACGAAGCAGCAGGAGATGCAGCAGCAAGATATGCATCAGAAGGAGATAAAGCAGGAGATGCAAAAGCAGGAGATTAAGCTACAGGAGATGCATTAGGAGATGCAGTAGCAGGAAATGTAGCATCAGGAGATGCAGCAGCAGATTCAGAAGCAGATTCTGTAAGAGATGCAGTGGCAGGAGATTCATAAGCAAAAGAGAGCACAAGGAGATGCAGCTGCAGGAATTTCAGTAGGAAACGCAGCAGCAGGAGAAACAGCAGGTAATGCAGCAGCAGTAGATGAAGTAGGGTATGAAGCAGCAGTAGTTGCAGCAGGGCAGGCAACAGCAGGAGATTCAGCAGCAGGAGATGAATCAGAGGATATGCATAATCAGATGAATCCGCTGATGCATCAGAGGTAGTTGCAGACAGAGATGCAGCATCAGGAAATTCAGCAGAGGATGCAGCAGCAATAGATGCAGGAAGAGATCCAGGCGGAGGAAGTAGAGCAGTAGGAGATATAGCAGCACGTACAGCAGCGGATCAGGGGATGAAGCAGCAGGAGGAGATTCAGCAGGAGATGCATCAGGAGATGCAGCATCAGGAGATGCATCATCAGGAGATGCAGCAGTAGGAGATGATACAGGTGATTCAACAGCAGGAGATGCACCTGAGACAGAGTAGCAGGAGGCACAGCAACAGGAGATGCAACACGAATGCAGCAGGGGATTCAGTAGCAGGTGATGCAGCAGCAGATGCAGCAGAAGTAAATCCAGCAGCAGAAGATGTAGCAGCACATGGAGCAGCAGATGCAGAAGTTAATTCAGCAGCAGAATATGTAGCAACACATGCTGCAGGATTAGATGAAACCGAGGAGAAGAAGCAGGGGATACAGCAGCAGGAGATGCAGCAGCAGGAGATGCAGCAGAAGATGCATATTAAGCAGGAGGTGTAGCAGGAGATGCAGCAGCACATTCAGCAGACGATGCTGAAGAAGGAAATACAGCAGCAGGAGACTAAGACTCAGCAGATACTGGAGCACGTTCAGCAGGAGATGCAGCAGGAGATGCAGCAGCAGGAGATGCAGCAGTGTTTTCAGTAGCAGCAGCTAGAGCATCAGGTGATGCAGGAGGACATCAAAAATCAGAATGTGAAGCAGCAGGAGATGCAGCAGTAGATTAATCTACAGCAGATGCACCAAAAGATGCAGGAGATACAGCAGCAGGAGATGCAGCTGGAGATGCAGCAGCAGTAGATTGAGCAAGATACACAGAAGCAGGAGATGCATCGGTGGGAGATGTGGCATGAGAGGCAGATGAAGGAGATCCTGCAGCAGATGCAGAAGCATATACAGCACCAGCAGATGCAGCAGCAGAAAATTCAGCAGCAGGAGATGCAGCAGTCGGAGATGCAGCAGCAGGAGATGCATTAGCAGGAGATGAAGCAGGAATTCAGGAAGGGATTCAGTAGGAAGAGATGCACCAGGAGATGCAGCAAGTGGAGATACAGCAGATTATGCAGCAGCAGGAGATGAAGCAGCAGGAGATGCAACAGCAGAAGATGCAGCAGGAGATGCAGCAGCAGAAGATACTGCAGTACATGAAGCAGCAGACGCACAAGAAAATGGAGCAGGAGATGCGGCAGGAGAAGATGCAGTACCAGCAGATGCAATACGAGATGCAGCATCTGGAGTTCAAGCAATAGTAAATGCTGCAGGAGATGCAGTAGCAGACGATAGAGCAGGAGAAGGTGCAACATAAGAATATGCATGAGGAGATTCCACAGGAGCTTCAGCATGTGATGCAGGATAACGAAATGCAGAAGCAAGAGATGCAGCAGTAGGAGATACAATAAGAGATGCAGAAGCAGAAGGTGGAGCAGTAAATTCATCAGGAAATGCAGCAGGAGGAGATACAGCAAGAGGAGATCTAGCAGAAAGAGATGCAGCAGGAGATGCAGCTGCAGCTGCAGCAGGAGATACAGGAACAGGAGATTAAGAAGGAGAAGATGATGCAGCAGACGCGAAAGCAAATGCAGCAGTGGGAGTGGCAGGAGGTGAAGATGCATCAGGAGATGCATATTCAGAAGAAGATGCAGCAGGAGATGTAGTAGGATATGTAGTAGCACGAGATGCCGCAGGATATTCCAGAGGAGATTCAGCAGAAAGAAATGCAAGAGCAGGAGATGCAGCAGCAGCAGCTGCAGCAGGAGATGCAGATTTAGCAGCAGGAGATGCATCAGCAGGAGATGCTGCAGCAGATGCAGCAGGAGGAGATTCAGCAGGCGGATACGCAGCAGGACTTGATGCAGAAAGTAGAAGATTCAGAAGAAGGAGATGCAGAAAGAGATTCAGCAGCAGGAGATGCAGCAGCAGGAGGTGCAGTAGGTGAAGATATAGCAGGTAATGCAGCAGCAGAAGAGGCAGCAGGAGATGCAAGAACAAGAGTTGCAGCATCAGACACATCAGCAGTAGATGCAGGAGGAGATCCAGCAGCAGGAGATGTAGCAGGAGGAGATTCAGCAGCAGGAGATTGAGCAGTAGATGTATCAGTAGAAGGTCATCAGCAGGAGACGTAGCAGGAAGTTATGCAGCAAGAGCTGCATCATGAGAAATGCAGCAGGAAATGCAGCAGGTAATTCTTTAGCAGGAGATTCAGTAGGAGATGCAGCAGGAGTTGCAAGAGCAAGAGATTCAGCACCAAGAAATGCAGCAGGAGATGCAGCAGGAGATGTAGCCGCAGGAAATGCAGCAGCAGGAGATGCAGCATGAGATGCAGCAGCAGGAGATGCAGCATGAGATGCAGCAGCAAATTAAGTACCAGCAGAGGAGGCAGAGGGAGATGCAGCAAGAGACTTAGCAGGAGATGCAGCCGTTTACGCAGCAGCAAGAGTTGCATCAGCAGAAGATGCATCAGGAGATGATGCAGAAAGAGATGCAGCAGCAGATTCATCAGCAAGAGATGCAGGAGGAGATCCAGCAGCAGGAGATGCAGCAGGAAATGCATCAGCAGGAGATGAAGCAGAAAATGCTCCCGATGCATCAGCATGAGTTTCAGCAGACATGCTGCAGCAGATGCAGCAGGAGGAGATTCCACAGGATATTGAGCAGGAGATTCAGCAGCAGAAGATGCAGAAAGAGATGAATCATGAGGAGATGCAGAAGCAGGAGATGCAGCATGAAATGCAGCAGCAGGTGATGTAGTAGCAGGAAATGCAGGAGGAGATGCAGCAGCAGGAGATGCAGCAACTGAAGCAGCAGCAGGAGTTGAAGCAGCAGGAGATGCAGCAGGGAATGCAGCAGCAGCAGATGTAGCAGGAGATGCAGCAGCATCATATGCAGTAGGAGATGTAGCAGCAAGAGATGAAGCAAGAGATGAAGAAGCAGGAGATGCTACAGGAGATGCAGCGGGAGGAGATGAAGCATCAGGAGATGCAGAGTAGTAGAGGCAGAGAAGAAGATGCAGCAGAAGGAGATATAGCAGGAGATTCAGCCACAGTAAATGCAGCAAGAGTTACAGCTGCATCAGATGCAGCAACAGTTGCAGCAGCAGAGGATGCAAGAGCAGATGCAGAAGCAGGAGATGCACCAGCAGGAGAGGTAGTAGGAGATGCAGCAGTAAATTTAGCAGCAGCAGATGCAGGAGCAGATTCAGCAGATGCAGCAGTAGTAGATTCAGAAAGTGATGCATCACCAGGAGATTCAGTAGTAGAAGATGCAGCAGGAGATGCAGAAGCAGATGCAGTAGGAGATGCAGCTTTAGCAGGAGATGCATCAGCAGGAGATGCTGCAGCAAATGCAGCATAAAGAGATGCAGCAGCAGGACACACAGCAGATGTTGATGCAGAAAGTAATAGGGCAGCAGGAGATTCAGAAGAAGGAGATGCAGCAGCAGGAAATGCAGCAGTATATACGGAAGCAGGAGATGCAGCAGCAGGAGGAGATGCAGCAGCAGGAGGAGAAACAGCAGGTAATGCAGCAGCAGGAGATGCAGCAGGAGATGCAGCTGCAGGAGATGCAGCAGCAGGAGATGTAGCAGGAGGAGATGTAGCAGGAGATGCAGCAGTAGATGAATCAGAAGAAGGTGTAGCAGCAAATGCAGGCGATGCAGAAGCAGATGCTGCAACAGATGCAGCAGGAGGAGACACAGCAGGAGGTGATGCAGCAGGTAATACAGCAGCAGAAGATGCAGAAGCAGGAGATGCAGAAAGAGATTCAGCAGCAGGAGATGAAGAAGCAGGAAATGCAGCAGTATATACAGAAGCAGGTTATGCAGCAAAAGGAGATACAGCTGGAGGAGATATAGCAGGTATTGCAGCAGCAGGAGATACAGCAGGAGATGCAGCAGCAGCAGATGCAGCAGCAGGAGATGCAGAAGGAGATGCAGATGCAGCAGGAGATGCAGCAACAGGAGATTCATCAGCAGCAGATTCAGCAGTAGACAGAGCAGTAGACAGAGAAGCAGGAGATGCATCTGCAGGAGATGCAGCAGCAGGAGATGCAGAAAGAGAAGATGAAGCAGGGGATGCAGCAGCAGCAGATTCCGCAGCAAGAGAAGCAGCAGTAGATGCAGCAGGAGATGCAGAGAATGGAGATGAAGCAGTAGGAGTTGCTGTAAGAGATGCAGCAGCAGGGAATGTAGCAGCAGGAGATTGAGCAGGTTATGCAGCAGCAGATGCAGCAGGAGGAGATGCAGCAACAGGAAATGCAGCAGGATATTAAGCAGCAAATGCAGAAGCAGCAGATACAGCAGATGGAGATGCAGCAGCTAATGCAGCAGTAGATGCAGATTCAGCAGCAGATTCTGAAGCAGGAGATGCTGCAACAGATTCACAGTAGGAGATGCATCAGCAGGAGGTGCGGCAGAAGTAAATGCAGCAGGCTAATCAAGAGGAGGAGCTGCAATAGACGATGCAGGAGTAAGAGATGCAGCAGGAAATCCAGAAGGTAACACAGCAGGAGAAGCTTCAGGAGGAGATGCAGCAAGACATGAAGCAGCAGCAGCAGATGCAGAAACAGAGCAGCAGGAAATGCAGATTCAGCAGGAGATGCAATAGGAAGAGAATCTTCAGCAGATGCAGCAGGATATGCATCATGATGAGATGCAGCAGGACATTTGGCAGCAGCAGATGCATCGGCAGATGAAGCAGGAAATGCAGCAGAAAGAGATGAATCAGCATCAGATGCAGCCGCAGATGCAGCAGCAGGAGATGCAGCAGAATCTGATGTAGCAGGAGATGCAGAATCAGAAGATGCAGCAGCAGGATATGAAGCAGAAGATGCAGCAGAATATAGAGCAGCAGGAGATGCAGTTGGAGATGCAGCAGGAGAAGCAGCAGCATGAGATAGAGGAGGAGAAAATGCAGCATCAGGAGATTCAGCAGCAGGAAATGCAATAGGAGATACAGAAGCAGGAGATGCAGCAGCAGAGGATCCAGGAGGACATTAAGCAGGAGATGCAGCAGGAAGAGATACAGCTGGAGATAGAGCAGCAGGAGATGAAGCAGGATATACAGCCGCAGGAAATGGCGGAGAGAAAGCAGTAGAAGATGCAGGAGCAGATTTAGCAGCAGATTCAGCAGGAGATGCAGCAGCAGGAAACGCAGAATTATATACTGAAGCAGGAGATGCAGCAGGAGGAGATGCAGATAGGGAGGATGCCTCAGGAGATGCAGCAGCAGGAGATGCAGCAGGGAATGCAGCAGCAGTGGATGTAGTAGCAGGAGTTGCAGAAGGAGATGCAGAAGAATATGCAGAAGCAGGAGATGCAGCAGGGAATGCAGCAGCAGGGGATGTAGTAGCAGGAGATGCAGCATCATATGCAGTAGGAGATGGAGCAGCAGGAGAGGAGGAAGCAGGAGATGTTATAGGAGATTCATCACGAGATGAAGGAGGAGATGCAGCAGCAGGAGAAGCAGAGTAGTAGATGAAGAGAAGAAGATGCAGCAGAAGGAAATATAGCAGGAGATTCAGCCACAGGAAATGCAGCAGGAGAGAAAGCAGCAGGAGATGCAGCAGGAGATGCAGCAGCAGAGGATGCAGCAGCAGATGCAGCAGCAGATTCAGCAGATGCAGCAGTAGAAGATTGAGAAAGAGCTGCAGCAGGAAATGCAGATGAATATGCAGCAGCAGGAGCTACAGCAGGAGATGCATCTGCAGGTGATGCAGAAGGAGATGCAGCGGGTGATGCTCAAGGAGATGCAGCAGGAGATGCAGCAGCAGGATATGCAGCAGAAAGAAGATGACACCGGAGATGCTTCAATAGCAGGTGCAACATGAGATAGAGCAGGAGATGCAGAAGCAGACGAAGCAGACGGAGATGCAGAAACAGGAGATGCCGCAGAACGTCATGGAGCAAGAGATGCAGCAGCAGAAGATGAAGCAGCAGGAGATATAGCAGCAGGAGATGCAGCATGAGATGCAGCAGGGGGAGATTCAGCAGGAGATGCAGCAGGAGGAGATTCAGTAGGAGATGCAGCAGGAGGAGATTCAGCAGGAGATGCAGCAGAAGAAGATTTAACAAGAGATGCAGCAGGAGGAGGTACAGCAGATGCAGCAGCAGATGCAGCAGAAGGAGATGCATAAGAGATGCAGCAGCTATTGACGCAGCAGGAGATGCTGGAGCTGGAAATGCAGAGGGAGATTAAATAGGAGATGCTGCAGCAGGTGCTGAAGCAGCAGATGCAGCAACAGATGCAGTAGCAGGAGATGTTGCAGGTGGTGCAGCAGTAGGTGAAGCAGCACCAGATGAAGCAGCATATGCTGCAGATGCAGCAATAGGTGATGCAGCAGGTAATGCTGCAGGAAGAGATGCAAGAGGAGATGCACAAACAGGAGATGCATCTGCAAGATATAAAGAGCAGCAGATGCAGCAACAATTGGAGCTGCATGAGATGCACCAAAAAATACAGCAGGAGATGCAGCCGAAGGAGATGTAGCAGGAGATGCAGCAGCAGGAGACGCAGCCACAAATGTATTCAGCAGGAGATGCAGTAGGAGATGCCGCAGCAGGAGATTCAGTAGCAGGAGATTCAGCAGCAGATGTAGTAGGATATGCATCATCAGGAGATGCGTCCGCAGATGCATCAGCAGAGAATGCAGCAGGAGATACAGCTAGAGATGCAGCAGGAGATGAAGTAGCAGATGCAGCATCAGCAGGTGCAGGGGAATATCCAGCAGCCGGAGATGTAGCAGGAGATGAAGCAGTACATAAAGTAGCAGCAGATACAACAGCAGAGTTAGGAGATGCAGCAGCATGAGATGCAGCAGGAGATAAACAACAGAAGATACAGAAGGAGATGCAGCAGCAGAAGTTGAAGCAGGAGATGCAGCAGGAAATGCCGCAGGATGCAATGCAGCAGGAGATACAGAAGCAGATGCAGCAGCAGATTAAAAAGATGCAGCAGCAGGAAATGCAGCAGAAGATGCAGCAGGAGGAGATGCAGCTGCAGCTGCGGAGGCAGCAGATGCAGCAGCCATAGATGCAGCAGCAGATGCATCAGGAGATGCAGATTAAGTAGAAAATGTAGCAGCAGAAGCTGCTGCTGCAGATGACGCAGCAGGAGATGCTGCAGAAGGAGATGCAGCAGGAGATGCAGCAGAAGGAAATGCAGCAAGATATGCTGAAGGAAGATATGAAGCAGGTAGTACAGCAGGAGAGGATGCAGTAGGATATGAAGCAGGAGATGCAGCAGGGGATGCATATTCAGCAGTAGATTCAGCAAAAATTGGGAAGGAAGATGCAGCAGCAGGAGATTTAGCAGGAGATGCAGCAGTAGATGAAGCAGCAGCATATGCAGCAGCAGATGCACCAGATGGAGCAGAAAGAGATGCAGCAGGGAATGAAGCAGCAGATGCAACAGGAAATGGAGCATCAGGAGATGCATCCGCAGATGGCTGAGCAGAGGATGCATCAGGAGATGTAGCAGCAGGAGATACAGAAGCAGAGGATGCAGCAGGAAATGTAGCAGCAGAAGATAGAGAAGCAGGAGATGAAGCAGCAGATGCAGCAGCAGGAGATGCAGGAGGACATCAAGTAGCAGGAGATGTAGCAGCAGATGCAGCAGTACATGAAGCATTTCCTACTGATGCAGCTCCTGCTGCATTTCTTGGTGCTGCATCTCCTGCTGCTGCAAATCCTACTGCATCTTCTGCTATAGAATCTCCTGCTGCATCTCCTGATGCATCTCCTGCTATAGAATCTCCTGCTGCATCTCCTGATGCATACCTCCTGCTACGTCTCCTGCTGCTGCATCTCCTCCTGATACATCTGCTGCAGCATCTCCTGCTGCTACTTCACCTGCTGCTGCATCTGCTGCTGTATCACCTGCTGCATAATCTCCTGCTGAATCTCCTGCTGCTGCAGTACCTGCTGTATCTTCTGCTGTATCTCCTGTTGCTGCATATCCTGCTTCTGTATATACTGCTGCAACCTCTGACACATCTCCTGCTGCTGCACCTGCTGCTGCATAACGTGCTGCAGCATCTCCTGCTTAATCTCCTGAAGCATCTCCTGCTGCATTTTCTGCTGGTGCATCTCCTGCCTCACATCCTGCTGCTGTGTCTCCTGCTACTGCATCTACTTCTTCTGCATCTCTGGCTCCAGCATCTGCTTCATCAATTGCTGCTGCATCTCTTATGCATCTCCTTCTGCTGCATATGCTGCTGCATCTGCTGCTGCTGTACCTCTTCCTGCTGCATCTCCTGTTGCATCTCCTCCTGCTGCATCTCATGTTGCATCTCCTCTTGCTGCATCTCCTGCTGAACCTCCTCCGGCTGAATCTCCTGGTGCATCTCCTGCTACGGAATCCCCTGCTGCATCTGCTGCTTCTGCATCTCCTTCTGCATCTCCTTCTGCATCTCCTACTACATCCCCTGCTGCTGCGTCTTCTGCTTCATCTCCAGATGCTTCATCTCCTGCTGCTGTGTCTTCTGCTGAATCTACTGTTGCATCTGCTGCTGATGCATCTGCTGCTGCATCTCATGCTGCTTCATCTCATGCTGCTGCATCTCATACTTCATCTCCTGCTGATGACTCTCCTCCTTCTAAATCTCCGCCTGCATCAGCTGCTTCATTTCCTGCATCTCCTGCTTCTGCATATCCTTTTGCATGTCTTGCTGCTACATCTCCTGTTTCTGCCTCTCCTACTCCTGCATCTCTTCTGCTGCATCTCTTGCTTCTGCATTTCCTGCTCCTGCTTCTCCTAATGCATTTCCTGCTGCATCTCCTCCAGCATTTTCTATTGCTTCAACTCCAGATGCTGCATCTCCTATTGCATCTGCTGGTACTGCATCATATCCTGCCGCATCTCCTGCTCCGTTTTCTTGTGCGTCTGCTGCTTCATGTACTGCTGTATTTTCTGCTGCTGCATCTCCTGCTGATGCATCTGCTGTTGCATCTCCTGCTACATCTCCTGCTGCTGCATCTTCTTCTCTGCAGATCCTGCTGCTTCATCTCCTGCTGCATCTCCTGCTGCTGCATCTTCTTCTCTGCAGATCCTGCTGCTTCATCTCCTGCTGCTTCATCTCCTGCTGAATCCACTGCTCATTTCCTGCAGCTGCATCTCCTGCTGCAGAATCTACGGCTGCAACTTCTGCTTTTGCATCTCATGCTACTGCGTCTGCTGCATCATCTACTCCTGCCTCTCCTCCTACAGCATCTCTTTCTGTATCTCGTGCTACATCTCATGAAGCTGTACCTGCTGAAGCACCTCTTCCTGCTGCATCTCCATATGAATAGGCATCTATTGATGCATCTGCTGCTGCATCTCTTGCTGCTGCATCTCCTTCTGTATCTGCTGTTGAACCTGATGTTGCATCTCTTGCTGCTGCATCTCCTGCTGCTGCATCTCCTTCTGAATGTCCTGCTGCTGCATCTCCTACTGCTGAATCTGCTGCTACTGCATCCTCTGCTTTATCTACTACTGATGCATCTCCTGCTTTATCTTCTTTTTCTGCATCTACTGCTACATCCTCTGCTTCTGCATCTTCTGCTGCTGCGTCTGCTGCATCATCTCCTCTTGCCTCTCCCCCTACTGCATCTCCGGCTGAATCTCCTGCTGCATCTCCTGATGCTGTATCATCTGAATCATCTCTTCCTGCTGCATCTCCAGCTGAATCTGCAGCCACTGCTGCATCTGCTTTTGCATCTCCTTCTGTTGCGTCTCCTGCGGCATCTGCTGCTGCATCGGCTGCTGCATCCTGTGTTGCTGCATCTGCTGTTGCATCTGCAGCTGCTTATCCTGCTGCAGAAATTCCTGCTGAATCTGCTGCTGGATCTGCTGCGGCTGCATCTCCTGCTGCTTCATCTCCTGCTCTTGCATCTCCTACTGCTGAATCTCCTCCTGAATCTGCTGTGGCATTCTCATGTTGCTACATATCCTGCTACATCTCCTGATGCATCTCCTGATGAATATGCATCTCCTGCTGCATCTCCTCCTGCTGCATATTCTGTGGCATCTCCTGCTGCATATCTTGCTATTTCATCTCCTGCTGCATCTCCTGCTGAATATGTCTACCCTGCTGCATCTCCTGCTGCAGTGTCTAACGGTCTATCTCCTGCTGCATCTGCTGCTGCTGCATCTCCGTCTTCTGTATCTACTGCTGCATTTCCTGCTGCCGCATCTCCCTCTGCCTCCTCTGCTGGTACTTAATTTGCTGCTGCATCTCCTGCTGCATCTCCTGCTGCATTTCTTGGTGCTGAATCTCCTGCTGCTGCAACTCCTGCTTCTGTAATGCCTGCTGCTTTTCCTGCTACTGCATCTGCTCCTACTGCATCTCCTGCTGCATCTGTTCTTGCTGCATTTTGTCCTGCATTTCTGGCTACTGCGTATCCTTGATCAGCTGCTGCATCTGCTGCTGCTTCATGTACTGCTGCATCTCTTGCTGCATCTCCTGCTGATGCACTTCATGCTGCTGCATCTGCTGTCGCATATCCTGCTGCATCTGATGTTTCCACATCTCTTGATGTTGCATATCCTGCTGCATTTCCTGCAGCATTTGCTGCTGCTGCAATTCCTGCTGCATCTCCTGCTGCATCTCTGGCTGCATCTCCTGCTGCATCTCCTGCTGCTGCATCTCATCCTGCTGCATCTCCTGCTGCATTTGCTTCTGCATTTCTACTTCATCTCTAGCTTCATCTTCTGCTGCTGCATCTCCTTCTGTATCTTCTGCGGTTTCAGATCCTGCTGCATCTCCTCTGCTACATCTCCTGAATCTGCTGTTGTATCTGCTGCTACTTCATGTACTGCGGCATCTCCTGCTGCATTTCCTTCTGATGTATCTCCTGCTGCTGGATCTCCTCCTGCATCTGCTGCCGCTGCATCTGCTGCTTTATCTTATGCTGCTTTATCTCCAGCGGTATCTCTTGCTTCTGTATCTCCTCCTACATGCTCTGCCGATGCTTCTGCGGACGCATCTGCTGATGCTGCATATCCTGCTACATCTGCTGCTGAATCTCCTGCTACTGAATCTCTGACTGCGGCACCTCCTACTGCATATCCTGCTGAATGCTTTTGCAGCTGCACCTCCTGCTGCTGCATCTCCTTCTGCTTCTCCTGCTGCATTTCCTCTTGCAACTGCTGCTGCATCTACTGCTACTTCATCTGCTGCTGCATCTCCTCCTGCTTCTCCTGCTGCATTTCCTGCTGCAGCATCTACTGCTACTTCATCTACTGCTGCATCTCCTACTACATCTCCTGCTGCCTCATATTTTTATATATGTCCTGCTGCATCTACTGCTGCTGCCTCTGCTGCTGCATCTGCTGCTGATCTATCTCCTGCTCCATCTCTTCCTGCTGCATCACCTGCTGCATCCCCTCCTGGTGCATCTGCAGCATCTCCTCCTTCATCTGGTGCTGCTTCGCCTACTGCTGCAACCCCTGACTCGTCTCCTGCTGCAGCATCTCCTGCTTAATCTCCTGAAGCATCTCCGTCTGCATTTTCTGCCGGTGCATCTCCTGCCTCATATCCTGCTGCTGTGTCTCCTGCTGATGCATGTTTTGCTGCATCTCCTGCTGATGCATCTACTTCTGCATCTCCTGCTGATGCATCTACTTCTGCATCTCCGGCTCCAGCATCTCCTGCTTCATCAATTGCTGCTGCAGCTCTTATGCATCTCCTTCTGCTGTATATTCTGCTGCATCTGCTGCTACTGTACCTCTTCCTGCTGCATCTCATGTTGCATCTCCTCCTGCTTTATTCCTGTTCCATCTCCTCCTGCTGCATCTCCTACTGCATCTCCTGCTGCACATCCTGCCGCTGCATTCTGTTTTGCATCTCCTGCTGCTACTTCACCTGCTGCACCATGTGCTGATGTATCACCTGCTGCATAATCTCCTGCTGAATCTCCTACTGCTGCAGTACCTGCTGTATCTTCTGCTCTCCTGTTGCTGCATATCCTGCTTCTGTATATACTGCTGCATTTCCTGCTGCGAAATCTCTTTCTGCCTCTCCTGCTGCGGAATCTGCTGCTACTGCATCCTCTGCTGTATCTACTACTGAGGCATCTCCTGCTTTATCTTCTCCTTCTGCATCTACTGCTACATCATCTGCTTCTGCATCTTCTGCTGCTGCGTCTGCTGCATCATCTCCTCTTGCCTCTCCCCCTACTGCATCTCCGGCTGAATCTCCTGCTGCATCTCCTGATGCTGTATCATCTGAATCATCTCTTCCTGCTGCATCTCCAGCTGAATCTGCAGCCACTGCTGCATCTGCTTTTGCATCTCCTTCTGTTGCGTCTCCTGTGGCATCTGCTGCTGCTTCAGCTTCTGCATCCCTTGCTACTGCATCTGCTGCTGCTTATCCTGCTGCAGAAATTCCTGCTGAATTTCCTGCTGAATCTGCTGTGGATGCATCTCCGCTGCTTCATCTCCTGCTCTTGCATCTCCTACTGCTGAATCTCCTCCTGAATCTGCTGTGGCATCTCATGTTGCTACATATCCTGCTACATCTCCTGATGCATCTCCTCTTTCTGCATATTCTGCGGCATCTCCTGCTGCATATCTTGCTATTTCATCTCCTGATGCATCTCCTGTTGAATATGTCTACCCTGCTGCATCTCCTGCTGCAGTGTCTAACGATCTATCTCCTGCTGCATCTGCTGCTGCTGCTGCATCCCTGTCTTCTGTATCTACTGCTGCATTTTCTGCTGCTGCATCTCCCTCTGCCTCATCTGCTGGTACTTAATTTGCTGCTGCATCTCCTGCTGCATCTCATGATGCTGCATCTCATGCTGCATCTCCTGCTGCTGCATTTCCTGCGGCTACATCTCCTCCTGCATCTCCTGCTGCATTTCTTGGTGCTGAATCTCCTGCTGCTGCAACTCCTGCTTCTGCAACGCCTGCTGCATTTCTTGGTGCTGAATCTCTTGCTCTTGCAACTCCTGCTGCATCTACTGCTGAATCTCCTGCTAAAGAATTACCTGCTGCATTTCCTGCTGCATTTCTCATGATGCAGCGCTTGCTGCATAACTTCCTGCTGCTGCATTTTCTCCTGATACATCTGCTGCTCAATCTCCTGCTGCTGAATCTCCTCCTGCTACATCTCCTGCTGCTGGATCTCCTCCTGCATCTACTGCTGATGTGTCTGATGTTGCATCTCTTGTTCTTGCATCTCCTGCTGCCTCTTCTGCTGCTGCATTACCTGCTATATCTTCTACTGTATCTCCTGCTGCTGCATCTCCTGCTGCTGAATCTCTTTCTGCATCTCCTTCTTCTGAATCTCCTGCTGCTCTATTACTTTCTGCATCAAGTCCTGCTGCGTATCCGGCTGCTGAATCTCCTCCTGCTGCATCTGCTGCAGCATCTCCTGCTGATGCATCTCCTGCTGCTATATCTGCATCTCCTGCTGCAGCTACTGCAGCTGCATCTCCTGCTGCTTCATCTCCTGCTCTTGCATTTCTTTCTGCTGAATCTCCTCTGGAATATCCTGCGGCATCTCGTGCTACTACATATCCTGCTACATCTCCTGCTGCATCTCCTTCTGAATATGCATCTCCTGATGCATATTCACCTGCTGCCACTCCTTCTGCTGCGTTTGCTTCTGCGTCTACTGAAGCATCTCCTGCTACTTCATCTCCTGCTCTTGCATTTCTTTCTGCTGAATCTCCTCTGGAATATCCTGCGGCATCTCGTGCTACTACATATCCTGCTACATCTCCTGCTGCATCTCCTTCTGAATATGCATCTCCTGATGCATATTCACCTGCTGCCACTCCTTCTGCTGCGTTTGCTTCTGCGTCTACTGCAGCATCTCCTGCTACTGAATCTCCTGATGCCGTGTCTGCTGCTTAATCTCCTGTGTTTGCTGCTGAATCTCCTGTTGCTGAATCTCCTGCTGCATCTGCTGCTGAATCTCCTGCTGCATCTGCTGCGTCTCCTCCTGCTGCATCTTCTGCTGCAGCTGCATCTTTTGCTGCATTTCTTGCGGCTCTATCGCCTGCTGCATCTCCTGCTCCATCTCTTTCTTCTAGATCTCCTCTTGCTGTATCTCCTCCTGCTGCATTTCCTGATGAATTTACTGCTCCACCTCCTGCTTCTGCATCTCCTATTGCATCTCCTACTGCTGCATCTCTTGCTTCTGCATTTCGTGATCCTGCATCACATGCTGAAGCTCCTGTGGAGTCTCCTCATGCATATTCTTATGTTGCATCTTCTCCTGCTCTATCATCTGCTTCTGCATCTCTTGCAGCATTTTCTATTCCTTCAACTCCAGATGCTCATCTCCTACTACATCTGCTGGTACTGCGTCTTATCCTGCCGCATCTCCTGCTCCGTTTTCTTGTGCTGCTGCTGCTTCAGGTACTGCTGCGTCTTCTGCTGCTGCATCTCCTGCTTCATCACCTGCTGCTGCATCTTCTTTTCTGCAGATCCTGCTGCTTCAACTCCTGCTGCAGAATCTCCTACTGAATCTGCTGCTCTATCTCCTGCGGCAGCGGCTGCTGGTGCATTTTCTGATGCATTGTCTGCTACTTCATCTCTTTCTGCTGCATCTCTTGCTGCTTCATGTACTGCTGCAACTCTTGCTGCATCTCCTATTGTTGCAGTTCCTGCTGCTGCATCTCCTGCTCCTGCATCTGATGCTTCATCTCCTGCTGATGCATCTCCTGCTTCTGCATTTCTTGCTGCATCTCCTGCTGCTGCATGGCCTGCTGGCGAATCTCTTGCAGTTTTTGCTACATCTGCTGTAGATTCACCTACTGTTGAATCTCCTGCTGCTGGATGTCCTCGTGCACCTCCTGCTGCTGCATCTGTTGCTACATCTGTTACTGCCTCTCCTGCAGCTGCATCTCCTGTTGCATCTTCTACTGCTGAATCTCGTGCTACTGCATTCTCTGCTGCATCTACTGCTGCTGCATCGCCTGCTGTGGAATCTCCTACTGCATCTCCTCTTGCTTAGTCTCCTGATGCTTCATATCCTGCTTCATCTCCTTTTGCTGCATATATTGCTGCTGCATTTCCTGCTGCTTCGTCTGATGCTAGAAATCCTGCTCCATCTCCTCCTGCGGAATCTCCTGCTGCATCTACGTCTGCATCTCCTGCTGCTCCATCTGCATCATCAGGATATTCTGAAGGAGATGCAGCAACAGGATATGCAGCCACAGCACTGCGGCAGCAGATTCAGCTGCAGGAGATGCAGCCGTAGGAGATGAAGCAGCAGAAGAAGCAGCAGGAGATGAAGAGGCAGGAGATGCAGCAGCTGCAGAATCAGCAGGAGATGCAGCAGGAGAAACAGTAGCAGGAGATGCAGCAGAATAAGCTGTAGCAGGAAATGAAGAAGAAGTAGATGCAGCGTGGGGTGCAAAAGCAGGTAATGCAGCAGCAGGAGATGCAGTAGGAGATGCAGCAGGAAGTGTAGCAGAGGTTAAGCTTCAGACGCAGAAGATGTAGAAGGATATGAAGTAGCAGTACATGCAGCCGGGGATGCAGCAGCAGGAGATGTAGCAGCAGGAGAGTCATCAGCACGACATGCCTCATGAGATGCAGCAGGAGGAGATGCAGCAAGAGGAGATGCAGCAGTAGGAGATGCATCAAGAAACAAAGCAGGAGCTGGAGCAGCAGGAGATGAAGCACTACGAGATGCACCAGAAGGAGATGCAGAAGCAGGAGATTCAGTAGCAGGATATGCAACAGATGCAGCTGCAGGAGATGCAGCGGTAGATGAACAGGAGATGCAGCAGCAATAGATGCAGCAGGGGATGCAGCAGCAGGATATTCATCAGCAAGAAATGCAGCAGGACATGTAGCAGGTAGGATATGCAGCATCAGGAAATGCAGCAGCAGATGCAGTAGGAGGTGATGCAGCAGCAGGAAATTCAGAAGGAGATACAGCAAGAGATTCAGCACTTGATGAAGCAGCAGAAGTAGCAGAAGATGCAGGTGGAGGAGATACAGCAGCCCCAGATGCAGCAGGAGATGCAGAAAGAGGAGATGCAGCAGCAGCAGATGCAGGAGGAGATGCAGGAGTATCAGAAGCAGTAGATGCAAAGGGAGATTCAGCAGCAGGAAATACCGGAGGAAGTGCAGCAGTAGATAGAGTAGGAGATGAAGCAGCAATAGATGCAGAAGCAGATGCAATTAAAGATGCATCAGGAGATGCATCAGATACTGCATGATATGCAGCAAAAGGAGATGAAGCAGCAGAAGGAGCAGCAGGAGATGAAGAAGCAGGAGAAGCAGCAGGAGATGAAGAAGCAGGAGATGCAGCAGCAGCAGAATCAGCAGGCGGTGAAGCAGGAGAAGCAGTAGCAGGAGATGTAGCAGAAGATGCATCAGAGTTGCAGCAGAATATGCAGCAGGATATGTTGAAGAAGCAGATGCAGGAGTAAGAGATGCAGCAGCAGATGCAGAAAGAATTGCAGCAGAAAAAGATGCAGCAGGAGGAGATGCATTAGCAGATGCAGTATGAGATGCAGCAAAGAGAGATGCAGAAGCAGGTGCAGGATATGCAACAGCACGAGATGTAGGAATTGATGCAGCAGGAGATGCAGCAGTAGGTGTAGCAGGAGATATAGCAGCAGGAGATTTTGCAACAGGAGATGTAGAAGAGTTGATGCAGCTGGAGATGCAGCAGATGTCGCAGTAGTTTATGAAGCATTAGGAGATGCAACGACAGATGCAGCAGGAGATGCAGATGCAGCAGGAGAAGCAGGAACAAAAGATTCTGTGGAAGATACAGAAGCAGGAGATGCTGCAGGGAATGCAGCATCAAGAGACACAGCACCGGGAGATGCAGTATGAAATACAGCAGCAGGAGATACAGCAGGAGATGAAGCAGCAGGAGAAGCAACACCAGCAGATGCAATAGGATATGCTGAATCCGGATATGCAGCAGCAGGATATGCAGCAGTAGTTTATAAAGCAGCAGGAGATGCATCAGCAGCAGCTGCATCAGCAATGCAGCAGGAGGTGAATGGGAGATTCAGCAGAAAGAGATGCCGCAGCAGATGCAGCAGCAGATGTAGATTCAGCAGGAGATGTAGCAACAGGAGATGCTGCAGCAGCTGCAGCAGCAGGAGATGTAAAAGGAAGAAATGCCGCAGGAAATGAAGCACCAGGAATTGCCACAGCAGAAGATGCAGGATCATGAGCTTCAGCACTAAGAGATGCAGCAGGAGACGTAGTGGAAGAGGATGCAGCAGCAGATGCAGCAGGAGGAGATGCAGCAGCAGATGATGTAACAGAAGATGCAGCAGCAGGAGATGCAGAAGCAGTATATGTAGCAGCCCAAGATGAAGCAGGATATTGAGCAGCGGGAGATGCAGGAGCAAGAGATGCATTAGGAGATGAAGCAGAAGTATATGCAGTAGGAGATGCATCAGCAGGAAATGCAGCAGGAGATGCACCAGCAGGGGAGGTAGTAGCGTGAGATTTAGCAAGAGATGCAGCAGGAGATGTAGCAGCAGGAGATGCAGCAGCAGGAGATGCAGCTGGAGATTCAGCAGCAAGAGACGAAGAGAAGGTGATGCAGAAAGTAAGGTGCAGCAGCTTGAGGTGCAGCAGCAGGAGATGCAGCTGGAGATGCAGCAGCATCAGATGAAGCAGCAGATATAGAAGCAGGAGAGGCAGCTAGAAATCCAGCAGCAGCAGATGCAAAAGTAGGAGATATATCAGGAGATGCTGCAGGAATTGCAGCAGCATGAGATGCAGTAGGAATTGCTGCAGCAGGAGATTCAGCAGCAGGAGATGCAGTAGCAGGAGATGCAGCAAAAGATGCATCAGCAAGAGCTGATTTAGCAGGAGATGCATCAGCAGGATATGCAGCAGGAGATGCATCAGCAGGAAATGCTTCATGTACTGCTGCATCTCCCAATAAAATTCCTGGAGATTCAGCAGCAAGAGACGAAGAGAAGGTGATGCAGAAAGTAAGGTGCAGCAGCTTGAGGTGCAGCAGCAGGAGATGCAGCTGGAGATGCAGCAGCATCAGATGAAGCAGCAGATATAGAAGATAATGCTTCATAAACTACTGCGACATCTGCTACATCTCCAGCTGCATCAACTCTTCTACATCTCCTGCTGCGAAATCTCCTGCTGCAAAATCTCCTGCTGCTATATCTCCTGCTACACCTACTGCTGCATCTCCTACTGCATCAATTCCCACATTTCATGCTGCTGCATTTCCTGCTGCTGCATCTCCAGCTGTTTTATCTCCTGTTACACCTTCTGCTGCTGCATCTCCTGCTACTACATATACTGCTGCTGCATCTCCCGAGAAATGTGGTGCTGCATCTGCTACTGCATCTGCTACTACTCCATCTAATACTGCTGCATCTGCTGCTGAATCCTCTGCTTCTGTATCTCCTGATGTTGCTTATCCTGTTGCATCTCCTGCTGTTGCAAATGCTGCTGCATCCCCTTCTTCTGCATCGCCTGCTGCATCTCCTACTGCTACATCTCCTGCTGCAGCGTCTCCTAAAGCATCTCCTGCTGCTGCATATCCTGCTGCATCTCCTCCTGCTGCATCTCCTGCTACATCCCCTGGTCCTGCAATTCCTGCTGCATTTCTTGATACTGCATCTCATGCTGTTGCATATCCTGCACCTGCTTCTGCATCTCTCTTTGCTGCATCTCATACTGCATCTGCTAATGCATCTCCTCCTGCTGCATCTTCTTCTGCTGCAATTCCTTCTGCATCAGCTGCTGCATCTCTTACTCCTGCATCTGCTGCGGAGGCATGTTCTGCTGCAATTCCTGCTGCATCTGCTGCTGCATCTCTTACTCCTGCATCTACTTCTTCTACATATCCTGCGGCATATTCTGCTGCAACTCTGATGCATTATCTGCTACATCTCCTGCTACTGCTTATCCTCCTTCAACTCCTGCTGATTCTGCTGCTGCTGCATGTCCTGCTTCTTCATCTCCTGCTGCTTCTCCTGCTTCTTCATCTACTGCTGCTCCTTCTGCTGCTTCATCTCATTTTGCTGCATCTCATGCAGTATCTGATGCATCTCCTGATGCATCTCCAGTTGCATCTGGTTCTGCGTCTCCTGATGCTTCATCTCCTACTCTATCTACTGCTGCATTTCCTCCGGTATTTCCTGCTGCTGAATCTCCCGTTGCATCTAATGCTTCAGATACTCCTGCATCTCCTCCTGCATCTGCTGCTGCTGCATCTCCTCTTTCTGCATCTCCTGCTGCATCTGGGGCTGCTGTATCTCCTCCACCTGCATCTCCTGCTACTTCTGCTGCTTCATCACGTGCTGAATCTCTTGCTGTATCTCCTTCTGAATTTCCTGCTGCTGCATCACCTCCTACTGCATCTGCTGCAGTATTTCTTGCTGCTGCATATCCCACTTCTTGCTGCATTTCCTGATGCTGCATATCCTACCTGCTACATGTCTGCTGCAATTCTTGCTGATGAATATCTTGCTGCTGCATCTCCTGTTCATCTCCTGCTGCATCTCCTGCAGCTGCATCTGCTGCATATCCTGCTACTGAATCTCCTGCTTCTGCATCTCCTTCTGGTGCATCTCCTGTGCAATCTCTAGCTACTGTATCTCCTACTGATTTTACATCTTCTCTTTCATTAGCTGCTGCATCTACTGCTGTTGCATCCACTTCTGCACCTCCTTCTGCTACCTCTCCATCCTACATCTCCTCGTGCTTCATCTCTTGGGGCATCTCCTGCTATAGCTCATGCTTCATGTCCTTCTCCTGCTGCTGCATCTCCTACTGCTGCATCTCCTGGTGGATCTCCTCTTGCTAAATCTACTGCTGCATTTCCTGCTGCATCTCCTGCTGCTTCATCTCCTGCTGCCTTTACTGGTGATGCATATCCTGCTGGTGCATTTCCTGATGCATCTCTTGTAGCTGCCTCTTTTTCTGCATATCCTCCTGCATCTCTTCCTTATGCATCTCTTGTTGAATCTCCTTCTACTGAATCTGCAGCATATGCTGCTGCATCTGGTGCTGCTTCACCTCCTGCTGCATCTCCTGTGTTGCGTATGCTGCTGCATCTCCTGCTACTGCATCTCCTTCTCAATCTGAATCTCCCCTTTTGTCTGCTGCCTGCATCTCCTGATGAAGCATCTCGTACTGCTGCATCTACTGCTGCATCTCTTTCTGCTGCAACTACTTTTGAGTCTCTTTCATCTGCATCTCTTGAGATATACCCTGCTACATTTCCTGCTGCATCTTCTGCTGTGTCTCCTGCGGCTGCATCTCCTGCTGTATGTCCTACTGCATCTCCTGCTGCATGTCTTACTGCAGCTCCTGCTGCTGTATCTCCTACTGAAGAATCGCCTTATGCTATATCTCCTGCTGCATCTCGTAGTGCTTCATCTCCTGCTGCTCCAGCTCCTGCTTTGTTTCTTGATGCATCTCCTACTGCTGCATCTCCTCTTGCTGCATCTCCTCCTGCTGCATCTCGTGAGGCATGTCGTGCTGATGACTCTCCTGCTGCTACATCTCCTGCTGCTGCATCCCCGGCTGCTCCATCCTCTCTTACATGTACTGCTACTTCATATCCTTCTACATCTTCTGCGTCTGAAGCTTAACCTCTGCTACACTTCCTGCTGCATCTCCTACTGCATCTCCTGCTGCTGCATTACCTGCTTTTGCACCCCCGGCTGCATCTACTTCTTCTTCATTTCCTGCTACAGCTTATTCTGCTGCATCTCCTGCTACTGTTTCTCCTGCTGCATCTCCTGCTGATTCTGCAGCTGCTGCATCTCCTGCCTCTTCATCTCCTGCTGCTTCTCCTGCTTCTTCATCTCCTGCTGCTTCTTCTGCTGCTTCATCTCCTACGGCTGCATCTCCTGCAGCCGAATCTGCTGCCGCAGTGCTGTGGCTGCATATCCTGTTGCTGCATCTCCTTCAGAATATCCTGATGATGCAGATGGAGCAGCAGGAGATGCAGACGTAGATGCAGCAGGAGATTCCGCAGGAGGAAGACGGAGCAGATGTTGTAGCATCAGACGCAGCAGGATATTGAGCAGCGGGAGATGCAGGAGCAAGAGGTGCATTAGGAGATGAAGCAGAAGTATATGCAGTAGGAGATGCACCAGCAGGAAATGCAGCAGGAGATGCACCAGCAGGGGAGGTAGTAGCGTGAGATTTAGCAAGAGATGCAGCAGGAGATGCAGCAGCAGGAGATGCAGCTGGAGATTCAGCAGCAAGAGACGAAGAGAAGGTGATGCAGAAAGTAAGGTGCAGCAGCTTGAGGTGCAGCAGCAGGAGATGCAGCTGGAGATGCAGCAGCATCAGATGAAGCAGCAGATATAGAAGCAGGAGAGGCAGCTGGAAATCCAGCAGCAGCAGATGCAAATGTAGGAGATATATCAGGAGATGCTGCAGGAATTGCAGCAGCATGAGATGCAGTAGGAATTGCTGCAGCAGGAGATTCAGCAGCAGGAGATGCAGTAGCAGGAGATGCAGCAAAAGATGCATCAGCAAGAGCTGATTTAGCAGAAGATGCATCAGCAGGATATGCAGCAGGAGATGCATCAGCAGGAAATGCTTCATGTACTGCTGCATCTCCCGATAAAATTCCTGCTGCTGCATCTCCTGCTAATTGATGTCCTCCTGCATCTCCTGCTGCTGCATCTGCTGCTTCATCTGCTTCTGTATCTCCTGCTGCTACATCTCCTGCTCCTGTATCTCCTGCTGCTACATTACCTGCTGCATCCTCTGCTCATGCATCTGTGGATGCATCTCCTGATGCTCCATTTCCTGTTGTATCTGCTGCTTCATCCCCTGCTGCATCACTTTCAGTTCCATCTGGTGCATCTGCTGCTGCATATGCTTCTGCTACATCTACTGCTGCATCTCCTGCTAAATCTCCTGCTGTATTTCCTATTGAATATGCATCCCCTGCTGCATCTCCTGCTGCTGCATCCCCTGCTGCTGCATCATCGACTGCATCTCCTGCTGCTTCTGCTGCTGCATCTCCTGCTGAATCTGCTGCTGCATCTCATCTCTCTGCATCTCCTGCTGCATTTTCTTTTGCATTTCTACTTCATCTCTAGCTTCATCTTCTACTGCTGCATCTCCTTCTGTATCTTCTGCGGTTTCATATCCTGCTGCATCTCCTCTGCTACATCTCCTGAATCTGCTGTTGTATCTACTACTAGTTCTTGTACTGCTGCATCTCATGCTACATCTCCTACTGCGGCATCGCTTACTGCATTTGTTTCTACATTTCTACTTCACCTACTGCTGCATCTCCTCCTGCATCTGCTGCCTCTGCATCTACTTTTTAATCTCCTGCTGCTGCATCTACTCCTCCTTCTCCTGCTGCATCTACTGCTGCTTCTCCTGCTGCATTTCCTTCTGCAACTGCTGCTACAACTGCTGCTGCATCTCCTACTACATCTCCTATTGTTTCATATTTTTCTATATCTCCAGCTGCATCTACTGCTGCTGCCTCTGCTGCTGCATCTGCTGCTGCTATTTCTCGTGCTCCATCTCCTCCTGCTGAATCACCTGCTGCATCCCCTCCTGGTGCATCTGCAGCATCTCCTGCTTCATCTGGTGCTGCTTCACCTACTGCTGCAAACTCTGAGACATCTCCTGCTGCTGCACCTGCTGCTGCATAACGTGCTGCAGCATCTCCTGCTTAATCTCCTGAAGCATCTCCTCCTGCATTTGCTGCCGCTGCATCTACTTTTTAATCTCCTGCTGCTGCATCTACTGCTGCTTCTCCTGCTGCATTTCCTTCTGCAACTGCTGCTACAACTGCTGCTGCATCTCCTACTACATCTCCTATTGTTTCATATTTTTCTATATCTCCAGCTGCATCTACTGCTGCTGCCTCTGCTGCTGAATCTGCTGCTGCTATTTCTCGTGCTCCATCTCCTCCTGCTGAATCACCTGCTGCATCCCCTCCTGGTGCATCTGCAGCATCTCCTGCTTCATCTGGTGCTGCTTCACCTACTGCTGCAAACTCTGAGACATCTCCTGCTGCTGCACCTGCTGCTGCATAACGTGCTGCAGCATCTCCTGCTTAATCTCCTGAAGCATCTCCTCCTGCATTTGCTGCCGCTGCATCTACTTTTTAATCTCCTGCTGCTGCATCTACTGCTGCTTCTCCTGCTGCATTTCCTTCTGCAACTGCTGCTACAACTGCTGCTGCATCTCCTACTACATCTCCTATTGTTTCATATTTTTCTATATCTCCAGCTGCATCTACTGCTGCTGCCTCTGCTGCTGAATCTGCTGCTGCTATTTCTCGTGCTCCATCTCCTCCGGCTGAATCACCTGCTGCATCCCCTCCTGGTGCATCTGCAGCATCTCCTGCTTCATCTGGTGCTGCTTCACCTACTGCTGCAAACTCTGAGACATCTCCTGCTGCTGCACCTGCTGCTGCATAACGTGCTGCAGCATCTCCTGCTTAATCTCCTGAAGCATCTCCTCCTGCATTTGCTGCTGGTGCATCTCCTGCCTCATACCCTGCTGCTGTGTCTCCTGCTGATGCATGTTTTGCTGCATCTCCTGCTGATGCATCTACTTCTGCATCTCCTGCTGCAGCTCTTGCTGAATCTACTACTGCTGCATCTGCTGAATCTCCTGCTGTTGTATCTACTGCTGCAGAGGATTCAACAGCAGGAGATGCACCTGAGACACAGTAGCAGGAGGCACAGCAACAGGAGATGCAACACGAATGCAGCAGGGGATTCAGTAGCAGGTGATGCAGCAGCAGATGCAGCAGAAGTAAATCCAGCAGCAGAAGATGTAGCAGCACATGCAGCAGCAGATGCAGAAGAAGTTAATTCAGCAGCAGAAGATGTAGCAGCACATGCAGCAGTAGTAGATGAAACCGAGGAGAAGAAGCAGGGGATACAGCAGCAGGAGATGCAGCAGGAGATGCATATTCAGCAGGAGGTGCAGCAGAAGATGCAGCAGCACATTCAGCAGCACAGTCAGCAGACGATGCTGAAGCAGGAGATTCAGCAGCAGGAGACTAAGACTCGGCAGATACAGGAGCACGTTCAGCAGGAGATGCAGCAGCAGGAGATGCAGCAGTGTTTGCAGTAGCAGCAGATTGAGCATCGGGTGATGCAGGAGGATATCAAAAATCAGCAGCAGGAGATGCAGCAGTAGATTAATCTACAGCAGATGCACCAAATGATGCAGGAGATGCCACTGCAGGAGATGCAGCTGGAGATGCAGCAGCAGTAGATTGAGCAAGATATAGAGAAGCAGGAGATGCATCGGTAGGAGATGTGGCATGAGAGGCCGAAGAAGGAGATCCTGCAGCAGATGCAGTAGCATATACAGCACCAGCAGATGCAGCAGCAGGAGATTCAGTAGCAGCAGATGCAGCAGTCGGAGATGCAGCAGTCGAAGATGCAGCAGGTTATGCATCAGTAGGAGATGCATTAGCAGGAGATTCAGGAGCAGGAGATGCATCAGGAGATGCAGCAAGAGGAGATGCAGCAGATTATGCAGCAGCAGGAGATTCAACAGCAGAAGATGTAGCAGCAGGAGATGAAGCAGGAGATGAAGCAAGAGCTTTAGCAGGAGATACAGAAACAGAAGATTCAGGAGCAGGAGATGCAGCAACAGGAGATGCAGAAGCAGATGCAGAAGTAGGAGGTGAAGCAGCAGGATTTTCAACAGCAGATTCAACAGCAGATGCAGAAGGAGATGCAGCAGCAGGAGATGCAGCAGCAAGAGATGCAACATCAGGTTCAACAGCAGATACAGAAGGAGATGCAGCAGCAAGAGATGCAGCAGCAGATGCATCAATAGATGCCTATTCATATGGAGATGCAGCAGGAAGAGATGCTTCAGCAGGTACAGCTTCATGAGATGTAGCACGAGATACAGAAAGAGATGCTGTAGGAGGAGAGGCAGGAGTAGATGATGCAGCAGACGCAGTAGCATGAGATGCAAAAGCAGAAGTTGCAGCCGTAGATTCTGCAGCAGGAGATGCAGCTGCAGGAAATGAGCAGTGGATTCAGCAGGAGATGAAGCAGCAGGATCTGCAGAGAAGAAGATGCAGCAGCAGGAGATGTAGCAGGAGATGCAACAGCAGATGCATCAGCAGGAGATGCAGCAGCAGAAAATACAGCAGTACATGAAGCAGCAGATGCACAAGAAAACGGAGTAGGAGATGAGGCAGTATATGATGCAGTACCAGCAAATGCAGTAGGAGATGCAGCATCTGGAGTTGAAGCAATAGAAAATGCTGCAGGAGATGCAGCAGGAGATGAAGCAGCATGAGATGCAGCAGCAGATGCAGCAGCAACAGATGCATCAGCAGCAGATGCAGCAGTAGGAGAGGCAGAAACAGGAGATGTAGCACCAAGACATGCAAAAGGATATGCAGAAGCAGGAGATGCAACAGTAGAAGATGCAGGAAATGCAGCAGCTGATGCAGGAGGAGATTTAACGGGGGAGATGCAGCAGCAGGAGAGGCAGCAGCAGGAGATGCAGCAGCAGGAGATTCAGCAGCAGATGCAGCAGCAGGAGAGGCAGCAGCAGGAGATGCAGCAGCAGGAGATTCAGCAGCAGATGCAGCAGCAGATGCAGCAGCAACAGATGCATCAGCAGCAGATGCAGCAGTAGATTCAGCAGAAGACACAGCAGCAGGAGATGAAGCAGGTGGAGATGTAGGAGGAGATGCAGCAGGAGATGCCGCAGAATGTGCAGCAGGAGGAGATGCAGCAGGAGGAGATGCATTGGGAGATGCATATTCAGAAGGAGATGCATCAGGAGATGTAAGAGGATATGTAGCAGCATGAGATGCATCATGAAATTCAGGAGGAGATACAGCAGATCGAGAAGCAAGAGCAGGAGATGAAGCAGCAGGAGATGCAGCCGTAGCAGATCCAGCAGCAAGAGAGTCAGCAGGTTATGCAGCAGGAGACGCAGCAGCAGGAGATGCAGTAGGAGGAGATGCAGCAATAGGAAATGCAGCAGGAGATTAAGCAGCTAATGCAGAAGCAGCAGATACAGCAGGTGGAGATGCAGCAGCAGATGCAGCGGTAGATGCAGATTCAGCAGGAGAAGCAATAGGAAGAGAATCTTGAGCAGATGCAGCAAAATGTGCAGCATGACGAGATGTAGAGGGACATATAGCAGCAGCAGATGCATCAGCAGATGAAGCAGGAAATGCAGCAAGAATGTAGCAGCAGAAATGTAGCCACAGACGCATCAGCAGCAGATGCAGCAGGAGATGCAGCAGCAGGAGATGCAGAATCAGAAGATGCAGCAGCAGGAGATGCAGAATCAGAAGATGCAGCACGATATACAGCAGCAGGAGATGCATTAGTAGGAGATGCAGCAGCAGGAGATTGAGAAGCAGAAAATGCATCAGCAGGAGATGCAATAGGAGGTAGAGAAGCAGAAGATACAGCAGCAGAATATATAGAGGAGATTAAGCAGGAGATGCAGCCGCAGGAGATGCAGCAGGAGAGAAAGGAGCAGAAGATGCAGCAGCAGATTCTGCAGGAGATGCATCAGCAGGAGATGCAGCAAGGGAGGAAGCATCAGGAGATGCAGCAGGAAATGCAGCAGAAGGGGATGTAGTAGCAGGAGATGCAGAAGGAGTTCCAGCAGCAGGAGATGCAGCAGGGAATGCAGCAGCAGCAGAAGTAACAGGAGATGCAGCAGCATCATATGCTGCAGGAGACGGAGCAGCAGGAGATGTTACAGGATATTCAGCCGATGATGATGCAGAAGGAGGAGGTGCAGCAGCAGGAGATGCAGAGTAGTAGTTGAAGAGAAGAAGATGCAGCAGAAGGAAATATAGCAGGAGATGCAGCCGCAGTAAATGCAGCAAAAGAGAAACAGCTTCAGATGCAGCATCAGATGCATCAGCAGGAGATCTATCAGGAGATGCAGCAGTAGATGAAGCAGCAGCAGATACAGCAGCAGATTCAGCAGATGCAGCAGTAGTAGATTCAGCAAGAGCTGCAGCAGGAAATGCAGATGAATATGCAGCAGCAGGATATGCAGGAGGAGGAGATGACGCAGGAGATACTTCAATAGAAGGTGCAACATGAGATACAGCAGATAGAGATGCAGCAGCAGACGAAGCAGAAGGAGATGCAGAAACAGGAGATGCAGCAGCAGGACATGGAGCAAGAGATGCAGCAGCAGGAAAAGAAGCTTCAGGAGATTCATTAAGAGATGCAGTATCAGGAGATGCAGCAGCAGGATCAAGAGCAGCAGGAGATGCAGCATGAGATGCAGCAGGATTAGATGAAGCAGCAAGGGATGCATCAGGAGATGCACAAGCAGCAGATTGAGCAAGAGATGCTGTAGCAGGAGATGCAGAAGGAGATGCAGCAGAAGGATATGCAGCCGCAGAAGATGCCGCAGCAGGAGATGCACCAGGAGATTCAGCAGGAGATGCAGCAGGAGATGCAGCAGCAGGAGGCGCAGCCGCAAATGCGTTCAGCAGGATATGCAGTAGAAGATGCTGCAGCCAGAGATTCAGTAGTAGGAGATTCAGCAGGAGATGTAGCAGGATATGCAACATCAGCAGATGCGTCTGCAGATGAATCAGCAGAGCACGTAGGAGGAGATAAAGCAGCAGGAGATGCAGATACAGCTGGAGATACAGCAGCAGGAGATGAAGCATCAGATGTAGGAAAAGTTGCAGCAGCAGGATATACAGCAGCAGATGCAGCAGCATGAGGTGCAGCAGCAGGAGATGCAGCAAGAGATGGATATTCAGCAGGTGATGCACCAGATTATGCAGCAGGAGATGCATCAGAAGGAAGTACAGCAGGAGATGCAGCTATACATGAGGCAGCAGCCGATGCAGCAGCAGATGAAGGAGTTGCAGTAGCCAGAAATGCAGCAGGAGATGCAGCAAGAGGAGATGCAGCAGGAGATGCAGTAGCAGGAGATGTAGCTGCAGCTGCAGAGGCAGCAGATGCAGCAGCAATGGATGCAGCAGCAGATGCATCAGGAGTTGCAGATTCAGTAAATGTAGCAGCAGAAGATGCTGCTGCAGATGACGCAGCAGGAGATGCAGCAGAAGGTAATGCAGCAGGATATGCTGCAAGAGGAGATGCAGCAGGTAATGCAGCAGCAGGGGATGCAGTAGGATTACAGCAGGAGATGCAGTGGGAGAGGCACCAGCAAGAGATGCAGCAGGGTTACATATTCAGCAGGATATGTAGCAGCAGGAGATGCAGCAGGAGATGCAGAAGCAAGGGATTTAGCAGGAGATGCAGCAGTATAGGAAGCAGCAGCAGATGCAGCAGCAGATGCACCAGATGGAACAGAACGTGATGCAGCAGGGGATGAAGCAGCAGATACAACAGGAAATGGAGCATCAGGAGATGCATCCACAGATGCATGAGCAGAGGATGCAGCAGGAGATGTAGCAGCAGGAGATACAGGAGCAGGAGATGTAGCAGCAGGAGATACAGAAGCAGATGAAGCAGCAGATGCAGCAGCAGGCGATGCAGGAGGACATCAAGTAGCAGGAGATGCAGCAGCAGGCGATGCAGGAGGACATCAAGTAGCAGGAGATGCAGCAGCAGGAATTTTATCGGGAGATGCAGCAGTACATGAAGCATTTCCTGCTGATGCATCTCCTGCTGCATATCCTGCTGATGCATCTCCTGCTAAATCAGCTCTTGCTGATGCATCTTTTGCTGCATCTCCTGCTACTGCATCTCCTGCTGCTGAATCTCCTGCTGCGGCAATTCCTACTGCATCTCATGCTGCTGCAATTCCTGCTGCATATTCCTTCAGCATATCTTGCTGCATTTCCTTCTGCTGCATCTCCTGCTACATCTCCTTCTGCAGCATCTCCTGCTGCGTCATCTGCAGCAGCAGCTTCTGCTGCTACATTTCCTACTGAATCTGCATCTCCTGATGCATCTGCTGCTGCATCTATGGCTGCTGCATCTGCTGCCTCCGCAACTGCAGCTGCATCTCCTCCTGCTGCATCTTCTGCTGCATTTCCTGCTGCTGCATCTTTTTAATCTGCTGCTGCATCTGCTTCTGTATCTCCTGATGCATGTCATCCTGCTGCATTTCTACTTCATCTCCTGCTTCAACTTCTGCTGCTGCATCTCCTTCTGTATCTTCTGTTGTTTATCTCCTGCTGCATCTCGTGCTGATGCATCTCCTAAATCTGCTGTTGTATCTGCTGCTACTTTATGTACTGCTGCATCTCCTGCTACATCTCCGGCTGCTGGATATTCCCCTGCACCTGCTGCTGCTGCATCTGCTACTTCATCTCCTCCTGCATCTCTAGCTGTATCTCCTGCTGCATTCTCTGCTGATGCATCTGCGGACGCATCTCCTGATGATGCATATCCTACTACATCTGCTGCTGAATCTCCTGCTACTGAATCTCCTGCTGCTGCATCTCCTACTGCATCTCCTGCTGAATACATTTGTGGCTGCGTCTCCTGCTGCTGCATCTCCTGCTACATCTCCTTCGGCTGCATCTCCTGCTATATCTTTTGGTGCATCTCATGCAGCTCCAATTGTTGCTGCATCTGCTGCTCTTTATATCTTGCAGATGCATCTCCTGTTTGTGCATCTCCTCCTGCATCTCTTCCTGCTGCATTACCTGCTGCACCACCTATTGCTGCATCTGCAGCATATGCTGCTTCATCTGGTGCTGCTTCACCTACTGCTGCACCACCTGCAACATCTGCTACTGCATCTGTTGCTGCATCTGCTGCTTCAGCACCTGCTGCAGCATCTCCTGTTTAATCTCCCTCTGCATTTCCGGCTCCAGCATCTCCTGCTGCATCAATAGCTGCTGCATCTCTTATGCATCTCCTTCTGCTGCATCTGCTGCTGCATCTGCTGTACCTCCTCCTGCTGCATCTCTTGTTAAATCTTCTTCTGCTGCATCTCCTGCTGAATCTCCTCCTGCTGCATCTCCTACTGAATCTCCTCCTGCTGCATCTCCTGCTGAATCTCCCCCTGCTGCATCTCATGCTGCATCTCCTGCTGCTATATCTCCTGCTGCTTCATCTTCTGCTGCTGCATCTCTTGCTCCATGACGTTCTGCTGCATCTCCTGTTTCTGCATCTCCGTCTGCTTCGTCTGCTTCTGCATCTCCTGCTCTATCTCATGTTGCACCTGCTATTGAAGCATCTCCGGTGTCATCTTCTTTCTGCTGCATATCCTGCTGCTGCATCTCCTGCTGCATCTCCTTGAGCATCACCCGCTGCATCTCCTTCTGCATCACCTGCAGATGCATCTCCTGCTGTATCTCCTGCTGCTGCATATTCATCTGCATTTCCTGCTGCAGCTCTTTCTCAATCTACTACTGCTGCATCTGCTGTATCTGCTGCTGCCTCTGCTGTTGCATCCTCTGCTGCTGCATCTCCTGCTGCATCTCCTGCTGCTTTCTCTCCTGCTGCATTTCCTGCGGCTGAATCTTCTGCTATATTTCCTTCTGCTGCATCTTCTTCTCTTCATCTACTACTCTGCTTCTCCTGCTGTTCCATCTCCTCCTTCATCTCGTGATGAATCTCCTGTAACATCTCCTGCTTCCTCCTCTCCTGCTGCTCCATCTCCTACTGCATATGATGCTGCTGCATCTCCTGCTACTACATCCCCTGCTGCTGCATTCTCTACTGCATCTCCTGCTTCTGCATATCCTTCTGCATCTCCTTCTGCAACTCCTGCTACTACATCCACTGCTGCTGCATTCCCTGCTGCATCTCCTGCTGCTGCATCTCCTGAGGCATCCTCCTTATCTGCATCTCCTCCTGCTGCATCTCCTGCTTCAGTATATAATTCTGCGTTTCCTGTTGCTGCATCTCCTGCTGAATCTGCTGCTAAATCTGCTCCTGCATCTTCTACTGCTTTCTCTCTGCCATTTCCTGCAGCTGTATATCCTGCTGCATCTCCTGCTGCTCTATCTCCAGCTGCATCTCTTCCTGCTGCATCTCCTGCTTAATGTCCTGCTGTATCCTCTGCTGCTGCATCTCCTGCTTCTGTATCTCCTATTGCATTTCCTGCTGCTGAATCTCCTGATGCTGCATTTTCTCCTCCTCTATCTCATGCTGCTGCTTCTCCTGCTGCATCTCCAACTGCATCTCCTGCTGCTCTATATTCTGCTGCATCTTCTGCTTCATATCCTGCTGCTGCATCTTCTGATTCTGCATCTCCTGCTACATCAGATGCTGCTGCATCTCCTGCTGCTGCATCTGCGGCTGCATCTGATGCTGATTCATCTCTTTCTGCTGCATTTCCTGCTTCATCTGCCGATGCATCTGCTGCTGCCAAATGTCCTGCTGCATCTCATCATGATGCATATCCTGCTGCATCTGCTGAAGATTCTCTTCCTATTGCATCTCCTGTTGAATTTGCATTTACTGCTGCTCTGTTTCTGCATCTGCTGCTGCTGCTGCGTGTCTTGCTGCATCTCCTCCTGAAGCTTCTCCTGCTGTGTTACCTTCTGGATTTCCTGCTGCATCTCTTACTCCTGCATCGTCTATTGCAGCTCCTCCTCTTGATTAGCCTGCTGCATTTACTTCTGCCGCACCTCCTGCTGATGCATCTCCTACTGTGAATCTGCTGCAGCATCTCCTGCTTCAGAATCTGCTGCTGAATCTGCATCTACTGCTGCATTAGCTGCTGCATCTCCATCTGCTGTATCTGCTGCTTCTGCATTTGCTGCATCTCCTCCTGCTGCATCTGCTGCTGCATAACCTGCTCAATCTCCTGCTGCTACATTCCCTGCTGCTGCATCTCTTACAGCAACTGCTACTGCTTCATCTCCTTTCTCTGCATCTACTGCTGCATCTACTGCTGCTTCTCTTGCTGCGGAATCTGCTGCTGCTGCATCTCCTGCTTCATCTTCTGCTTCTGCATCTCCTGCTGCATCTCCTGCAGCTGCATCTCCTGCTGCTCTGTCTACTGCTGAATCTGCTGCTGGTGAATCTCCTGTTGCTGCATCTCCTGCTGCATCTGCATCTCCTTCTGCATCTCCTGCTGCTGCATCTGCTGCTGCTGCATCTGCTGCTGTATCTCCTGCTGTTGCAATACCTGCAGTATCTCATCCATCTGTATCTCCTGTTGCTGCATAACCTGCTTCTGTATATACTGCTGCATTTCCTGCTTCTTCATCTCCTGTTGCTGAATCTCTTTCTGCATCTCCTGCTTCTGCATCTTCTGCTGCTGTATTACCTGCTGCATCACCTCCTGCTGTGTCTCCTCCTGCTGCATCTGTTGCAGCATCTGCTTCTGCATCTCCTACATTTGCAGCTACACCTTCTTCTGATTCATCTACTGCTGCATCTCCTGCTACATCTCCTGCTGCTGCACCTCCTGAAGCTGCATCTCCTGCTGCTGCATCTCCTGCAGCTGCATCTCCTGCTGCATCTCCTGCTGCTGCATTACCTGCTGTTTCTCCTCCTGCTGCTGCATCTCCTCCTGCTGCTGCATCTCCTGCTTCCGTATATACTGCTGCATTTCCTGCTGCTGCATCTCCTTTTTCTGAATCTCCTGTTGCTCTATTACTCTCTGCATCAGTTTCTGCTGTGTGTCCTGCTGCTGCATCTCTTCCTGCTGCATCTGCTGCAGCATCTCCTGCTGATGCATCTCCTGCTAAAGCTGCAACTCCTACTGCATCTGCTTCTGCATCTCCTGCTGCATCTTCTACTACTGCATCTTCTTCTACTGCATCTCTTGCTGATGCATCTCTTTCTGAATCTACTACTGCTGCATCTGCTGAATCTGCTGCTGCATCTGCTGCTGCTAAATCTACTGCTGCATCTCCTACTACCTCTCCTGCTGGTGCATCTCCTGCTTCTGCATCTGCTCTTGCATCCTCTGCTGCTGCAACTGATGCTGCATCTGATGCAGCTGTAACTCTTGCTGCATTTACTGTGGCTGAATCTCCTGCTATATCTCCTTCTGCTGCATCTTCTTCTCTGCATCTACTACTCTGCATCTCCTGCTGCTTCATCTCCTCCCGCTGCATCTCCTGTAGCATCTCCTGCTTCTTCATCTCTTGCTGATGCATCTCTTGCTGCTACATCTCCTACTGCATATGATGCTGCTGCATCTCCTGCTACATCTGCTGATGCTGCATTCCCTGCTGCATCTCCTGCTGCTTCAACTCCTGCTGCTGCTTCAGTTGCTGCATCTTCTGCTGCTGCATCTCCTTCTGCATTTCCTGCTACTACATCACCTGCTGCTGCATTTCATGCTGCATCTCCTGCTTCTGCATCTCCTCATGCTTCATCTCTTTCTGCATCTTCTGCTGCTGCATCTCCTGCTCAATATCCTTCGGAATCTCCTCCTGCTGCATCTGCTGCAGCATGTCTGCTGAAACTCATGCTGATGCATCGGGAGCATTTTCTGCTTCATCTCCTGCTGATGCATTTCATGCTGCATCTCCTGCTGCTGGATCTCCTCCTGCATCTCTTGCTGATGAATCTGATGTGGCATCTCTTTCTGCATCATTTCCTGATGCATCTCCTGCTGCTGCAACTCCTGCTACTGCGTACACGGTTGCATCTACTGCCGATGCATCTCCTGTGTCACCTCATGCTGCTGCATCTCCTGCTGAGTCTCTTGCTGCATCTCCTCCTGCATCTCCTGCTGCATTACATGATGCATCTCGTCCTGCTGCATGTCCTGCTGCTGCATCTCCATTTTCTATATATACTGTTGCAATTCCTGCTGCTGCATCTCCCTCTGCTTCATCTGCTGGTAATTAATATGCTGCTGCATCTCCTGCTGCTGTATTTCCTGCGGCTGCACCTCCTCCTGCATCTGCTGCTGCATTTCTCGGTGCTGCATCTTCTGCTGCTGCAAATCCTGCTGCATCTCCTGCTATAGAATCTCCTGATACATCTCCTGATGCATAACCTCCTGCTATAGAATCTCCTACTGCATCTCCTGCTGCATACCTCCTGCTACGTCTCCTGCTGCTGCATCTCCTCCTGATACACCTACTGCAGCATCTCCTGCTGCTGCATATGCTGCTGTATCACCTGCTGCATAATCTCCTGCTGAATCTCCTGCTGATGCAGTTCCTGCTTCATCTCCTGCTGCAGTGTCTAACGGTCTATCTCCTGCTGCATCTGCTTCTGCTGCTGCATCTCCGTCTTCTGTATCTACTGCTGCATTTCCTGCTGCTGCATCTCCCTCTGCCTCCTCTGCTGGTACATAATTTGCTGCTGCATCTCATGCTGCATCTCCTGCTGCTGCATTTCCTGCGGCTACATCTCCTCCTGCATCTCCTGCTGCATTTCTTGGTGCTGAATCTCCTGCTGCTGCAACTCCTGCTTCTGCAATGCCTGCTGCATTTCTTGGTGCTGAATCTCTTGCTCTTGCAACTCCTGCTGCATCTACTGCTGAATCTCCTGCTAAAGAATTACCTACTGCATTTCCTGCTACATTTCTCATGATGCAGCTCTTGCTGCATAACTTCCAGCTACGTCTCCTGCTGATGACCTTCTACTGATACATCTACTGCTCAATCTCCTGCTGCTGAATCTCCTCCTGCTACATCTCCTGCTGCTGGATCTCCTCCTGCATCTACTGCTGATGTGTCTGATGTTGCATCTCTTGTTCTTGCATCTCCTGCTGCCTCTTCTGCTGCTGCATTACCTGCTATATCTTCTCCTACTGTATCTCCTGCTGCTGCATCTCCTGCTGCTGAATCTCTTTCTGCATCTCCTTCTGAATCTCCTGCTGCTCTATTACTTTCTGCATCAAGTCCTGCTGCGTATCCCGCTGCTGAATCTCCTCCTGCTGCATCTGCTGCAGCATCTCTTGCTGATGCATCTATTGCTGCTAAATCTGCATCTCCTGCTGCAGCTGCTGCAGCTGCATCTCCTGCTGATGCATCTCCTTCTCTTGCATTTCTTTCTGCTGAATCTCCTCTGGAATATCCTGCGGCATCTCGTGCTACTACATATCCTGCTACATCTCCTGCTGCATCTCCTTCTTAATATGCATCTCCTGATGCATCTTCACCTGCTGCCACTCCCACTGCTGCATTTGCTTCTGCGTCTGCTGCAGCATCTCCTGCTACTGAATCTCCTGTGTTTGCTGCTGAATCTCCTGTTGCTGAATCTCCTGCTGCATGTTCTGCTGCACCTCCTGCTGCTGCATCTTCTGCTGCTGCATCTCCTGCTGTATTTCTTGCTGCTCTATCGCCTGCTGCATCTCCTGCTGCATCTCTTTCTGCTAGATCTCCTCTTGCTGTATCTCCTCCTGCTGCATTTCCTGATGAATTTACTGCTCCACCTCCTGCGTCTGCATCTCCTATTGCATCTCCTACTGCTGCATCTCTTGCTTCTGCATTTCGTGATCCTGCATCACATGCTGAAGCTCCTGTGGAAACTCCTCATGCATATCCTTATGCTGCATCTTCTCCTCCTCTAACGTCTACTGCTGCATCTCCTGGAGTATTTTCTATTGCTTCAACTCCAGATGCTGCATCTCCTATTGCATCTGCTGGTACTGCATCTTCTCCTGCCGCATCTCCTGCTCCATTTTCTTGTGCGTCTGCTGCTTCATGTACTGCAGTATCTTCTGCTGCTGCATCTCCTGCTTCATCTCCTGCTGCTGCATCTTCTTTTCTGCTGCATCTCCTGCTGCTTCATCTCCTGCTAATGCATCTCCTGCTGAATCCGACTGCTGCATCTCCTGCTACTGAATCTCCTGCTGATGCATCTGCTGGTGCTGTATATGCTACTGCATATGCTGCAGGATCTCCTTCATCTGCCTCTCATGCCACATCTCCCACCGATGCATCTCCTGCTTCTGTGTATCTTGCTCAATCTACTGCTGCTGCATCTCCAGCTGCATCTCCTGCTGCTGCATCTCCTGCATCTTTTGGTGCATCTGCTGTAGATTAATCTACTGCTGCATCTCCTGCTGCTTCACATTCTGATTTTTTATGTCCTCCTGCATCACCTGATGCTCTAGCTGCTGCTACTGAAAACACTGCTGCATCTCCTGCTGCTGCATCTCCTGCTGCATCTCCTGCTGCACGTGCTCCAGTATTTGCCGAGTCTTAGTCTCCTGCTGCTGAATCTCCTGCTTCAGCATCGTCTGCTGACTGTGCTGCTGCATGTGCTGCTACATCTTCTGCTGCTGAATTAACTTCTTCTGCATCTGCTGCTGCATGTGCTGCTACATCTTCTGCTGCTGGATTTACTTCTGCTGCATCTGCTTCTGCATCACCTGCTACTGAATCCCCTGCTGCATTCCTGTTGCATATCCTGTTGCTGTGCCTCCTGCTACTGTGTCTCAGGTGCATCTCCTACTGCTGCATCTCCTGATGCATCACCTGCTATTGAATCCCCTGCTGCATCTCCTAATGCTGCATCTCCTGATGATGCATCTCCTGATGATGCATCTCCTGATGCATCTCCTGCTGAATCTCCTCCTGCTGCTTCATCCCCTGATCTGCTGCTGTATGTGCTGCTACATCTCCTACTGCTCTACTTCCTCCGCCTGGATCTCTTCCTGCATCTATTGCTGCTGCATCCTCTGCTGAATTTCCTGATGCTGCATCTCTGTCTGCAACTACCTCTGATGCATCAGCGGATTCATCCTCTGATTCATCTCCTGCTGCTCAATCTCCTGCTGTTGCCTACCCTGCTGCATCTACTGCTGCTTCATACCCTACTTCATCTACTGCTGCTGCATTACCTGCTGTTTCTCCTGCTGCTGCGTTTCCTACTGAAATTCCTGCAGCTGCATCTCCTGGTGCCCTATCTTTTGCTTATGAATCTCCTGCCACTGCATCTCTTACAGAATCTGCTTCTCAATCTGCTGCTGCATCTACTGCTGCTGCATCTCCTGATGCTGCATCTCCTGCTACTGCATCTCCTGCTGCATCTCCTGCTACATGTCTTGTGGCTGCATCTCCTGCTCCGTCTCCTGCTGGTGAATCTTCTCCTGATCCATCTCCTTAAGCATCTCTTTCTGCTGCATCTTCTGCGTTTCCTGATGCATTTCTTCCTGCTACATCTCTTGCTGAATCAATTACTGCTGCATCTGCAGCATTTGCTGCAACATCTCCTGCTTCTTCCCATACTGCTGCATCTTCTGCTACATACCCTTCTGCTGCATCTGCTGCTGCTATACCTCTTGCTGCATCTACTGTGGCTTCATCTCCTTCTGCTGCTTCTCATTCTCTGCATCTTCTTCTCTGCATCCTCTGATACTGCTTCACCTGTTCCTGCATCTGCTGCTGTAAATCTTGCTGCTGCAACTCTTGCTGCTTCATATCCTTCTGATACATCTGCAGATTCATCTTAGGATGGTGCTTTCTTGCTGGGTCTCCTGCTTCTGCATCTCCTGCTGCTGCAATCCCTTCTGCATCTACTGTTGCTGCATTTCCAGCTGCATCTGCTGCTGCTCTACCTTCTGCTGCTGCGGCTGCTAGTGCTTTTTCTGATGCATTTTCTGCTACTTCATCTCTTTTTGCTGCATCTCTTGCTGCTTCATGTACTGCTGCATCTCCTATTGCGGCATTTCCTGGTGATGCATTTCCTGCTCCAGAGTCTGATGCTTTATCTCCTACTGCTGCAACAGCTGTTCCTGCATCTCCTGCTGCATCTGCTGCTGCATCTCCTGCTTCTGCATCTCATACCACATATCCTGCTGATGCATCTCTTGCTTTTGCATATCGTGCTGCATCTCCTGCTGCTGCATCGCCTGCTGGCAAATCTTGTGCATCTTTTGCTACATCTGGTGTAGATTCACCTACTGTTGCATCTCCTGCTGCTGCATCTCCTCCTGCTGGATGTCGTCGTGCATCTCGTGATGCTGCTTCTGCTGCTGCTGCATCTTCTGCGGCTGCATCTCCTCTTTCATCTCCTACTGCTGAATCTCGTGCTACTGCATTCGCTTCTGCATCTACTGCTCCTGCATCGCCTGCTGCGGAATCTCCTAATGCATCTCCTGCTGCTTCATTCTGATGCTGCAACTCCTTCTCCGTCTCCTGCTGCGGAATTTCCTGCTGCATCTACGCCTGAATCTCCTGCTGCTCCATCTGCTGCATCTGCATCATCAGGATATTTTGAAGGAGATGCAGCAACAGGATATGCAGCCGCAGCACCAGGAGATGCAGCCACAGCACTGTGGCAGCAGATTCAGCTGCAGGAGATACAGCCGTAGGAGATACAGCAGGAGATACAAATGTAGGAGATGCAGCAGGAGATGCATCAGAAGGACATGCAGCAGCAGGAGATTCAGCAGGAGATTTAGCAGGAGATGCAGCAGCAGGAGATGCAGAAGCAGGAGATTCAGCTGCAGACGCAGTAGCAGGAGATACAGCAGAATAATTTGTAGCAGGAAATGAATAAGCAGTAGATGCAGGGGGGGTGCAAAAGCAGGAGATGCAGTAGCAAGTGCAGCAAGAGATTAAGCTTCAGATGCAGAAGATGTAGAAGTATATGAAGCAGCAGTAAATGAAAGAGAAGATATAGCAGCAGGGGATGCAGCAGCAGGAGATGCAGCAGCAGGAGATGCATCAGGAAATGCACTAACAGGAGATGACTCAGGAGATGCAGTAGCAGACACAGCAGCTGGGGATGCAGCAGAAGGATATGAAGCATTACGAGATGCAGCAGGAGATGTAGCAGAAGGCGATTCTTTAGCAGGACATACAGCAGCAGGAGATGCAGCAGGACATCCAGCAGGAGATGTAGCCGCATGAGATGCAGCAGAAGATGCAGCAGGAAATGTAGCAGGGTATACCTCAAGAGATGCAGAAGAAGGAGATGCGAGAGTAGATGCAGCAGCAGGAGATGCAGGCAGCAGACGATTGGGGAGATTCAGATTGAAAAGGAGATGCAGTAGCAGAAGATGCAGCAGCATACGCAACAGCAGAGGATGCTGCAGGAGGTGAAGCAGCACCAGATGAAGATGCTGCAGATGCAGTAGAAGGAGATTCAACAGGAGATGCATCAGGAAGAGATGCAGGAGGATATGCAGAAAAAGAGGCAGCTACAAGAGATGCATCAGGAAATGCACCAGCAGGATATGCATCACCAGTAACGGCAGCAGGAGATGAAGCAGCAGGAGATGCAGCAGGAAATGCAGCAGTAGATTTAGCAAGAGGAGATCCACCAGGAGATACAGCAGTAGGAGATGCAGCAGGAGAGGGAGCAGGAGATGCAGCAGCAGGAGAGGAAGGAGATGCAGCATGAGATGAAACACGAGGAGATGTAGGATGATGTAGGCAGCAGAAGGAGATGCAGAAGTGGATGCAACAGCAGTAGATGCAGCAGCTAATGAAAGAGGAGATGTGGAATCAGTAGGAGATACAGTAGCAAGAGATTGCACAGGAAATGCACCAGAAGAGATGCAGAAGCAGGAGATTCAGTAGCAAGATATGCAGCAGGTGCAGCGGCACGAGAAGCTGCAGGAGATGCAGCAGGAGATGAACAGGAGATGTAGAAGAAGGAGATTCAGCAGCAGTAGATACAGTAGGGGATGTAGCAGCTGAAACAGCAGCAGGGGATGAGCATGTGAATATTCAGCAGAAGCAGATGCAGCAGCAGCAGATGCATTAGCAGACGCAGTAGGAGATGCAGCAAACAGAGATGCAGAAGCAGATGCAGGAGCAGGAGATGCAGCAGTACGAGATGTAGTTGCATGAGATGAAGAAGATCGAGATGCAGCAGTCAGAGATGCTGCAGGAGGAGATGCAGAAGCAGGGGATGCAGCTGTAGGTGATTGAAAAGTGGTTGCTGCATCTGTAGCAGATGGAGCAGGAAATGCAGCAGCAAATGCATATTCAGCAGCAGATTGAGCAGGAGATGCAGCAGGATATGCAGCATCCGAGATGTAGCAGGAGATTCAGCAAGTGATGCAGCAGCAGGAAATGCAGCAGCAGATGCAGCAGAAGGAGATGCAGTAGCTGGAGAATCAGCATATGATACAGCTGCAGGAGATCCAGCAGCAGATGCAGCAGCAGATTCAGCATCAGTAGATGTAGCCACATAGGCAGATTCAACAGGAGATGCAGGAGCAGAAAAAGCAGCAGGAGATTGTACTGGATATGCAATAGCAGCTGATGCAGCAGCGCATGCACCAGCTGGAGATTCAGCAGGAGATGCTGTAGGCTCTTAAATTTTGAAGTGACGATTTAATAGCCATTCTGATGTTACAGAAGACAAGACTAGATTGAAAGTTCTACACGTATTGCTTTACAGTAAACGAGCTATAAGAGAAAATAGTCAGCAACAGCAGCATTCCATGCTAGTATCTTCCAGGCGGGAATTACTCACTTTTCCTAAAGAGCCTTCATAGGCGCAGTTAAGTCACAATTCCCTAATCGAGACTAAACGTTCTGTTAGTCGTGCTTCGCAGCTTGCAGTGAAAGCGCTTCCAAAGAAGACTCTAGCGAGAGTCAGTATTTGATCGTAGCAGCTTCTCTGAGATACTTGTTTTGAACTACTTGAAATTTGGAAGGGACGCTTTAGTAGCCGTTCTGATATTGCAGTACACAGACTGAAAGTTCTACAAGCCTTGATTGGCAGTGAAAGCGCTCTAAGGGAACACTTTCAGAACCTGCATCATTCCATGCTAGCATCTTCCCTTCGGGAGTAGCTCGTTTTTTCTAAAGCGCCTTCATAGGAGAAGATAAGTCACAATTCAGTAACGGTCACTAAAACTGTCCATAAACCTTGCTTAGCCGCTGGCAGTGAAAGCGCTTGCAAGGAAGAGTCAGCCTAAAGCCAGCATTTGATGGTAGCAGCTTCCCTGCGTTACTTGTTCGGAACAATCTGAAAATATTGAAGTGACGCTTTAATAGCCATTCTGATGTTACAGTGCACAAGCCTAGACTGAAATTTCTACAAGTCTTGCTTTGCAGACAAAGCTCTCTAAAGGAGGACATTCACAAGTAGCAGCATTCCATGCTAGCATCTTCCCTGCGGGCGTAATTCAATTTTCCTAAAGCGGCCTAATAGACGCAGTTAAGTCGCTATTCAGTACCCTATACTAAAACAGTCCTTAAGCCGTGCTTTGCTGCTTGCAGTGAAATCTCTCCACAACAGTCTCTTACGAGAGCCATCACTTAAGCGTAGCATGTTTCCCTGAGGTGCGTGTGCTGTACGCTCTGAAATTTTGAAGTGAGGCTTTAACAGTCATTCTGATGTTACAGTACACAAGTCTAGACTGAAAGCTCTACAAGTCTTGCTTTAGAGAAAAAGCACTCTAAGAGAAGACCTTCAGAAGAAGCAAGCTTTCCATGCTAGCGTCTTCCCTGCGGGCGTATTTCCATTTTCCTAAAGCGCCGAAATAGGCGCAGTTAAGGCACAATTCAGTACCCCAGAATTTGAACGTAGCAGATTCCCTGCCGTACTTGTTCTGAATCATTTTAATGTTTGAAGCGGCATTTTAATAACCATTCTGGTGCTGCAGTACCGAAGCCTAGACTGAAATGTCTACAAGTCTTGCTTTACAGAAAAAGCACTCTAAGAGAAGACATTCAGAAGCTGCAAAATTCCATTCTAGCATCTTTCCTTCAGGAGTTAGTCACTTTTCCTAAAGCGCCTTCCCAGTCGAAGTTAAGTCACAATTCAGTACCCTACACTAAAACGGTCCATAAGAAGTGCTTTGCAGCTTGCAGTGAATGCTCTTTCACAGAAGACTCTTAACGAGAGTCAGCATTTGATCTTAGCATCTTCCCTGCCGTACTTGTGCTGAACGATCTACAAATTTTGAAGTGACGCTTTAATAGCCATTCTGATGTTGTAGCACACAGACCCAGACTGAAACTCCTACAAGTTTTGCTTTGCAGTGAAAACTCTCTAAGAGAAAACGTTCATAAGCAGCATCGTTCCATGCTAGCATTTCCCTCAGGCAGTTACTCATTTCTCTTAAAGCGCAGTAATTTGTGAAATTAAGTCACAATTCAGTATCCTATACTAAAACGTCTGATAGTCGTACTTTGCAGCTTGCAGTGAAAGCACTTCCAGAGAAGACTCTGACGAGAGCCAGCATTCCATGGTGGCATCTTCCCTGCGGTACTTGTGCTGAAAGCTCTGATTTTTTGAAGTGACGCCTTCATAGCTAGTCTGATGTTACAGTGTACAAAGCAGCAGCATTCCGTGCTAGCGTCTTCGTTGTTGGAGATATTCAATGTTCCTAAAGCGCGTTATTAGTCGCTATTATATCTCTATTCTTTAGCCTACTGTTAGTCGTGTTTTGCGCCTCTTAGTGAAAGCGCTTCCAGAGATGATTCTAACGAGAGCCACTCTTTGATGCTAGCAACTTTCTAGGGGTATTTGTGCTGAACGCTTTCAAATCTTCAAGTGAAGCCTTACTAGCCATGCTGATGTTACAGTTCACTAGCCTGGATGGAAAGTTCATAAATCTTGGTTTGTAGTGAAAGCGCTCTAAGAGAAGACATTCAGAAGCGGAAACATTCTATGCTAACATCTTCCCTGCTGGAGATATTCACTATTCCTAAAGAGCCATATTAGGCGTGATTAATTCGCTAATAACTAGCCTACATGAAAACGTAAGAGCCTTAATAGGTTCAGTTAAGTCACAAGCCATTACCCTAAACTAAAATGTGTTAGTTGTGCTTTACAGCTTGCAATGAAAGCGCTATAAGAGAAGACTCTAAGCAGAGCCTGCATTGGATGGTAGCAGCTTCCCTGCGGGACTTTTGCTGAACGCTCTGAAATTTTGAAGTGACGCTTTACTAGCTGATGCTATACTTCAGAATCCTAGGCTGAAAGTTCTATAAGTCTTGCTTTGCAGTGAAAGCGCTGTGAGAGAAGACATTCGGAAGCAGCAGCATTCCATACTACCATCTTCCTTGCTGCCGATAGTCACTATTCCTAAAGTGCGTTATTAGGCGAAGTAAAGTAACTGTTCAGTAACCTACATTAAGTCGTGCTTTCCACGTTGCAATGAAAGCGCTTCCAGAGAAGGCTCTAACGAGAGCCAGCATTTAATCGTGGCAGCTTCCCTGCCGTACTTCTTCTGCAGCATTCCTTGCCAGCTTCTTCCCTGCGGGATTTACTCACTTTTCCTAAAGGGCTTTAAGAGGCACAGTTAAGTCACAATTCAGTACCCTACACGAAAACTGTCAACTAGTCGTGCTTTGTAGCTTGCAGTGAATGCTCTTTCACAGAAGACTCTTAACGAGAGCCAGCATTTGATCGTAGTAGCTTCCCTGTCGTACTTGTGCTGAACGATCTAAAAACTTTGAAGTGACGCTTTAATAGCCATTCTGATGTTGTAGCACACAGACCCAGACTGAAACTCCTACAAGTTTTGCTTTGCAGTGAAAACTCTCTAAGAGAAAACGTTCATAAGCAGCATCGTTCCATGCTAGCATCTTCCCTCAGGCAGTTACTCATTTTTCTTAAAGCGCAGTAATTTGTGAAATTAAGTCACAATTCAGTATCCTATACTAAAACGTCTGATAGTCCTACTTTGCAGCTTGCAGTGAAAGCACTTCCAGAGAAGACTCTGACGAGAGCCAGCATTCCATGGTGGCATCTTCCCTGCGGTACTTGTGCTGAAAGCTCTGGTTTTTTGAAGTGACGCCTTCATAGCTATTCTGATGTTACAGTGTACAAAGCAGCAGCATTCCATGCTAGCGTCTTCGTTGTAGGAGATATTCAATGTTCCTAAAGCGCGTTATTAGTCGCTATTATATCTCTATTCTTTAGCCTACTGTTAGTCGTGTTTTGCGCCTCTTAGTGAAAGCGCTTCCAGAGATGATTCTAACGAGAGCCACTCTTTGATTCCTGCAGCATCCCAGGGGCATTTGTGCTGAACGCTTTCAAATCTTCAAGTGAAGCCTTACTAGCCATACTGATGTTACAGTTTACTAGCCTGGATTGAAAGTTCTATTAATCTTGGTGTGTAGTGAAAGCGCTCTAAGAGAAGACATTCAGAAGCGGAAACATTCTATGCTAACATCTTCCCTGCTGGAGATATTCACTATTCCTAAAGTGTCTTATTAGCCGCTATTAAGTCGCTAATAACTAGCCAGCACAATAACGTTGCGTTAGTCGTGCTCTGCGTCTTGCAGAGATAGCGCTCCCATACAAGGCTCTAACGAAAGCCAGCTTTTGATGATTGCAGCTTTCCTGAGGTACTTGTGCTGAACGATCTGAAATTTTCAAGTGACGCTTTAATAGCCATGATGACGTTACAGTTCACAAGCCTAGACCGAAAGTAATACAAATCTTGCCCTGCAGGGGAAGCGCTCTAAGACAAGACACTCAGAAGCGGAGTCATTCCATGCTAACACCTTCTTGGCTGGTATATTCATTTCTACTAAAGCGCCTTAATAGGCGGTGTCAAGTCAGTATTCACATGCTTATACCAACACCTTCTTTCAGTCGTTGCTGCAGCTTGCAATGAAAGCGCTTGCAGAGAAGAGTCTAACGGAGCCAGCATTGGATGGTAGCAGCTTCTCTGCGGTACTTGTGTTGAACGCTTTGAAATTTTGAAGTGATGATTTAATAGCTATTCTGATGCCACAGCACACAAGCCTAGACTGAAAGTTCTACAAGTCGTGGTTTGCAGTGAACGCGCCCGAAGAGAATACATACGAAAGCAGAAGCATTCCATGATAGCATCTTCCCTGCTGGAGATATTAATTTTTGCTAAAGCGCCTTAATAGGCGTTGTTAAGTCACTGTTCACTAGCCTATACCAAAACCTTCTTTTAGTCATATTTGCAGGTTGCAGTGAAAGACCTACTGGAAAGACTCTAACGAGACTCTACATTTGATACAAGCAGATTCCCTGCGAAACTTAGGCTAAACGCTCTGAAATTTTGAACTGACGCCTTAATAGCCATGTTGATGACACATTTCACAAGCCTAGAGTGAAAGTTCTACAAGTCGTGCTCTGCAGTGAAAGCGCAATAAGAGAAGACATTCAGAAGCATTCCATGCTACCGACTTCCCCGTATCTGTAATTCACTTTTCTAAAAGCGCTTTAATAGGCGTTACTAAGTCGCTATTACCTAGCTTACACGAAAACATTGCGTTTTTCGTGCTTTGCAGCTGGCAGTGAAAGCGCTATAAGCGAAGACTTTAAGGAGAGCCAAAATTAGATGGTAGCCGCTTCCCTGCGGTACTTGTGCGGAACGCTCTGAAATCTTGAAGTGAAGCCTTAATAGCCATGCTGCTGTTACATTTCGCAAGTCTAGACTGAAAGTTCGACAAATGGTGCTTTGTAGTTGAAGCGCTTTAAGAGGAGACGTTCATAAGCAGCATCGTTCCATGTTAGCATCGTCCTTGCTGGAGATACTAATTTCAACGCTAGCGCAGTAATAGGCGTTTTAAAGTCGCTATTAACAAGCCTATACTAAAGAGTTCTCTTAGTCGTGTTTGCAGCTTGCAGTGAAAGCGTTTCCAGGAAGACTCTAGCGAGAGCCAGCATTTGATGGTAGCAGATTTCCTGCGGTACTTGTGCTGAAAGCTCTGAATTTTTGAAGTGACGCCTTCATAGCTAGTCTGATGTTACAGTGTACAAGCCTAGACTGAAAGTTCTACAAGTCTTCTCTGCAGTGAATGCGCTATAAGAGGAGACGTTCAGAAGCAGCAGCATTCCGTGCTAGCGTCTTCGTTGTTGGAGATATTCAATGTTCCTAAAGCGTGTTATTAGTCGCTATTATATCTCTATTCTTTAGCCTACTGTTAGTCGTGTTTTGCGCCCCTTAGTGAAAGAGCTTCCAGAGATGATTCTAACGAGAGCCACTCTTTGATGCTAGCAACTTTCTAGGGGTATTTGTGCTGAACGCTTTCAAATCTTCAAGTGAAGCCTTACTAGCCATGCTGATGTTACAGTTCACTAGCCTGGATGGAAAGTTCATAAATCTTGGTTTGTAGTGAAAGCGCTCTAAGAGAAGACATTCAGAAGCGGAATCATTCTATGCTAACATCTTCCCTGCTGGAGATATTCACTATTCCTAAAGAGCCATATTAGGCGTGATTAATTCGCTAATAACTAGCCTACATGAAAACGTAAGAGCCTTAATAGGTTCAGTTAAGTCACAAGCCATTACCCTAAACTAAAATGTGTTAGTTGTGCTTTACAGCTTGCAATGAAAGCGCTATAAGAGAAGACTCTAAGCAGAGCCTGCATTGGATGGTAGCAGCTTCCCTGCGGGACTTTTGCTGAACGCTCTGAAATTTTGAAGTGACGCTTTACTAGCTGATGCTATACTTCAGAATCCTAGGCTGAAAGTTCTATAAGTCTTGCTTTGCAGTGAAAGCGCTGTGAGAGAAGACATTCGGAAGCAGCAGCATTCCATACTACCATCTTCCTTGCTGCCGATAGTCACTATTCCTAAAGTGCGTTATTAGGCGAAGTAAAGTAACTGTTCAGTAACCTACATTAAGTCGTGCTTTCCACGTTGCAATGAAAGCGCTTCCAGAGAAGGCTCTAACGAGAGCCAGCATTTAATCGTAGCAGCTTCCCTGCCGTACTTCTTCTGCAGCATTCCTTGCCAGCTTCTTCCCTGCGGGATTTACTCACTTTTCCTAAAGGGCTTTAAGAGGCACAGTTAAGTCACAATTCAGTACCCTACACGAAAACTGTCAACTAGTCGTGCTTTGTAGCTTGCAGTGAATGCTCTTTCACAGAAGACTCTTAACGAGAGCCAGCATTTGATCGTAGCAGCTTCCCTGTCGTACTTGTGCTGAACGATCTAAAAATTTTGAAGTGACGCTTTAATAGCAGTACTGATGTTACAGTACACAAGCGTATACTCAACGTTCTACATGTCTTGCTTTACAGAGAAAGCGCTTTAAGAGAAGACATTCAGAAGCGGCAGCATTCCATGCTAGCATCTTCCTTGTGGGCGTTTTTCCATTTTCCTAAAGCGCCTCAACAGGGGCAGTTCAGTCATAATTCAGGTCCTTATACTATATATAAAACTTTCTGTTAGTCGTGCTTTGCAGCTTGCATTGAAAACACTTCCAGAGAAGTCATTCTGCAGTGAAAGCGCTGTAAGAGAAGACATTCAGAAAGAGCAGCATTCCATGCTAGAATATTCGCTGCGGGAGTTGTTTTCATATAAGGTAAGGAATGGAGATGTTGGAGTTGCAGTAGGAGATGAAGCCGGAAGAAGCAGCACTATGATATTTTGCGGCAGATGCAGCAGCAGGAGATGTTATAGGATGAGATGCAGCAGGATAAGCCGCAGCAGGAGATGCAGAAGCACGAAATACTGCAGTAGATGCAGGAGCAGGAGATGCAGTATGTGATGCAGCAAGAGATACTCAGCAGTAGATGCAGAAGCAGGAGATTCATTAGGAGATGCAGCAGGAGATGCTTCAGCAAATGCAGCAGCGGGAGATGTAGCAGGAGATACTGATTCTGCAGGAGATGAAGCAGCAGAAGTAGCAGCAGATGCTGATTCTGCAGGAGGTGCAACAGCGGGAGATGCTGCAGGAAATGCAGCAGCAGAAGATACAGAAGCAGGAGATTCAGCAGAAGGTGCAGGACCCGGAGATACATAAGGAGATGCAATTCAGAATCAGCAGCAGGAGATTAAGCAGTAGAGATTGAAGCAGGAGATTCAGTAGAAGGTGCAGGATCCGGAGATACATAAGGAGATGCAATTCAGAATCAGCAGCAGGAGATTAAGCAGTAGAGAGTGAAGCAGGAGATTCAGTAGAAGATGCAGCAGGAGGTTCTGCAGGAGATAATTTGCATCAGCAGCAGGATAAATTGCAGGAGATGCAGCAGCAAGAAACACGGCATCAGCAGATGCTGCAGAAACTGCATCAGCAGGAGATGAAACAGAAGGAGGTTCAGCATCGGGAGATGCACAAGTAAATGAAGAAGCAGGAGATGCAGAAGGAGATACAGCAGTAGCAGATGAAGCAGGAGATGCAGCAGTAGCAGATGAGACAGCAGATGCAGCAGCAGATGCAGAAGCAGTTGCAGCAGGAGATGCAGCAGCAGATGATGCAGCAGCAGATGCAGAAACAGTTGCAGCAGGAGATGACGCAGTATCAGATGCAGCAGCAGGAGATGCAGTAGCAACAGAGGCAGCAGCAGGGAATACCGCAGCAGGATATGTTACTGAATATGCAGCAGGGGATGAAGCCAGAGATGCAGTAGGAGCTGCAAACGGAGATTCAGTAGGAAGAGAGGCAGCTGGAGTTGCTGCATCAGGACATGAAAGAATAGATTCAGAAGTAGATAGAGCAGTAGGAGATGTAACAGGACAGGCTGTAGCAGGACATGCAGCAGCAAATGCAGCAACAAAAAACCCAGGAAGATTTAAATAGACAGCAGATGCAGCAGCAGGAGATTCAGAAGTAGAAGACATATCAGGAGATGCAACAGCAGATAAAGCAGCAGGAGATGCAGCAGGAATTGCAGCAGCACATGTAGCAGGAGGTGCAGAACCTGGAGACGCAGCAACAGGAGATGCAACGCCAGGAGATGCAGCTGGAAATGCATATTCATCAGGAGATGCAGCAGAAAGATATGCAGCAGGAGAAGCATCAGCAGGAAATGCTTCATGTACTGCTGCATCTGTTGCTACATCTCCTGCTACTTGATTCAGAAGCAGATTCCGTAAGAGATGCAGAAACAGGAGATTCATAAGCAAAAGACAGAGCACCAGGAGATGCAGCAGCAGGAATTTCAGTAGGAAACGCAGCAGCAGGAGAAACAGCAGGTAATGAAGCAGCAGTAGATGTAGTAGATGCATCAGGATGCAGGATCAGGATCATCAGGAGATGCATCATCAGGAGATGCAGCATTAGGAGATCCAGCAGGGGATTCAATAGCAGTTGATGCATCAGGAGATCCAGCAGCAGGAGATGCACCTGAGACACAGTAGCAGGAGGCACAGCAGAAGATACAGCAGGACATTCTGCAGCACAGTCAGCAGACGATGCTGAAGCAGGAGATTCAGCAGCAGGAGACTCAGCAGATACCGGAGCACGTTCAGCAGGAGATGCAGCAGGAGATGCAGCAGTGTTTTCAGTAGCAGCAGTTAGAGCATCAGGTGATGCAGGAGGACATAAAAATCAGAATGTGAAGCAGCAGGAGATGCAGCAGTAGATTAATCTACAGCAGATGCACCAAAAGATGCAGGAGATGCAGCAGCAGGAGATGCAGCTGGAGATGCAGCAGCAGTAGATTGAGCAAGATACACAGAAGCAGGAGATGCATCGGTGGGAGATGTGGCATGAGGGGCAGATGAAGGAGATCCTGCAGCAGATGCAGTAGCATATACAACACCAGCAGATGCAGCAGCAGGAGATTCAGTAGCAGCAGATGCAGCAGTCGGAGATGCAGCAGTCGAAGATGCAGCAGGTTATGCATCAGTAGGAGATGCATTAGCAGGAGATTCAGCAGCAGGAGATGCATCAGGAGATGCAGCAGCAGGAGATGCAGCAGGAATTCAGGAAGGGATTCAGTAGCAGGAGATGCACGAGGAGATGCAGCAAGGGGAGATACAGCAGATTATGCAGCAGCAGGAGATGAAGCAGCAGAAGACGCAGCAGGAGATACAGACGCCGGAGACGAGTAGGGGCACAAGAAAACGGAGCAGGAGATGCGGCAGGATAAGATTCAGTACCAGCAGATGCATCATCTGGAGTTCAAGCAATAGAAAATGCTGCAGGAAATGCAGCAGCAGATGATAGAGCAGGAGAAGATGCAGCATAAGGATATGCATGAGGAGATTCCACAGGATCTTCAGCATGTGATGCAGGATCACGAAATGCAGAAGCAAGAGATGCAGCAGTAGGAGATGAAATAGGAGATGCAGAAGCAGGAGGTGGAGCAGTAAATTCATCAGGAAATGCAGCAGGAGGAGATACAGCAAGAGGAGATCTAGCAGAAAGAGATGCAGCAGGAGATGCAGCAGGCGATAGAGCCGTAAGAAATGCAGCAGGAGATGCAGCTGCAGAAGATGCAGCAGCAGGAGATGCAGCAGAAGATGCAGCAGGAGATACAGCAACAGGAGATTCAGCAGCAAACACAGGAGATTCAGTAGCAGTAGATGCTGCAGCAGATGCATACAGAAGCAGGAGTTGCAGCAGGAGGAGATTCAGCACCAAAAAATGCAGCAGGAGATGCAGGAGGAGATGTAGCCGCAGGAAATGCAGCAGCAGGAGATGCAGCATGAGATGCAGCAGCATGAGATGCAGCAGCATATGCAGTAGCAAGTTAAGAACCAGCAGATGAAGCAGAGGGAGATGCAGCAGCAGGAAATGCAGCAGTAGATACAGAAGATAGAGATGCAGCAGAAGCAGCAGATGCAGCAGGAGATAGACCGATAGACACTGCAGCAGGAGATGCAGCAGGAACTGCATCAGCAGGAGATTCAGCAGGAGATTATGCAGCAGGTGATACAGCAGCAGATGCAGCAGCAGGAGATGCTGCAGCAGGTGTATCAGGAGGAGATGCAGCAGCAGGAGACGTGGCAGGAGGTATGCAGCAGGTGATGCAGCAGGAGATTCTATAGCAGGAGATGCAGCAGGATTTGCAGCAGCAGGAGATGCAGCACCGAGAAATGCAGCAGGAGATGCAGGAGGAGGTGCAGCCGCAGGATATACAGCAGCAGGAGATGCAGCATGAGATGCAGCAGCATGAGATGCAGCAGCATGAGATGCAGCAGCATATGCAGCAGCAAATTAATTACCAGCAGATGAGGCAGAGGGAGATGCAGCAGCAGGAATTGCAACAGTATATATAGAAGGTGGAGATGCAGCAGCAGGACATGCAGCAGGACTAGATGCATCATGTAATGATGCAGGAGGAGATGCAGCAAGAGACTCAGCAGGAGGTGCAGCAGCATGAGATGACACAGGAGATGCATCGGCAGTAGATGCAGCCGTGTACGCAGTAGCAGGAGTTGCAGCAGCAGGAGATGCATCAGGAGATGATGCAGAAAGAGATGCAGCATCAGATTCATCAGCAAGAGATGCAGGAAGAGATCCAGCAGCAGGAGATGCAGCATGAAATGCATCAGCAGGAGATGTAGCAGAAAAAGCTCCCGATGCATCAGCATGAGTTTCAGCAGACATGCTGCAGCAGATGCAGCAGGAGGAGATTCCGCAGGATATTGAGCAGGAGATGCAGCAGCAGAAGATGCAGAAAGAGATGAAGCATGAGGAGATGCAGAAGCAGGAGATACAGCATGAAATGCAGCAGCAGGTGATGTAGTAGCAGGAAATGCATGGGGAGATGCAGCAGCAGGAGATGCAGCAACTGAAGCAGCAGCAGGAGTTGAAGCAGCAGGAGATGCAGCAGGGAATGCAGCATCAACAGATGTAGCAGGAGATGCAGCAGCATCATATGCAGTAGGAGATGTAGCAGCAAGAGATGAAGAAGCAAGAGATGGTGAAGTAGGAGATGCTACAGGAGATGCAGCGGGAGGAGATGAAGCTGCAGGAGATGCAGAGTAGTAGGTGCAGAGAAGAAGATGCAGCAGAAGGAGATATAGCAGGAGATTCAGCCACAGTAAATGCAGCAAGAGTTACAGCTGCATCAGATGCAGCATCAGTTGCAGCAGCAGAGGATGCAAGAGCAGATGCAGAAGCAGGAGATGCACCAGCAGGAGAGGTAGTAGGAGATGCAGCAGTAGATTTAGCAGCAGCAGATGCAGCAGTATTAGATTCAGAAAGAGATGCATCACCAGGAGATGCAGTAGTAGAAGATGCAGCAGGAGATGCAGCAGGAGATGCAGCTGCAGGAGATGCAGCTGCAGGAGATGCAGCAGCAGGAGATGTAGCAGGAGATGCAGCAGTAGATGAATCAGAAGAAGGTGTAGCAGCAAATGCAGGAGATGCAGAAGCAGATGCTGCAACAGATGCATCAGGAGGAGACACAGCAGGAGGTGATGCAGCAGGTAATACAGCAGCAGAAGATGCAGAAGCAGGAGATGCAGAAAGAGATTCAGCAGCAGGAGATGAAGAAGCAGGAAATGCAGCAGTATATACAGAAGCAGGTTATGCAGCAACAGGAGATACAGCTGGAGGAGATACAGCAGGTATTGCAGCAGCAGGAGATACAGCAGGAGATGCAGCACCAGCAGATGCAGCAGCAGGAGATGCAGAAGGAAATGCAGATGCAGCAGGAGATGCAGCAACAGGAGATTCATCAGCAGCAGATTCAGCAGTAGAGAGAGCAGCAGGAAATGCAGCTGCAGGAGATGCAGCAGGAGATGCAGAAAGAGAAGATGAAGCAGGAGATGTAGCAGCAGCAGATTCCGCAGCAAGAGAAGCAGCAGTAGATGCAGCAGGAGATGCAGAGAATGGAGATGAAGCAGTAGGAGTTGCTGTAAGAGATGCAGCAGCAGGGAATGTAGCAGCAGGAGATTGAGCAGGTTATGCAGCAGCAGATGCAGCAGGAGGAGATGCATCAAGAAACAAAGCAGGAGCTGGAGCAGCAGGAGATGAAGCACTACGAGATGCAGCAGGAGATATAGCATAAGGCGATTCTTCAGTAGGAGATACAGCAGCAGGAGATGCAGTAGGACATGCAGCAGGAGATGCAGTAGGACATACAGCAGGAGATGCAGCCGCAGGAGACACAGCAGAAGATGCAGCAGGAAATGTAGCAGGGTATATCTCAAGAGATGCAGATGAAAGAGACTCAAAAGTAGTTGCAGCAGAAAGAGATGCAGCAGTAGATGCAGCAGTACGAGATGCTTCATCAGGAGATGCAGGCAGCAGACAAAAGGGGAGATTCAGATTGAGAAGGAGATGCAGTAGCAGGAGATGCAGCAGCATACGCAACACAGGAGATGCAGCAGGAGGTGAAGCAGCACCAGATGCAGCAGCATATGCTGCAGATTCAGTAGAAGGAGATTCAACAAGAGATGCATAAGGAAGAGATGCAGGAGGATATGCAGAAAAAGAGGCAGCTACAAGAGATGCATCAGGAAATGCACCAGCAGGATATGCATCACCAGTAAAGGCAGCAGGAGATGAAGCAGCAGGAGATGTAGCAGGAAATGCAGCAGTAGATTTAGCAAGAGGAGATCCACCAGGAGATGCAGCAGTAGGAGATGCAGCAGGAGAGGCAGCAGCAGGAGAAGGACATGAAGCATGAGCTATAGCAGGAGATGCCCCAAGAGATGAAGCACGAGGATATGTAGGATGGAGAGGCAGCAGAAGGAGATGCAGAAGCGGATGCAAAAGCAGTAGATGCAGCAGCTAATGAAAGAGAAGATGGAAAATCAGTAGGAGATACAGTAGCTAGAGATTGCACAGGAGATGAACAAGAAGGAGATGCAGAAGCAGGAGATTCAGTTGCAGGATATGCAACAGATGCAGCTGCAGGAGATGCAGCGGTATATGAACAGGAGATTCAGCAGCAATAGATGCAGCAGGAGATGCAGCATCAGGATATTCATCAGCAAGAAATGCAGCAGGACATGTAGCAGGTAGGATATGCAGCATCAGGAAATGCAGCAGCAGATGCAGTAGGAGGTGATGCAGCAGCAGGAAATTCAGAAGGAGATACAGCAGGAGATTCAGCACGTGATGAAGCAGCAGAAGTAGCAGAAGATGCAGGTGGAGGAGATACAGCAGCCCCAGATGCAGCAGGAGATGCAGAATCAGCAGATGCAGCAGCAGCAGATGCAGTAGCAGATTCAGGAGTATCTGAAGCAGTAGATGCAACGGGAGATTTAGCAGCAGGAAATACCGGAGGAAATGCAGCAGTAGATAGAGTAGGAGATGAAGCATCAGGAGATGCAGAACCAGATGCAATTGGAGATGCATCAGGAGATGCATCAGATACTGCATGAGATGCAGCAAAAGGAGATGAAGCAGCAGAAGGAGCGGCAGGAGATGAAGAAGCAGGAGATGCAGCAGCAGCAGAATCAGCAGGAGGTGAAGCAGGAGAAGCAGTAGCAGGAGATGTAGCAGAAGATGCATCAGAGTTGCAGCAGAATATGCCGCAGGATATGTAGAAGAAGCAGATGCAGGAGTAAGAGATGCAGCAGCAGATGCAGAAAGAATTGCAGCAGAAGAAGATGCAGCAGGAGGAGATGCATTAGCAGATGCAGTATGAGATGCAGTAAAGAGAGATGCAGAAGCAGGTGCAGGATATGCAACAGCATGAGATGCAGTATTCAAGAAATGCAGCAGGAATTGCAGGACCAGGGGATGTAGCAGGAGATGCAGCAGGAGTAGATGCAGTATTATATGCAGCAGAAGGAGATGCTTTAGGAGACGCTGCAGCAGGAGATGCAGCAGCAGGAGATGCAGCAGGCGATGCAGAAGAAGGGGATGAAGCAGCATTTGCAGCAGCAAGAGATGCAACAGGATAAGCAACAGCAGGAGAGACAGAAGCAGAGGATTCAGCAGCAGATGCAGCAGTATTAGATGGAGTAGTAGCAGATGCAGCACCACATTTCTCGGGAGGTGCTGCAGCAGTATATGCAGTAGCAGGAGATGCAGCAGAAGGTGTAACAGGAGATAACACAGCTGGAGATGCAGCAGCAGGAAATGCAGCAGCAGGAGATGTAGGAATTGATGCAGCAGGAGATGCAGCAGTAGGTGCAACAGGAGATATAGCAGCAGGAGATTTCGCAACAGGAGATGTAGAAGAGTTGATGCAGCTGGAGATGCAGCAGATGTCGCAGTAGTTTATGAAGCATTAGGAGATGCAACGACAGATGCAGATTCAGCAGGAGAAGCAGGAACAAAAGATTCTGCGGAAGAGACAGAAGCAGGAGATGCTGTAGGGAATGCAGCATCAAGAGACACAGCACCGGGAGATGCAGTATGAAATACAGCAGCAGGAGATACAGCAGGAGATGAAGCAGCAGGAGAAGCAACACCAGCAGATGCAATAGGATATGCTGAATCCGGATATGCAGCAGCAGGATATGCAGCAGTAGTTTATAAAGCAGCAGGAGATGCATCAGCAGCAGCTGCATCAGCAATGCAGCAGGAGGTGAATGGGAGATTCAGCAGAAAGAGATGCCACAGCAGATGCGGCAGCAGATGTAGATTCAGCAGGAGATGTAGCAACAGGAGATGCTGCAGCAGCTGCAGCAGCAGGAGATGTAAAAGGAAGAAATGCCGCAGGAAATGAAGCACCAGGAATTGCCACAGCAGAAGATGCAGGATCATGAGCTTCAGCACTAAGAGATGCAGCAGGAGACGTAGTGGAAGAGGATGCAGCAGCAGATGCAGCAGGAGGAGATGCAGCAGCAGATGATGTAACAGAAGATGCAGCAGCAGGAGATGCAGAAGCAGTATATGTAGCAGCCCAAGATGAAGCAGGATATTGAGCAGCGGGAGATGCAGGAGCAAGAGATGCATTAGGAGATGAAGCAGAAGTATATGCAGTAGGAGATGCATCAGCAGGAAATGCAGCAGGAGATGCACCAGCAGGGGAGGTAGTAGCGTGAGATTTAGCAAGAGATGCAGCAGGAGATGCAGCCAGACGAGATGCAGCAGGAGATGTAGCAGCAGGAGATGCAGCAGCAGGAGATGCAGCTGGAGATTCAGCAGCAAGAGACGAAGAGAAGGTGATGCAGAAAGTAAGGTGCAGCAGCTTGAGGTGCAGCAGCAGGAGATGCAGCTGGAGATGCAGCAGCATCAGATGAAGCAGCAGATATAGAAGCAGGAGAGGCAGCTGGAAATCCAGCAGCAGCAGATGCAGAAGTAGGCGATATATCAGGAGATGCTGCAGGAATTGCAGCAGCATGAGATGCAGTAGGAATTTCCGCAGCAGGAGATTCAGCAGCAGGAGATGCAGTAGCAGGAGATGCAGCAAAAGATGCATCAGTAAGAGCTGATTTAGCAGGAGATGCATCAGCAGGATATGCAGCAGGAGATGCATCAGCAGGAAATGCTTCATGTACTGCTGCATCTCCCGATAAAATTCCTGCTGCTGCATCTCCTGCTACTTGATGTCCTCCTGCATCGCCTGCTGCTGCATCTGCTGCTTCATCTGCTTCTGTATCTCCTGCTGCTACATCTCCTGCTGCTACATCTCCTGCTCCTGTATCTCCTGCTGCTACATCTCCTGCTGCATCCTCTGCTCATGCATCTGTGGATGCATCTCCTGATGCTCCATTTCCTGTTGTATCTGCTGCTTCATCCCCTGCTGCATCACGTTCTGTTCCATCTGGTGCATCTGCTGCTGCATCTGCTGCTGCTTCCTATACTGCTGCATCTCCTGCTAAATCCCTTGCTTCTGCATTTCCTGCTGCATCTCCTGGTGCTGCATATCCTGCTGAATATGTAACCCTGCTGCATCTCTTGCTGGTGCCTCTCCCGCTGCATCTCCTGTTGCAAATCCTACTGCATCCCCTGCTGCTGCATTACCTGCTGCATCTCCTCTTGCAGCATATCCTGCAGCATTACCTTCTGCTGCATCTCCTGCTGCGCCATCTGCAGCAGCATCTTCTGCTGCTACATTTACTGAATCTGCAACTCCTGATGCATCTGCTGCTGCATCCATTGCTGCTGCACCTGCTGCCTCTGCATCTGCAGCTACATCTCCTGCTACTGCATCTCCTACTGCATCTCCTCTTGCTGCATCTTCTGCTGCATTTCTGGCTACTGCAACTCTTTAATCTGCTGCTGTATCGGCTGCTGCCTCATGTACTGCTGCATCTCCTGCTGTTTTTCCTTCTGATGCATCTCCTGCTGCATAATCTGGTGCATCACCTGCTGAATATCCATCTCTTGCTGCATCTCCTGCTGCTGCACCTCATGCTGCTGCATCTGCTGCTGTATATCCTGCCGCTGCATCTCTTCCTGCATCTGCTGCTTCATCTCCTGCTGCTGTATCTCCAGCTGTATCTGTATCTCCTGCTGCTTTATCTCCTCCTACGTGCTCTGCTGATTCATCTGCAGACGCATCTGCTGATGCTGCATATCCTGCTTCATCTGCTGCTGAATCTCCTACTACTGAATCTCTGGTTGCGGCATCTTCTACTGCATATCCTGCTGAACGCATTTGTGGCTGCGCCTCCTGCTGCTGCATCTCCTGCTGCATCTCCTGCTGCTTCTCCTGGTGCATCTCCTGCTGCGGCATCTTCTGCGGCTGCATATCCTTCTGCTGCATCTCCTTCTGCATCTCCTGCTACGGCATCTCTTGCTCAATCTGCTGCTTGTGCATCTCCTGATGCACCCCTTGCTGCTTCATCTCATCCTGCTGCATCTCATGCTGCATCTCCTGCTGCGGCATCTTCTGCGGCTGCATATCCTTCTGCTGCATCTCCTTCTGCATCTCCTGCTACGGCATCTCTTGCTCAATCTGCTGCTTGTGCATCTCCTGATGCATCCCTTGCTGCTTCATCTCATCCTGCTGCATCTCATGCTGCATCTCCTGCTGCTCTTGATCCTGCTGCTGCATCTCCTGATACTGCATCTCTTAATGAATCTCCTGAAGCTTCTTTTCCTGCTGCTGCATCTCTTGCTCCATGTCCTGCTGCTGCATCTCTTGCTCAATCTGCTGCTTGTGCATCTCCTGATGCATCCCTTGCTGCTTCATCTCATCCTGCTGCATCTCATGCTGCATCTCCTGCTGCTCTTGATCCTGCTGCTGCATCTCCTGATACTGCATCTCTTAATGAATCTCCTGAAGCTTCTTTTCCTGCTGCTGCATCTCTTGCTCCATGTCCTGCTGCTGCATCTCCTGTTTCTGCATCTCCTTCTGCTTCGTCTGCTGCTGCATCTCTATCTGCTGTATCTCATGTTGCACCTTCTATTGAAGTATCTCCTGCGTCATCTCCTCCTCCTGCATATCCTGCTGCTGCATATTCATCTGCATTTCCTGCTGCAGCTCTTGCTGAATCTACTACTGCTGCATCTGCTGAATCTGCTGCTGTATCTGCTGCTGCTTCATCTACTGCTGCATCTCCTGATAGATCTCCTGCTGATGCATCTGATGCTGCATCTGAAGCTGTTTCTCTTTTGTTGCATTTACTGCGGCTGCATCTCCTGCTATATTTCCTTCTGCTGCATCTTCTTCTCTTCATCTACTACTCTGCATCTCCTGCTGCTGCACCTCCTCCTTCTGCATCATCATCGGCTGAATATCCTGTAACATCTCCTGCTGCTCCGTCTCCTGCAGCATATGATGCTGCTGCATCTCCTGTTACTTCTGCTGCTGCTGCATTCCCTGCTGCATCTCCTGCTGCTGGAACTCCTTCTGCATCTCCTGCTACTACATCCTCTTCTGCTGCATTTCCTGCTGCATCTCCTGATGCTTCCTCCCTTGCTGCATCTCCTGCTGATGCATCTCCTGCGGAATCTGCTGCTAAATCTGCTGCTGCATCTTCTGCTCCTTTCTCTCCTGCTGCATCTCCTGCGGCTGCATCTCCTGCTTAATCTCCTCTATATATTCTGCTGCTGTATCTTCTGCTTCTCTACCTCCTATTGCATCTCCTGCTGATGCTTTTTCTGCTTCTCAATCTCCTGCTGCTGCATCTCCTACTAATGCATCTCCTACTAATGCATCTTTTGCTGCTGTATATCCTGCTGCATCTTCTGATTCATATCCTGCTGCTGCATCTTCTGATTCTGCATCTCCTGCTGCTGCATCTCCTGCTGCATCTGCTACAGATGCATCTGTGGCTACATCTCTGCTGCTACATTCTTGCTGTATTTCCTGCTTCATCTGCTGATGCATCTGCTGCTGCTGTATGTCCCTCTACTTCTCGTCATGCTGCACATTTTGCTGCATCTGCTCAAGATTCTCTTCCTATTGCTTTTCCTGCTGAATCTGCATCTACCGCTGCATCTGCTGCTGCATCTCCACCTGCTGTATCTGCTGCTTCTGCAGTAGCTGCTTAATCTCCTGCTGCATTTCCTATTGCTGCATCTCCACCTACTGCATCTCCTGCTGCTGCGTCTCCTGCTGCATAACCTGCTGAATCTCTTGCTGCTGGATCTGCTACGGATGCATCTCCTGCTGCTTCATCTCCTGCAGCAGCAGAAGACAGAGCAACAGCAGATGCAGCTGAAAATGCGGCAGCAGTAGATGCAGCAGGGTTTGCAGCAGCAGGAGATACAGAAGCAGGAGACCCAGCAAGAAAGCACCATCATAAGATGAAACCGCAGATGTATCAGAAGGATATGGAGCAGGAGATGGAACAGCAAGAGTTGCAGCAGCAAGATGTGCAGCAGCAGATGCAGCAACAGGTGAAGCAGTATCAGGAGCTGCGGAGAAGAAGATGCAAAGAATGAGAAGCAGCAGAAGGAGACTAAGTAGGAGATGAAGCCACAGTAGATGCAGCAAGAGATATAGCAGCAGCAGATGCAGCAGAAGGATATGTAGCAGAAGATGCAGTAGTATGTGAAGCAGCAGGAGATGTTGCAGCAAATACTGCAGATGCAGCAGTAATTGATTCAGCAGGAGATGCAGCAGGAAGAGATGCTTAAGGAGATCGATTAGGAGAAGATTCACCAGCAGGAGATGGAGCAGGAGATTCAGCCGCAAGACATGTAGTAGGAGATGCAGCAGGAGATGCAGAAGGAGATGCAGTAGCAGGAGATGTAGCAGCAGGTTATGCAGCAAAGGATTGAGCAAGAGGAGGTGTACCCTGAGATACAGCAGCAGGAGATGCAGCTGGAGATGTAGAAGCAGACGAAGCAGCAGGAGATGCAGCAGCAAGATATGCATCAGAAGGAGATAAAGCAGGAGATGCAAAAGCAGGAGATTAAGCTACAGGAGATGCATTAGGAGATGCAGTAGCAGGAAATGTAGCATCAGGAGATGCAGCAGCAGATTCAGAAGCAGATTCTGTAAGAGATGCAGTGGCAGGAGATTCATAAGCAAAAGATAGAGCACCAGGAGATGCAGCAGCAGGAGTTTCAGTAGGAAACGCAGCAGCAGGAGAAACAGCAGGTAATGCAGCAGCAGTAGATGAAGTAGGGTATGAAGCAGCAGTAGATGCAGCAGGGTAGGCAACAGCAGGAGATTGAGCAGCAGGAGATGAATCAGAGGATATGCATCATCAGATGAATCCGCTGATGCATCAGAGGTAGTTGCAGACAGAGATGCAGCATCAGGAAATTGAGCAGAGGATGCAGCTGCAATAGATGCAGGAAGAGATCCAGGCGGAGGAAGTAGAGCAGTAGGAGATGTAGCAGCACATACAGCAGCAGATCAGGGGATGAAGCAGCAGGAGGAGATTCAGCAGGAGATGCATCAGGAGATGCAGCATCAGGAGATGCATCATCAGGAGATGCAGCATTAGGAGATGCAGCAGGAGATTCAATAGCAGGTGATGCATCAGGAGATGCATCAGGAGATGCAGCAGTCGGAGATGCACCTGAAATAAAGCAGCAGGAGGCACAGTAACAGGAGATGCAACAGCAATGCAGCAGGGGATTCAGTAGAAGTTGCAGTAGAATTTAATTCAGCAGCAGAAGATGTAGCAGCACATGCAGCAGTAGTAGATGAAACTGAGGAGAAGAAGCAGGGGATACAGCAGCAGGAGATGCAGCAGCAGGAGATGCAGCAGTAGATGCATATTAAGCAGGAGAGGCAGCAGCACATTCAGCAGCACAGTCAGCAGACGATGCTGAAGCAGGAGATTCAGCAGCAGGAGATGCAGCAGTGTTTGCAGTAGCAGCAGACAGAGCATCAGGTGATGCAGGAGGACATAAAAAATTAGAAGGTGAAGCAGCAGGAGATGCAGCAGTAGATTAATCTACAGCAGATGCACCAAAAGATGCAGGAGATGCAGAAGCAGTAGATGCAGGTGGGTATGCAGCAGCAGTAGATTGAGCAAGATATAGAGAAGCAGGAGATGCATCGACGGGAGATGTGGCATGAGAGGCAGAAGAAGGAGATCCTGCAGCAGATGCAGTAGCATATACAGCACCAGCAGATGCAGCAGCAGAAGATTCAGCAGCAGGAGATGCATCAGAGGATGCAGCAGGAATTCAGGAAGGGATTCAGTAGCAGGAGATGCACCAGGAGATGCAGCAAGAGGAGATACAGCAGATTATGCAGTAGCAGGAGATGAAGCAGCAGGAGATTCAACAGCAAAAGATGCAGCAGCAGAAGACGCAGCAGGAGATACAGACGCAGGAGATGAGCAGCGGATTCACCAGGAGATTCTGCAGCAGGAGATGAAGCAGCAGGAAATGCAGCAGTAGATACAGAAGATGCAGATGCAGCAGCAGCAGCAGATGCAGCAGGAGATATACCATTAGACACTGCAGCAGGAGATGCAGCAGGGTAGACATATTCAGCAGGAGATGCAGCAGGAGATGGAATAGCAAGATATGCAGCAGGAGATGCCACAGAATATGCAGCAAGAGGAGATGCAGCAGGAGATGCATATGCAGAAGGAGATGCATCAGGAGATGTAGCAGGATACGTAGCAACATGAGATGCCACAGCAGATTCAGGAGGAGATTCAGCAGTAGGAGATGCATGAGCAGGAGATGAAGCAGCGGAGATGCATCCGCAGCAGATTCAGCAGGAAATTCAGCAGGAATTTCTGCAGCAGGATAAGCAGCAGCAGATGCAGCAGCACGGGATGCAGCAGCCGATACAGCAGCAGATGCTGCAGGAGACGCAACAGAAGGAGATGCAAAGGCAGATGCAGCAGTGGCTGCAGATTCAGCTGGAGATGCAGCAGGAAGAGATGATTCAGATGATACAGCATCAGGAGATGCAGCAGGAGATTCAGCCGGAGATGCAGTAGGGGGAGAGGCAAGAGGAGATGATGCAGCAGACACAGCAGCAGAAGATGCAGCAGCAGAGGATGTAGCAGTAGATGCAGGAGAAGATAAAGCAGGAGATGCATCAGTAGTAGATATAGCAGAGGATGCAGTAGCAGCAGATTCCGCAGCAGGAGAGGCAGAAAGAGGTTCCGCAGCAGGAAATGAAGCAGCAGGAAATGCAGCAGTATATACAGAAGCAGGATATGCAGCAACAGGAGATACAGCAGAAGATACAGCAGGTGCTGCAGCAGCAGGAGATTCAGCAGGAGATTATGCAGCAGGTGATACAGCAGCAGATGCAGAAGCAGGTGAAGTAGCAGCAGGAGATGCTGCAGCAGATGCATCAGTAGGAGATGCAGCAGCAGGAGATTCTATAGCAGAAGATGCAGCAGGATTTGCTGCAGCAGAAGATGCAGCACCAAGAAATGCAGCAAGAGATGCAGGAGGAGGTGCAGCCGCAGGATATACAGCAGCAGGAGATGCAGCATGAGATGCAGCAGCATGAGATGCAGCAGCATGAGATGCAGCAGCATACGCAGCAGCAAATTAAGTACCAGCAAATGAGGCATAGGGAGATACAGCAGCAGGAATTGCAGCAGTATATATAGAAGATGGAGATGCAGCAGCAGGACATGCTGCAGGATGATATGCATATGTAATGCAGCGGGAGATGCAGGAGGAGATGCAGCAAGAGACTCAGCAGGAGATGCAGCAGCAGGAGTTGCCGCAGCAGGAGATGCAGAAGCAGGAGTTGCATCAGGAGATGATGCAGCATCAGATTCGTCAGCAAGAGATACAGGAGGAGATCCAGCAGGAGATGCAGCAGGAAATGCATCAGCAGGAGATGTAGCAGAAAATGCTCCAGATGCATCAGCATGAGTTTCAGCAGGAGATGCAGCAGGAAGAGATGCATCAGGAAACGCAGAAGATGCAACAGAAAGAGATGCATAAGGAGGTCCATCAGGAGAATATTCACCAGCAGGAGATGGAGAAGGAGATGCAGACGCAAAAGATGCAGCAGGAGATGCAGAAGCAGTTGTAGTATCAGGAGATGTATCAGCAGGATATGCAGCAGGAGATTGAGCAAGACGTGATGCATCATGAGGTGCTGCAGCTGGAGATGCAGCAGCAGACGAAACAGCAGTAGATGCAGCAGCAAGCCATGCAGCAGAAGAAGAGGAAGCAGGAGATGCGGCAGAAGATACAGCAGGAGATGCAGCAGCAGTAGATATAGCAGTGTATGAAGCAGCAGCAGATTCAGCAGTAGGAGATGCAGCAGCAGGACATTCAGCAAGAGGAGATGCAGCAGGCTATGCAGCAGCAGGAGGGGCAGCAGGAGATGCGTCAGCAGGAGATACAGCAGGAGATGCGGTAGGCTTATAGTCATCAGGAGATGCAGCAGCAGGGATTCAGTAGCAGGTGATGCAGCAGCAGATGCAGCAGCAGATAAAGAAGATGCAGCAGAGGAGATGCAGGAGGAGATGCAGAAGTATATGAAGCAGCAGCAGATGCAGCAGAAAATGCTGCAGATGCAGCAGTAGGAGATTAGTCACTAGATACAGCAGCGGATGATGCAGTAACAGGAGATGTAGCAGCAGGGTATGCAGAAGATGCAGCGCTAGATAAAGCAGAAGCACATGCAGCAGAAAATGCTGCAGATGCAGCAGTAGGACATTAATCACTAGATGCAGCAGTAGATGATGAAGCAACAGGAGATGCAGCAGCAGTAGATGCAGCAGGGTTTGCAGCAGCAGGACATTCAGCAGCAGGAGAACCTGCAAGATAGCAGTATCATAAGATGAACTTGCGGATGCATCAGAAGGATATGGAGCAAGAGGTGCAGCAACAGGAATTCCAACAGCAGATTCAACAGCAGATGCAGAAGGAGATGCAGCAGCAGGAGATGCAGCAGCAAGAGATGCAACATCAGGTTCAACAGCAGATACAGAAGGAGATGCAGCAGCAAGAGATGCAGCAGCAGATGCATCAATAGATGCCTATTCATATGGAGATGCAGCAGGAAGAGATGCTTCAGCAGGTACAGCTTCATGAGATGTAGCACGAGATACAGAAAGAGATGCTGTAGGAGGAGAGGCAGGAGTAGATGATGCAGCAGAGGCAGTAGCATGAGATGCAAAAGCAGAAGTTGCAGCCGTAGATTCTGCAGCAGGAGATGCAGCTGCAGGAAATGAGCAGTGGATTCAGCAGGAGATGAAACAGCAGGAGATGTAGCAGGAGATGCAACAGCAGATGCATCAGCAGGAGATGTAGCAGCAGAAAATACAGCAGTACATGAAGCAGCAGACGCACAAGAAAACGGAGCAGGAGATGCGGCAGGATATGATGCAGTACCAGCAGATGCAATAGGAGATGCAGCATCTGGAGTTGAAGCAATAGAAAATGCTGGAGGAGATGCAGCAGGAAATGCATTAGGAGAAGCAGGAGCAGGAAATGCAGAAGCAAGAGATGCAGCAGAAGAGATGCAGGAGTAGGAGAGGCAGAAACAGGAGATGTAGCAGCAAGACATGCAAAAGGATATGCAGAAGCAGGAGATGCAGGAAATGAAGCAGCTGATGCAGGCGGGGATTTAGAAGGAGGAGAGTCATCAGCAGGAGATGCAGTATGAGATGCAGCAGCATGAGATGAAGCAGCATGAGATGCAGCAGCAGATGCAGCAGCAGCAGATGCAACAGTAGATTCAGCAGAAGACACAGCAGCAGGAGATGAAGCATCTGGAGATGAAGCAGAAGATGCAGCAGCAGGAGATGTAGTAGGAGATGCACCAAAAGATTCAGCCGGAGGAGGTTCAGCAGGAAATGCAGCAAGAGGAGATGCAACATGAGATGCAGCAGTAGGAGATGCAACATGAGATGCAGCAAGAGGAGATGGAACAGGAGATGCAGCAGGAAGAGGTACAGCAGCAGCAGATGCAGCAGCATATGCAGCAGAAGGAGATGCATAAGAGATGCAGCAGCAATTGATGAAGCAGATGCTGGAGCCGGAGATGCAGAAGAAGTAGATGCAGTAGCAGGATATGCAGAAGTAGATGCATCAGCAGGAGATGCAGCAAAACATGCATCAGCAGGAGACACAGCAGCAGGATATGAGGCAGGAGATGCACCAGCAGAAAATGCAGCAGGAGATGCTTCGGGAGATTAAGCAGGAGATGCTGCAGCACGTTATGCAGCAGCAGGTGCAGCAGCAGGAGATGTGTCAGAGGTTGCAGCAGTATATACAGAAGCAGGATATGCAGCAAGAGGAGATACAGCAGAAGATACAGCAGGTACTGCAGCACCAGGAGATTCAGCAGGAGATTATGTAGCAGGTGATACAGCAGCAGATGCAGCAGTAGGTGAAGTAGCAGCAGGAGATGCTGCAGCAGATGTATCAGGAGGAGATGCAGCAGCTGGAGACGTAGCAGGAAGTGTGCAGCAGGAGATTCTATAGCAGGAGATGCATCAGGAGATGCAGCAGGAGATTCTATAGCAGAAGATGCAGTAGGATTTGCAGCAGCAGGAGATGCATCACCAAGAAATGCAGCAGGAGATGCAGGAGGAGGTGCAGCCGCAGGAAATACAGCAGCAGGTGATGCAGCAGCAGAAAATACTTCATGTACTGCTGCATCTGCTGCTACATCTGCTACTTGATGTCCTCCTGCATCTCCTGCTGCTGCATCTGCTGCTTCATCTCCTGCTTCTCTATCTTCTGCTGCTACATTTCCTGCTGCATCCTCTGCTTCTGTATCTCCTGCTGCTACATCTCCTGATGCATCCTCTGCTCAGGCATCTGCGGATGCATCTCCTGATGCTCCATTTCCTGTTGCATCTGCTGCTTCATTCCCTGCTGCATTTCTTTCTGCTCCATCTGGTGCATCTGCTGCTGCATATGCTGCTGCTTCATCTACTGCTGCATCTCCTGCTAAATCTCCTGCTGCTGCATCTTCCTTCCCAATTTTCGCTGAATCTACTGCTGAATATGCATCCCCTGCTGCATCTCCTGCTGTTGCATCTCCTGCTTCATATCCTACTGCATCCCCTCCTGCTGTACTACCTGCTTCATATCTTCCTTCAGCATATCTTGCTGCATTTCCTTCTGCTGCATCTCCTTCTGCAGCATCTCCTGCTGCGTCATCTGCAGCAGCAGCTTCTGCTGCTACATTTCCTACTGAATCTGCATCTCCTGATGCATCTGCTGCTGCATCTATGGCTGCTGCATCTGCTGCCTCCGCAGCTGCAGCTGCATCTCCTCTTGCTGCATCTTCTGCTGCATTTCCTGCTGCTGCATCTTTTTAATCTGCTGCTGCATCTGCTTCTGTATCTCCTGATGCATGTCATCCTGCTGCATTTCTACTTCATCTCCTGCTTCAACTTCTGCTGCTGCATCTCCTTCTGTATCTTCTGTTGTTTATCTCCTGCTGCATCTCGTGCTGCTGCATCTCCTAAATCTGCTGTTGTATCTGCTGCTACTTTATGTACTGCTTCATCTCCTGCTACATCTTCGGCTGCTGGATATTCCCCTGCACCTGCTGATGCTGCATCTGCTACTTCATCTCCTCCTGCATCTCTATCTGTATCTCCTGCTGCATTCTCTGCTGATGCATCTGCGGACGCATCTCCTGATGATGCATATCCTACTACATCTGTTGCTGAATCTCCTGCTACTGAATCTCCTGCTGCTGCATCTCCTGCTGCATCTCCTACTGCATCTCCTGCTGAATGCATTTGTGGCTGCGTCTCCTGCTGCTGCATCTCCTGCTACTTCTCCTTCGGCTGCATCTCCTGCTATATTTTTTGGTGCATCTCATGCAGCTCCAATTGTTGCTGCATCTGCTGCTCTTTATATCTTGCAGATGCATCTCCTGTCTGTGCATCTCCTCCTGCATCTTTTCCTGCTGCATTACATGCTGCATCACCTATTGCTGCATCTGCAGCATATGCTGCTTCATCTGGTGCTGCTTCAGCACCTACTGCTGCACCCCCTGCAACATCTCCTGCTACTGCATCTGTTGCTGCATCTTCCTTCCCAATTTTCGCTGAATCTACTGCTGAATATGCATCCCCTGCTGAATATCCTCCTGCTGCATCTCCTGCTGAATCTCCTCCTGCTGCATCTCCTGCTGAATCTCCCCCTGCTGCATCTCATGTTGCATCTCCGCTTGTTTCATCTCCTCCTGCTGCATCTCCCCCTGCTGCATTTCCTGCTGCATCTCCTGATGCTTTCTCTCCTGCTGCTTTCTCTCCTGCTGCATTTCCTGTGGCTGAATCTCCTGTTATATTTCCTTCTGCTGCATCTTCTTCTCTTCATCTACTGCTCTGCATCTCCTGCTGCTGCATCTCCTCTGTCATCTCGTGATGAATCTCCTGTAGCATCTCCTGCTTCCTCCTCTTCTGCTGCTCCATCTCCAACTGCATATGAATCTGCTGCATCTCCTGATACTACATCCCCTGCTGCTGCATTCCCTGCTGCTACTCCTGCTTTTGCATACCGTTCTGCATCTCCTTCTGCAACTCCTGCTACTACATCCACTGCTGCTGCATTCCCTGCTGCATCTCCTGAGGCATCCTCCCTATCTGCATCTCCTCCTGCTGCATCTCCTTCTGAATCTGCTGCTAAATCTGCTCCTGCATCTTCTACTGCTTTCTCTCCGCCATTTCCTGCGGCTGTATATCCTGCTGCATCTCCTGCTGCTCTATCTCCAGCTGCATCTCTTCCTGCTGCATCTCCTGCTTAATGTCCTGCTGTATCCTCTGCTGCTACATCTCCTGCTTCTGTATCTCCTATTGCATTTCCTGCTGCTGAATCTCCTGATGCTGCATTTTCTCCTCCTCTATCTCATGCTGCTGCTTCTCCTGCTGCATCTCCAACTGCATCTCCTGCTGCTCTATATTCTGCTGCATCTTCTGCTTCATATCCTACTGCTGCATCTTCTGATTCTGCATCTCCTGCTACATCAGATGCTGCTGCATCTCCTGCTGCTGCATCTGCGGCTGCATCTGATGCTGATTCATCTCTTTCTGCTGCATTTCCTGCTTCATCTGCCGATGCATCTGCTGCTGCCAAATGTCCTGCTGCATCTCATCATGATGCATATCCTGCTGCATCTGCTGAAGATTCTCTTCCTATTGCATCTCCTGTTGAATTTGCATTTCCTGCTGCTCTGTTTCTGCATCTGCTGCTGCTTCATGTCTTGCTGCATCTCCTCCTGAAGCTTCTCCTGCTGTGTTACCTTCTGGATTTCCTGCTGCATCTCTTACTCCTGCATCGTCTATTGCAGCTCCTCCTCTTGATTAGCCTGCTGCATTTACTTCTGCCGCACCTCCTGCTGATGCATCTCCTACTGTGAATCTGCTGCAGCATCTCCTGCTTCTGAATCTGCTGCTGAATCTGCATCTACTGCTGCATTAGCTGCTGCATCTCCATCTGCTGTATCTGCTGCTTCTGCGTTTGCTGCTTAATCTCCTGCTGCATCTCCTCCTGCTGCATCTCCTCCTGCTGCATCTGCTGCTGCATAACCTGCTCAATCTCCTGCTGCTACATTCCCTGCTGCTGCATCTCTTACAGCAACTGCTACTGCTTCATCTCCATTCTCTGCATCTCCAGCTGCATCTACTGCTGCTTCTCTTGCTGCGGAATCTGCTGCTGCTGCATCTCCTGCTTCATCTTCTCTTTCTGCATCTCCTGCTTCATCTTCTGCTTCTGCATCTCCTTCTGCATCTCCTGCTGCTGCATCTCCTGCTGTATCTCCTGCTGCTGCAATACCTGCTGTATCTCCTCCAGCTCTATCTCCTGTTGCTGCATAACCTGCTTCTGTATATACTGCTGCATTTCCTGCTTCTTCATCTCCTGCTGCTGAATCTCTTTCTGCATCTCCTGCTTCTGCATCTTCTGCTGCTGTATTACCTGTTGCATCACCTCCTGCTGTGTCTCCTCCTGCTGCATCTGTTGCAGCATCTGCTTCTGCATCTCCTGCATTTGCTGCTACACCTTCTTCTGATTCATCTACTGCTGCATCTCCTGCTACATCTCCTGCTGCATCTCCTGCTGCATCTTCTACTACTGCATCTCCTGGTGATGCATCTCTTTCTGAATCTAATACTGCTGCATCTGCTGAATCTGCTCCTGCATCTGCTGCTGCTAAATCTGCTGCTGCATCTCCTACTACCTCTCCTGCTGGTGCATCTCCTGCTTCTGCATCTGCTCTTGCATCGTCTGCTGCTGCATCTGATGCAGCTGTAACTCTTGCTGCATTTACTGTGGCTGAATCTCCTGCTATATCTCCTTCTGCTGCACCTACTACTCTGCATCTCCTGCAGCTTCATCTCCTCCCGCTGCATCTCCTGTAGCATCTCCTACTTCTTCATCTCTTGCTTCTTCATCTCTTGCTGCTACATCTCCTACTGCATATGATGCTGCTGCATCTCCTGCTACATCTGCTGATGCTGCAATCCCTGCTGCATCTCCTGCTGCTTCAACTCCTGCTGCTGCTTCAGTTGCTGCATCTCCTGCTGCTGCTTCAGTTGCTGCATCTCCTGCTGCTGCATCTCCCCATGCATTTCCTGCTACTACATCACCTGCTGCTGCATTTCATGCTGCATCTCCTGCTTCTGCATCTCCTCATGCTTCATCTCTTTCTGCATCTTCTGCTGCTGCATCTCCTGCTCAATATCCTTCGGAATCTCCTCCTGCTGCATCTGCTGCAGCATGTCCGCTGAAACTCATGCTGATGCATCGGGAGCTTTTTCTGCTTCATCTCCTGCTGATGCATTTCCTGCTGCATTTCCTGCTGCTGGATCTCCTCCTGCATCTCTTGCTGATGAATCTGATGCTGCATCTCTTTCTGCATCATCTCCTGATGCATCTCCAGCTGCTGCAACTCCTGCTACTGCGTACACGGCTGCATCTACTGCCGATGCATCTCCTGTGTCATCTCATGCTGCTGCATCTCCTGCTGAGTCTCTTGCTGCATCTCCTCCTGCATCTCCTGCTGCATTATATGATGCATCTCGTCCTGCTGCAAGTCCTGCTGCTGCATCTCCACCTTCTATATATACTGTTGCAATTCCTGCTGCTGCATCTCCCTATGCCTCATCTGCTGGTAATTAATTTGCTGCTTCATATGCTGCTGCATCTCAAGCTGCTGCATCTCCTGCTGCATCTCCTGCTGCTGTATATCCTGCGGCTGCACCTCCTCCTGCATCTCCTGCTGCATTTCTCGGTGCTGCATCTTCTGCTGCTGCAATTCCTGCTGCATCTCCTGCTATAGAATCTCCTGCTGCATCACCTGCTGCATACCTCCTGCCACGTCTCCTGCTGCTGCATCTCCTCCTGATACACCTGCTGCAGCATCTCCTGCTGCATCTGCTGCTGTATCACCTGCTGCATAATCTCCTGCTGAATCTCCTGCTGATGCAGTTCCTGCTGCATCTCCTGCTGCAGTGTCTAATGGTCTATCTCCTGCTGCATCTGCTGCTGCTTCTGCATCTCTATCTTCTGTATCTACTGCTGCATTTCCTGCTGCTGCATCTCCCTCTGCTTCATCTGCTGGTTCTTAACTTGCTACTGCATATGCTGCTGCATCTCATGCTGCTGCATCTCATGCTGCATCTCCTGCTGCTGCATTTCCTGCGGCTACATCTCCTCCTGCATCTCCTGCTGCATTTTTTGGTGCTGAATCTCCTCCTGCTGCATCTCCTGCTTCTGTATGCATCTGCTGCAGCATCTACTGCTACTGAATCTCCTGTGTTTGCTGCTGAATCTCCTGTTGCTGTATCTCCTGCTGCATCTTCTGCTGCATCTCCTCCTGCTGCATCTTCTGCAGTTGCATCTCCTGCTGCATTTCTTGCTGCTCTATCGCCTGCTGCATCTCCTGCTGCATCTCTTTCTGCTAGATCTCCTCTTGCTGTATCTCCTCCTGCTGCATTTCCTGATGAATTTACTGCTCCACCTCCTGCTTCTGCATCTCCTATTTCATCTCCTACTGCTGCATCTCTTGCTTCTGCATTTCGTGATCCTGCATCACATGCTGAAGATCCTGTGGAATCTCCTCATGCATATCCTTATGCTGCATCTTCTCCTGCTCTATCATCTGCTGCTGCATTTCCTGCAGCATTTTCTATTGCTTGAACTCCAGATGATGCATCTGCTGGTACTGCATCTTATCCTGCCGCATCTCCTGCTCTGTTTTCTTGTGCCCCTACTCGTCTCCGGTGTCTGTATCTCCTGCTGCATCTTCTGCTGCTGCATCTTCTTCTGTTGCATCTCCTGCTGCTTCATCTCCTGCTGCTGCATAATCTGCTGTATCTCCTCTTGCTGCATCTTCTCGTGCATCTCTTGCTACTGAATCCCTTCCTGAATTCCTGCTGCGTATCCGGCTGCTGCATCTCCTGATGCATCTCCTGCTGCTGAATCTCCTGCTAATGCATCTCCTACTGATGCATAACCTGCTGCATCTTCGACTGCTGCATCTCCGACTGCTGCATCTGCTGCTACTGAATCTCCTGCTGCTGCATCTGCTGGTGTTGTATATGCTACTGCATCTGCTGCAGGATCTCCTTCATCTACCTCTCATGCCACATCTCCCACCGATGCATCTCCTGCTTCTGTGTATCTTGCTCAATCTACTGCTGCTGCATCTCCAGCTGCATCTCCTGCTGCTGCATCTCCTGCATCTTTTGGTGCATCTGCTGTAGATTAATCTACTGCTGCATCTCCTGCTGCTTCACATTCTGATTTTTTATGTCCTCCTGCATCACCTGATGCTCTAGCTGCTGCTACTGAAAACACTGCTGCATCTCCTGCTGCTGCATCTCCTGCTGCATCTCCTGCTGAACGTGCTCCGGTATCTGCCGAGTCCTAGTCTCCTGCTGCTGAATCTCCTGCTTCAGCATCGTCTGCTGACTGTGCTGCAGAATGTCCTGCTGTATCTTCTGCTGCACCTCCTGCTTAATATGCATCTCCTGCTGCATCTCCTGCTGCTGTATCCCCTGCTTCTTCTCCTCGGTTTCATCTATTACTGCTGCATATGCTGCTACATCTTCTGCTGCTGGATTTACTTCTGCTGCATCTGCTGCTGCATCACCTGCTACTGAATCCCCTGCTGCATTCGTGTTGCATCTCCTGTTGCTGTGCCTCCTGCTACTGTGTCTCATGTGCATCTCCTACTGCTGCATCTCCTGATGCATCACCTGCTATTGAATCCCTTGCTGCATCTCCTAATGCTGCATCTCCTGATGATGAATCTCCTGATACATCTCCTGCTGAATCTCCTCCTGCTGCGTCATCTGCTATTGAATCCCTTGCTGCATCTCCTAATGCTGCATCTCCTGATGATGCATCTCCTGATACATCTCCTGCTGAATCTCCTCCTGCTGCGTCATCCCCTGATCTGCTGCTGTATGTGCTGCTACATCTCCTACTGCTCTACTTCCTCCGCCTGGATCTCTTCCTGCATCTATTGCTGCTGCATCCTCTGCTGAAACCCCTGATGCTGCATCTCTGTCTGCAACTACCTCTGATGCATCAGCGGATTCATCTGATTATGCATATCCTCTGATTCATCTCCTGCTGCTGAATCTCCTGCTGTTGCCTGCCCTGCTGCAACTACTGCTGCTTCATACCCTACTTCATCTACTGCTGCTGCATTACCTGCTGTTTCTCCTGCTGCTGCGTTTCCTACTGAAATTCTTACTTCTGCATCTCCTGGTGCTCTATCTTTTGCTTATTAATCTCCTGTCTCTGCATCTCTTACGGAATCTGCTTCTGAATCAAGTAGCAGGAGATGTAGCAGCAGATGCAGCAGTACATGAAGCATTTCCTGCTGATGTTTCTCCTGCTGCATATCCTGCTGATGCATCTCCTGCTATATCAGCTCTTGCTGATGCATCTTTTGCTGCATCTCCTCCTACTTCATCTCCTTCTGCTGAATCTCCTGCATCTTCTGCTGCTACATTTCCTGCTTAATCTGATGCTGCATGTCCTGCTGCTGCTTCTCCTGCTGCATATCTTTCTGCTGCATCTCCTGATGAATATGCATTTCCAGCTGCATCTCCTGGCGTTGCATCTCCTGTTGCTGCATCTCCTGGTTCTGCATCTCCTGTAACATGTGCTGCTGCAATTCCTGCTGCATCTCCTGCTGCTTTATCTGCTGTTGCATCTCCTGATATGTCTTCTACTTCTGCATCTCCTGCTGCTGCATCTCCTGCTGCTGGATTACCAGCTGCCTCTCCTGCTGCTGTATCTGCTGCTGCATCTGCTGCTGCTGCGCTTCATGCTGCTGCATCTTTTTTTCTGCATCTACTTCACTTCATCTCCTGCTGCTTCATCTCCTGCTGTATCTCCTGCTGCTGTATTTTGTACTGCATCTTTCGATGCTGCGTCTCTTAATGCTGCATTCTCTGCAGAATCTCCTGCTTCTGCATCTTCCATAGAATCTCCTGTTCCTACTTCTCCTACTGAATCTGCATCATCTCTTCGACATCTCCTGCTGCGAAATCTCCTGCTACTATATCTCCTGCTGCACCTAGTGCAGCATCTCCTCCTGCATCAATTCCTACATCTCCTGCTGCTGCATCTCCAGCTGTTGCATCTGTTGCATCTTTTGCTGCTGCATCTCCTGCTGCTGAATCTCCCTCTACTGCATATACTGCTGCTGCATCTTCCAAGAAATGTGGTGCTGCATCTGCTACTGTGCCTCCTACAACTCCATCTAATACTGCTGCATCTCCCGCTGCAATTCTTCCTGCTGCATCTCTTGCTGCATCTCCTGCTGCTGTATGTGCTTCAGATGCATCTCCTGCTTCTTTATTCACGCTGCTGAGTCTGCTGCTTCTTTATATCATGCTGTATCCCCTTCTGCATCTCCTTCTTCTGAATCTCCTGCTGTATCTCCTGCTGAATATGCACGTCCTGCTGCACATCCTGCTGCTGTATCACCTGCTGTGTGTCATGATGCGGCACTTCCTGCTACTGCAATTCTTCTGCATCTGCTGCTGCATTTGCTGCTGAATTTGATGCTGCACCTCCTGCTGCATCTCCTTCTGCTGCATCTCTTGCTGTTGCATCTCCTGCTAAATCTATGCTCGGCATTTTCTGCTGTATGTTCTCTTGCTGTATCTGCTGCTGCTCCATCTGCTGCTGTATCTACTACTGCTGCATTTCCTTATGAATCCCCTGCATCTCGGGCTGCTGCATCATCTGCCGCTTCTGCTGCTGCTGCATCTGCTGCTGCATCTACCCCTGCTGCAAATCCTGTTACATCTCCTCCCACTACATCTGCTGCTACATTAATTTTTCCTGCCTCCCCTGCTGCATCTCTTTCTTCTTCATCTCATGCTGCTGCATCACCTTCATCTCTTGCATCTGCATATCCTGCTACGTGTCCTGCTGCATCTCCTGCTCCTGCATCTCCTACGGTTGCTGCTTCCTGATTCTGAATCTCCTGCTGCTGCATCTGCTGTCTATTTAAATCTTCCTGGGTTTTTTGTTGCTGCATTTGCTGCTGCATGTCCTGCTACAGCCTCTCCTGTTACATCTCCTACTGCTCTATCTACTTCTGAATTTGTTCTTTCATGTCCTGATGCAGCAACTCCAGCTGCCTCTCTTCCTACTGAAGAAGTTTGCAGCTCCTACTGCATCTCTGGCTTCATTCCCTGCTGCTGCATATTCTGCAACATATCCTTCTGCAACTGCTTATGCACCTGCTGCTTCATCATCTGCTGCTGCATCTTCTGCTGCGACTACTTCTACATCTGCTGCTACATCTGCTGCCTCATCTGCTACGGCTGCATCTCCTTTTGCATCTACTGCTTCATCTGCTACTGCTGTATCTCCTTCTGCATCTCCTGCTTCTTCTTGTGAATCTCCCGATGCTGAACCTCCTTCTGTTTCATCTCCTGCTGCTGCAGTTTCTGCAGCATCTGCTGATGCCGTGTTTCTTGCTGCTGCATCTCCTGCAATTTATCCTGCTCCTGATGCAATTTATCTCCTGCAGAACCTCCTGCTGCATCTTCTACTGAATCTCCTGCTTCACTCTCTACTGCTTAATCTCCTGCTGCTGATTCTGAATTGCATCTCCTTATGTATCTCCGGATCCTGCACCTTCTGCTGAATCTCCTGCTTCTGTATCTTCTGCTGCTGCATTTCCTGCAGCATCTCCCGCTGTTGCACCTCCTGCAGAATCAGCATCTACTGCTACATCTGCTGCTACTTCATCTCCTGCAGAATCAGTATCTCCTGCTACATCTCCCGCTGCTGCATTTGCTGAAGCATCTCCTGCTGCATCTCCTAATGAATCTTCTGCTTCTGCATCTACTGCTGAGTATCTCTTGCTGCATCACATACTGCATCTCCTGCTCCTGCATCTACTGCAGTATTTCGTGCTTCTGCATCTCCTGCTGCGGCTTATCCTGCTGCATCTCATCCTATAACATCTCCTGCTGCTGCATCTGCCGCAAAATATCATAGTGCTGCTTCTTCCGGCTTCATCTCCTACTGCAACTCCAACATCTCCATTCCTTACCTTATATGAAAACAACTCCCGCAGCGAATATTCTAGCATGGAATGCTGCTCTTTCTGAATGTCTTCTCTTACAGCGCTTTCACTGCAGAATGACTTCTCTGGAAGTGTTTTCAATGCAAGCTGCAAAGCACGACTAACAGAAAGTTTTATATATAGTATAAGGACCTGAATTATGACTGAACTGCCCCTGTTGAGGCGCTTTAGGAAAATGGAAAAACGCCCACAGGGAAGATGCTAGCATGGAATGCTGCCGCTTCTGAATGTCTTCTCTTAAAGCGCTTTCTCTGTAAAGCAAGACATGTAGAACGTTGAGTATACGCTTGTGTACTGTAACATCAGTACTGCTATTAAAGCCTCACTTCAAAATTTTTAGATCGTTCAGCACAAGTACGACAGGGAAGCTACTACGATCAAATGCTGGCTCTCGTTAAGAGTCTTCTGTGAAAGAGCATTCACTGCAAGCTACAAAGCACGACTAGTTGACAGTTTTCGTGTAGGGTACTGAATTGTGACTTAACTGTGCCTCTTAAAGCCCTTTAGGAAAAGTGAGTAAATCCCGCAGGGAAGAAGCTGGCAAGGAATGCTGCAGAAGAAGTACGGCAGGGAAGCTGCTACGATTAAATGCTGGCTCTCGTTAGAGCCTTCTCTGGAAGCGCTTTCATTGCAACGTGGAAAGCACGACTTAATGTAGGTTACTGAACAGTTACTTTACTTCGCCTAATAACGCACTTTAGGAATAGTGACTATCGGCAGCAAGGAAGATGGTAGTATGGAATGCTGCTGCTTCCGAATGTCTTCTCTCACAGCGCTTTCACTGCAAAGCAAGACTTATAGAACTTTCAGCCTAGGATTCTGAAGTATAGCATCAGCTAGTAAAGCGTCACTTCAAAATTTCAGAGCGTTCAGCAAAAGTCCCGCAGGGAAGCTGCTACCATCCAATGCAGGCTCTGCTTAGAGTCTTCTCTTATAGCGCTTTCATTGCAAGCTGTAAAGCACAACTAACACATTTTAGTTTAGGGTAATGACTTGTGACTTAACTGAACCTATTAAGGCTCTTACGTTTTCATGTAGGCTAGTTATTAGCGAATTAATCACGCCTAATATGGCTCTTTAGGAATAGTGAATATCTCCAGCAGGGAAGATGTTAGCATAGAATGATTCCGCTTCTGAATGTCTTCTCTTAGAGCGCTTTCACTACAAACCAAGATTTATGAACTTTCCATCCAGGCTAGTGAACTGTAACATCAGCATGGCTAGTAAGGCTTCACTTGAAGATTTGAAAGCGTTCAGCACAAATACCCCTAGAAAGTTGCTAGCATCAAAGAGTGGCTCTCGTTAGAATCATCTCTGGAAGCGCTTTCACTAAGAGGCGCAAAACACGACTAACAGTAGGCTAAAGAATAGAGATATAATAGCGACTAATAACGCGCTTTAGGAACATTGAATATCTCCAACAACGAAGACGCTAGCACGGAATGCTGCTGCTTTGTACACTGTAACATCAGACTAGCTATGAAGGCGTCACTTCAAAAAATCAGAGCTTTCAGCACAAGTACCGCAGGGAAGATGCCACCATGGAATGCTGGCTCTCGTCAGAGTCTTCTCTGGAAGTGCTTTCACTGCAAGCTGCAAAGTAGGACTATCAGACGTTTTAGTATAGGATACTGAATTGTGACTTAATTTCAGAAATTACTGCGCTTTAAGAAAAATGAGTAACTGCTTGAGGGAAGATGCTAGCATGGAACGATGCTGCTTATGAACGTTTTCTCTTAGAGAGTTTTCACTGCAAAGCAAAACTTGTAGGAGTTTCAGTCTTGGTCTGTGTGCTACAACATCAGAATGGCTATTAAAGCGTCACTTCAAAATTTGTAGATCGTTCAGCACAAGTACGGCAGGGAAGATGCTAAGATCAAATGCTGACTCTCGTTAAGAGTCTTCTGTGAAAGAGCATTCACTGCAAGCTGCAAAGCACTTCTTATGGACCGTTTTAGTGTAGGGTACTGAATTGTGACTTAACTTCGACTGGGAAGGCGCTTTAGGAAAAGTGACTAACTCCTGAAGGAAAGATGCTAGAATGGAATTTTGCAGCTTCTGAATGTCTTCTCTTAGAGTGCTTTTTCTGTAAAGCAAGACTTGTAGACATTTCAGTCTAGGCTTCGGTACTGCAGCACCAGAATGGTTATTAAAGTGCCGCTTCAAACATTAAAATGATTCAGACCAAGTACGGCAGGGAATCTGCTACGTTCAAATTCTGGATCTCGTTAAGAGTCTTCTGTGAAAGAGCATTCACTGCAAGCTACAAAGCACTTCTTATGGACCGTTTTAGTGTAGGGTACTGAATTGTGACTTAACTGCGCCTATTTCGGCGCTTTAGGAAAATGGAAATACGCCCGCAGGGAAGACGCTAGCATGGAAAGCTTGCTTCTTCTGAAGGTCTTCTCTTAGAGTGCTTTTTCTCTAAAGCAAGACTTGTAGAGCTTTCAGTCTAGACTTGTGTACTGTAACATCAGAATGACTGTTAAAGCCTCACTTCAAAATTTCAGAGCGTACAGCACACGCACCTCAGGGAAACATGCTACGCTTAAGTGATGGCTCTCGTAAGAGACTGTTGTGGAGAGATTTCACTGCAAGCAGCAAAGCACGGCTTAAGGACTGTTTTAGTATAGGGTACTGAATAGCGACTTAACTGCGTCTATTAGGCCGCTTTAGGAAAATTGAATTACGCCCGCAGGGAAGATGCTAGCATGGAATGCTGCTACTTGTGAATGTCCTCCCTTAGAGAGCTTTGTCTGCAAAGCAAGACTTGTAGAAATTTCAGTCTAGGCTTGTGCACTGTAACATCAGAATTGCTATTAAAGCGTCACTTCAATATTTTCAGATTGTTCCGAACAAGTAACGCAGGGAAGCTGCTACCATCAAATGCTGGCTTTAGGTTGACTCTTCCTTGCAAGCGCTTTCACTGCCAGCGGCTAAGCAAGGTTTATGGACAGTTTTAGTGACCGTTACTGAATTGTGACTTATCTTCTCCTATGAAGGCGCTTTAGAAAAAACGAGCTACTCCCGAAGGGAAGATGCTAGCATGGAATGATGCAGGTTCTGAAAGTGTTCCCTTAGAGCGCTTTCACTGCCAATCAAGGTTTGTAGAACTTTCAGTCTGTGTACTGCAACATCAGAACGGCTATTAAAGCATCCAAATTTCAAGTAGTTCAGAACAAGTATCTCAGAGAAGCTGCTACGATCAAATACTGACTCTCGCTAGAGTCTTCTTTGGAAGCGCTTTCACTGCAAGCTGCGAAGCACGACTAACAGAACGTTTAGTCTCGATTAGGGAATTGTGACTTAACTGCGCCTGTGAAGGCTCTTTAGGAAAAGTGAGTAATTCCCGCCTGGAAGATACTAGCATGGAATGCTGCTGTTGCTGACTATTTTCTCTTATAGCTCGTTTACTGCAAAGCAATACGTGTAGAACTTTCAATCTAGTCTTGTCTTCTGTAACATCAGAATGGCTATTAAATTGTCACTTCAAAATTTAAGAGCCTACAGCATCTCCTGCTGAATCTCCAGCTGGTGGTGCATGCGCTGCTGCATCAGCTGCTATTGCATATCCAGTACAATCTCCTGCTGCATTTTCTGCTCCTGCATCTCCTGTTGAATCTGCCTATGTGGCTACATCTACTGATGCTGAATCTGCTGCTGCATCTGCTGCTGGATCTCCTGCAGCTGTATCATATGCTGATTCTCCTGCTACTGCATCTCCTTCTGCTGCATCTGCTGCTGCATTTCCTGCTGCTGCATCACTTGCTGAATCTCCTGCTACATCTCGGATGCTGCATATCCTGCTGCATCTCCTGCTCAATCTGCTGCTGAATATGCATTTGCTGCTGCATTTCCTGCTCCATCTGCTACAGATGCAGCAACCACTTTTCAATCACCTACAGCTGCATCCCCTGCTTCTGCATCTCCTCCTGCAGCATCTCTGACTGCTGCATCTCGATCTTCTTCATCTCATGCAACTGCATCTCGTACTGCTGCATCTCCTGCTCCTGCATCTGCTTCTGCATCTGTTTGCTGCATCTCCTACTGCGTCTGCTAATGCATCTGCTGCTGCTGCATCTGCTTCTGCTGAATATTCACATGCTCATCCCCTGCTGCTGTTTCAGCTGCTACATCCCCTACTGCATCTACTGCTGCTGAATCTCCTTCTTCTACATCTCCTGTTCATCTCCTGCTGCATCTGCTGCAGCTTCTCGTGCCGCTGCACCTGCTGCATATCTTGCTACTGAACCTCCTGCTTCTGCATCTCTTCTGGTGCATCTCCTGTGCAATCTCTTGCTACTGTATCTCCTACTGATTCCACATCTCCTCTTTCATTAGCTGCTGCATCTACTGCTGTTGCATCCACTTCTGCATCTCCTTCTGCTGCCTCTCCATCCTACATCTCCTCGTGTTTCATCTCATGCTGCATCTCCTTCCTCTCCTGCTGCTGCATCTCCTGCTGCCTCTCCTGCTGCATCTCCTACTGCTGCATCTCCTGTTGGATCTCCTCTTGCTAAATCTACTGCTGCATTTCCTACTGCATCTCCTGCTGCTTCATCTCCTGATGCCTTTACTGGTGATACATATCCTGCTGGTGCATTTCCTGATGCATCTCTTTTAGCTGCCTCTTTTTCTGCATATCCTCCTGCATCTCTTCCTGATGCATCTCCTGTTGAATCTCCTTCTACTGCATCTGCAGCATCTCCATCTGGTGCTGCTTCACCTCCTGCAGCATCCTCTGCTGTTGCGTATGCTGCTGCATCTTCTGCTACTGCATCTCCTTTTCAATCTGAATCTCCCCAATCGTCTGCTGCCTGCATCTCCTGCTGCTGCATCTACTCTCGCATCTCCTTCTTCTGCATCTCTTGAGGTATACCCTGCTACATTTCCTGCTGCATCTTCTGCTGCATCTGCTTCAAAATATCCTGATGATGCAGATGCAGCAGATGGAGCAGCAGGAGATTCAGGCGTAGATGCAGCAGGAAATTCCGCAGCAGGAGACAGAGAAGGAGTTGCAGCATCAGAACGAATCAGCAGGAGATGCATTAGGAGATTCCGCAGCAGGCGATGCAGGAGCAGTAGATGCAGAAGCGAATGCAGTAGCACGAGATTCAGCAGTAGGAGATGAAAGAGGAGATGCAGCCGCAGAAGATGCCGCAGCAGCAGAAGCAGCATCACGAGATGCACGACGACATCCAGCAGGAGATGCAGCAGCAGGAGATGCAACAGTAGGTGAATCTACACAAGATGTAGCAAAAGATGCACAAGATTTGCCAGCAGGTGATGCAGCAGCAGGAGATGCAGCACGATATGCAAAAGCAAGAGATGCATCAGCAGGATATGTGGTATGAGATGCAGAAGCAGGAGATGCAGCAGGAGATGCAACAGGAGATGCAGGAACAGCTGTTGCAGCAGTAGGAGATAAAGCATCAGACTCTGGAGCAGGAAATGCAGCACCAGGAAATGCCGCAATAGGAGATGCAGCAGTACATGAAGCAGCAAGAGATGCAGCAAAAAGAGATGAAGTAGCAGAAAATGCATCAGAAAAAGCACTAGCAGCCGCAGCAGCAGAAGGTAGAGCAGCAGCAGATGCAGCTGGAAATGCAGCAGCAGTAGATGCAGAAGGGATTGCAGCAGCAGGAGATGCAGAAGCAGGAGACCCAGCAAGAAAGCACCATCCTAAGATGAATCTGCAGATGTATCAGAAGGATATGAAGCAGCAAGAGTTGCAGCAGCAAGATTTACAGCATCAGATGCAGGAACAGGTGAAGCAGTATCAGAGGATGCAGAGAAGAAGATGCAGAGAATGAGAAGCAGCAGAAGGAGATGAAGCCACAGTAGATGCAGCAAGAGGTATAGCAGCAGCAAATGCAGCAGAAGGGTATGTAGCAGAAGATGCAGCAGTATGTGAAGAAGCACGAGATGTTGCAGCAAATGCTGCAGATACAGCAGTAATTGATTCAGCAAGAGATGCAGCAGGAAGAAATGCATCAGGAAACGCAGAAGATGCAGCAGAAAGAGATGCTTAAGGAGATGGATCAGGAGAAGATTCACCAGCAGGAGACGGAGCAGGAGATGCAGCCACAAGACATGTAGCAGGAGATGTAGCAGGAGATGCAGTAGCAGGAGATGCAGTAGCAGGAGATGCAGCATCAGGACATGCAGCAGCAGTAGATGCAGCAGCAGATTCAGAAGCAGATTCTGTAAGAGATGCAGAGACAGGAGATTCATAAGCAAAAGATAGAGCACCAGGAGATGCAGCAGCAGGAATTTCAGTAGGAAACGCAGCAGCAGGAGAAACAGCAGGTAATGCAGCAGCAGTAGATGAAGTAGGGTATGAAGCAGCAGTAGTTGCAGCAGGGTAGGCAACAGCAGGAGATTGAGCAGCAGGAGATGAATCAGAGGATATGCATCATCAGATGAATCCGCTGATGCATCAGAGGTAGTTGCAGACAGAGATGCAGCATCAGGGGTTTCAGCAGAGGATGCAGCAGCAATAGATGCAGGAAGAGATCCAGGCGGAGGAAGTAGAGCAGTAGGAGATGTAGCAGCACATATAGCAGCAGATCAGGGGATGACGCAGCAGGAGGAGATTCAGCAGGAGATGTATCAGGAGATGCATCATCAGGAGATGCAGCATTAGGAGATGCAGCAAGGGATTCAATAGCAGATGACGCAGCAGGAGGAGATTCAGCAGGAGATGTATCAGGAGATTCATCATCAGGAGATGCAGCATTAGGAGATGCAGCAAGGGATTCAATAGCAGGTGATGCATCAGGAGATGCAGCAGTAGGAGATGCACATGAGACACAGTAGCAGGAGGCACAGCAACAGGAGATGCAACACGAATGCAGCAGGGGATTCAGTAGCAGGTGATGCAGCAGCAGATGCAGCAGAAGTAAATCCAGCAGCAGAAGATGTAGCAGCATATGCAGCAGTAATAGATGAAACCGAGGAGAAGAAGCAGGGGATACAGCAGCAGGAGATGCAGCAGGAGATGCAGCAGCACATTCAGCAGCACAGTCAGCAGACGATGCTGAAGCAGGAGATTCAGCAGTAGGAGACTAAGACTCGGCAAATACCGGAGCACGTGCATCAGGAGATGCAGCAGGAGATGCAGCAGTGTTTGCAGTAGCAGCAGCTAGAGCATCAGGTGATGCAGGAGGACATAAAAAATCAGAATGTGAAGCAGCACGAGATGCAGCAGTAGATTAATCTACAGCAGATGCACCAAAAGATACAGGAGATGCAGCAGCAGATAGAGCAGCTGGAGATGCAGCAGCAGTAGATTGAGCAAGATATAGAGAAGCAGGAGATTCATCGACGGGAGATGTGGCATGAGAGGCAGATGAAGGAGATCCTGCAGCAGATGAAGTAGCATATACAGCACCAGCAGATGCAGCAGCATTAGATTCAGTAGCAGGAGATGCAGCAGCAGGAGATGCAGCGGGAGATGCAGCAGCAGTAGATTGAGCAAGATATAGAGAAGCAGGAGATTCATCGACGGGAGATGTGGCATGAGAGGCAGATGAAGGAGATCCTGCAGCAGATGAAGTAGCATATACAGCACCAGCAGATGCAGCAGCATTAGATTCAGTAGCAGGAGATGCAGCAGCAGGAGATGCAGAGGGAGATGCAGCAGCAGTAGATTGAGCAAGATACACAGAAGCAGGAGATGCATCGGTGGGAGATGTGGCATGAGAGGCAGATGAAGGAGATCCTGCAGCAGATGCAGTAGCATATACAGCACCAGCAGATGCAGCAGCAGGAGATTCAGTAGCAGGAGATGCAGCAGTCGGATTCAGCAGGAGATGCATTAGCAGGAGATGAAGCAGCAGGAGATGCAGCAGAAAAGAAGATGCAGCAGCAGGAGATGAAGCAGGAGATGCAGCAGCAGAAGATACTGCTGTACATGAAGCAGCAGACGCACAAGAAAACGGAGCAGGAGATGCGGCAGGATAAGATGCAGTACCAGCAGATGCAATAGGAGATGCAGCATCTGGAGTTGAAGCAATAGAAAATACTCCAGGAGATGCAGCAGCAGACGATAGAGGAGGAGAAGATGCAGCATAAAGATATGCATGAGGAGTTTCCACAGGAGCTTCAGCATGTGATGCAGGATCACGAAATGCAGAAGCAAGAGATGCAGCAGTAGGAGATGCAATAGGAGATGCAGACGCAGGAGGTGGAGCAGTAAATTCATCAGGAAATGCAGCAGGAGGAGATACAGCAAGAGGAGATCTAGCAGAAAGGGATGCAGCAGGACATGCAGCAGGCGATAGAGCAGCAAGAAATACAGCAGGAGATGCAGCAGCAGAAGATGCAGCAGCAGGAGGTGCAGCAGAACATGCAGCAGGAGATTCAGCAACAGGAGATTCAGCAGCAAACACAGGAGATTCAGTAGCAGGAGATGCTGCAGCAGACGCAGAAGCAAATGCAGCAGAAGGAGTGGCAGCAGGTGAAGATGCATCAGGAGATGCATATTCAGAAGGAGATGCAGCAGGAGATGTAGCAGGATATGTAGCAGCACGAGATGCCGCAGGATATTCCAGAGGAGATTCAGCAGAAAGAAATGCAAGAGCAGGAGATGCATCAGCAGGAGATGCAGCTGCAGCAGCTGAAGCAGGAGATGCAGATTTAGCAGTAATAGATGCATCAGCAAGAGATGCTGCAGCAGATGCAGCAGGAGGAGATTCAGCAGCGGGATACGCAGCAGGACTTGATGCAGAAAGTAATAGAGCAGCAGGAGATTCAGAAGAAGGAGATGCAGAAAGAGATTCAGCAGCAGGAGATGCAGCAGCAGGAGATACAGTAGGAGAAGATATAGCAGGTAATGCAGCAGCAGAAGAGGCAGCAGGAGATGCAAGAACAAGTGATGCAACATCAGACACATCAGCAGTTGATGCAGGAGGAGATCTAGCAGCAGGAGATGTAGCAGGAGGAGATTCAGCAGCAGGAGATTGAGCAGTAGATGTATCAGTAGAAGGTCATCAGCAGGAGACGTAGCTGGAAGTTATGCAGCAAGAGCTGAATCATGAAAAATTCAGCAGGAAATGCAGCAGGTAATTCTTTAGCATGAGATTCAGCAGGAGATGCAGCAGGAGTTGCAAGAGCAAGAGATTCAGCACCAAGAAATGCAGCAGGCATTGCAGAAGCAGGAGTTGCAGCAGCAGGAGATTCAGCACCAAGAAATGCAGCAGGAGATGCAGGAGGAGATGTAGCCGCAGGAAATGCAGCAGCAGGAGATGCAGCAGCAGGAGATGCAGCATGAGATGCAGCAGCAGGAGATGCAGCAGCAAATTAAGTACCAACAGAGGAGGCAGAGGGAGATGCAGCAGCAGGAAATGCAGCAGTAGATACAGAAGACGGAGATGCAGCAGCAGAAGCAGATACAGCAGGAGATAGACCGTTAGACACTGCAGCAGGAGATGAAGCAGGAACTGCATAAGCAGGAGATTCAGCAGGAGATTATGCAGCAGGTGATACAGCAGCAGGAGATGCTGCAGCAGGTGTATCAGGAGGAGATGCAGCAGCAGGAGACGTAGCAGGAGGTATGCAGCAGGAGATGCAGTAGGAGATTCTGTAGCAGGAGGTTATGCATCAGGAGATGTATCAGGAGATTCTATAGCAGGAGATGCAGCAGGATTTGCAGCAGCAGAAGATGCAGCACCGAGAAATGCAGCAGCAGATGCAGGAGGAGGTGCAGCCGCAGGAAATACAGCAGCAGGAGATGCAGCAGCATATTAATTACCAGCAGATGAGGCAGAGGGAGATGCAGCAGCAGGAATTGCAACAGTATATATAGAAAATGGAGATGCAGCAGCAGGACATGCAGCAGTACGAGATGCATCATGTAATGCAGCAGGAGATGCAGGAGGAGATGCAGCAAGAGACTCAGCAAGAGATGCAGCAGCATGAGATGACACAGGAGATGCATCAGCTGTAGATGCAACCGTGTATGCAGTAGCAGGAGTTGCAGCAGCAGGAGATGCATCAGGAGATGATGCAGAAAGAGATGCCACATCAGATTCATCAGCAAGAGATGCAGGAGGAGATCCAGCAGCAGGAGATGCAGCAGGAAATGCATCAGCAGGAGACGAAGCAGAAAATGCTCCCGATGCATCAGCATGAGTTTCAGCAGACATGATGCAGCAGATGCAGCAGGAGGAGATTCCGAAGGATATTGAGCAGGAGATTCAGCAGCAGAAGATGCAGAAAGAGATGAAGCATGAGGAGATGCAGAAGCAGGAGATGCAGCATGAAATGCAGCAGCAGGAGTTGAAGCAGGAGATGCAGCAGGGAATGCAGCATCAGCAGATGTAGCAGGAGATGCAGCAGCATCATATGCAGTAGGAGATGTAGCAGCAAGAGATGAAGAAGCAAGAGATGGTGAAGCAGGAGATGCTACAGGAGATGCAGCGGGAGGAGATGAAGCAGCAGGAGATGCAGAGTAGTAGAGGCAGAGAAGAAGATGCAGCAGAAGGAGATATAGCAGGAGATTCAGCCGCAGTAAATGCAGCAAGAGTTACAGCTGCATCAGATGCAGCATCAGTTGCAGCAGCAGAGGATGCAAGAGCAGATGCAGAAGCAGGAGATGCACCAGCAGGAGAGGTAGTAGGAGATGCAGCAGTAGATTTAGCAGCAGCAGATGCAGCAGCAGATTCAGCAGATGCAGCAGTAGTAGTTTCAGAAAGAGATGCATCAGCAAGAAATGCAGTAGAAGAAGATGCAGTAGTAGAAGATGCAGCAGGAGATGCAGAAGCAGATGCAGTAGGAGTTGCAGCTTTAGCAGGAGATGCATCAGCAGGAGATGCTGCAGCAGATGCAGCAGGAAGAGATGCAGCAGCAGGACACACAGCAGAAATTGATGCAGAGAGTAATAGAGCAACAGGAGATTCAGAAGAAGGAGATGCAGCAGCAGGAAATGCAGCAGTATATACGGAAGCAGGAGATGCAGCAGCAGGAGGAGATGCAGCAGAAGGAGGAGAAACACCAGGTAATGCAGCAGCAGGAGATGCAGCATGAGATGCAGCTGCAGGAGATGCAGCGGCAGGAGATGTAGCAGGAGATGCAGCAGTAGATGAATCAGAAGAAGGTGTAGCAGCAAATGCAGGAGATGCAGAAGCAGATGCTGCAACAGATGCATCAGGAGGAGACACAGCAGGAGGTGATGCAGCAGGTAATACAGCAGCAGAAGATGCAGAAGCAGGAGATGCAGAAAGAGATTCAGCAGCAGGAGATGAAGAAGCAGGAAATGCAGCAGTATATACAGAAGCAGGTTATACAGCAACAGGAGATACAGATGGATGAGATACAGCAGGTATTGCAACAGCAGGAGATACAGCAGGAGATGCAGCAGCAGCAGATGCAACAGCAGGAGATGCAGTAGGAGATGGAGATGCAGCAGGAGATGCAGCAACAGGAGATTCATCAGCAGCAGATTCAGCAGTAGACAGAGCAGCAGGAGATGCAGCTGCAGGAGATGCAGAAGCAGAAGATGAAGCAGGAGATGCAGAAAGAGAAGATGAAGCAGGAGATGCAGAAAGAGAAGATGAAGCAGGAGATGCAGCAGCAGCAGATTCCGCAGCAAGAGAAGCAGCAGTAGATGCAGCTGGAGATGCAGAGAATGGAGATGAAGCAGTAGCAGTTGCTGTAAGAGATGCAGCAGCAGGGAATGTAGCAGCAGGAGATTGAGCAGGTTATGCAGCAGCAGATGCAGCAGGAGGAGATGCAGAAGGAGGAGATGCAGTAGGAGATTAAGCAGCAAATGCAGAAGTAGCAGATACAGCAGATGGAGATGCAGCAGCTAATGCAGCAGTAGATGCAGATTCAGCAGCAGATTCAGAAGCAGGAGATGCTGCAGCAGATTCACAGTAGGAGATGCATCAGCAGGAGGTGCAGCAGAAGTAAATGCAGCAGGCTAATCAAGAGGAGGAGCTGCAATAGACGATGCAGGAGTAAGAGATGCAGCAGGAAATCCAGAAGGTAACACAGCAGGAGAAGCTTCAGGAGGAGATGCAGCAAGACATGAAGCAGCAGCAGCAGATGCAGAAACAGAGCAGCAGGAAATGCAAATTCAACAGGAGATGCAATAGGAAGAGAATCTTCAGCAGATGCAGCAGGATATGCATCATGATGAGATGCAGCAGGACATATAGCAGCAGCAGATGCATCGGCAGATGAAGCAGGAAATGCAGCAGAAAGAGATGAATCAGCATCAGATGCAGCCGCAGATGCAGCAGCAGGAGATGCAGCAGCATCTGATGTAGCAGGAGACGCAGAATCAGAAGATGCAGCAGCAGGATATGAAGCAGAAGATGCAGCAGAATATAGAGCAGCAGGAGATGCAGTTGGAGATGCAGCAGGAGAAGCAGCAGCATGAGATAGAGGAGGAGAAAATGCAGCATCAGGAGATTCAGCAGCAGGAAATGCAATAGGAGATACAGAAGCAGGAGATGCAGCAGCAGAGGATACAGCAGGACATTAAGCAGGAGATGCAGCAGGAAGAGATACAGCTGGAGATAGAGCAGCAGGAGATGCAGCAGGATATACAGCTGCTGGAAATGGCAGAGAGAAAGCAGTAGAAAATGCAGGAGCAGATTTAGCAGCAGATTCAGCAAGAGATGCAGCAGGAGGAGATGCAGATAGGGAGGATGCCTCAGGAGATGCAGCAGGGAATGCAGCAGCAGTGGATGTAGTAGCAGGAGTTGCAGAAGGAGATGCAGAAGGATATGCAAAAGCAGGAGTAGCAGCAGGGAATTGTGCAGCAGCGTGTGTAGTAGCAGGAGATGGAGCAGCATAATATGCAGTAGGAGATGGAGCAGCAGAAGAGGAGGAAGCAGGAGATGCTACAGGAGATTCATCACGAGATGACAGAGGAGATGCAGCAGCAGGAGATGCAGAGTAGTACATGAAGAGAAGAAGATGCAGCAGAAGGAAATATAGCAGGAGATTCATCCGCAGGAAATGCAGTAGGAGAGAAAGTAGCAGGAGATGCAGCAGGAGATGCAGCAGGAGAGGATGCAATAGCAGATGCAGCAGCAGATTCAGCAGATGCAGCAGTAGAAGATTGAGAAAGAGCTGCAGCAGGAAATGCAGATGAATATGCAGCAGCAGGAGATACAGCAGGAGATGCATCTGCAGGTGATGCAGAAGGAGATGCAGCGGGTGATGCTCAAGGAGATGCAGCAGGAGATGCAGCAGCAGGATATGCAGCAGAAAGAAGATGACGCTGGAGATGCTTCAATCGCAGGTGCAACATGAGATAGAGCAGGAGATGCAGCAGCAGACGGAGATGCAGAAACAGGAGATGCAGCAGAACGTCATGGAGCAAGAGATGCAGCAGCAGAAGATGAAGCAGCAGGAGATATAGCAGCAGGAGATGCAGCATGGTATACAGCAGGATGAAGTGGAGCAGCAGGGGATGCATCAGTAGATGCAGAAGCAGCAGATACAGCAGGAGATGCAGCAGGAGGAGATGCAGCAGGAGATGCAGCAAGAGGAGATGCAACATGAGATGCAGCGGGGGAGATTCATCAGGAGATGCAGCAGGAGGAGATTCAGTAGGAGATGCAGCAGGAGGAGATTCAGCAGGAGATGCAGCAGAAGAAGATTTAACAAGAGATGCAGCAGGAGGAGGTACAGCAGATGCAGCAGCAGATGCAGCAGCATGAGATGCATAAGAGATGGAGCAGCTATTGATGCAGCAGGAGATGCTGGAGCCGGAAATGCAGAGGGAGATTAAACAGGAGATGCTGCAGCAGGTGCTGAAGCAGCAGATGCAGCAAGAGATGCAGTAGCAGATGTTGCAGGTGGTGCAGCAGTAGGTGAAGCAGCACCAGATGAAGCAGTATATGCTGCAGATGCAGCAGGTAATGCAGCAGGAAGAGATGCAGGAGGAGATGCACAAACAGGAGATGCATCTGCAAGATATAAAGAGCAGCAGATGCAGCAACAATTGGAGCTGCATGAGATGCACCAAAAAATATAGCAGGAGATGCAGCCGAAGGAGATGTAGCAAGAGATGCAGTAGCAGGAGACGCAGCCACAAATGCATTCAGCAGGAGATGCAGTAGGAGATGCAGCAGCAGGAGATTCAGTAGCAGGAGATTCAGCAGCAGATGTAGTAGGATATGCATCATCAGGAGATGCGTCCGCAGATGCATCAGCAGAGAATGCAGCAGGAGATACAGCTAGAGATGCAGGAGAGATGAAGTAGCAGATGCAGCAGCAGCAGGTGCAGGGGAATATCCAGCAGCCGGAGATGTAGCAGGAGATGCAGCAGTACATAAAGTAGCAGCAGATACAACAGCAGATTTAGGAGATGCAGCAGCACGAGATGCAGCAGGAGATAAGCAACAGAAGATACAGAAGGAGATGCAGCAGCAGAAGTTGAAGCAGGAGATGCAGCAGGAAATGCCGCAGGATGCAATGCAGCAGGAGATACAGAAGCAGATGCAGCAGCAGATTAAAAAGATGCAGCAGCAGGAAATGCAGCAGAAGATGCAGCAGGAGGAGATGCAGCTGCAGCTGCGGAGGCAGCAGATGCAGCAGCCATAGATGCAGCAGCAGATGCATCAGGAGATGCAGATTCAGTAGGAAATGTAGCAGCAGAAGCTGCTGCTGCAGATGACGCAGCAGGAGATGCTGCAGAAGGAGATGCAGCAGGAGATGCAGCAGAAGGAAATGCAGCAAGATATGCTGAAGGAAGAGATGCAGCAGGTAATACAGCAGGAGGGGATGCAGTAGGATATGAAGCAGGAGATGCAGCAGCAGGAGATGCAGCAGGGGATGCATATTCAGCAGTAGATTCAGCGAAAATTGGGAAGGAAGATGCAGCAGCAGGAGATGCAGCAGGAGATGCAGCAGGAGATGCAGTTGTAGATGAAGCAGCAGCATATGCAGCAGCAGATGCACCAGATGGAGCAGAAAGAGATGCAGCAGGGAATGAAGCAGCAGATGCAACAGGAAATGGAGCATCAGGAGATGCATCCGCAGATGCCTGAGCAGAGGATGCATCAGGAGATGTAGCAGCAGGAGATACAGAAGCAGAGGATGCAGCAGGAAATGTAGCAGCAGAAGATAGAGAAGCAGGAGATGAAGCAGCAGATGCAGCAGCAGGAGATGCAGGAGGACATCAAGTAGCAGGAGGTGTAGCAGCAGATGCAGCAGTACATGAAGCATTTCCTACTGGTGCATCTCCTGCTGCATTTCTTGGTGCTGCATCTCCTGCTGCTGCAAATTCTACTGCATCTTCTGCTATAGAATCTCCTGCTGCATACCTCCTGCTACGTCTCCTGCTGCTGCATCTCCTCCTGATACATCTGCTGCAGCATCTCCTGCTGCTACTTCACCTGCTGCTGCATCTGCTGCTGTATCACCTGCTGCATAATCTCCTGCTGAATCACCTGCTGCTGCAGTACCTGCTGTATCTTCTGCTGTATCTCCTGTTGCTGCATATCCTGCTTCTGTATATACTGCTGCAACCTCTGACACATCTCCTGCTGCTGCACCTGCTGCTGCATAACGTGCTGCAGCATCTCTTGCTTAATCTCCTGAAGCATCTCCTGCTGCATTTTCTGCTGGTGCATCTCCTGCCTCATATCCTGCTGCTGTGTCTCCTGCTGATGCATGTTTTGCTGCATCTCCTGCTGATGCATCTACTTCTGCATATCCTGCTAATGCATCTACTTCTTCTGCATCTCCAGCATCTGCTTCATCAATTGCTGCTGCATCTCTTATGCATCTCCTTCTGCTGCAGATGCTGCTGCATCTGCTGCTGCTGTACCTCCTCCTGCTGCATCTCCTGTTGCATCTCCTCCTGCTGCATCTCATGTTGCATCTCCTCTTGCTGCATCTCCTGCTGAACCTCCTCCTGCTTAATCTCCTGGTGCATCTCCTGCTACGGAATCTCCGGCTGTATCTGCTGCTTCTGCATCTCCTTCTCCATCTCCTACTACATCTCCTGCTGCTGCATCTTCTGCTTCATATCCAGATGCTTCATCTCCTGCTGCTGTGTCTTCTGCTGAATCTACTGTTGCATCTGCTGCTGATGCATCTGCTGCTGCATCTCATGCTGCTTCATCTCATGCTGCTGCATCTCATGCTGCTTCATCTCATGCTGCTGCATCTCATACTGCATCTCCTGCTGATGACTCTCCTCCTTCTAAATCTCCGCCTGCATCAGCTGCTTCATTTCCTGCGTCTCCTGCTTCTGCATATCCTTTTGCATGTCTTGCTGCTACATCTCCTGTTTCTGCCTCTCCTACTCCTGCATCTCTTCTGCTGCATCTCTTGCTTCTGCATTTCCTGCTCCTGCTTCTCCTAATGCATTTCCTGCTGCATCTCCTCCAGCATTTTCTATTGCTTCAACTCCAGATGCTGCATCTCCTATTGCATCTGCTGGTACTGCATCATATCCTGCCGCATCTCCTGCTCCGTTTTCTTGTGCGTCTGCTGCTTCATGTACTGCTGTATTTTCTGCTGCTGCATCTCCTGCTGCTGCATCTGCTGTTGCATCTCCTGCTACATCTCCTGCTGATGCATCTTCTTCTCTGCAGATCCTGCTGCTTCATCTCCTGCTGCATCTCCTGCTGCTGCATCTTCTTCTCTGCAGATCCTGCTGCTTCATCTCCTGCTGCTTCATCTCCTGCTGAATCCACTGCTCATTTCCTGCGGCTGCATCTCCTGCTGCAGAATCTACGGCTGCAACTTCTGCTTTTGCATCTCATGCTACTGCGTCTGCTGCATCATCTACTCCTGCCTCTCCTCCTACAGCATCTCTTTCTGTATCTCGTGCTACATCTCATGAAGCTGTACCTGCTGAAGCATCTCTTCCTGCTGCATCTCCATATGAATAGGCACCTATTGATGCATCTGCTGCTGCATCTCTTGCTGCTGCATCTCCTTCTGTATCTGCTGTTGAACCTGATGTTGCATCTCTTGCTGCTGCATCTCCTGCTGCTGCATCTCCTTCTGCATCTGCTGTTGAATCTGCTGTTGAAATTCCTGTTGCTGCACCTCTTGCTCCATATGCTTCTGATGCATCTGCAAGTTCATCTTATGATACTGCTATCTTGCAGGTTCTCCTGCTGCTGAATGTCCTGCTGCTGCAAACCCTGCTGCATCTACTGCTGCTGCATCTCCTGTTGCTTCATCATCTACTGCTGCATCTAGTGATTAATCTCCTACTGCTGCATCTGCAGCATTTTCTGCTGCATGTGCTTCTGCTTTATCTAGCGCTGCATCTTCTGCATACCCTGCTGCTACATCTCCTGTTTCTGCATCATCCGCTGCTGTATCTAGTGATTAATCTCCTACTGCTGCATCTGCAGCATTTTCTGCTGCATCTGCGGCTGCTTCATATACTTCTGCATCTCCTCCTGCATCTCCTACTGCTGCGTCTCCTTTATCTGCTGCTGCATCTCCTTCTGCATCACCTGCTACTGAATCCCCTGCTGCTGCATCTCCTGCTGAATCTAAGCCTACCGCATCTCCTGCTGACGCATCTCCTGCTGCCCCTCCTGCTGCAGCATGGCCTGCTGCATCTCCTCTTACTGAATGTCCTGCTGCTGCATCTCCTACTGCTGAATCTGCTGCTGCTTCATACACTGCTGTATCTACTGCTGCCGCATCGCCTGCTGTATCTTCTTCTGCAGCATCTCCTGCTTCCTCTTCTTCTGCTGCATGGCTTGCTGCTGCATCTACTGTTGTTTCGTCTGCTGCTGCATCTCCAGCTGCAGCACCTCATGATGCATCACGTCTTGCTCAATCTCCTGCTGCATATCCTGCTGATACATCTCCTGATACTACAACTGCTTCTGCATCTCCTGCTGCATCTTTTGCGTCTGCATCTCCTTCTCCATCTCCTGCTGGTGAATATTCTCCTGATGGACCTCCTCATGCATCTCTTTCTGTTGCATCTTCTGCGTTTCCTGATGCATCTCTTCCTGCTGCATCTCCTGCTGAAACTCATGCTGATGCATCTGGAGCATTTTCTGCTACATCACCTGCTGATGCATTTCCTGCTGCATCTCCTGCTGCTGGATCTCCTCCTGTATCTCTTGCTGATGAATCTGATGCTGCATCATCTCCTGATGCATCTCCTGCTGCTGCAACTCCTGCTGCTGCATCTCCTGCTGAGTCTCTTGCTGCATCTCCTCCTGCATCTCCCGCTGCATTACATGATGCATATCATCCTGCTGCATGTCCTGCTGCTGCATCTCCATCTTCTATATATACTACTGCAATTCCTGCTGCTGTATCTCCCTATGCCTCATCTGCTGGTACTTAATTTGCTGCTGCATATGCTGCTGCATCTCATGCTGCTGCATCTCCTGCTGCTGTAATTCCTGCGGCTGCACCTCCTCCTGCATCTCTTGCTGCATTTCTTGGTGCTGCATCTTCTGCTGCAGCAAATCCTGCTGCATCTTCTGCTATAGAATCTCCTGCTGCATCTCCTGATGCATAACCTGCTGCTATAGCATCTCCTGCTGCATCTCCTGCTGCATACCTCCTGCTACGTCTCCTGCTGCTGCATCTCCTCCTGATACATCTGCTGCAGCATCTCCTGCTGCTACTTCACCTGCCTCTGCATTAGCTGCTGTATCACCTGCTGCATAATCTCCTGCTGAATCACCTGCTGCTGCAGTACCTGCTGTATCTTCTGCTGTATCTCCTGTTGCTGCATATCCTGCTTCTGTATATACTGATGCATTTCCTGCTGCTTCATTTCTTGCTGCGGAACCTCTTTCTGCCTCTCCTGCTGCGGAATCTGCTGCTACTGCATCCTCTGCTGTATCTACTACTGATGCATCTCCTGCTTTATCTTCTCCTTCTGCATCTACTGCTACATCCTCTGCTTCTGCATCTTCTGCTGCTGCGTCTGCTGCATCATCTCCTCTTGCCTCTCCCCCTACTGCATCTCCGGCTGAATCTCCTGCTGCATCTCCTGATGCTGTATCATCTGAATCATCTCTTCCTGCTGCATCTCCAGCTGAATCTGCAGCCATTGATGCATCTGCTTTTACATCTCCTTCTGTTGCGTCTCCTGCGGCATCTGCTGCTGCATCGGCTGCTGCATCCCGTGCTGCTGCATCTGCAGCTGCTTATCCTGCTGCAGAAATTCCTGCTGAATTTCCTGCTGAATCTGCTGCGGATGCATCTCCGCTGCTTCATCTCCTGCCCTTGCATCTCCTACTGCTGAATCTCCTCCTGAATCTGCTGTGGCATCTCATGTTGCTACATATCCTGCTACATCTCCTGATGCATCTTCTGATGAATATGCATCTCCTGCTGCATCTCCTCTTGCTGCATATTCCTGCTACTGCATCTCCTAATGCATCTCCTGTAGCTTAATCTCCTGCTTTTGCATCTCCTGCTTTATCTCCTTCTGATGCATATCTTGCTGCTGCATCTCCTGCTGCTTCATCTGCTTCTACATCTCCAGCTGCATCTCCTGCTGCTGTATCTCAGGGTACACCTCCTCTTGCTCAATCCCCTGCTGCTACATCTCCTGCTACTGCATCTCCTTCTGCATCTCCTGCTGCATCTCCTACTACATGTCTTGCGGCTGAATCTCCTGCTCCATCTCCTGCTGGTGAATCTTCTCCTAATCGATCTCCTTAAGCATCTCTTCCTGCTGCATCTCCTGCTGAATCAATTACTGCTGCATCTGCAGTATTTGCTGCAACATCTCCTGCTGCTTCACATACTACTGAATCTTCTGCTACATATCCTTCTGCTACATCTGCTGCTGCTATATCTCTTGCTGCATCTACTGTGTCTTCATCTCCTACTTCGTCTCCTGCTGCTTCTCATTCTCTGCATCTTCTTCTCTGCATTTCCTGATACTGCTTCACCTGCTGCTGCACATCTTGCTGCTGCAACCCTTGCTGCTCCATCTCCTTCTCCATATCCTTCTGATAAATCTGCGGATTCATCTTATGATAGTGCTTTCTTGCTGGGTCTCCTTCTTCTGTATCTCCTGCTGCTGCAAACCCTGCTGCATCTACTGCTGCTGCATTTCAAGCTGCATCTGCTGCTGCTCTATCTCCTGCGGCAGCGGCTGCTGGTGCATTTTCTGATGCATTGTCTGCTACTTCATCTCTTTCTGCTGCATCTCTTGCTGCTTCATGTACTGCTGCAACTCTTGCTGCATCTCCTACTGTTGCATTTCATGCTGCTGCATGTCCTGCTCCTGCATCTGATGCTTCATCTCCTGCTGATGCATCTCCTGCTTCTGCATATCTTGCTGCATCTCCTGCTGCTGCATGGCCTGCTGGCGAATCTCTTGCAGTTTTTGCTACATCTGCTGTAGATTCACCTACTGTTGAATCTCCTGCTGCTGGATGTCCTCGTGCACCTCCTGCTGCTGCATCTGTTGCTACATCTGTTACTGCATCTCCTGCAGCTGCATCTCCTGTTGCATCTCCTACTGCTGAATCTCGTGCTACTGCATTCTCTGCTGCATATATTGCTGCTGCATCTCCTGCTGCTTCGTCTGATGCTACAAATCCTGCTCTGTCTCCTGCTGTGGAATCTCCTGCTGCATCTACGTCTGCATCTCCATCTGCTGCATCTGCATCATCAGGACATTCTGAAGGAGATGCAGCAACAGGATATGCAGCCACAGCACTGCAGCAGCAGATTCAGCTGCAGGAGATGCAGCCGTAGGAGATGAAGCAGCAGAAGAAGCAGCAGGAGATGAAGAAGCAGGAGAAGCAGCAGGAGATGAAGAGGCAGGAGATGCAGCAGCTGCAGAATCAGCAGGAGATGCAGCAGGAGAAACAGTAGCAGGAGATGCAGCAGAATAAGCTGTAGCAGGAAATGAAGAAGAAGTAGATGCAGCGTGGGGTGCAAAAGCAGGTAATGCAGCAGCAGGAGATGCAGTAGGAGATGCAGCAGGAAGTGTAGCAGTGGTTAAGCTTCAGACGTAGAAGATGTAGAAGGATATGAAGTAGCAGTACATGTAAGAGAGGATGGAGCAGCCGGGGATGCAGCAGCAGGAGATGTAGCAGCAGGAGAGTCATCAGCACGACATGCCTCATGAGATGCAGCAGGAGGAGATGCAGCAAGAGGAGATGCAGCAGTAGGAGATGCATCAAGAAACAAAGCAGGAGCTGGAGCAGCAGGAGATGAAGCACTACGAGATGCAGCAGGAGATATAGCATAAGGCGATTCTTCAGTAGGAGATACAGCAGCAGGAGCTGCAGTAGGACATGAAGCAGGAGATGCAGCCGCAGGAGATGCAGCAGAAGATGCAGCAGGAAATGTAGCAGGGTATATCTCAAGAGATGCAGAAGAAGGAGACTCAAAAGTATTTGCAGCCGAAAGAGATGCAGCAGTAGATGCAGCAGTATGAGATGCTTCATCAGGAGATGCAGGCAGCAGACAAAAGGGGAGATTCAGATTGAGAAGGAGATGCAGTAGCAGGAGATGCAGCAGCATACGCAACAGCAGGAGATGCAGCAGGAAGTGAAGCAGCACCAGATGCAGCAGCATATGCTGCAGATGCAGTAGAAGGAGATTCAACAAGAGATGCATCAGGAAGAGATACAGGAGGATATGCAGAAAAAGAGGCAGCTACAAGAGATGCATCAGGAAATGCACCAGCAGGATATATATCACCAGTAAAGGCAGCTGGAGATAAACCAGCAGGAGATGCAGCAGGAAATGCAGCAGTAGGAGATGCAGCAGGAGAGGCAGCAGCAGGAGAAGGAGATGCAGCATGAGATATAGTAGGAGATGCAGCATGAGATGAAGCACTAGGAGATGTAGGATGGAGAGGCAGCAGGAGATGCAGAAGTGGATGCAACAGCAGTAGATGCAGCAGCTAATGAAAGAGAAGATGTAAAATCAGTAGGAGATACAGTAGCTAGAGATTGCACAGGAGATGAACAAGAAGGAGATGCAGAAGCAGGAGATTCTGTAGCAGGATATGCAGCAGATGCAGCGGCACGAGAAGCAGATGGAGATGCAGCAGGAGATGAACAGGAGATGTAGAAGAAGGAGATTCAGCAGCAGTAGATGCAGCAGGAGATGCAGCAGCAGGATATTCATCAGCAAGAAATGCAGCAGGACATGTAGCAGGTAGGATATGCAGCATCAGGAAATGCAGCAGCAGATGCAGTAGGAGGTGATGCAGCAGCAGGAAATTCCGAAGGAGATGCAGCAAGAGATTCAGCACGTGATGAAGCAGCAGAAGTAGCAGAAGATGCAGGTGGAGGAGATACAGCAGCCCCAGATGCAGCAGGAGATGCAGAATCAGTAGATGCAGCAGCAGCAGATGCAGGAGGAGATGCAGGAGTCTCTGAAGCAGTAGATGCAACGGGAGATTCAGCAGCAGGAATTACAGGAGAAAATGCAGCACTAGATAGAGTAGGAGATGAAGCATCAGGAGAAGCAGAACCAGATGTAACTGGAGATGCATCAGGAGATGTAGTAGAGATGCAGCAGCAGATACTGCATGAGATGCAGCAAAAGGAGATGAAGCAGCAGAAGGAGCGGCAGGAGATGAAGAAGCAGGAGATGCAGCAGCAGCAGAATCAGCAGGAGGTGAAGTAAAAGAAGCAGTAGCAGGAGATGTAGCAGAAGATGCATCAGAGTTGCAGCAGAGTATGCTGCAGGATATGTAGATGAAGCAGATGCAGGACTAAGTGATGAAGATGCAGATGCAGCAGGAGTTGCAGGAGAATATGCCGCTGCAGCAGATGCAGGAGTAAGAGATGCAGGAGCAGATGCAGACGGAATTGCAGCAGAAGATACAGCAGCGGAAGCAGCAGATTCATTAGCAGACGCAGTATGAGATGCAGCAAACAGAGATGCAGAAGTAGGTGCAGGATATGCAACAGCATGAGATGCAGTATCCAGAAATGCAGTAGGAGTTGCAGGACCAGGGGATGTAGCAGCAGATGCAGCAGGAGGAGATGCAGCAGGATATGCAGCAGCAGGAGATACTTTAGGAGATGCAGCAGCAGGAGATGCAGCAGTAGGAGATGCAGCAGGCGATGCAGAAGAAGGGGATGCCGCAGCATTTGCAGCAGCAGGAGATGCAGCAGGATAAGCAACAGCAGGAGAGACAGAAGCAGAGGATTCAGCAGCAGATGCAGCACTATTAGATGGAGTAGCAGCAGATGCAGTAGTAGATGCAGCAGCAGATGCAGCACCACATTTATCGGGAGATGCAGCAGCAGTATATATAGTAGCGGGAGATGCAGCAGCAGTATTTGCAGTAGCAGGAGATGCAGCAGCAGGAGGTGTAACAGGAGATACAACAGCTGGAGATGTAGCAGCAGCAGATGCAGCAGTAGTTTATAAAGAAGGAGCAGGATATGCAGCAGCAGCAGCTGCATCAGCAATGAAGCAGGAGATGAATCGGTGATTCAGCAGAAAGAGATGCCGCAGCAAATGCAGCAGCAGGAGATGCAGCAGCAGGAGATGTAAAAGGAAGAAATGCAGCAGGAAATGAAGCACCAGGAATTGTCACAGCAGAAGATGTAGGATCATGAGTTTCAGCACTAAGAGATGCAGCAGGAAACGCAGCAGCAGATGCTGCAGCAGCAGATGCAGCAGCAGCAGATGCAGGAGGAGATTCAGCAGCAAGAGATGAAGAGAAGGTGATGCAGAAAATCAGATGCAGCAGCTTGAGGTGCAGCAGCAGGAGATGCAGCTGGAGATGCAGCAGCATCAGATGAAGCAGCAGATATAGCACAGGAGAATCAGCTGGAAATCCTGCGGCCGGAGATGCAGAAGTAGGCGATATATCAGGAGATGCTGCAGGAATCGCAGCAGCATGAGATGCAGTAGGAATTGCAGCAGCAGGAGATTCAGTATCAGGAGATGCAGCAAAAGATGCATCAGCAAGAGCTGATTTAGCAGGAGATGCTTCAGCAGGATATGCAGCAGGAGATGCATCAGCAGGAAATGCTTCATGTACTGCTGCATCTCCCGATAAAATTCCTGCTGCTGCATCTCCTGCTGCTTCTCCTGCTGTTTCTCCTGCTGCTTCTCCTGCTACATTTCCTGCTGCAACTGCTGCTGCATCTACTGCTGCTTCATCTACTGCTGCATCTCCTAGTACATCTCCTATTGTTTCATATTTTTCTATATCTCCAGCTGCATCTACTGCTGCTGCCTCTGCTGCTGCATGTGCTGCTGCTATTTCTCGTGCTCCATCTCCTCCTGCTGAATCACCTGCTGCATCCCCTCCTGGTGCATCTGCAGCATCTCCTTCTTCATCTGGTGCTGCTTCACCTACTGCTGCAAACTCTGAGACATCTCCTGCTGCTGCACCTGCTGCTGCATAACGTGCTGCAGCATCTCTTGCTTAATCTCCTGAAGCATCTCCTGCTGCATTTTCTGCTGGTGCATCTCCTGCCTCATATCCTGCTGCTGTGTCTCCTGCTGATGCATGTTTTGCTGCATCTCCTGCTGATGGATCTACTTCTGCATATCCTGCTAATGCATCTACTTCTTCTGCATCTCCGGCTCCAGCATCTGCTTCATCAATTGCTGCTGCATCTCTTATGCATCTCCTTCTGCTGCAGATGCTGCTGCATCTGCTGCTGCTGTACCTCCTCCTGCTGCATCTCCTGTTGCATCTCCTCCTGCTGCATCTCATGTTGCATCTCCTCTTGCTGCATCTCCTGCTGAACCTCCTCCTGCTTAATCTCCTGGTGCATCTCCTGCTACGGAATCTCCGGCTGTATCTGCTGCTTCTGCATCTCCTTCTGCATCTCCTACTACATCTCCTGCTGCTGCATCTTCTGCTTCATCTCCAGATGCTTCATCTCCTGCTGTGTCTTCTGCTGAATCTACTGTTGCATCTGCTGCTGATGCATCTGCTGCTGCATCTCATGCTGCTTCATCTCATGCTGCTGCATCTCATACTGCATCTCCTGCTGATGACTCTCCTCCTTCTAAATCTCCGCCTGCATCAGCTGCTTCATTTCCTGCATCTCCTGCTTCTGCATATCCTTTTGCATGTCTTGCTGCTACATCTCCTGTTTCTGCCTCTCCTACTCCTGCATCTCTTCTGCTGCATCTCTTGCTTCTGCATTTCCTGCTCCTGCTTCTCCTAATGCATTTCCTGCTGCATCTCCTCCAGCATTTTCTATTGCTTCAACTCCAGATGCTGCATCTCCTATTGCATCTGCTGGTACTGCATCATATCCTGCCGCATCTCCTGCTCCGTTTTCTTGTGCATCTGCTGCTTCATGTACTGCTGTATTTTCTGCTGCTGCATCTCCTGCTGATGCATCTGCTGTTGCATCTCCTGCTACATCTCCTGCTGCTGCATCTTCTTCTCTGCAGATCCTGCTGCTTCATCTCCTGCTGCTTCATCTCCTGCTGAATCCACTGCTCATTTCCTGCAGCTGCATCTCCTGCTGCAGAATCTACGGCTGCAACTTCTGCTTTTGCATCTCATGCTACTGCGTCTGCTGCATCATCTACTCCTGCCTCTCCTCCTACAGCATCTCTTTCTGTATCTCGTGCTACATCTCATGAAGCTGTACCTGCTGAAGCATCTCTTCCTGCTGCATCTCCATATGAATAGGCATCTATTGATGCATCTGCTGCTGCATCTCTTGCTGCTGCATCTCCTTCTGTATCTGCTGTTGAACCTGATGTTGCATCTCTTGCTGCTGCATCTCCTGCTGCTGCATCTCCTTCTGCATCTGCTGTTGAATCTGCTGTTGAAATTCCTGTTGCTGCACCTCTTGCTCCATATCCTTCTGATGCATCTGCAAGTTCATCTTATGATACTGCTATCTTGCAGGTTCTCCTGCTGCTGAATGTCCTGCTGCTGCAAACCCTGCTGCATCCACTGCTGCTGCATCTCCTGTTGCTTCATCATCTACTGCTGCATCTAGTGATTAATCTCCTACTGCTGCATCTGCAGCATTTTCTGCTGCATGTGCTTCTGCTTTATCTAGCGCTGCATCTTCTGCATACCCTGCTGCTACATCTCCTGTTTCTGCATCATCCGCTGCTGTATCTAGTGATTAATCTCCTACTGCTGCATCTGCAGCATTTTCTGCTGCATCTGCTGCTGCTTCATATACTTCTGCATCTCCTCCTGCATCTCCTACTGCTGCGTCTCCTTTATCTGCTGCTGCATCTCCTTCTGCATCACCTGCTACTGAATCCCCTGCTGCTGCATCTCCTGCTGACTCTAAGCCTACCGCATCTCCTGCTGACGCATCTCCTGCTGCCCCTCCTGCTGCTGCATAGCCTGCTGCATCTCCTCTTGCTGAATGTCCTGCTGCTGCATCTCCTACTGCTGAATCTGCTGCTGCTTCATACACTGCTGTATCTACTGCTGCCGCATCGCCTGCTGTATCTTCTTCTGCCGCATCTCCTGCTTCCTCTTCTTCTGCTGCATGGCTTGCTGCTGCATCTACTGCTGTTTCGTCTGCTGCTGCATCTCCAGCTGCAGCACCTCATGATGCATCACGTCTTGCTCAATCTCCTGCTGCATATCCTACTGATACATCTCCTGATACTACATCTGCTTCTGCTTCTCCTGCTGCATCTTTTGCGTCTGCATCTCCTTCTCCATCTCCTGCTGGTGAATATTCTCCTGATGGACCTCCTCATGCATCTCTTTCTGTTGCATCTTCTGCGTTTCCTGATGCATCTCTTCCTGCTGCATCTCCTGCTGCTGGATCTCCTCCTGTATCTCTTGCTGATGAATCTGATGCTGCATCATCTCCTGATGCATCTCTTGCTGCTGCATCTCCTGCTGCTGCAACTCCTGCTGCTGCATCTCCTGCTGAGTCTCTTGCTGCATCTTTTCCTGCATCTCCCGCTGCATTACATGATGCATATCATCCTGCTGCATGTCCTGCTGCTGCATCTCCATCTTCTATATATACTGCTGCAATTCCTGCTGCTGCATCTCCCTATGCCTCATCTGCTGGTACTTAATTTGCTGTTGCATATGCTGCTGCATCTCATGCTGTTGCATCTCATGCTGCATCTCATGCTACTGTATTTCCTGCGGCTGCACCTCCTCCTGCATCTCCTGCTGCATTTCTCGGTGCTGCATCTTCTGCTTCTGCAAATCCTGCTGCATCTCCTGCTATAGAATCTCCTGCTGCATCTCCTGATGCATAACCTCCTGCTATAGAATCTCCTGCTGCATCTCCTGCTGCATACCTCCTGCTACGTCTCCTGCTGCTGCATCTCCTCCTGATACATCTGCTGCAGCATCTCCTGCTGCTACTTCACCTGCTGCACCATCTGCTGCTGTATCACCTGCTGCATAATCTCCTGCTGAATCTCCTACTGCTGCAGTACCTGCTGTATCTTCTGCTGTATCTCCTGTTGCTGCATATCCTGCTTCTGTATATACTGATGCATTTCCTGCTGCTTCATTTCCTGCTGCGAAATCTCTTTCTGCCTCTCCTGCTGTGGAATCTGCTGCTACTGCATCCTCTGCTTTATCTACTACTGATGCATCTCCTGCTTTATCTTCTCCTTCTGCATCTACTGCTACATCCTCTGCTTCTGCATCTTCTGCTGCTGCGTCTGCTGCATCATCTCCTCTTGCCTCTCCCCCTACTGCATCTCCGGCTGAATCTCCTGCTGCATCTCCTGATGCTGTATCATCTGAATCATCTCTTCCTGCTGCATCTCCAGCTGAATCTGCAGCCATTGATGCATCTGCTTTTGCATCTCCTTCTGTTGCGTCTCCTGCGGCATCTGCTGCTGCATCGGCTGCTGCATCCTGTGTTGCTGCATCTGCTGTTGCATCTGCAGCTGTTTATCCTGCTGCAGAAATTCCTGCTGAATCTGCTGCTGGATCTGCTGCGGATGCATCTCCTGCTGCTTCATCTCCTGCTCTTGCATCTCCTACTGCTGAATCTCCTCCTGAATCTGCTGTGGCATTCTCATGTTGCTACATATCCTGCTACATCTCCTGATGCATCTCCTTCTGCATATGCATCTCCTGCTGCATCTCCTCTTGCTGCATATTCTGTGGCATCTCCTGCCGCATATTTTGCTATTCCATCTCCTGCTGCATCTCCTGCTGAATATGTCTACCCTGCTGCATCTCCTGCTGCAGTGTCTAATGGTATATCTCCTGCTGCATCTGCTGCTGCTGCATCTCCGTCTTCTGTATCTACTGCTGCATTTCCTGCTGCTGCATCTCCCTCTGCCTCCTCTGCTGGTACTTAATTTGCTGCTGCATATGCTGCTGCATCTCATGCTGCTGCATCTCATGCTGCATCTCCTGCTGCATTTCTTGGTGCTGAATCTCCTGCTGCTGCAACTCCTGCTTCTGTAATGCCTGCTGCATTTCCTGCTACTGCATCTGCTCCTACTGCATCTCCTGCTGCATCTTTTCTTGCTGCATTTTGCCTTGCATTTCTGGCTACTGCATATCCTTGATCAGCTGCTGCATCTGCTGCTGCTTCATGTACTGCTGCATCTCTTGCTGCATCTCCTGCTGATGCACTTCATGCTGCTGCATCTGCTGTCGCATATCCTGCTGCATCTGATGTTTCCACATCTCTTGATGTTGCATTTCCTGCAGCATTTGCTGCGGCTGCAATTCCTGCTGCATCTGCTGCTGCTGCATCTCTGGCCGCATCTCCTGCTGCATCTCTGGCTGCATCTCCTGCTGCATCTTATGCTGCTGCATCTCATCCTGCTGCATCTCCTGCTGCATTTGCTTCTGCATTTCTATTTCATCTCTAGCTTCATCTTCTGCTGCTGCATCTCCTTCTGTATCTTCTGCGGTTTCAGATCCTGCTGCATCTCCTCTGCTACATCTCCTGAATCTGCTGTTGTATCTGCTGCTACTTCATGTACTGCGGCATCTCCTGCTGCATTTCCTTCTGATGTATCTCCTGCTGCTGGATTTCCTCCTGCATCTGCTGCCGCTGCATCTGCTGCTTTATCTTATGCTGCTTTATCTCCAGCGGTATCTCTTGCTTCTGTATCTCCTCCTACATGCTCTGCCGATGCTTCTGCGGATGCATCTGCTGATGCTACATATCTTCTTACATCTCCTGATGCATCTCCTTCTGAATATGCATCTCCCAATGCATCTCTTCCTGCTGCACATTCTGCGGCATCTCCTGCTGCGTCTCCTCCTACATCTCCACCTGCTTCATCTCCTGCTGCTGAGTCTTCGGCTGAATCTACTGCTGCATCTGCTGTTGATGCATCTGTTGCTGCTGCATCTGCTGCTGCATCTGCTGCTGCATCTCCTGCTGCTGCCTCTCCTGCTGCTGCATCTCCCCCCGTTAAATCTCCTCCTGCATCAGCTGCTGCATTTCCTGCATCTTCTACTGCTGCATCTCCTGCTTCTGCATATCCTTTTGTATGTCTTGCTGCTTCATCTCCTGTTTCTGCCTCTCCTACTGCTGCATCTGCTGCTGATGCATCTGTTGCTGATGCATCTGCTGCTGCATCTCATGCTGCTTCATCTGCTGCATCTCCTGCAGCATTTTCTATTGCTTCAGCCACAGATGCTGCATCTCCTACTACATTTGCTGGTACTGCATCATATCCTGCCGCATCTCCTGCTCCGTTTTCTTGTGCATCTGCTGCTTCATGTACTGCTGTATTTTCTGCTGCTGCATCTCCTGCTGATGCATCTGCTGTTGCATCTCCTGCTACATCTCCTGCTGCTGCATCTTCTTCTCTGTAGATCCTGCTGCTTCATCTCCTGCTGCTTCATCTCCTGCTGAATCCACTGCTCATTTCCTGCGGCTGCATCTCCTGCTGCAGAATCTACGGCTGCAACTTCTGCTTTTGCATCTCATGCTACTGCGTCTGCTGCATCATCTACTCCTGCCTCTCCTCCTACAGCATCTCTTTCTGTATCTCGTGCTACATCTCATGAAGCTGTACCTGCTGAAGCATCTCTTCCTGCTGCATCTCCATATGAATAGGCACCTATTGATGCATCTGCTGCTGCATCTCTTGCTGCTGCATCTCCTTCTGTATCTGCTGTTGAACCTGATGTTGCATCTCTTGCTGCTGCATCTCTTGCTGCTGCATCTCCTTCTGCATCTGCTGTTGAATCTGCTGTTGAAATTCCTGCTGCTGCATCTCCTACTTCTGCATCTCCTTCTGCATCTCCTTCTGCAGCTCCTGTTGCTGCATCTCCTGCTTCTTCATCTCCTGCTCCTGAATCTTCTGCTTCTGTATCTCCTGCTAAAGCTCTTGCTTCATCTGCTTCATCTCCTGCTGCTGCATCTTCTGCTATTGAATCTCCTGCTGCTTCATGTCCTGCTGCTGCATAATCTGCTGCATCTCCTGATGCTGCATCTCGTGATGCATCTCCTGCTGCTGAATCTCCTGCTAATACATCTCCTGCTGATGCATAACCTGCTGCATCTTCGACTGCTGCATTTCCGACTGCTGCATCTCCTGCTACTGAATCTCCTGCTGCTGCATCTGCTCGTGCTGTATATGCTACTGCATCTGCTGCAGGATCTCCTTCATCTGCCTCTCATGCCACATCTCCCGCCGATGCATCTCCTGCTTCTCTATATCTTGCTCAATCTACTGCTGCTGCATACCCAGCTGCATCTCCTGCTGCGGCATCTCCTGCATCTTTTGGTGCATCTGCTGTAGATTAATCTATTGCTGCATCTCCTGCTGCTGATTTTGATATCCTCCTGCATCACCTGATGCTCAATCTGCTGCTACTGCAAACACTGCTGCATCTCCTGCTGCTGCATATCCTCCTGCATCTCCTGCTGAACGTGCTCCAGTATCTGCCTAGTCTTAGTCTCCTGCTGCTGAATCTCCTGCTTCAGCATCGTCGTCTGACTGTGCTGCTGAATGTGCTGCTGCATCTCCTGCTGCACCTCCTGCTTAATATGCATCTCCTGCTGCTGCATCTCCTGCTGCTGTATCCCCTGCTTCTTCATCCTCAGTTTCATCTACTACTACTGCATGTGCTGCTATATCTTCTGCTCCTGAATTAACTTCTTCTGCATGTGCTGCTGCATGTGCTGCTACATCTTCTGCTGCTGGATTTATTTCTGCTGCATGTGCTGCTGCATCACCTGCTACTGAATCCCCTGCTGCATTCGTGTTGCATCTCCTGTTGCTGTGCCTCCTGCTACTGTGTCTCAGGTGCATCTCCTGCTGCTGCATCTCTTGATGCTGGATCTCTTGATGCATCACCTGCTGTTGAATCTCCTGCTGCATCTCCTGATGATGCATCTCCTGATGATGCATCTCCTGATGCATCTCCTGCTGAATCTCCTCCTGCTGCTTCATCCCCTGATCTGCTGCTGTATGTGCTGCTACATCTCCTACTGCTCTACTTCCTCCGCCTGGATCTCTTCCTGCATCTATTGCTGCTGCATCCTCTGCTGAAACCCCTGATGCTGCATCTCTGTCTGCAACTACCTCTGATGCATCAGCGGATTCATCTGATGATGCATATCCTCTGATTCATCTCCTGCTGCTCAATCTCCTGCTGTTGCCTACCCTGCTGCATCTACTGCTGCTTCATACCCTACTTCATCTACTGCTGCTGCATTACCTGCTGTTTCTCCTGCTGCTGCGTTTCCTACTGAAATTCCTGCTGCTGCATCTCCTTGTGCTCTATCTCTTGCTTATGAATCTCCTGCCACTGCATCTCTTACAGAATCTGCTTCTGAATCTGCTGCTGCATCTACTGCTGCTGCATCTCCTGATGCTACATTTCCTGCTACTGCATCTCCTAATGCATCTCCTGTAGCTTAATCTCCTGCTTTTGCATCTCCTGCTTTATCTCCTTCTGATGCATATCTTGCTGCTGCATCTCCTGCTGCTTCGTCTGCTTCTACATCTCCAGCTGCATCTTTTGCTGCTGCATCTCAGGGTACACCTCCTCTTGTTCAATCCCCTGCTGCATAACCTGCTGCTACATCTCCTGCTACTGCATCTCCTGCTGCATCTCCTGCTCCATGTCTTGCGGCTGAATCTCCTGCTCCATCTCCTGCTGGTGAATCTTCTCCTAATCGATCTCCTTAAGCATCTCTTCCTGCTGCATCTCCTGCTGAATCAATTGCTGCTGCATCTGCAGCATTTGCTGCAACATCTCCTGCTGCTTCACATACTACTGCATCTTCTGCTACATATCCTTCTGCTGCATCTGCTGCTGCTATACCTCTTGCTGCATCTACTGTGGCTTCATCTCCTTCTACTGCTTCTCATTCTCTGCATCTTCTTCTCTGCATCTCCGGATACTGCTTCACCTGTTGCTGCATCTGCAGCTGCACATCTTGCTGCTGCAACTTGTGCTGTTCCATCTCCTGCTCCATATCCTTCTGATACATCTGCAGATTCATCTTATGATGGTGCTTTCTTGCTGGGTCTCCTGCTTCTGCCTCTCCTGCTGCTGCAATCCCTGCTGCATCTACTGCTGCTGCATTTCCAGCTGCATCTGCTGCTGCTTTATCTTCTGCTGCTGCGCCTGCTAGTGCATTTCCTAGATGCATTTTCTGCTGCTTCAGCTCTCTTTGCTGCATCTCTTGCTGCTTCATGTACCGCTGCATCTCCTATTGCTGCATCTTTTGCTGCTGCATCTGCTGCTGCATCTCCTGCTCCTGCATCTGATGCTTCATCTCCTGCTGATGCATCTCCTGCTTCTGCATATCGTGCTGCATCTCCTGCTGCTGCATCGCCTGCTGGCAAATCTTGTGCATCTTTTGCTGCATCTGCTATAGATTCAGCAGCATAAATGCAAGATTTAAATTGAGAAGGAGATACAGTAGCAGGAGATGCAGCAGCATACGCAACAGCAGGAGATGCTGCAGGAGGTGAAGCAGCACCAGATGAAGCAGCATATGCTGCAGATGCAGTAGAAGGAGATTCAACAGGAGATGCAGCAGGAAGAGATGCAAGAGGAGATGCAGAAAAAGAGGCAGCTACAGGAGATGCATCAGGAAATGCACCAGGAGGATATGCATCACCAGTAAAGGCAGCAGGAGATGAAGCAGCAGGAGATGCAGTAGGATATGCAGCAGTAGATTTAGCAAGAGGAGATTCACCATGAGATGCAGCAGTAGGAGATGCAGCAGGAGAGGCAGCAGGAGATGCAGCAGCAGGAGAGGAAGAAGGAGATGCAGCATGAGATGAAGCACGAGGAGATGTAGGATGGAGAGGCAGCAGAAGGAGATGCAGAAGTGGATGCAACAGCAGTAGATGCAGCAGCTAATGAAAGAGGAGATGTGGAATCAGTAGGAGATACAGTAGAGCCAAAATTTGATGGTAGCACCTTCCTGCGGTACTTGTGCTGAACGTTCTCAAATCTTGAACTGACGCTTCAAATGTTGCAATTCACAAGCCTAGAGTGATAATTCTACAATTCGTCTTTTGCAGTAATGCAGGAGCAGGAGATGCAGCATGTGATGCAGCAAGAGATACTCAGCAGTAGATGCAGAAGCAGGAGATTCATTAGGAGATGCAGCAGGAGATGCTTCAGCAAATGCAGCAGTGGGAGATGTAGCAGGAGATACTGATTCTGCAGGAGACGAAGCAGCAGAAGTAGCAGCAGATGTAGCAGTAGATGCTGATTCTGCAGGAGGTGCAACAGCGGGAGATGCTGTAGGAAATGCAGCAGCAGAAGATACAGAAGCAGGAGATTCAGCAGGAGGTGCAGGATCCGGAGATACATAAAGAGATGCAATTCAGAATCAGCAGCAGGAGCTTAAGCAGTAGAAAGTGAAGCAGGAGATGCAGTAGAAGATGCAGCAGGAGGTTCTGCAGGACATAAATTGCATCAGGAGCAGGATAAATTGCAGGAGATGCAGCAGCAAGAAACACGGCATCAGGAGATGCTGCAGAAACTGCAGCAGCCGGAGATGAAACAGAAGGAGGTTCAGCATCAGGAGATGCACAAGTAAATGAAGAAGCAGGAGATACAGCAGGAGATACAGCAGTAGCAGATGAAGCAGTAGATGCAAAAGGAGATGCAGCAGTAGCAGATGAGGCAGCAGATGCAGAAAGCGATTCAGCAGCAGATACAGCAGCAGATGTAGAAGCAGTTGCAGCAGGAGATGCAGCAGCAGATGCAGCAGCAGTTGCAGCAGGAGATGCAGCAGCAGATGATGCAGCACCAGATGCAGAAGCAGTTGCAGCAGGAGATGACGCAGTATGAGATGCAGCAGCAGGAGATGCAGTTGCAGCAGCAGGAAATACCGCAGCAGAATATGTTGCAGAATATGCAGCAGCAGGGGATGAAGCCAGAGATGCAGTAGGATGAGATACAGAAGTAGGAGCTGCAAATGGAGATTCAGTAGGAAGAGAGGCAGCTGGAGTTGCTGCATCAGGACATGAAGAATAGATTCAGAAGTAGATAGAGCAGTAGGGGATGTAACAGGAGAGGCTGCAGCAGGACATGCAGCAGGAGATGCAGCAACAAAATAATCAGGAAGATTTAAATAGAAATCAGATGTAGCAGCAGATGCAGCAGCAGGAGATTCAGAATCAGGAAGCAGCAGCCGTAGGAGATGCAGGAACAGGAGATGCAGCAGGACATGTAGGAGGATATGCAGATGCAAGAGATGAAGGTGATGCAGCAGCATGAGATGAAGAAGAAAGAGATGCAGTAGGGGAGGCAGGAAAAATTAATGTAGCAGCAGATGCAGTGGGAGGAGATGCAACAGGATTTGCAGCAGGGGTAGATGCAGCAGCAGATGCAGCAGAAGTGGCAGATGATGCAGCAGCCCGAGATGCAGGGGATTCATCAGGAGATGCAGCAGTGGGAGATACAGCAGCAGGAGATGGAGCAGCAGCAGATACAGCAAGAGAACATAAAGCAGAAAATGCCGAGCATAGATTTAGTAGGAGATGCAACAGCAAGAGATGCAGCAGCAGGAGATGCAGCTGGAGAATCAGCAGGAGGAGAGGTAGCAGTAGATGCAGCAGCAGGAAATGAAGAAGCAGGTGATGCAGTATAAAGCTCTGCAGCACAAGATGCAGCAGGAGATATAGAGGCAGGTTATGAAGCAGCAGCAGGAGGTGCAGCAAGAGATGCAGCAGCAAATGCAGCAGCAGGTGCAGCAACAGGAGATGCAGCAGCAGGATGTGAAGCAAAAGCTGCAACAGCAGCAGATGCAGCAGGAGGTGCAGCAAGAGATGCAGCAGCAGGACATGCTACAGGAGGTGCAGCAGCAAATTCAGCAGCAAATGCAGCAGCAGATTCAGAAGAATTGCAATAGCAGGAAGTGCAGCATCATGACACACAGCAGGTGATACAGCAGCAGGATGTGCATCAGGAGGTGCATATTCAGCAGGAGATGCAGCAGGAGATTCAGAAGAAGGAGATGCAGTAGGAGATACAGCATGATATAAAGAAACAGCAGACTCAGCAGCGTGAATAAAGAAGCAGGAGATGCATCTGAAGCACATACAGCATCAGGAGATGCAGCAGCAAGAATTGCAGCGGGAGATGCGGCAGTATTAGTTGGAGTAGTAGGAGGTACAGTAGCAGATGCAGCACCACATTTCTCGGGAGATGCAGCAGCAGTATATGCAGTAGCGGGAGATTCAGCAGCAGGAGATGCAACAGAGATGCAACCGCTGGAGATGCAGCAGCAGGAGATGCAGCAGCAGGAGATATAGGAGATGCAACAGAGATGCAACAGCTGGAGATGCAGCAGCAGGAGATTCAGCAGCAGGAGATTCAGCAGCAGGAGATGTAGGAATTGATGCAGGAGGAGATGCAGCAGTAGGTGCAGCAGGAGATATAGTACCAGGAGATTTCGCTGCAGAAGATGTAGAAGAGATGATGCAGATGGAGATGCAGATTCAGCAGGAGAAGCAGGAACAAAAGATTCTATGGAAGATGCAGAAGCAGGAGATGCTGCAGAGAACGCAGCATCAAGAGACACAGCACCGATAGATGCAGTACAAAATACAGCAGCAGGAGATACAGTAGGAGATGAAGCAGCAGGAGAAGCCACATCAGGAGATGCAATAGGATATGCTGAATCCGGATATGCAGCAGTAGGATACGCAACAGTAGTTTATAAAGCAGCAGGAGATGCATCAGCAGCAGCTGCATCAGCAATGCAGCAGGAGGTGAATGGGAGATTCAGCAGAAAGAGATGCCGCAGCAGATGCAGCAGCAGATGTAGATTCAGCAGGAGAAGCAGGAACAGGAGGTGCTGCAGCAGATGCAGCAGCAGGAGATGCAGCAGCAGGAGATGTAAAAGGAAGAAATGCAGCAGGAAATGAAGCACCAGAAATTGCAATAGCAGAAGATGCAGGAACATGAGCTTTAGCAGCAAGAGATGCTGCAGGAGATGTACCAGAAGAGGATGCAGCAGCAGATGCATCAGGAGGAGATGCAGAAGAACATGCAGCAGCACGAGATGCAGCAGATGATGTAACAGGAGACGCAGCAGACCAAGAAGAAGCAGGATATAGAGCAGGAGGAGATGCATTAGGAGGTGAAGCAGAAGTATGTGCAGCTGAAGATGCAGCAGGATATGCAGCGACAGGAAATGCAGCAGCAGCAGCTGCAGCAGGAGATTCAGCAGCGAGAGATGAAGTGAAGTAGATGCAGAAAAAAAGATGCAGCAGCATGAAGTGCAGCAGCAGCAGATGCAGCAGCAGATACAGCAGCAGGAGAGGCAGCTGGTAATCCAGCAGCAGGAGATGCAGCAGTAGGAGATGCAGAAGTAGAAGACATATCAGGAGATGCAGCAGCAGATAACATAGCAGGAGATGCAGCAGATAACATAGCAGGATATGCAGCAGGAATTGCAGCAGCAGATGTAGCAGGAGATGCAGAACCAGGAGACGCAGCAACAGGAGATACAACGCCAGGAGATGCAGCTGGAGATGCATATTCATCAGGAGATGCATCAGAAATCACATCTGCAAATCTGCATCTCTGGCTTCATCCCCTGCTGCTGCATATCCTGCTGTTGCGTATGACGCTGCATCTCCTGCTTCTGTATCTCCTTCTTAATTTGAATCTCGCCTTTCCTCTGCTGCCTGCATCTCCTGATGAAGCATCTCCTACTGCTACATCTGCTGCTGCATCTACTCTTGCATCTCCTTCTTCTGCATCTCTTGAGGTATACCCTGCTACATTTCCTGCTGCATCTTCTGCTGGATGTCCTGCTGGATGTCCTACTGCATCTCCTGCTGCTGTATGTCCTGCTAAAGAATCGCCTTCTGCTACATCTCCTGCTGCATCTCATGGTGCTTCATCTCCTTCTGCTGCATCCCCAGCTGCTGTGTCTGCTACTGCATCTCCTGATTCATCTCCTGCTGCTGCATCCTCTGATTTATTTCCCGATGCATCTCATACTGCTGCATCTCCTCTTGCTGCTTCTCCTGATGCATGTCGTGCTGATGACTCTCCTGCTGCTGCATCTCCTGCTGCTGCATTCCCTGCTGCTCAATCCTTTCTTTCATGTACAGCTACTTCATATACGTCTACATCTGCTTCTGAAGCTTAATCTCTTGCTGCACATTCTGCTGCACCTCCTACTGCATCTCTTGCTGCTGCATTTCCTGCTTTTGCAACCCTGGCTGCATCTCCTGCTTCTTTATTTCCTGCTACAACTTATTCTGCTGCATCTCCTGCTACTGCATCTGCAGCTGAATCTCCTGATGCATCTGCTGCTGCTGCATCTCCTGCTTCTTCATCTCCTGCTGGTGCATCTGCTGCTGCATCTCCTGCTGAATCTGCTGCTACTGCATGTCCTTCTGATGCATCTCCTGCTGCATCTCCTACATCTGTATCTCCTGCTGCATCTCCTACATCTGTATTTCCTGCAGCTCTATCTGCTGCTGCAGTGCTGTGGCTGCATATCCTGGGCTGCATCTCCTTCAGAATATCCTGATGAAGCAGATGCAGCAGATGCACCAGCAGGACATGCAGATGTAGATGCAGCAGGAGATTCTGCAGCAGGAGACAGAGCAGGAGTTGTAGCATCAGACGAAGCAGCAGGAGATGCAGCAGCAATATATGCAGCAGCAATATATGCAGCAAAAGGAGATGAAGCAGGATATGAAGCATCAGGAGACTAAGCAAGAGGAGATGCATTAGGAGATTCCACAGCAGGTGATGCAGCAGCAGTAGATGCAGCAGAGAATGCAGTAGCACGAGATTCAGCAGTAGGAGATGCAACAGGAGATGCAGCTGCAGGAGATGCAGCATCAGATGCAGCATCAGGAGGTGCACGAGGGCATCCAGCAGCAGGAGATGCAGCAGCAGGAGATGCAACAGTAGGTGAATCTATAGCAGATGCAGCAAAAGATGCACAAGATTTGACAGCAGGCAATGCATCAGCAGGAGATGAATCATCAGATGCAGGAGCAGGAGATGCAGCAGCAGAAAATGCAACAATAGGAGATGCAGCAATAGGAGATGCAGCAGTACATGAAGCAGCAAGAGATGCAACAAAGAGAGATGAAGCAGCAGAAAATGCATCTAGAAAATGCACTAGCAGCCGCAGAAGATAGAGCAGCAGCAGATGCAGCTGGAAATGCAGCAGCAGTAGATGCAGCAGGGATTGCAGCAGCAGGAGAGGCAGAAGCAGGAGACCCAGCAAGAAAGCATCATCATAAGATGAATCTGCAGATGTATCAGAAGGATATGGAGCAGGAGATGGAACAGCAAGAGTTGCAGGAGCAAGATGTGCAGCTGCAGATGCAGCAACAGGTGAAGCAGTATCAGGAGATGCAGAGAAGAAGATGCAGAGAATGAGAAGCAGCAGAAGGAGATGAAGCCACAGTAGATGCAGTAAGAGGTATTATAGCAGCAGCAGATGCAGCAGAAGGATATGTAGCAGAAGATGCAGTAGTATGTGAAGCAGCAGGAGATGTTGCAGCAAATGCTGCAGATGCAGCAGTAATTGATTCAGCAGGAGATGCAGCAGGAAGAGATGCTTAAGGAGATCAATTAGGAGAAGATTCACCAGCAGGAGATGCAGCAGGAGATGCAGTAGCAGGAGATGCAGCAACAGGAGATGCAGCAGGAGAGAAAGGCGCAGAAGATGCAGCAGCAGATTTAGCAGCAGATTCCGCAGGAGATGCATCAGCAGGAGATGCAGCAAGGGAGGAAGCATCAGGAGATGCAGCAGGAAATGCAGCAGAAGGGGATGTTGTAGCAAGAGATGCAGAAGGACTTGCAGCAGCAGGAGATGCAGAAGAGAATGCAGCAGCAGCAGAAGTAACAGGAGATGCAGCAGCATCATATGCTGTAGGACACGGAGCAGCAGGAGATGAAGAAGCAGGAGATGTTACAGTATATTCAGCCGCTTATGATGGAGAAGGAGGCGATGCAGCAGCAGGAGATGCAGAGTAGTAGATGAAGAGAAGAAGATGCAGCAGAAGGAAATATAGCAGGAGATTCAGCCGCAGTAAATGCAGCAAGAGAGAAACAGCTTCAGATGCAGCATCAGATGCATCAGCAGGAGATCTATCAGGAGATGCAGCAGTAGATGAAGCAGCAGCAGATACAGCAGCAGATTCAGCAGATGCAGCAGTAGTAGATTCAGCAAGAGCTGCAGCAGGAAATGCAGATGAATATGCAGCAGCAGGATATGCAGGAGGAGGAGATGACGCAGGAGATACTTCAATAGAAGGTGCAACATGAGATACAGCAGATAGAGATGCAGCAGCAGACGAAGCAGAAGGAGATGCAGAAACAGGAGATGCAGCAGCAGGACATGGAGCAAGAGATGCAGCAGCAGGAAAAGAAGCTTCAGGAGATTCATTAAGAGATGCAGTATCAGGAGATGCAGCAGCAGGATCAAGAGCAGCAGGAGATGCAGCATGAGATGCAGCAGGATGAGATGAAGCAGCAGGGGATGCATCAGGAGATGCACAAGCAGCAGATTGAGCAAAAGATGCCGTAGCAGGAGATGCAGAAGGAGATGCAGCAGAAGGATATGCAGCCGCAGAAGCTGCCGCAGCAGGAGATGCACCAGGAGATTCAGGAGGAGAAGCAGCAGGAGATGCAGCAGCAGGAGGCGCAGCCGCAAATGCGTTCAGCAGGATATGCAGTAGGAGATGCCGCAGCCAGAGATTCAGTAGTAGGAGATTCAGCAGCAGATGTAGCAGGATATGCAGCATCAGCAGATGCGTCTGCAGATGAATCAGCAGAGCACGTAGGAGGAGATAAAGCAGCAGGAGATACAGCTGGAGATACAGCAGCAGGAGATGAAGCAGCAGATGCAGGAAGAGATGCAGCAGCAGGATATACAGCATCAGATGCAGCAGCATGAGGTGCAGCAGCAGGAGATGCAGCAAGAGATGGATATTCAGCAGGTGATGCACCAGATTATGCAGCAGGAGATGCATCAGAAGGAAGTACAGCAGGAGATGCAGCAGTACATGAGGCAGCAGCCGATGAGGCAGCAGATTAAGGAGTTGCAGTAGCCAGAAATGCAGCAGAAGATGCAGCAAGAGGAGATGCAGCAGGAGATGCAGTAGCAGGAGATGTAGCTGCAGCTGCAGAGGCAGCAGATGCAGCAGCAATAGATGCAGCAGCAGATGCATCAGGAGTTGCAGATTCAGTAAATGTAGCAGCAGAAGATGCTGCTGCAGATGACGCAGCAGGAGATGCAGCAGAAGGTAATGCAGCAGGATATGCTGCAAGAGGAGATGTAGCAGGAGATGCAGCAGCAGGGGATGCAGTAGGATTTGCAGCAGGAGATGCAGCAGGAGAAGCACAAGCAAGAGATACAGCAGGGGATGCATATTCAGGAGGATATGCAGCAGCAGGAGATGCAGCAGTAGATGCAGAAGCAGGGGATTTAGCAGAGGATGCAGCAGTAGATGAAGCAGCAGCATATGCAGCAGCAGATGCACCAGATGGAGCAGAAAGAGATGCAGCAGGGGATGAAGCAGCAGATACATCAGGAAATGGAGCATCAGGAGATGAATCCGCTAATGCCTGAGCAGAGGATGCAGCAGGAGATGTAGCAGCAGGAGATACAGGAGCAGGAGATGTAGCAGGAGATACAGAAGCAGATGAAGCAGCAGGTGCAGCAGCAGGAGATGCAGGAGGACATCAAGTAGCAGGAGATGCAGCAGCAGGAATTTCATCGGGAGATGCAGCAGTACATGAAGCATTTCCTGCTGATGCATCTCCTGCTGCATATCCTGCTGAAGCATCTCCTGCTAAATCAGCTCTTGCTGATGCATCTTTTGCTGCATCTCCTGCTACTGCATCTCCTGCTGCTGAATCTCCTGCTGCAGCAGTTCCTACTGCATCTCATGCTGCTGCAATTCCTGCAGCATCTCCTGATATATCTCCTACTTCTGCATCTGCGCATGCTGGATTTCCAGCTGCCTCTCCTGCTTCTATATCTGCTGCTTCATCTGATGCAGCTGCATCTCCTGCTGCTGCACCTCAAGCTGCTGCACCTTACTTTCTGCATCACCTTCTCTTCGTCTCTTGCTGCTGAATCTCCAGCTGCATCTCCTGCTGCTGCATCTCCTGCTGCATCTCGTCTGGCTGCATCTCCTGCTGCATCTCTTGCTAAATCTCACGCTACTACCTCCCCTGCTGGTGCATCTCCTGCTGCATTTCCTGCTGGTGCATCTCCTACTGCATATACTTCTGCTTCATCTCCTAATGCATCTCTTGCTCCTGCATCTCCCGCTGCTCAATATCCTGCTTCATCTTGGGCTGCTACATATACTGCTTCTGCATCTCCTGCTGCTGCATCTTCTGTTACATCATTTGCTGCTGCATCTCCTCCTGCTGCATCTGCTGCTGCATCCTCTTCCACTACGTCTCCTGCTGCATCTCTTAGTGCTGAAGCTCATGATCCTGCATCTTCTGCTGTGGCAATTCCTGGTGCTTCATTTCCTGCTGCATTTCTTCCTTTTACATCTCCTGCTGCTGCAGCTGCTGCAGCATCTCCTGTTGCTACATCTCCTGCTGAATCTACATCTGCTGCTGCATCTGCTGCGGCATCTCTTTCTGCTGAATCTACATCTGCTGCTGCATCTGCTGCGGCATCTCTTTCTGCTGAATCTCCCATTCACCTCCTGCTGCATTGCTGATGCAGCTGCTGCTGATGCATCTCCTGCTTTATAAACTACTGCTGCATATCCTGCTGCTGTATATCCGGATTCAGCATATCCTATTGCATCTGCTGGTGTTGCTTCTCCTGCTGCTTCATCTCCTGCTGTATCTCCTGCTGCTGTATTTCGTACTGCATCTCCCGGTGCTGTGTCTCTTGATGCTGCATTCCCTGCAGCATCTTTTGCTTCTGTCTCTTCCACAGAATCTTTTGTTCCTGCTTCTCCTGCTGAATCTGCATCTCCTGCTGCATCTGTCGTTGCATCTCCTAATGCTTTTTAAACTACTGCGACATCTGCTGCATCTCCAGCTGCATCAACTCTTCTACATCCCCTGTTGCGAAATCTCCTGCTGCTATATCTCCTGCTACACCTACTGCTGCATCTGCTGCTGCATCAATTCCTACATCTCCTGCTGCTGCATTTCCTGCTGCTGCATCTCCAGCTGTTTTATCTCCTGTTACACCTTCTGCTGCTGCATCTCCTGCTACTACATATACTGCTGCTGCATCTCCCGAGAAATGTGGTGCTGCATCTGCTACTGCATCTGTTACTACTCCATCTAATACTGCTGCATCTGCTGCTGAATCCTCTGCTTCTGTGTCTCCTTCTGCTGCAAATGCTGCTGCATCCCCTTCTTCTGCATCACCTGCTGCATCTAATGCTGCTGTATCTCCTGCTGCAGCATCTCCTAAAGCATCTCCTGCTGCTGCATATCCTGCTGCATCTCCTCCTGCTGCATCTCCTGCTACATCCCCTGGTCCTGCAATTTCTGCTGCATTTCTTGATACTACATCTCATGCTGTTGCATATCCTTCACCTGCTTCTGTATCTCTCTTTGCTGCATCTCATACTGCATCTGCTAATGCATCTCCTCCTGCCTCATCTTCTTCTGCTGCAATTCCTTCTGCATCAGCTGCTGCATCTCTTACTCCTGCATCTGCTGCGGAGGCATGTTCTGCTGCAATTCCTGCTGCATCTGCTGCTGCATCTCTTACTCCTGCATCTGCTTCTTCTACATATCCTGCGGCATATTCTGCTGCAAATCTGATGCATCTTCTGCTACATCTCCTGCTACTGCTTCTCCTGCTTCACTTCCTGCTGATTCTGCTGCGGCTGAATCTCCTGCTTCTTCATCTCCTGCTGCTTCTCCTGCTTCTTCATCTCCTGCCGCTCCTTCTGCTGCTTCATCTCCTTTTGCTGCATTTCATGCAGTATCTGATGCATCTCCTGATGCATCTACAATTGCATCTGGTTCTGCATCTCTGCTGCTTCATCTCCTACTCTATCTAGTGCTGCATTTTCTCCTGTAATTCCTGCTGCTGAATCTCCCGTTGCATCTACTGCTTCAGATACTCCTGCATCTCCTCCTGCATCTGCTGCTGCTGCATCTGCTGATTCTGCATCTCCTGCTGCATCTTCTGCTACTTCTGCTGCTTCATCACGTGCTGAATCTCTTGCTGTATCTCCTTCTGAATTTCCTGCTGCTGCATCACCTCCTACTGCATCTGCTGCTGCATTTCCTGATGCTGCATATCCTACCTGCTACATGTCCTGCTGCATTTCTTGCTGATGAATATCCTGCTGCTGCATCCTCTGCTGCATCTATTGCTGCTGCATCTCCTGTTCATCAGCTGCATCTGTTGCATATCCTGCAACTGAATCTCCTGCTTCTGCATCTCCTTCTTGTTCATCTCCTGTGCAATCTCTAGCTACTGTATCTCTTACTGATTTTACACCTTCTCTTTCATTAGCTGCTGCATCTACTGCTGTTGCATCCACTTCTGCATCTCCTTCTGCTGCCTCTCCATCCTACATCTCCTCGTGCTTCATCTCTTGGGGCATCTCCTGCTATAGCTGATACTTCATGTCTGCATCTCCTGCTGCTGCATCTCCTACTGCTGCATCTCCTGGTGGATCTCCTCTTGCTAATTCTACTGCTGCATTTCCTGCTGCATCTCCTACTGCTGCATCTCCTGGTGGATCTCCTCTTGCTAAAACTACTGCTGCATTTCCTGCTGCATCTCATGCTGCTTCATCTCCTGCTGCCTTTACTGGTGATGCATATCCTGCTGGTGCATTTCCTGATGCATCTCTTGTAGCTGCCTCTTTTTCTGCATATCCTCCTGCATCTCTTCCTGATGCATCTCTTGTTGAATCTCCTTCTACTGCATCTGCAGCATATGCTGCTGCATCTGGCGCTGCTTCACATCCTGCAGCATGTCCTGCTGTTGCGTATGCTGCTGCATCTCCTGCTACTGCATCTCCTTCTCAATCTGAATCTCCCATTTTGTCTGCTGCCTGCATCTCCTGATGAAGCATCTCGTACTGCTGCATCTGCTGATGCATCTACTGCTGCATCTCTTTCTGCTGCAACTACATTTGAGTCTCCTTCTTCTGCATCTCTTCAGGTATACCCTGCTACATTTCCTGCTGCATCTTCTGCTGTGTCTCCTGCGGCTGCATCTCCTGATGTATGTCCTACTGCATCTCCTGCTGCATGTCCTACTGCAGCTCCTGCTGCTGTATCTCCTACTGAAGAATCGCCTTATGCTATATCTCCTGCTGCATCTCGTAATGCTTCATCTCCTGCTGCTCCAGCTCCTGCTTTGTTTCTTGATGCATCTCATCCTGCTGCATCTCCTCTTGCTGCATCTCCTCCTGCTGCATCTCATGATGATGACTCTCCTGCTGCTACATCTCCTGCTGCTGCATCCCCGGCTGCTCTATCCTCTCTTACATGTACTGCTACTTCATATCCTTCTACATCTTCTACGTCTGAAGCTTAACCACTGCTACACTTCCTGCTGCATCTCCTACTGCATCTCCTGCTGCTGCATTACCTGCTTTTGCACCCCACGCTGCATCTACTTCTTCATTTCCTGCTACAGCTTATTCTGCTGCATCTCCTGCTACTGTTTCTCCTGCTGCGGAATTTCCTGCTGATTCTGCAGCTGCTGCATCTCCTGCCTCTTCATCTCCTGCTGCTTCTCCTGCTTCTTCATCTCCTGCTGCTTCTTCTGCTGCTTCATCTCCTACGGCTGCATCTCCTGCAGCTGAATCTGCTGCCGCAGTGCTGTGGCTGCATATCCTGTTGCTGCATCTCCTTCAGAATATCCTGATGATGCAGATGGAGCAGCAGGAGATGCAGACGTAGATGCAGCAGGAGATTCCACAGCAGGAGATGGAGCAGGAGTTGTAGCATCAGACGAAGCAGCAGGAGATGCAGCAGCAATATATGCAGCAAAAGGAGATGAAGCAGGATATGAAGCATCAGGAGACTAAGCAAGAGGAGATGCAGTAGGAGATTCCACAGCAGGCGATGCAGCAGCAGTAGATGCAGCAGAGAATGCAGTAGCACGAGATTCAGCAGCAGGAGATGCAACAGGAGATGCAGCTGCAGGAGATGCAGTAACAGATGTAGCAACAGATGCAGCAGCAGGAGGTGCACGAGGTCATCCAGCAGCAGGAGATTCAACAGTAGGTGAATCTACAGCAGATGTAGCAAACACTGCAAGAGATTCGCCAGCAGGCCATGCAGCAGCAGGAGATGCAGCAAGAAATGCAGAAGCAGGAGATGCATCAGCAGGAGATGAAGCATCAGATGCAGGAGCAGGAGATGCAGCAGCAGGAACTGCAACAATAGGAGATGCAGCAAGAGTTGCAGCAGTACATGAAGCAGCAAGAGATGCAGCAGAAAGAGATGAAGTAGCAGACAATGCATCAGAAAATGCACCAGCAGCCACTGCTGCAGGAGATAGAGCAGCAGATTCAGTAGGAGATTCTGCAGCAGGAGTTGAAGTAGCAGGATCTGCAGAAAAGAAGATGCAGCAGCAGGTGATGAAGCAGGAGATGCAGCAGCAGAAGATGCAGCAGTACCTGAAGCAGCAGCAGCACAAGAAAACGGAGCAGGAGATGTGGCAGGATAAGATGCAGTACCAGCAGATGCAGAGGAGATGCAGCATCTGGAGTTCAAGCAATAGAAAATGCTGCAGGAGATGCAGCAGCAGATGATAGAGCAGGAGAAGATGCAACATAAAAATATGTATGAGGAGATTCCACAGGAGCTTCAGCATGTCATGCAGGATCACGAAATGCAGAAGCAAGAGATGCAGCAGTAGGAGATGCAATAGGAGATGCAGAAGCAGGAGGTGGAGCAGTAAATTCATCAGGAAATGCAGCAGGAGGAGATACAGCAAGAGGAGATCTAGCAGAAAGAGATGCAGCAGGAGATGCAGCAGGCGATAGAGCAGCAAGAAATGCAGCAAAAGATGCAGCTGCAGCAGAAGATGCAGCAGCAGGAGACGCAGCAGATGCAGGAGGAGATTCAGCAGCAGATGCAGCAGGAGATACAGCAACAGGAGATTCAGCAGCAAACACAGGAGATTAAGCAGCAGACACGGCATCAGGAGATTCAGTAGCAGGAGATGCTGCAGCAGACGCATAAGCAAACGCAGTAGAAGGAGTGGCAGCAGGTGAAGATGCATCAGGAGATACATATTCAGAAGGAGATGCAGCAGGAGATGTAGCAGGATATGTAGTAGCATGAGATGCCACAGGATATTCCAGAGGAGATTCAGCAGAAAGAAATGCAAGAGCAGGAGATGCATCAGCAGGAGGAGATTCAACAGCGGGATATGCAGCAGGACTTGATGCAGAAAGTAATAGAGCAGCAGGAGATTCAGAAGGAGATGCAGAAAGAGATTCAGCAGCAGGAGATGCAGCAGCAGGAGATGCAGTAGGAGAAGATATAGCAAGTAATGCAGCAGCAGAAGAGGCAGCAGGAGATGCAAGAGCAAGAGATGCAACATCAGACTCATCAGCAGTAGATGCAGGAGGAGATCCAGCAGCAGGAGATATAGCAGGATGAGATTCAGCAGCAGGAGATTGAGCAGTAGATGTATCAGGAGAAGATGCAGCAGCAGGAGTCGTAGCAGGAAGTTATGCAGCAAGCGCTGCATCATGAGAAATGCAGCAGGAAATGCAGCAGGTAATTCTTTAGCATGAGATTCAGCAGGAGATGCAGCAGGAGTTGCAAGAGCAAGAGATTCAGCACCAAGAAATGCAGCAGGAGATGCAGCAGGAGATGCAGCAGCACGAGATGCAGCAGCATATGCAGCAGCAAATTAAGTACCGGCAGAGGAGGCAGAGGGAGATGAAGCAGCAGGAAATGCAGCAGTAGATACAGAAGACGGAGATGCAGCAGCAGCAGCAGATGTAGCAGGAGATAGACCTTTAGACACTGCAGCAGGAGATGCCGCAGAATATGCAGCAGGAGATTATGCAGCAGGAGATGCATATTCAGAAGGAGATGCATCAGGAGATGTAGCAGGATATGTAGCAACATGAGATGCCACAGCAGATTCAGGAGGAGATTCAGCAGTAGGAGATGCAAGAGCAGGAGATGAAACAGCAGGAGATGCAGCCGCAGCAGATTCAGCAGCAGATTCAGCAGGAATTTCTGCAGCAGGATAAGCAGCAGCAGATACAGCAGCAGATACAGAAACATGGGATGCAGCAGCCGATGCATTCTCCTTATCTGCATCTCCTCCTGCTGCATCTCCTTCTTCAGTATATAATTCTGGGTTTCCTGCTGCTGCATCTCCTGCTGAATCTGCTGCTAAATCTGCTCCTGCATCTTCTACTGCTTTCTCTCCGCCATTTCCTGCGGCTGTATATCCTGCTGCATCTCCTGCTGCTCTATCTCCAGCTGCATCTCTTCCTGCTGCATCTCCTGCTTAATGTCCTGCTGTATCCTCTGCTGCTGCATCTCCTGCTTCTATATCTCCTATTGCATCTCCTGATGCTGCATTTTCTCCTCCTCTATCTCATGCTGCTGCTTCTCCTGCTGCATCTCCAACTGCATCTCCTGCTGCTCTATATTCTGCTGCATCTTCTGCTTCATATCCTGCTGCTGCATCTTCTGATTCTGCATCTCCTGCTACATCAGATGCTGCTGCATCTCCTGCTGCTGCATCTGCGGCTGCATCTGATGCTGATTCATCTCTTTCTGCTGCATTTCCTGCTTCATCTGCCGATGCATCTGCTGCTGCCATATGTCCTGCTGCATCTCATCATGATGCATATCCTGCTGCATCTGCTGAAGATTCTCTTCCTATTGCATCTCCTGTTGAATTTGCATTTCCTGCTGCTCTGTTTCTGCATCTGCTGCTGCTGCTTCATGTCTTGCTGCATCTCCTCCTGAAGCTTCTCCTGCTGTGTTACCTTCTGGATTTCCTGCTGCATCTCTTACTCCTGCATCGTCTATTGCAGCTCCTCCTCTTGATTAGCCTGCTGCATTTACTTCTGCCGCACCTCCTGCTGATGCATCTCCTACTGTGAATCTGCTGCAGTATCTCCTGCTTCTGAATCTGCTGCTGAATCTGCATCTACTGCTGCATTAGCTGCTGCATCTCCATCTGCTGTATCTGCTGCTTCTGCATTTGCTGCTTAATCTCCTGCTGCATCTCCTCCTTCTGCATCTCCTCCTGCTGCATCTCCTCCTGCTGCATCTCCTCCTTCTGCATCTCCTCCTGCTGCATCTGCTGCTGCATAACCTGCTCAATCTCCTGCTGCTACATTCCCTGCTGCTGCATCTCTTACAGCAACTCCTACTGCTTCATCTCCTTTCTCTGCATCTCCTGCTGCATCTACTGCTGCTTCTCTTGCTGCGGAATCTGCTGCTGCTGCATCTCCTGCTTCATCTTCTCTTTCTGCATCTCCTGCTTCATCTTCTGCTTCTGCATCTCCTGCTGCATCTCCTGCAGCTGCATCTCCTGCTGCTCTGTCTACTGCTGCTCTGTCTGCTGCTCTGTCTACTGCTGAATCTGCTGCTGATGAATCTCCTGTTGCTGCATCTCCTGCTGCATCTGCATCTCCTTCTGCATCTCCTGCTGCTGCATCTACTGCTGCTGCATCTCCTGCTGTATCTCCTGCTGTTGCAATACCTGCTGTATCTCATCCATCTGTATCTCCTGTTGCTGCATAACCTGCTTCAATATCCTGCGGAATCTCCTCCTGCTGCATCTGCTGCAGCATGTCTGCTGCAACTCATGCTGATGCATCGGGAGCATTTTCTGCTAAATCTCCTGCTGATGCATTTCATGCTGCATCTCCTACTGCTGGATCTCCTCCTGCATCTCTTTCTGATGAATCTGATGCTGCATCTCTTTCTGCATCATCTCCTGATGCATCTCCTGCTGCTGCAACTCCTGCTACTGCGTACACAGCTGCATCTACAGCTGATGCATCTCCTGTGTCATCTCATGCTGCTGCATCTCCTGCTGAGTCTCTTGCTGCATCTCCTCCTGCATCTCCTGCTGCATTACATGATACATCTCGTCCTGCTGCATGTCCTGCTGCTGCATCCCCATCTTCTATATATACTGCTAAAATTCCTGCTGCTGCATCTCCCTCTGCCTCATCTGCTGGTACTTAATTTGCTGCTGCATATGCTGCTGCATCTCATGCTGCTGCATCTCCTGCTACTGTATTTCCTGCGGCTGCACCTCCTCCTGCATCTCCTGCTGCATTTCTCGGTGCTGCATATTCTGCTTCTGCAAATCCTGCTGCATCTCCTGCTATAGAATCTCTTTCTGCATCTCCTGATGCATAACCTCCTTCTATAGAATCTCCTGCTGCATCTCCTGCTGCATACCTCCTGCTACGTCTCCTGCTGCTGCATCTCCTCCTGATACACCTGCTGCAGCATCTCCTGCTGCTGCATAGGCTGCTGCTTCATCTGCTGCTGTATCACCTGCTGCATGATCTCCTGCTGAATCTCCTGCTGATTCAGTTCCTGCTTCATCTCCTGCTGCAGTGTCTAACGTTCTATCTCGTGCTGCATCTGCTGGTGCTGCTGCATCTCTGTCTTCTGTATCTACTGCTGCATTTCCTGCTGCTGCATCTCCCTCTCACTCCTCTGCTGGTACTTAATTTGCTGCTGCATATGCTGCTGCATCTCATGCTGCTGCATCTCATGCTGCATCTCCTGCTGCTGCATTTCCTGTGGCTACATCTCCTCCTGCATCTCCTGCTGCATTTCTTGGTGCTAAATCTCCTGCTGCTGCAACTCCTGCTTCTGCAACGCCTGCTGCATTTCTTGGTGCTGAATCTCTTGCTCTTGCAACTCCTGCTGCATCTCCTGCTGAATCTCCTGCTAAAGAATTACCTGCTGCATTTCCTGCTGCATTTCTCATGATGCAGCTCTTGCTGCATAACTTCCTGCTATGTCTCCTGCTGATGACCTTCTACTGATACATCTACTGCTCAATCTCCTGGTGCTGAAACTCCTCCTGCTTCTACTGCTGCATCTTCTGCTGCTGCATCTTCTGCTGTTGCATGTCTTGCTGCTTCATCTTCTGCTGCTGCATAATCTGCTGTATCTCCTCTTGCTGCATGTCCTCGTGCATCTCCTGCAATTGAATCCCTTCCTGAATTCCTGCTGCTTATCCGGCTGCTGCATCTCCTGATGCATCTCCTGCTGCTGAATCTCCTTCTAATGCATCTCCTTCTGATGCATAACCTGCTGCATCTTCGACTGCTGCATCTCCGACTGCTGCATCTCCTGCTACTGAATCTCCTGCTGCTGCATCTGCTGGTGCTGTATATGCTACTGCATCTGCTGCAGGATCTCCTTCATCTGCCTCTCATGCCACATCTCCCGTCGATGCATCTCCTGCTTCTCTATATCTTGCTCAATCTACTGCTGCTGCATCTCCTGCTGTTTCACATTCTGATTTTTGATGTCCTCCTGCATCACCTGATGCTCAATCTGCTGCTACTGAAAACACTGCTGCATCTCTTGTTGCTGCATATCCTCCTGCATCTCCTGCTGAACGTGCTCCGGTATCTGCTGAGTCTTAGTCTCCTGCTGCTGAATCTCCTGCTTCAGCATCGTCTGTTGACTGTGCTGCTGAATGTGCTGCTGCATCTTCTGCTGCACCTCCTGCTTAATATACATCTACTGCTGCATCTCCTGCTGCTGGTATATCTCCTGCTGCTGTATCCCCTGCTTCTTCTCCTCGGTTTCATCTATTACTGCTGCATGTGCTGCTTCATCTTCTGCTGCTGAATTAACTTCTTCTGCATGTGCTGTTGCATGTGCTGCTACATCTTCTGCTGCTGGATTTATTTCTGCTGCATCTGCTGCTGCATCACCTGCTACTGAATCCCCTGCTGCATTCCTGTTGCATCTCCTGTTGCTGTGCCTCCTGCTACTGTGTCTCAGGTGCATCTCCTACTGCTGCATCTCCTGATGCATCTCCTGATGCATCACCTACTGTTGAATGCCCTGCTGCATCTCCTAATGCTGCATCTCCTGATGATGCATCTCCTGATGATGCATCTCCTGATGCATCTCCTGCTGAATCTCCTCCTGCTGCTTCATCCCCTGATCTGCTGCTGTATGTGCTGCTACATCTCCTACTGCTCTACTTCCTCCGCCTGGATCTCTTCCTGCATCTATTGCTGCTGCATCCTCTGCTGAAACCCCTGATGCTGCATCTCTGTCTGCAACTACCTCTGATGCATCAGCGGATTCATCTGATGATGCATATCCTCTGATTCATCTCCTGCTGCTCAATCTCCTGCTGTTGCCTACCCTGCTGCATCTACTGCTGCTTCATACCCTACTTCATCTACTGCTGCTGCATTACCTGCTGTTTCTCCTGCTGCTGCATCTCCTGGTGCTCTATCTTTTGCTTATGAATCTCCTGCCACTGCATCTCTTACAGAATCTGCTTCTGAATCAAGTAGCAGGAGATGTAGCAGCAGATGCAGCAGTACATGAAGCATTTCCTGCTGATGCTTCTCCTGCTGCATATCCTGCTGATGCATCTCCTGCTATATCAGCTCTTGCTGATGCATCTTTTGCTGCATCTCCTCCTACTTCATCTCCTGCTGCTGAATCTCCTGCTTCTGCATCTTCTGCTGCTACATTTCCTGCTGAATCTGCTGCTGCATCTCCTGTTGCTGCTTCTCCTGCTGCATATCTTTCTGCTGCATCTCCTGATGAATATGCATTTCCAGCTGCATCTCCTGGCGTTGCATCTCCTGTTGATGCGTCTCCTGGTTCTGCATCTCCTGCTACATCTGCTGCTGCAATTCCTGCTGCATCTCCTGCTGCTTTATGTGCTGCTGCATCTCCTGATGTGTCTTCTACTTCTGCAACTCCTGCTGCTGCATCTCCTGCTGCTGGATTACCAGCTGCCTCTCCTGCTGCTGTATCTGCTGCTGCATCTGCTGCTGCTGCACTTCAAGCTGCTGCATCTTTTTTTCTGCATCTACTTCACCTCATCTCTCGCTGCTGAATCTCCTGCTGCATCTGCTGCTGCTGCATCTGCTGCTGCTGCGTATCCTGCTGCATCTGCTGCTGCTGCGTATCGTCCTGCATTTCCTGTCTCTGCATCTCCTGCTGCATTTCCTGTCTCTGCATCTCTTGCTGCATATACTTCTGCTTCACCTCCTAATGCATCTCCTCCTGCTCTATATCCTGCTTCTTCTTGGTCTGCTGCATCTCCTGCTGCTGCATGTTCTTCTGCATCTCCTCCTGCTGCATCTCCTGCTGCATTCTCTGTCTGGTACATCTCCTGCAGCATCTCTTGCTGCTGAAGCTCATGATCCTGCATCTTCTGCTATTGCAATTCCTGGTGCTTCATTTCCTGCTGCATTTCTTCCTTATACTTCTCCTGCTGCTGCATCTCCTCCTGCTGCATCTGCTGCAGCATCTCCTGTTCCTGCTTCTCCTGAATCTACACCTCCTGCGGCATCTCTTTCTGCTGAATCTCCCATTCATCTCCTGCTGCATTGCTGATGCAGCTGCGGCCTCTCCTGCTGCTTTATAAACTACTGTTGCGTATCCTACTGCTGCATATCCGGATTCAGCATATCCTATTGCATCTCCTGATGTGGCTTCTCCTGCTGCTTCATCTCCTGCTGTATCTCCTGCTGCTGTATTTTGTACTGCATCTCCCGGTGCTGCGTCTCTTGATGCTGCATTCTCTGCAGCATCTCCTGCTTCTGCATCTTCTGCAGAATCTCCTGTTCCTGCTTCTCCTGCTGAATCTGCATCTCCTGCTGTATCTGCTGTTGCATCTCCTGCTGCTTTATAAACTACTGCTGCATCTGCTGCATCTCCATCTGCATCATCTCTTCTACATCTCCTGCTGCGAAACCTCCTGCTACTATATCTCCTGCTGCATATACTGCTGCATCTCCTCCTGCATCAATTCCTACATCTCCTGCTGCTGCATCTCCAGCTGTTGCATATCTGTTGCATCTCCTGCTGCTGCATCTCCAGTTGTTGCATCTCTGTTGCATCTCCTGCTGCTGAATCTCCCGCTACTGCATATACTGCTGCTGCATCTTCCAAGAAATGTGGTGCTGCATCTGCTACTGTGCCTCCTACAACTCCATCTAATACTGCTGCATCTTCCGCTGCAATTCTTCCTGCTGCATCTCCTGCTGCTGTATGTGCTTCAGATGCATCTCCTGCTTCTTTATTCACGCTGCTGAGTCTGCTGCTTCTTTATATCATGCTGTATCTCCTACTGCATCTCCTGATGCTGAATCTCCTGCTGTATCTCCTGCTGAATATGCACCTCCTGCTGCACATCCTGCTGCTGTATCACCTGCTGTGTGTCATCGTGCTGCACTTCCTGCTAGTGCAATTCTTCTGAATCTGCTGCTGGATCTGCTGCTGTAATTTGCTGCTGCACTTCCTGCTGCTGCATCTCTTGCTGTTGCATCTCCTGCTAAATCTATGCTCGGCATTTTCTGCTTTATGTTCTCTTGCTGCATCTGCTGCTGCTCCATCTCCTGCTGCTGTATCTCCTACTGCTGCATCTCCTGATGAATCCCCTGCATCTCGGGCTGCTGCATCCTCTGCCACTTCTGCTGCATCATCTATCCCTGCTGCAAATCCTGCTGCATCTCCTCCTACTTCATCTGCTGCTACATCAATTTTTCCTGATTCCCCTGCTGCATCTCTTTCTTCTTCATCTCATGCTGCTGCATCACCTTCATCTCTTGCATATGCATGTCCTGCTACATCTCCTGCTCTTGCATCTCCTACGGCTGCTGCTTCCTGATTCTGAATCTCCTGCTGCTGCATCTGCTTCTACATCTGCTCTCTATTTAAATCGTCCTGATTATTTTGTTGCTGCATCTCCTGCTGCATGTCCTGATGCAGCCTCTCCTGTTACATCCCCTACTGCTCTATCTACTTCTGAATCTATTCTTCATGTCCTGATGCAGCAACTCCAGCTGCCTCTCTTCCTACTGAATCTCCGTTTGCAGCTCCTACTTCTGTATCTCATCCTACTGCATCTCTGGCTTCATCCCCTGCTGCATATTCTGCAACATATCCTGCTGCGGTATTCCCTGCTGCTGCCGCTGCTGCTACTACATCTCCTGCTGCTGCATCTGATACTGCGTCATCTCCTGCTGCAACTACTTCTACATCTGCTGCTGCATCTGCTGCTGAATCGCTTTCTGCATCTGCTGCCTCATCTGCTACTGCTGCATCTCCTTCCGCATCTCCTGCTTCTTCATTTACTTGTGCATCTCCCGATGCTGAACCTCCTTCTGTTTCATCTCCGGCTGCTGCAGTTTCTGCAGCATCTCCTGATGCTGTGTTTCTTGCTGCTGCATCTCCTGCTATTTATCCTGCTCCTGATGCAATTTATGTCCTGCAGAACCTCCTGCTGCATCTTCTACTGCATCTCCTGCTTCACTTTCTACTGCTTAATCTCCTGCTGCTGATTCTGAATTGCATCTCCTTATGTATCTCCGGATCCTGCACCTTCTGCTGAATTTCCTGCTTCTGTATCTTCTGCTACTGCATTTCCTACAGCATCTCCCGCTGTTACACCTCCTGCAGAATCAGCATTTACTGCTACATCTGCTGCTACTTCTGCTGCTTCATCTCCTGCAGAATCAGCATCTCCTATTACATCTCCCGCTGCTGCATTTACTGAAGCATCTCCTGCTGCATCTCCTAATGAATCTCCTGCTTCTGCATCTACTGCTGAGTATCTCTTGCTGCATCACATACTGCATCTCCTGCTCCTGCATCTACTGCAGTATTTCGTGCTTCTGCATCTCCTGCTGCGGCTTATCCTGCTGCATCTCATCCTATAACATCTCCTGTTGCTGCATCTGCCGCAAAATATCATAGTGCTGCTTCTTCCGCCTTCATCTCCTACTGCAACTCCAATATTCCTTACCTTATGAAAACATTCCTTACATTCCTTACCTTATGAAAACATTCCTTATGAAAACATAACTCCCGCAGCGAATATTCTAGCATGGGATGCTGCTCTTTCTGAATGTCTTCTCTTACAGCGCTTTCACTGCAGAATGACTTCTCTGGAAGTGTTTTCAATGCAAGCTGCAAAGCACGACTAACAGAAAGTTTTATATATAGTATAAGGACCTGAATTATGACTGAACTGCCCCTATTGAGGCGCTCTAGGAAAATGGAAAAACGCCCACAGGGAAGATGCTAGCATGGAATGCTGCCGCTTCTGAATGTCTTCTCTTAGAGTGCTTTTTCTGTAAAGCAAGACATGTAGAACGTTGAGTATACGCTTGTGTACTGTAACATCAGTACTGCTATTAAAGCGTCACTTCAAAATTTTTAGATCGTTCAGCACAAGTACGACAGGGAAGCTGCTACGATCAAATGCTGGCTCTCGTTAAGAGTCTTCTGTGAAAGAGCATTCACTGCAAGCTACAAAGCACTTTTTATGGTCCGTTTTAGTCTAGGGTATTGAATTGTGACTTAACTGCGCCTCTTAAAGCCCTTTAGGAAAAGTGAGTAAATCCCGCAGGGAAGAAGCTGGCAAGGAATGCTGCTGCTTCTCAATGTGTTCTCTTAGAGCGCTTTCACTACAAAGCCAGAATTGTAGAACTATCAGTATAAACTTGCCTACCGTAATATATAAACGGCAGTTAAAGCGTCACTTCAAAACTTCAGATCGTTCAGCACAAGAACCGCAGGGAAGCTGCTACGATCAAATGCTGGCTCTCGTTAGAGTCTTCTGTGGAAGCTCTTTCATTGCAACGTGGAAAGCACGACTATCAGAACGATTTAGTGTAGGGTACTGAATTGAGACATAACCGAGCCTAATACGGCGCTGTAGGAAAATGGAAATACGCCCGCAGAGAAGACGCTAGCATGGAAAGCTGCTTCTTCTGAAGGTCTTCTCTTAGAGCAAGACTTGTAGAGCTTTCAGTGTAGACTTGTGTACTGTAACACGAGAATGACTATGAAAGCGTCACTTCAAAATTTCAGAGCGTTCAGCTTAAGTACCTCAGGGAAGTTGCTACGATGAAATGCTGGTTCTCCTTAGAGTCTTCGTTGGAAGAGCTTTTACTGCATGCTGCAAAGGACGACTTTTGGAACATAAATCCCGAAGGGAAGATGTTAGCATGGAATGCTTCCGCTTCTGAATGCGGAATGCTCTTATAGCGCTTTCACTGCAAAGCAAGACTTGTAGAACTTTTAGCCTAGGCACGTGTACTGTAACATCATGTATATTAAAGCGTCACTCCAAAATTTAAAATCGTTCAGAAGAAGTACGGCAGAGAAGCTGCTACAATCAAATGCTGGCTCTGCGTAAAGCGTCACTTCAAAATGTCAGAGCATTCAGCACAAGTCCCGCAGGGAAGCTGCTACCGTCCAATGCAGGCTCTGTTTAGAGTCTTCTCTTATAGCGCTTTCATTGCAAGCTGTAAAGCACAACTAACACATTTTAGTTCAGGGTAGTGAATTGTGACTGAAGTGCGCCTATTAAGGCTCTTACGGAAAAGTGAGTATCTCAGGCTGTGCAGATGCTGGCATGAAATTATAACACTTCTTAATGTTTTCTCTAATAGCGCTGTTACTGCAAAAGGCGAATTGTAGAATTTTCACTCAAGGCTTGTGAATTTCAACGTCTAAAGCGTTAGTTCAAGATTTGAGAACGTTCAGCACAAGTACCGCAAAGAGGTTGCTACCATCACATTTAGGCTCTAATTAGGATGTTTTTATGGAGCACTTTCACTGCCAGTTGCAAAGCACCAGAAAGGAAACGTTTTCGTGTAGGCTAGTTATTAGCGACTTAATAATGCCTAATAAGGCGCTATAGGTCTAGTGAATATCTCCAGCAGGGAAGATATTAGCATAGAATGATTCCGCTTCTGAATGTCTTCTCTTAGAGCACTTTCGCTACAAACCAAGATTTATTAACTTTCTGTCAAGGCTAGTAAACTGTAACATCAGCATGGCTAGTAAGGCTTCACTTGAAGATTTGAAAGCGTTCAGCACAAATACCCCTGGAAAGCTGCTAGAATCAAATAGTGGCTCTCGTTAGAATAATCTCTGAAAGCACTTTCACTAAGAGGCGCAAAACACAACTAACAGTAGGCTAAAGAATAGAGATATAATAGCGACTAATAACACGCTTTAGGAACACTGAATATCTCCAACAACGAAGACGCTAGCACGGAATGCTGCTGCTTCTGAACGTCTCCTCTTATAGCGCATTCACTGCAGAGCAAAACTTGTAGAACTTTCAGTCTAGGCTTGTACACTGTAACATCAGAATAGCTATGAAGGCGTCACTTCACAAATTTAGACCTTTCAGCACAAGTACAGCAGGGAAAATGCCACCATGAAATGCTGGCTTTCGTCAGAGTCTTCTCTGGAAGTGCTTTCACTACAAGCTGCAAAGTACCACTATCAGACGTTTTAGTATAGGATACTGAATTGTGACTTAATTTCATAAATTACTGCGCTTTAAGAAAAATGAGTAACTGCCTGAGGGAAGATGCTAGCATGGAACGATGCTGCTTATGAACGTTTTCTCTTAGAGAGTTTTCACTGCAAAGCAAAACTTGTAGGAGTTTCAGTCTTGGTCTGTGTGCTACAACATCAGAATGGCTATTAAAGCGTCACTTCAAAATTTGTAGATCGTTCAGCACAAGTACGACAGGGAAGATGCTAAGATCAAATGCTGGCTCTCGTTAAGAGTCTTCTGTGAAAGAGCATTCACTGCAAGCTGCAAAGCACTTCTTATGGACCGTTTTAGTGTAGGGTACTGAATTGTGACTTAACTTCGACTGGGAAGGCGCTTTAGGAAAAGTGACTAACTCCTGAAGGAAAGATGCTAGAATGGAATTTTGCAGCTTCTGAATGTCTTCTCTTAGAGTGCTTTTTCTGTAAAGCAAGACTTGTAGACCTTTCAGTCTAGGCTTCGGTACTGCAGCATCAGAATGGTTATTAAAACGCCACTTCAAACATTAAAATGATTCAGACCAAGTACGGCAGGGAAGATGCTAAGATCAAATGCTGGCTCTCGTTAAGAGTCTTCTGTGAAAGAGCATTCACTGCAAGCTACAAAGCACTTCTTATGGACCGTTTTAGTCTAGGGTATTGAATTGTGACTTAACTGCGCCTCTTAAAAGCCCTTTAGGAAAAGTGAGTAAATCCCGCAGGGAAGAAGCTGGCAAGGAATGCTGCTGCTTCTCAATGTGTTCTCTTAGAGCGCTTTCACTACAAAGCCAGAATCGTAGAACTATCACTATAAGCTTCCGTACTGTAATATATAAACGGCAGTTAAAGCGTCACTTCAAAACTTCAGATCGTTCAGCACAAGAACCGCAGGGAAGCTGCTACGATCAAATGCTGGCTCTCGTTAGAGTCTTCTGTGGAAGCTCTTTCATTGCAACGTGGAAAGCACGACTATCAGAACGATTTAGTGTAGGGTACAGAATTGAGACCTAGCTGCGCCTAATACGGCGCTGTAGGAAAATGGAAATACGCCCGCAGGGAAGACGCTAGCATGGAAAGCTTGCTTCTTCTGAAGGTCTTCTCTTAGAGTGCTTTTTCTGTAAAGCAAGACTTGTAGAGCTTTCAGTGTAGACTTGTGTACTGTAACATCAGAATGACTGTTAAAGCCTCACTTCAAAATTTCAGAGCGTACAGCACACGCACCTCAGGGAAACATGCTACGCTTAAGTGATGGCTCTCATAAGAGACTGTTGTGGAGCGATTTCACTGCAAGCAGCAAAGCACGGCTTAAGGACTGTTTTAGTATAGGGTACTGAATAGCGACTTAACTGCGTCTATTAGGCCGCTTTAGGAAAATTGAATTACGCCCGCAGGGAAGATGCTAGCATGGAATGCTGCTACTTGTGAATGTCTTCCCTTAGAGAGCTTTGTCTGCAAAGCAAGACTTGTAGAAATTTCAGTCTAGGCTTGTGCACTGTAACATCAGAATTGCTATTAAAGCGTCACTTCAATATTTTCAGATTGTTCCAAACAAGTAACGCAGGGAAGCTGCTACCATCAAATGCTGGCTTTAGGCTGACTCTTCCTTGCAAGCGCTTTCACTGCCAGCGGCTAAGCAAGGTTTATGGACTGTTTTAGTGACTGTTACTGAATTGTGACTTATCTTCTCCTATGAAGGCGCTTTAGGAAAAACGAGCTACTCCCGAAGGGAAGATGCTAGCATGGAATGATGCAGGTTCTGAAAGTGTTCCCTTAGAGCGCTTTCACTGCCAATCAAGGCTTGTAGAACTTTCAGTCTGTGTACTGCAACATCAGAACGGCTATTAAAGCGTCCCTTCCAAATTTCAAGTAGTTCAGAACAAGTATCTCAGAGAAGCTGCTACGATCAAATACTGACTCTGGTTAGAGTCTTTGGAAGCGCTTTCACTGCAAGCTGCGAAGCACGACTAACAGAACGTTTAGTCTCGATTAGGGAATTGTGACTTAACTGCGCCTGTGAAGGCTCTTTAGGAAAAGTGAGTAATTCCCGCCTGGAAGATACTAGCATGGAATGCTGCTGTTGCTGACTATTTTCTCTTATAGCTCGTTTACTGCAAAGCAATACGTGTAGAACTTTCAATCTAGTCTTGTCTTCTGTAACATCAGAATGGCTATTAAATCGTCACTTCAAAATTTAAGAGCCTTCCTGCTGAATCTCCAGCTGGTGCATGCGCTGCTGCATCAGCTGCTATTGCATATCCAGTACAATCTCCTGCTGCATTTTCTGCTCCTGCATCTCCTGTTGAATCTGCCTATGTGGCTACATCTACTGATGCCGAATCTGCTGCTGCATCTGCTGCTGGATCTCCTGCAGCTGTATCATATGCTGATTCTCCAGCTACTGCATCTCCTTCTGCTGCATCTGCTGCTGCATTTCCTGCTGCTGCATCACTTGCTGAATCTCCTGCTACATCTCGGATGCTGCATATCCTGCTGCATCTCCTGCTCAATCTGCTGCTGAATATGCATTTGCTGCTGCATTTCCTGCTCCATCTGCTACAGATGCAGCAACCACTTTTCAATCACCTACAGCTGCATCCCCTGCTTCTGCATCTCCTCCTGCAGCATCTCTGACTGCTGCATCTCGATCTTCTTCATCTCATGCAACTGCATCTCGTACTGATGCATCTCCTGCTCCTGCATCTGCTTCTGCATCTCTGTTTGCTGCATCTCCTACTGCGTCTGCTAATGCATCTGCTGCTGCTGCATCTGCTTCTGCTGAATATTCACATGCTCATCCCCTGCTGCTGTTTCAGCTGCTACATCCCCTACTGCATCTACTGCTGCTGAATCTCCTTCTTCTACATCTCCTGTTCATCTCCTGCTGCATCTCCTGCAGCTTCTCGTGCCGCTGCACCTGCTGCATATCTTGGTACTGAATCTCCTGCTTCTGCATATCCTGGTGCATCTCCTGTGCAATCTCTTGCTACTGTATCTCCTACTGATTCCACATCTCCTCTTTCATTAGCAGCTGCATCTACTGCTGTTGCATCCACTTCTGCATCTCCTTCTGCTGCCTCTCCATCCTACATCTCCTAGTGCTTGATCTCATTCAATATCTCCTTCTTCCTCTCCTGCTGCTGCATCTCGTGCTGCCTCTCCTGCTGCATCTCCTGGTGGATCTCCTCTTGCTAAATCTACTGCTGCATTTCCTGCTGCATCTCCTGCTGCTTCATCTCCTGCTGCCTTTACTAGTGATGCATATCCTGCTGGTGCATTTCCTGATGCATCTCTTGTAGCTGCCTCTTTTTCTGCATCTCCTCCTGCATCTCTTCCTGATGCATCTCTTGTTGAATCTCCTTCTACTGCATCTGCAGCATATGCTGCTTCATCTTGTGCTGCTTCACATCCTGCAGCACCTCCTGCTGTTGCGTATGCCACTGCATCCTCTGCTACTGCATCTCCTTTTCAATCTGAATTTCCCCAATCGTCTGCTGCCTGCATCTCCTGCTGCTACATCCCCTGCTTCTATATCCTCTCTTTCATTTACTGCTGCTTCATATACTTCTACATCTTCTGCATCTGAAGCTTAATCTCTTGCTGCACTTCCTACTGCATCTCCTCCTTTTGCATCCCCCCTCCATCTTTCTGCTACAATATATTCTGCTGTATCTCCTGCTATTGCCTCTGCAGCTGAATCTCCTGCTGCATCTCCTGCTTCTGCATCTCCTGCTGCTGCATCTGCTGCTGAATCCCCTGCTGGTGCATGTCCTTCTGATGCATCTCCTGATGCATCTCCTACATTTGTATCTCCTGCTGTATCTCCTACGGCTGTATCTCCTGCAGCTGAATCTGCTGCCACAGTGCTGTGGCTGCATCTACTGGTGCTGCGGCTGCATATCCTGTTGCTGCATCTCCTTCAGAATATCCTGATGATGCAGATGCAGCAGATGGAGCAGCAGGAGATGCAGATGTAGATGCAGCAGGAGATTCCGCAGCAGGAGACGGAGAAGGAGTTGCAGCATCAGAACGAAGCAGCAGGAGATGCATTAGGAGATTCCGCAGCAGGCGATGCAGGAGCAGTAGATGCAGCAGCGAATGCAGTAGCACGAGATTCAGCAGTAGGAGATGAAAGAGGAGATGCAGCCGCAGGAGATGCAGCAGCAGCAGATGCAGCATCGGGAGATGCACGACGACATCCATCAGGAGGAGATGCAGCAGCAGGAGATGCAACAGTAGGTGAATCTACACCAGATGTAGCAAAAGATGCACAAGATTTGCCAGCAGGCGATGCATCAGCAGGAGATGCAGCAGCAGATGCATCAGGAGATGCAGCAACAGCTGCTGCAGCAGCAGGAGATAAAGCATCAGACTCTGGAGCAGGAAATGCATCACCAGGAAATGCCGCAATAGGAGATGCAGCAGTACATGAAGCAGCAAGAGATGCAGCAAAAAGAGATGAAGCAGCAGAAAATGCATCAGAAAATGCACTAGCAGTCGCAGCAGCAGAAGGCAGAGCAGCAGTAGATGCAGAAGGGATTGCAGCAGCAGGAGATGCAGAAGCAGGAGACCCAGCAAGAAAGCACCATCATAAGATGAATCTGCAGATGTATCAGAAGGATATGAAGAAGCAATTGTTGCAGCAGCAAGATTTACAGCAGTAGATGCAGGAACAGGTGAAGCAGTATCAGAGGATGCAGAGAAGAAGATGCAGAGAATGAGAAGCAGCAGAAGGAGATGAAGCCATAGTAGATGCAGCAAGAGATATAGCAGCAGCAGATGCAGCAGAAGGATATGTAGCAGAAGATGCAGCAGTATGTGAAGCAGCAGGAGATGTTGCAGCAAATGCTGCATATTTCACAAGCAGGAGACGGAGCAGGAGATGCAGCCACAAGACATGTAGCAGGAGATGCAGCAGGAGATGCACTAGGAGATGCAGTAGCAGGAGGTGCATCAGCAGGAGATGCAGCAGCAGAAGATGCAGGAGCAGATTCAGAAGCAGATTCTGTAAGAGATGCAGTGGCAGGAGATTCATAAGCAAATGATAGAGCACCAGGAGATGCAGCAGCAGGAATTTCAGTAGGAAACGCAGCAACAGGAGAAACAGCAGGTAATGCAGCAGCAGTAGATGAAGTAGGGTATGAAGCAGCAGTAGTTGCAGCAGGGTAGGCAACAGCAGGAGATTGAGCAGCAGGAGATGAATCAGAGGATATGCATCATCAGATGAATCCGCTGATGCATCAGAGGTAGTTGCAGACAGAGATGCAGCATCAGGTGTTTCAGCAGAGGATGCAGCAGCAATAGATGCAGGAAGAGATCCAGGCAGAGGAAGTAAAGCAGTAGGAGATGTAGCAGCACATACAGCAGCAGATCAGGGGATGAAGCAGCAGGAGGAGATTCAGCAGGAGATGCATCAGGAGATGCATCATCAGGAGATGCATCATCAGGAGATGCAGCATTAGGAGATGCAGCAGGTGATTCAACAGCAGGAGATGCACCTGAGACACAGTATCAGGAGGCACAGCAACAGGAGATGCAACAGGAATGCAGCAGGTGATTAATTAGCAGGTGATGCAGCAGCAGATGCAGCAGAAGTAAATCCAGCAGCAGAAGATGTAGCAGCACATGGAGCAGCAGATGCAGAAGTTAATTCAGCAGCAGAAGATGTAGCAACACATGCAGCAGTAGTAGATGAAACCGAGGAGAAGAAGCAGGGGATACAGCAGCAGGAGATGCAGCAGCAGGAGATGCAGCAGTAGATGCATATTAAGCAGGAGGTGTAGCAGGAGATGCAGCATTAGATGCATATTAAGCAGGAGGTGTAGCAGGAGATGCAGCAGCACATTCAGCAGCACAGTCAGCAGATGATGCTGAAGCAGGAGATTCAGCAGCAGGAGACTAAGACTCAGCAGATACTGGAGCACGTTCAGCAGGAGATACAGCAGGAGATACAGCAGGAGATGCAGCAGCAGGAGATGCAGCAGTGTTTGCAGTAGCAGCAGCTAGAGCATCAGTTGATGCAGGAGGACATAAAAAATCAGAATGTGAAGCAGCAGGAGATGCAGCAGAAGATTAATCTACAGCAGATGCACCAAAAGATGCAGGAGATGCAGCAGCAGGAGATGCAGCTGGAGACGCAGCAGCAGTAGATTGAGCAAGATACACAGAAGCAGGAGATGCATCGGTGGGAGATGTGGCATGAGAGGCAGATGAAGGAGATCCTGCAGCAGATGCAGTAGCATATACAGCACCAGCAGATGCAGCAGCAGAAGATTCAGCAGCAGGAGATGCAGCAGGAGATGCAGCAGCAGGAGATGCAGCAGGAATTCAGGAAGGGATTCAGTAGCAAGAGATGCACCAGGAGATGCAGCAAGTGGAGATACAACAGATTATGCAGCAGCAGGAGATGAAGCAGCAGGAGATGCAACAGCAGAAGATGCAGCAGCAGAAGATGCAGCAGTATATGAAGCAGCAGACGCACTAGAAAATGGAGCATGAGATGCGGCAGGATAAGATGCAGTACCAGCAGATGCAATAGGAGATGCAGCATCTGGAGTTGAAGCAATAGTAAATGCTGCAGGAGATGCAGCAGCAGACGATAGAGCAGGAGAAGATGCAACATAAGAATATGCATGAGGAGATTCCACAGGAGCTTCAGCATGTGATGCAGGATAACGAAATGCAGAAGCAAGAGATGCAGCAGTAGGAGATGCAATAAGAGATGCAGAAGTAGAAGGTGGAGCAGTAAATTCATCAGGAAATGCAGCAGGAGGAGATACAGCAAGAGGAGAACTTGCAGAAAGAGATGGAGCAGGAGATGCAGCTGCAGATGCAGCAGGAGATGCAGGAACAGGAGATTAAGCAGGAGAAGATGCTGCAGCAGACGCAGAAGCAAATGCAGCAGTGGGAGTGGCAGCAGGTGAAGATGCATCAGGAGATGCATATTCAGAAGAAGATGCAGCAGGAGATGCAGTAGGATATGTAGCAGCACGAGATGCCGCAGGATATTCCAGAGGAGATTCAGCAGAAAGAAATGCAAGAGCAGGAGATGCATGAGCAGGAGATGCAGCTGCAGCAGCTGAAGCAGGAGATGCAGATTTAGCAGCAGGAGATGCATCAGCAGGAGATGCTGCAGCAGATGCAGCAGGAGGAGATTCAGCAGCGGGATACGCAGCAGGACTTGATGCAGAAAGTAGGAGATTCAGAAGAAGGAGATGCAGAAAGAGATTCAGCAGCAGCAGATGCAGCAGCAGATTCAGCAGATGCAGCAGTAGTAGATTCAGAAAGAGATGCATCACCAGGAGATGCAGTAGTAGAAGATCCAGCAGGAGATGCAGAAGCAGATGCAGTAGGAGATGCAGCTTTAGAAGGTAATGCATCAGCAGGAGATGCTGCAGCAGATGCAGCAGGAAGAGATGCAGCAGCAGGACACACAGCAGATGTTGATGCAGAAAGTAATACAGCAGCAGGAGATTCAGAAGAAGGAGATGCAGCAGTATATAAGGAAGTAGGAGATGCAGCAGCAGGAGGAGATGCAGCAGCAGGAGGAGAAACAGCAGGTAATGCAGTAGCAGGAGATGCAGCATGAGATGCAGCTGCAGGAGATGCAGCAGCAGGAGATGTAGCAGGAGATGCAGCAGTAGATGAATCAGAAGACGTTGTAGCAGCAAATGCAGGAGATGCAGAAGCAGATGCTGCAACAGATTCAGCAGGAGGAGACACAGCAGGAGGTGATGCAGCAGGTAATACAGCAGCAGAAGATGCAGAAGCAGGAGATGCAGAAAGAGATTCAGCAGCAGGAGATGAAGAAGCAGGAAATGCAGCAGTATATACAGAAGCAGGTTATGCAGCAACAGGAGATAGAGCTGGAGGAGATACAGCAGGTATTGCAGCAGCAGGAGATGCAGCAGGAGATGCAGCAACAGGAGATTCATCAGCAGCAGATTCAGCAGTAGACAGAGCAGCAGACAGAACAGCAGTAAACAGAGCAGCAGGAGACGCAGCTGCAGGAGATGCAGCAGGAGATGCAGAAGCAGCAGATGAATCAGAAGATGCAGAAAGAGAAGATGAAGCAGGAGATGCAGCAGCAGCAGATTCCGCAGCAAGAGAAGCAGCAGTAGATGCAGCAGGAGATGCAGAGAATGGAGATGAAGCAGTAGCAGTTGCTGTAAGTGATGCAGCAGCAGGGGATGTAGCAGCAGGAGATTGAGCAGGTTATGCAGCAGCAGATGCAGCAGGAGGAGATGCAGCAACAGGAGATGGAGCAGGAGATTAAGCAGCAAATGCAGAAGCAGCAGATACAGCAGATGGAGATGCAGCAGCTAATGCAGCAGTAGATGCAGATTCAGCAGCAGATTCAGAAGCAGGAGATGCTGCAGCAGATTCACAGTAGGAGATGCATCAGCAGGAGGTGCGGCAGAAGTAAATGCAGCAGGCTAATCAAGAGGAGGAGCTGCAATAGACGATGCAGGAGTAAGAGATGCAGCAGGAAATCCAGAAGGTAACACAGCAGGAGAAGCTTCAGGAGGAGATGCAGCAAGACATGAAGCAGCAGCAGCAGATGCAGAAACAGAGCAGCAGGAAATGCAAATTCAACAGGAGATGCAATAGGAAGAGAATCTTCAGCAGATGCAGCAGGATATGCATCATGATGAGATGCAGCAGGACATATAGCAGCAGCAGATGCATCGGCAGATGAAGCAGGAAATGCAGCAGAAAGAGATGAATCAGCATCAGATGCAGCCGCAGATGCAGCAGCAGGAGATGCAGCAGCATCTGATGTAGCAGGAGATGCAGAATCAGAAGATGCAGCAGCAGGATATGAAGCAGAAGATGCAGCAGAATATAGAGCAGCAGGAGATGCAGTTGGAGATGCAGCAGGAGAAGCAGCAGCATGAGATAGAGGAGGAGAAAATGCAGCATCAGGAAATTCAGCAGCAGGAAATGCACTAGGAGATATAGAAGCAGGAGATGCAGCAGCAGAGGATACAGCAGGACATTAAGCAGGAGATGCACAGGAAGAGATGCAGCTGGAGATAGAGAGGCAGGAGATGCAGCAGCTGCAGAATCAGCAGGAGATGTAGCAGGAGAAACAGTAGCAGGAGATGCAGCAGAATAAGATGTAGCAGGAAATGAAGAAGAAGTAGATGCAGCCGGGGGTGCAAAATCAGGTAATGCAGCAGCAGGAGATGCAGTAGGAGATGCAGCAGGAAGTGTAGCAGAGCTTAAGCTTCAGACGCAGAAGACGTAGAAGGATATGAAGTAGCAGTACATGTAAGAGAGGATGGAGCAGCCGGGGATGCAGCAGCAGGAGATGTAGCAGCAGGAGAGTCATCATCATGAGATGCAGCAAAAGGAGATGCAGCAAGAGGAGATGCAGCAGTAGGAGATGCATCAAGAAACAAAGCAGGAGCTGGAGCAGCAGGAGATGAAGCATTACGAGATGCAGCAGGAGATATAGCAGAAGGCGATTCTTCAGTAGGAGATACAGCAGTAGGAGATGCAGTAGGACATGCAGCAGGAGATGCAGCCGCAGGAGACACAGCAGAAGATGCAGCAGGAAATGTAGCAGGGTATACCTCAAGAGATGCAGAAGAAGGAGACTCAGAAGTAGTTGCAGCAGAAAGAGATGCAGCAGTAGATGCATCAGCAGATGCAGCAGTACGAGATGCTTCATCAGGAGATGCAGGCAGCAGACAAAAGGGGAGATTCAGATTGAGAAGGAGATGCAGTAGCAGGAGATGCAGCAGCATACGCAACAGCAGGAGATGCAGCAGGAGGTGAAGCAGCACCAGATGCAGCAGCATATGCTGCAGATGCAGTAGAAGGAGATTCAACAAGAGATGCATCAGGAAGAGACGCAGGAGGATATGCAGAAAAAGAGGCAGTTACAAGAGATGCATCAGGAAATGCACCAGCAGGATATGCATCACCAGTAAAGGCAGCAGGAGATGAAGCAGCATGAGATGCAGCAGGAAATGCAGCAGTAGATTTAGCAAGAGGAGATCCACCATGAGATGCAGCAGTAGGAGATGCAGCAGGAAATGCAGCAGTAGAATTAGCAAGAGGAGATCCACCAGGAGATGCAGCAGTAGGAGATGCAGCAGAGATGCAGCAGCAGGAGATGCAGACATGAAGTATCAGCTATAGCAGGAGATGCCCCAAGAGATGAAGCACGAGGAGATGTAGGATGGAGAGGTAGCAGAAGGAGGTGCAGAAGTGGATGCAACAGCAGTAGATGCAGCAGCTAATGAAAGAGAAGATGTAAAATCAGTAGGAGATACAGTAGCTAGAGATTGCACAGGAGATGCACCAGAAGGAGATGCAGAAGCAGGAGATTCAGTAGCAGGATATGCAACAGATGCAGCTGCAGGAGATGCAGCAGGAGATGCAGCAGGAGATGAACAGGAGATGCAGCAGCAGGATATTCATCAGCAAGAAATGCAGCAGGACATGTAGCAGGTAGGATATGCAGCATCAGGAAATGCAGCAAGAAGTGGGATATGCAGCATCAGGAAATGCAGCAGCAGATGCAGTAGGAGGTGATGCAGCAGCAGGAAATTCAGAAGGAGATACAGCAAGAGATTCAGCACGTGATGAAGCAGCAGAAGTTGCAGGAGATGCAGGTGGAGGAGATACAGCAGCCCCAGATGCAGCAGGAGATGCAGAAAAAGGAGACACCGCAGCAGCAGATGCAGGAGGAGATGCAGGAGTATCTTAAGCAGTAGATGCAACGGGAGATTCAGCAGCAGGAAATACCGGAGGAATTGCAGCAGTAGATAGAGTAGGAGATGAAGCATCAGGAGATGCAGAACCAGATGCAACTGGAGATGCATCAGGAGATGCATGAGATACTGAATGAGATGCAGCAAAATGAGATGAAGCAGCAGAAGGAGCAGCAGGAGATGAAGAAGCAGGAGATGCAGCAGCAGCAGAATCAGCAGGAGTTGAAGGAGGAGAAGCAGTAGCAAGAGATGTAGCAGAAGATGCACCAAAGTTTCAGCATGCCGCAGGATATGTAGAAGAAGTAGATGCATGAGTAAGAGATGCAGCAGCAGATGCAGCAGGAATTGCAGCAGAACATGCCTCCGCAGCAGATGCAGGAGTAAGAGATGCAGCAGCAGATGCAGAAGGAATTGCAGCGGAAGAAGATGCAGCAGGAGGAGATGCATTAGCAGATGCATTATGAGATGCAGCAAAGAGAGATGCAGAAGCAGGTGCAGGATATGCAACAGCATGAGATGCAGTATCAAGAAATGCAACAGGAATTGCAGGACCATGGGATGTAGCAGGAGATGCAGCAGGAGGAGATGCAGCAGGATATGCAGCAGCAGGAGATGCTTTAAGAGACGCCGCAGCAGGAGATGCAGCAGTAGGAGATGCAGCAGGCGATGCAGAAGAAGGGGATGCAGCAGCATTTGCAGCAGCAGGAGATGCAACAGGATAAGCAACATCAGGAGATACAGAAGCAGAGGATTCAGCAGCAGATGCAGCAGTATTAGATGGAGTAGTAGCAGATGCAGTAGCAGATGCTGCACCACATTTCTCGGGAGATGCAGCAGCAGTATATGTAGTAGCAGGAGATGCAGCAGCAGAAGGTGTAACAGGAGATAAAACAGCTGGAGATGCAGCAGCAGGAAATGCAGCAGCAGGAGATGTAGGAATTGATGCAGCAGCAGATGCAGCAGTAGGTGTAGCAGGAGATATAGCAGCAGGAGATTTCGCAACAGGGGATGTAGAAGAGTTGATGCAGCTGGAGATGCAGCAGATGTCGCAGTAAAAAAGCATTAATAATGCTATAAAGCATTAGGAGATGCAACGACAGATGCAGCAGGAGATGCAGATTCAGCAGGAGAAGCAGGAACAGGAGATTCTGCGGAAGAGACAGAAGCAGGAGATGCTGCAGGGAATGCAGCATCAAGAGACACAGCACCGGGAGATGCAGTAAGAAATACAGCACGAAATACAGCAGCAGGAGATACAGCAGGAGATGAAGCAGCAGGAGAAGCAACACCAGCAGATGCAATAGGATATGCTGAATCCGGCAATGCAGCAGCAGGATATGCAGCAGTAGTTTATAAAGCAGCAGGAGATGCATCATCAGCAGCTGCATCAGCAATGCAGCAGGAGGTGAATGGGAGATTCAGCAGAAAGAGATGCCGCAGCAGATGCAGCAGCAGATGTAGATTCAGCAGGAGATGTAGCAACAGGAGATGCTGCAGCAGCTGCAGCAGCAGGAGATGTAAAAGGAAGAAATGCCGCAGGAAATGAAGCACCAGGAATTGCCACAGCAGAAGATGCAGGATCATGAGCTTCAGCACTAAGAGATGCAGCAGGAGACGTAGTGGAAGAGGATGCAGCAGCAGATGCAGCAGGAGGAGATGCAGCAGCAGATGATGTAACAGAAGATGCAGCAGCAGGAGATGCAGAAGCAGTATATGTAGCAGCCCAAGATGAAGCAGGATATTGAGCAGCGGGAGATGCAGGAGCAAGAGATGCATTAGGAGATGAAGCAGAAGTATATGCAGCAGGAGATGCACCAGTAGGAAATGCAGCAGGAGATGCACCAGCAGGGGAGGTAGTAGCGTGAGATTTAGCAAGAGATGCAGCAGGAGATGCAGCCAGACGAGATGCAGCAGGAGATGTAGCAGCAGGTGATGCAGCAGCAGGAGATGTAGCTGGAGATTCAGCAGCAAGAGACGAAGAGAAGTTGATGCAGAAAGTAAGGTGCAGCAGCTTGAGGTGCAGCAGCAGGAGATGCAGCTGGAGATGCAGCAGCATCAGATGAAGCAGCAGATATAGAAGCAGGAGAGGCAGCTGGAAATCCAGCATGCGCAGATGCAGAAGTAGGAGATATATCAGGAGATGCTGCAGGAATTGCAGCAGCATGAGATGCAGTAGGAATTGCCGCAGCAGGAGATTCAGCAGCAGGAGATGCAGTAGCAGGAGATGCAGCAAAAGATGCATCAGCAAGAGCTGATTTAGCAGGAGATGCTTCAGCAGGATGTGCAGCAGGAGATGCATCAGCAGGAAATGCTTCATGTACTGCTGCATCTCCCGATAAATTTCCTGCTGCTGCATCTCCTGCTACTTGATGTCCTCCTGCATCTCCTGCTGATGCATCTGCTGCTTCATCTGCTTCTGTATCTCCTGCTGCTACATCTCCTGCTGCAATCTCCTGCTCATGCATCTGTGGATGCATCTCCTGATGCTCCATTTCCTGTTGTATCTGCTGCTTCATCCCCTGCTGCATCACTTTCAGTTCCATCTGGTGCATCTCTGCTGCATATGCTGCTGCTTCCTTTACTGCTGCATCTCCTGCTAAATCCCCTGCTTCTGCATCTCCAGCTGCATTACCTGCTGCATATCCTGCTGAATATGTAACCCTGCTGCATCTCTTGCTGGTGCCTCTCCCGCTGCATCTCCTGCTGCAAATCCTACTGCATCCCCTCCTGCTGCATTTCCTGCTGCATCTCTCATGATGCAGCTCTTGATGCATAATTCCTGCTATGTCTCCTGCTGCTGACCTTCTCCTGAAATATCTGCTGCTCAATCTCCTGCTGCTGCATCTCCTGCTGCTGAATCTCTTTCTGCATCTCCTTCTCCTGAAGCTCCTACTTTCTTCATCAAGTCCTGCTGCGTATCCCACTGCTGAATCTCCTCCTTGTTGATGCATCTCCTGCTGCTAAATCTGCATCTCCTGCTGCAGCTGCTGCAGCTGCATCTCCTGCTGATGCATCTCCTGCTCTTGTATTTCTATCTCTGAATCTCCTTCGGAATATCCTGCGACATCTCGTGCTTCTACATATCCTGCCACATCTCCTGCTGCATCTCCTTCTGAATATGCATCTCCTGATGCATCTTAACCTGCTGCCACTCCTACTGCTGCATTTGCTTCTGCGTCTGCTGCAGCATCTCCTGCTACTGAATCTCCTGTGTTTGCTGCTGAATCTCCTGTTGCTGCATCTCCTGCTGCTGCATCTTCTGCAGCTGCATCTCCTGCTGCATTTCTTGCTGCTCTATCGCCTGCTACATCTCCTGCTCCATCTCTTTCTGCTGGAGCTCCTCTTGCTGTAGCTCCTCCTGCTGCATTTCCTGCTGAATTTACTGCTCCACCTCCTGCTTCTGCATCTCCTATTGCATCTTCTACTGCTGCATCTCTTGCTTCTGCATTTCGTGATCCTGCATCACATGCTGAAGCTCCTGTGGAATCTCCTCATGCATATTCTTATGTTGCATCTTCTCCTGCTCTATCATCTGCTGCTGCATCTCCTGCAGCATTTTCTATTGCTTGAACTCCAGATACTGCATCTCCTATTGCATCTGCTGGTACTGCATCTTATCCTGCCGCGTCTGCTGCTTCATGTACTGCATTATCTTCTGCTGCTGCATCTCCTGCTTCATCTCCTGCTCCTGCATCTTCTTTTCTGCTGCATCTCCTGCTGCAGAATCTCCTGCTGCAGAATCTCCTGCTGAATCCGCTGCTCGTCTCCTGCTGCTGTATCTCCTGCTGCATCTTCTGCTGCTGCATCTTCTTCTGTTGCATCTCCTGCTGCTTCATCTCCTGCTGCTGCATAATCTGCTGTATCTCCTCTTGCTGCATCTCCTGGTGCATCTCCTGCTACTGAATCCCTTCCTGAATTCCTGTTGCATCTCCTGCGGCTGCATCTCCTGATGCATCTCCTGCTGCTGAATCTCCTGCTAATGCATCTCCTGCTAATGCATCTCCTGCTGATGCATAACCTGCGTCATCTTCTACTGCTGCATCTCCGACTGCTGCATCTCCTGCTACTGAATCTCCTGCTGCTACATCTGCTGGTGCTGTATATGCTACTGCATCTGCTGCAGGATCTCCTTCATCTGCCTCTCATGCCACGTCTCCCGTCGACGCATCTCCTGCTTCTGTGTATCTTGCTCAATCTACTGCTGCTGCATCTCCTGCTGCTCTATCTGCTGCTGCATCTCCTGCATCTTTTGGTGCATCTGCTGTAGATTAATCTTCTGCTGCATCTCCTGCTGCTTCACATTCTGATTTTTTATGTCCTCCTGCATCACCTGATGCTCTAGCTGCTGCTACTGAAAACACTGCTGCATCTCCTGCTGCTGCATCTCCTGCTGCATCTCCTGCTGATCGTGCTCCTGTATCTGCCAAGTCTTAGTCTCCTGCTGCTGAATCTCCTGCTTCATTCAGCATCGTCTGCTGAACGTGCTGCTGAATGTGCTGCTGCATCTTCTGCTGCACCTCCTGCTTAATATGCATCTACTGCTGCATCTCCTGCTGCTGTATCCCCTGCTTCTTCTCCTCGGTTTCATCTACTACTGCTGCATGTGCTGCTACATCTTCTGCTGCTGAATTAACTTCATCTGCATGTGCTGCTGCATGTGCAGCTACATCTTCTGCTGCTGGATTTACTTCTGCTGCATCTGCTGCTGCATCACCTGCTACTGAATACCCTGCTGCATTCCTGTTGCATCTCCTGTTGCTGTGCCTCCTGCTACTGAGTCTCAGGTGCATCTCCTAATGCTGCATCTCCTGATGCTGGATCTCCTGATGCATCACCTGCTATTGAATCCCCTGCTGCATCTCCTAATGCTGCATCTCCTGATGATGCATCTCCTGATGCATCTCCTGCTGAATCTCCTCCTGCTGCTTCATCCCCTGATCTGCTGCTGTATGTGCTGCTACATCTCCTACTGCTCTACTTCCTCCGCCTGGATCTCTTCCTGCATCTATTGCTGCTGCAGCCTCTGCTGAATTTCCTGATGCTGCATCTCTATCTGCAACTACCTCTGATGCATCAGCGGATTCATCTGATGATGCATATCCTCTGATTCATCTCCTGCTGCTCAATCTCCTGCTGTTGCCTACCCTGCTGCAACTACTGCTGCTTCATACCCTACTTCATCTACTGCTGCTGCATTACCTGCTGTTTCTCCTGTTGCTGCGTTTCCTACTGAAATTCCTGCTGCTGCATCTCCTGGTGCTCTATCATTTGCTTATGAATCTCCTGTCTCTGCATCTCTTACGGAATCTGCTTCTGAATCAAGTAGCAGGAGATGTAGCAGCAGATGCAGCAGTACATGAAGCATTTCCTGCTGATGCATGTCCTGCTGCATATCCTGCTGATACATAGCCTGCTAAATCAGCTCTTGCTGATGCATCTTTTGCTGCATCTCCTGCTGCTGCATCTCCTGCTTCTGCATCTACTGCTGCTACATCTGCTGCTGCATCTGCTGCATCTCCTGTTGCTGCTTCTCCTGCTGCATATCTTTCTGCTGCATCTCCTGATGAATATGCATCTCCAGCTGCATCTCCTGGCATTGCATCTCCTGTTGCTCCGTCTCCTGCTTCTGCATCTCCTGCTACATCTGCTGCTGCAATTCCTGCTGCATCTCCTGCTACTTTATCTGCTGCTGTATCTCCTGCTGCTGCTTCTCCTGCCGCTGGATTACCAGCTGTCTCTCCTGCTGCTGATGCATCTTTTTTTCTGCATATACTTCACTTCATCTCTCGCTGCTGAATCTCCTGCTGCATCTGCTGCTGCTGCATCTGCTGCTGCTGCGTATCCTGCTGCATATCCAGCTGCTTCATCTCCTGCTGCATTTCCTGTCTCTGCATCTCTTGCTGCATCTCCTGCTGCATATACTTCTGCTTAACCTCCTAATGCATCTCCTCCTGCTCTATATCCTGTTTCATCTTGGTCTGCTGCATCTCCTCCTGCTGCATGTTCTTCTGCATCTCCTCCTGATGCATCTGCTGCTGCATTCTCTTCTGGTACATCTCCTGCAGCATCTTTTTCTGCTGAAGCTCATGATCCTGCATCTTCTGCTATTGCAATTCCTGGTGCTTCATTTCCTGCTGCATTTCTTCTTTTTACTTCTCCTGCTGCTGCATCTCCTGCTGCTGCATCTTCCGCCAAATCTCCTGTTCCTGCTTCTCCTGCTGAATCTACATCTCCTGCTGCATCTGCTGTGGCATCTCTTTCTGCTGAATATCCCATTCATCTCCTGCTGAATTGCTGATGCAGCTGCTGCTGATGCATCTCATGCTGCTTTATTGCTGCTTTATAAATTACTGTTGCATATCCTACTGCCGCATATCCGGATTCAGCATATCCTATTGCATCTGCTGGTGTTGCTTCTCCTGCTGCTTCATCTCCTGCTGTATCTCCTGCTGCTGTATTTTGTACTGCATCTCCTGGTGCTGCGTCTCTTGATGCTGCAGAGAATGCAGCTGCTTCTGCATCTTCCATAGAATCTCCTGTTCCTGCTTCTCCTGCTGAATCTGCATCTCCTACTGTATCTGCTGTTGCATCTCCTGCTGCTTTATAAACTACTGCTGCATCTGCTGCGTCTCCATCTGCATCATCTCTTCTATATCTCCTGCTGCGAAATCTCCTGCTACTATATCTCCTGCTGCACCTACTGCGGCATCTCCTCCTGCATCAATTCCTACATCCCCTCCTGCTGCATCTCCAGCTGTTGCATCTCTGTTGCATCTCCTGCTGCTGCATCTCCTGCTGCTGCATCTCCAGCTGTTGCATCTCTGTTACATCTCCTGCTGCTGAATCTCCCGCTACTGCATATACTGCTGCTGCATCTTCCGAGAAATGTGGTGCTGCATCTGCTACTGTGCCTCCTACAACTCCATCTAATACTGCTGCATCTCCCGCTGCAATTCTTGCTGCTGCATCTCCTGCTGCATCTCCTGCTGCTGTATGTGCTTCAGATGCATCTCCTGCTTCTTTATTCACGCTGCTGAGTCTGCTGCTTCTTTATATCATGCTGTATCTCCTACTGCATCTCCTGATGCTGAATCTCCTGCTGTATCTCCTGCTGAATATGCAACTCCTGCTGCACATCCTGCTGCTGTATCACCTGCTGTGTGTCATGATGCGGCACTTCCTGCTACTGCAATTCTTCTGCATCTGCTGCTGCATCTGCTGCTGAATTTGCTGCTGCACCTCCTGCTGCTGCATCTCTTGCTGTTGCATCTCCTGCTAAATCTATGCTCGGCATTTTCTGCTGTATGTTCTCTTGCTGTATCTGCTGCTGCTCCATCTCCTGCTGCTGTATCTCCTACTGCTGCATCTCCTGATGAATCCCCTGCATCTCGGGCTGCTGCATCATCTGCCGCTTCTGCTTCTGCTGCTGCTGCATCTTGTGCTGCATCTACCCCTGCTGCAAATCCTGTTGCATCTCCTCCCACTGCATCTGCTGCTACATCAATTTTTCCTGCCTCCCCTGCTGCATCTCTTTCTTCATCTCATGCTGCTGCATCACCTTAATCTCTTGCATCTGAATGTCCTGCTACATCTCCTGCTCCTGCATCTCCTACGGTTGCTGCTTCCTGATTCTGAATCTCCTGCTGCTGCATCTGCTTCTACATCTGCTCTCTATTTAAATCTTCCTGATTTTTTTGTTGCTGCATCTCCTGTTGCATGTCCTGATGCAGCCTCTCCTGTTACATCTCCTACTGCTCTATCTACTTCTGAATCCATTCTTCATGTCCTGATGCAGCAACTCCATCTGCCTCTCTTCCTACTGAATCTCCTTTTGCAGGTCCTACTTCTGTATCTCATCCTACTGCATCTCTGGCTTCATCCTCTGCTGCTGCATATTCTGCAACATATCCTGCTGCGGCATTCCCTGCTGCTGCCGCTGCTGCTACTGCATCTCCTGCTGCTGCATCTGATACTGCGTCATCTCCTGCTGCAACTGCTTCTGCATCTGCTGCTGCATCTGCTGCTGAATCGCTTTCTGCATCTGCTGCCTCATCTGCTACTGCTGCATCTCCTTCCGCATCTACTGCTTCATCTGCTACTGCTGTATCTCCTTCTGCATCTCCTGCTTCTTCATTTACTTGTGCATCTCCTGATGCTGAACCTCCTTCTGTTTCATCTCCGGCTGCTGCAGTTTCTGCAGCATCTCCTGATGCCGTGTTTCTTGCTGCTGCATCTCCTGCTATTTATCTTGTTGCTGATGCAATTTATCTCCTGCAGAACCTCCTGCTGCATCTTCTACTGCATCTCCTGCTTCACTTTCTACTGCTTAATCTCCTGCTGCTGATTCTGAATTGCATCTCTTTATGTATCTCCGGATCCTGCACCTCCTGCTGAATTTCCTGCTTCTGTATCTTCTGCTGCTGCATTTCCTTCAGCATCTCCCGCTGTTGCACCTCCTGCAGAATCAGCATTTACTGCTACATCTGCTGCTACTTCTGCTGCTTCATCTCCTGCAGAATCAGTATCTCTTGCTGCATCACATGCTGCATCTCCTGCTCCTGCATCGACTGCAGAATTTCGTGCTTCTGCATCTCCTGCTGCGGCTTATCCTGCTGCATCTCATCCTATAACATCTCCTGCTGCTGCATCTGCCACAAAATGTCATAGTGCCGCTTCTTCCGGCTTCATCTCCTACTGCAACTCCAACATCTCCATTCCCTATCTTATATGAAAACATAACTCCCACAGCAAATATTCTAGCATGGAATGCTGCTCTTTCTGAATGTCTTCTCTTACAGCGCTTTCACTGCAGAACTACTTCTCTGGAAGTGTTTTCAATGCAAGCTGCAAAGCACGACTAACAGAAAGTTTTATATATAGTATAAGGACCTGAATTATGACTGAACTGCCCCTATTGAGGCGCTTTAGGAAAATGGAAAAACGCCCACAGGGAAGATGGCATGGAATGATTCCGCTTCCGAATGCCTTCTCTTAGAGCACTTTCACTACAAACCAAGATTTATGAACATTCCGTCCAGGCTAGTAAACTGTAACATCAGCATGGCTAGTAAGGCTTCACTTGAAGATTTGAAAACCTTCAGCACAAATACCCCTGGAAAGTTGCTAGCATCAAAGAGTGGCTCTCGTTAGAATCATCTCTGGAAGCGCTTTCACTTAGAGGCGCAAAACACGACTAACAGTAGGCTAAAGAATAGAGATATAATAGCGACTAATAACGCGCTTTAGGAACATTGAATATCTCCAACAGCGAAGACGCTAGCACGGAATGCTGCTGCTTCTGAACGTCTCCTCTTATAGCGCATTCACTGCAGAGCAAGACTTGTAGAACTTTCAGTCTAGGCTTGTACACTGTAACATCAGAATAGCTATGAAGGCGTCACTTCAAAAATTCAGAGCTTTCAGCACAAGTACCGCAGGAAATCTGCTGCCATCAAATGCTGGCTCTCACTAGAGTCTCCTGGAAACCCTTTCACTGTAAGCTGCAAACACGACTAAAAGAACTCTTTAGTATAGGCTTGTTAATAGTGACTTTAAAACGCCTATTACTGCGCTAGAGTTGAAATTAGTATCTCCAGCAAGGACTATGCTAGCATGGAACGATGCTGCTTATGAACGTCTTCTCTTAAAGCGCTTCAACTACAAAGCACCATTTGTCGAACTTTCAGTCTAGACTTGTGAAATGTAGCAGCAGCATGGCTATTAAGGCTTCACTTCAAGATTTCAGAGCGTTCCGCACAAGTACCGCAGGGAAGCGGCTACCATCTAATTTTGGCTCTCCCTAAAGTCTTCGCTTATAGCGCTTTCACTGCCAGCTGAAAAGCACGAAAAACGCAATGTTTTCGTGTAGGCTAGGTAATAGCGACTTAGTAACGCCTATTAAAGCGCTTTTAGAAAAGTGAATAACAGATACGGGGAAGTCGGTAGCATGGAATGCTTCTGAATGTCTTCTCTTATTGCGCTTTCACTGCAGAGCACGACTTGTAGGACTTTCACTCTAGGCTTGTGAAATGTGTCATCAACATGGCTATTAAGGCAACAGTTCAAAATTTCAGAGCGTTTAATCTAAGTTTCGCAGGGAATCTGCTTGTATCAAATGTAGACTCCCGTTAGAATCTATCCTGTAGGTCTTTCACTGCAACCTGCAAATACGACTAAAAAAACGTTTTAGTATAGGCTAGTGAACAGTGACTTAACAAAGCCTATTAAGGCGCTTTAGCAAAAATTAATATCTCCAGCAGGGAAGATGCTATCATGGAATGCTTCTGCTTTCGTATGTATTCTCTTAGGGCACGTTCACGTTCACAGGAGATAGAGCTGGAGGAGATACAGCAGGTATTGCAGCAGCAGGAGATACAGCAGGAGATGCAGCAGCAGCAGATGCAGCAGCAGGAGATGCAGCAACAGGAGATTCATCAGCAGCCAGCTGACGAGAGCCAGCATTTCATGGTGCCATCTTCCCTGCCGTACTTGTGCTGAAAGCTCTGAATTTGTGAAGTGACGCCTTCATAGCTAGTCTGATGTTACAGTGTACAAGCCTAGACTGAAAGTTCTACAAGTCTTGCTCTGCAGTGAATGCGCTATCAGAGGAGACGTTCAGAAGCTGCAGCATTCTGTGCTAGAGTCTTCTCTGTTGGAGATATTCAATGTTCCTAAAGCGCGTTATTAGTTGCTATTATATCTCTATTCTTTAGCCTACTGTTAGTCGTGTTTTGCGGCTCTTAGTGAAAGCGCTTCCAGAGATGATTCTAACGAGAGCCACTCTTTGATGCTAGCAACTTTCCAGAAGTATTTGTACTGAACGATTTCAAATCTTCAAGTGAAGCCATGCTGATGTTACAGTTTACTAGCCTGGACGGAATGTTCATAAATCTTGGTTTGTAGTGAAAGCGCTCTAAGAGAAGACATTCAGAAGCGGAATCATTCCATGCCAACATCTTCCCTGCTGGAAATATTCACTATTCCTAAAGAGCCATATTAGGCGTTATTAAGTCGCTAATAACTAGCCTACATGAAAACCTTTCCTTTCTGGTGCTTTGCAACCGGCAGTGAAAGCACTTCATAAAAACATCCTAATTAGAGCCAAAATGTGATGGTAGCAGCTTCCCTGCGATACTTGTGCTGAATGTTCTCAAATCTTGAACTGACGCTTTAGACGTTGAAATTCACAAGCCTTGAGTGAAAATTCTACAATTCGTCTTTTCAGTAACAGCGCTATTAGAGAAAACATTAAGAAGTGGTATAATTTCATGCCAGCATCTGCACAGCCTGAGATACTCACTTTTCCGTAAGAGCCTTAATAGGCGCACTTCAGTCACAATTCATTACCCTATACTAAAATGTGTTAGTTTTGCTTTACAGCTTGCAATGAAAGCGCTATAAGAGAAGACTCTAAGCAGAGCCTGCATTGGATGGTAGCAGCTTCCCTGCGGGACTTGTGCTGAATGCTCTGACATTTTGAAGTGACGCTTTACTGGCTGATGCTATACTTCAGAATCCTAGACTGAAAGTTCTAAAAGTCTTGCTTTGCAGTGAAAGCGCTGTGAGAGAAGACATTCGGAAGCAGCAGCATTTCATACTATCATCTTCCTTGCTGCCGATAGTCACTATCCCTAAAGTGCGTTATTAGGCGAAGTAAAGTAACTATTCAGTAACCTACATTAAATCGTTCTGTTAGTCGTGCTTTCCACGTTGCAATGAAAGCGCTTCCAGAGAAGACTCTAACGAAAGCCAGCATTTGATCGTAGCAGCTTCTCTGGCGTACTTCTTCTGAACGATTTTAGATATTGGAGTGACGCTTTAATACACATGATGTTACAGTACACGTGCCTAGGCTAAAAGTTCTACAAGTCTTGCTTTGCAGTGAAAGCGCTATAAGAGCATTCCGCATTCAGAAGCGGAAGCATTCCATGCTAACATCTTCCCTTCGGGATTTACGTTCCAAAAGTCGTCCTTTGCAGCATGCAGTACAAGCTTTTCCACAGAAGACTCTAAGAGAAACTAGCATGTCATCGTAGCAACTTCCCTGAGGTACTTGTGCTGAACGCTCTGATATTTTGAATGACACTTTAATAGCCCTTTCGATGGCTACTATAAGGAAAAACTCTAAGGGAGCCAAAATTAGATGGTAGCAGCTTCCCTGCTGTACTTGTGCTGATCGCTCTGAAATCTTGAAGTGAAGCCTTAATAGCCATGTTGATGTTACATTTCACAAGCCCAGACTGAAAGGTCTACAAGTCTTGCTTTGAAGTGAAAGCGCTCTAAGAGAAGACATTCAGAAGCAGCAGTATTCCATGCTAGCATCTTCACTGCGGGAGTTATTCACTTTTCAGAACACGCCTTCGTAAGTCACAATTCAGTATCCTACAATAAAACGTCCTGTTAGTCGTGCTTCGCAGCTTGCAGTGAAAGCGTTTCCAGAGAAGACTCGAACGAGAGCCAGCATTTGATCGTAACAACTTCCCTGAGGTACTTAAGCTGAACGATCTGAAGTTTTGAAGTGACGCTTTATCTGCCGTTTATATGTTACGGTACACAAGCTTATATTGATAGTTTTACAATTCTGGCTTTGTAGTGAAAGCACTCTAAGAGAACACATTGAGAAGCAGCAGCATTCCTTGCCAGCTTCTTCCCTGCGGGATTTACTCACTTTTCCTAAAGGGCTTTAAGAGGCGCAGTTAAGTCACAATTCAATACCCTAGACTAAAACGGTCCATAAGAAGTGCTTTGTAGCTTGCAGTGAATGCTCTTTCACAGAAGACTCTTAACGAGAGCCAGCATTTGATCGTAGCAGCTTCCCTGTCGTACTTGTGCTGAACGATCTAAAAATTTTGAAGTGACGCTTTAATAGCAGTACTGATGTTACAGTACACAAGCGTATACTCAATGTTCTACATGTCTTGCTTTACAGAGAAAGCGCCTTAAGAGAAGACATTCAGAAGCGGCAGCATTCCATGCTAGCATCTTCCCTGTGGGCGTTATTCCATTTTCCTAAAGCGCCTCAATAGGGGCAGTTCAGTCATAATTCAGGTCCTTATACTATATATAAAACTTTCTGTTAGTCGTGCTTTGCAGCTTGCATTGAAAACACTTCCAGAGAAGTCATTCTGCAGTGAAAGCGCTGTAAGAGAAGACATTCAGAAAGAGCAGCATTCCATGCTAGAATATTTGCTGTGGGAGTTATGTTTTCATATAAGATAGGGAATGGAGATGTTGGAGTTGCAGTAGGAGATGAAGCCGGAAGAAGCACCACTATGATATTTTGCGGCAGATGCAGCAGCAGGAGATGTTATAGGATGAGATGCAGCAGGATAAGCCGCAGCAGGAGATGCAGAAGCACGAAATACTGCAGTAGATGCAGGAGCAGGAGATGCAGTATGTGATGCAGCAAGAGATACTCAGCAGTAGATGCAGAAGCAGGAGATGCTTCAGCAAATGCAGCAGCGGGAGATGTAGCAGGAGATACTGATTCTGCAGGAGATGAAGAAGCAGAAGTAGCAGCAGATGTAGCAGTAGATGCTGATTCTGCAGTAGGTGCAACAGCGGGAGATGCTGAAGGAAATGCAGCAGCAGAAGATACAGAAGCAGGAGATTCAGCAGGAGGTGCAGGATCCGGAGATACATAAAGAGATGCAATTCAGAATCAGAAGCAGGAGATTAAGCAGTAGAAAGTGAAGCAGGAGATGCAGTAGAAGATGCAGCAGGAGGTTGTGTAGGAGATAAATTGCATCAGCAGCAGGATAAATTGCAGGAGATGCTGCAGCAAGAAACACGGCATCAGGAGATGCTGCAGAAACTGCAGCAGCCAGAGATGAAACAGAAGGAGGTTCAGCATCAGGAGATGCACAAGTAAATGAAGAAGCAGGAGATGCAGAAGGAGATACAGCAGTAGCAGATGAAGCAGTAGATGCGGAAGGAGATGCAGCAGTAGCAGATGAGGCAGCAGATGCAGAAAGCGATTCAGCAGCAGCAGATGTAGAAGCAGTTGCAGCAGGAGATGCAGGAGCAGATGATGCAGCAGCAGATGACGCAGCAGCAGATGACGCAGTATGAGATGCAGCAGCAGGAGATGCAGTAGCAGCAGCGGCAGCAGCAGGGAATACCGCAGCAGGATATGTTGCAGAATATGCAGCAGCAGGGGATGAAGCCAGAGATGCAGTAGGATGAGATACAGAAGTAAGAGCTGCAAAAGGAGATTCAGTAGGAAGAGAGGTAGCTGGAGTTGCTGCATCAGGACATGAAGAATGGATTCAGAAGTAGATAGAGCAGTAGGAGATGTAACAGGAGAGGCTGCATCAGGACATGCAGCAGGAGATGCAGCAATAAAAAAATTGATGTAGCAGCAGATGCAGTGGGAGGAGATGCAACAGGATTTGCAGCAGGGGTAGATGCAGCACACGATGCAGAAGCAGAAGAGGCAGATGATGCAGCAGCCCGAGATGCAGGGGATTCATCAGGAGATGCAGCAGTAGGAGATACAGCAGCAGGAGATGGAGCAGCAGCAGATACAGCAAGAGAACATACAGCAGAAAATGCCGAGCATAGATTTAGCAGGAGATGCAGCAGCAAGAGATGCAACAGGAGGTGCAGCAGCAAATTCGGCAGCAGATGCAGTGCAGATTCAGAAGAATTGCAGTAGCAGGAAGTGCAGCATCATGACACACAGCAGGTGATACAGCATCAGGAGATGCAGCAGCAAGAATTGCAGCCGGAGATGCAGCAGTATTAGATGGAGTAGTAGGAGGTACAGTAGCAGGTGCAGCACCACATTTCTCGGGAGATGCAACAGCTGGAGATGCAGCAGCAGGAGATGCAGCAGCAGGAGATGCAGGAGATGCAACAGAGATGCAACAGCTGGAGATGCAGCAGCAGGAGATGTAGGAATTGATGCAGGAGGAGATGCAGCAGTAGGTGCAGCAGGAGATATAGTAGCAGGAGATTTCGCAGCAGGAGATGTAGAAGAGGTGATGCAGATGGAGATGCAGCAGATGCAGCAGTAGTTTATAAAGCAGCAGGAGATGCAACAGCAGATACAGCAGGAGATGCAGATTCAGCAGGAGAAGCAGGAACAGGAGATTCTATGGAAGATGCAGAAGCAGGAGATACTGCAGAGAATGCAGCATCAAGAGACGCAGCACTGGGAGATGCAGTACAAAATACAGCAGCAGGAGATACAGCAGGAGATGAAGCAGCAGGAGAAGCAACACCAGCAGATGCAATAGGATATGCTGAATCTGGATATGCAGCAGTAGGATACGCAACAGTAGTTTATAAAGCAGCAGGAGAGGCAGCAGCTGCATCAGTAATGCAGCAGGAGGTGAATGGGAGATTCAGCAGAAAGAGATGCCGCAGCAGATGCAGCAGGAGATGTAGATTCAGCAGGAGAAGCAGGAACAGGAGATGCTGCAGCAGCTGCAGCAGCAGGAGATGCAGCAGCAGGAGAAGTATAAGGAAGAAATGCAGCAAAAAAATGAAGCACCAGGAATTGCAATAGCAGAAGATGCAGGATCATGAGCTTCAGCAGCAGCAGATGCATCAGGAGGAGATGCAGAAGAACATGCAGCAGCAGGATATGCAGCAGATAAAGATGAAGCAGGATATAGAGCAGGAGGAGATGCATTAGGAGGTGAATCAGAAGTATTTGCAGCAGGACATGCAGCAAGAGATGCAGAGACAGGAAATGCAGCAGGAGATGAAGCAGATGGAGATGCAGCAGGATACGCAGCAGCAGCAGATGCAGCAGCAGGAGATTCAGCAGCAAGAGATGAAGTGAAGTAGATGCAGAGAAAAGATGCAGCGGCATGAAGTGCAGCAGCAGCAGATGCAGCAGCAGATACAGCAGCAGGAGAGGCAGCTGGTAATCCAGCAGCAGGAGATGCAGCAGCAAGAGATGCAGAAGTAGAAGACATATCAGGAGATGCAGCAGCAGATAAAGCAGCAAGAGATGCAGCAGGAATTGCAGCAGCAGATGTAGCAGGAGATGCAGAAGCAGGAGACGGAGCAACAGGAGATGCAACGCCAGGAGATGCAGCTGGAGATGCATATTCATCAGGAGATGCAGAAGAAAGATATGCAGCAGGAGAAGCAGCAGCAGGAGATGCAGCAGAAGATTCAGCAGGAAATGTAGCAACAGAAAATGCAGAAGCAGTAGATTCAGCAGCACGAGATGAAGTAGGCGGAGATGCAGCAAAAGATGCATCAGCAAGAGCTGATATAGCAGGAGATTCATCAGCAGGATATGAAGCAGGACATGCATCAGCAGGAAATGCTTCATGTACTGCTGCATCTGCTGCTACATCTCCTGCTACTTGATTCAGAAGCAGATTCTGTAAGAGATGCAGTGGCAGGAGATTCATAAGCAAGAGATAGAGCACCAGGAGATGCAGCAGCAGGAATTTCAGTAGGAAACGCAGCAGCAGGAGAAACAGCAGGTAATGCAGCAGCAGTAGATGAAGTAGGGTATGAAGCAGCAGTAGATGCAGCAGGGTAGGCAACAGCAGGAGATTGAGCAGCAGGAGATGAATCAGAGGATATGCATCATCAGATGAATCCGCTGATGCATCAGAGGTAGTTGCAGACAGAGATGCAGCATCAGGAAATTCAGCAGAGGATGCAGCAGCAATAGATGCAGGAAGAGATCCAGGCGGAGGAAGTAGAGCAGTAGGAGATGTAGCAGCACATATAGCAGCAGATCAGGGGATGAAGCAGCAGGAGGAGATTCAGCAGGAGATGCATCAGGAGATGCATCATCAGGAGATGCAGCAGTAGGAGATGCACCTGAGACACAGTAGCAGGAGGCACAGCAACAGGAGATGCAACACGAATGCAGCAGGGTATTCAGTAGCAGGTGATGCAGCAGCAGATGCAGCAGAAGTAAATCCAGCAGCAGAAGATGTAGCTGCACATGCAGCAGCACATGCAGAAGAAGTTAATTCAGCAGCAGAAGATGTAGCAGCACATGCAGCAGTAGTAGATGAAACCGAGGAGAAGAAGCAGGGGATACAGCAGCAGGAGATGCAGCAGTAGATGCATATTAAGCAGGAGGTGCAGCAGAAGATGCAGCAGCACATTCAGCAGCACAGTCAGACGACGATGCTGAAGCAGGAGATTCAGCAGCAGGAGACTAAGACTCAGCAGATACCGGAGCACATTCAGCAGGAGATGCAGCAGCAGGAGATGCAGCAGCAGGAGATGCAGCAGGAATTCAGGAAGAGATTCAGTAGCAGGAGATGCAACAGCAGAAGATGCAGCAGCAGAAGATGTAGCAGGAGGAGATTCAGCAGCATGAGATTGAGCAGCAGATACAGCTAGAGCATCAGGTGATGCAGGAGGACATAAAAAATCAGAATGTGAAGCAGCAGGAGATGCAGCAGTAGATTAATCTACAGCAGATGCACCAAAAGATGCAGGAGATGCAGCAGGAGATAGAGCAGCTGGAGATACAGCAGCCGTAGATTGAGCAAGATACACAGAAGCAGGAGATGCATCGACGGGAGATGTGGCATGAGAGGCAGATGAAGGAGATCCTGCAGCAGATGCAGTAGCATATACAGCACCAGCAGATGCAGCAGCAGGAGATTCAGTAGCAGGAGATGCAGCAGTCGGAGATGCAGCAGTCGAAGATGACGCAGGTTATGCATCAGCAGGAGATGCATTAGCAGGAGATTCAGCAGCAGGAGATGCATCAGGAGATGCAGCCGCAGGAGATGCAGCAGGAATTCAGGAAGGGATTCAATAGCAGGAGATGCACTAGGAGATGCAGCAAAAGGAGATACAGCAGATTATGCAGCAGTAGGAGATGAAGCAGCAGGAGATGCAACAGCAGAAGATGCAGCAGCAGAAGATGTAGCAGGAGGAGATTCAGCAGCAGGAGATTGAGCAGCATATGTATCAGTAGAAGGTCAGCAGCAGGAGACATAGCAGGAAGTTATGCAGCAAGAGCTGCATTATGAGAAATGCAGCAGGAAATGCAGCAGGTAATCTTTAGCAGGAGATTCAGCAGGAGATGCAGGAGGAGTTTCAAGAGCAAGAGATTCAGCACCAAGAAATGCAGCAGGCGTTGCAGAAGCAGGAGTTGCAGCAGCAGGAGATTTAGCACCAAGAAATGCAGCAGGAGATGCAGGAGGAGATGTAGCCACAGGAAATGCAGCAGTAGATACAGAAGACGGAGATGCAGCAGCAGCAGCAGATGCAGCAGAAGATAGACCGTTAGATACTGCAGCAGGAGATGAAGCAGGAACTGAATCAGCAGGAGATTCAGCAGGAGATTATGCAGCAGGTGATACAGCAGCAGATGAAGCAGCAGCAGATGCAGCAGCAGGAGATGCTGCAGCAGGTGTATCAGGAGGAGATGCAGCAGCAGGAGACCTAGCAGGAGGGATGTAGCAGGTAATGCAGCAGGAGATTCTATAGAATGAGATTTTGCATCAGGAGATGCATCAGGATATTCTATAGCAGGAGATGCAGCAGGATTTGCAGCAGCAGAAGATGCAGCACCGAGAAATGCAGCAGGAGATGCAGGAGGAGGTGCAGCCGCAGGATATACAGCAGCAGGAGATGCAGCATGAGATGCAGCAGCATATGCAGCAGCATATGCAGAAGCAAATTAATTACCAGCAGATGAGGCAGAGGGAGATGCAGCAGTAGGAATTGCAGCAGTATAATATAGAAGGTGGAGATGCAGCAGCAGGACATGCAGCAGGACGAGATGCATCATGTAATGCAGCAGGAGATGCAGGAGGAGATGAAGCAGCATGAGATGACGCAGGAGATGCATCAGCAGTAGATGCAGCCGTGTACGCAGCAGCAGGAGTTGCAGCAGCAGGAGATGCATCATGAGATGATGCAGAAAGAGATGCAGCATCAGATTCATCAGCAAGAGATGCAGGAGGAGATCCAGCAGCAGGAGATGCAGCATGAAATGCATCAGCAGGAGATGTAGCAGAAAATGCTCCCGATGCATCAGCATGCGTTTCAGCAGACATGCTGCAGCAGATGCAGCAGGAAGAGATGCAGCAGCAGGACACACAGCAGAAGTTGATGTAGAAAGTAATAGAGAAGCAGGAGATTCAGAAGAAGGAGATGCAGCAGCAGGAGATGCAGCAGTATATACGGAAGCAGGAGATGCAGCAGAAGGAGATGCAGCAGCAGGAGGAGAAACAGCAGGTAATGCAGCAGCAGGAGATGCAGCATGAGATCCAGCTGCAGGAGATGTAGCAGGAGGAGATGTAGCTGGAAATGCAGCAGTAGATGAATCAGAAGAAGGTGTAGCAGCAAATGCAGGAGATGCAGAAGCAGATGCTGCAACAGATGCATCAGGAGGAGACACAGCAGGAGGTGATGCAGCAGGTAATACAGCAGCAGAAGATGCAGAAGCAGGAGATGCAGAAAGAGATTCAGCAGCAGGAGATGAAGAAGTAGGAAATGCAGCAGTATATACAGAAGCAGGTTATGCAGCAACATGAGATACAGCTGGAGGAGATACAGCAGGTATTGCAGCAGCAGGAGATACAGCAGGAGATGCAGCAGCAGCAGATGCAGCAGCAGGAGATGCAGAAGGAGATGCAGATGCAGCAGGAGATGCAGCAACAGGAGATTCATCAGCAGCAGATTCAGCAGTAGACAGAGCAGCAGGAGATACAGCTGCAGGAGATGCAGCAGGAGATGCAGCAGGAGATAGAGCAGCTGGAGATACAGCAGCCGTAGATTGAGCAAGATACACAGAAGCAGGAGATGCATCGACGGGAGATGTGGCATGAGAGGCAGATGAAGGAGATCCTGCAGCAGATGCAGTAGCATATACAGCACCAGCAGATGCAGCAGCAGGAGATTCAGTAGCAGGAGATGCAGCAGTCGGAGATGCAGCAGTCGAAGATGACGCAGGTTATGCATCAGCAGGAGATGCATTAGCAGGAGATTCAGCAGCAGGAGATGCATCAGGAGATGCAGCCGCAGGAGATGCAGCAGGAATTCAGGAAGGGATTCAATAGCAGGAGATGCACTAGGAGATGCAGCAAAAGGAGATACAGCAGATTATGCAGCAGTAGGAGATGAAGCAGCAGGAGATGCAACAGCAGAAGATGCAGCAGCAGAAGATGTAGCAGGAGGAGATTCAGCAGCAGGAGATTGAGCAGCATATGTATCAGTAGAAGGTCAGCAGCAGGAGACATAGCAGGAAGTTATGCAGCAAGAGCTGCATTATGAGAAATGCAGCAGGAAATGCAGCAGGTAATCTTTAGCAGGAGATTCAGCAGGAGATGCAGGAGGAGTTTCAAGAGCAAGAGATTCAGCACCAAGAAATGCAGCAGGCGTTGCAGAAGCAGGAGTTGCAGCAGCAGGAGATTTAGCACCAAGAAATGCAGCAGGAGATGCAGGAGGAGATGTAGCCACAGGAAATGCAGCAGTAGATACAGAAGACGGAGATGCAGCAGCAGCAGCAGATGCAGCAGAAGATAGACCGTTAGATACTGCAGCAGGAGATGAAGCAGGAACTGAATCAGCAGGAGATTCAGCAGGAGATTATGCAGCAGGTGATACAGCAGCAGATGAAGCAGCAGCAGATGCAGCAGCAGGAGATGCTGCAGCAGGTGTATCAGGAGGAGATGCAGCAGCAGGAGACCTAGCAGGAGGGATGTAGCAGGTAATGCAGCAGGAGATTCTATAGAATGAGATTTTGCATCAGGAGATGCATCAGGATATTCTATAGCAGGAGATGCAGCAGGATTTGCAGCAGCAGAAGATGCAGCACCGAGAAATGCAGCAGGAGATGCAGGAGGAGGTGCAGCCGCAGGATATACAGCAGCAGGAGATGCAGCATGAGATGCAGCAGCATATGCAGCAGCATATGCAGAAGCAAATTAATTACCAGCAGATGAGGCAGAGGGAGATGCAGCAGTAGGAATTGCAGCAGTATAATATAGAAGGTGGAGATGCAGCAGCAGGACATGCAGCAGGACGAGATGCATCATGTAATGCAGCAGGAGATGCAGGAGGAGATGAAGCAGCATGAGATGACGCAGGAGATGCATCAGCAGTAGATGCAGCCGTGTACGCAGCAGCAGGAGTTGCAGCAGCAGGAGATGCATCATGAGATGATGCAGAAAGAGATGCAGCATCAGATTCATCAGCAAGAGATGCAGGAGGAGATCCAGCAGCAGGAGATGCAGCATGAAATGCATCAGCAGGAGATGTAGCAGAAAATGCTCCCGATGCATCAGCATGCGTTTCAGCAGACATGCTGCAGCAGATGCAGCAGGAAGAGATGCAGCAGCAGGACACACAGCAGAAGTTGATGTAGAAAGTAATAGAGAAGCAGGAGATTCAGAAGAAGGAGATGCAGCAGCAGGAGATGCAGCAGTATATACGGAAGCAGGAGATGCAGCAGAAGGAGATGCAGCAGCAGGAGGAGAAACAGCAGGTAATGCAGCAGCAGGAGATGCAGCATGAGATCCAGCTGCAGGAGATGTAGCAGGAGGAGATGTAGCTGGAAATGCAGCAGTAGATGAATCAGAAGAAGGTGTAGCAGCAAATGCAGGAGATGCAGAAGCAGATGCTGCAACAGATGCATCAGGAGGAGACACAGCAGGAGGTGATGCAGCAGGTAATACAGCAGCAGAAGATGCAGAAGCAGGAGATGCAGAAAGAGATTCAGCAGCAGGAGATGAAGAAGTAGGAAATGCAGCAGTATATACAGAAGCAGGTTATGCAGCAACATGAGATACAGCTGGAGGAGATACAGCAGGTATTGCAGCAGCAGGAGATACAGCAGGAGATGCAGCAGCAGCAGATGCAGCAGCAGGAGATGCAGAAGGAGATGCAGATGCAGCAGGAGATGCAGCAACAGGAGATTCATCAGCAGCAGATTCAGCAGTAGACAGAGCAGCAGGAGATACAGCTGCAGGAGATGCAGCAGGAGATGCAGAGAATGGAGATGAAGCAGTAGGAGTTGCTGTAAGAGATGCAGCAGCAGGGAATGTAGCAGCAGGAGATTGAGCAGGTTATGCAGCAGCAGATGCAGCAGGAGGAGATGCAGAAGGAGGAGATGCAGCAGGAGGAGATGCAGCAACAGGAAATGCAGCAGGAGATTAAGCAGCAAATGCAGAAGCAGCAGATAGAGCAGATGGAGATGCAGCAGCTAATGCAGCAGTAGATGCAGATTCAGCAGCAGATTCAGAAGCAGGAGATGCAGCAGCAGAGGATCCAGCAGGACATTAAGCAGGAGATGCAGCAGGAAGAGATGCAGCTGGAGATAGAGCAGCAGGAGATGCAGCAGGATATACAGCCGCAGGAAATGGCGGAGAGAAACCAGTAGAAGATGCAGGAGCAGATTTAGCAGCAGATTCAGCAGGAGATGCAGCAGCAGGAAACACAGAATTATATACTGAAGCAGGAGATGCAGCAGGAGGAGATGCAGATAGGGAGGATGCCTCAGGAGATGCAGCAGCAGGAGATGCAGCAGGGAATGCAGCAGCAGTGGATGTAGTAGCAGTAGTTGCAGAAGGAGATGCAGTAGGAGATGCAGCAGGAGATGCAGCAGCAGGAGATTCAGTAGCAGGAGATTCAGCAGCAGATGTAGTAGGATATGCATCATCAGGAGATGCGTCCACAGATGCATCAGCAGAGAATGCAGCAGGAGATACAGTTAGAGATGCAGGAGGAGATGAAGTAGCAGATGCAGCAGCAGCACGTGCAGAAGAATATCCAGCAGCCGGAGATGTAGCAGGAGATGCAGCAGTACATAAAGTAGCAGCAGATACAACAGCAGATTTAGGAGATGCAGCAGCACGAGATGCAGCAGGAGATAAACAACAGAAGATACAGAAGGAGATGCAGCAGCAGAAGTTGAAGCAGGAGATGAAGTAGAAATGCAGCAGGATGAAATGCAGCAGGAGATACAGAAGCAGATGCAGCAGCAGAGTAAAAAGATGCAGCAGCAGGAAATGCAGCAGAAGATGCAGCAGGAGGAGATGCAGCTGCAGCTGCGGAGGCAGCAGATGCAGCAGCCATAGATGCAGCAGCAGATGCATCAGGAGATGCAGATTCAGTAGGAAATGTAGCAGCAGAAGCTGCTGCTGCAGATGACGCAGCAGGAGATGATGCAGAAGGAGATGCAGAAGGAGATGCAGCAGAAGGAAATGCAGCAAGATATGCTGAAGGAAGAGATGCAGCAGGTAATACAGCAGGAGGGGATGCAGTAGGATATGAAGCAGGAGATGCAGCAGCAGGAGATGCAGCAGCAGGAGATGCAGCAGGGGATGCATATTCAGCAGTAGATTCAGCAAAAATTGGGAAGGAAGATGCAGCAGCAGGAGATTTAGCAGGAGATGCAGCAGTAGATGAAGCAGCAGCATATGCAGCAGCAGATGCACCAGATGGAGCAGAAAGAGATGCAGCAGGGAATGAAGAGGCAGATGCAACAGGAAATGGAGCTTCAGGAGATGCATCCGCAGATGCCTGAGCAGATGATGCATAAGGAGATGTAGCAGCAGGAGATACAGAAGCAGAGGATGCAGCAGGAAATGTAGCAGCAGAAGATAGAGAAGCAGGAGATGAAGTAGCAGATGCAGCAGCAGGAGATGCAGGATAACATCAAGTAGCAGGAGATGTAGCAGTAGATGCAGCAGTACATGAAGCATTTCCTGCTGCTGCATCTCCTGCTTCTGTATTTCCTGCGGCTGCACCTCCTCCTGCATCTCCTGCTGCATTTCTTGGTGCTGCATCTCCTGCTGCTGCAAATCCTACTGCATCTTCTGCTATAGAATCTCCTGCTGCATCTCCTGATGCATAACCTCCTGCTATAGAATCTCCTGCTGCATCTCCTGCTGCATACCTGCTGCTACGTCTCCTGCTGCTGCATCTCCTCCTGATACATCTGCTGCAGCATCTCCTGCTGCTACTTCACCTGCTGCACCATCTGCTGCTGTATCACCTGCTGCATAATCTCCTGCTGAATCACCTGCTGCTGCAGCACCTGCTGTATCTCCTTCTGCTTTATCTCCTGTTGCTGCATATCCTGCTTCTGTATATACTGCTGCATTTCCTGCTGCTTCATTTCCTGCTGCAGAATCTCTTTCTGCCTCTCCTGCTGCGGAATCTGCTGCTTCTGCATCCTCTGCTGTATCTACTACTGATGCATCTCCTGCTTTATCTTCTCCTTCTGCATCTACTGCTACATCCTCTGCTTCTGCATTTTCTTCTGCTGCGTCTGCTGCATCATCTCCTCTTGCCTCTCCCCCTACTGCATCTCCGGCTGAATCTCCTGCTGCAACTCTTGCTGCTGTATCATCTGAATCATCTCTTCCTGCTGCATCTCCAGCTGAATCTGCAGCCACTGCTGCATCGGCTGCTGCATCCCGTGCTGCTGCATCTGCTGCTGCATCTGCTGCTGCTTATCCTGCTGCAGAAATTCCTGCTGAATTTCCTGCTGAATCTGCTGCGGATGCATCTCTGCTGCTTCATCTCCTGCTCTTGCATCTCCTACTGCTGAATCTCCTCCTGAATCTGCTGTGGCATCTCATGTTGCTACATATCCTGCTACATCTCCTGATGCATCTCCTGATGAATATGCATCTCCTGCTGCATCTCCTCTTGCTGCATATTCTGCGGCATCTCCTGCTGCATATCTTGCTATTTCATCTCCTGCTGCATCTCCTGCTGAATATGTCTACCCTGCTGCATCTCCTGCTGCAGTGTCTAACGGTCTATCTCCTGCTGCATCTGCTGCTGCTGCTGCATCTCCGTCTTCTGTATCTACTGCTGCATTTCCTGCTACTGCATCTCCCTCTGCCTCATCTGCTGGTTCTTAATTTGCTGCTGCATATGCTGCTGCATCTCATGCTGCTGCACCTCATGCTGCATCTCCTGCTGCTGCATTTCCTGCGGCTACATCTCCTCCTGCATCTCCTGCTGCATTTCTTGGTGCTGAATCTCCTGCTGCTGCAACTCCTGCTTCTGCAACGCCTGCTGCATTTCTTGGTGCTCAATCTCTTGCTCTTGCAACTCCTGCTGCATCTCCTGCTGAATCTCCTGCTAAAGAATTACCTGCTGCATTTCCTGCTGCATTTCTCATGATGCAGCGCTTGCTGCATAACTTCCTGCTACGTCTCCTGCTGCTGCATTTTCTCCTGATACATCTGCTGCTCAATCTCCTGCTGCTGAACCTCCTCCTGCATCTACTGCTGATGAGTCTGATGCTGCATCTCTTGTTCTTGCATCTCCTGTTGACTCTTCTGCTGTTGCATTACCTGCTATATCTTCTCCTACTGCATCTCCTGCTGCTGCGTCTCCTGCTGCTGAATCTCTTTCTGCATCTCCTTCTTCTGAATATCCTGCTGCTCTATTACTTTCTGCATCAAGTCCTGCTGCGTATCCCGCTGCTGAATCTCCTCCTGCTGCATCTGCTGCAGCATCTCCTGCTGATGCATCTCCTGCTCCTAAATCTGCATCTCCTGCTTCAGCTGCTGCAGCTGCATCTTCTGCTGCTTCATCTCCTGCTCTTGCATTTCTTTCTCCTGAATCTCCTCTGGAATGTCCTGCGGCATCTCTTGCTACTACATATCCTGCCACATCTCCTGCTGCATCTCCTTCTGCATCTCCTGATGCATCTTCACCTGCTGCCACTCCTACTGCTGCAATTGCTTCTGTGTCTGCTGCAGCATCTCCTGCTACTGAATCTCCTGTGTTTGCTGCTGAATCTCCTGTTGCTGAATCTCCTGCTGTATCTGCTGCTGCATCTCCTGCTGCTGCATCTCTTGCTTTTGCATTTCTTGATCCTGCAACACATGCTGAAGCTCCTGTGGAATTTCCTCATGCATATTCTTATGTTGCATCTTCTCCTGCTATATCGTCTGCTGCTGCATCCCCTGCAGCATTTTCTATTGCTTCAACTCCAGATGTTGCATCTCCTATTGCATCTGCTGGTACTGCATCTTATCCTGCCGCATCTCCTGCTCCGTTTACTTTTGCGTCTGCTGCTTCATGTACTGCTGCATCTTCTGCTGCTGCATCTCCTGCTGCTGCATCTCCTACTTCATCACCTGCTGCTGCATCTTCTTTTCTGCAGATCCTACTGCTTCAACTCCTGCTGCAGAATCTCCTACTGAATCTGATGCTTTATCTCCTGCGGCAGCGGCTGCTTGTACATTTTCTGATGCATTGTTTGCTACTTCATCTCCTTCTGCTGCATCTCCTGCTGCTTCATGTACTGCTGCAACTCTTGCTGCATCTCCTATTGTTGCATTTCCTGCTGCTGCATCTCCTGCTCCTGCATCTGATGCTTCATCTCCTGCTGATGCATCTCTTGCTTCTGCATATCTTGCTGCATCTCCTGCTGCTGCATGGCCTGCTGGCGAATCTCTTGCAGTTTTTGCTACATCTGCTGTAGATTCACCTACTGTTGAATCTCCTGCTGCTGGATGTCCTCGTGCACCTCCTGCTGCTGCATCTGTTGCTACATCTGTTACTGCATCTCCTGCAGCTGCATCTCCTGTTGCATCTCCTACTGCTGAATCTCGTGCTACTGCATTCTCTGCTGCATCTACTGCTGCTGCATCGCCTGCTGTGGAATCTCCTACTGCATCTCCTCTTGCTTAGTCTCCTGATGCTTCATATCCTGCTTCATCTCCTTTTGCTGCATATATTGCTGCTGCATCTCCTGCTGCTTCGTCTGATGCTACAAATCCTGCTCCGTCTCCTGCTGCAGAATCTCCTGCTGCATCTACGTCTGCATCTCCATCTGCTGCATCTGCATAATCAGGATATTCTGAAGGAGATGCAGCAACAGGATATGCAGCCACAGCACTGCAGCAGCAGATTCAGCTGCAGGAGATGCAGCCGTAGGAGATGAAGCAGCAGAAGAAGCAGCAGGAGATGAAGAAGCAGGAGAAGCAGCAGGAGATGAAGAGGCAGGAGATGCAGCAGCTGCAGAATCAGCAGGAGATGCAGCAGGAGAAACAGTAGCAGGAGATGCAGCAGAATAAGATGTAGCAGGAAATGAAGAATTAGATGCAGCGTGGGGTGCAAAAGCAGGTAATGCAGCAGCAGGAGATGCAGTAGGAGATGCAGCAGGAAGTGTAGCAGAGGTTAAGCTTCAGACGCAGAAGATGTAGAAGGATATGAAGTAGCTGTACATGTAAGAGAGGATGGAGTAGCCGGGGATGCAGCAGCAGGAGATGTAGCAGCAGGAGAGTCATCAGCACGACATGCCTCATGAGATGCAGCAGGAGGAGATGCAGCAAGAGGAGATGCAGCAAGAGGAGATGCATCAAGAAACAAAGCAGGAGCTGGAGCAGCAGGAGATGAAGCATTACGAGATGCAGCAGGAGATATAGCAGAAGGCGATTCTTCCGTTGGAGATACAGCAGGAGCTGCAGTAGGACATGCAGCAGGAGATGCAGTAGGACATACAGCAGGAGATGCAGCCACAGGAGACACAGCAGAAGATGCAGCAGGAAATGTAGCAGGGTATATCTCAAGAGATGCAGAAGAAGGAGACTCAGAAGTAGTTGCAGCAGAAAGAGATGCAGCAGTAGATGCATCAGCAGATGCAGCAGTAGGAGATGCTTCATCAGGAGATGCAGGCAGCAAACAAAATGGGAGATTCAGATTGAGAAGGAGATGCAGTAGCAGGAGATGCAGCAGCATACGCAACAGCAGGAGATGCTGCAGGAGGTGAAGCAGCACCAGATGCAGCAGCATATGCTGCAGATGCAGTAGAAGGAGATTCAACAAGAGGTGCATAAGGAAGAGATGAAAGAGGATATGCAGAAAAAGAGGCAGCTACAAGAGATGCATCAGGAAATGCACCAGCAGGAGATGAAGCAGCATGAGATGCAGCAGGAAATGCAGCAGTAGATTTAGCAAGAGGAGATCCACCAGGAGATGCAGCAGTAGGAGATGCAGCAGAGATGCAGTAGCAGGAGGACAGGAAGCATGAGATATAGCAGGAGATGCCCCAAGAGATGAAGCACGAGGAGATGTAGGATGGAGAGGCAGCAGAAGGAGATGCAGAAGTGGATGCAACAGCAGTAGATGCAGCAGCTAATGAAAGAGAAGATGTAAAATCAGTAGGAGATACAGTAGCTAGAGATTGCACAGGAGATGCACCAGAAGGAGATGCAGAAGCAGGAGATTCAGAAGTAGGATATGCAACAGATGCAGCTGCAGGAGATGCAGCAGGAGATGCAGTAGGAGATGAAAGTAGATGCAGCAGCAGTAGATGCAGCAGGAGATGCAGCAGCAGGATATTCATCAGCAAGAAATGCAGCAGGACATGTAGCAGGTAGGATATGCAGCATGAGGAAATGCAGCAGGAGTTGCAGTAGGAGGTGATGCAGCAGCAGGAAATTCAGAAGGAGATACAGCAAGAGATTCAGCACTTGATGAAGCAGCAGAAGTAGCAGAAGATGCAGGTGGAGGAGATACAGCAGCCCCAGATGCAGCAGGAGATGCAGAAAGAGGAGATGCAGCAGCAGCAGATGCAGGAGGAGATGCAGGAGTATCTGAAGCAGTAGATGCAACGGGATGTTCAGCAGCAGGAAATACCGGAGGAAATGCAGCAGTAGATAGAGTAGGAGATGAAGCAGCAGGAGATGCAGAAGCAGATGCAATTGGAGATGCATCAGGAGATGCATCAGATACTGCATGAGATGCAGCAAAAGGAGATGAAGCAGCAGAAGGAGCGGCAGGAGATGAAGAAGCAGGAGAAGCAGCAGGAGATGAAGAAGCAGGAGATGCAGCAGCAGCAGAATCAGCAGGCGGTGAAGCAGGAGAAGCAGTAGCAAGAGATGTAGCAGAAGATGCATCAGAGTTGCAGCAGAATATGCCGCAGGATATGTAGAAAAGCAGATGCAGGAGTAAGAGATGCAGCAGCAGATGCAGAAGGAATTGCAGCAGAAGAAGTTGCAGCAGGAGGAGATGCATTAGCAGATGCAGTATGAGATGCAGTAAAGACAGATGTAGAAGCAGGTGTAGGATATGCAACAGCATGAAATGCAGTATCAAGAAATGCAGCAGGATTGCAGGACCAGGGGATGTAGCAGGAGATGCAGCAGGAGGAGATGTAGCAGGATATGCAGCAGCAGGAGATGCTTTAGGAGACGCCGCAGCAGGAGATGCAGCAGCAGGAGATGCAGCAGGCGATGCAGAAGAAGGGGATGCAGCAGCATTTGCAGCAGCAGGAGATGCAACAGGATAAGCAACAGCAGGAGAGACAGAAGCAGAGGATTCAGCAGCAGATGCAGCAGTATTAGATGGAGTAGTAGCAGATGCAGTAGGAGATGCAGCACCACATTTCTCGGGAGATGCAGCAGCAGTATATGTAGTAGCAGGAGATGCAGCAGCAGAAGGTGTAACAGGAGATAAAACAGCTGGAGATGCAGCAGCAGGAAATGCAGCAGCAGGAGATGTAAGAATTGATGCAGCAGGAGATGCAGCATTAGGTGTAGCAGGAGATTTCGCAGCAGGAGACTTCACAGCAGGAGATGCAGAAGAGATGATGCAGCTGGAGATGCAGCAGATGTCGCTATAGTTTATAAAGCATTAGGAGATGCAACGACAGATGCAGCAGGAGATGCAGATTCAGCAGGAGAAGCAGGAACAGGAGATTCTTCGGAAGATGCAGAAGCAGGAGATGCTGCAGGGAATGCAGCATCAAGAGACACAGCACCGGGAGATGCAGTACGAAATACAGCAGCATGAGATACAGCAGGAGATGAAGCAGCAGGAGAAGCAACACCAGCAGATGCAATAGGATATGCTGAATCCGGATATGCAGCAGCAGGATATGCAGCAGTAGTTTATAAAGCAGCAGGAGATGCATCATCAGCAGCTGCATCAGCAATGCAGCAGGAGGTGAATGGGAGATTCAGCAGAAAGAGATGCCACAGCAGATGCAGCAGCAGATGTAGATTCAGCAGGAGAAGCAGCAACAGGAGATGCTGCAGCAGCTGCAGTAGCAGGAGATGTAAAAGGAAGAAATGCAGCAGGAAATGAAGCACCAGGAATTGCCACAGCAGAAGATGCAGGATCATGAGCTTCAGCACTAAGAGATGCAGCAGGAGACGTAGTGGAAGAGGATGCAGCAGCAGATGCAGCAGGAGGAGATGCAGCAGCAGATGATGTAACAGAAGATGCAGCAGCAGGAGATGCAGAAGCAGTATATGTAGCAGCCCAAGATGAAGCAGGATATTGAGCAGCAGGAGATGCAGGAGCAAGAGATGCATTAGGAGATGAAGCAGAAGTATATGCAGTAGGAGATGCACCAGCAGGAAATGCAGCAGGAGATGCACCAGCAGGGGAGATAGTAGCGTGAGATTTAGCAAGAGATGCAGCAGGAGATGCAGCCAGACGAGATGCAGCAGGAGATGTAGCAGCAGGAGATGCAGCAGCAGGAGATGCAGCTGGAGATTCAGCAGCAAGAGACGAAGAGAAGTTGATGCAGAAAGTAAGGTGCAGCAGCTTGAGGTGCAGCAGCAGGAGATGCAGCTGGAGATGCAGCAACATCAGATGAAGTAGCCGATATAGAAGCAGGAGTGGCAGCTGGAAATCCAGCATCCGGAGATGCAGAAGTAGGAGATATATCAGGAGATGCTGCAGGAATTGCAGCAGCATGAGATGCAGTAGGAATTGCCGCAGCAGGAGATTCAGCAGCAGGAGATGCAGTAGCAGGAGATGCAGCAAAAGATGCATCAGCAAGAGCTGATTTAGCAGGAGATGCTTCAGCAGGATATGCAGCAGGAGATGCATCAGCAGGAAATGCTTCATGTACTGCTGCATCTCCCGATAAAATTCCTGCTGCTACATCTCCTGCTGCATCCTCTGCTCATGCATCTGTGGATGCATCTCCTGATGCTCCATTTCCTGTTGTATCTGCTGCTTCATCCCCTGCTGCATCACTTCCTGCTCCATCTGGTGCATCTGCTGCTGCATATGCTGCTGCTACATCTGCTGCATCTCCTGCTAAATCTCCTGCTGTATTTTCTGCTGCATATCCTGTTGAATATGCATCCCCTGCTGCATCTTATGCTGCTGCATCCTCTCTGCTGCATCACCGGCTGCATCTCCTGCTCCTTCTGCTGCTGCATTTCCTGCTGCATCTGCTGCTGCTGCATCTCATCTCTCTGCATCTCCTCCTGCATTTTCTTTTGCATTTCTACTTCATCTCTAGCTTCATCTTCTGCTGCTGCATCTCCTTCTGTATCTTCTGTGGTTTCATATCCTGCTGCATCTCCTCTGCTACATCTCCTACTTCTGCATCGCTTGCTGCATTTGTTTCTACATTTCTACTTCACTTCCTGCTGCATCTCCTCCTGCATCTGCTGCCGCTGCATCTGCTGTTTAATCTCCTGCTGATGCATCTGCGGACGCATCTCCTGCTGCTGAATCTCTGGCTGCGGCATCTCCTACTGCATATCCTGCTGAATGCATTTGTGGCTGCGCCTCCTGCTGCTGCATCTCCTGCTGCTTCTCCTGCTGCATTTCCTGCTGCAACTGCTGCTGCATCTACTGCTACTTCATCTACTGCTGCATCTCCTACTACATCTCCTATTGTTTCATATTTTTCTATATCTCCAGCTGCGTCTACTGCTGCTGCCTCTGCTGCTGCATCTGCTGCTGCTATTTCTCGTGCTCCATCTCCTCCTGCTGAATCACCTGCTGCATCCCCTCCTAATGCATCTGCAGCATCTCCTGCTTCATCTGATGCTGCTTCACCTACTGCTGCAACCTCTGACCCATCTCCTGCTGCTGCACCTGCTGCTGCATAACGTGCTGCAGCATCTCCTGCTAAATCTCCTGAAGCATCTCCTGCTGCATTTTCTGCTGGTGCATCTCCTGCCTCATATCCTGCTGCTGTGTCTCCTGCTGATGCATGTTTTGCTGCATCTCCTGCTCATGCATCTACTTCTGCAGAGCCTGCTACTGCACCTACTTCTTCTGCATCTCCGGCTCCAGCATCTGCTTCATCAATTGCTGCTGCATCTCATGTTGCATCTCCTCTTGCTGCATTTCCTGTTGCATCTCCTCTTGCTGCATCTCCTGCTGAAACTCCTCCTGCTGAATCTCCTGCTGCATCTCCTGCTACGGAATCTCCTGCTGTATCTGCTGCTTCTGCATCTCCTTCTCCATCTCCTACTACATCTCCTGCTGCTGCATCTTCTGCTTCATCTCCAGATGCTTCATCTCCTGCTGCTGTGTCTTCTGCTGAATCTACTGTTGCATCTGCTGCTGATACATCTGCTGCTGCATCTCATGCTGCTTCATCTCATGCTGCTGCATCTCATACTGCATCTCCTGCTGATGACTCTCCTCCTTCTAAATCTCCGCCTGCATCAGCTGCTTCATTTTCTGCATCTTCTACTGCTGCACCTCCTGCTTCTGCATATCCTTTTGCATGCCTTGCTGCTACATCTCCTGTTTCTGCCTCTCCTACTCCTGCATCTCTTCTGCTGCATCTCTTGCTTCTGCATTTCCTGCTCCTGCTTCTCCTAATGCATTTCCTGCTGCATCTCCTCCAGCATTTTCTATTGCTTCAACTCCAGATGCTGCATCTCCTATTGCATCTGCTGGTATTGTATCATATCCTGCCGCATCTCCTGCTCCGTTTTCTTGTGCGTCTGCTGCTTCATGTACTGCTGTATTTTCTGCTGCTGCATCTCCTGCTGCTGCATCTGCTGTTGCATCTCCTGCTACATCTCCTGCTGATGCATCTTCTTCTCTGCAGATCCTGCTGCTTCATCTCCTGCTGCATCTCCTGCTGCTGCATCTTCTTCTCTGCAGATCCTGCTGCTTCATCTCCTGCTGCTTCATCTCCTGCTGAATCCACTGCTCATTTCCTGCGGCTGCATCTCCTGCTGCAGAATCTACGGCTGCAACTTCTGCTTTTGCATCTCATGCTACTGCGTCTGCTGCATCATCTACTCCTGCCTCTCCTCCTACAGCATCTCTTTCTGTATCTCGTGCTACATCTCATGAAGCTGTACCTGCTGAAGCATCTCTTCCTGCTGCATCTCCATATGAATAGGCACCTATTGATGCATCTGCTGCTGCATCTCTTGCTGCTGCATCTCCTTCTGTATCTGCTGTTGAACCTGATGTTGCATCTCTTGCTGCTGCATCTCCTGCTGCTGCATCTCCTTCTGCATCTGCTGTTGAATCTGCTGTTGAAATTCCTGTTGCTGCACCTCTTGCTCCATATCCTTCTGATGCATCTGCAAGTTCATCTTATGATACTGCTATCTTGCAGGTTCTCCTGCTGCTGAATGTCCTGCTGCTGCAAACCCTGCTGCATACGTGCTTCTGCTTTATCTAGCGCTGCATCTTCTGCATACCCTGCTGCTACATCTCCTGTTTCTGCATCATCCGCTGCTGTATCTAGTGATTAATCTCCTACTGCTGCATCTGCAGCATTTTCTGCTGCATCTGCTGCTGCTTCATATACTTCTGCATCTCCTCCTGCATCTCCTCCTGCTGCGTCTCCTTTATCTGCTGCTGCATCTCCTTCTGCATCACCTGCTACTGAATCCCCTGCTGCTGCATCTCCTGCTGAATCTAAGCCTACCGCATCTCCTGCTGTATCTCCTGCTGACGCATCTCCTGCTGCCCCTCCTGCTGCTGCATAGCCTGCTGCATCTCCTCTTGCTGAATGTCCTGCTGCTGCATCTCCTACTGCTGAATCTGCTGCTGCTTCATACACTGCTGTATCTACTGCTGCCGCATCGCCTGCTGTATCTTCTTCTGCCGCATCTCCTGCTTCCTCTTCTTCTGCTGCATGGCTTGCTGCTGCATCTACTGCTGTTTCGTCTGCTGCTGCATCTCCAGCTGCAGCACCTCATGATGCATCACGTCTTGCTCAATCTCCTGCTGCATATCCTGCTGATACATCTCCTGATACTACATCTGCTTCTGCATCTCCTGCTGCATCTTTTGAGTCTGCATCTCCTTCTCCATCTCCTGCTGGTGAATATTCTCCTGATGGACCTCCTCATGCATCTCTTTCTGTTGCATTTTCTGCGTTTCCTGATGCATCTCTTCCTGCTGCATCTCCTGCTGAAACTCATGCTGATGCATCTGGAGCATTTTCTGCTACATCTCCTGCTGATGCATTTCCTGCTGCATCTCCTGCTGCTGGATCTCCGCCTGCATCTCTTGCTGATGAATCTGATGCTGCATCTCTTTCTGCATCATCTCCTGATGCATCTCCTGCTGCTTCAACTCCTGCTGCTGCATCTCCTGCTGAGTCTCTTGCTGCATCTCCTCCTGCATCTCCCGGTGCATTACATGATGCATGTCATCATGCTGCATGTCCTGCTGCTGCATCTCCATCTTATATATACTGCTGCAATTCCTGCTGCTGCATCTCCCTCTGTCTCATCTGCTGGTACTTAATTTGCTGCTGCATATGCTGCTACATCTCATGCTGCATCTCCTGCTGCTGTATTTCCTGCGGCTGCACCTCCTCCTGCATCTCCTGCTGCATTTCTCGGTGCTGCATTTTCTGCTGCAGCAAATCCTGCTGCATCTTCTGCTATAGAATCTCCTGCTGCATCTCCTGATGCATAACCTCCTGCTATAGAATCTCCTGCTGCATCTCCTGCTGCATACCTCCTGCTACGTCTCCTGCTGCTGCATCTCCTCCTGATAAACCTGCTGCAGAATCTCCTGCTGCTACTTCACCTGCTGCTGCATCTCCTGCTGCCGCATCTGCTGCTGTATCATCTGCTGCATAATCTCCTGCTGAATCTCCTGCTGCTGCAGTACCTGCTCTATCTTCTGCTATATCTCCTGTTGCTTCATATCCTGCTTCTGTATATACTGCTGCATTTCCTGCTGTTCATTTCCTGCTGTGGAATCTCTTTCTGCCTCTCCTGCTGTGGAATCTGCTGCTACTGCATCCTCTGCTGTATCTACTACTGATGCATCTCCTGCTTTATCTTCTCCTTCTGCATCTACTGCTACATCCTCTGCTTCTGCATCTTCTGCTGCTGCGTCTGCTGCGGCATCTCCTGCTGCATATCTTGCTATTTCATCTCCTGCTGCATCTCCTGCTGAATATGTCTACCCTGCTGCATCTCCTGCTGCAGTGTCTAACGGTCTATCTCCTGCTGCATCTGCTGCTGCTGCTGCATCTCCGTCTTCTGTATCTACTGCTGCATTTCCTGCTGCTGCATCTCCCTCTGCCTCCTCTGCTGGTACTTAATTTGCTGCTGCATATGCTGCTGCATCTCATGCTGCTGCATCTCATGCTGCATCTCCTGCTGCTGCATTTCCTGCAGCTACAACTCCTCCTGCATCTCCTGCTGCATTTCTTGGTGCTGAATCTCCTGCTGCTGCAACTCCTGCTTCTGCAATGCCTGCTGCATTTCCTGCTACTGCATCTCCTCCTACTGCATCTCCTGCTGCATCTCTTCTTGCTGCATTTTCTCTTGCATTTATGGCTACTGCATATCCTTGATGAGCTGCTGCATCTGCTGCTGCTTCATGTAATGCTGCATCTCTTGTTGCATCTCCTGCTGATGCACTTCATGCTGCTGCATCTGCTGTCGCATATCCTGCTGCATCTGATGTTTCCACATCTCTTGATGTTGCATATCCTGCTGCATTTCCTGCAGCATTTGCTGCTGCTGCAAATCCTGCTGCATCTGCTGCTGCATCTCTGTCTGCATCTCTTGCTGCTTCCGCATCTCTTGCTGCATCTGCTGCTTCTGCATCTCATCCTGCTTCATCTCCTGCTGCATTTGCTTCTGCATTTCTACTTCATCTCTAGCTTCATCTTCTGCTGCTGCATCTCCTTCTGTATCTTCTGCGGTTTCAGATCCTGCTGCATCTCCTGTGCTACATCTCCTGAATCTGCTGTTGTATCTGCTGCTACTTCATGTACTGCGGCATCTCCTGCTGCATTTCCTTCTGATGCATCTCCTGCTGCTGGATCTCCTCCTGCATCTGCTGCCGCTGCATCTGCTGCTTCATCTTATGCTGCTTTATCTCCAGCGGTATCTCTTGCTTCTGTATCTCCTCCTACATGCTCTGCCGACGCTTCTGCAGACGCATCTGCTGATGCTGCATATCCTGCTACATCTGCTGCTGAATCTCCTGCTACTGAATCTCTGACTGCGGCACATCCTACTGAATGCTTTTGCAGCTGCACCTCCTGCTGCTGCATCTACTGCTTCTTGTCCTGCTGCATTTCCTGCTGCAACTGCTGCAGCATCTACTGCTACTTCATCTATAGCTGCATCTCGTACTACATCTCCTGCTGCCTCATATTTTTCTATATGTCCTGCTGCATCTACTGCTGCTGCCTCTGCTGCTGCATCTGCTGCTGATCTATCTCCTGCTCCATCTCTTCCTGCTCCATCACCTGCTACATCCCCTCCTGGTGCATCTGCAGCATCTCCTCCTTCATCTGGTGCTGCTTCGCTTACTGCTGCAACCCCTGACACGTCTCCTGCTGCAGCATCTCCTGCTTAATCTCCTGAGGCATCTCCTGATGCATTTTCTGCTGGTGCATCTCCTGCCTCATATCCTGCTGCTGTGTCTCCTGCTGATGTATGTTTTGCTGCATCTCCTGCTGATGCATCTACTTGTGCATCTCCTGCTGATGCATCTACTTCTGCATTTCTGGCTCCAGCATCTCCTGCTTCATCAATTGCTGCTGCAGCTCTTATGCATCTCCTGCTGCTGCATATTCTGCTGCATCTGCTGCTACTGTACCTCTTCCTGCTGCATCACATGTTGCATCTCCTCCTGCTGTATTCCTGTTCCATCTCCTCCTGCTGCATCTCCTACTGCATCTCCTTCTGCTGCACATCCTGCTGCTGCATTCTGTTCTGAATCTCCTACTGCATCTCCTTCTGCATCACCTGCAGATGCATCTCCTGCTGTATCTCCCTCTGCTGAATATTCATCTGCATTTCCTGCCGCAGCTCTTTCTGAATCTACTACTGCTGCATCTCCTGAATCTTCTGCTGCATCTGCTGCTGCTTCATCTACTGCTGCATCTCCTGTTCCTGCATCTGCTGTTGCATCCTCTGTTGCATCCTCTGCTGCTGCAGCTGCGGCTGCTTTCTCTCTTGCTGCATTTTCTGTGACTGAATCTCCTGCTATATTTCCTTCTGCTGCATCAGAAGGGGATGCCGCAGTGGGAGATGCAGAATAAGGATACGCAGCAGATGCAGCAAAGGAGATGCAGCAGCAGAAGATGCAAAAAGAGATGCAGGAGCAGGAGATTCGTCAGGAGATGTGGTAGAAGATGCGTCAGAAGGAGATGCAGCAGTAGGAGATAGAGTTGCAGCAAATGCAGCAGCAGATTCAGCAGGAGATGCAGCAGGATATGCAACAGCCAGACATGCAGCAGCAGGAGATGCAGCAGAAGATGCAGCAGCAGGAGAAGCAGCAGCAGGAGATGCCACAGAAGATGCTGCAGCAAGAAACGCAGAAGCAGGAGATGCTGCAGAAACTGCAGCAGCCGGAGATGAAGCGGAAGGAGGTTCAGCATCAGGAGATGTAGAAGTAGATGCAGCAGGAGATACAGCAGTAGCAGATGAAGCAGCAGATGCAGAAGGAGGTTCAACAGCAGAAGATGCAGCAGCAGATGTAGCAGCAAATGCAGCATGATATGACGCAGGAGGAGATGAAGCAGGTAATGCAGCAGCAGCAGATGCAGCAGAGGGAGATGCAGCAGCAGGGGATACCGCAGCAGGATATGTAGCAGAACAGGCAGCTTCAGGGGATGATGCTGCAGCAGATGCATCAGGAGATGCAGCCAGTGGTGCAGTAGATTGAGATGCAGCTGTGGGAGATGCAGCAGGAGATGCGGAAGTAGGAGCGGCAAAGGGAGATTCAGCAGAAAGAGAGGCAGCTGGAGATGCTGCAAGAGGTGATGAAAGAGGAGATTCAGAAGTAGATGTAGCAGTAGGAGATGTAACAGGAGAGGCTGCAGCAGGACATGCAGGACAAGATGCAGCAATAAAAAATCAAGATATAAATAAGCAGCAGATGCAGCAGCAGATGCAGCAGGAGGAGATTCAGAAGCAGGAATTGCAGCAGGAGGAGATTCAGAAGCAGGAATTGCAGCAGCAGGAGATGCAGCTGCAGGAGATGCAGGAGCATGAGATGCAGAAGAAAGAGATGCAGCAGTGGTTGATACAGCACCAGACGCAGCAGCAGCAGAAGCAGCAGCCCGAGATGCAGCAGGAGATTCAGCATCAGGAGGTGAATCAGCAGGACATACATTAGGGGATCCAGCAATCATATGTTGCAGCAAGATGTGCAACAGGAGATGCAGCAGCAGGGGATGCAACAGGACATGAATCACGAGGAATTGCAGAAGCAGGGGATTCAGCAGGAATTCCAGCAGCATGAGATGGAGCAGCATGAGATGGAGCAGCAGGAGATGCAGCAGCAGGAACTGCAGAAGGAGATGCGGCAGAAAGAGATTTAACAGGAGATACAGTATGATGTGCAGAAGCAGAAGATGCAGCAGGATATGCAGCTGCAGGAGATGCAGCTGCAGGAGATTCAGCAGCATGAGATGCAGAAGAAAGAGATGCAGCAGGAGAGGCAGGACAAAGGGATGTAGCAGCAGATGCAGCTGGAAATGTATAAGCAGGAGATGCAGCAGCAGCAGATTCAGCTTCATCTGGTGCTGCTTCACCTACTGCTGCAACCCCCGACACGTCTCCTGCTGCTGCATCTCCTGCTTAATCTCCTGAAGCATCTCCTGCTGCATTTTCTGCTGGTGCATCTCCTGCCTCATATCCTGCTGCTGTGTCTCCTGCTGATGTACGTTTTGCTGCATCCCTTGCTGATGCATCTACTTCTGCATCTCCTGCTGCAGCTCTTGCTGAATCTACTACTGCTGCATCTGCTGAATCTCCTGCTGCTGTATCTGCTGCTGCTTCATCTACTGCTGCATCTCCTGATAGATCTCCTGCTGATGCATCTGATGCTGCTTTCTCTCTTGCTGCATTTACTGCGGCTGAATCTCCTGCTATATTTCCTTCTGCTGCATCTTCTTCTCTTCATCTACTACTCTGCATCTCCGGCTGCTGCATCTCCTCCATCTGCTGCAGATGCAGCAAAAGATGCACAAGATTCGCCAGCAGGCGATGCAGCAGCAGGAGATGCAGCACGATATGCAGAAGCATCAGATGCATCAGCAGGAGATGCAGCAGCAGATGTAGCAGCAAGAGATGCAGCAATAGGAGATGCAGCAGTATATGAAGCAGCAAGAGATGCAGCAAAGAGAGATGCAGCAGCAGAAAATGCATCTAGAAAATGCACTAGCAGCCGCAGCCGCAGAAGATAGAGCAGCAGCAGATGGAGCTGGAAATGCGGCAGCAGTAGATGCAGCAGGGATTGCAGCAGCAGGAGAGGCAGAAGCAGGAGACCCAGCAAGACAGCACCATCATAAGATGAATCTGCTGATGTATCAGAAGGATATGGAGAAGGAGATGGAGCAGCAGGAGTTGCAGCAGCAAGATGTGCAGCAGCAGATGCAGCAACAGGTGAAGCAGTATCAGGAGATGCAGAGAAGAAGATGCAGAGAATGAGAAGCAGCAGAAGGAGATGAAGCCACAGTAGATGCAGCAAGAGGTATAGCAGCAGCAGATGCAGCAGAAGGATATGTAGCAGAAGATGCAGTAGTATGTGAAGCAGCAGGAGATGTTGCAGCAAATGCTGCAGATGCAGCAGTAATTGATTCAGCAGGAGATGCAGCAGGAAGAGATTCTTAAGGAGATCAATTAGGAGAAGATTCACCAGCAGGAGATGCAGCAGGAGATGCAGCAGGAGAGAAAGGTGCAGAAGATGCAGCAGCAGATTTAGCAGCAGATTCCGCAGGAGATGCATCAGCAGGAGATGCAGCAAGGGAGGAAGCATCAGGAGATGCAGCAGGAAATGCAGCAGAAGGGGATGTAGTAGCAGGAGATGCAAAAGGACTTGCAGCAGCAGGAGATGCAGCAGGGAATGCAGCAGCAGCAGAAGTAACAGGAGATGCAGCAGCATCACATGCTGTAGGACACGGAGCAGCAGGAGATGAAGAAGCAGGAGATGTTACAGGATATTCAGCCAATGATGATGCAGAAGGAGGCGATGCAGCAGCAGGAGATACAGAGTAGTAAATGAAGAGAAGAAGATGCAGCAGAAGGAAATATAGCAGGAGATTCAGCCGCAGTAAATGCAGCAAGAGAGAAAGCAGCTTCAGATGCAGCATCAGATGCATCAGCAGGAGATCTATCAGGAGATGCAGCAGTAGATGAAGCAGCAGTAGATGAAGCAGCAGCAGATACAGCAGCAGATTCAGCAGATGCAGCAGTAGTAGATTCAGCAAGAGCTGCAGCAGGAAATGCAGATGAATATGCAGCAGCAGGATATGCAGGAGGAGGAGATGACGCAGGAGATACTTCAATAGAAGGTGCAACATGAGATACAGCAGATAGAGATGCAGCAGCAGACGAAGCAGAAGGAGATGCAGAAACAGGAGATGCAGCAGCAGGACATGGAGCAAGAGATGCAGCAGCAGGAAAAGAAGCTTCAGGAGATTCATTAAGAGATGCAGTATCAGGAGATGCAGCAGCAGGATCAAGAGCAGCAGGAGATGCAGCATGAGATGCAGCAGGATGAGATGAAGCAGCAAGGGATGCATCAGGAGATGCACAAGCAGCAGATTGAGCAAGAGATGCCGTAGCAGGAGATGCAGAAGGAGATGCAGCAGAAGGATATGCAGCCGCAGAAGATGCCGCAGCAGGAGATGCACCAGGAGAAGCAGCAGAAGATGCAGCAGCAGGAGGAGATGCATAAGAGATGCAGCAGCAATTGATGAAGCAGGAGATGCTGGAGCCAGAAATGCAGAAGATGTAGATGCAGCAGCAGGATATACAGCAGCAGGATATACAGCAGAAGATGCATCAGCAGGGGATGCAGCAAAACGTACATCAGCAGGAGATACAGCAGCAGGATATGAGGCAGGAGATGCACCAGCAGAAATTGCAGCAGGAGATGCTTCAGGAGATTAAGCAGGAGATGCTGCAGCAGGAGACGTGTCAGGGGTTGCAGCAGTAGGTGAAGCAGCACCAGATGATGGAAGAGATGCTGTAGATGCACCAGGAGGGGATGTAGCAGGTGATGGAGCAGGAAGAGATGGAGCAGGAGATAGATCAGCAGCAGATGCAGCAGCAGAGGCAGCAGTAGTAGATGCAGCAGGAGATACAGGAAAATATGAGGCAGCAGGAGATGTAGTAGGTAATGCAGCAGTAGATGAAGTAGCAGTAGATGCTGCAGCAGTTGCAGCAGGAAATGCAGCAGGAGAAGCAGCAGTAGATGCAGCAGCAGGCGCAGCTGCAAAAGCATTCAGCAGGATATGCAGTAGGAGATGCGTCTGCAGATGAATCAGCAGAGCACGTAGGAGAAGATAAAGCAGCAGGAGATACAGCTGGTAATAAAGCAGAAGGAGATGCAGCAGCAGATGCAGGAAGAGATGCAGCAGCAGGATATACAGCAGCAGATGCAGCAGCATGAGGTGCAGCAGCAGGAGATGCAGCAGGAGATGCATATTCAGCAGGTGATGCACCAGATTATGCAGCAGGAGATGCATCAGAAGGAAATGAAGCAGGAGATGCAGCAGTACATGAGGCAGCAGCCGATGCAGCAGCAGATTAAGGAGTTGCAGTAGCCAGAAATGCAGCAGAAGATGCAGGAAGAGGAGATGCAGCAGGAGATGCAGTAGCAGGAAATGTAGCTGCAGCTGCAGAGGCAGCAGATGCAGCAGCAATAGATGCAGCAGCAGATGCATCAGGAGTTGCAGATTCAGTAAATGTAGCAGCAGAAGATGCAGCAGTAGTAGATTGAGAAAGAGCTGCAGCAGGAAATGCAGATGAATATGCAGCAGCAGGAGATGCAGCAGGAGATGCAGCAGAAGGTAATGCAGCAGGATATGCTGCAAAAGGAGATGCAGCAGTAGGAGATGCATCAAGAAACAAAGCAGGAGCTGGAGCAGCAGGAGATGAAGCATTACGAAATGCAGCAGGAGATATAGCAGAAGGCAATTCTTCAGTAGGAGATACAGCAGCAGGAGATGCAGTAGGACATGCAGCAGGAGATGCAGCCGCAGGAGACACAGCAGAAGATGCAGCAGGAAATGTAGCAGGGTATATCTCAAGAGATGCAGAAGAAGGAGACTCAAATGTAGTTGCAGCAGAAAGAGATGCAGCAGTAGGTGCAATAGCAGATGCAGCAGTACGAGATGATTCATCAGGATGCGTCATATGCAGCAGCAGCTTCTGCTGCTACATTTCCTACTGAATCTGCATCTCCTGATGCATCTGCTGCTGCATCTATGGCTGCTGCATCTGCTGCCTCCGCAGCTGCAGCTGCATCTCCTCTTGCTGCATCTTCTGCTGCATTTCCTGCTGCTGCATCTTTTTAATCTGCTGCTGCATCTGCTTCTGTATCTCCTGCTGCATCTCATCCTTCTGCATTTCTACTTCATCTCCTGCTTCAACTTCTGCTGCTGCATCTCCTTCTGTATCTTCTGTTGTTTATCTCCTGCTGCATCTCGTGCATCTCCTAAATCTGCTGTTGTATCTGCTGCTACTTTATGTACTGCTGCATCTCCTGCTACATCTCCGGCTGCTGGATATTCCCCTGCACCTGCTGCTGCTGCATCTGCTACTTCATCTCCTCCTGCATCTCTATCTGTATCTCCTGCTGCATTCTCTGCTGATGCATCTGTGGACGCATCTCCTGATGATGCATATCCTACTACATCTGTTGCTGAATCTCCTGCTACTGAATCTCCTGCTGCTGCATCTCCTACTGCATCTCCTGCTGAATGCATTTGTGGCTGCGTCTCCTGCTGCTGCATCTCCTGCTACATCTCCTTCGGCTGCATCTCCTGCTATATTTTTTGGTGCATCTCATGCAGCTCCAATTGTTGCTGCATCTGCTGCTCTTTATATCTTGCAGATGCATCTCCTGTTTGTGCATCTCCTCCTGCATCTCTTCCTGCTGCATTACCTGCTGCATCACCTATTGCTGCATCTGCAGCATATGCTGCTTCATCTGGTACTGTTTCACCTTCTGCTGCACCACCTGCAACTGCATCTGTTGCTTCATCTGCTGCTTCAGCACCTGCTGCAGCATCTCCTGTTTAATCTCCCTCTGCATTTCCGGCTCCAGCATCTCCTGCTGCGTCAATAGCTGCTGCATCTCTTATGCATCTCCTTCTGCTGCATCCGCTGCTGCATCTGCTGTACCTCCTCCTGCTGCATCTCCTGCTGAATCTTCTCCTGCTGCATCTCTTGCTGAATCTCCTCCTGCTGCATCTCCTGCTGAATCAGCACCTGCTGCATCTCATGTTGCATCTCCGCTTGCTTCATCTCCTCCTGCTGCATCTCCTGCTGAATCTCCTCCTGCTAAAACTTATGGTGCAACTCCTGCTACGGCATCACCTGCTGTATCTGCTGCTTCTGCATCCCATGCTGCATCTCCTGCTGCTCCACTTCATCCTGCTGCATCCCATGCTGCATCTCCTGCTGCTATATCTCCTGCTGCTTCAACTTCTGCTGCTGCATCTCTTGCTCCATGTCCTTCTGCTGCATCTCCTGTTTCTGCATCTCCGTCTGCTTCGTCTGCTGCTGCATCTCCTGCTCTATCTCATGTTGCACCTGCTATTGAAGCATCTCCAGCGTCATCTTCTTTCTGCTGCATATCCTGCTGCTTCATCTCCTTCTGCATCTCCTGCTGCATCTCCTTGAGCATCTCCCGCTGCATCTCCTTCTGCATCACCTACAGATGCATCTCCTGCTGTATCTCCTGCTGCTGCATATTCATCTGCATTTCCTGCTGCAGCTCTTTCTCAATCTACTACTGCTGCATCTGCTGAATCTGCTGCTGCATCTGCTGTTGCATCCTCTCCTGCTGCATCTCCTGCTGCATCTCCTGCTGCTTTCTCTCCTGCTGCATTTCCTGCGGCTGAATCTCCTCCTATATTTCCTTCTGCTGCATCTTCTTCTCTTCATCTACTACTCTGCATCTCCTGCTGCTGCATCTCCTCCTTCATCTCGTGATGAATCTCCTGTAGCATCTCCTGCTTCCTCATCTCCTGCTGCTCCATCTCCTACTGGATATGATGCTGCTGCATCTCCTGCTACTACATCCCCTGCTGCTGCATTCCCTGCTGCATCTCCTGCTTCTGCATATCCTTCTGCATCTCCTTCTGCAACTACTGCTACTACATCCACTGCTGCTGCATTCCCTGCTGCATCTCCTGCTGCTGCATCTCCTGAGGCATCCTCCCTATCTGCATCTCCTCCTGCTGCATCTCCTGCTTCAGTATATAATTCTGCGTTTCCTGCTGCTGCATCTCCTGCTGAATCTGCTGCTAAATCTGCTCCTGCATCTTCTACTGCTTTCTCTCCGCCATTTCCTGCGGCTGTATATCCTGCTGCATCTCCTGCTGCTCTATCTCCAGCTGCATCTCTTCCTTCTGCATTTCCTGCTTAATGTCCTGCTGTATCCTCTGCTGCTGCATCTCCTGCTTCTATATCTCCTATTGCATCTCCTGATGCTGCATTTTCTCCTCCTCTATCTCATGCTGCTGCTTCTCCTGCTGCATCTCCAACTGCATCTCCTGCTGCTCTATATTCTGCTGCATCTCCTGCTACATCAGATGCTGCTGCATCTCCTGCTGCTGCATCTCCTGCTACATCAGATGCTGCTGCATCTGCGGCTGCATCTGATGCTGATTCATCTCTTTCTGCTGCATTTCCTGCTTCATCTGCCGATGCATCTGCTGCTGCCAAATGTCCTGCTGCATCTCATCATGATGCATATCCTGCTGCATCTGCTGAAGATTCTCTTCCTATTGCATCTCCTGTTGAATTTGCATTTCCTGCTGCTCTGTTTCTGCATCTGCTGCTGCTGCTTCATGTCTTGCTGCATCTCCTCCTGAAGCTTCTCCTGCTGTGTTACCTTCTGGATTTCCTGCTGCATCTCTTACTCCTGCATCGTCTATTGCAGCTCCTCCTCTTGATTAGCCTGCTGCATTTACTTCTGCCGCACCTCCTGCTGATGCATCTCCTACTGTGAATCTGCTGCAGCATCTCCTGCTTCTGAATCTGCTGCTGAATCTGCATCTACTGCTGCATTAGCTGCTGCATCTCCATCTGCTGTATCTGCTGCTTCTGCATTTGCTGCTTAATCTCCTGCTGCATCTCCTCCTTCTGCATCTCCTCCTGCTGCATCTGCTGCTGCATAACCTGCTCAATCTCCTGCTGCTACATTCCCTGCTGCTGCATCTCTTACAGCAACTCCTACTGCTTCATCTCCTTTCTCTGCATCTCCTGCTGCATCTACTGCTGCTTCTCTTGCTGCGGAATCTGCTGCTGCTGCATCTCCTGCTTCATCTTCTCTTTCTGCATCTCCTGCTTCATCTTCTGCTTCTGCATCTCCTGCTGCATCTCCTGCAGCTGCATCTCCTGCTGCTCTGTCTACTGCTGCTCTGTCTGCTGCTCTGTCTACTGCTGAATCTGCTGCTGATGAATCTCCTGTTGCTGCATCTCCTGCTGCATCTGCATCTCCTTCTGCATCTCCTGCTGCTGCATCTGCTGCTGCTGCATCTCCTGCTGTATCTCCTGCTGCTGCAATACCTGCTGTATCTCCTCCAGCTGTATCTCCTGTTGCTGTATAACCTGCTTCTGTATATACTGCTGCATCTCCTGCTTCTTCATCTCCTGCTGCTGAATCTCTTTCTGCATCTCCTGCTTCTGCATCTTCTGCTGCTGTATTACCTGCTGCATCACCTCCTGCTGTGTCTCCTCCTGCTGCATCTGTTGCAGCATCAACTTCTGCATCTCCTGCATTTGCTGCTACACCTTCTTCTGATTCATCTACTGCTACATCTCCTGCTGCTGTATCTCCTGCAGCTGCATCTCATGCTGCATCTCTTGCTGCTTCATTACCTGCTGTTTCTCCTCCTGCTGCTGCATCTCCTCCTGCTGCTGCATCTCCTGCTTCCGTATATACTGCTGCATTTCCTGCTGCTGCATCTCCTTCTTCTGAATCTCCTGCTGCTCTATTACTTTCTGCATCAACTTCTGCTGTGTGTCCTGCTGCTGCATCTCTTCCTGCTGCATCTGCTGCAGCATCTCCTGCTGATGCATCTCCTGCTAAAGCTGCATCTCCTGCTGCATCTGCCTGGTGATGCATCTCTTTCTGAGAAGGAGATGAAGCAGGATGAGATGCAGCAGCAGCAGATGCAGCAAGAGATGCAGCAGGAGATGTAGCCAGAGATGCAGCAGCAGCAGCAGATGCAGCAGGAATTGCAGCCGCAGCAAATGCTGCAGGAAATGCAGCAGGATATGCAACATCAAGAGATGTCTAAACATCAGATGCAGCAGGATATACGACAGCAGATGCAGCAGCATGAAGTGCATCAGCAGGAGATGCAGCAAGAGATGCAGCAGTACATGAAGCAGCAGCAGATGCAGCAGCTGATCAAGGATATGCAGTAGTCAGAAATGCAGGAGAAAATGCAGCAAGAAGAGATGCAGCAGGAGATGCAGTAGGACAAGATGCAGTAGCAGGAAATGCAGCAGGCATTGCAGAAGCAGGAGTTGCAGCAGCAGGAGATTCAGCACCAAGAAATGCAGGAGATGCATGACGAGATGCAGCAGCATGAAATGCAGCAGCATATGCAGCAGCAAATTAAGTACCAGTAGAGGAGGCAGAGGGAGATGCAGCAGCAGGAAATGCAGCAGTATATATAGAAGATGGAGATGCAGCAGCAGGACATGCAGCAGGATGATATGCATCATGTAATGCAGCGGGAGATGCAGGAGGAGATGCAGCAAGAGACTCAGCAGGAGATGCAGCAGCAGGAGTTGCAGCAGCAGGAGATGCATCAGGAGACGATGCAGCATCAGATTCATCAGCAAGAGATACAGGAGGAGATCCAGCAGCAGGAGATGCAGCAGGAAATGCATCAGCAGGAGATGTAGCAGAAAATGCTCCAGATGCATCAGCATGAGTTTCAGCAGGAGATGCAGCAGGAAGAGATGCAGCAGGAAACACAGAAGATGCAACAGAAAGAGATGCATGAGGAGGTCCATCAGGAGAATATTCACCAGCAGGAGATGGAGAAGGAGATGCAGACGCAAAAGATGCAGCAGGAGATGCAGAAGCAGATGTAGTATCAGGAGATGTATCAGCAGGATATGCAGCAGGAGACTGAGCAAGACGTGATGCATCATGAGGTGCTGCAGCTGGAGATGCAGCAGCAGACGAAACAGCAGTAGATGCAGCAGCAAGCCATGCAGCAGAAGAAGAGGAAGCAGGAGATGCGGCAGAAGAAGATACAGCAGGCGATGCGGCAGCAGTAGATACAGCAGTGTATGAAGCAGCAGCAGATTCAGCAGTAGGAGATGCAGCAGCAGGACATTCAGCAAGAGGAGATGCAGCAGGCTATGCAGCAGCAGGAGGGGCAGCAGGAGATGCGTCAGCAGGAGATACAGCAGGAGATGCGGTAGGCTTAGATTCAGCAGGAGATGCAGCAGCAGGGGATTCAGTAGCAGGTGATGCAGAAGGAGATGCAGCAGCAGATAAAGGAGACGCAGCAGGAGGAGATGCAGGAGGAGATGCAGAAGTATATGAAGCAGCAGCAGATGCAGCAGAAAATGCTGCAGATGCAGCAGTAGGAGATTAATCACTAGATACAGCAGCGGATGATGCAGAAACAGGAGATGTAGCAGCAGGGTATGCAGAAGATGCAGCGCTAGATAAAGCAGAAGCACGTATGCAGCAGGGTTTGCAGCAGCAGGACATTCAGCAGCAGGAGAACCTGCAAGATAGCAGTATCATAAGATGAACTTGCAGATGCATCAGAAGGATATGGAGCAAGAGGTGCAGCAACAGGAATTTCAACAGCAGATTCAACAGCAGATGCAGAAGGAGATGCAGCAGCAGGAGATGCAGCAGCAAGAGATGCAACATCAGGTTCAACAGCAGATACAGAAGGAGATGCAGCAGCAAGAGATGCAGCAGCAGATGCATCAATAGGTGCCTATTCATATGGAGATGCAGCAGGAAGAGATGCTTCAGCAGGTACAGCTTCATGAGATGTAGCACGAGATACAGAAAGAGATGCTGTAGGAGGAGAGGCAGGAGTAGATGATGCAGCAGACGCAGTAGCATGAGATGCAAAAGCAGAAGTTGCAGCCGTAGATTCTGCAGCAGGAGATGCAGCCGCAGGAAATGAGCAGTGGATTCAGCAGGAGATGAAGCAGCAGGAGATGAAGCAGCAGGATCTGCAGAGAAGAAGATGCAGCAGCAGGAGATGCAGCAGGAGATGAAGCAGCAGGATCTGCAGAGAAGAAGATGCATCAGCAGGAGATGTAGCAGGAGATGCAACAGCAGATGCAGCAGCAGGAGATGCAGCAGCAGAAAATACAGCAGTACATGAAGCAGCAGACGCACAAGAAAACGGAGCAGGAGATGCGGCAGGATATGATACAATACCAGCAGATGCAATAGGAGATGCAGCATCTGGAGTTGAAGCAATAGAAAATGCTGGAGGAGATGCAGCAGGAAATGCATTAGGAGAAGCAGGAGCAGGAAATGCAGAAGCAAGAGATGCAGCAGAAGAGATGCAGGAGTAGGAGAGGCAGAAACAGGAGATGTAGCAGCAAGGCATGCAAAAGGATATGCAGAAGCAGGAGGTGCAGCAGTAGAAGATGCAGAAAATGAAGCAGCTGATGCAGGCGGAGATTTAGAAGGAGGAGAGTCATCAGCAGGAGATGCAGTATGAGATGCAGCAGCATGAGATGAAGCAGCATGAGATGCAGCAGCAGATGTATCAGCAGCAGATGCAACAGTAGATTCAGCAGAAGACACAGCAGCAGGAGATGAAGCATCTGGAGATGAAGCAGAAGATGCAGCAGCAGGAGATGTAGTAGGAGATGGAGAAGGAGATGCAGAAGCAGCAGATACAGCAGGAGATTCCGTAGCAGGAGATGCAGCAGGAGATTCAGCAGGAGGAGTTTCAGCAGGAGATGCAGCAAGAGGAGATGCAACAGGAAATGCAGCAAGAGGAGATGCAACATGAGATGCAGCAGCAATTGATGAAGCAGATGCTGGAGCCGGAGATGCAGAAGAAGTAGGTGCAGTAGCAGGCTCTGCAGAAGTAGATGCATGAGCAGGAGATGCAGCAAAACATGCATCAGCAGGAGACACAGCAGCAGGATATGAGGCAGGAGATGCACCAGCAGAAAATGCAGCAGGAGATGCTTCAGGAGATTTAGCAGGAGATGCTGCAGCACGTTATGCAGCAGCAGGTGCAGCAGCAGGAGATGGGTCAGAGGTTGCAGCAGTAGGTGAAGCAGCATCAGATGAAGCAGGAGATGCTGCAGATGCATTAGGAGGGGATGCAGCAGGTGATTCAGCAGGAGGAGATGGAGCACGAGAAATAGCAGCAGCAGATGCAGCAGCAGAGGCAGCAGCAGTAGATGCAGCTGGAGATATAGAAAAATATGAAACAATAGGAGATGTAGTAGGAGATGCAGCAGTAGATGAAGTAGCAGTAGATGCAGCAGCAGTTGCAGCAAGAAATGCAGCAGGAGAAGCAGCAGGAGATGCAGCAGCAGGAGGCGCAGCCACAAATGCATTCAGCAGGATATGCAGTAGGAGATGCCGCAGCCAGAGATTCAGCAGCAGGAGATTCAGCAGCAGATGTAGCCAGATATGCAGCATCAGTAGATGCGTCCGCAGATGCATCAGCAGGAGATTAAACAGCAGATGCAGCGGCAGCAGATGCAGGAGGAGATGCAGCAGGAGGTGAAGTAGAAATGTAGAAACGAATGCAGCAAGCGATGCAGCAGTAGGAGATGTAGCATGAGATGCAGCAGTACAAGAACTAGTAGTAGATACAACAGCAGATTCAGGAGATGTAGCAGAGGAGATGCAGCAGGATATGAAACCTCAGAAGATACAGAAGGAGATGCAGCAGCAGAAGATGAAGCTAGAGATGAAGTAGAAATGCAAAAGCAAATGCAGCAGGAGATGCAGAAAGATGAGATGCAGCAGCAGCAGATGCAGCAGGAGATGCAGCCGGTGATGCAGCAGCAGGGGATGCAGCAGCAAAAGATGCAGCAGGGGATGCATATTCAACAGGATATGCAGCAGAAAATACAGCAGGAGATTTATCAGGAGATGCAGTAGTAGATGTAGCAGAAGCATATGCAGCAGCAGATGCAACATATGGAGCAGAAAGAGATGCAGCAGGGGACGAACAGTAGATACAACAGGAAATGGAGCATCAGGAGATGCATCCACAGATGCATGAGCAGAGGATGCAGCAGGAGATGTAGCAGCAGGAGATACAGGAGCAGGAGATGCAGCAGGAGATGTAGCAGCAGGAGATACAGAAGCAGATGAAGCAGCAGATGCATCAGCAGGCGATGCAGGAGGACATCAAGTAGCAGGAGATGCAGCAGCAGGAATTTTATCGGGAGATGCAGCAGTACATGAAGCATTTCCTGATGATGCATCTCCTGCTGCATATCCTGCTGATGCATCTCCTGCTGCATATCCTGCTGAAGCATCTCCTGCTAAATCAGCTCTTGCTGATGCATCTTTTGCTGCATCTCCTGCTACTGCATCTCCTACTGCTGAATCTCCTGCTGCGGCAATTCATACTGCATCTCATACTGCTGCAATTCCTGCAGCATCTCCTGATATATCTCCTACTTCTGCATCTCCGGCTTTCTGCATCACCTTCTCTTCGTCTCTTGCTGCTGAATCTCCAGCTGCATCTCCTGCTGCTGCATCTCCTGCTGCTGCATCTCCTGCTACTGCATCTCCTGCTGCATCTCTTGCTAAATCTCACGCTACTACCTCCCCTGCTGGTGCATCTCCTGCTGCATTTCCTGCTGGTGCATCTCCTACTGCATATACTTCTGCTTCATCTCCTAATGCATCTCTTGCTCCTGCATCTCCTGCTGCTCAATATCCTGCTTCATCTTGGGCTGCTACATATACTGCTTCTGCATCTCCTGCTGCTGCATCTTCTGTTACATCATCTGCTGCTGCATCTCCTCCTGCTGCATCTGCTGCTGCATCCTCTTCCACTACGTCTCCTGCTGCATCTCTTAGTGCTGAAGCTCATGATCCTGCATCTTCTGCTGTGGCAATTCCTGGTGCTTCATTTCCTGCGGCATTTCTTCCTTTTACATCTCCTGCTGCTGCAGCTGCTGCAGCATCTCCTGTTGCTGCTTCTCCTGCTGAATCTACATCTGCTGCTGCATCTGCTGCGGCATCTCTTTCTGCTGAATCTCCCATTCACCTCCTGCTGCATTGCTGATGCAGCTGCTGCTGATGCATCTCCTGCTGCTTTATAAACTACTGCTGCATATCCTGCTGCTGCATATCCGGATTCAGCATATCCTATTGCATCTGCTGGTGTTGCTTCTCCTGCTGCTTCATCTCCTGCTGCATCTCCTGCTGCTGCATTTCGTACTGCATCTCCCAGTGCTGTGTCTCTTGATGCTGCATTCCCTGCAGCATCTCCTGCTTCTGCATCTTCCGAAGAATCTCCTGTTCCTGCTTCTCCTGCTGAATCTGCATCTCCTGCTGCATCTGTCGTTGCATCTCCTAATGCTTTATAAACTATAGCGACATCTGCTGCATCTCCAGCTGCATCATCTCTTCTGCATCTCCTGCTGTGAAGTCTCCTGCTGCGAAATCTCCTGCTACACCTAATGCTGCATCTCCTGCTGCATCAATTCTTACATCTCCTGCTGCTGCATTTCCTGCTGCTGCATCTCCAGCTGTTTTATCTCCTGTTACACCTTCTGCTGCTGCATCTCCTGCTACTACATATACTGCTGCTGCATCTCCCGAGAAATGTGGTGCTGCATCTCCTACTGCATCTGCTACTACTCCATCTAATACTGCTGCATCTGCTGCTGAATCCTCTGCTTCTGTCTCTCCTGCTGTTGCTTATCCTGTTGCATCTCCTGCTGCTGCAAATGCTGCTGAATCCCCTTCTTCTGCATCGCCTGCTGCATCTCCTGCTGCTGCATCTCCTGCTGCGGCATCTCCTAAAGCATCTCCTGCTGCTGCATATCCTGCTGCATCTCCTCCTGCTGCATCTCCTGCTACATCCCCTGGTCCTGCAATTCCTGCTGCATTTCTTGATACTGCATCTCATGCTGTTGCATATCCTGCACCTGCTTCTGCATCTCTCTTTGCTGCATCTCATACTGCATCTGCTAATGCATCTCCTCCTGCCTCATCTTCTTCTGCTGCAATTCCTTCTGCATCAGCTGCTGCATCTCTTACTCCTGCATCTGCTGCGGAGGCATGTTCTGCTGCAATTCCTGCTGCATCTGCTGCTGCATCTCTTACTCCTGCATCTGCTTCTTCTACATATCCTGCGGCATATTCTGCTGCAACTCTGATGCATCTTCTGCTACATCTCCTGCTACTGCTTCTCCTGCTTCACCGCCTGCTGATTCTGCTGCTGCTGCATCTCCTGCTTCTTCATCTCCTGCTGCTTCTCCTGCTTCTTCATCTCCTGCTGCTCCTTCTGCTGCTTCATCTCCTTTTGCTGCATCTCATGCAGTATCTGATGCATGTCCTGATGCATCTCCAGTTGCATCTGCTTCTGCATCTCCTGCTGCTTCATCTCCTACTCTATCTAGTGCTGCATTTCCTCCGGTATTTCCTGCTGCTGAACCTCCCGTTGCATCTACTGCTTCAGATACTCCTGCATCTGCTACTGCATCTGCTGCTGCTGCATCTCCTGTTTCTGCACCTCCTGCTGCATCTGGGGCTGCTGTATCTCCTCCACCTGCATCTTCTGCTACTTCTGCTGCTTCATCAAGTGCTGAATCTCTTGCTGTATCTCCTTCTGAATTTCCTGCTGCTGCATCACCTCCTACTGCAACTCCTGCTGCATTTCCTCAAGCTGCATATCCTACCTGCTACATGTCCTGCTGCATTTCTTGCTGATGAATATCCTGCTGCTGCATCCCCTGCTGCATCTACTGCTGCTGAATCTCCTGTTCATCTCCTGTTTCATCTCCTGCTGCATCTCCTGCAGCTGCATCTGTTGCATATCCTGCAACTGAATCTCCTGCTTCTGCATCTCCTTCTGGTGCATCTCCTGTGCAATCTCTAGCTACTGTATCTCCTATTGATTTTACACCTTCTCTTTCATTAGCTGCTGCATCTACTGCCGTTGCATCCACTTCTGCATCTCCTTCTGCTGCCTCTCCATCCTACATCTCCTCGTGCTTCGTCTCTTGGGTCATCTCCTGCTATATCTCATGCTTCGTGTCCTTCTCCTACTCCTGCATCTCTGCTGCATCTCCTACTGCTGCATCTCTGCTGCATCTCCTACTGCTGCATCTCCTGGTGGATCTCCTCCTGCTAAATCTACTGCTGCATTTCCTGCTGCATCTCCTGCTGCCTTTACTGGTGATGCATATCCTGCTGGTGCATTTCTTGATGCATCTCTTGTAGCTGCCTCTTTTTCTGCATATCCTCCTGCATCTCTTCCTTATGCATCTCCTGTTGAACCTCCTTCTACTGCATCTGCAGCATATGCTGCTGCATCTGGTGCTGCTTCACCTCCTGCAGCATGTCCTGCTGTTGCGTATGCTGCTGCATCTCCTGCTACTGCATCTCCTTCTCAATCTGAATCTCCCATTTTGTTTGCTGCCTGCATCTCCTGATGAAGCATCTCGTACTGCTGCATCTGCTGATGCATCTACTGCTGCATCTCTTTCTGCTGCAACTACTTCTGAGTCTCCTTCTTCTGCATCTCTTGAGATATACCCTGCTACATTTCCTGCTGCATCTTCTGCTGTGTCTCCTGTGGCTGCATCTCCTGCTGTATGTCCTACTGCATCTCCTGCTGCATGTCCTACTGCAGCTCCTGCTGTATCTCCAACGGAAGAATCGCCTTCTGCTATATCTCCTGCTGCATCTCATAATGCTTCATCTCCTGCTGCTCCAGCTCCTGCTTTGTTTCTTGATGCACCTCCTACTGCTGCATCTCCTCTTGCTGCATCTCCTCCTGCTGCATCTCATGAGGCATGTCGTGCTGATGACTCCTGCTGCTACATCTCCTGCTGCTGCATCCCTGGCTGCTCCATCCTCTCTTACATGTACTGCTACTTCATATCTTACTACATCTTCTACGTCTGAAGCTTAACCTCTGCTACACTTCCTGCTGCATCTCCTACTGCATCTCCTGCTGCTGCATTACCTGCTTTTGCACCCCCGGCTGCATCTATTTCTTCTTCATTTCCTGCTACATCTTATTCTGCTGCATCTCCTGCTACTGTTTCTCCTGCTGCATCTCCTGCTGATTCTGCAGCTGCTGCATCTCCTGCCTCTTCATCTCCTGCTGCTTCTCCTGCTTCTTCATCTCCTGCTGCTTCTTCTGCTGCTTCATCTCCTACGGCTGCATCTCCTGCAGCTGAATCTGCTGCCGCAGTGCTGTGGCTGCATATCCTGTTGCTGCATCTCCTTCAGAATATCCTGATGATGCAGATGCAGCAGATGGAGATGCAGACGTAGATGCAGCAGGAGATTCCGCAGCAGGAGATGGAGCAGGAGTTGTAGCATCAGACGGAGCAGCAGGAGATGCAACAGCAATATATGCAGCAAAAGGAGATGGAGCAGGATATGAAGCATCAGGAGACTAAGCAAGAGGAGATGCAGTAGGAGGTTCCACAGCAGGTGATGCAGCAGCAGTAGATGCAGCAGAGAATGCAGTAGCACGAGATTCAGCAGTAGGAGATGCAACAGGAGATGCAGCTGCAGGAGATGCAGTAACAGATGTAGCAACAGATGCAGCAGCAGGAGGTGCACGAGGACATCCAGCAGCAGGAGATTCAACAGTAGGTGAATCTACAGCAGATGTAACAAAAACTGCAAGAGATTCGCCAGCAGGCCATGCAGCAGCAGGAGATGCAGCAAGATATGCAGAAGCAGGAGATGCATCAGCAGGAGATGAAGCATCAGATGCAGGAGCAGGAGATGCAGCAGCAGGAAATGCAACAATAGGAGATGCAGCAAGAGTTGCAGCAGTACATGAAGCAGCAAGAGATGCAGCAGAAAAAGATGAAGTAGCAGACAATGCATCAGAAAATGCACAAGCAGCCGCTGCCGCAGGAGATAGAGCAGCAGATTCAGTAGGAGATTCTGCAGCAGGAGTTGAAGCAGCAGGATCTGCAGAAAAGAAGATCCAGCAGCAGGGGATGAAGCAGGACATGCAGCATCAGGAGATGCAGCAGCAGAAGATGCAGCAGTACATGAAGCAGAAGCAGCACAATAAAACGGAGCAGGAGATGCGGCAGGATAAGATGCAGTACCAGCAGATGCAGTAGGAGATGCAGCATCTGGAGTTCAAGCAATAGAAAATGCTGCAGGAGATGCAGCAGCAGATGATAGAGCAGGAGAAGATGCAACATAATAATATGCATGAGGAGACTCCACAGGAGCTTCAGCATGTGATGCAGGATCATGAAATGCAGAAGCAAGAGATGCAGCAGTAGGAGATGCAATAGGAGATGCAGAAGCAGGAGGTGGAGCAGTAAATTCAGCAAGAAATGCAGCAGGAGGAGATACAGCAAGAGGAGATCTAGCAGAAAGAAATGCAACAGGAGATGCAGCAGGCGATAGAGCAGCAAGAAATGCAGCAGGAGTTGCAGCTGCAGCAGAAGATGCAGCAGCAGGAGATTCAGCAACAGATGAAGCAGGAGATTCAGCAACAGGAGATTCAGCAGCAAACACAGGAGATTAAGAAGCAGACACGGCACCAGGAGATTCAGTAGCAGGAGATGCTGCAGCAGACGCATAAGCAAACGCAGCAGAAGGAGTGGCAGCAGGTGAAGATGCATCAGGAGATGCATATTCAGAAGGAGATGCAACAGGAGATGTAGCAGGATATGTAGCAACATGAGATGCCACAGCAGATTCAGGAGGAGATTCAGCAGTAGGAGATGCAAGAGCAGGAGATGAAGCAGCGGAGATGCATCCACAGCAGATTCAGCAGGAAATTCAGCAGGAATTTCTGCAGCAGGATAAGCAGCAGCAGATGCAGCAGCAGATGCAGCAACACGGGATGCAGCAGCCGATGCAGCAGCAGATGCCGCAGGAGACGCAACAGAAGGAGATGCAAAAGCAGATGTAGCAGTGGCTGCAGATTCAGCTGGAGATGCAGCAGGAAGAGATGATTCAGATGATACAGCATCAGGAGATGCAGCAGGAGATTCAGCCGGAGATGCAGTAGGGGGAGAGGCAAGAAGAGATGATGCAGCAGACGCAGCAGCAGAAGATGCAGAAGCAGAGGATGTAGCAGTAGATGCAGAAGGAGAAGATAAAGCAGGAGATGCATCAGTAGTAGATACAGTAGAGGGTGCAGTAGCAGCAGATTCGGCAGCAGGAGAGGCAGCGGAGATTCTATAGCAGGAGGTTATGCATCAGGAGATGGAACAGGAGATTTTATAGCAGAAGATACAGTAGGATTTGCAGCAGCAGGAGATGCAGCACCAAGAAATGCAGCAGGAGATGCAGGAGGAGGTGCAGCCGCAGGAAATACAGAAGCAGGAGATGCATCAGCAGGAAATGCTTCATGTACTGCTGCATCTGCTGCTACATCTCCTGCTACTTGATGTCCTCCTGCATCTCCTGCTGCTGCATCTGCTGCTTCATCTCCTGCTTCTCTATCTTCTGCTGCTACATTTCCTGCTGCATCCTCTGCTTCTGTATCTCCTGCTGCTACATCCCCTGATGCATGCTCTGCTCAGGCATCTGCGGATGCATCTCCTGATGCTCCATTTCCTGCTGCATCTGCTGCTTCATTCTCTACTACATCTCTTTCTGCTCTATCTGGTGCATCTGCTGCTGCTTCATCTACTGCTGCATATGCTGCTAAATCTCCTGCTGCTGTATCTCCTTCTGAAGTTTCTGCTGAATCTACAGCTGTATATCCATCCCCTGCCGCACCTCCTGCTGCCGCACCTCCTGCTGCTGCATCATGCTTCATATCCTACTGCATCCCCTCCTGCTGTATTACCTGCTGCATCTCTTCCTTCAGCATATCTTGCTACATTTCCTTCTGCTGCATCTCCTGCTGCATCTCCTTCTGCAGCATCTCCTGATGCGTCATCTGCAGCAGCAGCTTCTGCTGCTACATTTCCTACTGAATCTGCATCTCCTGATGCAGCTGCTGCTGCATCTATGGCTGCTGCATCTGCTGCCTCCGCAGCTGCAGCTGCATCTCCTCCTGCTGCATCTTCTGCTGCATTTCCTGCTGCTGCATCTTTTTAATCTGCTGCTGCATCTGCTTCTGTATCTCCTGCTGCATCGCATCCTGCGGCATTTCCTGCTGCATCTCCTGCTTCAACTTCTGCTGCTGCATCTCCTTTAGTATCTTCTGTTGTTTATCTCCTGCTGCATCTCGTGCTGCTGCATTTCCTAAATCTGCTGTTGTATCTGCTGCTACTTTATGTACTGCTGCATCTCCTGCTACATCTCCGGCTGCTGGGTATTCCCCTGCACCTGCTGCTGCTGCATCTGCTACTTCATCTCCTCCTGCATCTCTATCTGTATCTCCTGCTGCATTCTCTGCTGATGCATCTGCGGACACATCTCCTGATGATGCATATCCTACTACATCTGCTGCTGAATCTCCTGCTACTGAATCTCCTGCTGCTGCATCTCCTACTGCATCTCCTGCTGAATGCATTTGTGGCTGCGTCTCCTGCTGCTGCATCTCCTGCTACTTCTCCTTCGGCTGCATCTCCTGCTATATTTTTTGGTGCATCTCATGCAGCTCCAATTGTTGCTGCATCTGCTGCTCTTTATATCTTGCAGATGCATCTCCTTTTTGTGCATCTCCTCCTGCATCTCTTCCTGCTGCATTACCTGCTGCATCACCTATTGCTGCATCTGCAGCATATTCTGCTTCATCTGGTGCTGCTTCACCTACTGCTGCACCACCTGCAACATCTCCTGCTACTGCATCTGTTGCTGCACCTGCTGCTTCAGCACCTGCTGCAGCATCTTCTGTTTAATCCCCCTCTGCATTTCCGGCTCCAGCATCTCCTGCTGCGTCAATAGCTGCTGCATCTCTTATGCATCTCCTCCTCCTGCTGCATCTGCTGCTGCATCTGCTGTACCTCCTCCTGCTGCATCTCTTGTTAAATCTTCTTCTGCTGCATCTCCTGCTGAATCTCCTCCTGCTGCATCTCCTGCTGAATCTCCTCCTGCTAAAACTCTTGGTGCAACTCCTGCTACGGCATCACCTGCTGTATCTGCTGCTTCTACATCCCATGCTGCATCTCCTGCTGCTTCATCTTCTGCTGCTGCATCTCTTGCTCCATGTCCTTCTGCTGCATCTCCTGTTTCTGCATCTCCGTCTGCTTCGTCTGCTGCTGCATCTCCTGCTCTATCTCATGTTGCACCTGCTATTGAAGCATCTCCAGCGTCATCTTCTTTCTGCTGCATATCCTGCTGCTTCATCTCCTTCTGCATCTCCTGCTGCATCTCCTTGAGCATCTCCCGCTGCATCTCCTTCTGCATCACCTACAGATGCATCTCCTGCTGTATCTCCTGCTGCTGCATATTCATCTGCATTTCCTGCTGCAGCTCTTTCTCAATCTACTACTGCTGCATCTGCTGTTGCATCCTCTCCTGCTGCATCTCCTGCTGATTTCTCTCCTGCTGCATTTCTAGCGGCTGAATCTCCTGCTATATTTCCTTCTGCTGCATCTTCTTCTCTTCATCTACTACTCTGCATCTCCTGCTGCTGCATCTCCTTCTTCATCTCGTGATGAATCTCTTGTAGCATCTCCTACTTCCTCATCTCCTGCTGCTCCATCTCCTATGCATATGATGCTGCTGCATCTCCTGCTACTACATCCCCTGCTGCTGCATTCCCTGCTGCATCTCCTGCTTCTACATCTCCTTCTGCATCTCCTTCTGCAATTCCTCCTGCTACATCCACTGCTGCTATATTCCCTGCTGCATCTCCTGCTGCTGCATCTCCTGAGGCATCCTCCCTATCTGCATCTCCTCCTGCTGCATCTCCTGCTTCAGTATATAATTCTGCGTTTCCTGCTGCTGCATCTCCTGCTGAATCTGCTGCTAAATATGCTCCTGCATCTTCCACTGCTTTCTCTCCGCCATTTCCTGCGGCTGTATATCCTGCTGCATCTCCTGCTGCTCTATCTCCAGCTGCATCTCTTCCTGCTGCATCTCCTGCTTAATGTCCTGCTGTATCCTCTGCTGCTGCATCTCCTGCTTCTGTATCTCCTATTGCATTTCCTGCTGCTGAATCTCCTGATGCTGCATTTTCTCCTCCTCTATCTCATGCTGCTGCTTCTCCTGCTGCATCTCCAACTGCATCTCCTGCTGCTCTATATTCTGCTGCTGCATCTTCTGATTCTGCATCTCCTGCTACATCAGATGCTGCTGCATCTCCTACTGCTGCATGTGCAGCTGCATGTGATGCTGATTCATCTCTTTCTGCTGCATTTCCTGCTTCATCTGCCGATGCATCTGCTGCTGCCAAATGTCCTGCTGCATCTCATCATGATGCATATCCTGCTGCATCTGCTGAAGATTCTCTTCCTATTGCATCTCCTGTTGAATCTGCATTTCCTGCTGCTCTGTTTCTGCATCTGCTACTGCTGCATGTCTTGCTGCATCTCCTCCTGAAGCTTCTCCTGCTGTGTTACCTTCTGGATTTCCTGCTGCATCTCTTACTCCTGCATCGTCTATTGCAGCTCCTCCTCTTGATTAGCCTGCTGCATTTACTTCTGCCGCACCTCCTGCTGATGCATCTCCTACTATGAATCTGCTGCAGCATCTCCTGCTTCTGAATCTGCTGCTGAATCTGCATCTACTGCTGCATTAGCTGCTGCATCTCCATCTGCTCTATCTGCTGCTTCTGCATTTGCTGCTTAATCTCCTGCTGCATCTCCTCCTGCTGCATCTCCTCCTGCTGCATCTGCTGCTGCATAACCTGCTCAATCTCCTGCTGCTACATTCCCTGCTGCTGCATCTCTTACAGCAACTCCTACTGCTTCATCTCCTTTCTCTGCATCTCCTGCTGCATCTACTGCTGCTTCTCTTGCTGCAGAATCTGCTGCTGCTGCATCTCCTGCTTCATCTTCTGCTTCTGCATCTCCTGCTTCATCTTCTGCTTCTGCATCTCCTGCTGCATCTCCTGCAGCTGCATCTTCTGCTGCTCTGTCTACTGCTGAATCTGCTGCTGCTGAATCTCCTGTTGCTGCATCTCCTGCTGCATCTGCATCTCCTTCTACATCTCCTGCTGCTGCATCTGCTGCTGCTGCATCTCCTGCTGTATCTCCTGCTGCTGCAATACCTGCTGTATCTCCTCCAGCTGTATCTCATGTTGCTGAATCTCTTTTACTTGCTTCTGTATATACTGCTGCATTTCCTGCTTCTTCATCTCCTGCTGCTGAATCTCTTTCTGCATCTCCTGCTTCTGCATCTTCTGCTGCTGTATTACCTGCTGCATCACCTCCTGCTGTGTCTCCTCCTGATGCATCTGTTGCAGCATCTGCTTCGCATCTCCTGCATTTGCTGCTACACCTTCGTCTGATTCATCTACTGCTGCATCTCCTGCTACATCTCCTGCTGCTGCATCTCCTGCAGCTGGATCTCATGCTGCATCTCCTGCTGCTGCATTACCTGCTGTTTCTCCTCCTGCTGCTGCATCTCCTTTTGCTGCTGCATCTCCTGCTTCCGTATATACTGCTGCATTTCCTGCTGCTGCATCTCATTCTTCTGAATCTCCTGTTGTTCTATTACTTTCTGCATCAACTTCTGCTGTGTGTCCTGCTGCTGCATCTCCTACTGCATCTGCTTCTGCATCTCCTGCTGCATCTTCTACTACTGCATCTCCTGGTGATGCATCTCTTTCTGAATCTACTACTGCTGCATCTGCTGAATCTGCTGCTGCATCTGCTGCTGCTGAACCTACTGCTGCATCTCCTACTACCTCTCCTGCTGGTGCATCTCCTGCTTCTGCATCTGCTCTTGCATCCTCTGATGCTGCAACTGATGCTGCATCTGATGCAGCGGTAACTCTTGCTGCATTTACTGCGACTGAATCTCCTGCTATATCTCCTTCTGCTGCATCTTCTTTTCTGCATCTACTACTCTGCATCTCCTGCTGCTTCATCTCCTCCCGCTGCATCTCCTGTAGCATCTCCTGCTTCTTCATATCTTGCTTCTTCGTCTCTTGCTGCTACATATCCTACTGCATATGATGCTGCTGCATTCCCTGCTGCATCTCCTGCTGCTTCAACTCCTGCTGCTGCTTCAGTTGCTGCATTTCCTGCTGCTGCATCTCCTTCTGCATTTCCTGCTACTACATCACCTGCTGCTGCATTTCATGCTGCATCTCCTGCTTCTGCATCTCCTGCTTCTGCATCTCCTCATGCTTCATCTCTTTCTGCATCTTCTGCTGCTGCATCTCCTGCTCAATATCCTGCGGAATCTCCTCCTGCTGCATCTGCTGCAGCATGTCTGCTGAAACTCATGCTGATGCATCTGGAGCATTTTCTGCTTCATCTCCTGCTGATGCATTTCATGCTGCATCTCCTGCTGCTGGATCTCCTCTTGCATCTCTTGCTGATGAATCTGATGCTGCATCTCTTTCTGCATCATCTCCTGATGCATCTCATGCTGCTGCAACTCTTGCTGCTGTGTAAACGGCTGCATCTCCTGCTGAGTCTCTTGCTGCATCTCCCTCTGCCTCATCTGCTGGTACTTAATTTGCTGCTGCATATGCTGCTGCATTTCCTGCTGCTGCATCTCATACTGCTGCATCTCATGCTGCATCTCCTGCTGCTGCATTTCCTGTGGCTACATCTCCTCCTGCGTCTCCTGCTGCATTTCTTGGTGTAGAATCTCCTGCTGCTGCAACTCCTGCTGCATCTCCTGCTGAATCTCCTGCTAAAGAATTACCTGCTGCATTTCCTGCTGCATTTCTCATGATGCATCTCTTGCTGCATAACTTCCTGCTACGTCTCCTGCTGCTGCATCTTCTCCTGATACATCTGCTGCTCAATCTCCTGCTGCTGAATCTCCTTCTGCTACATCTCCTGCTGCTGGATCTCCTCCTGCATCTACTGCTGATGAGTCTGATGCTGCATCTCTTGCTCTTGCATCTCCTGCTGCCTCTTCTGCTGCTGCATTACCTGCTATATCTTCTCCTACTGCAGTACTGCCTCTTCCTGCTGCTGCATCTCCCTCTGCTGAATCTCTTTCTGCATCTCCTTCTTCTGAATCTCCTACTTTCTGCATCAAGTCCTGCTGCGTATCCCTCTGCTGAATCTCCTCCTGCTGCATCTGCTGCAGCATCTCTTGCTGATGCATCTATTGCTGCTGAATCTGCATCTCCTGCTGCATCTGCTGCAGCTGCATCTCCTGTTAATGCATCTCCTGCTCCTGTATTTCTTTCTGCTGAATCTCCTCTGGAATATCCTGCGGCATCTCGTGCTGCTACATATCCTGCTAAATCTCCTGCTGCATCTTCTTCTGAATATGCATCTCCTGATGCATCTTCACCTGCTGCCACTCCTTCTGCTGCGTTTGCTTGCAGGAGATGAAGAAGCAGGAGATGCAGCAGGAGATTCAACTGCAGACGCAGTAGCAGGAGATACAGCAGAATAATTTGTAGCAGGAAATGAATAAGCAGTAGATGCAGAGGGGAGGTGCAAAAGCAGGAGATGCAGCAGCAGGAGATGCAGTAGGAAGTGCAGCAAGAGATTAAGCTTCAGATGCAGAAGATGTAGAAGTATATGAAGTAGCAGTAAATGAAAGAGAGGATATAGCAGCAGGGGATGCAGCAGCAGGAGATGCAGCAGCAGGAGATGCATCAGGAAATAAATCAGGAAATGCACTAGCAGGAGATGAATCAGGAGATGCAGTAGCAGACACAGCAGCTGGGGATGCAGCAGAAGGATGTGAAGCATTACGAGATGCAGCAGGAGATGTAGCAGAAGGCGATTCTTTAGCAGGATATACAGCAGCAGGAGATGCAGCAGGACATCCAGCAGGAGATGTAGCTGCATGAGATGCAGCAGAAGATGCAGCAGGAAATGTAGCAGGGTATACCTCAAGAGATGCAGAAGAAGGAGATGCAAGAGTAGATGCAGCAGCAGGAGATGCAGGCAGCAGACGATTGGGGAGATTCAGATTGAAAAGGAGATGCAGTAGCAGAAGATGCAGTAGCATACACAACAGCAGAGGATGCTGCAGGAGGTGAAGCAGCACCAGATGAAGTAGGATATGCTGCAGATGCAGTAGAAGGAGATTCAACAAGAGATGCATCAGGAAGAGATGTAGGAGGAGATGCAGAAAAAGAGGCAGCTACAAGAGATGCATCAGGAAATGCACCAGCAGGATATGCATCACCAGTAATGGCAGCAGGAGATGAAGCAGCAGGAGATGCAGCAGTAGAATTAGCAAGAGGAGATCCACCATGAGATGCAGCAGTAGTAGATGCAGCAGGAGAGGTAGCAGGAGATGCAGTAGCAGGAGAGGAAGAAGGAGATATTGCATGAGATGAATCACGAGGAGATGTAGGATGGAGAGGTAGCAGAAGGAAATGCAGAAGTGGATGCAACAGCAGTAGATGCAGCAGCTAATGAAAGAGGAGATGTGGAATCAGTAGGAGATACAGTAGCAAGAGATTGCACAGGAGATGCACCAGACGGAGATGCAGAAGCAGGAGATTCAGTAGCAAGATATGCAGCAGGTGCAGCGGCACGAGAAGCTGCAGGAGATGCAGCAGGAGATGAACAGGAGATGTAGAAGAAAGAGATTCAGCAGCAGTAGATGCAGTAGGAGATGTAGCAGCTGAAACAGCAGCAGGGGATGCAGCATGTGAATATTCAGCAGAAGGAGATGCAGCAGCAGCAGATGCATTAGCAGATGCAGTAGGAGATGCAGCAAACAGAGATGCAGAAGCAGATGCAGGAGCAGGAGATGCATCAGTACGAGAGGCAGTTGCATGAGATGAAGAAGATCGAGATGCAGCAGTCGGAGATGCTGCAGGAGGAGATGCAGAAGCAACGGATGCGGCTGCAGGTGATTGAAAAGTGGTTGCAGAAGGGTATGCTGAAGCAGGAAATGCAGCAGCAAATGCATATTCAGCAGCAGATTGAGCAGGAGATGCAGCAGGATATGCAGCATCCGAGATGTAGCAGCAAGTGATGCAGCAGCAGGAAATGCAGCAGCAGATGCAGCAGAAGGAGATGCAGTAGCAGGAGAATCAGCATATGATACAGCTGCAGGAGATCCAGCAGCAGATGCAGCAGCAGATTCAGCATCAGTAGATGTAGCCACATAGGCAGATTCAACAGGAGGTGCAGGAGCAGAAAAAGCAGCAGGAGATTGTACTGGATATGCAATAGCAGCTGATGCAGCAGCGCATGCACCAGCTGGAGATTCAGCAGGAGATGCTGTAGGCTCTTAAATTTTGAGTGACGATTTAATAGCCATTCTGATGTTACAGAAGACAAGACTAGATTGAAAGTTCTACACGTGTTACACGCTTTGCAGTAAACGAGCTATAAGAGAAAATAGTCAGCAACAGCAGCATTCCATGCTAGTATCTTCCAGGCGGGAATTACTCACTTTTCCTAAAGAGCCTTCATAGGCGCAGTTAAGTCACAATTCCCTAATCGAGACTAAACGTTCTGTTAGTCGTGCTTCGCAGCTTGCAGTGAAAGCGCTTCCAAAGACTCTAACCAGAGTCAGTATTTGATCGTAGCAGCTTCTCTGAGATACTTGTTCTGAGCTACTTGAAATTTGGAAGGGACACTTTAATAGCCGTTCTGATGCTGCAGTACACAGACTGAAAGTTCTACAAGCCTTGATTGGCAGTGAAAGCGCTCTAAGTGAACACTTTCAGAACCTGCATCATTCCATGCTAGCGTCTTCCCTTCGGGAGTTACTCAGTTTTCCTAAAGCGCCTTCATAGGAGAAGATAAGTCGCAATTTAGTAAGGGTCTCTAAAACGGTCCATAAGTCTTGCCTAGCCACTGGTAGTGAAAGCGCTTGCAAGGAAGAGTCAACATAAAGCCAGCATTTGATGGTAGCAGCTTCCCTGCGTTACTTGTTTGGAACAATCTGAAAATATTGAAGTGAGGCTTTAATAGCAATTCTGAAGTTACAGTGCACAAGCCTAGACTGAAATTTCTACAAGTCTTGCTTTGCAGACAAAGCTCTCTAAGGGAAGACATTCACAAGTAGCAGCATTCCATGCTAGCATCTTCCCTGCGGGTGTAATTCAATTTTCCTAAAGCGGCTTAATAGACGCAGTTAAGTCGCTATTCAGTACCCTATACTAAAACGGTCCTTAAGCCGTGCTTTGCTGCTTGCAGTGAAATCTCTCCACAACAGTCTCTTACGAGAGCCAGCACTTAATCGCAGCATGTTTCCCTGAGGTGCGTGTGCTGTACACTCTGAAATTTTGAAGTGAGGCTTTAACAGTCATTCTGATGTTACAGTACACAAGTCTAGACTGAAAGCTCTACAAGTCTTGCTTTAGAGAAAAAGCACTCTAAGAGAAGACCTTAAGAAGAAGCAGCTTTCCATGCTAGCGTCTTCCCTGCGGCGTATTTCCATTTTCCTAAAGCGCCGAAATAGGCGCAGTTAAGTCACAATTCAGTACCCTACACTAAATCGTTCTTCTATAAGTTTTCTTTCTATAAGTTTTGCTTTGTAGTGAAAACTCTCTAAGAGAAGTCATTCAGAAGCATCACCATTCCATGCTAGCATCTTCCCTCAGGCACTTACTCATTTTTCTTAAAGCGCAGTAATTTGTGAAATTAAGTCACAATTCAGTATCCTATACTAAAACGTCTGATAGTCGTACTTTGCAGCTTGCAGTGAAAGCACTTCCAGAGAAGACTCTGACGAGAGCCAGCATTTCATGGTGGCATCTTCCCTGCGGTACTTGTGCTGAAAGCTCTGAATTTTTGAAGTGACGCCTTCATAGCTAGTCTGATGTTACAGTGTACAAGCCTAGACTGAAAGTTCTACAAGTCTTGCTCTGAAGTGAATGCGCTATAAGAGGAGACGTTCAGAAGCAGCAGCATTCCGTGATAGCGACTTCGCTGTTGGAGATATTCAATGTTCCTAAAGCGCGTTATTAGTCGCTATTATATCACTATTCTTTAGCCTACTGTTAGTCGTGTTTTGCGCCTCTTAGTGAAAGCGCTTCCAGAGATGATTCTAACGAGAGCCACTCTTTGATGCTAGCAACTTTCCAGGGGTATTTGTGCTGAAGGTTTTCAAATCTTCAAGTGAAGCCTTACTAGCCATGCTGATGTTACAGTTCACTAGCCTGGACGGAATGTTCATAAATCTTGATTTGTAGTGAAAGTGCTCTAAGAGAAGACATTCAGAAGCGGAATCATTCCATGCTAACATCTTTCCTGCTGGAGATATTCACTTTTCCTAAAGCGCCTTATTAGCCTTATTAAGTCGCTAATAACTAGCCAACACAATAACGTTGCGTTAGTCGTGCTCTGCTTCTTGCAGAGATAGCGCTACCATACAAGGCTCTAACGAAAGCCAGCTTTTGATGGTTGCAGCTTTCCTGAGGTACTTGTGCTGAACGATCTGAAATTTTGAAGTAACGCTTTAATAGACATGATGACGTTACAGTTTACAAGCCTAGACCGAATGTAATACAAATCTTGCCCCGCAGGGGAAGCGCTCTAAGACAAGACACTCAGAAGCAAAGTCATTCCATGCTAACACCTTCTCTACTGGTATATTCATTTCTACTAAAGCGCCTTAATAGGCGGTGTCAAGTCAGTATTCACATGCTTATACCAACACCTTCTTTCAGTCCTTGCTGCAGCTTGCAATGAAAGCGCTTGCAGAGAAGAGTCTAACGAGAGCCAGCATTGGATGGTAGCAGCTTCTCTGCGGTACTTGTGTTGAACGCTTTGAAATTTTGAAGTGACGATTTAATAGCTATTCTGATGCCACAGCACACAAGCCTAGACTGAAAGTTCTACAAGTCGTGGTTTGCAGTGAACGCTCCCTAAGAGAATACATACGAAAGCAGAAGCATTCCATGATAGCATCTTCCCTGCTGGAGATATTAATTTTTGCTAAAGCGCCTTAATAGGCGTTGTTAAGTCACTGTTCACTAGCCTATACCAAAACGTTCTTTTAGTCATATTTGCAGGTTGCAGTGAAAGACCTACTGGAAAGACTCTAACGAGACTCTACATTTGATACAAGCAGATTCCCTGCGAAACTTAGGCTAAACGCTCTGAAATTTTGAACTGACGCCTTAATAGCCATGTTGATGATACATTTCACAAGCCTAGAGTGAAAGTCCTACAAGTCGTGCTCTGCAGTGAAAGCGCAATAAGAGAAGACATTCAGAAGCATTCCATGCTACCGACTTCCCCGTATCTGTTATTCACTTTTCTAAAAGCGCTTTAATAGGCGTTACTAAGTCGCTATTACCTAGCTTACACGAAAACATTGCGTTTTTCGTGCTTTGCAGCTGGCAGTGAAAGCGCTATAAGCGAAGACTTTAGGGAGAGCCAAAATTAGATGGTAGCCGCTTCCCTGCGGTACTTGTGCGGAACGCTCTGAAATCTTGAAGTGAAGCCTTAATAGCCATGCTGCTGCTACATTTCACAAGTCTAGACTGAAAGTTCGACAAATGGTGCTTTGTAGTTGAAGCGCTTTAAGAGAAGACGTTCATAAGCAGCATCGTTCCATGCTAGCATAGTCCTTGCTGGAGATACTAATTTCAACTCTAGCGTGTAATAGGCGTTTTAAAGTCACTATTAACAAGCCTATACTAAAGAGTTCTTTTAGTCGTGTTTGCAGCTTACAGTGAAAACGCTTCCAGAGAAGACTCTAGCGAAAGCCAGCATTTGATGGTAGCAGATTTCCTGCGGTACTTATGCTGAAAGCTCTGAATTTTTGAAGTGACGCCTTCATAGCTATTCTGATGTTACAGTGTACAAGCCTAGACTGAAAGTTCTACAAGTCTTGCTCTGCAGTGAATGCGCTATAAGAGGAGACGTTCAGAAGCAGCAGCATTCCGTGCTAGCGTCTTCGTTGTTGGAGATATTCAATGTTCCTAAAGCGCGTTATTAGTCGCTATTATATCTCTATTCTTTAGCCTACTGTTAGTCGTGTTTTGCGCCTCTTAGTGAAAGCGCTTCAAGAGATGATTCTAACGAGAGCCACTATTTGATGCTAGCAACTTTCCAGAGGTATTTGTGCTGCACGCTTTCAAATCTTCAAGTGAAGCCTTACTAGCCATGCTGATGTTACAGTTCACTAGCCTGGATGGAAAGTTCATAAATCTTGGTTTGCAGTGAAAGCGCTCTAAGAGAAGACATTCAGAAGCGGAATCATTCTATGCTAACATCTTCCCTGCTGGAAATATTCACTATTCCTATTGCGCCTTATTAGGCGTGATTAAGTCGCTAATAACTAGCCTACATGAAAACGTAAGAGCCTTAATAGGTTCAGTTAAGTCACAATTCATTACCCTAAACTAAAATGTGTTAGTTGTGCTTTACAGCTTGCAATGAAAGCGCTATAAGAGAAGATTCTAAGCAGAGCCTGCATTGGATGGTAGCAGCTTCCCTGCGAGACTTTTGCCGAAAGCTCTGAAATTTTGAAGTGACGCTTTACTAGCTGATGCTATACTTCAGAATCCTAGACTGAAAGTTGTATAAGTCTTTCTGTGCAGTTAAGGCGCTGTGAGAGAAGCCATTCAGAAGCAGCAGCATTCCATACTACCATCTTCCTTGCTGCCGATAGTCACTATTCCTAAAGTGCGTTATTAGGCGAAGTAAAGTAACTTTTCAGTAACCTACATTAAATCGTTCTGCTAGTCGTGCTTTCCACGTTGCAATGAAAGCGCTTCCAGAGAAGGCTCTAACGAGAGCCAGCATTTAATCGTAGCTGCTTCCCTGCCGTACTGAACGATTTTTAATTTTGGAGTGACGCTTTAATACACATGATGTTACAGTACACTTACCTAGGCTAAAAGTACTACAAGTCTTGCTTTGCAGTGAAAGCGCTATAAGAGAAGACATTCAGAAGTGGCAGCATTCCATGCTAACATCTTAGATTCCATGCTAACTTTTCAGAACAGGCCTTCATAAGTCACAATTCAGTATCCTACACTAAAAAGTCCAGTTAGTCGTGCTTCGCAGCTTGCAGTGAAAGCGATCCCAGAGAAGACTCGAACGAGAGCCAGCATTTCATCGTAGCAACTTCCCTGAGGTACTTAAGCTGAACGATCTGAAATTTTGAAGTGACGCTTTCATAGTCATTCTGATGTTACAGTACACAAGTCTACACTGAAAGCTCTACAAGTCTTGCTTTACAGAATAAGCGCTCTAAGAGAAGACCTTCAGAAGAAGCAGCTTTCCATGCTAGCGTCTTCCCTGCGGGCTTATTTCCATTTTCCTACAGTGCCGAAATAGGCGCAGTTAAGTCACAATTCAGTACCCTACACTAAATCGTTCTGATAGTTGTGCTTTCCACGTTGCAATGAAACAGCTTCCACAGAAGACTCTAACGTGAGCCAGCATTTGATCGTAGCAGCTTCCCTGCGGTTCTTGTGCTGAACGATCTGAAGTTTTGAAATGACGCTTTATCTGCCGTTTATATGTTACGGTACGCAAGCTTATATTGATAGATCTACAATTCTGGCTTTGTAGTGAAAGCGCTCTAAGAGAACACATTGAGAAGCAGCAGCATTCCTTGCCAGCTTCTTCCCTGCGGGATTTACTCACTTTTCCTAAAGGGCTTTAAGAGGCGCAGTTAAGTCACAATTCAATACCCTAGACTAAAACGGTCCATAAGAAGTGCTTTGTAGCTTGCAGTGAATGCTCTTTCACAGAAGACTCTTAACGAGAGCCAGCATTTGATCGTAGCAGCTTCCCTGTCGTACTTTTGCTGAACGATCTAAAAATTTTGAAGTGACGCTTTAATAGCAGTACTGATGTTACAGTACACAAGCGTATACTCAACGTTCTACATGTCTTACTTTACAGAGAAAGCGCTTTAAGAGAAGACATTCAGAAGTTGCAGTATTCCATGCTAGCATCTTCCCTGTGGGCGTTATTCCATTTTCCTAAAGCGCCTCAATAGGGGCAGTTCAGTCATTATTCAGGTCCTTATACTATATATAAAACTTTCTGTTAGTCGTGCTTTGCAGTTTGCATTGAAAACACTTCCAGAGAAGTCATTCTGCAGTGAAAGCGCTGTAAGAGAAGACATTCAGAAAGAGCAGCATTCCATGCTAGAATATTTGCTGTGGGAGTTATGTTTTCATATAAGATAGGGAATGGAGATGTTGGAGTTGCAGTAGGAGATGAAGCCGGAAGAAGCAGCACTATGATATTTTGTGGCAGATGCAGCAGCAGGAGTTGCAGAAACAGGAGATGCAGCAAAAGATGCATCAGCAAGAGCTGATATAGCAGGAGATGTATCAGCAGGATATGCAGCAGGAGAAGCATCAGCAGGAAATGCTTCATGTATTGCTGCATCTGCTGCTACATATCCTGCTACTTGATTCAGAAGCAGATTCCGTAAGAGATGCAGAGACAGGAGATTCATAAGCAAAAGATAGAGCACAAGGAGATGCAGCAGCAGGAATTTCAGTAGGAAACGCAGCAGCAGGAGAAACAGCAGGTAATGCAGCAGCAGTAGATGAAGTAGGGTATGAAGCAGCAGTAGTTGCAGCAGGTTAGGCAACAGCAGGAGATTCAGCAGCAGGAGATGAATCAGAGGAGATGCATCATCAGATGAATCCGCTGATGCATCAGAGGTAGATGCAGACAGAGATGCAGCATCCGGAAATTGAGCAGAGGATGCAGCAGCAATAGATGCAGGAAGAGATCCAGGCGGAGGAAGTAGAGCAGTAGGAGGTGTAGCAGCACATACAGCAGCAGATCAGGGGATGAAGCAGCAGGAGGAGATTCAGCAGGAGATGCGTCAGGAGAAGCATCATCAGGAGATGCATCAGGAGATGCAGCAGTAGGAGCTGCACCTGAGACACAGTATCAGGAGGCACAGCAACAGGAGATGCAACAGGAATGCAGCAGGGGATTCAGTAGCAGGTGATGCAGCAGCAGATGCAGCAGAAGTAAATCCAGAAGCAGAAGATGCAGCAGCACATGCAGCAGTAGTAGATGAAACCGAGGAGAAGAAGCAGGGGATACAGCAGCAGGAGATATACCAGCAGCAGGAGATGCAGCAGTAGATGCATATTAAGCTGGAGGTGCAGCAGGAGATGCAGCAGCACATTCAGCAGCCCAGTGAGCAGACGATGCTGAAGCATGAGATTCAGCAGCAGGAGACTAGGACTCGGCAGATACCGGAGCATGTTCAGCAGGAGATGCAGCAGGAGATGCAGCAGTGTTTGCAGTAGCAGCAGCTAGAGCATCAGTTGATGCAGGAGGACATAAAAAATCAGAATGTGAAGCAGCAGGAGATGCAGCAGTAGATTAATCTACAGCAGATGCACCAAAAGATGCAGGAGATGCAGCAGCAGGAGATGCAGCTGGAGATGCAGCAGCAGTAGATTGAGCAAGATACACAGAAGCAGGAGATGCATCGACGGGAGATGTGGTATGAGAGGCAGATGAAGGAGATCCTGCAGCAGATGCAGTAGCATATACAGCACCAGCAGATGCATCAGCAGGAGATTCAGTAGCAGGAGATGCAGCAGTCGGAAATGCAGCAGTCGAAGATGACGCAGGTTATGCATCAGCAGGAGATGCATTAGCAGGAGATTCAGCAGCAGGAGATGCAGCAGGAGATGCAGCAGCAGGAGATGCAGCAGGAATTCAGGAAGGGATTCAGTAGCAGGAGATGCACCAGGAGATGCAGCAAGAGGAATACGCAGATTATGCAGCAGCAGGAGATGAAGCAGCAGGAGATGCAACAGAAGAAAATGCAGCAGCAGAAGATGCAGCAGGAGATACAGACGCCGGAGACGAGCAGCAGATTCATCAAGAGGTTCTGCAGCAGGAGATGAAGCATCAGGAAATGCAGCAGAAAAGAAGATGCAGCAGCAGGAGATGAAGCAGGAGATGCATCAGCAGAAGATACTGCAATACATGAATCAGCAGACGCACAAGAAAACGGAGCAGGAGATGCGGCAGGATAAGATGCAGTACCAGCAGATGCAATAGGAGATGCAGCATCTGGAGTTCAAGCAACAGAAAATGCTGCAGGAGATGCAGCAGCAGATGATAGAGCAGGAGAAGATGCAGCATAAGCATATGCATGAGGAGATTCCACAGGAGCTTCAGCATGTGATGCAGGATCACGAAATGCAGAAGCAAGAGATGCAGCAGTAGGAGATGCAATAGGAGATGCAAAAGCAGGAGGTGGAGCAGTAAATTTATCAGGAAATGCAGCAGGAAGAGCTACAGCAAGAGGAGATCTAGCAGAAAGAGATGGAGCAGGAGATGCAGCAGGCGATAGAGCAGCAAGAAATGCAGCAGGAGATGCAGCTGCAGAAGATGCAGCAGCAGGAGATGCAGCAGGAGATGCAGCAGGAAATACAGCAACAGGAGATTTAGCAGCAAACACAGGAGATTCAGTAGCAGGAGATGCTGCAGCAGAGGCATAAGCAAACGCAGCAGAAGGAGTGGCAGCAGGTGAAGATGCATCAGGAGATGCATATTCAGAAGGAGATGCAGCAGGAGATGTGGCAGGATATGTAGCAGCACGAGATGCCGCAGGATATTCCGAAGGAGATTCAGAGATAGAAATACAAGAGCAGGAGATGCATCAGCAGGAGATGCAGCTGCAGCAGATGCAGCAGGAGATGCAGATTTAGGAGCAGGAGATGCATCAGCAGGAGATGCTGCAGCAGATGCAGCAGGAGGAGATTCCGCAGAGGGATACGCAGCAGGACTTGATGAATAAAGTAGGAGATTCAGAAGAAGGAGATGCAGAAAGAGATTCAGCAGCAGGAGATGTAGTAGGAGATAGCAGGTAATGCAGCAGCAGAAGAGGCAGCAGGAGATGCAATAACAAGAGATGCAACATCAGACTCATTGCAGTAGATGCAGGAGGAGATCCAGCAGCAGGAGACTGAGCAGTAGATGTATCAGTAGAAGGTCAGCAGCAGGAGACGTAGCAGGAAGTTATGCAGCAAGAGCTGCATCATGAGAAATGCAGCAGGAAATGCAGCAGGTAATTCTTTAGCAGGAGATTCAGCAGGAGATGCAGCAGGAGTTGCAAGAGCGAGAGATTCAGCACCAAGAAATGCAGCAGGCATTACAGAAGCAGGAGTTGCAGCAGCAGGAGATTCAGAACCAAGAAATTCAGCATGAGATGCAGGAGAAGATGTAGCCGCAGGAAATGCAACAGCAGGAGATGTAGCAGAAAATGCTCCAGATGCATCAGCATGAGTTTCAGCAGACATGCTGCAGCAGATGCAGCAGGAGGAAATTCCGCAGGATATTGAGCAGGAGATGCAGCAGCAGAAGATGCAGAAAGAGATGAAGCATGAGGAGATGCAGAAGCAGGAGATGCAGCATGAAATGCAGCAGCAGGTGATGTAGTAGCAGGAAATGCAGAAGGAGATGCAGCAGCAGGAGATGCAGCAACTGAAGCACCAGCAGGAGTTGAAGCAGCAGGAGATGCAGCAGGGAATGCAGCAGCATCATATGCAGTAAGAGATGTAGCAGCAAGAGATGAAGAAGCAAGATATGAAGAAGCAGGAGATGCTACAGGAGATGCAGCGGGAGGAGATGAAGCAGCAGGAGATGCAGAGTAGTAAATGCAGAGAAGAAGATGCAGTAGAAAGAGATATAGCAGGAGATTCAGCCGCAGTAAATGCAGCAAGAGCATCAGTTGCATCATCAGAGGATGCAAGAGCAGATGCAGAAGCAGAAGATGCACCAGCAGGAGAGGTAGTAGGAGATGCAGCAGCAGATGCAGCAGATGCAGCAGTAGTAGATTCAGAAAGAGATGCATCACCAGGAGATGCAGTAGTAGAAGATGCAGCAGGAGATGCAGAGGCAGATGCAGTAGGAGATGCAGCTTTAGCAGGAGATGCATCAGCAGGAGATGCTGCAGCAGATGCAGCAGGAAGAGATGCAGCAGCAGGACACACAACAGAAGTTGATGCAGAAAGTAATAGAGCAGCAGGAGATTCAGAAGAAGGAGATGCAGCAGCAGGAGATGCAGCAGTATATAAGGAAGTAGGAGATGCAGCAGCAGGAGGAGATGCAGCAGAAGGAGGAGAAACAGCAGGTAATGCAGCAGCAGGAGATGCAGCATGAGATCCAGCTGCAGGAGATGCAGCAGCAGGAGATGTAGCAGGAGATACAGCAGTAGATGAATCAGAAGAAGGTGTAGCAGCAAATGCAGGAGATGCAGAAGCAGATGCTGCAACAGATGCATCAGGAGGAGACACAGCAGGAGGTGATGCAGCAGGTAATACAGCAGCAGAAGATGCAGAAGCAGGCGATGCAGAAAGAGATTCAGCAGCAGGAGATGAAGAAGCAGGAGATGCAGCAGTATATACAGAAGCAGGTTATGCAGCAACATGAGATACAGCTGGAGGAGATACAGCAGGTATTGCAGCAGCAGGAGATACAGCAGGAGATGCAGCAGCAGCAGATGCAGCAGCAGGAGATGCAGTAGGAGATGCAGCAGGAGATGCAGCAACAGGAGATTCAGCAGCAGCAGTTTCAGCAGGAGACTAAGCAGCAGACAGAGCAGCAGTAGACAGAGCAGCAGGAGATGCAGCTGCAGGAGATGCAGCAGGAGATGCAGAAGCAGAAGATGAAGCAGGAGATGCAGAAAGAGAAGATGAAGCAGGAGATGCTGCAGCAGCAGATTCCGCAGCAAGAGAAGCAGCAGTAGATGCAGCAGGAGATGCAGAGAATGGAGATGAAGCAGTAGGAGTTGCTGTAAGAGATGCAGCAGCAGGGAATGTAGCAGCAGGAGATTGAGCAGGTTATGCAGCAGCAGATGCAGCAGGAGGAGATGCAGAAGGAGGAGATGCAGCAGGAGATTAAGCAGCAAATGCAGAAGCAGCAGATACAGCAGATGGAGATGCAGCAGCTAATGCAGCAGTAGATGCAGATTCAGCAGCATATTCAGAAGCAGGAGATGCTGCAGCAGATTCACAGTAGGAGATGCATCAGCAGGAGGTGCGGCAGAAGTAAATGCAGCAGGCTAATCAAGAGGAGGAGCTGCAATAGACGATGCAGGAGTAAGAGATGCAGCAGGAAATCCAGAAGGTAACACAGCAGGAGAAGCTTCAGGAGGAGATGCAGCAAGACATGAAGCAGCAGCAGCAGATGCAGAAACAGAGCAGCAGGAAATGCAAATTCAACAGGAGATGCAATAGGAAGAGAATCTTCAGCAGATGCAGCAGGATATGCATCATGATGAGATGCAGCAGGACATTTGGCAGCAGCAGATGCATCGGCAGATGAAGCAGGAAATGCAGCAGAAAGAGATGAATCAGCATCAGATGCAGCCGCAGATGCAGCAGCAGGAGATGCAGCAGCATCTGATGTAGCAGGAGATGCAGAATCAGAAGATGCAGCAGCAGGATATGAAGCAGAAGATGCAGCAGAATATAGAGCAGCAGGAGATGCAGCTGGAGATGCAGCAGGAGAAGCAGCAGCATGAGATAGAGGAGGAGAAAATGCAGCATCAGGAGATTCAGCAGCAGGAAATGCAATAGGAGATACAGAAGCAGGAGATGCAGCAGCAGAGGATACAGCAGGACATTAAGCAGGAGATGCAGCAGGAAGAGATGCAGCTGGAGATAGAGCAGCAGGAGATGCAGCAGGATATACAGCTGCAGGAAATGCCGGAGAGAAAGCAGTAGAAGATGCAGGAGCATATTTAGCAGCAGATTCAGCAGGAGATGCAGCAGCAGGAAACGCAGAATTATATACTGAAGCAGGAGATGCAGCAGGAGGAGATGCAGATAGGGAGGATGCCTCAGGAGATGCAGCAGCAGGAGATGCAGCAGGGAATACAGCAGCAGTGGATGTAGTAGCAGGAGTTGCAGCAGCATCATATGCAGTAGGAGATGGAGCAGCAGATGAAGCAGGAGATGCTACAGGAGATTCATCACGAGATGAAGGAGGAGATGCAGCAGCAGGAGATGCAGAGTAGTAGATGAAGAGAAGAAGATGCAGCAGAAGGAAATATAGCAGGAGATTCAGCCGCAGGAAATGCAGCAGGAGAGAAAGCAGCAGGAGATGCAGCAGGAGATGCAGCAGGAGAGGATGCAACAGCAGATGCAGCAGCAGATTCAGCAGATGCAGCAGTAGTAGATTGAGAAAGAGCTGCAGCAGGAAATGCAGATGAATATGCAGCAGCAGGAGATACAGCAGGAGATGCATCTGTAGGTGATGCAGAAGGAGATGCAGCGGGAGATGCTCAAGGAGATGCAGCAGGAGATGCAGAAGGAGATGAAGCAGCAGGATATGCAGCAGAAAGAAGATGACGCTGGAGATGCTTCAATAGCAGGTGCAACATGAGATAGAGCAGGAGATGCAGCAGCAGACGAAGCAGACGGAGATGCAGAAACAGGAGATGCAGCAGAAGGACATGGAGCAAGAGATGCAGCAGCAGAAGATGAAGCAGCAGGAGATGCAGCATGGGATGCAGAAGCAGCAGATACAGAAGGTGATGCCGCAGCAGGAGTCACACCAAGAGTTTTAGCAGGAGGAGATTCAGCAGGAGATGCAGCAGAAGAAGATTTAACAAGAGATGCAGCAGGAGGAGGTACAGCAGATGCAGCAGCAGATGCAGCAGAAGGAGATGCATAAGAGATGCAGCAGCTATTGACGCAGCAGGAGATGCTGGAGCCGGAAATGCAGAGGGAGATTAAACAGGAGATGCTGCAGCAGGTGCTGAAGCAGCAGATGCAGCAACAGATGCAGTAGCAGGAGATGTTGCAGGTGGTGCAGCAGTAGGTGAAGCAGCACAAGATGAAGCAGAATATGCTGCAGATGCAGCAATAGGTGATGCAGCAGGTAATGCAGCAGGAAGAGATGCAGGAGGAGATGCACAAACAGGAGATGCATCTGCAAGATATAAAGAGCAGCAGATGCAGCAACAATTGGAGCTGCATGAGATGCACCAAAAAATATAGCAGGAGATGCAGCCGAAGGAGATGTAGCAAGAGATGCAGCAGCAGGAGACGCAGCCACAAATGCATTCAGCAGGAGATGCAGTAGGAGATGCAGCAGCAGGAGATTCAGTAGCAGGAGATTCAGCAGCAGATGTAGTAGGATATGCATCATCAGGAGATGCGTCCGCAGATGCATCAGCAGAGAATGCAGCAGGAGATACAGCTAGAGATGCAGGAGGAGATGAAGTAGCAGATGCAGCAGCAGCAGGTGCAGGGGAATATCCAGCAGCCGGAGATGTAGCAGGAGATGCAGCAGTACATAAAGTAGCAGCAGATACAACAGCAGATTTAGGAGATGCAGCAGCACGAGATGCAGCAGGAGATAAACAACAGAAGATACAGAAGGAGATGCAGCAGCAGAAGTTGAAGCAGGAGATGCAGCAGGAAATGCAGCAGGATGCGATGCAGCAGGAGATACAGAAGCAGATGCAGCAGCAGATTAAAAAGATGCAGCAGCAGGAAATGCAGCAGAAGATGCAGCAGGAGGCGATGCAGCTGCAGCTGCGGAGGCAGCAGATGCAGCAGCCATAGATGCAGCAGCAGCTGCATCAGGAGATGCAGATTCAGTAGGAAATGTAGCAGCAGAAGCTGCTGCTGCAGATGACGCAGCAGGAGATGCTGCAGAAGGAGATGCAGCAGGGGATGCATATTCAGCAGTAGATTCAGCGAAATTTGGGAAGGAAGATGCAGCAGCAGGAGATTTAGCAGGAGATGCAGCAGTAGATGAAGCAGCAACATATGCAGCAGCAGATGCACCAGATGGAGCAGAAAGAGATGCAGCAGGGAATGAAGAGGCAGATGCAACAGGAAATGGAGCATCAGGAGATGCATCCGCAGATGCCCGATCAGAGGATGCATCAGGAGATGTAGCAGCAGGAGATACAGAAGCAGAGGATGCAGCAGGAAATGTAGCAGCAGAAGATAGAGAAGCAGGAGATGAAGTAGCAGATGCAGCAGCAGGAGATGCAGGAGGACATCAAGTAGCAGGAGATGTAGCAGCAGATGCAGCAGTACATGAAGCATTTCCTGCTGATGCATCTCCTGCTTCTGTATTTCCTGCGGCTGCACCTCCTCCTGCATCTCCTGCTGCTGCAAATCCTACTGCATCTTCTGCTATAGAATCTCCTGCTGCATCTCCTGATGCATACCTGCTGCTACGTCTCCTGCTGCTGCATCTCCTACTGATACATCTGTTGCAGCATCTCCTGCTGCTACTTCACCTGCTGCTGCATCTGCTGCTGTATCACCTGCTGCATAATCTCCTGCTGAATCTCCTGCTGCTGCAGTACCTGCTCTATCTTCTGCTGTATCTCCTGTTGCTGCATATCCTGCTTCTGTATATACTGCTGCATTTCCTGCTGCTTCATTTCCTGCTGCGGAATCTCTTTCTGCCTCTCCTGCTGCGGAATCTGCTGCTACTGCATCCTCTGCTGTATCTACTACTGATGCATCTCCTGCTTTATCTTCTCCTTTTGCATTTACTGCTACATCCTCTGCTTCTGCATCTTCTGCTGCTGCGTCTGCTGCATCATCTCCTCTTGCCTCTCCCCCTACTGCATCTCCGGCTGCTGTATCATCTGAATCATCTCTTCCTGTTGTATCTCCAGCTGAATCTGCAGCCACTGCTGCATCTGCTTTTGCATCTCCTTCTGTTGCGTCTCCTGCGGCATCTGCTGCTGCATCAGCTGCTGCATCCCGTGTTGCTGCATCTGCTGCTGCTTATCCTGCTGCAGAAATTCCTGCTGAATTTCCTGCTGAATCTGCTGTGGATGCATCTCCGCTGCTTCATCTCCTGCTCTTGCATGTCCTACTGCTGAATCTCCTCCTGAATCTTCTGTGGCATCTCATGTTGCTACATATCCTGCTACATCTCCTGATGCATCTCCTTCTGAATATGCATCTCCTGATGCATTTCCTCCTGCTGCATATTCTGCGGCATCTCCTGCTGCATATCTTGCCATTTCATCTCCTGCTGCATCTCCTGCTGAATATATCTACCCTGCTGCATCTCCTGCTGCAGTGTCTAACGGTCTATCTCCTGCTGCAGCTGCTGCTGCAGCTGCATCTCCATCTTCTGTATCTACTGCTGCATTTCCTGCTGCTGCGTCTCCCTCTGTATCATCTGCTGGTACTTAACTTGCTGATGCATATGCTGCTGCATCTCATGCTGCTGCATTTCCTGCAGCTACATCTCCTCCTGCATCTACTGCTGCATTTCTTGGTTCTGAATCTCCTGCTGCTGAGACTCCTGCTTCTGCAACGCCTGCTGCATTTCTTGGTGCTGAATCTCTTGCTCTTGGAACTCCTGCTGCATGTCCTGCTGAATCTCCTGCGAACGAATTACCTGCTGCATTTCCTGCTGCATTTCTCATGATGCGGCTCTTGCTGCATAACTTCCTGCTACGTCTCCTGCTGCTGACCTTCTACTGATACATCTACTGCTCAATCTCCTGCTGCTGAATCTCCTCCTGCTACATCTCCTGCTGCTGGATCTCCTCCTGCATCTACTGCTGATGAGTCTGATGCTGCATCTCTTGTTTTTGCATCTCCTGCTGCCTCTTCTGCTGCTGCATTACCTGCTATATCTTCTCTTACTGCATCTCCTGCTGCTGCATCTCATGCTGCTGAATCTCCAATTGCTGAATCTCCTGCTGCATCTGCTGCTGCATCTCCTGCTGCTGCATCTCTTGCTTCTGCATTTTGTGATCCTGTATCACATGCTGAAGCTCTTGTGGAATCTCCTCATGCATATTCTTATGTTGCATCTTCTCCTGCTCTATCGTCTGCTGCTGCATCTCCTGCAGCATTTTCTTTTCCTTGAACTCCAGATGCTGCATCTCCTACTGCATCTGCTGGTACTGCATCTTATCCTGCCGCATCTCCTGCTCCGTTTTCTTGTGCTGCTGCTGCTTCATGTACTGCTGCATCTTCTGCTGCTGCATCTCCTGATAATGCATCTCCTGCTTCATCACCTCCTGCTGCATCTTCTTTTCTGCAGATCCTACTGCTTCAACTCCTGCTGCAGAATCTCCTACTGAATCTGCTCTATCTCCTGCAGCAGCGGCTGCTGGTGCATTTTCTGATGCATTGTCTGCTACTTCATCTCCTTCTGCTGCATCTCTTGCTGCTTCATGTACTGCTGCAACTCTTGCTGCATCTCCTATTGTTGCATTTCCTGCTGCTGCATCTCCTGCTCCTGCATCTGATGCTTCATCTCCTGCTGATGCATCTCCTGCTTCTGCATATCTTGCTGCATCGCCTGCTGCTGCATGGCCTGCTGGCGAATCTCTTGCAGTGTTTTCTACATCTGCTGTAGATTCACCTACTGTTGAATCTCCTGCTGCTGGATGTCCTCGTGCACCTCCTGCTGCTGCATCTGTTGCTACATCTGTTACTGCATCTCCTGCAGCTGCATATACTGCTGCATCTCCTCCTGCTGCATCTCCTGCTACATGCCCTGGTCCTGCAATTCCTGCTGCATTTCTTGATACTGCATCTCATGCTGTTGCATATCTTGCACCTGCTTCTGCATCTCTCTTTGCTGCATCTCATACTGCATCCGCTAATGCATCTCCTCCTGCTGCATCTTCTGCTGCTGCAATTCCTTCTGCATCAGCTGCTGCATCTCTTACTCCTGCATCTGCTGCGGAGGCATGTTCTGCTGCAATTCCTGCTGCATCTGCTGCTGCATCTCTTACTCCTGCATCTGCTTCTTCTACATATCCTGCAGCATATTCTGCTGCAACTCTGATGCATCTTCTGCTACATCTCCTGCTGCTGCTTCTCCTGCTTCACCTCCTGCTGATTCTGCTGCTGCTGCATCTCCTGCTTCTTCATCTCCTGCTGCATGTCCTGCTTCTTCATCTCCTGCCGCTCCTTCTGCTGCTTCATCTCCTTTTGCTGCATCTCATGCTGTATCTGATGCATCTCCTGATGCATCTCCAGTTGCATCTGGTTCTGCGTCTCCTGCTGCTTCATCTCCTACTCTATCTACTGCTGCATTTCCTCCGGTATTTCCTGCTGCTGAACATCCCGTTGCATCTACTGCTTCAGATACTCCTGCATCTCCTCCTGCATCTGCTGCTGCTGCATCTCCTCTTTCTGCATCTCCTGCTGCATCTGGGGCTGCTGTATCTCCTCCACCTGCATCTTCTGCTACTTCTGCTGCTTCATCACGTGCTGAATCTCTTGCTGTATCTCCTTTTGAATTTCCTGCTGCTGCATCACCTCCGACTGCATCTGTTGCAGTATTTCTTGCTGCTGCATATCCCATTTCTTCATATCATGCTGCATTTCCTGATGCTGCATATCCTACCTGCTACATGTCCTGCTGCATTTCTTGCTGATGAATATCCTGCTGCTGCATCTCCTGCTGCATCTACTGATGCTGAATCTCCTGCTGCATCTCCTGCAGCTGCATCTGTTGCATATCCTGCTACTGAATCTCCTGCTTCTGCATCTCCTTCTGGTGCATCTCCTGTGCAATCTCTAGCTACTGTATCTCCTACTGATTTTACACCTTCTCTTTCATTAGCTGCTGCATCTACTGCTGTGGCATCCACTTCTGCACCTCCTTCTGCTGCCTCTCCATCCTACATCTCCTCGTGCTTCATCTCTTGGGGCACCTCTTGCTATATCTCATGCTTCATGTCCTTCTCCTGCTGCTGCATCTCTGCTGCATCTCCTACTGCTGCATCTCCTGGTGGATCTCCTCTTGCTAATTCTACTGCTGCATTTCCTGCTGCATCTCCTACTGCTGCATCTCATGGTGGATCTCCTCTTGCTAATTCTACTGCAGCATTTCCTGCTGCATCTCCTGCTGCTTCATCTCCTGCTGCCTTTACTGGTGATGCATATCCTGCTGGTGCATTTCCTGATGCATCTCTTGTAGCTGCCTCTTTTTCTGCATATCCTCCTGCATCTCTTCCTTATGCATCTCTTGTTGAACCTCCTTCTACTGCATCTGCAGCATATGCTGCTGCATCTGGTGCTGCTTCACCTCCTGCAGCATCTCCTGCTGTTGCGTATGCTGCTGCATCTCCTGCTACTGCATCTCCTTCTCAATCTGAATCTCGCCTTTCCTCTGCTGCCTGCATCTCCTGATGAAGCATCTCGTACTGCTGCATCTGCTGATGCATCTACTGCTGCATCTCTTTCTGCTGCAACTACTTCTGAGTCTCCTTCTTCTGCATCTCTTGAGATATACCCTGCTACATTTCCTGCTGCATCTTCTGCTGTGTCTCCTGCGGCTGCATCTCCTGCTGTATGTCCTACTGCATCTCCTGCTGCATGTCCTACTGCATCTCCTGCTGCTGAATCTCCAACAGATGAATCGCCTTCTGCTATATCTCCTGCTGCATCTCGTAATGCTTCATCTCCTGCTGCTCCAGCTCCTGCTTTGTTTCTTGATGTACCTCCTACTGCTGCATCTCCTCTTGCTGCATCTCCTCCTGCTGCATCTCATGAGGCATGTCGTGCTGATGACTCTCCTGCTGCTACATCTCCTGCTGCTGCATTCCCGGCTCTGCATTCCATCCTCTCTTACGTGTACTGCTGCTTCATATCCTTCTACATCTTCTGCGTCTGAAGCTTAACCTCTGCTACACTTCCTGCTGCATCTTCTACTGAATCTCCTGCTGCTTCATTACCTGCTTTTGCACCCCCGGCTGCATCTACTTCTTCTTCATTTCCTGCTACATTTTATTCTGCTGCATCTCCTGCTACTGTTTCTCCTGCTGCTTCTCCTGCTGCTTCATCTCCTGCAGCTGAATCTGCTACCGCAGTGCTGTGGCTGCTTATCCTGTTGCTGCATCTCCTTCAGAATATCCTGATGATGCAGATGGAGCTGCAGGAGATGCAGACGTAGATGCAGCAGGAGATTCCACGGCAGGAGATGGAGGAGGAGTTGTAGCATCAGACGAAGCAGCAGGAGATGCAGCAGCAATATATGCAGCAAAAGGAGATGAAGCAGGATATGAAGCATCAGGAGACTAAGCAAGAGGAGATGCAGTAGGAGATTCCACAGCAGGCGATGCAGCAGCAGTAGATGCAGCAGAGAATGCAGTAGCACGAGATTCAGCAGTAGGAGATGCAACAGGAGATGCAGCTGCAGGAGATTCAACAGTAGGTGAATCTACAGCAGATGTAGAAAACACTGCAAGAGATTCGCCAGCAGGCCATGCAGCAGCAGGTGATGCAGCAAGATATGCAGAAGCAGGAGATGCATCAGCAGGAGATGAAGCATCAGATGCAGGAGCAGGAGATGCAGCAGCAGGAAATGCAACAATAGGAGATGCAGCAAGAGTTGCAGCAGTACATGAAGCAGCAAGAGATGCAGCAGAAGGAGATGAAGTAGCAGACAATGCATCAGAAAATGCACCAGCAGCCGCTGCTGCAGGAGATAGAGCAGATTCAGTAGGAGATTCTGCAGCAGGAGTTGAAGCAGTAGGATCTGCAGAAAAGAAGATGCAGCAGGAGGTGATGAAGCAGGAGATGCATTATCAGGAGATGCAGCAGCAGAAGATGCAGCAGTACATGAAGCAGCAGCAGCACAAGAAAACGGAGCAGGAGATGCGGCAGGATAAGATGCAGTACCAGCAGATGCAGTAGGAGATGCAGCATCTGGAGTTCAAGGAAAAGAAAATGCTGCAGGAGATGCAGCAGCAGACGATAGAGCAGGAGAAGATGCAACATAAGAATATGCATGAGGAGATTCCACAAGAGCTTCAGCATGTGATACAGGATCACAAAATGCAGAAGCAAGAGATGCAGCAGCAGGAGATGCAGCAGCAGATGCAGCAGGAGATTCAGCAATTGGAGATTCAGCAGCATGAGATGCAGCAGCAGGAGATGCAGTAAGAGAAGATATAGCAGGTAATGCAGCAGCAGAAGAGGCAGCAGGAGATGCAAAAACAAGAGATGCAGCATCAGACTCATCAGCAGTAGATGCAGGAGGAGATCCAGCAGCAGGAGATGTAGCAGGAGGAGATTCAGCAGCAGGAGATTGAGCAGTAGATGTATCAGTAGAAGGTCAGCAGCAGGAGACGTAGCAGGAAGTTATGCAGCAAGAGCCGCATCATGAGAAATGCAGCAGGAAATGCAGCAGGTAATTCGTTCGCAGGAGATTCAGCAGGACATGCAGCAGGAGTTCCAAGAGCAAGAGATTCAGCACCAAGAAATGCAGCAGGCGTTGCAGAAGCAGGAGTCTCAGCAGCAGGAGATTCAGAACCAAGAAATGCAGCAGTAGATGCAGGAGGAGATGTAGCTGCAGGAAATGCAGCAGCATGAGATGCAGCATGATGCAGCAGCATGAGATGCAGCAGCATATGCATCAGCAAGTTAAGTACCAGCAGATGATACAGAGGGAGACGCAGCAGCAGGAAATGCAGCAGTAGATACAGAAGATGGAGATGCAGCTGCAGCAGCAGCTGCAGCAGGAGATAGACCGTTAGACACTGCAGCAGGAGATGCAGCAGGGTAGATATATTCAGCAGGAGATGCAGCAGGAGATGAAATGGCAAGATATGCAGCAGGAGATGCCGCAGAATATGCAGCAGGAGGAAATGCATCAGGAGATGCATATTCAGAAGGAGATGCATCAGGAGATGTAGCAGGATATGTAGCAACATGAGATGCCACAGAAGATTCAGGAGGAGATTCAGCAGTAGGACATGCAAGAGCAGGAGATGAAGCAGCGGAGATGCATCCACAGCAGATTCAGCAGGAAATTCAGCAGGAATTTCTGCAGCAGGATAAGCAGCAGCAGATGCAGCAACACGGGATGCAGCAGCTGATGCAGCAGCAGATGCCGCAGGAGACGCAACAGAAGGAGATGCAAAAGCAGATGCAGCAGTGGCTGCAGATTCAGCTGGAGATACAACAGGAAGAGATGATTCAGATGATACAGCAGCCGGAGATGCAGTAGGGGGAGAGGCAAGAGGAGATGATGCAGCAGACGCAGCAGCAGAAGATGCAGAAGCAGAGGATGTAGCAGTAAATGCAAAAGGAGAAGATAAAGCAGGAGATGCATCAGTAGTAGATACAGCAGAGGATGCAGTAGCAGCAGATTCCGCAGCAGGAGAGGCAGAAAGAGATTCCGCAGCAGGAAATGAAGCAGCAGGAAATGCAGCAGTATATACAGAAGCAGGATATGCAGCAACAGGAGATACAGCAGAAGATAGAGCAGGTACTGCAGCAGCAGGAGATTCAGCAGGAGATTATGCAGCAGGTGATACAGCAGCAGATGCAGCAGCAGGTGAAGTAGCAGCAGGAGATGCTGCAACAGATGTATCAGGAGGAGATGCAGCAGCAGGAGATGTAGCAGCAGGTATGCATCAGGAGATGCAGCAGGAGATTCTATAGCAGAAGATTGTAGCAGCAGAGGATGCAATTTCAGATGCAGAAGCAGGAGATGCACCAGCAGGAGAGGTAGTAGGAGATGCAGCAGTAGATTTAGCAGCAGGAGATGCAGCAGCAGATTCAGCAAATGCAGCAGTAGCAGATTCAGAAAGAGATGCATCACCAGGAGATGCAGTAGTAGAAGATGCAGCAGGAGATGCAGAAGCAGATACAGTAGGAGATGCAGATTTAGCAGGAGATGCATCAGTAGGAGATGCAGCACTACATGAAGCAGCAGCAGATGCAGCAGCAGATTAAGGAGATGCAGCAGCCGGAAATGCAGCAGAAGATTCAGCAAGAGGAGATGCAGCAGGAGATGCAGTAGCAGGAGATGCAGTAGCAGGAGATGCAGCTGCAGCTGCAGAGGCAGCAAATGCAGCAGCAATAGATGCAGCAGCAGATGCATCAGGAGATGCAGAGTCAGTAGGAGATGTAGCAGCAGAAGATGCTGCTACAGATGATGCAGAAGTAGATGACGCAGAAGGAGATGCAGGTGGAGATGCAGCAGTATGGGATGCAGCAAGATATGCTGCAGGAGGAGATGCAGCAGGTAATGCAGCAACAGGGGATGCAGTATGATTTGCAGCAAGTGATGCAGCAAAAGATGCAGCAGCAGGAGATGCAGCAGGGAATGCTGCAGTAGATGAAGCAGCATCATATGCAGCAGCAAATGCACCAGATTGAGCAGAAAAAGATGCAGAAGAGGATGAAGTGGCAGATGCAACATGAAATGGAGAATCAGGAGATGCATCCACAGATGCATGAGTAGAGGATGCAGCAGGGGATGAAGCAGCAGATGCAGCAGCAGGAGAAAAGGCAGGTAATGCAGCAGCAGTAGATGAAGTGGGGTATGAAGCAGCAGTTGATGCAGCAGGGTATGCAATAGCAGGGGATTCAGCAGTAGGAGATGAAGTAGGGGAGATGCATCATCAGATGAATCCGCTGATGCATCAGAGGTAGTTGCAGACAGAGATGCATCAGCAGGAGGTTCAGCAGCAATAGATACAGGAGGAGATCCAGGAGGAGGAGACAGAGCAGCAAGAGATGTAGCAGCACATGCAGGAGTAGATCACGAGATGAAGCAGCAGGAGAAGCAGCAGGAGGAGATTCAGCAGGAGATGCATCAGGAGATGCAGCAGCTGAAGATGCATCAAGAGATGCAGCATCAGGAGATGCAGCAGTAGGAGATACAACAGAGGATACAGCAGCAGGAGGCGCAGCAGCAGGAGATGCAACAGGAATGCCGACGGAGACCAGCTCACAAGGACGCCTAGGTAACAGACGGGCTACCGCTCTGGTGGCAAATAGTGAAAATTTACTTCAAGAGTGGCAATATATACATGCTCAGATAGTAGTTCAAAAAATAGGTTCACACACACAACAGCATCTGGACATAATCACTATCAACATTCATGTCCTGGGAACACAGCTGAATTCACTGTCTCATCTCAACCTAGCTCGCAACGTCCTTCCAATGTTTACGGAACACATTTATCTCAACCTGCAACTTTACTTGCTCTAAATCACGGAATAAGGGAGCAACCATCAGGCATGCCAAGAGTTCCCAGGGCACCCCTCCCTTCCAGGAGGGGGCCCTCTTTTTTCCCTTCTTCAGTTCTAGCTTAACCCTTTCAGGCCGGCAGAACTGTGTGCAACCTAATGGTTCTCCTCAGAATGCAGCAGGGGATTCAGTAGCAGGAGATGCAGCAGAAGTAAATTCAGCAGCAGAAGATGTAGCAGCAGATGCAGCAGTAGTAAACAGGATGCAGAAGCAGGGGATACATCAGCAGGAGATGCATCAGCAGTAGATGCAGCAGGAGATGCATATTAAGCAGGAGGTGCAGCAGGAGATGCAGCAGCAAGTTCAGCAGCACATTCAGCAGAAGATGCAAAGGCAGCGGAAGCAGCAGCAGGAGATTAAGACTCAGTGGATATAGAAGCACATTCAGCAGGAGATGCAGCAGGAGATGCAGCAGCAGGAGATGCAACAGTGTATGCAGCAGCAGCAGATGGAGCATCAGGTGATGCAGAAGGACATCAAAAATCAAAAGGTGAAGCAACAGGAGATGCAGTAGTCGATTAATCTACAGCAGATGCAAGAGATGCAGCAGCAGGAGATGCAGTTGGAGATGCAGCAGCAGTAGATTGAGCAAGATATGCAGAAGCAGGAGATACATCAGCGGGAGATGTGGCATGAGAGGCAGAAGAAAGAGATACTGCAGCAGATGCAGTAGCATATACAGAACCAGCAGATGCAGCAGCAGGAGATGCAGCAGCAGGAAATGCAACAAGAGTAGATGGAGCATGTTGTGCATCAGCAGGAGATGCATCAACAGGAGATGCAAGAGCAGGAGATGCATCTGGAATGCAGCAGGGATTCAGTAGCAGGTGACGCAGCACGAGATGCAGTAAGAGATTCAGCAGAAGGAGATGCAGCATGAGATGAGGCAGATGGAGTTGCAGCAGGCGGAGATGCAGCAGGCAGAGATGCAGCAGGACATACAGTCGCAGGACATGAGCAGCGGATTCAACAGGAGATTCTGCAGCAGGAGATGCAGCAGCAGGAGATACAGCAGTACATTAAGCAGTAAATGCACAAGAAGGTGGAGCAGAAGATGCAGCAGGATAAGATGCAGTACCAGCAGATGCTCCAGGAGATGTAGCATCTGAAGTTGAAGCAATAGAAAATGCTGCAGGAGATGAGCAGCAGATGCATGAGGAGGAGCAGGAGGAGGAGATGACTATTCAGGAGGAGATGCATCAGGAGATGTAGCAGCATGAGATGCTGCAGGAGATTCAGGAGGAGATTCAGCAGCAGGAGATGCAAAAGAAGGAGATACCATCGCTACAGATGTATCACCAGATTCATCAGGAAATGAAGCAGCAGTATTTGCAGCAGTAGATGCAGCAGGGGATGCAGCAGCAGTAGATGCAGCAGCAGATGCAGCAGCAGATGCAGAAGCAGATGCAGACGCAGGATATGCAGGAGCACGAGATGCAGTAGGAGGAGATGCAGTAGTAGCAGGTGCAGCAGGAGATGCAGCAGCAGATGATAGAGCAGGAGAAGATGTAGCATAAGGATATGCATGAGGAGATTCCACAGGAGCTTCAGCATGTGATGCAGGATCACAAAATGCAGAAGCAAGAGATGCAGCAGTAGGAGATGCAATAGGAGATGCAGAAGCAGGAGGTGTAGCAGTAAATTCAGCAGGAGATGAAGCAGGAGGAGATGCAGTAGGAAATGCAGCAGGAGGAGCTGCAGCAACAGGAGATCTAGCAGAAAGAGATCCAGCAGGAGACGCAGCAGTAGGAGTGGCAGCAGGTGGAGATGCATCAGGTGATGAATATTCAGAAGGAGATGCAGCAGGAGATGTAACAGCAGGAAATGCAGAAGCAGATTTATTAGGAGATGCAGATTTAGCAGGAGATGCTGTAGCAGATGCAGCAGGAGGAGATGCAGCAGGAGGAGATGCAGCAGGAGGAGATGCAGGTGGAGTTGATGCCGAAAGTAATAGAGCAGCAGGAGATTCAGAAGAAGGACATGCAGCAGCGGGAAATGCAGTAGTATATACAGAAGCAGGATATGCAGCAGGAGGAGATGCAGTAAGAGGAGATATAGCAGGTAATGCAGCAGCAGGAGATGCAGCAGAAAAAGATGCTGCATCCAGCAGCAGGAGGTGCAGCAGCAGGAGATGTAGCAGGAGATGCAGCTGTAGATGAATCAGAAGAAGGTGTAGCAGGAAGTGAAGGAGATGCAGCAGCAGGAGATTGTGCAACAGATGCAGCAGAAGGAGACACAGCAGGAGGTGATGCAGCAAGTAATACAGCAGCAGAAGATGCAGAAGCAGGAGATGCAGAAAGAGATTCAGCAGCAGGAAATGAAGCAACAGGAAATGCAGCAGTATATACAGAAGAAGGATATGCAGCAACAGGAGATACAGGAGAAGATACAGCAGGTACTGCAGCAGCAGGAGATGCAGCAGATTATGCAGCAGGTGATACAGCAGCAGATGCAGTCGCAGGAGATGCAGCAGCAGGTGATGTAGCAGCAGGAGATGCTGCAGCAGATGTATCAGGTCAAATGCAGCAGCAGGAGATATAGCAGAAGGTTTAGCAGGAGATGCAGCAGGAGTTGCAGCAGCAGGACATGCAGCAACAATAAATACAGCAGGAGATGCAGCAGGAAATGTAGCCACAAGAAATTCAGCAGCAGGGGATGCAGCATGAGATGCGACAGCACGAGATGCAGCAGCAGATGAACTAGCAAATTAAGTACCAGCAGAAGAGGCAGAGGGAGATGCAGCAGCAGGAAATGCAGCAGTAGATACAGATAATGGAGATGCAGCAGTAGGAGATGCACCAAGGGATACAGCAGCAGGAGGTGCAGCAGCAGGAGATGCAACAGGAATGAAGCAGGGGATTCAGTAGCAGGACATGCAGCAGCAGATGCAGCAGAAGTAAATTCAGATACAGGAGATGTAGCAGCACATGCAGCATCAGATCAGGAGATGAAGCAGCAGGAGAAGCAGCAGGAGGATATTCAGCAGGAGATGAATCAGGAGATGCAGCAGCAGGAGGTGCATCAAGAGATGCAGAAGCAGGAGATGCAGCATTAGGAGATGGAGGAGGGGATTCAATAGCAGGTGATGCAGCAGGAGATTCAGCAGTAGGAGATGCACCGGGGATACAGCACAGGAGGTGCAGCAGTAGGAGATGCAGCAGGAGATGCGTATTCAGAAAGAGATGCATCAGGAGATGTAGAAGGATATGTAGCAACATGAGATGCCGCAGCAGATTCAGGAGGAGATTCAGCAGAAGGAGATGCAAGAGCAAGAGATGAAGGAGCAGGAGATGCAGCCGCAGCAGATCCAGCAGCAGATTCAGTAGGAAATTCAGCATGAATTTTTACAGCAGGAGATGCAGCAGCAGATGCAGCAGCAGATGCTGCAGGAGATTCAACGGAAGGAGATGCAGAAACAGATGCAGCAGTAGCTGCAGATTCAGCTGGAGATGCAGCAGGAAGAGATGATTCAGATGATACAGCATCAGGAGATGCAGCAGGAGATTCAGCTGGAGATGTAGTAGGGGGAGAGGCAAGAGGAGATGATGCAGCAGACGCAGCAGCAGAAGATGCAGAAGCAGAAGATGTAGCAGTAGATGCAGAAGGAGATAATGAAGCAGGAGATGCATCAGTAGAAGATACAACAGAGGATGCAGCAGCAGCAGATTCCGCAGCAGAGGAGGCAGAAAGAAATTCAGCAGCAGGAAATGAAGCACCAGGAAATGCTGCAGTATATACAGAAGCAGGATATGCAGCCACAGAAGATACAGCAGAAGATATGGCAGGTAATGCAGCAGCGGGAGAAGCAGCAGCAGTAGCTGCAGCAGCAGGAGATGTAGCAGCAGGAGATGCTGCAACAGATGTATCAGGAGAAGATGCAGTAGCAGGAGACTTAGAAGGAGGTTATGCAGCAGGAGATGTAGCAGGAAATTCTATAGCAAGAGATTCAGCAGGAGTTGCAGCAGCAGGAGATGCAGCACCAAGAAATGCAGCAACAGATGCAGCAGCAGGAGATGCAGCAGCAGATGCAGTAGCAAAATTAAGTACCAGCAGATGAGGCAGAGGGAGATGCAGCAGCAGGAAAAGCAGCAGTAGGTATAGAAGATGGAGATGCAGCAGCAGAACATGCAGCAGGACCAGATGCATTATGTAATGCAGCAGGAGATGCAGGAGGAGATGCAGCTAGAGACTCAGCAGAAGATGCAACAGCAGGAGATGATGCAGGAGATGCATCAGCAGTAGATGCAGCCGTGTACACAGCAGCAGGAGTTTCAGCAGCAGGAGATGCATCAGGAGATGATGCAGAAAGAGATGCAGCATCAGATTCATCAGCAAGAGATGCAGGAGGAGATCCATCAGCTGGAGATGCAGCAGTAAATGCAGCAGGAGGTAGAACTGCAGGAGATGCACCAGCAGATGCAGCCAGAGGAGATGCAGGAAAATATGCAGCAGCAGATGAAGCTGGAGAGGCGCCAGCAGCTTCAAGAGGAGATTTAGCAGGAGGAGATGCAGCTGCAGGAGATGCAGGAGGAGATACAGCAGGAGATACAGCAGCAGGAGATACAACAGCAGCAGATGCAGAAGAAGATGCAGTAGCAGATGAAGCAAGAGATAGAGAAGAAGATAGAGCAACAGGTGATTCAGCAGCAGGAGATGCAGCAGGATATGCATATTCAGCAGGATATGAAGCAGGAGTTGCAGCAGGAGATGCAGTAGCAGGAGATGTAGCAGGACATGCCGCAGAATACGCAGCAGGAGGAGATGCAGCAGGAGGAGATGCATCAGGAGATGCATATTCAGAAGGAGATGCATCAGGAGATGTAGCAGGATATGTAGCAACATCAGATGCCATGGGAGATTCAGGAGGAGTTACAAGAGATCGAGATGCAAGAGCAGGAGATGAAGCAGCAGGAGATGCAGCTGCAGCAGATCCAGCAGCAGGAGATCAGCAGGTTATGCAGCAGCAGACGCAGCAGCAGGAGATGCAGAAGGAGGGGATGCAGCAACAGGAAATGCAGCAGGAGATTATGCAGCAAATGCAGAAGCAGCAGATACAGCAGGTGGAGATGCAGCAGCAGATGCAGGAGTAGATGCAGATTCAGCAGGAGATTCAGAAGCAGGAGATGCTGCAGCAGATTCACAGTAGGAGATGCATCAGCAGGAGATGCAGCAGGAGGTGCAGCAGAAGTAGATGCAGCAGGATAAGCAGCAGGAGGAGATGCAGTAGAAGATGCCGGAGCAGGAGATGCAGCAGGAAATTCAGAAAAAAAAACATCAGGAGAAGCATCAGGAGGATATGCAGCAAGACATGCAGCAGCAGCAGATGCAGCAGCAGAATATGCCGCAGCAGAAGATGCAGCAAGAAATGCAGAAGCAGTAGGTGCAGCAGGAGATGCAGTAGTAAGAGATGAACATTATCATGAGATTCATTAAAAGGTGCAGCAGCAGGATATGTAGCAGCAGGAGATGCAGCAACAGGATATGTAGCAGGAGATCTAGCAGGAGATGAAGTATCAGCAGAGCAGCCACAGATGCAGCAGGAAATGCAGCAGTAGATGCAGGAGCAGGAGATGCAGCAGCAGGAAATACTGCAGCAGATGCAGCAGGAGATGACATAGCAGATGATGACATATCAGGTGATGAAGCCACAGATAAATCGGCTGAAGATGAAGCAGGAGATGCAGCAGCACGAGGTACATCAGCAGATGCATCAGGAGATGAGGCAGGAAATGTATCAGCACGTAGGAGATGCAGCAGGAACTGTATCAGCATGAAATGCAGCAAGAAATGCAACAGGATATGCAGGAGAAGTAGATGCAGCAGAAGATGAAGCAGAAGGAGGTGCAGCAGCAGCAGATTCAACAGGAGATGCAGGAGATGCAGAAGCATATGCAGCAGGAAATGTAGATTTATCAGGAGAAGCAATAGGAAGAGAATCTTCAGCGGATGCTGCAGGATGTGAAGCATGACGAGATGTAGCAGGACATATAGCAGCAGGAGATGCGTCAGCAGATGAAGCAGGAAATGCAGCAAGAGATGCAGCAGCAGAGATATAGCCGCAGATGCATCAGCAGGAGATGCAGCAGGAGATGTAATAGGAGGTACAGAAGCAGGAGATGCAGCAGCAGAAGATATAGAGGAGATGAAGCAGGAGATGCAGCAGGAGGAGATGCAGCTGGAGACAGAGCATCAGGATATGCAGCAGGAGATGCATCAGCAGGAGATGCAATAGGAGGTACAGAAGCAGGAGATGCAGCAGCAGAAGATATAGCGGAGATTAAGCACAAGATGCAGCAGGATATGCAGCCGCAAAAGATGCAGCAGCAGAGAAAGGAGCAGAAGATGCAGCAGCAGATTTAGCAGCAGATTCCGCAGGAGATGCATCAGCAGAAGATGCATCAAGGGAGGAAGCATCAAAAGATGCAGCAGGAGATGCAGCAGCAGGGGATGTAGTAGCAGGGGATGCAGTAGCAGGGGATGCAGAAGGAGATGCAGCCTCAGGAGATGCAGCAGGGAATGCAACAGCAGCAGAAGTAACAGGAGATGCAGCAGCATCATATGCAGTAGGAGACGTAGCAGCAGGAGATGAAGAAGCAGGAGATGCTACAGGAGATTCAGGAGGAGATCCAGAAGGAGGAGATGCAGAGTAGTAGATTAAGTGAAGAAGATGCAGCAGAAGGAAATATAGCAGGAGATTCAACCACAGTAAATGCAGCAAGAGAGAAAGCAGCATCAGATGTAGCATCAGATGCAGCATCAGATGCAGAAGCTGGAGATGCAACAGCAGGAGATCTATCAGGAGATGCAGCAGTAGATGAAGCAGCAGCAGATACAGCAGCAGATTCAGCAGATGCAACATTAGTACATTCATAAAGAGCTGCAGCAGGAAATGCAGATGAATATGCAGCAGCAGGAGATACAGCAGGAGATGCATCTGCAGGTGATGCAGAAGGAGATGCAGCAGGTGACGCTCAAGGAGATGCAGCAGGAGATGCAGAACGAGATGCAGCAACAGGATATGCAGCAGAAAGAGATGATGCAGGAGATGCTTCAATAAAAGTGCAACATGAGATACAGCAGATAGAGATGCAGAAGCAGACAAAGCAGACGGAGATGCAGAAACAGAAGATTCAGCAGCAGGACATGGAGCAAGAGATGCAGCAGCAGGAGATGAAGCTTCAGGAGATTAATTAGGGGATGCTGTTGCAGGATATGAAGCAGCAGGAGTTATAGCAGCAGGAGATGCAGCAGTATGAAATGAAGCAGCAGGAGATATAGCAGCAGAAGATACAGAAGCAGCAGATACAGGAGATGCCATAGCAGGAGATGCAGAAGGAGATGATGCAGCAGAAGGAGATGCAGCAGCAGGAGATGCACCAGGCGATTCAAAAGGAGATGCAGCAGAAGGATATGGAACAGGAGATGCAGCAGCATATGCAGCAGCAATAGATGCATAAGAGATGCAGCAGCAACTGTTGAAAGCAGGAGATGCTGGAGCCGGAGATGCAGAAGTAGATGCAGATACAAGAGATGCAGAAGTAGATGCATCAGCAGGAGATGCAGCAAAACATACATCAGCAGGAGACACAGCAGCAGGATATGAGGCAGGAGATGCACTAGTAGAAAATGCAGCAGGAGATGCTTCAGGAGATTAAGCAGGAGATGCTGCAGCAGGTGATACAGCAGCAGGAGATGTGTCAGGGGTTACAGCAGTATGTGAAGCAGCACCAGATGAAGCAGTATATGCTGCAGATGCAGCAGTAGGGGATGCAGCAGGTGATGCAGCAGGAAGAGATTGAGCAGGAGATGTATCAGCAGCAGATGCAGCAGTAGATGAAGTAGCAGTAGATGCAGCAGCCGTTACAGCAGGAAATGCAGCAGGAGAAGTAGCAGGAGATGCAGCAGCAGGAGGTGCAGCCGCAAATGCATTCAGCAGGATATGTGGTAGGAGATGCAGCAGCCGGAGATTCAGTAGAAGTAGATTCAGCAGCAGATGTAGCAGGATATGCAACATCAGTAGATGTGTCTGCAGATGCATCAGCAGAGGATGTAGCAGGAGATACAGCTGGAGATACAGCAGCAAGAGATGAAGCAGCAGATGCAGCGGCAGCAGATGCAGGAGGAGATCCAGCAGCAGGAGATGCAGCAGCAGGAGATGTAGCAGGAGATGCAGCAGTACATGGAATAGCAGCAGATACAACAGCAGATACAGGAGTCGTAGGAATGGAGATGCAGCAGCATATGAAACAGCAGAAGATACAAAAGGAGATGCAGCAGCAGCAGATGAACCTGGAGATGAAGTAGAAATGCAGAAGCAAATGCAGCAGGAGATGCAGCAGCAGAAGCAGCAGGAGATGCAGCTGGAGATGCAGAAGCAGATGCATCAGCAGATGTAGCATCACAAGAATGACCAGCAGATGCAGCAGCAGGTGATGCAGGAAGAGATGCAGCTGGAATTGCAGCATCAGTAGATGCTGCAGGAAATGCAGCAGCAGATGCAGCAGCATGAGGTGCAGCAGCAGGAGATGCATATTCAGCAAGTGATGCACCAGGTTATGCAGCAGGAGATGCATCAGAAGGAAATGCAACATGAGATGCAGTAGTACATGAAGCAGCAGGAGAAGCAGCAGCAGATTAAGGAGATGCAGTAGCCAGAAGTACAGTAGAAGATGCAGCAAGAGGAGATGCAGCAGGAGATGCAGTAGCAGGAGATGTAGGAGCAGAGGCAGCAAATGCAGCAGCAATAAATGTAGCAGCAGATGCATCAGGAGATGCAGATTCAGTAAAAGATGTAGCAGCAGAAGATGCAGCTACAGACAATGCAGAATGAGATGCAGCAGGAGATGCCGCTGAAGGAGATGCAGGTGGAGATGCAGCAGCAGGGGATGCAGCAAGATATGCTGCAGGAGGAGATGCAGCAGGTAATGCAGCAACAGGGGATGCAGGAGGATTTGCAGCAAATGATGCATCAGGAGATGCAGCAGCAGGAGATACAGTGGGAGATGCAGCAGCAGGAGATGCAGCAGGGGATGCATATTCAGCAGTATATTAAGCAGAAAATTCATAAGGAGATGCAGCAGCAGGAGATTTAGCAGTAGATGAAGCAGCAACATATGCAGCAGCAGATGCACCAGATGGAGCAGAAAGAGATGCAGCAGGGGATGAAGCGGCAGATGCATCATGAAATGGAGCATCAGGAGATGCATCTGCAGATGCATGAGCACAGGATGCAGCAGGAGAGGTAGCAGCAGGAGATACAGAAGCAGGAGATGAAGCAGCAGACGCAGCAGCAGGAGATGCAGGAGGACATCAAGTAGCAGGAGATGCAGCAGCACGAATTTTAGCAGGAGATGCAGCAGTACATGAAGCATTTCCTGCTGATGCATCTCCTCCTTCATATCCTGCTGATGCATCTCCTGCTAAATCATCTCTTGCTGATGTATCTTTTGCTGCATCTCCTGCTACTGCATCTTCTGCTGCTGAATCTCATGCTGCTGCAATTCCTGCAGCATCTCCTAATATATCTCCTACTTCTGCATCTTCTGCTGCTGGATTTCTAGCTGCCTCTCCTGCTGCTGTATCTGCTGCTTCATCTGCTGCTGCACCTCCAGCTGCATCGCCTGCTGCTGCACCTCAAGCTGCTGCATCTTATTTTCTGCATCACCTTCTCCTCATGTCTTGCTGCTGAATCTCCGGCTGCATCTGCTGCTGCTGCATCTCCTGCTGCCTGTCATGCTACTACCTCCTCTGCTGGTGCATATCGCTGCATCTCCTGCTGCATATACCTCTGCTTCATCTCCTAATGCATCTCATGCTGCTGCATCTCCCGCTGCTCAATATCCTGCTTCATCTTGGCCTACTACATATACTGCTGCTTCATCTGCTGCTGCTGTATCTTCTGTTATGTCATCTGCTGCTTCTCCTCCTCCTGCATCTCCTGCTGCTGCATGTCTGGCTGTTGCATATCCTGCTGGATTTCCAGCTGAATCTGCTGCTGCATTTGCTGCAACTCCATCTCCTACTGCTGCATCTCCCTCTGATGCATCTTCTACTGCATCTCCTGATGACTCTCCTGCTTCGGCATCTTTTTTTGCATCTTCTACTGCTGCATCTCCTCGTGCTGCATCTCATGCTGAATCTGCTGCATATCCTTATGTGGCATCTCCTGCTGCTGCATCTCCTGCTGAATCTGCTTCTAACTCTGCTGCTGCATCTACTGAGTCTTCATCTCTTTCTGCTGCATCTCCTGCTGAATCTGCTTCTAACTCTGCTGCTGCATCTACTGCATCTTCATGTCCTTCTGCTGCGTCGCCTGCTGCTTCTACTCCTCCTTCTTCGTGTCCTGATGCTGCATCTGCTGGAGAACCTACTGGTGCTTCATCTCCTGCTGTATCTGCATCTCCTGCATCTGCAACTGATGCCTATACTCCTGAATATGCTGCTCCTGCATCGCATTCTGCAGATGCATCTCCGACTGCTGCATCTTGTGCTGCATATCTTTTTTCTGCTGCTTATGCATCTCCAGCTATTGCATATTCTGCTGCATCTTCTGCGGCTGCACCTCATGTTGCATCTCGTCCTGCTGCATTTCCTGCTGAATTTCCTCCTGTTGTATCTCCTGCAGCATCTTTTGCTGCTACATCTCCTCCTGATGCATCTCCTGCTGCTTCATCTGATGCAGCACCTCCTGCTACTGCCTGTCCTGCTGAATCTGCATCTTCTGCTGCATCTCCTACAGAATCTACATCTTCTGCAGCATCTTCTGCTGCATCTTCTGCTGCATCTTCTGCATTTTCCAGTCCATCTGCTGCTGCTGCAGTATATTCTGATGAATATGCCGTTGAATCTGCTTCTGCATCTGTTGAGGTGGCATATCCTGGTGCTGTATCTCCTGCTGTTGCATCCCCTGCTGTTGCTTCTCCCACTGCATCCCCTACTGCATCTCCTGCTGCTTCTCCTGCTGCATCTCCTGCAGTTTCATCTCCTGCTGCTTCATTTCCTAATGCTACATCTCCTGCTTCAGATCCTTCTGCTGCAATTCCTGCTGCATCTGCTGCTGCAATTCCTGCTGCATCTGCTGCTGCATTTTCTGCTTCATCTTCTCCTACATTTGCTGCTGCTTCATCTCCTGCATCATATGCTACAGCATCTCCTGCTGCATTTGCTGCTGCAGCAACTACTCCTGTTGCATCACCTCCTGCTACATATCCTGCTGCATCTTCTACTGCATCTACTGCTGCGTCTCCTGATGCTGCATTTGCTGAATCATCTTCTGCTGCATCTCCTAATGCATCTCCAGCTACATCTCTACTGCTGAATATGCATCTCTTGCTGCATCACATGCTGCGTCTCCTGCTCCTGCATCTACTGCAGTATCTCGTGCTTCTGCATCTCCTGCTGAATCTGTTTCTCCAGCTGCATGTTATGCAGCATCTCCTGCTGCTGCATCTCCTGCTTCATCTCCTCTTGGGGTATCTCCTGATGCTGCATGTCCTGGTGCATCTCCTGCTGCTGCATTTGCTGCAAAATCTCCTGCTGCTGCTTCTTCCAAATATTCATCTCCGGCTTCATCTCCTACTGCAACTCCTGCATCTCTGTTTCCTGCTGTTTTATGAAAATACAATAACTTCCCCAGAGAATATTCTAGCATGGAATGCTGCTTTTTCTGAATGTCTTCGTTTATAGAGCTTTCGCTGCAGAATGACTTCTCTGGAAGTGTTTTCAATGCAAGCTGCAAAACACGACTAACAGAAAGCTTTAGTATAAGGTACTGAATGACTTAACTGCCCCTATTGAGGTGCTTTAGCAAAATTGAATAAAGCCCACAGGGAAGATGCTAGCATGAAATGCTGCGGCTTTTGAATGTCTTCTCTTATACCTCTTTCACTGAAAAGGAAAACTTGTAGAACTTTCAGTACCCTCTACGAATTAACTTCTCCTATGAAGGCGCATTAGGAAAAGTGACTAACACCTGAAGGGAAGATGCTAGCATGGAATTCTGCAGCTTCTGAATGTCTTCTCTTAGAGTCCTTCTTCTGTAAAGCGAGACTTGTAGACCTTTCTGTCTAGGCTTCTGTACTGCAACATCAGAATGGTTATTAAAATGCCATTTCAAACTTTAAAATCGTTCAGACCAAGTATGGCAGGGAAGCTGCTACCATCAAATGCTGGTTTTCGTTTGAGTCTTCTCTTGAAGCGCTTTCACTGCAAGCTGCAAAGCATGACTACTTGACCGTTTTAGTATAGTGTACTGAATTGTGACTTAACTGTGCCTATTATAGCGATTTAGGAAAAGTGAGTAAATCCCGAAGGGAAGAAGCTGGCAAGGAATGCTGCTGCTTCAGAATGTCTTCTCTTAGAGCGCTTTTTCTATAAAGCAAGACTTGTAGAGCTTTCAGTGTAGACTTGTGTACTGTAACATCAGAATGACTATTAAAGCGTCACTTCAACATTTCAGAGCTTATAGCACACGCACCTCAGGGAAACACGCTAAGATTAAGGGCTAGCTCTCGTAAGAGACTGTTGTGGAGAGATTTCACTGCAAGCAGCAAAGCACGGCTTAAGGACCGTTTTAGTGTAGGATACTGAATAGTGACTTAACTGCATCTATTAATCCGATTTAGGAAAATTGAATTATGCCCACAGGGAAGATGCTAGCATGGAATGCTGCTACTTGTGAATGTCCTCCCTTAGAGAGCTTTGTCTGCAAAACAAGACTTGTAGAAATTTCAGTCTAGGCTTGTGCACTGTAACATCAGAATGGCTATTAAAGCGTCACTTCAATATTTTCAGATTGTTCCGAACAAGTAATGCAGGGAAGCTGCTGCCATCAAATGCTGGCTTTAGTTTGAGTCTTCTCTTGAAGCGCTTTCACTGCCAGTGGCTAAGCAAGACTTATGGACCGTTTTAGTGACCGTTACTGAATTGTGACTTATCGTCACCTATGAAGGTGCTTTAGGAAAAGTGAGTAACTCCCGAAGGGAAGATGCTAGCATGGAATGATGCAGGTTCTGAAAGTGTTCCCTTAGAGCGCTTTCACTGCCAATCAAGACTTGTAGAAATTTCAGTCTAGGCTTGTGTACTGTAACATCAGAACAGCTATTAAAGCATCCCTTCAAAATTTCAAATAGTTCAGAACAAGTATCTCAGAGAAGCTGCTACGATTAAATACTGGCTCTCGTCAGAGTCTTCTTTGGAAGCGCTTTCACTGCAAGCTGCGAAGCACGACTAACAGAACGTTTAGTCTCGATTAGGGAATTGTGACTTAACTGCGCCTATGAAGGCTCTTTAGGAAAAGTGAGTAATTCCTGCCTGGAAGATGCTAGCATGGAATGCTGCTGTTTCTGAAACTTTTCTCTTATAGCTCTTTTACTGCAAAGCAATACGTGTAGAACTTTCAGTCTAGTCTTGTGTTCTGTAACATCAGAATGACTATTAAAGTGTCACTTCAAAATTTAAGAGCCTACAGCATCTCCTGCTGCATCTCCCGCTGGTGCATGTGCTGCTGCATCACCTGCTATTGCATATCCAGTACCATCTTCTGCTGCATTTTCTGCTCCTGCATCTCCTGTTGAATCTGCCTATGCGGCTACATGTCCTGATGCTGAATCTGCTGCTGCATCTGCTGCTGAGTCTCCTGCAGCGGTATCATATGCTGATTATCCTTCTACTGTGTCTCATGCTGCTGCATCTCCTGCTGCATTTCCTGCTGCTGCATCTCTCGCTGAATCTCCTGCTACATCTCTGATGCTGCATATCCTGCTGTGTCTCCTGCTCAATCTACTGCTGAATATGCATTTGCTGCTGCATGTCTTGCTGCATCTGCTACAGCATACCCTGTTGTATCCCCTTTTCCATCACCTGCAGCATCTCGTTTTTCATCTCATGCTACTGTATCTCGTACTGCTGCATCTCCTGCTCCTGCATCTGCATCTCCGTTTGCTGCATCTCATACTGCATCTGCTGCTGCATCTGCTGCTGCAGCATCTCCTGCTTCTTCATCTCCTGCTGCATCTTCTGCTACAATTCCTTCTGCATCTGCTGCTGCATTTCTTACTCTTGCATCTGCTGCTGTTACATATCCTGCAGCAACTCTAATGTATCTCCTTCTGCATCTCCTGCTACTGCATCTCCTGCTGCATCTCCTGCTACTGCTTCTCCTGCTTCACCTCCTGCTGATTCTGCTCCTGCCTCATCTCCTGCTTCTTCATCTCCTGCTGCTTCTTCTACTGCTTCATCTCCTCCTGCTGTATCTCATGGAGTACCTGCTGCTGCATCTCTGCTGCATCTCCTGATGCATCTCCAATTGCATCTGGTTCTGCGTCTCCTGCTGCGTCATCTCCTGTATCTACTTCTGCATTTCCTCCTCTATCTCCTGCTGCTGAATCTCCCTTTGCATCTACTGCTTCAGATACTCCTCCATCTCCTGCTGCATCTGCTGCTGCTGAATATCCTGTTTCTGCATCCCCTGCTGCATCTGGGGCTGCTGTATCTCCTCCACCTGCATCTTCTGCTACTTCTGCTGCTGCATCACTTGCTGAATCTCTTGCTGCATCTCCTTCTGAATTTCCTGCTGCTGCATCTCCTCCTACTACATCTGCTGCAATATTTCCTGCTGGTGCATATCCTGCTTCTTCATATCATGCTGCATTTCCTGCTGCTGCATATCCTAACAGCTGCATGTCCTGCTGCATCTCCTTCTGCTGCATCTACTCTTGCATCTCCTTCTTCTGCATCTCTTGAAGTATACCCTGCTGCATTTCCTGCTGCATCTCCTGTTTCTGCATCTACTGCTGGTGCATCTGCAGCTGCATCTCCTGCTGCTGCATATCCTCCTGTTGCATCTCCTGCTGCATCTCCTTCTGCTGTATCTCCTGCTGCAAATCCTGCTGCATCTCCTAAGGCTGCATCTCCTGCAGCTGAATCTGCTGTGCAGTGCTGTGGCTGCATATCTTGCTGCTGCTTCTCCTATTGCTGCATCTCCTTTAGAATATCCTGATGATGCAGATGCAGCAGATGGAGCAGCAGGAGATGCAGAAGTAGATGCAGCAGGAGATGCAGCAGATGTCCTGCTTCTGCATCTCCTCCTGCAGCATCTCTGCCTGCTGCGTCTCGTTCTTCTTCATCTCATGCTACTGCATCTCCTGCTACTGCATCTCCTGCTGCCTACTGCGTCTGCTAATGCATCTGCTGCTTCTGCATCTGCTGCATCTCCTCCTGCTGCATCTTCTTCTGCTGCAATTCCTGCTGCATCTGCTGCTGCATCTCTTACTCCTGCATCTGCTGCTGCTACATATCCTGCTGCATATTCTGCTGCAACTCTGATGCATCTTCTGCTACATCTCCTGCTACTGCTTCTCCTGCTTCACCACCTGCTGATTCTGCTGATTTTGCTGCTGCTGCACCTCCTGCTTTATCATCTTCAGCTGCTTCTCCTGCTTCTTCATCTCCTGCTGCTTCTTTTGCTGCTTCATCTCCTTTTGCTGCATCTCATGCAGTACCTACTGTTGCATCTCCTACAGCATCTTCTCCTGCTGCATCTCATGGTGGATCTCCTCTTTCTAAATATACTGCTGCATTTCCTGCTGCATCTCCTGCTGGTTCTTCTCCTGCTGCCTTTACTGGTGATGTATATCCTGCTAGTGCATTTCCTGATGTGTCTCTTGCTGCTTCATCTTTTTCTGCATATCCTCCTGCATCTCTTCCTGTTGCATCTCCTGCTTCATCTCCTCCTCCTACATCTTCAACATATGCTGCTGCATTTGGTGTTGCTTCACCTATTACTGCATCTCCTGCTATTGCATTTGCTGCTGCACCTCCTGCTACTTACTCTTGCATCTCCTTTTTCTGCATCTCTTGAGGCATACCCTGCTGCATTTCCTGCTGCATCTTCTGCTGCATCTCATGCTGCATCTACTGCTGCATGTCCGTCTGCATCTCCTGCTGCTGTATCTCCTGCTAAAGAATCGCCTTCTGCTGCATCTTCTGCTGCATCTCGTGATACTTTATCTCCTTCTCTTGCATCCCATGCTGCTGTGCCTGCTACTGCATCTCCTGATTAATCTCCTGCTGCTGCATCTCCTGCTTTATTTCCTGATGCATCCCCTCCTGCTGAATCTCCTGCTGCATGTCATCCTGATGAATCTCTTGCTACTGCATATCCTTCTGCGGCATCTCCTATTGCACCTCCTGCTGCTGCATCTCCTGCTGCTGCATCCCCTGCTGCTCCATCCTCTCTTTCATGTACTGCTCCTTCATATCCTTCTACATTTTCGTCGTCTGAAGCTTAATATCTTGCTGCACTTCCTGCTGCATCTCCTACTGCATCTCCTGATTTTGCACTCTCGGCTGCATCTACTGCTTCTTAATTTCCTGCTACATCTTATACAGCTACATCTCCTGCTACTGCGTCTGCAGCTGAATCTCCTGCTGCATCTGCTGCTGCTGCATCTCCTGATTCTACATCTCCTGCTGGTGCATCTGCTGCTGAATCTCCTGCTGCAGGATGTCCTGCTGCTGCATCTCTAGCAGGAGATGCAGCAGCAGCAGATACAGCAGGAGACAGAGCAGTAGACACTGCAGCAGGAGGTGCAGCAGCAGGAGATGCAGCAGGGTAGGCATATTCAGCAGGAGATGGCGCAGCAGATGCAGCAGGAGATGCAGCAGGAGGTGCAGATTCAGCAGCAGATTCATCAGCAGTGAATGCTGCAGCAGATTCACAATAGGACATGAAGCATCAGGAGATGCAGGAGGAGATGCGCAGAAATAGATGCAGCAGGAGAAGCTGCAGGAAGAGATGCAACAGAAGATGCAGCAGCAGAAGATGCAGTAAGATATATGGCAGCAGGAGATGCAGTAGCAAGAGATGTAGCATTATCATAAGATGCATTAAGAGATGCAGCAGGAGGATATGCAGTACAAGGAGGTGCCGCAGGATATGCAGGAACATGAGATTCAGTATGAGATACAGCGGGAGATGCAGCAGCAGGATATGTAGCAGGAGATTCAGCAGTAGATGAAGCAGTAGCAGATGCAGCAGCAGATGCAGGAGATTCAGCAACAAAAGATGTAGCAAGAGATGTAGCAGGAGGACATGCAGCAGGGAATGCAGCAAGAGATGAAATATCAGGAGATGAAGCCACAGATGTATCAGCTGAAGATGAAGCAGCAGATGCAGAATGAGATGCAACAGCTGATGCAACAGGAGATGCAGGAGGAGATGAGGCAGCAGATGTAGCAAGATATAGCGTAGAAGATTCAGCAGGAAATATATCAGGATATGCAGAAGAAGTAGATAAAGCAGGAGATGAAGCAGAAGGAGATGCAACTGCAGGAGATGCAGCAGGAAATGCAGCAGGATGTGCAGCAGGAAATGAAGCAGTAGGAGAGGCATTAGGAAGAAAATCTTCAGCAGATGCAGCAGGATGTGCAGCATGACAAGATGTAGCAGGAGATAGAGCAGCTGTAGATGCAGCAGCAGATGAAGAAGGAAATGCAGCAGGAGATGCAGCAGCAAAGATGTAGTCACAGATGCAGCAGCAGCAGATGTAGCAGGATATACAGCAGCAGGAGATGCATCAGGAGATGCAGCAGCAGTAGATGAAGCAGTAGGAGATGTAGCGGGAGATGCAGAAGTATATGAAACAGAAGCAATGCGGCAGAAAATGCTAGAAATGCAGCAGTAGGTGTTTTAGCAGGAGATGTAGCAGGAAGTGATGCAGCAGGAAATGCAGAAGGTGCAGCAGCAATTCATGCATAAATAGATGCATCAGGAGAAGATTCATCAGCAGGATATGGAGCAGGTGATGCAGTGGGAAGGCATGAAGCAGGAAATGCAGCCGCACGAGATGCAGCAGGAGATGCAGAATGAGATGCAGTAGCAGGAGATGTAGCAGCACGATATGCAGCAGGATATTCAGCAATAGGAGGAGCACCATAAGATGCTGCAGAAGTAGATGCAGCAGCAGATGAAGCAGCAGTAGATGCAGCAGAAAGCTATGCAGCAGAAGATGAAGCAGGTGATACTGCAGCAGAAGATGCAGCAGCATGAGATGCATCAGTAGGAAATGCAGCAGCGGGAGATGAAGCCGTAGTGGCAGCAGAAGATGAAGCATGAAATGCTGCAGCAGGAGTTTCTTCAGTAGGACATGCAGCAGCAGAAATGCAGCAGGAGATGTAGCAGGAGATGCAGCAACAGAGATTACTCAGGAGATGCAGCAGTAGGTGATGCAGCAGCAGGAGTTTGAACAGGAGGAGATGCAGTAGGAACACAGCATGATGAGATGAATCCGCCGATGCATCAGAAAGAGTTCCACAAGGAGATGCAGCAGCAGGAGATGCAGCAGAAGATGCAGCAGGCAGAGATGCAGAAGGAGATGCAGCAGTAGGAGGTGCATCTGCATGAGATGCAGCAGGAGATGCATCAGAATATGCAGCATGAGAAGCAGTTGCAGTAGACTCAGCGAGAGATACAGTAGAAGATGCAGCAGCAGGATATGTAGAAAGAGATGCTGCAGTATGCGAATCAGCAGCAGATGAAGCAGAAAGTGCTGCAGATGCAGCAGAAGGAGATTCAGCAGGAGATGCATCAGTAGATGATGCAGCAGCAGGAGATGAAGCAGCAGGAGATTACTCAGGAGATGTAGCAGTAGATGATGTAGCAGTAGGAGATGCAGCAGCAGTAGATAAAGTAGGGTATGCAGAAGCAGTAGATGCAGCAGGGTATGCACCAGCAGGAGATCATGCAGCAGTAGATGCAGCAACAGGACATGTAGCAGGAGATGCAGCAGTAGATGAATAATCAGCAGATGCAGCAGCAGATGCAAGAGATGCAGCAGAAGGTGATGCAGTCACAGATACAGCAGATGCAGAAGGATATGCAACAGCAGTAGATAGAAGCAGCGGATGCAGCAGCAGGAGAATCAGCAGTAGGATATCCAGCAGGAGAGTAGCATCGTGAGATGAATCCGCAGATGAATCAGAAGGATATGAAGTAGCAGATGCAACAGCATAAGATGCAGGAGGAGATCCAGCAGCAGTAGAAGCATAAGAAGGAGTTGTAGCAGCAGATGCAGCAGCAGATGCAAGAGATGCAGCAGAATGTGATCCAGTCCCAGATGCAGCAGTAGGAGATGCAGCAGGAGATACAGTAGCACAATATGCAGAAGGAGATGAAGCCGCAGGGGATGAAGTAGCAGGAGATGCAGAGCAGAAGATGCAGAGAATGATAAGCAGGAGTTGGAGATGCAGCAGGAGATGCAGCCGCAAGAGATGCAGCAGAAGATGGAGCCACAATGGATGCAGAAAAAGATACAGCAGCAGAAGATGCAGCAGCAGATTCAGCAGCAGGAGATGTAGCAGCAGTGCAGCAACAGTAGATGCAGCAGCAGGATATGTAGTAGTATATTCAGCAGTATGTGAATCAGAAGCAGATGTAGCAGCAAATGCTGCAAATGCAGTGGCAGGAGATTCAGCAAGAGACACAGGAGGAAGAGTTGCAGCAGGAAATGCAGAAGATGCAGCAGAAAGAGATGCAGAAGTAGATTCATCAGGAGATGCATAACCAGATGAAGCAGCAGGTGCAGCACCAGCAGATGCAGCAGCAAGAGAGTACACAAGAGATGCAGCAGCAGGAGATGCAGCATCAGAAAATACATGAGAAAATTCATCAGCAGACGCATCAGAAAGAGATGCAACAGCAGCAGATGCAGAAGGATATGCAACAGCAGTAGATGGAATCAGCGGATGCAGCAGCAGGAGATTCAGCAGTAGGATATCCAGCAGGAGAGTAGCATCGTGAGATGAATCTGCAGATGAATCAGAAGGATATGAAGTAGCAGATGCAACAGCATAAGATGCAGGAGGAGATCCAGCAGCAGTAGATGCAGAAGAAGGAGTTGTAGCAGCAGATGCAGCAGCAGATGCAAGAGATGCAGCAGAATGTGATCCAGTCCCAGATGCAGCAGCAGGAGATGAAGCAGGAGATGCATCAGTAGGAGATTCAGGAGCAGGAGATGCAGCAGGAATGCAGCAGGGATTCAGTAGCAACTGATGCAGCACAAGATGCTGTACGATATTAAGCAGCAGGAGATGCAGCAGATAAAGCTGCAGCCTCAGGAGATGTAGCAGGAATGCAGCAGAAGATGCAGGAGATGTAGAAGCAGGAGAGGCAGTAGGAGAAGATGCAGAAGGAGATACAGAAGCAGGAGATGTAGAAGGAGATGCAGCAGAATATAAAGCAGCAGCAGATGCAGCAGTAGGAGATTCATCAGGAGATACAGCAGTAGATGATGCAGAAGCAGGAGATTATGCAGGAGATGCAACATTGTATAATGCAGCAGCAGGAGATGCAGATGCAAGATTGAATGCAGATGAATTAGGGTATGCAGCAGAAGTAGATGTAGCAGGATTTGCAGCAGCAGGAGATTCAGCAGCAGAGGAACCAGCAAGAGAGCAGCACCATATGATGAATCTGCAGATGCATCAGAAGGATATAGAGTATGAGATATAGCAGCAGGAGTTGCCACAGAAGATGCCACAGCAGGAGATGCAGAAGGAGATCGAGAAGCAGGAGATGCAGAAGCAGGTGATGTAGCAGGAGATGCAGCAGTTGATGAATCAGCAGCAGATGCAGCAGTAGGAAATGCAGCAGGAGATGCAGCTACAGAAGATGCAGCAGGAGATTCATCAGGAGATTTGCAGCAGCAGATGCAGCAACAGGTGAAGCAGTATCAGGAGATGCAGAGAAGAAGATGCAGAGAATTAGAAGCAGCCTCAGGAGATTCAGCAGGAGATGCAGCCTCAGTAAATGCAGCAAGAGATACAGCATCAGCAGATGCAGCAGCAGGTGCAGCAGCAGGAGAAAATGCTCTGGATGCAGCAGTAGGAGTTTCAGCAGGAGATGCAGCAGGATGAGATGGAGGAGGAAATGCAGAAGATGCAGCAGCAAGTGTTGCATAAATAGATGCATCAGGAGATTTATCAACAGGAGATGGATCAGGAGATGCAGCCGCAAGAGATGTAACAGGAGATGCAGCAGGAAATGCAGAAGGAAATGCAGCAGAAGGAGATGAAGCAGGAGATGCAGCAGGACGAGATTCAGCAGCAGGAGATGAAGCAGCCAGACATGCAGCAGCAGGAGATGTAGCATGAGGAAATGCAGCAGCTGGGGTTGCTGCAGGAGGAGATGCAGTAGCAGGGGATGCAGTAGCAGGAGATGCAGAGCAGAAGGTGCAGAGAATGATAAGCAGCAGAAGGAGATGCAGCAGAAGATGCAGCTGCAATAGATGCAGCAGGAGGTGCAGATGCAATAAATGCAGAAGGAGATACAGCAGTAGCAGATACAGCAGTAGATGCATGAGCAGGAGATGTAGCAGCAGTTCAGCAGCAGTAGATGCAGCAGAAGGATATGTAGCAGTATATCCAGCAGTATGCGAACCAGCAGCAGATGCAGCAGCAAATGCTGCAGATGCAGCTGTAGGATATTCAACAAGAGATGCAGGAGGAAGAGTTTCAGAAGGAAATGTGGAAGGTGCAGCAGAAAAAGATGCAGAAGTAGATTCATCAGGAGGAGATGCATAACCAGGAGATGGAACAGGACATGATGCTGAAGCCGGAGATGCAGAAGCAAGAGATTACGCAGGATATGCTGCATTAGAAGATGCAGCAGCGGGAGATGCAGTGCAAGATTGAGCAGCAGTAGATTAAGTAGGCTATGCAACAGCAGTAGATGCTGCAGGGTGTGCACCAGCAGGAGATTCAGCAGCAGGACATTAAGCAGGAGAGGAGCATCATGAGATGAATCTGCTGATGCATCAGAAAGAGTTCCACAAGGAGATGCAGCCACAGGAGATGCTGCAGAAGATGCAGTAGTAAGAGATGCAGGAGGAGATTCATCAGGAAGAGATACAGCAGCAGGAGATGCAGTAGGAAATGCAACAGGATTATATTCAGCAGGAGATGCAGCAGCAGGAGATGCAGTAGCAGGAGATGCAGAAATAGGAGATTCAGCAAGACACGTATCATGATTTGCAGCAGCAGGAGATGCAGCAGGAGATGCAGCAGCAGGAGATGCAGAGTCAGGAGATGCAGCATCAAGACAAGAAACAGAAATGTAGCAGAAGATTCAGTAGCAGGTGATGCAGCAGCAGATACAGCAGAAGTTGATGCAGCAGCAGAAGATGTAGCAGGACATGCAGCATCAGTAGATGAAACAGAGGATGCAGCAGCAGGGGATGCAGCAGCACGAGATTCAGCAGCACGAGATGCAGCAGGAGAGGCAACAGCAGGAGATGCAGCATTATATTCAACAGAAGAGGCAGCAGGAGGAGATATAGTAGGAAATGCAGTAGGAGGAGTTGCAGCAACAGGATATCCAGCAGAAAGTGATACAACATTAGATTCAGGAGGCGATAAAGCAGCAGGAGATGCAGCAAAAGATACAACTATAAGAGATGCCACAGGATATATTGCATGAGAATGGGGATCTAGCAGCAGGAGATGCAGCTGCAAGAGATGCAGCAGTAGATGCAGATTCAGCAGGAGATTAATCAGCAGGAGTTGATGCAGCAGATACACAGTAGGACATACAGGAGCAGGAGATGCAGCTGGAGATATAGAAGGAGTCTCAGCAGCAGGAGATGTAGTTGGAGAATCAGCAGGAGATACATCAGCAGGAATTGTAGCAGGAGATTCTATAGCAGGACATGCAGGAGGAGATTCTGCAGAAGAATATTCAGCAGGAGATAGAGCAGGAGATGCAGCAGGAGATGAAGTAGCAACATATGCATCAGCAGTTAGAGCAGGACGTGCAGGGGGGATTCAGCAGGAGATGTAGCAGCAGGAGATGAAGCTGCAGATGGATTCAGCAGGATATACAGCTGAAATGCAGAAGCACTAGATGCATCAGGAGAAGATTGAGCAGCAGATGCAGCAGGAAATGGAGCATCAAGAGATGCATCCGCAGATGCATGAGCAGAGGTTGCAGCATGAGATGAAGCATCAGGGGATGCAGTAGCAGGAGATGCAGAGCAGAAGATGCAGAGAATGGTACGCAGCAGAAGGAGATGCAGCTGGAGTTGTAGCCGCAATAGATGCAGCAAGAGATGCAGCCACAATCGATGCAGCAAGAGATACAGCATCAGAATATGCAGCAGCAGATGCAGCAGCAGGAGATGCAGGAGGACATTAAGTAGCAGGAGATGTAGCAGGAGATGCAGCAGTACATGAAGCTGCAGCAAATGCAGCGGCAGGAGATTAAGGAGATGCAGCAGCAGGAAATGCAGCAGAAGATGCAGCAGGAAGAGGAGCAGCAGGAGGTGCAGCAGCAGGAGATGCAGATTCAGTAGGAGATGTAGCAGCAGAAGATGCTACTGCAGATGATGCAGCAGGAGATGCCGGAGAAGGAGACGCAGCAGGAGATGGAGCAGGAAATGCAGCAGCAGGAGATGCAGCAGGGGATGCATATTCAGCAGTAGTTTCTCTGGCTGCTGCATCTCCTGCTGCTGCACCTGCAGCATATGCTGCTGTATCTGGTGCTGCTTCACTTACTGCTGCATCTTCTGCTGCTGCATCTGCTGCTGCATCTACTGCTCCATCTCCTTCTGCTGCAACTCCTCTTCATCTCCTTCTTCTGCATCTTATGTTGTATCTCTTGCTGTATCACCTGCTGCTGCATCATATGCTGCAGCATCTCCTGCTGCATCTCCTCCTGCTCTATCTCCTGCTGCAGAATCACCTGCTTCTGTATCTCCTGCTGCATCTCATGATGCTTCATCTCCTTCTGATGCATCCCCTTCAGCTGTGCCTGCTGCTGCATCTCCTGATTCCTCTCCTACTGCTTCATTTACAGCTGCATTTCCTCCTGTTACATCTCCTCCTGATGCATCTCCTGCTAAAATTGCTTCTGAATTTGCTGCAGCATCTGCTGAGTCTGCAACTCCTGCTGCTGAAACTCCTGCTTCTGCATCTCGTGCTGAATATGCTGCTGCATCTCCTGCTGCATCTCATGCTGAATATGAATCTCCTGCTGAATCTGCTGCCGATATATCTCCTGCTGCTGCATCCCCTGCTGCTACTTCTCCTGCTGCTGCATATCCTGCTGCTACATCTCCTATTGCATCTCCTGCTACTGCATCTCCTGCTGCTGCATCCCCTGCTGCTTTATCCTCTCTTTCATCTACTGCTGTTGCATGCCCTGCTACATCTTCTGCTGCTTCATATCCTCCTGCTGCGTCTGCAGCTGAATATCCTGCTGCATCTCCTGCTGCTGCTTGTCTTCCTGCTGCATCTCCTCCTGTATCTCCTTCTGCTGCATCTCCTTCTGAATATCCTGATGATGCAGATGCAGCAGATAGAGCAGCAGGAGATGCAGAGGTAGGTGCAGGAAAATATGCCGCAGCAGGAGATGGAGCAGGAGATGCAGTCAGAAGAGATGCAGCAGGAGATGTAGCACGAAATGCAGAAGGAGATGCAGTAGCAGGTGATGTAGCAGCAGGAGATGCAGAAGGAGATTAAGTAAGAGGAGATGCACCATGAGATGCAGCATCAGGAGATGGAGCAGCAAATGCAGCAGCAGACAAAGCAGCAGTGGGTGCAACACCAATATATGCAGCAAAAGGAGATGAAGCAGGATATGCAGCATCAGGAGATTAAGCAGCAGGAAATGCATTAGGAGATGCAGCAACAGGAGATGCAGCAGGTGATGCAACAGCAGATGCAGCAGCAGGAGATGTAGCAGCAGAAGATGCAGCAGTGTGTGCAGCAGCAGGAGATTCAGCAAGAAATGCATCATCAGAAGATGCAACAGGAGTTTAAGCAGGAGATGCTGCAGCAGGAGATGCAGTAGGAGGTGCAGCAGAAGATTCATCAGCAACAGCTGAAGGACCGAGAGATTTAGCAGGAGATGTAGCAGTAGGAGATTACACAGAACATGCAGCAGCAGGAGATGCAGCAGCCAGAGTTGCAGCAGCTGAATATTCAGAAGTAGCAGATGCAGCAGGATATGCAGAAGCAACCCAGGCAGCAGAAGATTCAGGAGCAGGAGATACAGCAGCTGGAGACGCAGCAGGAGGAGAAGCATCATCAGGAGATGCTTCAGCAGGAAGTGCAGCTTGAGGTGAAGCAGGAGATGAAGTGGGAGATGCTGCAGCAGGTGATGCCGCAGCATATGCAACACCAGAAGATGCAGCACCAAGAAATGCAGTAGGAGATGCAGCTACTAGAGATGCAAAAGGAGATGCAGCAGCAGGTGCAGCACCAGCAGATGCAGCAGCAGGAGATGAAGCAGCAAATGCAGCAGCAAGAGATGCCACAGCAGGACTTGCAGCAGGAGATGCAGCAGGTAATGTAGAAAGAGGAGATGCAGCAGGAGATTCTGCATCAGGAGAGTAAGCAGGATATACAGCAGCAGGTGTTGTAGCAGAAGAAGATGCACTAAGACATGCAGCAGCAGGTTCAGCAGAAAATGCAGCACGAGCTGATGCAGCAGCAGGAGATGAAGCAGCAGATACAGCATATTCAGCAGCAGGAGATTATGCTGGATATAAAGCTGCCGGAGATGCAGCATCAGAAAATGCAACAGGAAACGCATCAGTAGACACAGCAGCAAGAGATGCAGCAACAACACATGCAGTATGCAGCAGCAGTAAATGAAGCAGCGCATGCAGCAGCAGGAGATGAAGCAGCAGGAGATCCAGTAGGAGAGTAGCATCATGAGATGAATATGCAGAAGCGTCAGAAGGATATGAAGCAGCAGATGCAGAAGCAGGAGATGCAGGAGGAGATCCAGCAGCAGCAGATGCAGAAGAAGGAGATGTAGCAGGAAATGCAGCAGTAGATGAATCAGCAGCCGATGCAGCAGCAGATGCCAGAGATGAAGCAGCGGGAGATCTATCAGGAAATGCAGCAGCAGGAGATGCAGCAGTGGGAGATGCAGCACCACATGGAGTAGCAGAACATGCAGCAGGAGGATATGTAGCAGGATATGCAGCATTATGTGAAGCAGTAGCAGATGCCAGAGATGCAGCAGAAGCAGATAAAGCAGGAAATGCAGCAGCAGTAGACGCAGCAGCAGGAGATGCAGCAGCAGGAGATGCAGCAGCACATGGAGCAGCAGTAGATACAGCAGCCGGATATGCAGCAGCAAATGCTGCTTATGCATCAGCAGGAGATGGAGCAGAAGATGCAGCAGAAAGAGATGCAGCAGTAGGAGATGAAGCAGGAGGAGAGGCATCAGCAGGAGATGGAGCAGGGGATGCAGCCGTAAGAGATGCAGCAGGAGATGCAGGAGGATATGTAGAAGGAGATTCAGTAGCAGGTGATGTAGCAGCAAGATATATAGACAGATCCTAAGTAAGAGGAGATGCACCATGAGATGCAACATCAGGAGATGCAGCAGCAGATGAAGCAGCAGTATATGCAGCAGCAATATATGCAGCAGAAGGAGATGAAGCAGGAGATGCAGCATTAGGAGATTAAGTAGAAGGAAATGTACTAGGTGATTCTGCTGCGGGAGATGCAGCAGGCGAAGATGCAGTAGGAGATGTAGCAGCAGTAAATGCAGCTGTGTATGCAGCAGCACGATATTCAGCAGTAGGAGATGCAGCAGCAGGAGATGCAGCAGCAGGTGCAGCAACAAGAGATGCAGGACATTCAGAAGCAGGTGATGCAGCAGCAGGAGATGCAGGAGTAGATGAATCTACAGAAGATGCAGCAAGATATGCAGGAGATTCAGCAGCAGGAGATGCAGCAGCAGGACTTGTGGCATGAGATGCAGAAGGAGACATGCAGCAGCAGTTGCAACAGGAGATGCAGCACCAGCATATTCAGCAACAGGAGATGTGAAAGTAGATGCAGGAGCAGGAGATGCAGCAGCAAAAAATGCAGCAAGAGGAGATGCAGTAGGTGATGTAGCAGGAGGAGCTGCAACAGGAGATGCATCTGCAGGAGTTGATGCACCAAGAGATGCTGCAGGAGATGCAGCAGGAGATGTAGATACAGGAGATACAGCACCAGGAGATGAAGAATTAGATTAAGCACCAACATATGCAGCTGAAGGAGATCACGCAGGAGTTGCAGCAGCATGAGATGCAGCAGCAGATGATGCATCAGGAAATGCATCAGCAGATGCAGCAGAAGGAGATACAGCAATAGTAAATGCAGATTGAAATGCAGCAGAAGTAGATGCAGCAGGGTTTGCAGCAGGAGATTCAGCAGCAGGAGATCCAGCAAGAAAGCACCATCATGAGATGAATCCATAGATGCAACAGAAGAATATGGAGCAGGAGATGCAGCAGCCAGATTTGTAGCAGCAGATGCAGCAGCAAGATATGCAGGAGGAGATACAGCAGCAGGAGATGTAGAAGCAGGGTATGTAGCAGTAGATGCAGCAGTAGACATAGCAGCAGACGAAGCAGCAGTAGATGCAGCAGCAAGATATGCATCAGAAGGAGATAAAGCAGGAGATGCAAAAGCACGAGATTAAACTATAGGAGATGCATTAGCAGATGCAGCAGCAAAAGATGCAGCATCAGGAGACGCAGCCACAGCAGATGCAGCAGAAGATTCAGAAGCAGATTCAGTAAGAGATGTAGCGGCAGGAGATTCATAAGCAAAAGATATAGCACCAGGAGATGTAGCAGCAGGGTATGTAGCAGTAGATGCAGCAGTAGACATAGCAGCAGACGAAGCAGCAGTAGATGCAGCAGCAAGATATGCATCAGAAGGAGATAAAGCAGGAGATGCAAAAGCACGAGATTAAACTATAGGAGATGCATTAGCAGATGCAGCAGCAAAAGATGCAGCATCAGGAGACGCAGCCACAGCAGATGCAGCAGAAGATTCAGAAGCAGATTCAGTAAGAGATGTAGCGGCAGGAGATTCATAAGCAAAAGATATAGCACCAGGAGATGTAGCAGCAGGAGATTCAGTAGGAGATGCAACAGCGGGAGATGCATCAGAGCGAGATGCAGCAAGAGATGCATATTCAGCAGAAGGTGCAGCAGGAAATGCAGCAGTATATTCAGAAGCACATTCAGCAGGAGATGCAGCAGCTAGAGATAGAGCAGGAGATGCAGCCTGAAGATATTCCACAGGAGATGCAGCAGGATATGCAGACAGATTTGATGTAGCAGCAGTATATGCAGAAGGATATTGTGAGGAGATGCACCATGAAATTCAGCATCAGGGGATGCAGCAGAAGATGCAGCAGCAGAGGAAGCAGCAGTAGATGCGGGAGAAATATATGCATCAGAAGGAGATGAAGCAGGAGATGCAGCATCAGGAGATTAAGCAGCGGGAAATGCCATAGGAGATGGAGCAGCAAGAGATTCATCAGGTGATGCAAGAGCAGACACAGCAGAAGGAAATGCAGCAGGAGATGCAGCATCAGGAGATTAAGCAGCAGGAAATGCCGTAGGAGATGCAGCAGCAAGAGATTCATCAGGTGATGCAACAGCAGACACAGCAGAAGGAAATGCAGCAGCAGATGCACCAGCAGGTGATACAGGAGGACATCCCTAAGCAGGAGATGCAGCAGCAGGAGGTGCAGGAGCAGGAAATGCATCTGGAATGCAGCAGGGATTCTGGAGCAGCTGACGCAGCAAGAGATGCAGTAGGAGAAGCAGCAGCAAGAGATGCAGTAGGAGAAGCAGCAGCAAGAGATGCAGCAGAAGATACAGCAGATAGAGCTGCAGCATCGGGAGATGCAGCAGGAATGCAGCAGGAGACTCAGTAGCAGGTGATGCAGCCGCAGATGCTGCAGCAGATGCAGGAGATGCAGCAGGAGGAGATGCAGAAGGAGATGGAGATGCAGGAGATGTAGATGGAGATGCAGCAGTATATGAAGCAGTAGCAGATGCAGCAGAAAATGCTGCAGATGCAGGAGTAGGAGATTCATCAGGAGACGCAGCAGTAGAAGATGCAGAAGGAGGAGTTGCAGCAGCAGGAGGTTAAGCAGGAGATGCAGCAGTAGATGATGCAGCAGCAGGAGATGCAGCAGGAGATGCAGCAGCAGTAGATACAGTAGGGGTTGCAGCAGCAGAAGATTAAGCAGAAGGAGAACCAGCAAGAGAGCAGCATCATAAGATGAGTCTGCAGATGCATCAGAAGGATATGGAGCAGCAGATGCAGCAGCAGGAGATGCAGGAGGAGATCCAGAAGCAGGAGGTGCAGCAGTAGATGAATCAGCAGGAGATGCACCAGGAGATGCATCAGCAAGAGATGCAGCAGGAGATGCAGCAGCAGGTGGTGCAGCAGCATGAGATGCAGCAGGAGATGCAGAAGCGGGGGTAGCAATAGCAGGAGATGCAGAGAAGGAGATGCAGAGAATTAAAAGAAGCACAAGGAGATGCAGCAGGAGATTATGCAGCAGGTACTGCAGCAAGAGATACAGCATCAGGCACAGCAGAAGGAGATGAAGCAGCAGGAGATGTAACAGAAAATGCTCCAGGTGCATCAGTATGAGTTTCAGCAGGAGATGAAGCAGCAGGAGATGTAACAGAAAATGCTCCAGATGCATCAGTATGAGTTTCAGCAGGAGATGTAGCAGGAAGAGATGCATCAGGAAACACAGAAGATGCAGCAGAAAGAGATGCATAAGGAGATCCATCAGGAGAATATTCACCAGCAGGAGATGGAGAAGGAGATGCAGCCACAAGAGATGCTGTAGCAGGAGATGTACCAGCAGGATATGCAGCAGGAGATTGAGCAAGATGTGATGCACCATGAGGTGCTGTAGCTGGAGATGCAGCAGCAGAAGAAACAGCAGTATATGCAGCAGCAGGATATGCAGCAGCAGAAGAAACAGCAGTATATGCAGCAGAAGAAGAGGCAGCAGTGGATGCGGCAGAAGAAGATACAGCAGGAGAAGCAGCAGAAGAAGATACAGCAGGAGATGCTGCAGCAGTAGATACAGCAGTGTATGAAGCAGCAGCAGATTCAGCAGTAGGAGATGCAGCAGCAGGACATTCAGCAAGAGGAGATGCAGCAGGTTATCCAGCAGCAGGAGACGCGGGAGCTGGAGATGCTTCTGGAATGCCGCAGGGATTCAGAAGCAGATGATGCAGCACGAGAGGCAGTACGAGATTCAGCAGGAAAAGATGCAGCAGGAGATGCAGCAAATGGAGGTGACGCATCGGGAGATGCAGCAGGAATGCAGCAGGAGACTCAGTAGCAGGTGATGCAGCAGCAGATGCAGAAGCAGATAAAGGAGATGCAGCAGGAGGAGATTCAGAAGGAGATGCAGCAGCAGGAGATGTAGAAGGAGATGCAGCAGTATATGAAGCAGCAGCAAATGCAGCAGAAAATGCTGCGGATATAGCAGTAAGAGATTAATCACTAGATGCAGCAGTAGATGATGCAGAAGATGCTGCACTAGATGAAGCAGCAGCATATGCAGCAGAAGATGCTGCAGATGCAGCAGTAGGAGATTAATCACTAGATGCAGCAGATGTTGCAGCAACAGGAGATGCAGCAGCAGTAGATGCAGCAGGGTTTGCAGCAGCAGGACATTCAGCAGCAGGAGAACCTGCAAAATAGCAGTATCATGAGATGAATCCGCAGATGCATCAGAAAAAATATGAAGCAGGAGATGCAGCAGCAGGAGTTGCAGCAGAGGATGCAGAAGCAGGAGATGCAAGAGGAGATCCAGAAGCAGGAGATGTAGAAGGAGATGCAGCAGCAGATGAATCAGCAGCAGATGCATCAGCAGGAGATGCAGAAGGAAATGAAGAAGATGCAGCAGAAATTGATGCATAAATAGATGCTTCAGGAGAAGATTCATCAGCAGGAGATGTACCAGGAGGTGCAGCAGCAAAAGATGCAGCAGGAGGTGCAGATGGAGATGCAGTATCAGGATATGTATTAGCAGGATATGCAGAAGGATATTGAGCAAGACGTGATACATCATGAGGTGCTGCAGCTGGAGATGCAGAAGCAGATGAAGCAGCAGGAGATGTAGCCACAAGAGATGCATCAGAAAGAAATGATAAAGGAGATGTGGCAGCAGGAGATACAGCAGCAGATGAAGCAGCATCAGGAGATGCAGCAGGAGATGCGGCATCAGGAGATGCAGCAGCAGGAGATGCAGCAGGAGATGCAGCAGGAGATGCAGCACCAGGTGTTGTATCAGCAGCATGTGATGCATCAAGAGATGCAGCACCAGGAGATGAATAAGAGGAAGATGCAGCATCAGGACACGCAGGAAGAGATGCAACAGGAGGTTCAGGAGGGGGAGATGCAGCAGGAAATGTAGAAGGATATACAGCAGGAGAAGCATCAGGAGGAGATGCAGCAGGAGATGCAGTAGGAAGAGATGTAGCAGCAGAAGCAGTAGCAAGAGATGTAGCATTATCCTAAGATGCATTGAGAGATGCAGCAGCAGGATATGCAGCAGCAGGAGGTGCAGGAGGATATGCATGAAGAGGAGAATCAGTATGAGGTACAGCAGGAGATGCAGCAGCAGGATATGTAGCAGGAGATTCAGCAGTAGATGAAGCAGCAGCAGAGCAGCAGGAGATGAAATATAAGGAGATGTAGCAGAACGAGATGCATCAGGAGATGCAGGAGAAGATGAGGCAGCAGACGTAGCAAGACATACCGTAGGAGATGCAGCAGGAAATGTATCAGGATATGCAGGAGAAGTAGATGAAGCAGGAGATGAAGCAGAAGGCGATGCAGCGGTAGGAGATGCATCAGGAGATGTAGAAGCAGATGCAGCAGGAGATGCAGATTTAGCAGGAGATGCAGCAGCAGGAAATGCTGCAGCAGATGCAGCAGGAGGAGATTCTGCAGGATATTGAGCAGGAGATGCAGCAGCAGAAGATGCAGAAAGAGATGAAGCATGAGGAGATGCAGAAGCAGGAGATGCAGCATGAAATGCAGCAGCAGGTGATGTAGTAGCAGGAGATGCAGAAGGAGATGCAGCAGCAGGAGTTGAAACAGCAGGAGACGCAGCAGGGAATGCAGCAGCAGCAGATGTAGCAGGAGATGCAGCAGCATCATATGCAGTAGGAGATGTAGCAGCAGGAGATGCTACAGGAGATGCAGCGGGAGGAGATGAAGCAGCAGGAGATGCAGAGTAGTAGATGCAGAGAAGATGCAGCAGAAGGAGATATAGTAGGAGATTCAGCCGCAGTAAATGCAACAAGAGTTACAGCAGCATCAGATGCAGCATCAGTTGCAGCAGCAGAGGATGCAAGATCAGATGCAGAAGCAGGAGATGCACCAGGAGATGTAGTAGGAGATGCAGTAGTAGATTTAGAGGCAGCAGATGCAGCAGCAGATTCAGCAAATGCAGCAGTAGTAGATTCAGAATGATTCAGCAGATGCAGCAGGAGGAGATGCAGCAGCAGGACACGCAGCATTAATTGATGCAGAAAGTAATAGTGCAGCAGGAGATTCAGGAAATGCAGCAGTATATACAGACACAGGATATGTAGCAGGAGGAGATGTAGTAGGAGGAGATATAGCAAGTAATGCAGCAGCAGGAGATGCAGGAAAAGATCCAGCAGCAGGAGATGCAGGAGGAGGAGATTCAGCAGCAGGAGATGCAGCAGCAGATGTATCAGGAGGAGATGCAGCAGCAGGAGACATAGAAGGAAGTTATGCAGCAAGAGATGTGCCGCGATTGAGAGACGGGAACACAGCTTGATGCAAGCAAATTGTTCAACTTTATTGTTCAGCCAACATACATTTATATGGTTTTAGGCACGCGTGTTTCACATTGATTGGCTAATCGCTTTTACTCATCCTAAGCTAGCTAAGGCAGGGCCGTTAGTCATGTGGTGATTACGTGAAAAGCAGGCGGCAAGTGGGTGATTATCAGTAGTCACAGGCTGTTCTTTGCTCCAGGGCGTAGGCATTATTGCTAGCCGCAAGTTCCTTGTTTCTAAGTCCACCCGGGTACATGGTATCTTGTAAGCATTGCAACATTTGTCCTTGTTACAACAAGTTAACTTGTTAACCCTAAATTCAAGTAAGCCACAAGATGCATCATGAGAAATGCAGCAGGAAATGCAGCAGGAGATTCATTAGCAGGAGATTCAGCAGGAGATGCAGCAGGAGTTGCAGAAGCAGGAGATGCAGCATCAAGAAATGCAGCAGGAGATGCAAGGGCAAGAGACGCAGAATCAGACTCATCAGCAGTAGACGCAGGAGGAGGATATGTAGCAGGAGATGCAGAGGCAGGAGTTGCAGCAGCAGGAGAAGCAGCACCAAGAATTGCAGCAGGAGATGCAGGAGTAGCTGCAGAGAAAGGAGATGAAGCGGAAGGAGATGCAGCTGCAAGAGATGCAGCAGCAGAGATGTAGCAGCAGGAGATTCAGAAGGTTATGCAGCAGCAGACGGAGCAGAAGGAGGTGCAGAAGGAGGAGATGCAGCAACAGGAAATGCAGTAGGAGATTAAGCAGCAAATGCAGAAGCAGCAGATACAGCAGGTGGAGATGCAGCAGCAGATGCAGCGGTAGATGCAGGAGGAGATTCAGCAGGAGGAGATGCAGCAAGAGGAGACACAGCAGGAGGTGATGCAGCAGGTAATACAGCAGCAGGAGATGCAACAGAAGATGCAGGAGGAGGAGATGCAGAAGGAAATGCAGAAGGAGAAACATCAGGAGGAGATGCAGCAAAAGATGCAGTAGCAGCAGATACAGCAGCAGGACATTTAGCTGCAGATGATGCAGCAAAATATATAGCAGCAGGAAATGCAGAAGCAAGAGATGCAGAAAGAGATTCAGCAGCAGGAAATGAACCAGCAGGAAATGCAGCAGTATATACAGAAGTAGGATATGCAGCAACAGGAGATACAGCAGAAGATACAGCGGGTATTGCAGCAGCAGGAGATGCAGCAGGAGATTATTCAGCAGGTGATACAGCAGCAGATGCAGCAGCAGCAGATGTATCAGGAGGAGATGCAGCAGCAGCAGATGTATCGGGGGAGATGCAGCAGCAGGAGATGTAGCAGCAGGAGATGCTGCAGCAGATGTATCAGGAGGAGATGCAGCAGGAGATTCTATAGCAGGAGATTCAGCAGGAGATGCAGCACCATGAGATGCAGCAGCAGATGGAGCAGCAAATTAAGTACCAGCAGATGAGGCAGAGGGAGATGCAGCAGGAGGAGATGCAGCAGTAGATACAAAAGATGGTGCTGCAGCAGCAGGGCATGCAGCAGGAGGAGCTGCAGCATGTAATGCAGGAGGAGATGCAGCAAGAGACTCAGAAGGAGATGCAGCAGCAGGAGATGCAGCGTTGTACTCAGCAGCAGGAGTTTCAGCAGCAGGAGATGCATCAGGAGATGATGCAGAAAGAGATGCAGCATCAGATTCATCAGCAGGAGATGCAGGAGGAGATCCAGCAGCAGGAGATGCAGTAGGAAATGCAGCAGGAGGTAGAAGAGCAGTATATGCACCAGAAGATGCAGGTGGAGGAGATGCAGAAAAATATGCAGCAGCAGATGCAGCAGGAGAGGCACCAGCAGTTTCAGGAGGAGATATAGCAGGAGGAGATGCAGCTGCAGAAGATGCAGCAGGAGATTCAGCAGCAGGAGATACAGCAGCAGCAGATGAAGCAGCAGCAAATGAAGCAAGAGATAGAGCAGATAACAGAGCAACAGGGGATGCAGCAGCAGGAGATGCAGCAGGATATGCAGCAGGAGTAGATGCAGCAGGATAAGATGCATCAGGTGATGCATATTCAGAGGGAGATGCATGAGGAGATGTAGAAGGATATGTAGCAACATGAGATGCTGCGGGAGATTCAGGAGAAGACACGGCACATCGTGATGCAAGAGCAGGAGATGAAGCAGCAGGAGATTCAGAATGTTATGCAGCAGCAGACGCAGCAGCAGGAAGTGAAGAAGGAGGAGATGTGGCAACAGGAAATGCAGCAGCAGCAGATGCAAGAGTAGTTGCAGATTCAGCAGGAGATTCATCAGCAGGAGATGCTGCAGCAGATTCACAATAGGAGATGCATCAGCAGGACATGCAGCAGGAGGTGAGGCAGATGTAGATGCAGCAGGATAAGCAGCAGGAGAAGATGCAGTAGAATATGCCGCAGCAGGAGATGCAGCAAGACATGGAGCAGCAGCAGATGCAGCAGCAAGATATGCAGCAGCAGAAGATGCAGCAAGAAATGCAGCAGGAGATGCAGGAGCAGGAGATGCAGCAGCAGGAAATACTGCAGCAGATGCAGCAGATGATGACATATCAGGTGATGAAGCCAAAGATGCATCAGCTGAAGATGAAGCAGGAGATGCAGCAGCACGAGGTACATCAGCAGATGCAGCAGGAGGTGAGGCAGAAAATATAGAAAGGTATACTGTAGGAGATGCAGCAGGAACTGTATCAACACGAAATGCAGCAGGAGATGCAGCAGAAGGAGGTGCAGCAGCAGCAGATTCAGCAGGAGATGCAGCAGCCAGAGATGCAGAAGCAGATGCAGCAAGAAATGCAGATTCATCAGGAGAAGCAATAGGAAGAGAATCTTCAGCAGATGCAGCAGAATGTGCAGCATGACGAGATGTAGCAGAACATATAGCAGCAGCAGATGCAGCAGGAGAGATGTAGCCACAGATGCATCAGCAGGAGATGCAGCAGCAGGAGATGCAGAATCAGAAGATGCAGCAGCAGGATATGAAGGAGAAGATGCAGCAGGATATACAGCAGCAGGAGATGTGGCAGGAGATGCAGCAGCAGGAGAGGCAATAGGTGGTACAGAAGCAGCAGATGCAGCAGCAGAAGATATAGCGGAGATTAAGCAGGAGATGCAGCAGGAGGAAATGCAGCTGGAGATAAAGCAGCAGGAGATGCAACAAGATATGCAGCCACAGGAGATGCAGCAGGAGAGAAAGGGGCAGATGATGCATCAGCAGAAGATGCAGCAAGGGAGGAAGCATCAGAAGATGCAGCAGGAAATGCAGCAGCAGGGGCTGTAGTAGCAGGAGATGCAGAAGGAAATGCAGAAGGAGTTGCAGCATCAGGAGATGCAGCAGGGAATGCAGCAGCAGGGGCTGTAGTAGCAGGAGATGCAGAAGGAAATGCAGAAGGAGTTGCAGCATCAGGAGATGCAGCAGGGAATGCAGCAGCAGCAGAAAAAACAGGAGATGCAGCAGATCCATATGCAGTAGGAGACGAAGAAACAGGAGATGCTACAGGAGATTCAGCCTGAGATGCAGAAGGAGATGCAGAGTTGTAGATGAAGAGAAGAAGATGCAGCAGAAGGAAATATAGCAGGAGATTCACCCTCAGTAAATGCAGCAAGAGAGAAAGCAGCATCAGATGCAGCAGCAGATACAGCAGCAGAGCATGCATCAGCAGATGCAGAAGTTGGAGATGCATCAGCAGGAGATCTATCAGGAGATGCAGCAGTAGATGAAACAGCAGCAGATACAGCAGCAGATTCAGCAGATGCAACATTAGTACATTCATAAAGAGCTGCAGCAGGAAATGCAGATGAATATGCAGCAGCAGGAGATACATCAGGAGATGCATCTGCAGGTGATGCAGCAGGAGATGTAGCAGAAGGAGATGACGCAGGAGATGCCATACCAGGAGATGCAGAAGGAGATAATGCAGCAGCAGGAGATGTAGCAGTAGGAGATGCACCAGGAGATGGAACATTAGATGTAGCAAGAGGAGATGCAACAGGAGATGCAGCGGGTGGAGGTACAGCAGCAGCGGATGCAGCAGCACACGCAGCAGATAGAGATGCATAAGAGATGCAGCAGCAATTGATGAAGCAGGAGATGCTGGAGCCAGAGATGCAGAAGAAGTAGATGCATCAGCAGGAGATGCAGCAAAACATACATCAGCAGGAGACACAGCAGCAGGATATGAGGCAGGAGATGCACCAGCAGAAAATGCAGCAGGAGATGCTTCAGGAGATTAAGCAGGAGATGCTGCAGCAGGTGATGCAGCAGCAGATGCAGCAGCAGGAGATGTTGCTGAGGTGTCAGCAGTAGGTGAAGCAGCACCAGATGAAGCAGCATATGCTGCAGATGCAGCAGTAGGGGATGCAGCAGGTGATGCAGCAAGAAGAGATTGAGCAGGAGATGTATCAGCAGCAGATGCACCAGCAGAGGCAGCAGCAGTAGATGCAGCAGGAGATATAGAAAAATATGAGGCAGCAGGAGATGTAGTAGGAGATGCAGCAGTAGATGAAGTAGCAGGAGATGCAGCAGCAGGAGGTGCAGCCACAAATGCATTCAGCAGGATATGCAGTAGGAGATGCAGCAGCCAGAGATTCAGTAACAGTAGATTCAGCAGCAGATGTAGCAGAATATGCAGCATCTGTAGATGTGTCCGCAGATGAATCAGCAGAGCATGTAGCAGGAGATACAGCAGCAGGAGATACAGCTGGATATGCAGCAGGAGATGAAGCAACAGATGCAGCGGCAGCAGATACAAGAGGAGATCCAGCAGCAGGAGATGAAGCAGTACATGAAGTAGCAGCAGATACAACAGCAGATTCAGGAGATGCAGTAGAAACGTAGAAACGAATGCAGGAAGTGATGCAGCAGCAGGAGATGTAGCAGCAGATGCAGCAGTAAACGAAATAGCGGCAGATACACCAGCAGATTCAGGAGATGTAGCAGAGGAGATGCAGCAGGATATAAAACAGAAGATATAGAAGGAGATGCAGCAGCAGAAGATGAAGCTAGAGATGAAGTAGAAATGCAGAAGCAAATGCAGCAGGAGATGCAGCAGGATGAGATGCAGATGCAGCAGAATCAGCAGGAGATGCAGCCAGAGATGCAGCAGCAGAAGCAGCAGCAGATGCAGCAGCAGATGTAGCATCACTAGAAGCAGCAGCAGATGCAGCAGGAGGAGATGCAGGAGGAGATGCAGCAGGAATTTAAGCAGCAAGAGGTGCTGCAGGAAATGCAACAAGATATGCAATAGAAAGATATGAGGCAACAGTAGATGCAGCAGGATATGCAGCAGCAGATGCAGCAGGAGATGCATATTCAGCAGGTGATGCAGCAAGTTATGCAGCAGGAGATGCATCAAAAGGAAATGCAGCAGGAGATGCAGCAGCAGATTAAGGAGAGGCAGTAGCCAAAAATGAAGCAGAAGATGCAGCAAGAGGAGATCCAGCAGGCGATGCAGTACCAGGAGATGCAGCTGCAGCTGCAGAGGCAGCGGATGCAGCAGCAATAGATGCTATAGCAGATGCATCAGGAGAGGCAGATTCAGTAGGAGATGTAGCAGCAAAAGATGTTGCTGCAGATGACTCAGCAGGAGACGCTGCAGAAAGAAATGCAGTGGGAGATGCAGCAGCAGGAGATGCAGCAGGAGATGCATATCAGCAGTATATTCAGCAGAAACTTCATAAGGAGATGCAGCAGCAGGGGATTTAGCAGGAGATGCAGCAGTAGGTGAAGCAGCAGCATATGCAGCAGCAGATGCACCAGATGAGGCAGAAAGTGATGCAGCAGGGGATGAAGCAGCAGATGCAACAGGAAATGGAGCATCAGGAGATGCATCCGCATATGCATGAGCAGATGATGCAGCAGGAGATGTAGCAGCAGGAGATACAGAAGCAGGAGATGAAGCAGCAGATGCAGCAGCAGGAGATGCAGGAGGACATCAAGTAGCAGGAGATGCAGCAGCAGGAATTTTAGCAGAAGATGCAGCAGTACATGAAGCATTTCCTGCTGATGAATCTCCTTCATATCCTGCTGATGCATCTCCTGCAAAATCATCTCTTGCTGATACATCTTTTGCTGCATCTCCTGTTACTGCATCTCCTGCTGATGAATCTCATGCTGCTGCAATTCCTGCAGCATCTCCTGATATATCTCCTACTTTTGCATCTGCTGCTGCTGGATTTCCAGCTGCCTCTCCTGCTGCTATACCTGCTGCTTCATCTGCTGCTGCACCTCCAGCTGCATCGCCTGCTGCTGCATCTCCAGCTGCATCGCCTGCTGCTGCACCACAAGCTGCTGCATCTTATTTTCTGCATCACCTTCTCTTCATCTCTTGCTGCTGAATCTCCAGCTGCATCTGCTGCTGCTGCATCTCCTGCTGCATCTCATGCTGCATCTCATGCTACTACATCCCCTGCTGCTGCATCTCCTGCTGCATCTCCTGCTGCTGCATCTCATACTACTACCTCCTCTGCTGGTGCATATCTTGCTGCATCTCCTGCTACATATACTTCTGCTTCATCTCCTAATGCATCTCCTTTTGCTGCATCTCCTGCTGCTCAATATCCTGCTTCATCTTGGGCTGCTACATATACTGCTTCTGCATCTCCTCCTGCTACATCTCCTGTTACATCATCTGCTGCTTCATCTCCTCCTGCTGCATCTGCTGCTGCATCCTTTTCTGCTACGTCTCCTGCTGCATCTTTTACTGCTGAAGCTCATGATCCCGCATCTGCTGATGTGGCAATTCCTGATGCTTCATTTCCTGCTATATTTCTTCATTTAACATCTCCTGCTACTGCCTCTCCTGTTGCTACATCTCCTACTGAATCTACATCTTCTACTGCATCAGCTACGGCATCTCTTTCTGCTGAATCTCCCATTCATCTCGTTCTGCATTGCTGATACAGCTGCTGCTGCATCTCCTGCTGCTTTACAAACTACTGCTGCATATCCTGCTGCTGCATATCTGGATTCAGCATATCCTATTGCATCTGCTGATGTTGCTTCTCTTGCTGCTTCATTTTCTGCTGCATCACCTGCTGCTGCACTTCCTACTGCATCTCCTGGTGCTGCGTCTCTTGATGCTGCATTCCCTTCAGCATCTCCTGCTTCTGCATCTTCTGCAGAATCTCCTGTTCCTGCTTCTCCTGCTGAATCTGCATCTCCTGCTGCATCTGCTGTTGCATCTCCTGCTGCTTTATAAACTACTGCTGCATCTGCTGCATCTCCAGCTGCATCATCTCTTCTACATCTCCTGCTGCTGTATCTCCAGCTGTTGTATCTCCTGTTGCATCTCCTGCTGCTGCATCTCCTGCTACTGCATATACTGCTGCTGCATCTCTTGATAAATGTGGTGCTGCATCTGCTACTGCATCTGCTACTACTCCATCTAATACTGCTGCATCTGCTGCTGAATCCTCGACTTCTGTACCTCCTGCTCTTGCCTATCCTGTTGCATCTCCTGCTGCTGCAAATGCTGCTGCATACCGTTCTTTTGCATCGTCTGCTGCATCTCCTGCGGCTGCATCTCCTAAAGTATCTCCTGCTGCTGCATCTCTTGCTGCATCTCCTCCTGCTGCATCAGCTGCATCTGCTGCTGCATCTCCTCCTGCATTTCTTGATACTGCATCTCATACTGTTGCATATCCTGCACCTGGATCTCCTGCAACTGCATATCCTGCTACATCTCCTTCTTCATCTCCTGCTGCTGTAATTCCTCCTGATGAATCTCCCCCTGCTGTATCTCCTTCTTCATCTTCTGCTGCTTCATCAGCTGCATCTGCTGCTGCATCTGCTGCTGATTCATCTACTGCTGCACATCCTGCTGCTGTATCTCCTGCTTCTGCATCTCCTGTTAAATATACTGCTGAATCGTCCGATGAATATGCATCTCCCACTGCAATTCTTACTGCTGCATCTCCGGCTGCACATCCTGATGCTTACCTGCCTCGGATACATCTTCTGTTGCTTCATTCACACTGCTGAATCTTCTGCTTCTTCATATCATGCTGCATCTCCTACTGCATCTCCTTCTTCTGCATCTCCTGCTGAATATGCATCTCCTGCTGAACACCCTCCTGCTGAATCTCCTGCTGTGTATCATGATGCTGCACTTCTTGCTGCTGCAATTCCTGCTGCATCTGCTGATGCATTTGCTGCTGCAGCTCCTGATGCACCTCCTGCTGCATCTGCTGCTGCAGCTCCTGCTTCTACATCTCCAGCTGCATCTCGTCCTGCTGCATCTCCTGCTACATCACTTTGTCCTGCCTCTCCTGCTGCATCTTTTTCTTCTGCATCTCATGCTGCTGAATCTCTTGCACCTGCATCTCCTCTATCTGCATCTCCTGCTGCATCTTCTGCTTCTGCACATCATGCTTTATCTCCTGTTACATCTCTTTCTGCCGCATCTCCTTCTGCATTTCCTGCTGCTGCATCTCCTGCTGAATCCCTTGCTTTTGCAATTCCCAGTGATTCATGTCCTGTTGCTTCCCCTGCTGCAAATGCTGCTGCATCCCCTGCTACTGCATCTCCTGTTGCATATCTTGCTGCAACATATGATTGCTGGATCTCCTAATGTATCTCCTGCTGCATCTGCTGCTGCAGCAACTTCTCCTGTTGCATCTCCTCCTGCTACATCTCCTGCTGCATGTCCTGCTTCTGCATTTGCTGAATCATCTCCTGCTGCATCTCCTAATGCATCTCCAGCTTAACCTCTCCTATGAAGGTGCTTTAGGAAAAGTGACTAACACCTGAAGGGAAGATGCTAGCATGGAATTCTGCAGCTTCTGAATGTCTTCTTTTAGATTGCTTTTTCTGTAAAGCAAGACTTATAGACCTTTCCATCTAGGCTTCTTTACTGCAACATCAGAATGGTTATTAAAATGCCACTTCAAACTTGTTCAGACCAAGAACAGCAGGGAAGCTGCTACGATCAAATGCTGGCTCTCGTTAGAGTCTTCTGTGGAAGCTCTTTCACTGCAAGCTGCAAAGCACGACTAGTTGACCGTTTTAGTATAGTGTACTGAATTGTGACTTAACTGTGCCTATTATAGCGATTTAGGAAAAGTGAGTAAATCCTGAAGGGAAGAAGCTGGCAAGGAATGCTGCTGCTTCGGAATGTCTTCTCTTAGAGCGCTTTTTCTATAAAGCAAGACTTGTAGAGCTTTCAGTGTAGACTTGTGTACTGTAACATCAGAATGACTATTAAAGCGTCACTTCAAAATTTAAAATCGTTCAGCACACTCACCTCAGGGAAACATGCTACAATTAAATGCTGGCTCTCGTAAGGGACTTTTGTGGAGAGATTTCACTGCAAGCAGCAAAGCTCGGCTAAAGGACCGTTTTAGTGTAGGATACTGAATAGTGACTTAACTGCGTCTATTAATCCGCTTTAGGAAAATTGAATTACGCCCGCAGGGAAGATGCTAGCATGGGATGCTGGTACTTCTGAATGTCCTCCCTTAGAGCGTTTTTACTGCAAAGCAAGACTTGTAGAAATTTCAGTCTAGGCTTGTGCACTGTAACATCAGAATTGCTATTAAAGCGTCGCTTCAATATTTAAAATCGTTCAGAACAAGTAGGGCAGGGAAGCTGCTGCCATCAAATGCTGGCTTTAGTTTGAGTCTTCCTTGGAAGCGCTTTCACTGCAAGCGGCTAAGCAAGACTTATGGACCGTTTTTGTGTAGGGTACTGAATTGTGACTTTTCTTCGCATATGAAGGCAAAGGGAAGATGCTAGCATGGAATGATGCAGTTCTGAAAGTGTTCCCTTAGAGTGCTTTCACTGCCAATCAAGACTTGTAGAAATTTCAGTCTAGGCTTGTGTCCTGTAACATCAGAACGGCTATTAAAGCATCCCTTCAAAATTTCAAATAGTTCAGAACAAGTATCTCAGAGAAGCTGCTACGATCAAATACTGGCTCTCGTCAGAGTCTTCTTTGGAAGCGCTTTCACTGCAAGCTGCGAAGCACGGCTAACAGAACGTTTAGTATAGATTAGGGAATTGTGACTTAACTGTGCCTATGAAGGCTCTTTAGGAAGGGTGAGTAATTCCTGCCTGGAAGATGCTAGCATGGAATGCTGCTGTTGCTGAATCTTTTCTCTTACAGCTCTTTTACTGCAAAGCAATACGTGTAGAACTTTCAGTCTAGTCTTGTGTTCTGTAACATCAGAATGACTATTAAAGTGTCACTTCAAAATTTAAGAGCCTACAGCATCTCCTGCTGCATCTCCAGCTGGTGCATCTGCTGCTGCATCTCCTGCGATTGCATATTCAGTACCATCTCCTACTGCATCTAGTGATGAATATGCATTTGCTGCTGCATCTCCTGCTGCATCTGCTACAGCATACCCTGCTGCATCCAGTTTTCCATCACCCGCAGCTGCATACCCTGCTTCTGCATCTCTTCCTGCAGCATCTCCGCCTGCTGCATCTCGTTCTTCTTCATCTCATGATACTGCACCTGCTGCTGCTGCATCTCCTGCTTCTGCATCTCTTGCCACTGCATCTGCTTCTGCATCCCCGTTTGCTGCATCTCATACTGCATCTGCTGCTGCTGTATCTCCTTCTGCTGCATCTTCTTCTGCTGCAATTTCTGCTGCATCTGCTGCTGCATCTCTTACTCCTGCATGTGCTGCTGCATCTCTGCTGCTTCTCCTGATGCATCTCCAATTGCATCTGGTTCTGCGTCTCCTGCTGCGTCATCTCCTACTGTATCTACTTCTGCATTTCCTCCTGTATCTCCTGCTGCTGAATCTCCCATTGTATCTACTTCTTCAGATACTCCTGCATCTCCTGCATCTCCTGCTGCTGCTGCATCTCCTGTTTCTACATCTCTTGCTGCATCTGGGGCTGCTGTATCTCCTCCACCTGAATCTTCTGTTAGTTCTGCTGCTGCATCACTTGCTGAATCTCTTGCTGCATCTCCTTTTGAATTTGCTGCTGCTGCATCACCTCCTACTACATCTGCTGCAGTATTTCCTGCTGCTGCATATCCTGCTTCTTCATATCATGCCACATTTCCTGCTGCTGCATCTCCTGCTTCTGTTTCTGCTGATGCATCTCCTGCTACTGCATATCCTGCTTCTGCATCTCTTTCTGGTGCATCTCCTGTGCAATCTCTAGCTACTGTATCTCCTACTGATTCCACATCTCTTCTTTCATTAGCTGCTGCATCTCCTGCTGTTGCATCCACTTCTGCATCTCCTTCTGCTGCCTCTCCATCCTACATCTCCTCGTGCTTCATCTCCTGCTGCATCTTCTGCTGCCTCTCCTAGTGCTGCATCTCCTGCTGCATCTCCTACTGCTGCATCTCATGGTGGATCTCCTCTTGCTAAATCTACTACTGCATTTCCTGCTGCATCTCGTGCTGCTTCATCTCCTGCTGCCTTTACTGCTGATGCATATCCTGCTGGTGCATTTCCTGATGCATCTCTTGTAGCTGCCTCTTTTTCTGCATATCCTCCTGCATCTCTTCCTGATGCATCTCCTGTTGAATCTCCTTCTACTGCATCTGCAGCATATGCTGCTGCATCTGGTGCTGCTTCACCTCCTGCTGCATCTTCTGCTACTGCATCTCCTTCTCAATCTGAATCTCCTCTTTCCTCTGCTGCATGCATCTCCTGCTGATGCATCTCCTGCTGCTACATCTGCTGCAGCATCTACTGCAATATCTCCTTTTGCTGCATCTCCTTATGCATCTCCATCTTCTGTACCTCTTGCAGTATCCCCTGCTGCATATCCTGCTTCTGTGTCTTCTCCTGCATTTCCTGCTTCTTGCATCTTCTCTTACTGTGTCTGCTGCTGCACCTCGTGATGCATCTCTTGTAGATGCGTCTCCTGCTTCTGCATCTCCTTCTGCTGCATCTCCTGTGGCAGTATCTCCAGCTTATGCATCTACTATTGAATCTGCATCTCCTCTTTCATCTGTTGTTGCATCTCCTGCTGCTGTATATCATGGTGCATAACCTCTTGCTACATCTCTGGCTGCGTCTCCTACTGTATGGAGGGTCCCATCTGTAGGCCAGACCCGCTCCATAGGGAGGTCTGCTGCTTGCCGGGAGCATCAGTGAGGGAAGTTACTAGAAAGCTCCCTTCCCTGGTCAAAGATACAGACTATTACCCACTCTTAGTTTTTCAAATTGGTAATGAAGAAATAGAATGTAGAAGGCCTAAAGCCATTAAAAGGGACTTCAAGGCACTTGGGAGAATGATCGAGGGCTTGGGGGCACAGGTAATATTCAACTCCATCCCAATACTAAGGAATCAGGAGCATGAAATGAGGAATAAGAAACTGGTTAATGAATGGCTTAGGGACTGGTGTGAGAAGAGGGGCTTTGGGTTCTTTAATCATGGGGAGGCCCACACACCCCCATGCTTTCTTATCAGGGATGGGACATGCCTGTCTGCTAGGGGGACAAAAGCCTTCACCAAAAACCTAGTTAAGCTCATAAATCGAGCTTTAAACTAGATGTGAGGGGGGAGGGGATGGAGGCCAGGCAGGATGGGAGTGAGCCTGGAGGTGAGACTTTAATGGCAAAGGGGTGGTGTGCTGGCGATGCCTGCCAGTCTATCTCCAGATATAGGCTGGGAGTATAATACAGCAGAAAGGAAGCAGTCCCGGAGGTTCCTGGAGTGTGTGGGAGACAACTTCCTCACACAGCTGGTGAGCGAACCGACAAGGGACGGTGCCCTCCTGGACCTGCTGGTGGTGAACAGAGAAGGACTGGTGGAGGATGTGAAGGTTGGAGGAGGCTTGGGGCAAAGCGATCATGAGATGATAGAGTTCTCAGTGCAAGGTAAGATGAAGAAGGAGGTTAGCAGAACAGTCGCCCTCAACTTTCAGAGAGCAGACTTTGGGCTGTTCAGAAGGCTGGTCGGAAAAGTCTCATGGGAAGCACTCCTTGAAGGCAAAGGTGCGCATGAGGGCTGGGCGCTCTTCAAGAAGGAACTCCTAGCAGCTCAGGAGATAGCCGTCCCCAAGTTGCGGAAAAGTAGCCGGAGGGGTAAGAAACCAGCATGGTTGAGTAGGGAGGTCCTAAGAGACATCAATAGGAAGAGGAGGGTCTACAACCTCTGGAGGAAGGGGCAGGCATCCTGGGTGGACTATAGGGAGGAAGTGAGAATGTGCAGGGAAAAAATCAGGAGGGCTAAGGCCCAACTAGAAATGCGATTGGCCAAGACTGTGAAAGACAACAAAAAGTCTTTCTACAAGTACATCAACAGCAAAAGGAGGGCTAGGGAGAATCTCCAGTCCCTAGTAGATGCAGAGGGAACAACAGTAACAGGGGACAAAGACAAGGCTGAAGTGCTCAATGCCTACTTTGCCTCAGTTTTTAACAGTAAGGAAAATTGTTCCTTCTGTGCACAACCCCAAGGGTTGGAAGAGAAGTATGAGATTCCCAAGGTCCAAGAGGAGGTGGTTAGAGACTTGCTTGCCCAGCTAGATGCCCACAAGTCTATGGGGCCGGATGGAGTCCACCCAAGAGTTTTGAGGGAACTGGCGGATGTGCTGGCCAAACCCCTTTCCATCATCTTCCAACATCTTCCTGGATGACTGGGGAGGTTCCGCTGGACTGGAGGCTGGCTGATGTCGTGCCCATCTATAAGAAGGGGCGCAGGGAGGATCCGGGGAACTACAGGCCTGTCAGCCTGACCTCGGTACCGGGGAAAGTCATGGAGTGGGTGATCTTGAGTGCGGTCAAGAAGCACTTGCAAGAGAACCGGGTGATCAGGCCCAGTCAACACGGGTTCATGAAAGGCAGGTCTTGCCAGACTAATCTGATCACCTTCTATGACCGAGTAACTAAACTCTTGGACGAGGGAAAGGCTGTGGATGTGGTCTTCCTGGACTTCAGTAAAGCCTTTGATACAGTTTCTCACAGCATTCTGCTTCGGAAACTGTCGGCCTCTGGCCTAGACGGGTGCACACTCTCCTGGGTGAAAAACTGGTTGGATGACCGGGCCCAGAGGGTGTTGGTAAACGGAGTTAAATCCAGCTGGAGGCCAGTGACAAGTGGGGTTCCCCAGGGCTCAGTCCTGGGTCCAGTCCTGTTTAATGTCTTTATCAACGACCTGGATGAAGGCATTGAGTCCTCCCTTAGCAAGTTTGCAGATGACATCAAGCTGTGTGGACGTGTTGATCTGCTGGAGGGTCGGGAGGCTCTGCAAAGGGACCTGAACAGGCTGGACTGCTGGGCTGAGACCAACGGCATGAGGTTTAACAAGGCCAAATGCCGGGTCCTGCACTTGGGGCACAACAACCCTAAGCAGAGGTACAGACTTGGAGAAACCTGGCTGGAAAGCTGCCAGGAGGAGAAGGACCTGGGGGTGCTGGTTGACAGCCAACTGAACATGAGCCACTAATATGCCCAGGTGGCCAAAAAGGCCAATGGCATCTTGGCCTGCATCAGAAATGGTGTAACCAGCAGGTCCAGGGAGGTTCTTCTCCCTCTGTACTCGGCACCGGTGAGACCGAACCTCGAGTACTGTGTTCAGTTCTGGGCCCCTCACCACAAGAAGGATGTTGTGGCTCTGGAGCGAGTCCAGAGAAGAGCAATGAAGCTGGTGAAGGGGCTGGAGAAAAAAATCTTATGAGGAGCGACTGCGAGAGCTGGGATTGTTTAGCCTAGAGAAGAGGAGGCTGAGGGGAGACCTTATTACTCTCTACAACTACCTGAAGGGAGGTTGTGGAGAGGAGGGTGCTGGCCTCTTCTCCCAAGTGACAGGGGACAGGATGAGAGGGAATGGCCTCAAGCTCCGCCAGGGGAGATTTAGGCTTGAGATTATGAAAAAATTCTTCACGGAGAGGGTAGTTAGGCATTGGAACGGTCTGCCAAGGGAGGTGGTTGAGTCGCCATCCCTGGAGGTGTTTAAGGTGAGGGTGGATGAGGTACTTAGGAGCATGATTTAGGGATTGGTGGGAATGGTTGGACTCGACGATCCGATGGGTCTCTTCCAACCTGGTTATTCTGTGATTCTGTTATTCTGTGATCTGGAGATGCACGAGGACATGCAGCAGTAGGAAATGCAGCAGCAGTAGATGCAACAGTAGGTGAATCTACAGCAGATACAGCAAAATATGCAGGAGATTCAGCAGCAGGATATGCAGCAGCAGGAGATTCAGCAAGGTATGCAGTAGCAGGAGATACATCAGCAGGAGATGTGGAATGAGATGCAGAGGCAGTAGATGCAGCAGCAGATGCAACAGGAGATGCAGCACCAGCAGATGCAGCAGCAGGATATGAAGCATCAGATGCAGGAGCAGGAGATGCAGCAGCAGGAAATGCAGCAATAGTAGATGCAGCAATAGTTGCAGCAGTACATGAAGCAGCAAGAGATGCAGCAGAATAAGATATAGCAGCAGAAAATGCATCAGAAAATGCAGCAGCTGATGCAGCCGCAGGAGATACAGCAGCAGCAGATGCAGCTGGAAATGCAGCAGCAGTAGATGCAGCAGGGTTTGCAGCAGCAGGAGATGCAGAAGCAGGAGATCCAGCAAGAAAGCACCATCATAAGATGAATCCGCAGATGTATCAGAAGGATATGCAGCAGGTGATGGAGCAGCAAGAGTTGCAGCAGCAGGTGAAGCAGTATCAGGAGATGCAGAGAAGAAGATGCAGAGAATGAGATGCAGCAGAAGGAGATGCAGCAGGAGGTGAAGCCACAGTAGATACAGCAAGAGATATAGCAGCAGCTGCTGCAGCAGCAGGATATGTAGCAGGAGATGCAGCAGCAGTAGATGTAGCAGCAAGTGCTGCAGATGCAGCAGTAGTTGATTCAGCAGGAGATGCAACAGGAAGAGATGCTTAAGGAGATCTATCAGGAGAAGATACACCAGCAGGAGACGCAGCCACAATAGATGCAGCAGGAGATGCAGCAGCAGGAGATGTAGCACCAGAATATGCAGCAGGAGACAGAGCAAGAGGAGATGTACCTTGAGATGCAGCAGCAGGAGTTGCAGCTGGAGATGTAGAAGCAGACGAAGCAGCAGTAGATGCAGCAGCAAGATATGCATCAGAAGGAGATAAAGCAGGAGATTCATAAGGAGGAGATTAAGCTACAGGAGGTGCAGTAGTAGGAGATGCAGCATCAGGAGATGCAGCCGCAGTACGTGCTGCAGCAGATTCAGAAGTAGATTTAGTAAGAGTTGCAGTGGCAGCAGATTCATAAGCAAAAGATATAGCACCAGGAGATGCAGCAGCAGGAAATTCAGTAGGAGATGCAGCAGCAGGAGAAACAGCAGGTAATGCAGCAGCAGAAGATGAAGTAGAGTATGAAGGAGCAGTAGATGCAGCAGGGTATGCAACAGCAGCAGATGGAGCATCAGGTGATGCAGGAGGACATCAAAAATCACAAGGAGAAGCAACAGGAGATGCAGCAGTAGATTAATCTACAGCAGATGCACCAAAAGATGCAGGAGATGCAGCAGCAGGAGATGCAGCTGGAGATGCAGCAGCCGTAGATTGAGCAAGATATACTGAAGCAGGAGATACATCAGCGGGAGATGTGGCATGAGAGGCAGAAGAAGGAGATCTTGCAGCAGATGCAGTAGCATATGCAGCACCAGCAGATGCAGCAGCAGGAGATGAAGCAGGACCTTCAGCAGCAGAGGATGCAGCAGTCAGAGATGCAGGAGGTTATGCATCAGCAGGAGATTCAGCAGCAGAAGATTCATCAGGAGATGCAGGAGCAGGAGATGCAGCAGGAATTCAGGAGGGGATTCAGTAGCAGGTGATGCTGCAGCAGATGCAGCAGCAGTAGATGCAACAGTCGGAGATGCAGTAGGAGATGCAGCAGCAGGACTTGGAGTAGCAGGAGATGCATCTGGAATGTAGAAGGGATTCACTAGCAGATGACACAGCACGAGATGCAGTAGGAGATTCAGCAGCAGGAGATGCAGCAGGAGATGAGGCAGATGGAGCTGCAGCTTCAGGAGATGCAGGAGGAGATGCAGCCGCAACAGATGCAGGAGCGTATTCACCAGCAGATGCAGTAGGAGTTGCAGCAGCAGGAGATGAAGTAGCAGGAGATGCAGCAGCAGGATATGAAGCAGGAGATGAAGCAAGAGCTTTAGCAGGAGTTACAGCAGCAGAAGATTCATGAGCAGGAGATGAAGAAGCAGGAGATGAAGCAACAGGAGATTAAGACTCAGCAGATGCCGCAACAGATACGGAAGCACATTCAGCAGGAGATGCAGCAGCAGTAGATGCAGCAGTGTTTGCAGCAGCAGCCGATGGAGCATCAGGTGATGCAGGAGGACATCAATAATCAGGTGAAGCAGCAGGAGATGCAGCAGTAGATTAATCTACAGCAGATGCACCAAAAGATGCAGGAGATGCAGCAGCAGTAGATTGAGAAAGATATACAGAAGCGGGAGATGTGGCATGAGAGGCAGAAGAAGGATATCCTGCAGCAGATGTAGTAGCATATGCAGCACCAGCAGATGCAGCAGCAGGAAATGAAGCAGCAGATGCAGGAGCAGGAGATTCATCAGGAGATGCAGGAGCAGGAGATGTAGCAGGAGATGAGGCAGATGGAGCTGCAGCATCAGGAGATGCAGCAGGCCGAGATGCAGAAGGAGATGCAGCTGGAGATGCAGTAGTAGGAGCTGAAGCAGTATATGAAGCAGCAGCAGATGCAGCAGAAAATACTGCAGATGCAGCAGTAGGAGATTCAATAGGAGATGCAGCAGTAGACGATGCAGAAGCAAGAAATGCAGCAGAGGAGATTACACAGGAGATGCAGCCGCAGCAGATGCAGGAGCATATTCACCAGCAGATTCAGTAGGAGTTGCAGCAGCAGGAGATGAACCAGCAGGAGATGCAGCAGCAGAAGATGCAGAAGCAGATTCAGTAGGAGATGCAGTAGGAATAGAATCTTCAGCAGATGCAGCAGCATGAGATGCAGCAGAAGGAGGCAGTGCAGGATATGTAGCAGGAGGAGTTGTAGAAGGAGATACAGCAGCAGGGGATGAAGCAGCAGTACAAGCAGCAGCTGTAGAAGCAGCAGCAGATTAAGAAGGAAATGCTGTGGCTGCATCTGCTGCTGCATCTGTTGCTGTATCTACAACTGCTGCAAATCCTGTTGCATCTCCTCCTGCTGCATCTGTTTCTTTAACAATTTTCCTGCTTCCCCTGCTGCATCTCTTTCTTCTGCATCTCATGTTGCATCACCTGCACCTGCATCTCCTTCAGCTGCATCTCCTGCTACATCTCCTGCTGCATCTACTTCTGCTGCATCTCCTGCTTCACGTCATGCTGCTGCATCTCCTGCTGCTGCAATTCCTGCTGCTGAATCTCCTGTTGCTGCATCTTCTGTTTATTTATATCTTCCTGATTTTTTGTTGCTGCATCTCCTGCTGCAGGTCCTGCTGCAGCATCTCCTGTTACATCTCCTAGTGCTGCCTCTACTTCTGAATCTCCTCTTTCATCTCCTGTTGCAGCATCTCCAGCTGCCTCTCTTCCTGCTGAATCTCCATTTGCAGTTCCTACTTCTGCATCTCCTGCTGCATCTCATCCTACTGCACCTCTGGCAGCATCTCCTGATGCATCTCCTGCGGCTTCATCCCCTGAAGCTGCATATTCAGCTACATATCCTGCTGCGGTATCCTCTGCTGCTGCATCTCCTGCTGCTGCATCTCCAGCTGCATCATCTCTTCTACATCTCCTGCATCAGAATCTCCTGCTACTATATCTCCTGCTGCACCTACTGCTGCATCTCCTGATTTGGCATCTGCTACTGCATCTCCTCCTGCTGCATCTCCTGCTGAATCTACTGATTCATCTGCTGCTGCATTTCCTGCTGCATGTTCTTCTGCTGCATCTCCCACTGCTTCGTGTGCTTTTGCATCTCCTGATTCACCTCCTGCTGCTGCATTACCTGCTTCATCTCCTCCTGCGTCATATCATGCTGCATCATGCAGATGCAGCGGCAGCAGATGCAGCAGTAGATTCAGCACAAGACACAGTAGCAGGAGATGCAGCAGCTGGAGATGAAGCAGAAGATGCAGCAGCAGAAGACGTTGTAGTAGATGCAGCAGAAGCAGATGCAGCAGGAGATAGAGAGACACTGCAGCAGAAGATGCAGCAGGGTAGGCATATTCAGCAGGAGATGGAGCAGAAGATGCAGTAGCAGCAGATGCAGCAGGAGATGCCACAGCAGATGTAGCAGGAGGAGATGCTGCAGGAGATGACTATTCAGAAAGAGATGCATCAGGAGATGTAGCAGCATGAGATGCCGCAGGAGATTCAGGAGGAGATTCAGCAGCAGGAGATGCAAGAGCAGGAGATGCCATCGCAACAAATGCAGCACCAGATTCAGCAGGAAATGAAGACTCAGTAGGTGCAGCAGCAGATGCAGCAGCATATGCAGTACGACACAAAGCAAAAGGAGATGCAGAAGTAGATGTAGCAGCAGGATATGCAGGAGCATGAGATGCAGCAGAAGGAGATGCAGGAGCAGCAGGTGCAGCAGCAGATGCAGCAGCAGACGATAGAGCAGGAGAAGATGCAGCATAAGGATATGCATGAGGAGATTCCACAGGAGCTTCAGCATGTGATGCAGGATCACGAAATGCAGAAGCAAGAGATGCAGCAGTAGGAGATGCAATAGGAGATGCAGAAGCAGGAGGTGCAGCAGTAAATTCAGCAGGAAATGCAGCAGGAGGAGATACAACAAGAGGAGATCTAGCAGAAAGAGATGGAGCAGGAGATGCAGCAGGCGATAGAGCAGCAAGAAATGCAGTAGAGATGCAGCCATAGGAGACACAGCAGGATATACATCAGCAGAAGTTGCAGCAGCAGAAGATGAAGCATGAACAGAAGCAGCAGATAATGCAGGTGCTGCAGCAGCAGCAGATATAGAAGGAGATTCAGCAGGAAATGCATCAGATATATGCAGCAGCAGATGCAGCAGGAGGAGATGCAGCAGGAGATGTAGCAGAAAGAGATGCAGCATCAGATTCATCAGCAGGAGATGCAGCAGCAGGACTTGTAGTAGGAGATGCATCAGTATATGAATCAGAAGAAGGTGTAGCAGCAAATGCAGGAGACGCAGAAGCAGATGCTGCAACAGATGCAGCAGGAGGAGACAGCAGGAGGTGATGCACAGGTAATACAGCAGCAGAAGATGCAGAAGCAGGAGATGCAAAAAGAGATTCAGCAGCAGGAGATGGAGCAGCAGGAAATGCAGCAGTATATACAGAAGCAGGTTATGCAGCAACAGGAAATACAGCAGAAGATACAGCAGGCATTGCAGCAGCAGGTGATACAGCAGCAGATGGAGCAGCAGGAGATGCTGCAGCAGATGTTTCAGGAAGTGATACAGCAGCAGGAGACGTAGCAGGAAGTCATGCAGCAAGAGATGCATCATAAGAAATGAAGCAGGAAATGCAGCAGGAGGCTCATTAGCAGGAGATGCAGCAGGAGATTCATGAAGAGATTTATTAGCAGGAGATTTAGCACAAAGAAATGCAGCAGTAGGAGAGGCAGCAGGAGATGCAGCAACATGAGATGCAGCAGCAGATGCAGCAGCAAATTAAGTACCAGCAGATGAGGCAGAGGGAGATGCAGCAGCAGGAAATGCAGCAGTAGATACAGAAGACAGAGATGCAGCAGGAGGAGATGCAGCAGGAGGAGATGCACCAGGGGATACAGCAGCAGGGGGTGCATCAGCAGGAGGTGCAACAGGAATGCTGCAGGGGATTCAGTAGCAGGTGATGCAGCAGCAGATGCAGCAGAAGTAAATTCAGCAGCAGTAGATGTAGCAGGACATGAAACAGAAGATGCAGCAGCAGTAAATTCAGCAGCAGGAGATGTAGCAGGACATGCAGCAGCAGATCAGGAGATGAAGCAGCAGGAGAAGCAGCAAAAGGAGATTCAGCAGGAGATGCATCAGGAGATGGATCAGCAGGAGATGAAGAAGCAGGAGATGTTACAGGATATTCAGCCGATGATGATGCAGAAGGAGGAGATGCAGCAGCAGGAGATGCAGAGTAGTAGATGAAGAAAAGAAGATGCAGCAGTAGGAAATATAGCAGGAGATTCAGCTGCAGTAAATGCAGCAAGAGAGAAAGCAGCCACAGATGCAGCATGAGATGCAGCAGCAGAGGATGCAGCAGCAGATGCAGCAGCAGGAGATGCAGCAGCAGGAGCTCTATCAGGAGATGCAGCAGTAGATGAAGCAGCAGCAGATACAGCAGGAGATTCAGCAGATGCAGCAGTAGTAGATTCAGAAAGAGCTGCAGCAGGAAATGCAGATGAATATGCAGCAGCAGGAGATACAGCAGGAGATGCATCTGCAGGTGATGCAGAAGGAGATGCAGCAGGAGATGCAGAACGAGATGAAGCAGCAGGATATGCAGGAGAAGGAGATGACGCAGGAGATACTTCAATAGAAGGTGCAACATGAGATACAGCAGATAGAGATGCAGCAGCAGACAAAGCAGAAGGAGATGCAGAAACAGGAGATGCAGCAGCAGGAAAGGAAGCTTCAGGAGATTCATTACGAGATGCAGTATCAGGAGATGCAGCAGCAGGATATATAGCAGCAGGAGATGCAGCATGAATGCAGCAGGATGAGAGAAGCAGCAGGGGATGCATCAGGAGATGCACAAGCAGTAGATTGAGCAAGAGATGCCGTAGCAGGAGATGCAGAAGGAGATGCAGCAGAAGGAGATGCAGCCGCAGGAGATGCAGCAGGAGGAGATTCAGCAGGAGATTCAGCAGGAGATTCAGCAGGAGATTCAGCAGGAGGAGATGCATAAGAGATGCAACAGCAATTGATGAAGTAGGAGATGCTGGAGCCAGAGATGCAGAAGTAGATTCATCAGCAGGGGATGCAGCAAAACGTACATCAGCAGGAGACACAGCAGCAGGATATGAGGCAGGAAATGCACCAGCAGGAAATGCTTCAGGAGATTAAGCAGGAGATGCAGCAGCAGGAGATGAGTCAGGGGTTGCAGCAGTAGGTGAAGCAACACCAGACGAAGCAGCATATGCTGCCGATGCAGCAGTAGGGGATGCAGCAGGTGATGACACAGGAAGACATGGAGCAGGAGATGTATCAGTAGCAGATGCACCAGCAGAGGCAGCAGCAGTAGATGCAGCAGGAGATATAGAAATATATGAGGCAGCAGGAGATGTAGTAGGAGATGCAGCAGTAGATGAAGTAGCAGTAGATGCAGCAGCAGTTGCAGCAGGAAATGCAGCAGGAGAAGCAGCAGGAGATGCAGCAGCAGGCGGTGCAGCAGCAAATGCATTCAGCAAGATATGCAGTAGGAGATGCCACAGCCAGAGATTCAGTAGCAGGAGATTCAGCAGCAGATGTAGCAGGATATGGATCATCAGTAGATGCATCCTCAGATGCATCAGCAGAGCATGTAGGAGGAGATACAGCAGCAGGAGATGCAGCAGCAGATGCAATAGGTGATGTAGAATCACCAGAAGCAGCAGGACATGCAACAGTAGATGCAGCAGCATGAGGGGCAGCAGCAGAAGATGCAGCAGAAGATGCATATTCAGCAGGTGATGCACCAGATTATGCAGCAGGAGATGCATCAGAAGGAAATGCAGCAGGAGATGCAGCAGGATGAGATGCAGCAGCAGATTAAGGAGATGCAGTAGCCAGAAATGCAGCAGAAGATGCAGCAAGAGGAGATGCAGCAGGAGATGCAGTAGCAGGATATATATGAGCAGCTGCAGAGGCAGCAGATGCAACAGCTATAGATGCAGCAGCAGATGCATCAGGAGATGCAGATTCAGTAGGAGATGTAGCAGCAGAAGATGCTGCTGCAGATGATGCAGCAGGAGATGCCACAGAAGGAGATGCAGCAGGAGATGCAGCAGAATGTAATGCAGCAAGATATGCTGAAGGAGAAGATGCAGCAGGTAATGCAGCAGCAGGGGATGCAGTAGGATTTGCAGAAGAGATGCAGCAGCAGGAGATGCAGCAGCTTGAGATGCAGCAGGGGATGCATATAAAGCAGGATATGCATCAGAAGATGTAGCAGGAGATGCAGAAGCAGGAGATTTAGCAGGAGATGCAGCAGTAGATGAAATAGCAGCATATGCAGAAGCAGGTGCACCAGATGGAGCAGAAAGAGATGCAGCAGGGAATGAAGCAGCAGATGCAACAGGAAATGGAGCATCAGGAGATGCATCCGCAGATGCCTGAGCAGAGGATGCATCAGGAGATGTAGCAGCAGGAGATACAGAAGCAGGAGATGCAGCAGCAGATGAAGCAGCAGAAGATACAGATGCAGGAGATGAAGCAGCATATGCAGCAGCAGGAGATACAGGAGGACATCAAGTAGCAGAAGATGCATCAGCAGGAATTTTATCTGGAGATGCAGCAGTACATGAAGCATTTCCTGCTGATGCATCTCCTGCTGCATATCCTGCTGATGCATCTCCTGCTAAATCAGCTCTTGCTGATGCATCTTTTGCTGCATCTCCTGCTACTGCATCTCCTGCTGCTGAATCTCCTGCTGCGGCAATTCCTACTGCATCTCATGCTGCTGCAATTCCTGCAGCATCTCCTGATATATCTCCTACTTCTGCATCTCCGGCTGCTGGATTTCCAGCTGCCTCTCCTGCTGCTATATCTTCTGCTTCATCTGATGCTGCTGCATCTCCAGCTGCATCTCCTGCTGCTGCACCTCAAGCTGCTGCACCTTACTTTCTGCATCACCTTCTCTTCATCTCTTGCTGCTGAATCTCCTGCTGCATCTCCTGCTGCATATACTTCTGCTTCATCTCCTAATGCATCTCCTGCTGCTGCATCTCCCGCTGTTCAATATCCTGCTTCATCTTGGCCTGCTACATATACTTCTTCTGCATCTTCTGCTGCTGCATCTCATACTGCTGCATCTCCTGTTACATCATCTGCTGCTGCATCTCCTGTTACATCATCTGCTGCTGCATCTCCTCCTGCTGCATCTGCTGCTGCATCCACTTCTGCTATGTCTCCTGCTGCATCTCTGCTGATGCTCATGATCCTACATCTTCTGCTGTGGCAATTCCTGGTGCTTCATTTCCTGCTGCATTTCTTCCTTTTACATCTTCTGCTGCTGCATCTGCTGCAGTATCTCCTGTTGCTACATCACCTGCTGAATCTACATCTTCTGCTGCATCTGCTGCGGCATCTCTTTCTGCTGAATCTCCGATTCATCTCCTGCTGCATTGCTGATGCAGCTGCTGCGGGTGCATCTCCTACTGCTATATAAAATACTGCTGCATATCCGGATTCAGCTGCATATCCCAGTGCTGCATCCTACTGCATCTCCCAGTGCTGCATCTCTTGATGCTGCATTCCCTTCAGCATCTCCTGCTTCTGCATCTTCTGCAGAATCTCCTGTTCCTGCTTCTCCTGCTGAATCTGCATCTCCTGCTGCATCTGCTGTTGCATCTCCTGCTGCTTTATAAACTACTGCTGCATCTGCTGCATCTCCAGCTGCATCATCTCTTCTACATCTCCTACTGCAAAATCTCCTGCTGCCATATATCTTGCTGCACCTACTGCTGCATCTCCTGCTGCATCAATTCCTACATCTCCTGCTGCTATATCTCCAGCTGTTGCATCTCCTGTTGCATCTCCTGCTGCTGCATCTCTTGATAAATGTGGTGCTGCATCTGCTACTGCATCTGCTACTACTCCATCTAATACTGGTGCATCTGCTGCTGAATCCTCTGCTTCTGTATCTCCTGCTGTTGCTTATCCTGTTGCATCTCCTGCTGTGGCAAATCCTGCTGCATCCCCTTCTTCTGCATCACCTGATGCATCTCCTGCTGCTGCATCTGCTGCTACATCCCCTGCTCCTCCATCTCCTGCTTCATTTCTTGATACTGCATCTCATGCTGTTGCATAACTTGCACCTGGATCTCCTGCAACTGCATATCCTGCTACATCAGCTGCATCTGCATCTGCAGCTGCTGTATATTCATCTACTGCTGCATCTCCTGCTACATCTTCTGCTGCTGCATCTCCTGTTAAATGTAATGCTGAATCTTCTGATTAATGTTCATTTCCCTCTGTAATTCTTGCTTCTGCATCTCCTGCTGCATATCCTGATGCTGTATCTGCCTCGGATACATTTTCTGTTGCTTCATTCACGCTGCTGCATCTGCTGCTTCTTAATATCATGCTGTATCTCCTACTGCATCTCCTTCTTCTGAATCTCCTGCTGCATCTCCTGCTGCTGTATCTCCTGCTGCTGCAATTCTGCTGCATCTGCTGCTGCATTTGCAGCTGCACATCCTGCTGCACCTGCTGCATCTTCTGCTTTTACATCTCCAGCTGTATCTCATGCTGCTGCATCTGCTGCTACATTACTTTTTCCTGCCTCTCTTGCTGCATCTCTTTCTTCTGCATCTCATGCTGCTGAATCTCCTGCAGCTGCATATCCTGCTGCATATCCTGCTTATTTACATAATGCTGTATTTCCTGTTACATCTCTTTCTGCTGCATCTCCTTCTGCATTTCCTGCTGCTGCATCTCCTGCTTCTCTATCTCCTGCTGCTCCATCTCCTGCTGAATCCCCTGCTTCTGCATCTCCTGATGATTCATGTCCTATTGCATCCCCTGCTGCTGCATCTTCTGTTGCATATCCTGCTGCACCATATGATTGCTGGATCTCCTAATGCATCTCCTGCATCTGCACCTCATGTTGCATCTCGTCCTGCTGCATTTCCTGCTGCATCTCCTCCTGTTGTATATCCTGCAGCATCTTTTGCTGCTGCATCTCCTCCTGCTGCTTCTGCTGCTGCTGCATCTGATGCAGCATCTCCTGCTGCTGCCTCTCCTGCTGAATCTGCATCTTCTGCTGCATCTTCTGCTGCATCAGATACATCTTCCACTCCATCTGCTGCTGCTGCATCTGCTGCTGCTGCATATTCTGATGAATATGCCATTGAATCTGCTTCTGCTGTGGCAGCATATCTGCTGCTTGCCGGGAGCATCAGTGAGGGACGTTACTAAAAAGCTCCCTTCCGTGGTCAAAAATACAGACTACTACCCACTCTTATTTTTTCAAATTGGTAATGAGGAAATAGATCATAGAAGGCCTAAAGCCATCAAAAGAGACTTCAAGGCACTTGGGAGAATGATCGAGGGCTTGGGGGCACAGGTAATATTCAGCTCCATCCCAATAATAAGGAACCAGGAGCAGGAAATGAGGAATAAGAAACTGGTTAATGAATGGCTTAGGGAGTGGTGTGAGAAGAGGGGCTTTGGGTTCTTTAATCATGGGGAGGCCCACGCACTCCCAGGCTTTCTTACCAGGGATGGGACACGCCTGTCTGCTAGGGGGACAAAAGCCCTCACCAAAAACCTAGTTAAGCTCATAAATCGAGCTTTAAACTAGATGTGAGGGGGGAGGGGATGGAGGCCAGGCAGGATGGGAGTGAGCCTGGAGGTGAGACTTTAATGGCAAAGGGGTGGTGTACTGGCAACGCCTGCTGGTATATCACCACTAAGCAAGAGGGGGTGAGTGCAGCTGAGGATGGTAGGCAGCAAACTGGCACTGTGGCCTTAGTTAAGTCAAGGACCGCTCAGTTGGGAAGAAGCCCTATTGCGAAGGCTGAAGCTACACCTGCCCAGCTTAAGTGCATTTACACCAATGCACGCAGCATGGGAAATAAGAAGGAGGAGCTGGAAGCTGTGGTAGGGCAGGGAGAATACGATGTCGTTGCCATTGCAAGATGTGGTGGGATGACTTGTATGACTGGAGCAGACTTTGGGCTGTTCAGAAGGCTGGTCGGAAAAGTCCCATGAGAGACGCTCCTTGAAGGCAAAGGTGTCCATAAGGGCTGGGCGCTCTTCAAGAAGGAACTCCTAGCAGCTCAGGAGAAAGCCATCCCCAAGTTCTGGAAAAGTAGCCGGAGGGGTAAGAAACCAGCGTGGTTGAGTAGGGAGGTCCTAAGAGACATCAATAGGAAGAGGAGGGTCTACAACCTCTGGAGGAAGGGGCAGGCATCCTGGGTGGACTGTAGGGAGGAAGTGAGAATGTGCAGGGAAAAAATCAGGAGGGCTAAGGCCCAACTAGAAATGCGATTGGCCAAGACTGTGAAAGACAACAAAAAGTCTTTCTACAAATACATCAACAGCAAAAGGAGGGCTAGGGAGAATCTCCAGTCCCTAGTAGATGCAGAGGGAACAACAGTAACAGGGGACAAAGACAAGGCTGAAGTGCTCAATGCCTACTTTGCCTCAGTCTTTAACAGTAAGGAAAATTGTTCCTTCTGTGCACAACCCCAAGGGTTGGAAGAGAAGTATGAGATTCCCAAGGTCCAAGAGGAGGTGGTTAGAGACTTGCTTGCCCAGCTAGATGCCCACAAGTCTATGGGGTCGGATGGAGTCCACCCAAGAGTTTTGAGGGAACTGGCGGATGTGCTGGCCAAACCCCTTTCCATCATCTTCCAACAGTCCTGGATGACTGGGGAGGTTCCGCTGGACTGGAGGCTGATGTCGTGCCCATCTATAAGAAGGGGCGCAGGGAGGATCCGGGGAACTACAGGCCTGTCAGTCTGACCTCGGTACCGGGGAAAGTCATGGAGTGGGTGATCTTGAGTGCGGTCAAGAAGCACTTGCAAGAGAACCGGGTGATCAGGCCCAGTCAACACGGGTTCATGAAAGGCAGGTCTTGCCAGACTAATCTGATCACCTTCTATGACCGAGTAACTAAACTCTTGGACGAGGGAAAGGCTGTGGATGTGGTCTTCCTGGACTTCAGTAAAGCCTTTGATACAGTTTCTCACAGCATTCTGCTTCGGAAACTGTCGGCCTCTGGCCTAGACGGGTGCACACTCTCCTGGGTGAAAAACTGGTTGGATGACCGGGCCCAGAGGGTGTTGGTAAACGGAGTTAAATCCAGCTGGAGGCCAGTGACAAGTGGGGTTCCCCAGGGCTCAGTCCTGGGTCCAGTCCTGTTTAATGTCTTTATCAACGACCTGGATGAAGGCATTGAGTCCTCCCTTAGCAAGTTTGCAGATGACATCAAGCTGTGTGGACGTGTTGATCTGCTGGAGGGTCGGGAGGCTCTGCAAAGGGACCTGAACAGGCTGGACTGCTGGGCTGAGACCAACGGCATGAGGTTTAACAAGGCCAAATGCCGGGTCCTGCACTTGGGGCACAACAACCCTAAGCAGAGGTACAGACTTGGAGAAACCTGGCTGGAAAGCTGCCAGGAGGAGAAGGACCTGGGGGTGCTGGTTGACAGCCAACTGAACATGAGCCACTAATATGCCCAGGTGGCCAAAAAGGCCAATGGCATCTTGGCCTGCATCAGAAATGGTGTAACCAGCAGGTCCAGGGAGGTTCTTCTCCCTCTGTACTCGGCACCGGTGAGACCGAACCTCGAGTACTGTGTTCAGTTCTGGGCCCCTCACCACAAGAAGGATGTTGTGGCTCTGGAGCGAGTCCAGAGAAGAGCAATGAAGCTGGTGAAGGGGCTGGAGAAAAAAATCTTATGAGGAGCGACTGCGAGAGCTGGGATTGTTTAGCCTAGAGAAGAGGAGGCTGAGGGGAGACCTTATTACTCTCTACAACTACCTGAAGGGAGGTTGTGGAGAGGAGGGTGCTGGCCTCTTCTCCCAAGTGACAGGGGACAGGATGAGAGGGAATGGCCTCAAGCTCCGCCAGGGGAGATTTAGGCTTGAGATTATGAAAAAATTCTTCACGGAGAGGGTAGTTAGGCATTGGAACGGTCTGCCAAGGGAGGTGGTTGAGTCGCCATCCCTGGAGGTGTTTAAGGTGAGGGTGGATGAGGTACTTAGGAGCATGATTTAGGGATTGGTGGGAATGGTTGGACTCGACGATCCGATGGGTCTCTTCCAACCTGGTTATTCTGTGATTCTGTTATTCTGTGATCTGGAGATGCACGAGGACATGCAGCAGTAGGAAATGCAGCAGCAGTAGATGCAACAGTAGGTGAATCTACAGCAGATACAGCAAAATATGCAGGAGATTCAGCAGCAGGATATGCAGCAGCAGGAGATTCAGCAAGGTATGCAGTAGCAGGAGATACATCAGCAGGAGATGTGGAATGAGATGCAGAGGCAGTAGATGCAGCAGCAGATGCAACAGGAGATGCAGCACCAGCAGATGCAGCAGCAGGATATGAAGCATCAGATGCAGGAGCAGGAGATGCAGCAGCAGGAAATGCAGCAATAGTAGATGCAGCAATAGTTGCAGCAGTACATGAAGCAGCAAGAGATGCAGCAGAATAAGATATAGCAGCAGAAAATGCATCAGAAAATGCAGCAGCTGATGCAGCCGCAGGAGATACAGCAGCAGCAGATGCAGCTGGAAATGCAGCAGCAGTAGATGCAGCAGGGTTTGCAGCAGCAGGAGATGCAGAAGCAGGAGATCCAGCAAGAAAGCACCATCATAAGATGAATCCGCAGATGTATCAGAAGGATATGCAGCAGGTGATGGAGCAGCAAGAGTTGCAGCAGCAGGTGAAGCAGTATCAGGAGATGCAGAGAAGAAGATGCAGAGAATGAGATGCAGCAGAAGGAGATGCAGCAGGAGGTGAAGCCACAGTAGATACAGCAAGAGATATAGCAGCAGCTGCTGCAGCAGCAGGATATGTAGCAGGAGATGCAGCAGCAGTAGATGTAGCAGCAAGTGCTGCAGATGCAGCAGTAGTTGATTCAGCAGGAGATGCAACAGGAAGAGATGCTTAAGGAGATCTATCAGGAGAAGATACACCAGCAGGAGACGCAGCCACAATAGATGCAGCAGGAGATGCAGCAGCAGGAGATGTAGCACCAGAATATGCAGCAGGAGACAGAGCAAGAGGAGATGTACCTTGAGATGCAGCAGCAGGAGTTGCAGCTGGAGATGTAGAAGCAGACGAAGCAGCAGTAGATGCAGCAGCAAGATATGCATCAGAAGGAGATAAAGCAGGAGATTCATAAGGAGGAGATTAAGCTACAGGAGGTGCAGTAGTAGGAGATGCAGCATCAGGAGATGCAGCCGCAGTACGTGCTGCAGCAGATTCAGAAGTAGATTTAGTAAGAGTTGCAGTGGCAGCAGATTCATAAGCAAAAGATATAGCACCAGGAGATGCAGCAGCAGGAAATTCAGTAGGAGATGCAGCAGCAGGAGAAACAGCAGGTAATGCAGCAGCAGAAGATGAAGTAGAGTATGAAGGAGCAGTAGATGCAGCAGGGTATGCAACAGCAGCAGATGGAGCATCAGGTGATGCAGGAGGACATCAAAAATCACAAGGAGAAGCAACAGGAGATGCAGCAGTAGATTAATCTACAGCAGATGCACCAAAAGATGCAGGAGATGCAGCAGCAGGAGATGCAGCTGGAGATGCAGCAGCCGTAGATTGAGCAAGATATACTGAAGCAGGAGATACATCAGCGGGAGATGTGGCATGAGAGGCAGAAGAAGGAGATCTTGCAGCAGATGCAGTAGCATATGCAGCACCAGCAGATGCAGCAGCAGGAGATGAAGCAGGACCTTCAGCAGCAGAGGATGCAGCAGTCAGAGATGCAGGAGGTTATGCATCAGCAGGAGATTCAGCAGCAGAAGATTCATCAGGAGATGCAGGAGCAGGAGATGCAGCAGGAATTCAGGAGGGGATTCAGTAGCAGGTGATGCTGCAGCAGATGCAGCAGCAGTAGATGCAACAGTCGGAGATGCAGTAGGAGATGCAGCAGCAGGACTTGGAGTAGCAGGAGATGCATCTGGAATGTAGAAGGGATTCACTAGCAGATGACACAGCACGAGATGCAGTAGGAGATTCAGCAGCAGGAGATGCAGCAGGAGATGAGGCAGATGGAGCTGCAGCTTCAGGAGATGCAGGAGGAGATGCAGCCGCAACAGATGCAGGAGCGTATTCACCAGCAGATGCAGTAGGAGTTGCAGCAGCAGGAGATGAAGTAGCAGGAGATGCAGCAGCAGGATATGAAGCAGGAGATGAAGCAAGAGCTTTAGCAGGAGTTACAGCAGCAGAAGATTCATGAGCAGGAGATGAAGAAGCAGGAGATGAAGCAACAGGAGATTAAGACTCAGCAGATGCCGCAACAGATACGGAAGCACATTCAGCAGGAGATGCAGCAGCAGTAGATGCAGCAGTGTTTGCAGCAGCAGCCGATGGAGCATCAGGTGATGCAGGAGGACATCAATAATCAGGTGAAGCAGCAGGAGATGCAGCAGTAGATTAATCTACAGCAGATGCACCAAAAGATGCAGGAGATGCAGCAGCAGTAGATTGAGAAAGATATACAGAAGCGGGAGATGTGGCATGAGAGGCAGAAGAAGGATATCCTGCAGCAGATGTAGTAGCATATGCAGCACCAGCAGATGCAGCAGCAGGAAATGAAGCAGCAGATGCAGGAGCAGGAGATTCATCAGGAGATGCAGGAGCAGGAGATGTAGCAGGAGATGAGGCAGATGGAGCTGCAGCATCAGGAGATGCAGCAGGCCGAGATGCAGAAGGAGATGCAGCTGGAGATGCAGTAGTAGGAGCTGAAGCAGTATATGAAGCAGCAGCAGATGCAGCAGAAAATACTGCAGATGCAGCAGTAGGAGATTCAATAGGAGATGCAGCAGTAGACGATGCAGAAGCAAGAAATGCAGCAGAGGAGATTACACAGGAGATGCAGCCGCAGCAGATGCAGGAGCATATTCACCAGCAGATTCAGTAGGAGTTGCAGCAGCAGGAGATGAACCAGCAGGAGATGCAGCAGCAGAAGATGCAGAAGCAGATTCAGTAGGAGATGCAGTAGGAATAGAATCTTCAGCAGATGCAGCAGCATGAGATGCAGCAGAAGGAGGCAGTGCAGGATATGTAGCAGGAGGAGTTGTAGAAGGAGATACAGCAGCAGGGGATGAAGCAGCAGTACAAGCAGCAGCTGTAGAAGCAGCAGCAGATTAAGAAGGAAATGCTGTGGCTGCATCTGCTGCTGCATCTGTTGCTGTATCTACAACTGCTGCAAATCCTGTTGCATCTCCTCCTGCTGCATCTGTTTCTTTAACAATTTTCCTGCTTCCCCTGCTGCATCTCTTTCTTCTGCATCTCATGTTGCATCACCTGCACCTGCATCTCCTTCAGCTGCATCTCCTGCTACATCTCCTGCTGCATCTACTTCTGCTGCATCTCCTGCTTCACGTCATGCTGCTGCATCTCCTGCTGCTGCAATTCCTGCTGCTGAATCTCCTGTTGCTGCATCTTCTGTTTATTTATATCTTCCTGATTTTTTGTTGCTGCATCTCCTGCTGCAGGTCCTGCTGCAGCATCTCCTGTTACATCTCCTAGTGCTGCCTCTACTTCTGAATCTCCTCTTTCATCTCCTGTTGCAGCATCTCCAGCTGCCTCTCTTCCTGCTGAATCTCCATTTGCAGTTCCTACTTCTGCATCTCCTGCTGCATCTCATCCTACTGCACCTCTGGCAGCATCTCCTGATGCATCTCCTGCGGCTTCATCCCCTGAAGCTGCATATTCAGCTACATATCCTGCTGCGGTATCCTCTGCTGCTGCATCTCCTGCTGCTGCATCTCCAGCTGCATCATCTCTTCTACATCTCCTGCATCAGAATCTCCTGCTACTATATCTCCTGCTGCACCTACTGCTGCATCTCCTGATTTGGCATCTGCTACTGCATCTCCTCCTGCTGCATCTCCTGCTGAATCTACTGATTCATCTGCTGCTGCATTTCCTGCTGCATGTTCTTCTGCTGCATCTCCCACTGCTTCGTGTGCTTTTGCATCTCCTGATTCACCTCCTGCTGCTGCATTACCTGCTTCATCTCCTCCTGCGTCATATCATGCTGCATCATGCAGATGCAGCGGCAGCAGATGCAGCAGTAGATTCAGCACAAGACACAGTAGCAGGAGATGCAGCAGCTGGAGATGAAGCAGAAGATGCAGCAGCAGAAGACGTTGTAGTAGATGCAGCAGAAGCAGATGCAGCAGGAGATAGAGAGACACTGCAGCAGAAGATGCAGCAGGGTAGGCATATTCAGCAGGAGATGGAGCAGAAGATGCAGTAGCAGCAGATGCAGCAGGAGATGCCACAGCAGATGTAGCAGGAGGAGATGCTGCAGGAGATGACTATTCAGAAAGAGATGCATCAGGAGATGTAGCAGCATGAGATGCCGCAGGAGATTCAGGAGGAGATTCAGCAGCAGGAGATGCAAGAGCAGGAGATGCCATCGCAACAAATGCAGCACCAGATTCAGCAGGAAATGAAGACTCAGTAGGTGCAGCAGCAGATGCAGCAGCATATGCAGTACGACACAAAGCAAAAGGAGATGCAGAAGTAGATGTAGCAGCAGGATATGCAGGAGCATGAGATGCAGCAGAAGGAGATGCAGGAGCAGCAGGTGCAGCAGCAGATGCAGCAGCAGACGATAGAGCAGGAGAAGATGCAGCATAAGGATATGCATGAGGAGATTCCACAGGAGCTTCAGCATGTGATGCAGGATCACGAAATGCAGAAGCAAGAGATGCAGCAGTAGGAGATGCAATAGGAGATGCAGAAGCAGGAGGTGGAGCAGTAAATTCAGCAGGAAATGCAGCAGGAGGAGATACAACAAGAGGAGATCTAGCAGAAAGAGATGGAGCAGGAGATGCAGCAGGCGATAGAGCAGCAAGAAATGCAGTAGAGATGCAGCCATAGGAGACACAGCAGGATATACATCAGCAGAAGTTGCAGCAGCAGAAGATGAAGCATGAACAGAAGCAGCAGATAATGCAGGTGCTGCAGCAGCAGCAGATATAGAAGGAGATTCAGCAGGAAATGCATCAGATATATGCAGCAGCAGATGCAGCAGGAGGAGATGCAGCAGGAGATGTAGCAGAAAGAGATGCAGCATCAGATTCATCAGCAGGAGATGCAGCAGCAGGACTTGTAGTAGGAGATGCATCAGTATATGAATCAGAAGAAGGTGTAGCAGCAAATGCAGGAGACGCAGAAGCAGATGCTGCAACAGATGCAGCAGGAGGAGACAGCAGGAGGTGATGCACAGGTAATACAGCAGCAGAAGATGCAGAAGCAGGAGATGCAAAAAGAGATTCAGCAGCAGGAGATGGAGCAGCAGGAAATGCAGCAGTATATACAGAAGCAGGTTATGCAGCAACAGGAAATACAGCAGAAGATACAGCAGGCATTGCAGCAGCAGGTGATACAGCAGCAGATGGAGCAGCAGGAGATGCTGCAGCAGATGTTTCAGGAAGTGATACAGCAGCAGGAGACGTAGCAGGAAGTCATGCAGCAAGAGATGCATCATAAGAAATGAAGCAGGAAATGCAGCAGGAGGCTCATTAGCAGGAGATGCAGCAGGAGATTCATGAAGAGATTTATTAGCAGGAGATTTAGCACAAAGAAATGCAGCAGTAGGAGAGGCAGCAGGAGATGCAGCAACATGAGATGCAGCAGCAGATGCAGCAGCAAATTAAGTACCAGCAGATGAGGCAGAGGGAGATGCAGCAGCAGGAAATGCAGCAGTAGATACAGAAGACAGAGATGCAGCAGGAGGAGATGCAGCAGGAGGAGATGCACCAGGGGATACAGCAGCAGGGGGTGCATCAGCAGGAGGTGCAACAGGAATGCTGCAGGGGATTCAGTAGCAGGTGATGCAGCAGCAGATGCAGCAGAAGTAAATTCAGCAGCAGTAGATGTAGCAGGACATGAAACAGAAGATGCAGCAGCAGTAAATTCAGCAGCAGGAGATGTAGCAGGACATGCAGCAGCAGATCAGGAGATGAAGCAGCAGGAGAAGCAGCAAAAGGAGATTCAGCAGGAGATGCATCAGGAGATGGATCAGCAGGAGATGAAGAAGCAGGAGATGTTACAGGATATTCAGCCGATGATGATGCAGAAGGAGGAGATGCAGCAGCAGGAGATGCAGAGTAGTAGATGAAGAAAAGAAGATGCAGCAGTAGGAAATATAGCAGGAGATTCAGCTGCAGTAAATGCAGCAAGAGAGAAAGCAGCCACAGATGCAGCATGAGATGCAGCAGCAGAGGATGCAGCAGCAGATGCAGCAGCAGGAGATGCAGCAGCAGGAGCTCTATCAGGAGATGCAGCAGTAGATGAAGCAGCAGCAGATACAGCAGGAGATTCAGCAGATGCAGCAGTAGTAGATTCAGAAAGAGCTGCAGCAGGAAATGCAGATGAATATGCAGCAGCAGGAGATACAGCAGGAGATGCATCTGCAGGTGATGCAGAAGGAGATGCAGCAGGAGATGCAGAACGAGATGAAGCAGCAGGATATGCAGGAGAAGGAGATGACGCAGGAGATACTTCAATAGAAGGTGCAACATGAGATACAGCAGATAGAGATGCAGCAGCAGACAAAGCAGAAGGAGATGCAGAAACAGGAGATGCAGCAGCAGGAAAGGAAGCTTCAGGAGATTCATTACGAGATGCAGTATCAGGAGATGCAGCAGCAGGATATATAGCAGCAGGAGATGCAGCATGAATGCAGCAGGATGAGAGAAGCAGCAGGGGATGCATCAGGAGATGCACAAGCAGTAGATTGAGCAAGAGATGCCGTAGCAGGAGATGCAGAAGGAGATGCAGCAGAAGGAGATGCAGCCGCAGGAGATGCAGCAGGAGGAGATTCAGCAGGAGATTCAGCAGGAGATTCAGCAGGAGATTCAGCAGGAGGAGATGCATAAGAGATGCAACAGCAATTGATGAAGTAGGAGATGCTGGAGCCAGAGATGCAGAAGTAGATTCATCAGCAGGGGATGCAGCAAAACGTACATCAGCAGGAGACACAGCAGCAGGATATGAGGCAGGAAATGCACCAGCAGGAAATGCTTCAGGAGATTAAGCAGGAGATGCAGCAGCAGGAGATGAGTCAGGGGTTGCAGCAGTAGGTGAAGCAACACCAGACGAAGCAGCATATGCTGCCGATGCAGCAGTAGGGGATGCAGCAGGTGATGACACAGGAAGACATGGAGCAGGAGATGTATCAGTAGCAGATGCACCAGCAGAGGCAGCAGCAGTAGATGCAGCAGGAGATATAGAAATATATGAGGCAGCAGGAGATGTAGTAGGAGATGCAGCAGTAGATGAAGTAGCAGTAGATGCAGCAGCAGTTGCAGCAGGAAATGCAGCAGGAGAAGCAGCAGGAGATGCAGCAGCAGGCGGTGCAGCAGCAAATGCATTCAGCAAGATATGCAGTAGGAGATGCCACAGCCAGAGATTCAGTAGCAGGAGATTCAGCAGCAGATGTAGCAGGATATGGATCATCAGTAGATGCATCCTCAGATGCATCAGCAGAGCATGTAGGAGGAGATACAGCAGCAGGAGATGCAGCAGCAGATGCAATAGGTGATGTAGAATCACCAGAAGCAGCAGGACATGCAACAGTAGATGCAGCAGCATGAGGGGCAGCAGCAGAAGATGCAGCAGAAGATGCATATTCAGCAGGTGATGCACCAGATTATGCAGCAGGAGATGCATCAGAAGGAAATGCAGCAGGAGATGCAGCAGGATGAGATGCAGCAGCAGATTAAGGAGATGCAGTAGCCAGAAATGCAGCAGAAGATGCAGCAAGAGGAGATGCAGCAGGAGATGCAGTAGCAGGATATATATGAGCAGCTGCAGAGGCAGCAGATGCAACAGCTATAGATGCAGCAGCAGATGCATCAGGAGATGCAGATTCAGTAGGAGATGTAGCAGCAGAAGATGCTGCTGCAGATGATGCAGCAGGAGATGCCACAGAAGGAGATGCAGCAGGAGATGCAGCAGAATGTAATGCAGCAAGATATGCTGAAGGAGAAGATGCAGCAGGTAATGCAGCAGCAGGGGATGCAGTAGGATTTGCAGAAGAGATGCAGCAGCAGGAGATGCAGCAGCTTGAGATGCAGCAGGGGATGCATATAAAGCAGGATATGCATCAGAAGATGTAGCAGGAGATGCAGAAGCAGGAGATTTAGCAGGAGATGCAGCAGTAGATGAAATAGCAGCATATGCAGAAGCAGGTGCACCAGATGGAGCAGAAAGAGATGCAGCAGGGAATGAAGCAGCAGATGCAACAGGAAATGGAGCATCAGGAGATGCATCCGCAGATGCCTGAGCAGAGGATGCATCAGGAGATGTAGCAGCAGGAGATACAGAAGCAGGAGATGCAGCAGCAGATGAAGCAGCAGAAGATACAGATGCAGGAGATGAAGCAGCATATGCAGCAGCAGGAGATACAGGAGGACATCAAGTAGCAGAAGATGCATCAGCAGGAATTTTATCTGGAGATGCAGCAGTACATGAAGCATTTCCTGCTGATGCATCTCCTGCTGCATATCCTGCTGATGCATCTCCTGCTAAATCAGCTCTTGCTGATGCATCTTTTGCTGCATCTCCTGCTACTGCATCTCCTGCTGCTGACTCTCCTGCTGCGGCAATTCCTACTGCATCTCATGCTGCTGCAATTCCTGCAGCATCTCCTGATATATCTCCTACTTCTGCATCTCCGGCTGCTGGATTTCCAGCTGCCTCTCCTGCTGCTATATCTTCTGCTTCATCTGATGCTGCTGCATCTCCAGCTGCATCTCCTGCTGCTGCACCTCAAGCTGCTGCACCTTACTTTCTGCATCACCTTCTCTTCATCTCTTGCTGCTGAATCTCCTGCTGCATCTCCTGCTGCATATACTTCTGCTTCATCTCCTAATGCATCTCCTGCTGCTGCATCTCCCGCTGTTCAATATCCTGCTTCATCTTGGCCTGCTACATATACTTCTTCTGCATCTTCTGCTGCTGCATCTCATACTGCTGCATCTCCTGTTACATCATCTGCTGCTGCATCTCCTGTTACATCATCTGCTGCTGCATCTCCTCCTGCTGCATCTGCTGCTGCATCCACTTCTGCTATGTCTCCTGCTGCATCTCTGCTGATGCTCATGATCCTACATCTTCTGCTGTGGCAATTCCTGGTGCTTCATTTCCTGCTGCATTTCTTCCTTTTACATCTTCTGCTGCTGCATCTGCTGCAGTATCTCCTGTTGCTACATCACCTGCTGAATCTACATCTTCTGCTGCATCTGCTGCGGCATCTCTTTCTGCTGAATCTCCGATTCATCTCCTGCTGCATTGCTGATGCAGCTGCTGCGGGTGCATCTCCTACTGCTATATAAAATACTGCTGCATATCCGGATTCAGCTGCATATCCCAGTGCTGCATCCTACTGCATCTCCCAGTGCTGCATCTCTTGATGCTGCATTCCCTTCAGCATCTCCTGCTTCTGCATCTTCTGCAGAATCTCCTGTTCCTGCTTCTCCTGCTGAATCTGCATCTCCTGCTGCATCTGCTGTTGCATCTCCTGCTGCTTTATAAACTACTGCTGCATCTGCTGCATCTCCAGCTGCATCATCTCTTCTACATCTCCTACTGCAAAATCTCCTGCTGCCATATATCTTGCTGCACCTACTGCTGCATCTCCTGCTGCATCAATTCCTACATCTCCTGCTGCTATATCTCCAGCTGTTGCATCTCCTGTTGCATCTCCTGCTGCTGCATCTCTTGATAAATGTGGTGCTGCATCTGCTACTGCATCTGCTACTACTCCATCTAATACTGGTGCATCTGCTGCTGAATCCTCTGCTTCTGTATCTCCTGCTGTTGCTTATCCTGTTGCATCTCCTGCTGTGGCAAATCCTGCTGCATCCCCTTCTTCTGCATCACCTGATGCATCTCCTGCTGCTGCATCTGCTGCTACATCCCCTGCTCCTCCATCTCCTGCTTCATTTCTTGATACTGCATCTCATGCTGTTGCATAACTTGCACCTGGATCTCCTGCAACTGCATATCCTGCTACATCAGCTGCATCTGCATCTGCAGCTGCTGTATATTCATCTACTGCTGCATCTCCTGCTACATCTTCTGCTGCTGCATCTCCTGTTAAATGTAATGCTGAATCTTCTGATTAATGTTCATTTCCCTCTGTAATTCTTGCTTCTGCATCTCCTGCTGCATATCCTGATGCTGTATCTGCCTCGGATACATTTTCTGTTGCTTCATTCACGCTGCTGCATCTGCTGCTTCTTAATATCATGCTGTATCTCCTACTGCATCTCCTTCTTCTGAATCTCCTGCTGCATCTCCTGCTGCTGTATCTCCTGCTGCTGCAATTCTGCTGCATCTGCTGCTGCATTTGCAGCTGCACATCCTGCTGCACCTGCTGCATCTTCTGCTTTTACATCTCCAGCTGTATCTCATGCTGCTGCATCTGCTGCTACATTACTTTTTCCTGCCTCTCTTGCTGCATCTCTTTCTTCTGCATCTCATGCTGCTGAATCTCCTGCAGCTGCATATCCTGCTGCATATCCTGCTTATTTACATAATGCTGTATTTCCTGTTACATCTCTTTCTGCTGCATCTCCTTCTGCATTTCCTGCTGCTGCATCTCCTGCTTCTCTATCTCCTGCTGCTCCATCTCCTGCTGAATCCCCTGCTTCTGCATCTCCTGATGATTCATGTCCTATTGCATCCCCTGCTGCTGCATCTTCTGTTGCATATCCTGCTGCACCATATGATTGCTGGATCTCCTAATGCATCTCCTGCATCTGCACCTCATGTTGCATCTCGTCCTGCTGCATTTCCTGCTGCATCTCCTCCTGTTGTATATCCTGCAGCATCTTTTGCTGCTGCATCTCCTCCTGCTGCTTCTGCTGCTGCTGCATCTGATGCAGCATCTCCTGCTGCTGCCTCTCCTGCTGAATCTGCATCTTCTGCTGCATCTTCTGCTGCATCAGATACATCTTCCACTCCATCTGCTGCTGCTGCATCTGCTGCTGCTGCATATTCTGATGAATATGCCATTGAATCTGCTTCTGCTGTGGCAGCATATCTGCTGCTTGCCGGGAGCATCAGTGAGGGACGTTACTAAAAAGCTCCCTTCCGTGGTCAAAAATACAGACTACTACCCACTCTTATTTTTTCAAATTGGTAATGAGGAAATAGATCATAGAAGGCCTAAAGCCATCAAAAGAGACTTCAAGGCACTTGGGAGAATGATCGAGGGCTTGGGGGCACAGGTAATATTCAGCTCCATCCCAATAATAAGGAACCAGGAGCAGGAAATGAGGAATAAGAAACGGGTTAATGAATGGCTTAGGGAGTGGTGTGAGAAGAGGGGCTTTGGGTTCTTTAATCATGGGGAGGCCCACGCACTCCCAGGCTTTCTTACCAGGGATGGGACACGCCTGTCTGCTAGGGGGACAAAAGCCCTCACCAAAAACCTAGTTAAGCTCATAAATCGAGCTTTAAACTAGATGTGAGGGGGGAGGGGATGGAGGCCAGGCAGGATGGGAGTGAGCCTGGAGGTGAGACTTTAATGGCAAAGGGGTGGTGTACTGGCAACGCCTGCTGGTATATCACCACTAAGCAAGAGGGGGTGAGTGCAGCTGAGGATGGTAGGCAGCAAACTGGCACTGTGGCCTTAGTTAAGTCAAGGACCGCTCAGTTGGGAAGAAGCCCTATTGCGAAGGCTGAAGCTACACCTGCCCAGCTTAAGTGCATTTACACCAATGCACGCAGCATGGGAAATAAGAAGGAGGAGCTGGAAGCTGTGGTAGGGCAGGGAGAATACGATGTCGTTGCCATTGCAAGATGTGGTGGGATGACTTGTATGACTGGAGCAGACTTTGGGCTGTTCAGAAGGCTGGTCGGAAAAGTCCCATGAGAGACGCTCCTTGAAGGCAAAGGTGTCCATAAGGGCTGGGCGCTCTTCAAGAAGGAACTCCTAGCAGCTCAGGAGAAAGCCATCCCCAAGTTCTGGAAAAGTAGCCGGAGGGGTAAGAAACCAGCGTGGTTGAGTAGGGAGGTCCTAAGAGACATCAATAGGAAGAGGAGGGTCTACAACCTCTGGAGGAAGGGGCAGGCATCCTGGGTGGACTGTAGGGAGGAAGTGAGAATGTGCAGGGAAAAAATCAGGAGGGCTAAGGCCCAACTAGAAATGCGATTGGCCAAGACTGTGAAAGACAACAAAAAGTCTTTCTACAAATACATCAACAGCAAAAGGAGGGCTAGGGAGAATCTCCAGTCCCTAGTAGATGCAGAGGGAACAACAGTAACAGGGGACAAAGACAAGGCTGAAGTGCTCAATGCCTACTTTGCCTCAGTCTTTAACAGTAAGGAAAATTGTTCCTTCTGTGCACAACCCCAAGGGTTGGAAGAGAAGTATGAGATTCCCAAGGTCCAAGAGGAGGTGGTTAGAGACTTGCTTGCCCAGCTAGATGCCCACAAGTCTATGGGGTCGGATGGAGTCCACCCAAGAGTTTTGAGGGAACTGGCGGATGTGCTGGCCAAACCCCTTTCCATCATCTTCCAACAGTCCTGGATGACTGGGGAGGTTCCGCTGGACTGGAGGCTGATGTCGTGCCCATCTATAAGAAGGGGCGCAGGGAGGATCCGGGGAACTACAGGCCTGTCAGTCTGACCTCGGTACCGGGGAAAGTCATGGAGTGGGTGATCTTGAGTGCTATCAAGAAGCACTTGCAAGAGAACCGGGTGATCAGGCCCAGTCAACACGGGTTCATGAAAGGCAGGTCTTGCCAGACTAATCTGATCACCTTCTATGACCAAGTGACTAAACTCTTGGACGAGGGAAAGGCTGTGGATGTGGTTTTCCTGGGCTTCAGTAAAGCCTTTGATACAGTTTCTCACAGCATTCTGCTTCGGAAACTGTCGGCCTCTGGCCTGGACGGGTGCACACTCTCCTGGGTGAAAAACTGGTTGAATGACCGGGCCCAGAGGGTGGTGGTAAATGGAGCTAAATCCAGCTGGAGGCCAGTGACAAGTGGGGTTCCCCAGGGCTCAGTCCTGGGTCCAGTCCTGTTTAATGTCTTTATCAACGACCTGGATGAAGGCATTGAGTCCTCCCTTAGCAAGTTTGCAGATGACACCAAGCTGGGAGGAAGTGTTGATCTGCTGGAGGGTCGGGAGGCTCTGCAAAGGGACCTGAACAGGCTGGACTGCTGGGCTGAGACCAACGGCATGAAGTTTAACAAGGCCAAATGCCGGGTCCTGCACTTGGGGCACAACAACCCTAAGCAGAGGTACAGACTTGGAGAAACCTGGCTGGAAAGCTGCCAGGAGGAGAAGGACCTGGGGGTGCTGGTTGACAACAGACTGAACATGAGCCAGCAGTGTGCCCAGGTGGCCAAAAAGGCCAATGGCATCCTGGCTTGTATCAGGAACGGCGTGACCAGCAGGTCCAGGGAGGTTATTCTCCCCCTGTACTCGGCACTGGTGAGACTGCACCTCAAGTACTGTGTTCAGTTCTGGGCCCCTCACCACAAGAAGGATGTTGAGGCTCTGGAGCGAGTCCAGAGAAGGGCAACAAAGCTGGTGAAGGGGCTGGAGAACAAATCTTACGAGGAGCGGCTGAGAGAGCTGGGGTTGTTCAGCCTGGAGAAGAGGAGGCTGAGGGGAGACCTTATTACTCTCTACAACTACCTGAAGGGAGGTTGTGGAGAGGAGGGTGCTGGCCTCTTCTCCCAAGTGACAGGGGAAAGGATGAGAGGGAATGGCCTCAAGCTCCGCCAGGGGAGATTTAGGCTTGAGATTAGGAAGAAATTCTTCACGGAGAGGGTAGTTAGGCATTGGAACGGTCTGCCCAGGGAGGTGGTTGAGTCACCCTCCCTGGAGGTGTTTAAGGTTAGGGTAGATGAGGTGCTTAGGAGCATGATTTAGGGATTGGTGGGAATGGTTGGACTCAACGATCCAGTGGGTCTCTTCCAACCTGGTCATTCTGTGATTCTGTGATATCCTGGTGCTGTACCTCCTGCTGTTGCATCCCCTGCTGTTGCTTCTCCCACTGCATCCCCTACTGCATCTCCTGCTGCTTCTCCTGCTGCATTTCCTGCAGCTTCATCTCCTGCTGCTTCATTTCCTAATGCTACATCTCCTGCTTCATCTCCTTCTGCTGCAATTCCTGCCGCATCTGCTGCTGCATCATCTGCTTTATCTTCTCCTACATCTGCTGCTGCTTCATCTCCTGCAATATATGCTACTGAATATCCTGCTGCATCTCCTGCTGCAGCAACTACTCCTTTTGCATCTCCTCCTGCATCTGCTACTGCATCTGCAATCTCTAGCTACTGTATCTCCTACTGATTCCACATCTCCTCTTTCATTAGCTGCTGCATCTAATGCTGTTGCATCCACTTCTGCATCTCCTTCTGCTGCCTCTCCATCCTACATCTCCTCGTGCTTCATCTCTTGGTGCATCTCCTGCTATATCTCATGCTGCATCTCCTGCTGCCTCTCCTACTGCTGCATCTCCTGCTGTTGCATTTCATGGTGGATCTCCTCTTGCTAAATCTACTGCTGCATTTCCTGCTGCATTTTTTGCTGGTTCATCTCCTGCTGCCTTTACTGGTGATGCATATCCTCCTGGTGCATTTCCTGATGCATCTCTTGTAGCTGCCTCTTTTTCTGCATATCCTCCTGCTGCATCTCCTGTTGAATCTCCTTCTACTGTATCTGCAGCATATGCTGCTTCATGTACTGCTACTTCATATCCTTCTACATCTTCTGCATCTGAAGCTTAATCTCTTGCTGCACCTCCTACTGCATCTCTTGCTGCTGCATTTCCTGCTTTTGCACCCCCGGCTTCATCTACTGCTTCTGCATTTCCTGCTACATCTTATTCTGCTGCATCTCCTGCTACTGCATCTGCAGCTGAATCTCCTGCTGCATCTGCATCTGCTGCAACTCCTGCTTCTGCATCTCTTGCTGGTGCATCTGCTGCTACTGCATGTCCTCCTGTTGCATCTCCTGCTGCATCTCTTTCTCTGTAGATCCTGCTGCATATCCTACGGCTGCATCTCCTGCAGCTGAATCTGCTGCCTCACTGCTGTGGCTGCATATCCTTATGCTGTGGCTGCATATCCTTATGCTGTGGCTGCATATCCTGGTGCTGCGGCTGCATCTCCTGTTGCTGCATCTCCATCAGAATATCCTGATGATGCAGATGCAGCAGATGGAGCAGCAGGAGATGCAGACGTAGATGCAGCAGGAGACGGAGAAGCAGGAGACAGAGCAGGAGTTGCAGCATCAGACGAAGCAGCAGGAGGTGCAGCAGCAATAGATGCAGCAAAAGTAGATGAAGCAGGATAGGAATCATCAGGAGACTAAGCAAGAGGAGATGCATTAGGAGATTTTGCAGCAGGCGATGCAGCAGCAGTAGATGCAGCAGAGAGTGCAGTAGCATGAGATTCAGCAGTAGGAAATGCAACAGGAGATGGAGCTGCAGGAGATGCAGCAGCAGATGCAGCATCAGGAGATGCACGAGGACATCCAGCAGCAGGAGATGCAGCAGCAGTAGATGCAACAGTAGGTGAATCTACAGCAGATGCAGCAAATAATGCACAAGATTCGACAGCAGGTGATGCAGCAGCAGGAGATGCAGCAGCAGGAAATGCAGCAATAGGAGATGCAGCAAGAGTTGCAGCAGTACATGAAGCAGCAAGAGATGCAGCAGAAACAGATGAAGCAGCAGAAAAAGCATCAGAAAATGCATTAGCAGCCACAGGAGATACAGCAGCAGCATATGCAGCTGGAAATGCAGAAGCAGTAGATGCAGCAGGGATTGCAGCAGCAGGGGATGCAGAAGCAGGAGATCCAGAAAGAAAGCACCATCATAAGATGAATCTGCAGATGTATCAGAAGGATATGGAGCAGATGATGGAGCAGCAAGAGTTGCAGCAGCAAGATTTGCAGCAGCAGATGCAGCAACAGGTGAAGCAGTATCAGGAGATGCAGAGAAGGAGATGCAGAGAAGAAATGCAGAGAATGAGAAGCAGCAGAAGGAGATGCAGAGAATGAGATGCAGCAGAAGGAGATGCAGCAGGAGGTGAAGCCACAGTAGATACAGCAAGAGATATAGCAGCAGCTGCTGCAGCAGCAGGATATGTAGCAGGAGATGCAGCAGTATGTGAAGCAGCAGGAGATGTAGAAGCAAATGCTGCAGATTCGGCAGTAATTGATTCAGGAGATGCAGCAGGAAGAGCTGCATCAGGAAACGCCGAAGATGCAGCAGAAAGAGATGCTTAAGGAGATCAATCAGGAGAAGATTCACCAGCAGGTAATGCAGCCACAGGAGATGTAGCAGGAGATGCAGCTGCAAGAGATGCAGCAGGAGATGCAGTCACAGGAGATGTAGCACCAGGTTATGCAGCAGGAGATTGGGCAAGAGGAGATGTACCCTGAGATGCAGCAGCAGGGGATGCAGCGGGAGATGTAGAAGCAGACGAAGCAGCAGAAGATGCAGCAGCAAGATATGCATCAGAAGGAGATAAAGCAGGAGATGCAAAAGCAGAAGTTTAAGCTAGAGGAGATGCATTAGGAGATGCAGCATCGGGAGATGCAGACGCAGTAGATGCAGCAGCAGATTCTGTAAGAGATGCAGTGGCAGGAGATTCATAAGCAAAAGATATAGTACCAGGAGATGCAGCAGCAGGATATTCAGTAGGAAACGCAGCAGCAGGAGAAACAGCAGGTAATGCAGCAGCAGTAGATGAAGTAGGCTTAGAAGCAGCTGTAGATGCAGCAGGGTAGGCAATAGCAGGAGATTCAGCAGCAGGAGATGAATCAGGGGAGATGCATCATCAGATGAATCCGCTGATGCATCAGAGGTAGTTGCAGACAGAGATGCAACATCAGGAAATACAGCAGAGGATGCAGCAGCAATAGGTGCAGGAAGAGATCCAGGAGGAGGAAGTAGAGCAGCAGGAGATGTAGCAGCACATGCAGCAACAGAAGCAGGAGATGAAGCAGCAGGAGCAGTAGCAGGAGGAGATGCAGCAGGAGCAGTAGCAGGAGGAGATGCAGCAGGAGATGCATCAAGAGATGCAGCATCAGGAGATGTAGCATTAGGAGATGCAGCAGGGGATTCAGTAGCAGGTAATGCAGCAGGAGATGCAGCAGTAGGAGATGCACCTGAGATACTGCAGAAAAAGTTGCAGCAGCAGGAGATGCAACAGGAATGCAGCAGGGGATTCAGTAGCAGGTGATGCAGCAGCAGATGCAGCAGAAGTAAATCCAGCAGCAGAAGATGTAACAGCACATGCAGCAGCAGATGTAGAAGTTAATTCAGCAGCAGAAGATGTAGCAGCACATGCAGCAGTAGTAGATGAAACCGAGGATGAAGAAGCCGGGGATACAGCAGCAGGAGATGCATCAGCAGGGGATGCAGCAGTAGATGCATATTAAGCAGGAGGTGCAGCAGGAGATGCAGCAGCATATTCAGTAGCACTTACAGCAGAAGATGCTGTAGCGGTAGATTCAGCAGCAGGAGATTTAGACTCGGCAGATACAGAAGCACATTCAGCAGGAGATGCAGCAGGAGATGCATCGGCAGTAGATGCAGAAGTGTATGCAGTAGCAGCAGATGGAGCATCGGGTGATGCACGAGGACATCAAAAATCAGAAGGTGAAGCCACAGGAGATGCAGCAGTAGATTAATCTACAGCAGATGCACCAAATGATGCAGGAGATGCAGCAGCAGGAGATGCAGCTGGAGATGCAGCAGCAGTAGATTGAGCAAGATATACAGAAGCAGGAGATGCATCAGCGGGAGATGTGGCATGAGAAGCAGAAGAAGGAGATCCTGTAGCATGACATCAGCATCAGCAGATGCAGCATCAGGAGATGCAGCAGGAATTCAGAAGGCGATTCAGTAACAGCAGATGCAGCAGCAGAAGCAGGCAATGCAGAAGCAGGAGATGTAACAGTCAGAGATGCAGCAGTAGATGCACCAGGAGATGTAGCAAGTGGAGATGCAGCAGATTATGCACCAGCAGGAGATGAAGTAGCAGAAGATGCTGCAGCAGAAGATGCAGCAGCAGGATATGAAGCAAGAGATTAAGCAAGAGCTTTAGCAGGAGATACAGAAGGAGATGAAGAAGCAGGAGATGCAGCAACAGGAGCTTCAGAAGCAGATGCAGAATTAGGAGGTGCAGCAGCAGGAGTTTCAACAGCAGATTCAACATCAGATGCAGAAGGAAATGCAGCATCAGGAGATGCAGCATCAGATACATCAATAGATGCATATTCATTAGGAGATGCAGCAGGAAAAGATTCTTCAGCAGGTACAGCTTCATGAGATGTAGCACGAGATACAGAAGGAGATGTTTGAGGAAAGGCAGGAGTAGATGATGCAACAGACGCAGTAGCACGAGGTACAGAAGCAGAAGTTGCAGCCGGAGATTCTGCAGCAGGAGATGCAGCAGCATGAGATGAGCAGCGGTTTCAGCAGGAGATGAAGCAGCAGCAGATGAAGCAGAAGGATCTGCAAAGAAGATGCAGCAGCAGAAGACACAGCAGTACATGAAGCAGCAGACGCACAAGAAAATGGAGCAGGAGATGCAGCAGGCTAAGATGCAGTACCAGCAAATGCAGTAGGAGATGCAGCATCTGGAGTTGAAGCAACAGAAAATGCTGCAGGAGATGCAGCAGCAGATGCATCAGGAGAAGCAGGAGCAGGAAATGCAGAAGCAGGAGATGCAGCAGCGGAGACGCAGGAGTAGGAGAGACAGAAGCAGGAGATGTAGCAGCAAGTCACGAAAAGGATATGCAAAAGCAGGAGATGCAGCAGCAAGAGATGCAGGAAATGCATCAGCAGATGCAGGAGGATTTAGCAGGAGGAGAGGCAGCAGCAGGAGAGGCAGCAGGAGGAGATGCAACAGGAGATGGCTATTCAGAAGGAGATGCATCCGGAGATGTAGCAGCATGAGATGCCGCAGGAGATTCAGGAGGAGATTCAGCAGCAGGAGATGCAAGAGCAGGAGATGCCATTGCAACAATGCAGCACCAGATTCAGCAGGAAATGAAGCAGCAGTAGATGCAGCAGGGGATGCAGCAGCAGCAGATGCAGCAGCAGATGCAGTATGATACGAAGCAAAAGGAGATGCAGAAGCAGATGTTGCAGCAGGATATGCAGGAGCACAAGATGCAGCAGGAGGAGATGCAGTAGCAGCAGGTGCAGCAGCAGATGCAGCAGCAGATGATATAGCAGGAGAAGATGCAGCATAAGGATATGCATGAGGAGATTCTGCAAGAGCTTCAGCATGCGATGCAGGATCATGAAATGCAGAAGCAAGAGATGCTGCAGTAGGAGATGTAATAGGAGATACAGAAGCAGGAGGTGCAGCAGTAAATTCAGCAGGAAATGCATCAGGAGGAGATGCAGAAACAGGAGATCTAGCAGAAAGAGATCCAGCAGGAGATGCAGGAGGCGATAGAGCAGCAAGAAATGCAGCAGGAGATGCAGCTGCAGAAGATGCTGCAGCAGCACGCGCAGAAGGTGATTCGGCAGTAGGATATGCAGCAGCAGCAGATGCAGCAGGAGATTCAGCAACAGGAGATTCAGCAGCAGACACAGGAGATTCAGCAGCAGACACGGCATCATGAGATTCAGCAGCAGGAAATGCATCAGCAGATGCAGAAGCAAACAGAGCAGTAGGGGTGGCAGCAGGTGGAGATACATCCATACAGAAAGAGATACATCAGGAGATGTAGCAGGATATGTGGCAGCATGAGATGCCGCAGGATATTCCAGAGGAGACTCAGCAGAAGGAGATGCAAGAAAAGGAGATGAAGCAGCAGGAGATGCAGCTGCAGCAGATGCAGCAGGCTATGCAGATTTAGCAGGAGATGCATCAGCAGGAGATGCTGCAGCAGATGCAGCAGGAGGAGATGCAGCAGCGGGATACTCAGCAGCACTTGATGCAGAAAGGAATAGAGCAGCAGAGATTCAGAAGAAGGAGATGCAGAAAGAGATTCAGCAGCAGGAGACGCAGCAGCAGGAGATGCAGTAGGAGAAGATATGGCAGGTAATGCAGCAGCAGGAGATGCAAGAGCAAGTGATGCAGCATCAGACTCATCAGCAGTAGATGCAGGAGGAGATCCAGCAGCAGGAGATGTAGCAGGAAGAGATTCAGCAGCAGGAGATTGAGCAGCAGATGTATCAGGAGAAAATGCAGCATCAGGAGAGTAGCAGGAGGATATGCAGCAAGAGGTGCATCATAAGAAATGCAGCAGGAAATGCAGCAGGAGATTCATTAGCAGGAGATTCAGCAGGAGATGCAGCAGGAGTTGCCGAAGCAGGAGTTGCAGCAGCAAGAGTTTCAGCACAAAGAAATGCAGCAGGAATTGCAGAAGCAGGAGATTCAGCACCAAGAAATGCAGCAGAAGATGCAGGAGGAGATGCACCAGCATGACATGCAGCAGCAGATGCAGTAGCAAATTAAGTACCAGCAGATGAGGCAGAGAAAGATGCAGCAGCAGCAGATGCAGCAGGAGATAGACCGTTAGATACTGCAGCAGGAGATGCAGCAGGGTAGACATATTCAGCAGGAGATGCAGCAGGAGATGAAATAGCAAGATATGCAGCAGGAGATGCCGCAGAATATGCAGCAGTAGGAGATGCAGCAGGAGATGCATATTCACAAGGAGATGCATCAGGTGATGTAGCAGGATATGTAGCTACATGAGATGCCACAGCAGATTCATAAGGAGATTCAGCAGTAGGAGATGCATAGGCAGGAGATGAAGCAGCAGGATATGCAGCCGCAGCAGATCCAGCAGCAGATTCAGCAGGAATTTCTGCAGCAGCAGATGCCGCAGGAGACACAACAGAAGGAGATGCAGAAGCAGATGCAGCAGTGGCTGCAGATGCAGCAGGAAGAGATGATTCAGATGATACAGCATCAGGAGATGCAGCAGGAGATTATGCAGCAGGTGATACAGCAGCAGGTGATACAGCAGCAGATGCAGCAGCAGGAGATGCAGCAGGAGATGCAGATGCAGGAAAGGCGGCAGCAGGAGATGCAGCATGAGATGCAGCAGCATATGCAGCAGCAAATTAAGTACCAGCAGATGAGGCAGAGGGAGATGCAGCAGCAGGAAATGCAGCAGTATATACAGAAGATGGAGCTGCAGCAGCAGGACGTGCAGCAGGACGAGATGCATCATGTAATGCAACAGTAGATGCAAGAAGAGATGCAGCAAGAGCCTCAGGAGGAGATGCATCAGCAGGAGATGACACGGGAGATGCATCAGCAGGAGATGCAGCCATGTACTCAGAAGCAGGAGTTGCAGCAGCAGGAGATGCGTCAGGAGATGATGCAGAAAGAGATGCAGAATCAGATTCATCAGCAAGAGATGCAGGAGAAAATCAAGCAGCAGGAGATGCAGCAGGAAATGCATCAGCAGGAGATGTAGCAGAAAATGCTCCAGATGCATCAGCATGAGTTTCAGCAGGAGATGCAGCAGGAAGAGATGCAGCAGGAAACACAGACGATGCAGCAGAAGGAGATGCTTAAGGAGATCCATCAGGAGAATATTCACCAGCAGGAGATGGAGAAGGAGATGCAGCCACAAAAGATGCAGCAGGAAATGCAGAAGTAGATGCAGTAACAGGAGATGTATCAGCAGGATATGCAGCAGGAGATTGAGCAAGACGTGATGCATCATTAGGTGCTGCAGCTGGAAATGCAGCAGCAGACGAAACAGCAGTAGATGCAGCAGCAAGCCATGCAGCAGAAGAAGAGGAAGCAGGAGATGCGGCAGAAGAAGATACAGCAGGATATACGGCAGCATTAGATACAGCAGTGTATGAAGCCGCAGAAGATTCAGCAGTAGGAGATGCAGCAGCAGGACATTCAGCAAGAGGAGATGCGGCAGTCTATGCAGCAGCAGGAGGTGCAGCAGGAGATGCGTCAGCAGGAGATGCAGGAGCAGGAGATACAGCAGTGTATGAAGCAGCAGCAGATTCAGCAGTAGGAGATGCAGCACAGGACATTCAGCAAGAGGAGATGCAGCAGGTTATGCAGCAGCAGGAGGGGCAGCAGGAGATATGTCAGCAGGAGATACAGCAGGAGATGAGGTAGGTTTAGATTCAGCAGGAGATGCAGCAGCAGGAGATGCAGCAGCAGGAGATGCATCTGGAATGCCGCAGGGATTCAGTAGCAGCTGATGCAGCACGAGATGCAGTAGGAGATTCAGCAGCAGGAGATGCAGGAAGAGATGCAACAGATGGAGGTGAAGCATCAGGTGATGCAGCAAAAATGCAGCAGGGGATTCTGTAGCAGGTGATGCAGCAGCAGATGCAGCAGCAGATAAAGGAGACGCAGCAGGAGGAGATGCAGCAGCAGGAGATGTAGAAGTAGATGCAGCAGTATATGAAGCAGCAGAAGATGCTGCAGATGCAGCAGTAGGAGATTAATCACTAGATGCAGCAGTAGATGATACAGCAACAGGAGATGCAGCAGCAGGAGATGCAGCAGGGTTTGCTGCAGCAGGACATTCAGCAGTAGGGGAACCTGCAAGATAGCAGTATCATAAGATGAATCCGCAGATGCATCAGAAGGATATGGAGCAAGAGATGCAGCAGCAGGAGTTGCAGAAGAAGATGCAGGAGCAGGAGATCCAGAAGCAGATGTAGAAGGAGATGCAGCAGTAGATGAATCAGCAGCAGATGCAGCAGTAAATGCAGGAGATGCATCAGCAGGAGGAGATACAGCAGGAGGAGATGCAGAAGGAAATGAAGAAGATGCAGCAGAAAGTGATGCATAAATAGATGCTTCAGGAGAAGATTCATCAGCAGGAGATGGAGCAGGAGATGCAGCCACAAGAGATGCAGCAGGAGGTGCAGAAGGAGATGCAGTATCAGGAGATGTATCAGCAGGATATGCAGAAGGATATTGAGCAAGAGGTGCTGCATCATGCGGTGCTGCATTAGGAGATGCAGCAGGAGATGAAGCAGCAGGAGATGCAGCCGCAAGAGATGCATCAGAAAAAGATGAAGGAGGAGATGCGGCAGCAGGGAGATACAGCAGCAGGAGATGCAGCATCAGGAGATGCAGCAGCAGGTGCAACAGCAAGTGTTGTAGCAGCAGCATGTGATGCAACAGGAGAGGCAGCACTGAGAGATGCGTAAGAGGAAGATGCAGCAACAGGAGACACATCAGGAGATGAAGCAGAAGGACATGCATCAGCAGATGCAGCAACAGATTAAGCAGCAGGAGATGCAGCAGCAGGAGTTGCAGGCGGGTAGCTAAAACCGGAGATGCAGTTTCAGAAGAAGATGCAGTAGCCTAATATGCAGCAGCAGATGCAGGAGCAGAATATGTAACAGAAGATGCAGCAGCAATAGATGCATCAGCAGGAGATGCACCAGAGGGAGATGCAGGAGGAGGTGCGGTAGGATATGCAGCAAGAAGAGATGCATCAGGAGATGCAGCAGTAAATGCAAAAGCAGGACATGCCGCAGCAGGAGGTGAATCAGGAGATTCAACAGTAGATGAAGCAGCAGCAGATAGAGTAGATGTTGCAGCAGGAAATCAGCAGGATGTGCAGCAGGAGATGCTGCAACAGAGAATGAAGTAGGAGGTGCGGCAGCTGGAGATGCAGCAGCACAGGATGCAGCATCAGGTGATGAAGCAGCAGGAAAGGCACAGGGAGATGTAGCAGGAGATATAGCAGGAGATGCATCAAGAGATGCACAAGGAGGAGATGCAGCAGCAGATGCATCCACAGGAGATGCAAGAGGAGCTGAAGCAGCAGATTTATCAGGAGATGCAGTAGAACGAGATGCAGCAGGTGCAGAAGCAGGTGCAGCAGCAGGGGATGCAGCAGCAAATGCCACAGGAGACGCAGCAAAATGAGATGCAGAAGCAGATGCAGTAAGATGCAGGAAATGCATCAGAAGGAGATGCAGCAACAGGAAATGCAGCAGGAGATTAAGCAGCAAATGCAGAAGCAGCAGATACAGCAGGTGGAGATGCAGCAGCAGATGCAGCAGTAGATGCAGATTCAGCAGGAGATTCATCAACAGGAGATACTGCAGCAGATTCACAGTAGGAGATGCATCAGCAGGAGATGCAGCAGGAGGTGCGGCAGAAGTAGATGCAGCAGGCTAATCAACAGGAGGAGCTGCAATAGAAGATGCAGGAGTAAGAGATGCAGCAGGAAATCCAGAAGGTAACACAGCAGGAGAAGCACCAGGAGGAGATGCAGCAAGACATGCAGCAGCAGCAGCAGATGCAGAAAGAGAGCAGCAGGAAATGCAGATTCAAGAGGAGATGCAGTAGGAAGAGAATCTTCAGCAGATGCAGCAGGATATGCATCATGATGAGATGCAGCAGGACATATAGCAGCAGCAGATGCATCGGCAGATGAAGCAGGAAATGCAGCAGAAAGTGATGAATCAGTATCAGATGCAGCAGCAGATGCAGCAGCAGGAGATGCAGCAGCATCTGATGTAGCAGGAGATGCAGAATCAGAAGATGCAGCAGCAGGTTATGAAGCAGAAGATGCAGCAGAAGGCGATAGAGGATCAGAAAATGCAGCATCAGGAGATTCAGCAGCAGGAAATGCAATAGGAGATATTGAAGCAGGAGATGCAGCAGCAGAAGATACAGCAGGACATTAAGCAGGAGATGCAGCAGGAGGAGATGCAGCAGGAGGAGATGCAGCTGGAGATAGAGCAGCAGGAGATGCAGCAGGAGAGAAAGCAGCAGCAGGTGCAGCAGCAGAGGATGCAACAGCAGATGCAGCAGCAGGAGATCTATCAGGAGATGCAGCAGTAGATGAAGCAACAGCAGATGCAGCAGCAGATGTAGCAGTAGTAGATTCAGCAAGAGCTGCAGCAGGAAATGCAGATGAATATGCAGCAGCTGGAGATACAGCAGGAGATGCATCTGCAGGTGATGCAGAAGGAGATGCAGCAGGAGATGCAGAACGAGATGCAGCAGCAGGCTATGCAGCAGAAGGAGATGATGCAGGAGATGCTTCAATAGAAGGTGCGACATGAGATAGAGCAGGAGATGCAGCAGCAGTCGAAGCAGACGGAGATGCAGAAACAGGAGATGCAGCAGAAGCACATGGAGCAAGAGATGCAGCAGCAGGATATAAAGAAGCAGGAGATATAGCAGCAGCAGATGCAGCAGCAGATGCAGCAGGATGAAGTGGTGCAGCAGGGGATGCATCATGAGATGCATCATGTCTGCAGAAGCAGCAGACACAGCAGGAGATGCCGTAGCAGGAGTTGCACCAAGAGATTTAGCAGGAGGAGATTCAGCAGGAGATGCAGCAGAAGAAGATTTAACAACAGATGCAGCAGGAAGAGGTACAGCAGCAGCAGATGCAGTAGCATTTGCAGCAGAAGTTGAAGCAAGAGATGAAGTAAAAATGCAGAAACAAATGTAGCAGGAAATGCAGCAGGATGAGATGCAACAGGAGATACAGTATCAAATGCAGCAGCAGATTAAGGAGATGCAGAGCAGGAACTGCAGCAGAAGATGCAGCAAGAGGAGATGCAGATGCAGAGGCAGCATATGCAGCAGCAATAGATGCAGCAGCAGATGCATCAGGAGATGCAGATTCAGTACGAAATGCAGCAGTAGGAGATGCTGCAGAAGGAGATGCAGCAGGAGATGCAGCAGAAGGAAATGTAGCAAGCTATGCTGAAGGAGGAGATGAAGCAGGTAATGCAGCAGGAGGAGATGCAGTAGGATATGAAGCAGGAGATGCATCAGCAGGAGATGCATCAGCAGGAGATGCAGGAAGGGATGCATATTCAACAGGATATGCAGCAGAAGATGCAGCAGTAGATGCAGAAGCAGGAGATTTAGCAGGAGATGCAGCAGTACATGAAGCATTTCCTGCTGATGCATCTCCTGCTCCATATCCTGTTAATGCATCTCCTGTTGGTCCATCTCTTTCTGATGCGTCTTTTGCTGCATCTCCTGCTACTGAATCTCCTGCTTCTGCATATACTGCTGCTACATCTTCTGCTGCAACTCCTGCTGCTGCTTCTCCTGCTGCATATCTTTCTGCTGCATCTCCTGATAATATGCATCTCCAGCTGCATCTCCTAGAGCTTCATCTCCAGTTGCTGCGTCTCCTGGTTCTGCATCTCCTGCTACATCTGCTGCCGCAATTCCTGCTGCATCTCCTGATATGTCTTCTACTTCTGCATCTCCTGCTGCTGCATCTCCTGCTGCTAGATCTCCAGCTGCTTCTCCTGCTGCTGTATCTGCTGCTGCATCTGCTGCTGCTGCACTTCAAGCTGCTGCATCTTATTTTCTGCAACTACTTCACTTCATCTCTTACTGCTGCATCTCCTGCTGTTGCGTATCCTGCTGCATCTCATCCGGCTGCGTCTCCTGCTGCATCTCCAGCTGCTTCATCTCCTGCTGCATTTCCTGTCGCTGCATCTCTTGCTGCATCTCCTGCTGCATATACTTCTGCTTCACTTTCTAATGCATCTCCTGCTGCTCTATATCCTGCTTCATCTTGGCCTGCTGCATCGCTTGATGCTGCATTTCCTGCTGCTGCATCTCCTGTTACATCATCTGCTTCTGCATCTCCTGCTGCTGCATCTTCTTCTGGTATATCTCCTGCTGCATCACTTGCTGCTGAAGCTCATGATCCTGCATCTTCTGCTGCGGCATTCCTGGTGCTTCATTTCCTGCTGCATTTCTTCCTTTTACATCTCCTCCTGCTACATCTTCTGTTGAATCTACATCTCCCTGCTGCATCTGCTGCAGCATCTCTTTCTGCTGAATCTCCGATTCATCTCCTGCTGCATTGCTGATGCAGCTGCTGTGGGTGCATCTCCTACTGCTATATAAAATACTGCTGCATATCCGGATTCAGCATATCCTACTGCATCTCCCAGTGCTGCGTCTCTTGATGCTGCATTCCCTTCAGCATCTCCTGCTTCTGCATCTTCTGCAGAATCTCCTGTTCCTGCTTCTCCTGCTGAATCTGCATCTCCTGCTGCATCTGCTGTTGCATCTCCTGCTGCTTTATAAACTACTGCTGCATCTGCTGCATCTCCAGCTGCATCATCTCTTCTACATCTCCTACTGCGAAATCTCCTGCTGCCATATATCTTGCTGCACCTACTGCTGCATCTCCTGCTGCATCAATTCCTACATCTCCTGCTGCTGTATCTCCAGCTGTTGTATCTCCTGTTGCATCTCCTGCTGCTGCATATCCGGATTCAGCATGTCCTATTGCATCTCCTGGTGTTGCTTCTCCTGCTGCTTCATCTCCTGCTGTATCTCCTTCTGCTGTATTTCATACTGCATCTCCCGGTGCTGCGTCTCTTGATGCTGCATTCCCTGCAGCATCTCCTTCTTCTGCATCTTCCATAGAATCTCCTGTTCCTGCTTCTCCTGCTGAATCTGCATCTCCAGCTGCATCATCTCTTCTACATCTCCAGCTGCGAAATCTCCTGCTGCCATATATCTTGCTGCACCTACTGCTGCATCTCCTGCTGCATCAATTCCTACATCTCCTGCTGCTGCATCTCCTGCTGTTGCATCTCCTACTGCTGCATCTTCTGCTACTGCATATACTGCTGCTGCATCTCCCGATAAATGTTGTGCTGCATCTGCTACTGTACTTCCTACTACTCCATCTAATACTGCTGCATCTCCTGCTGCATCTCCTGATGCTGTATGTGCTTCGGATGCATCTCCTGCTTCGTTATTCACGCTGCTGAATCTGCTGCTTCTTCATATCATAGTGTATCTCTTACTGCATCTCCTTCTTCTGAATCTCCTGCTGAATAGGCACCACCTGCTGCACATCCTGCTGCTGTATCACCTGTTGTGTGTCATGATGCTGCACTTCCTGCTGTGCAATTCTTCTGCATCTGCTGCTGCATTTGTTGCTGAATTTGCTGCTGTGCCTCCTGCTGCATCTCCTGCTGCACATCCTGCTGCTGCATCTGCTACTGCTTTTGCTGCTGCATCTCCTGCTGCACCTCCTGCTGCTGCTGCATAACCTGCCTCTACATCTCCTGCTGCATCTTGTGCTTCATATTTTTCTGCTGCATCTTGTGCTTCATATTTTTCTACTGCATCACCTGCTTCTTCATTTCCTGCTGCTGCATCTACTGCTACATCTCCTCCTGCTGAATCTCCAGCTGCATCTCCTGCTGCTGCATCTCTTGCTGTTGCATCTCCTGCTGAATCTATGCTGCGGCATTTTCTGCTGTATGTTCTCCTCCTGCATCTCCTACTGCTGCATCTCCTGCTGAATCCCCTGCATCTCTGGCTGCTGCATCATCTGTCGCTTCTGCTTCTGCTGCATCTGGTGCTGTATCTACCACTGCTGCTTGTGCTGCTGCTGCATCTGCTGCTGTTTCTACCACTGCTGCAAATCCTGTTGCATCTCCTCCCGCTGCATCTGCTGCTACATCAATTTTTCCTGCCTCCCCTGCTGCATCTCTTTCTTCTTCATCTCATGCTGCTGCATCACCTGCATCTCTTGCAGCTGCATATCCTGCTACATCTCCTGCTGCATCTCCTGCTGCTGCATCTCCTACTGCTGCAATTCCTGCTTCTGAATCTCCACCTGTTGCATCTGCTGCTGCATCTGCTGCTTAGTTATATCTTCCTGATATTTTTGTTGCTGCATCTCCTGCTGCATGTCCTGCTGCAGCATCTCCTGTTACATCTCCTACTGCTGCATCTACTTCTGAATCTATTCTTTCATCTCCTGATGCAGCAACTCCAGCTGCCTCCCTTCCTACTGAAACTCCGTTTGCAGCTTCTACTTCTGCATCTCCCGCTGCATCTCCTGATGCATCTCCTATTGCTTCATCTTATCCTACTGCACCTCTGGCTTCATCCCCTGCTGCTGCATATTCTGCAACATATCCTGCTGCAGTATCCCCTGCTGCTGCATCTCATACTGCGTCCTCTCCTACTGCAACTGCTTCTGCATCTGCTGCTGCATCTGCTGCTGCTGCATCTCCTATTGCATCATCTCCTGCTGCAACTGCTTCTACATCAGCTGCTTCATCTGCTGCTGAATCTCTTTCTGCATCTGCTGCCTCATCTGCTACTGCTACATCTCCTTCTGCGTCTGTTGCTTCATCTGCTACTGCTGTATCTCCTGCATCTCCAATTACCTCTACATCTCCCGATGCTGAACCTCCTTCTGTTTCATCTCCGGCTGCTGCAGTTTCTGCAGCATCTCCTGCTGCTGCGTTTCTTGCTGCTGCATCTTCTGCAATATATCCTGCTGCTGCATCTCCTGCAGAACCTCCTGCTGCATCTTCTGCTGCATCTCCTGCTTCACTTTCTACTCATTAATCTGCTGCTGATTCTGATTTGCATCTCCTTATGTATCTCCTGCTCCTGCACCTCTCTTCTGTATTTTCTGCTGCTGCATTTCCTGCAGCATCTCCTTCTGTTGCACCTCCTGCAGAATCAGCATCTACTGCTACATCTCCTGCTACTTCTCCTGCTGCTTCATCTCCTGCAGAATCAGTATCTCCTGCTACATCTCCTGCTGCTGCATTTGCTGAAGCATCTCCTGCTGCATCTCCTGCTTCTGCATCTAGGGTTGAGTATCTCTTGCTGCATCACATGTTGCATCTCCTGCTCCTGCATCTACTGCAGTATCTCGTGCTTCTGCATCTCCTGCTGCGGCTTATCCTGCTGCATCTCATCCTATAACATCTCCTGCTGCTGCATCTCCTGCTGCTGCATTTGCTGCAAAATATCATATTGCTGCTTCTTCCAACTTCATCTCCTACCGCAACTCCAACATCTCCATTCCTTATCTTATATGAAAACATAACTCCCGCAGCGAATATTCTAGCATGGAATGCTGCTGGTTTTGAATGTCTTCTCTTAAAGCACTTTAACTGCAAAGTAAGACTTGTGGAACTTTGAGTAAACGCTTGTGTACTGTAACATCAGAATGGCTATTAAAGCGTCACTTCAAAATATCAGAGCGTTCAGCACAAGTACCTCAGGGAAGTTGCTACAATGAAATGCTGGCTCTCGTTAGAGTCTTCTCTGGAAACGCTTTCACTGCAAGCTGCAAAGCATGACTAACAGGACGTTTTAGTATAGGATACTGAATTGTGACTTATGAAGGCGCGTTCTGAACAGTGAATAACTCCTGCAGTGAAGATGCTGGCGTGGAATGCTGCTCCTTCTCAATGTCTTCTCTTTTAGCGCTTTCACTGCAAAGCAAGACTTGTAGAACTTTCACTCTGGGCTTGTGTACTGTAACATCAGAAGGGCTAATAAAGTGTCACTCAAAATATCAGAGCATTCAGCACAAGTACCTCAGGGAAGTTGCTACGATGACATGCTGGCTCTCCTTAGAGTCTTCTGTAGAAAAGCTTTCACTGCATGCTGCAAAGGACGCCTTTTGGAACGTTTTACTCTAAGTAACTGTATTGTGATTTAATTGTGCCTAGAGAGGCACTTTAGAAAATCGAATAACTATAGTAGGGAAGATGCTAGCATGGAATGTTGCTAATGCTGAATGTCTTCTCTTAGAGTGCTTTCACCGCAAAGCTAAGACTTGTAGCTCTTTCTGTCTAAGCTTATGTACTGCAATATTGGAATTGAAGTTAAAGCGTCAGTTGAAAATTTGAGAGAATTCAGCACAAATACCGCAGGGAAGATTCTATGATCAAACACTGAAATTTGTTAGATTCTTCTCTGGAAGCCTTTTCACTAAATAGCAAGACTTGTAGGCCTTTCAGTCTTGGCTTGTTTATTGCAACATCAGAATGGCGACTAAAGCGTCACTGCAAAATTTTAAAACGTTCAGAAAAAGTTACACAAGGGCGCTGCTATGATCAAATGCATGCTCTCTTTAGAATCTTCTCTTGAAGCGCTTTCACTACAAGCTGCAAAGCACGACTAACAGGATGTTTTAGTATAGGATACTGAATTGTGACTTATGAAGGCGCGTTCTGAAAAGTGAATAACTCCCGCAGTGAAGATGCTGGCATGGAATGCTGCTCCTTCTGAATGTCTTCTCTTAGAGTGCTTTCACTGCAAAGGAAGACTTGTAGAACTTCCAGGCTAGGCCTGTGTACTGTAATATCAGAATGGCTATCAAAGCCTAACTTCAAAATTTCAAATCATACAGCACAAGAACCGCAGGGAAGCTCCTACAATAAAATGCTAGCTTTCTTTAATGTCTTCTCTTGAAGCTCTTTCACTACAAGCTGCGAAGCACGACTTATAGACCGTTTTAAAATAAGTTACTGAATTGTGACATAAAAGGGCAAAATAATGCACTTTGGGAAAAGCCTGAAAATCCCGAAGGGAAGATGATAGCATGGAATGCTGCTGCTTCTGAATGTCTTCTCTTATAGCGCTTTCACTGCAAAGCAAGACTTGTAGAACTTTTAGTCTAGGCACGTGTACTGTAACGTGTATTAAAGCATCACTCCAAAATTTAAAATCGTTCAGAACAAGAACGGCAGGGAAGCTGCTACGATCAAATGCTGCTCTCATTCGACCCTTCTCTGGAAGCACTTTCATTGCAACGTGGAAAGCAGGTAACATCTCCTGCTGCTCCATCGCCTACTGCATATGATGCTGCTGCATCTCCTGTTACTTCTGCTGATGCTGCATTCCCTGCTGCATCTCCTGATGCTGCAACTCCTTCTGCATCTCCTTCTGTATCTCCTGCTACTACATCCCCTGCTGCTGCATTTCCTGCTACATCTCCTGATGCTTCCTCCCTTGCTGCATCTCCTGCTTCTGAATATGCATCTCCCGATGCATCTCCTCCTGCTGTGTATTCTGTGGCATCTCCTGCTGCATCTCCTGCTACTGCATCTCCTGCTACTACATCTCCTGCTGCAACTCCACCTGCATCTCCTGCTGAATATGCATATCCTGCTGCATCTCCTGCTGCTGCATCCCCTGTTGCTCTGTCTTCTGCTCTAACTCTTGCTTCATCGGCTGCTGCTGCATCTCCTTCTGCATCTGCTGCTGCTATATCTCCTGTTGCTGAATCTCCTGCTGCATCTCCTGCAGCTTCATCTCCTGCAGCTGCATCTCCTCCTGAAGCTGCTGGCGCCTCTCCTGCTGCATCTGCTGCTGCATATTTTCCTGCATCTCCTCTGGCTGCATCTGCTGGTGCATCTCCTGCTGTTCTATCTCCTGCTGCATTTCCTGCTGCATCTCCTGATGCTGGATCTCCTCCTGTATCTCCTGATGATGAATCTGATGCTGCATCTCTTTCTGCATCATCTCCTGATGCATCTGCTGCTGAAACTCCTGCTGCTGTGTACACGGCTGCATCTACTGCTGATGCATCTCCTGTGTCATCTCATGCTGCTGCATCTCCTGCTGAGTCTCTTGCTGCATCTCCTCCTGCATCTCCTGCTGCATTACATGATGCATTTCCTCCTGCTGCATGTCCTGCTGCTACATTTCCATCTTCCATATCTACTGCTACATTTCTTGCTGCTGCATCTCCCTCTGCCTCATCTGCTGGTACTTTATTTGCTGCTGCATCTCATGCTGCTGCCTCTCATGCTGCATCTCCTGCTTCTGAATTTCCTGCAGCTGCATCTCCTCCTGCATCTCCTGCTGCATTTCTTGGTGCTGCTTCTCCTGCTGCTGCAACTCCTGCTGCATCTCCTGCTGAATCTCCTTCTATAGAATCTCCTGCTGTTGAAACTCCTGCTGCATACCTCCTGCTACGTCTCCTGCTGCTGCATTTCCTCCTGATACATCTGCTGCATAATCTCCTGCTGCATCTCCTGCTGCTGCAGTACCTGCTGTATCTTCTGCTTTATCTCCTGTTGCTGCATATCCTGCTTCTGTATATACTGCTGCATTTCCTGCTGCTGAATCTCTTCCTGCCTCTCCTGCTGTGTAATCTGCTACTGCTGCATCCTCTGCTGTATCTACTACTGATGCATCTCCTGCTTCATCTTCTCCTTCTGCATCTACTGCTACATCCTCTGCTTCTGCATCTTCTGCTGCGTCTGCTGCATCATCTCCTCTTGCCTCTCCTCCTACTGCATCTCCAGCTGAATCTCCTGCTGCATCTGCTGATGCTGTATCATCTGAATCATCTCTTCCTGCTGCATCTCCTGCTGAATCTGCAGCCACTGCTGCATCTGCTTCTGGATCTCGTTCTGTTGCGTCTCCCGTGGCATCTGCTGCTGCATCTGCTGCTGCATCTCCTGCTGCTTATCCTGCCTCAGAAATTCCTGCTGAATTTCCTGCAGAATCTGCTGCTGGATCTGCTGTGGCTGCATCTCCTGCTGCTTCATCTCCTGTGGGTGCATCTCCTACTGCTGAATCTCCTCCTGAATCTTCTGTGGCATCTCATGTTGCTACATATCCTGCTACATCTCTTGATACATCTCCTTCTGGATATGCATCTCCTCGTGCTGCATCTCCTCCTGCTGCATATTCTGCAGCATCTCCTGCTACATCTCCTACTACTGCATCTCCTGCTGCTGTATCCCGTGGCGCATCTCCTGCTGCTGCATCTCCTGATGCATCTCCTGCTGAATCGCCTCCTGCTGCTGCTCCTGCTGCTCCATATCTGATCTGCTGCTGCATGTGCTGCTACGTCTCCTGCTGCTGAATTTACTGCTGTTGCATCTGCTGCTGCATGTCCTGCTACATCTTCTTCTTCTGAATTTACCTCTGCTGCATCTGCTGCTGCATCACCTCCTACTGAATCCCCTGCTGCATCTCCTGATGAATATGTATCTTTTCATGCAATATGCTGCTGCATCTACCGCTGCTGCATTTCCTTCTGTATCTGCTGTTGAACCTGCTGTTGCATCTCCTGCTGCTGCATCTCCTTCTGCATCTGCTGTTGAAACTCCTGCTGCTGCACCTCCTAATTCTGCATCTGCTTCTGCAGCTCCTGTTGCTGCATCTCCTGCTTCTTCATCTACTGCTCCTGAATCTCTGCTGCTGTATCTCCTGCTAAAGCTCTTGCTTCATCTCCTGCTACATCTCCTGCTGCTGCATCTTCTGCTGCTGCATGTCCTGCTGCATCTGCTTCTGCATCTACTTCTACTGCATCTCCTGCTGCTGCATAATCTGCTGCATCTCCTCTTGCTGAATCTCCTGGTGCATCTCCTGCTGCTGAATCTCCTACTGCATCTCTGACTGTTGCATCTCCTGCATCTGCTGCTGCATCTGCTGCTGCATCACCTGCTACTGAATCCCCTCCTGAATTCCTTCTGCATCTCCTGATGCAGCATCTCCTGATGCATCTCCGGCTGCTGAATCTCCTGCTAATGCATAACCTCCTGCATCTCCCACTGCTGCATCTCCTGCTGCCGCATCTGCTGGTGCTGCATATTCTACTGAATCTGCTGCAGGATCTCCTTCTTCTGCCTCTCATGCCACATCTCCCGCTGATGCATCTCCTGCTTTTCTATATCTTCCTCAATTTACTGTTGCTGCATCTCCAGCTGCATCTCCTGCTGCTGCATCTCCTGCATTTTTTGGTGCATCTGCTGTAGATTAATCTACTGCTGCACCTCCTGTAGCTTCACCGTCTGATTTTTGATGTCCTCCTGCATCACCTGATGCTCCATCTAATGTTGCATCTCCTGCTGCATCTCCTGCTGAACGTGTTTCTGTATCTGCCGAGTCTTAATCTCCTGCTTCTAAATCTCCTCCTTCTGCATCTTCTGCTGAATGTGCTGCTGAATATGCTGCTGCATCTCCTGCTGATGCATCTCCTGCTGCTGTATCCCCTGCTTCTTCATCCTCGGTTTCATCTACTACTGCTGCATGTGCTGCTACATCTTCTGCTGCTGAATTAACTTCTGCTGCATCTGCTGCTTTATCATCTGCTGCTGAATACCCTGCTGCATCTGCTGCTGCATCACCTGATATTGAACCCCCTGCTGCATCTCCTAATGTTGCATCTCCTGATGATGCATCTCCTGATGATGCATCTCCTGCTGAATCTCCTCCTGCTGCTTCATCCCCTGATCTGCTTCTGTATGTGCTGCTACATCTCCTACTGCTCTACTTCCTTCGCCTGGATCTCTTCCTGCATCTATTGCTGCTGCATCCTCTGCTGTATTTCCTGATGCTGCATCTCTGTCTGCAACTATCACTGATGCATCAGCGGATTCATCTGATGATGCATATCCTCTGATTCATCTCCTGCTGCTGAATCTCCTGCTGTTGCCTACCCTGCTGCATCTACTGCTGCTTCATACCCTACTTCATCTACTGCTGCTGCATTACCTGCTGTTTCTCCTGTTGCTGTGTTTCCTACTGAAATTCCTGGTGCAGCATCTCCTGTTGCTACATCTCCTGCTGAATCTACGTCTCCTGCTGCATCTGCTGCGGCATCTCTTTCTGCTGAATCTCCGATTCATCTCCTACTGCATTGCTGATGCATCTGTTGCTGCATGTCCTGCTGCTTTATAAACTACTGCTGCAGATCCTGCTGCTGCATATCAGGATTCAGCATGTCCTATTGTATCTCCTGGTATTGCTTCTCCTACTGCTTCATCTCCTGCTGTATCTCCTGCTGCTGTATTTCATGGAAAGGAAGGAATGCAGCAGGAAATGAAGCACCAGGAATTGCCACAGCAGAAGATGCAGGATCATGAGCTTCAGCAGCAAGAGATGCAGCAGGAGATGTAGCAGAAGAGGATGCAGCAGCAGATGCAGCAGGAGGAGTATGACTTATAGAAGTTTCACTCTAGTGAAATGTCTTCTCTAAGAGCGCTTTCACTGCAAAGCAAGGCTTGTAGAACCTTCAGTCTAGGCTCGTGTACTGTAACATCAGAAAGGCTATTAAAGCGTCACTTCAAAATTTCAGATCGTTCAGCTCAAATACCGCAGAGGAGATGCTACGATCAAAAGCTGGCTCTTGTTAGAGTCTTCTGTGGAAGAGCTTTCACTGCATGCTGCAAAGGACGCCTTTTGGAATGTTTTACTCTAAGTAACTGTATTGTGATTTAATTGTGCCTAGAGAGGCGCTTTAGAAAATTGAATAACTATAGTAGGGAAGATGCTAGCATGGAATGTTGCTAGTGCTGAATGTCTTCTCTTACAGAGCTTTCACTGCAAATCTAAGACTTGTAGCTCTTTCTGTCTAAGCTTATGTACTGCAATATCAGAATTGAAGTTAAAGCGTCAGTTGAAAATTTGAGAGAATTCAGCACAAATACCGCAGGGAAGATTCTACGATCAAATACTGAAATTCGTTAAATTCTTCTCTGGAAGCGCTTTGACTACAAAGCAAGACTTGTAGACCTTTCCGTCTAGGCTTGTGTATTGCTACATCAGAATGGCTATTAAAGCGTCACTGCAAAATTTGAAAACGTTCAGAAGAAGTACCACAAGGGCGCTGCTACGATCAGATTCTAGCTCTCCTTAGAATCGTCTCCTGAAGCGCTTTCACTGCACGTTGCAAAGCACGTCTAACAAAATGTTTAGTATTGGTTACGGAATTGTGATTTAACTGCACCTATGGAGGTGCTTTAGGAAAAGTGAGTAATGCCCACATGGAAGAGGCTAGAATGGAATGCTGATGCTTCTGAATGTCTTCTCTTAGAGCGCTTTCACTGCAAAGGAAGACTTGTAGAACTTCCAGGCTAGGCTTTTGTACTGTAATATCAGAATGGCTATTAAAGCCTAACTTCAAAATTTCAAATCGTACAGCACAAGAACCGCAGGGAAGCTCCTACAATAAAATGCTAGCTTTCGTTAGAGTCTTGTCTTGAAGCGCTTTCACTGCAAGCTGCGAAGCACAACTTATGGACCGTTTTGATGTAAGTTACTGAATTGTGACTTAACTGGTCAAAATAATGCACTTTAGGAAAAGTGCGTAAATCCGAAAGGGAAGATGTTAGCATGGAATGCTGCTGCTTCTGAATGTCTGCTCTAAGAGCGCTTTCACTGCAAAGCAAGACTTGTAGAACTTTCAGTCTAGGCTCGTGTACTGTAACATCACAATGGCTACTAAAGGGTCAATTCAAAATTTCAAGTACTTCAGAACAAGTACAGCAGGGAAGCTACTACCATCAAATGCTGGCTCTCGTTCAACCCTTCTCTGGAAGCGCTTTGACTGCAAGCTGCAAATCACAACTAATACAAAGTTTCAGTATAGGGTACTGAATAGTTACTTTACTTCGCCTAATAATGCGCTTTAGGAATAGTGAATATTGGCAGCAAGGAAGATGGTAGTATGGAATGCTGCTGCTTCTGAATGTCTTCTCTTAAAGCAGTTTCACTGCAAAGTACGACTTATAGAAGTTTCACTCTGGTCTTCTGAAGTATAACAGAAGCTAGTAAAGCGTCACTTCAAAATTTCAGAGCATTCAGGACAGTTACAGCAGGGATGCTGCTACCATCAAATGCTGGTTCTCGTTAGAGTCTTCTCTTATAGCGCTTTCACTGCAAGCTGTGAAGCACAACTAACACATTTTAGTTTAGGGTAATGAATTATGACTTAACTGCGCCTATTAACGCGCTTACAGAAAAGTGAGTATCTCAGGCAGTGCAGATGCTGGCATGATATTTTACCGCTTCTTAATGTTTTCTCTTATAGCGCTTTCACTGCAAAGCATGACTTGTCGAGCTTTCAGTCTAGGCTTGTGAAATGTAACATCAGCATGGCTATTAAGGCATCACTTTAAGATTTCAGAGCTTTCAGCACAAGTACTGAAGGGAAGCTGGTACCATCAAATTTTGGCTCTCGTTAGGATCTTTTCATGAAGCGCTTTCACTGCCAGCTGCAAAGCACGAAAAATGCAATGTTTTCGTGTAGGCTGGTTATTATCGACTTAATAACGCCTAATAACGCGCTTTAGGAAAAGTGAATATCTCCAGCAGGGAAGATGTGGGAATTGTGACTTAACTGAGCCTATGAAGACTCTTTAGGAAAAGTGAGTAATTCCTGCCTGGAAGATGCTAGCATGAAATGCTGCTGTTGCTGAATCTTTTCTCTTATAGCTCTTTTACTGCAAAGCAATATGTGTAGAACTTTCAGTCTAGTCTTGTCTTCTGTAACATCAGAATGGCTATTAAAGCGTCACTTCAAAATTTAAGAGCCTGCAGCATCTCCTGCTGCATCTCCCGCTGGTGCATCTGCTGCTGCATCTCCTGCTATTGCATATCCAGTACCATCTCCTGCTGCATTTTCTGCTCCTGCATCTCCTGTTGAAACTGCCTATGCGGCTACTTCTCCTGATGCTGAATCTGCTGCTGCATCTGCTGCTGAATCTCCTGTAGCTGTATCATATGCTGATTTTCCTTCTACTGCATCTCCTCCTGCTGCATCTCCTGCTGCTTTTCCTGCTGCCGCATCTCTTGCTGAATCTCCTGCTACATCTCTGATGCTGCATATCCTGCAGCATCTCCTGCTCAATCTACTGCTGTATATGCATTTGCTGCTGCATCACTGCTGCTGCATCTGCTACAGCATACCCTGCTGCATCCACTTTTCCATCATCTGCAGCTGCATCCCTTGCTTCTGCCTCTCCTCCTGCAGCATCTCCGCCTGCTGCATCTCGTTCTTCTTCATCTCATGCTACTGCATCTCCTGCTGCTCCATCTCCTGATACTGCACCTGCTTCTGCATCTCTGTTTGCTGCATCTCGTGCTGCATCTGCTAATGAATCTGCTGCTGCATCAGCTGCTGCACCTGCTCCTGCTGCATCTCCTCCTGCAACACCTCCTTCTGCTGAAATTCCTGATGCATCTTCTGCTGCATCTCTTAATCCTGCATCTGCTGCTGCAACATATCCTGCTGCATTATCTGCTGCAATTCTGATGCATCTTCTGCTGCATCTCCTGCTACTGCTTCTCCTGCTTCACCTCCTGCTGATTCTGCTGCTGCTGCATCTATAGCTACTTCATCTACTGCTGCATTTCCTATTACATCTCCTGCTGCCTCATATTATTCTGTATCTCCTGCTGCATCTACTGCTGCTGCCTCTGCTGGTGCATCTCCTACTATGGCATCTCCTGCTGTATCTGCTGCTTCTGCATCTCCTGATGCATCCCCTGCTGCTTCACTTCATCCTGCTGCATCTCATGCTACATCTCCTGCTGCTATATCTCCTACTGCTTCATATCCTGCTGCTGCATCTCCTAATGAATCTCCCGCTGCTTCATCTTCTCCTGCTGCATCTTTTGTTCCATGTCCTTCTGCTGCATCTCCTGTTTCTACATCTCCTCTTTCTTCGTCTGCTGCTCTAGCTCATGTTGCACCTTCAATTGAAGAATATCCTGTGTCATCTCCTTCTGCTGCATATCCTGCTGCTTCATCTCGTTCTGCATCTCCTGCTGCATCTCCTTCTGCATCACCTGCAGATGCATCTCCTGCTGTATCTCCTGCTGCTGCATATTCATCTGCATTTCCTGCTGCAGCTCTTGCTGAATCTACTACTGCTGCATCTGATGAATCTGCTGCTGCATCTCCTGATAGATCTCCTGCTGGTGCATCTCCTGCTGCTGCATCTGCTCGTGCATCCTCTGCTGCTGCATCTGCTTGTGCTGCATGTGCTCCTGCTTTCTCTCCTGCTGCATTTACTGCGGCTGAATCTCCTGCTATATTTCCTTCTGGTGCATCTTCTTCTCTTCATCTACTACTCTGCACCTCCTGCTGCTGCATCTCCTCCTTCTTCATCTCGTGATGAATCTCCTGTAGTATCTGCTGCTTCTTCATCTCCTGCTGCTATATCTCCTACTGCATATGATGCTGATACATCTCATGTTACTTCTGCTGCTGCTGCATTCCCTGCTGCATGTCCTGCTGCTGCATCCTCCCTATCTGCATCTCCTCCTGCTGCATCTCCTGCTTCAGTATATAATTCTACATTTCCTGCTGCTGCTGCATCTCCTGCTGCTGAATCTCTTGCTGCATCTCCTGTTGCATTCCTGCTGTATCTGCATCACATAATGCATCACCTGCTGCTGCATCTCCTGCTACTACAACCCCTGCTGCTGCATTTCCTGCTGTATCTCCTGCTCCTGCATCTCCTGATGCATCCTCCCAATCTGCATCTCCTCCTGCTGCATCTCCTGCTTCAGTATATAATTCTGCATTTCCTGTTTCTGCTGCATCTCTTGCAGCTGAATTTCTTGCTGCGTCTCTTGTTGCATTCCTGCTGCATCTGCTTTTGCATCACATGATGCATCTCCTACTTATGCATCTCCTGCTGCTTCATCTCCTGCTGAATCTGCTGCTAAGTCTGCTGCTGCATCTTCTCCTGCTTTCTCTCCAGCATCTCCTGTGGCTCTGTATCCTGCTGCATCTTCTGCTTAATGTCCTGCTGTATCTTCTGCTGCTGCATCTCCTGATTCTATATCACCTTTTGCATCTCCTGCTGCTGAATCTCCTGCTGCTGCATTTTTTGCTCCTCAATCTCCTACTGCTGCATCTCCTGCTAATGCATCTCCTGCTGCATCTCCTGCTGCTGTATATTCTGCTGCATCTTCTGCTTCATACGATGCTGCTGCATCTTCTGCTTCTGCATCTCCTGCTACATCTCCTGCTGCTGAATTTCCTGCTACATCTCTTGCTGCTGCATCTCCTGCTGCTGCATCTCCTGCTGCATATGATATTGATTCATCTTCTGCTGCTCCATTTCCTGCTTCTTCTGCCGATGCCTCTGCTGCTGCTATATGTCCTGCTACATCTTGTTATGATGCATATCCTGCAGCATCTGCTGACGATTCTCTTCCTATTGCATCTTTAGCCGAATCTGCATTTCCTGCTGCTCTACTTCTGCATCTGCTGCTGCTGCATGTCTTGCTGCATCTCCTCCTGATGCTTCTCCTCTGTTTTTCCTTCTGAATTTCCTACTGCATTTCCTACTGCTGCATCTGCAGCATATGCTGCTTCATCTGGTGCTGCTTCACCTACTGCTGCAACCCCTGCAACATCTCCTGCTACTGCATCTGCTGCTACATCTCCTGCTTAATCTCCTTCTGCATCTTTGGCTCCAGGATCTCCTGCTGCATCAATAGCTGCTTCATCTCTTATGCATCTCCTTTTGGTGCATGTCCTGCTGCTGTATTGCCTGCTGCATCACCTCCTGCTGCATCACCTCCCGCTGCATCTCCTGCTGTGAATCTCTTGCTGCATCTTTTGCTGCATGTCCTGCTGCTGTATTGCCTGCTGCATCACCTCCTGCTGCTGCATCTCCTCCTGCTGCATCTGCTGCAGCATCTCCTGCCACTACATCTCCTGCTTAATCTGCATCTCCTGCTGCATCTGCTTCTGCTTCTCCTGCTGCATCTCCTACTGCTGCATCTCCTTCTGCTTCATCTCCTTCTCCTGCATATCCTGATAAATTTCATGCTGCATCTCCTATGGTATATCTTGCTACATCTGCTGCCTCATCTTCTCCTGATTCTCCTGCTGCATCTGCTGGTGCATCTCCTGCTGCGGAATCTCCTGCTGTGGAATCTCCTGCTGCTGCATCTCCTGCTGCTGCATCCCCTGCTGTATCTACTACTGATGCATTACCTGCTTCATCTTTTGCTTCTGCATCTCTAGTGCTGCATCTGCTGCATCATTTCTTCCTGCCCCTCCTCCTATTGCATCTCCTGCTGAATCTCGTGCTGCATCTCCTCATGCTGTATCATCTGAAGCATCTCTTCCATCTGCATCTCCTGCTGAATCTGCATCTCCTGCTGCTTCTTCTTCTGCATCTCCTGCTACTGTGTCTCCTGTGGCATTTGCCGCTTAATCTGCTGCTGCATCCCCTGCTGCTGCATCTGCTGCTGCATCTCTTTCTACTGCATCTCCTGCTGAATCTGCTGCTTCTGCTCCTCCTGCATCTCCTGCGGCTGCATCTGATGCTGCATCTCCTGCTGCATCTCTTAATGCTGCATCTTCTGGTCATGCATCTCCTGCTTCTTCTCCTGCTGATGCATTTCCTCCTGAATCTTCTCTTATATCTCCTGCTGCTGGGTCTCCTGCGGCATCTGCTGCTTCAGATTCTCCTACATCTCGAGCTGCTGCATCATCTTCTGATGTATATCCTGCTGCATCACTTACAGCTGTATCTCTTGCTACATGTCCTTCTGAATCTAATGCTACATCTTTTGCTACTTCACCTCCTCTTACTGCATCTCCTGCTGCATTTGCTGCTGCTGCATGTGCTGCCGCTAATTTCCTGCTGCTGCACCTTCTGCTGCATCTGCTGCTGAATCTGTTTCTTCTGACTCGGCTGCATGTCCTGCTTCTGGAGCTCTTCCTGGGGCATGTCCTGCTGCCTCTCCTGCTGCTGTATCCCTTGCTGCTTCATCTCCTGCTTCTGCATCTCCTGCTGCTGTATCCATTGCTGCTTCATCTCCTGCCTCTGCATCTCCTGCTAGTGCATCTCCTGCTGCTTTTCCTTCTGCATCTCTTGCTGCATATTCTGCTGTTGCATCTACTGCTGCTGTATCTGCTTCTACATCTCCTTGTGCTGCACCTCTTTTTTTATCGCTTGCTAAAGCTCTTGTGGCATCTCCTCCTCCATATCCTGCTGCTGCATCTACTGCTGCGACATCTGCTGCTACATCTCCTGCTAATGCATTTTGTGCTGATGGAACTCCTGCTGCATCTGTTGCTGAATTCGCTGCTCATCGGCTGCGGCTGCATCTCCTGCACCATCTGCTGATGCATCGCCATCTGCCTCTTCTGCTGCAACTCCTGCTGCTGCATCTTCTCCTTCAGCTGCTCCTGCATCTCCTGCTGAATCGCCTGAAGCTGCATCCCCTGCTGCTCCATTTCCTGCTGAATCTCATGCTGGATTACCTGCTGCACCTTCTTCTGCTCCATATCCTGCTGCTGCATCTCCTGCTCCTGCACCTCCTTCTGCTGCTGCATCTCCTGCTGCATCTCCTGCTGTATCTCCTGCTGCATCTCCTGCTGCTTTGTCTGCTGCTGCCTCTACTGATACATCTCCTCCTGCTGCATTTCCTACTTCATTTTTTGCTGTGTCTCCTGCTGCTGTGTCTCCTGCTACTGCATTTGCTACTGCATTTCCTACAGCTGTATCTCCTATTTCTGCAACTTGTGCTACATCTCCTGCTGCTGTATATCCTTCTGCTGTATCTCTTGCTGATGCATCTCCTGCTGCATCTCCTGCTGAATGTGAGGCTGAATATTCTGATGTATCTCCTGCTGCATCTCCTGCAATTGCATCTCTTGCTGCTGCATAGCCTGCTGCTGCATCTCCGGCTGCTGCATCTGCTTCTGCAGCATCTCCTGCTGCATCTCCTGCTGCTGCATCGCCTGCAACTGCATATTCTGTCGCTGCATCTGCAGCAGCAGCTCCAGCTACTGCATCTCATGCTGAATCTGCATCTCCGCTTTAATCTGATTCTGCATTTCCTGCTCTTGCATCTGCTGATGCTGCATCTGCTGCAGCATCCACTGCTGCATCTCCTTCTTCTGCCTCTCCTCCTGCATCTCCTCCTTGTGCATCTCTTGATGCATCTCCTGCTATATCTCCTGCTACATCTCCCTCTGCTCTCCTGCTGTTGCATCTCCTGCTGCTGCATCCACTGCTGCTGCATCTCCAGCTGATGCACCTCCTACTTCATTACCTGTTGCGGCACCTCCTGCTGCAAATCCTGCTGATTTTCCTGCTGCAACTCCTACTCTATCTGCTGCTGCTTCATCTACTGCTGAATCTCCTGATTCATCTCCTGCTGCTGCATGTCCTGCTTTTGAATTTACTGCTGCTTCATCTGCTTCTTCATCTTCTGATGCCTCTCCTCTTGCTGCATAATCTACTGCATCTCCTGCTGCATTTTCTGCTGATACATCTCCTGCTGGTGCATTTCCTGATGCATCTCCAGCAGCTGCATCTCCTGCTACAAATTCTGCTCCTGTATCTACTGCTGCTGAATCTGCTGCTGCATATTAGGCTACTGCATCTTCTTCTGAATCTGCATCTCCTGTTTTATCTGCTGCCTGCATCTACTGCTGCTGCATCTCCTGCTGCTTAATCTGTTGCTGCATCTACAGCTGCATCTCCTTCTGCTTCATCTACTGCTGCATTTCCTGATGCTGCATCTTCCTCTTATGTATCTTCTGGTGCTGCATCTCCTGCTTCATCACATGCTGCTGCTGCAACACCTGGTGCTGCATCTTCTGATGCTGAATATCCTGCTGATGCTGCATCTCCTGCTACTGTATCTTCTGCTGCCTCATTTCCTCCTTCATTTCCTTATGTTTATATCTTGCTGCTGCATCTACTGCTGCTTTGTCTGCTGATGCATCTCCAGCTGCAGCACCTCATGGTGTATCACCTCTTGCTCAATCTCCTGCTACATATCCTGCTGATACATCTCTTGCGGCTGCATCTCCCTCTACATCTCCTGCTGCATCTCCTGCAGCTGCATCTCCTGCTACATCTCCTGCTGATGAATCTTCTCCTGAAGCATCTATTTATGCATGACGTGCTGCTGCATCTTCTTCATTTCCTTCTGCATCTCTTCCTGCTTCATCTCCTGCTGAAACTCTTACTGCTGCATCTGCAGCATTTACTGCTGCTTCTGCTGGTGATTCATATACCTCTGCATCTCCAGCTACATCTCCTGCCGGTGCATCTAATGCTGCTGCATCTGCGGTTGCATCTTCTGCTGCTGAACCTGCGGTTGCATCTTCTTCTGCTGCACCTGCTTCTGCATCTCCTGTTGCATCTCCTGTTGCTGCATCTCCTGCGTTTACTGCTGCATCTGCTGCTGATTCATCTACTGCTTCATCTCCTGCTACATCTCCTGCTTCTGGATCTCCTCCTGCACCTCCTGCTCCTGCATCCTCTGCTGCAACTCCTGCTGCTGCATCTCCAGCCCCATATCCTTCTGATGCATCTGTGGATTCATCTCATGATACTGCCTTCTTGCAGTTTCTCCTGCTGCTGAATGTCCTGCTGCTGCAAACCCTGCTGAATCTAATTCTGCTGCATACCCTACTTCATTTACTGCTGCTATATCTCCTGTTGTTGCATCATCTACTGCTGCATCTCCTGTGTAATCTGCTGCTGCATCTCCTGCTTTTACATCATCTACTGCTGCATCTGCAGCACTTTCTGTTGCATCTGCTGCTGCTTCATATACCACTGCATCTCCTTCTGCATCTCTTCCTGCTGCAGCTTCTGCTGCTGCATCTGCTGCTTCATCACCTGCTACTGAATCCCTGCCGCATTCCTGTTGCATCTCCTGATGCTGCAGCTCCATCTGCTGCATCTTGTGCTGCTGCATAACATGCTGCATCTCCTCTTGCTTCATGTGCTGGTGCTGTATCTCCTACTGCTGAATCTGCTGTTGCTGCATACACTGTTCTATCTACAGCTGCTGCATCTCCTGCTGTATATTCTCCTGCTTCATCTCCTTTATCATTCTCTGCCTCTTCTGCTCTGCATCTCCTGCTACTGTGTCCCATGCTGCTGCATCTCCTGCTGCATATCTTACTGCATCTCCTGCTGCTGCATCTCCTACTGCTGCATCTGCGACTGGATCACCTTCTGCTTCATCTTTGCATCTCCTGCTGCATCTGCAATTGGATCACCTTCTGCTGTAACTACTGCTGTCTGCATCTCCTGCTGCTGCATCTGCTACTTCAAATCAGTCTGATGCATCTGCGGATTCATCTCACACTGTTACTCTGCTGCTGCATATCCTGCTGCTGAATCTTCTGCATCCGCTGCTGCATCTACTGCTGCTGCATATCCTTCTGCATCTGCTGCTATTGCATCTCTTTTTGCTGCATCTGCTGATGCAATTCGTGATGCATATTGTGATGCTGCCTCTCCTGCTAATGCTTATGCTGGTGCTGCACCTGCTGCTTCATCTTCTGCTGCTGCATCTACTTGTGCTGTATCTCATTGTGCATCTTCTTCTGCTACACCACCTGCTGCTGTATCTTTGGCGAACTCTTTGCAGAATATCCTGCTGCATCTACTGCTCCTACATTACCTGCTGCATCTCCTGCTGCTGCATTCCCTGCTGCATTCCTGCTGCTTCTCCTGCTGCTTCATCTCCTGCTGCTGCATCTCTTGCTGCTTCATCTCCTGCTGCTGCATGTCTTGATACATGTCCGGCTGTTGCATCTCCTGCTGCTGCATCTCCTGCTTTATTTCCTTCTGCTGCATATCTTGCTGCTGCGTCTACTGCTGCTTCATCTGCTGCTGCATCTCCAGCTGCATCATCTCATTGTACATCTCCAGCTGCATCACCTCTTGCTCAATCTCCTGCTACACATCCTACTGCTACATCTCCTGCTACTGCATTTCCTTCTGCATCTCCGGCTGCATCATCTCCTGTTCCATCTCCTGTTGAGGACATATTTTTCTGCATCTACTTCTGCATCTCCTGCTGCTCCATCTGCTGCATCTGCATCATCAGGATATTCAGAAGGAGATGCAGCCGCAGGAGATGCAGCAGAAGGAGATGCAGCAGGAGATTCACTAGCAGATGCAGGAGAAGGAAATGTAGCAGCAGAAGATGTAGTAGGACATGCCACAGTAGAAATGAAACAGAGGATAAAGCAGCAGGGGATGCAGCAGCAGGAGATGCAGTAGTAGGAGATGCAATAAAAGATGTAGCAGCAGGAGATGCAGCAGGAAGAGATGCAGCGGGAGGAGATGCAGCAGTAAATGAAGCGGAAGCAGATGAATCAGGAGATGCAGCAGCAGAAACAGCTGCACGGCATGCAGCAGAAGGAGATGAAGCGTCATGAGATGCAGCAGGAGATACAGAAGCAGGCGATTCTGCAGAAAGAGATAGAGCAGGCAGAGATACAGCAGCAGATTCTGCAGCATATGATGCAGGAGCAGGTGATATAGCAAGAGATACAGCATAAGATGCAAAAGGAGATGAAGGAGGAGTTGTAGCAGTAGATGGAGCAGCAAGAGATGCAGCAGTAGGAGATTCAGCAGGAGATGCAGAAAACGATGTAGCAGCAGGAGATGCAACAGGAAATGCACCATCAATATAAGGATCAGCAGGAAATGCAGCAGGAGATGCACCAACAGGAGATGCAGCTGGAGATGCAGCGGAGATGCAGCAGAGATGTATCAGGAGATGTACCAAGAGGAGATACACCATGAGATACGGAATCAGGGGATACAGTAGGAGATGCATCAAGTGATGAAGGAGGAGGAGATGCAGGGGGAGAAGCAGGAGAAGAAGATGCAGCAGGGGATGCAGCAGCAGATGCACCAGCAGGAAATACAGCTGCAGAAGCAGCAGCAGATGCAGTAGGAGATGCTCAGGAGGTGCAGCAGGATATGCAGCAGCAGGAGATGCATCAGGAGATTTAGCATCAGACACATCAGAAGAAGATGCACCAGCAGAAGATTTAGAAAGACATTCAGCAGCAGTACATGAAAGAGAGGATGCAGCAGCAGGATATGCAGCAGCAGGAGATGCAATAGGAGATGAAGCAGCAGAATATGCAGAAGCAGGAGAGTCATCAGCATGAAATGCAGCAGGATATGCAGCAGGAGGAGATGCATCAGGATATCCAGCACGAGGGGATGCATCAGGATATACAGCAGTAGGAGATACATCAGGAAATAAATCATGAGATGCAGTAGCAGACACAGCAGCAGGGGATGAAGCAGAAGGAGATACAGCAGGAGATGCAGCAGCAGGGCATGCAGCAGCAGGAGATGTACCAGGAGGTTCAGTAGGAATTGCAGCAGCAGGAGATGTAGCCGCATATGCAGCAGGAGAGGCAGATGCAGCAGGAGATGCTACAGGATGTGCAATAGCAGGAGATGCAGCAGCAGATGCACCAGCTGGAGATGCAGCAGGAGATGCTGTAGGGTCTACATTTTGAAGTGACGCTTTAATAGCAATTCTGATGTTACAGAACATAAGCTTAGACTGAAAGTTCTACAAGTCCTGCTTTGCAGTGAAAGTGCTCTAACAGAAGACATTCAGGAGAAGCAGCATTCCATGCTAGCATCTTCCCTGTGGGCGTTATTCGATTTTCCTAGAGTGCCTTAATAGGCGCAGTTAAGTCACAATTCAGTATACTTAAATGGTCAACTAGTCGTGCTTTGCAGCTTGGAGTGAAAACACTTCCAGAGAAGTCGTTCTGCAGTGAAAGCGCTCTAAGAGAAGACATTCAGAAAAAGCAGCATTGCATGCTAGAATATTCCCTGCAGGATTTATTATATTTTCATAAAACAGCAGGAAATGGAGATGGTGGACTTGCAGTATGATATGAAGCCAAAGACAAATATTCAGAAGAAGCAGCAGCAGGAAATTCTGTGCAAATGCAGCAGCAGGAGATGCAGCAGCGGGAGATGCTGCAGAACATGAAGTAGCAGAAGATGCTGCAGAACATGAAGCAGGAGAAGCAGATTCAGGAGGAGATGCAGAAGCACGAGATAGTGTAGTAGATGCAGCAGCAGGAGATGCAGCAGGAGATGCATATTCAGCAGTAGATACAGAAGCAGGAGATGCTGCTGGAGATGCATTAGGTAATGTAGCAGGAGATGCAGAAGTAGCAGATGAAGCAGCAGAATATGAAGCAGCAGATGCAGCATGATATGATGCAGGAGGAGATGAAGCAGGTAATGCAGGAGCAGGAGATGAATCAGGAGATGCAAAAGCACACGAAGCAGCAGGAGATGCAGCAGAAGAACATGCAGCAAGAAATGCAGCAGCAGATGAAGCAGTAGATTCAGCAGGAGATGCAGCAGGAGGAGATGGAGTAGTAGGAGATGCAGTAGCAAATGCAGCACCACATTTATCAGGACATGCAGCAGCAGGAGATGCAGTAGCAGGAGATGCAGAAGCAGGAGATGCAACAAGAGATGCAACACCTAGAGATGCATCAGCAGGAGATGCAGAGTAGGATATGTAGGAATTGATATAGCAGGAGATGCAGCTGGAGATGCAGCAGCAGATGCAACAGCAGGAGATGCAGATTCAGCAGGAGAAGCAAGAATAGGAGATTCTATGGAAGATGCAGAAGCAGGAGATGCAGCAGGGAATGCAGCATCAAGAGAAGCAACACCAGGAGATGCAATGGGATATGCTGAATCTGGATATGCAGCAGCAGGATATGCAGCAGTAGTTTATAAAGCAGCAGCAGATGCAGCAGCAATGCAGTAGGAGATGAATCGGAGATTCAGCAGAAAGAGATGCCACAGCAGATGCAGCAGGAGATATAGATTCAGCAGGAGATGCTGCAATAGGAGATGCTGCAGCAGATGCAGCAGCAGGAGATGCAGCAGCAGGAGATGTAAAAGGAAGAAACACAGCAGGAAATGAAGCACCAGGAATTGCCACAGCAGAAGATGCAGCATCATGAGCTTCAGCAGCAAGAGATGCTGCAGGAGATGTAGCAGAAGAGGATGCTCCAGGAGGAGATGCAGAAGAACATGCAGCAGCAGGAGATGCAGCAGCAGATGCAGTAACAGGAGATGTGGCATTTCCTGCTGCTGCATCTTAATCTGCTGCTGCATTTGCTGCTGCATCATGTGCAGCTGCTTCATGTACTTATGCATCTCCTGCTACATCTCCTGCTACTTGATGTCCTCCTGCATCTCCTGCTGCTGCATATGCTGCTTCATCTCTTGCTGCTCTATAGCCTGCTGCTTCATCTCCTGCTTCATCCTCTGCTCATGCATCTGCGCATGCATCTGCAGAAGCATCTCCATTTCCTGCTGCATCTGCTGCTCAATCTTCTACTGTTGCATGCTGCATATCCTGCTGAATGCATCTGCGGCTGCACCTCCTGCTGCTACATCTTCTGCTGAATCGCCTGCTGCACTTCCCGCTGTAACTGTTGATGCATATGTTGGTACTTCATCTCCTGATGCATCTCCTGCTCTATCTCCTGCTAAATCTTCTTCTGCAGAATCTCCTCCTGCATCTGTTTCTGTAGAATCTCCTGCTACAATTCGTGCTGATGTATCTCCTGCTGCTTCTCCTACTACATCTCCTGCTGCTCAATCGCCTTCTATATATCCTGCTACATCTCCTGCTCCTGTATGTCCTACTGTGAATCTGCTGCAGCATCTCCTGATGATGAATCTCCTGCTGAATCTGCATCTACTGCTTCATCTCTTGCAGCTGCACCTCCTGCTGCTTCATCCCCATTCTCTGCATCTTCATCTGCATCTACTGCTGCATCTCCTGCTGTGGAATCTCCTGCTGCTGCATCCCCTGATGTATCTTCTACTCATGCATCTCCTGCTTCATCATCTCCTCCTGCCTCTCCTCCTACTGCATCTCCTGCTCAATCTCCTGATGCTGTATCATCTGAAGCATCATTTCCTGCTGCATCTACTCCTTAATCTGCACCTTACTGCATCTGCTTCTGCATCTCATTTTGCTGTGTCTCCTGAGGCATTTTCGGCTGAATCTGCTGCTGAATCCCCTGCTGCTGCATCCCTTGCTGCTGCATCTACTGTTGCATCTACTGCTGCTTATCCTGCTACTGCATTTCCTGATGAATCTGCTGTTTAATCTGCTGCTGCATCTTTTGTGGCGGCATCTCCTGCTCTTGCATCTCCTGCTGCTGAATCTCCTCCTGCATCTCCTGTGGCATCTCATGTTGCTACATAACCTGCTACATCTCCCGATGCATCTCCTCCTGAATATGCACCTCTTGATGCATCTCCTCCTCCTACATCTCCTACTGCTGCATCTGCTGCTGCTTCATCTCCTGCTGCTGCCTCTGCTGCATCATCTCCTCCTTCTACATATCCTGCTGATTCTCCTGCTTCATCTCCTTCTGAATATGCATCTCCTGATGCATCTCCACCTGCTGCCACTCCTACTGCTGCGTTTGCTTCTGCATCTCCTGCTGCATCTCCTGCTTCTGAATCTCCTGCTGCTGCATCTCCTGCTTCATCTCCTGCTGCTGCGTCTCCTTATGCATCTCTTGCTGAATCTAATCCTACCACATCTCCTGCGTCATCTCCTGCTGCGTCATCTCCTGCTGCTGCATCTCCTGCTGCTGAATAAGCTGCTGCATCTCCTGCTGCTGCATCTCTTTCTGCTGCATCTTCTGCATGTCCTAATGCATCTCTTCCTGTTGCATCTTCTGCTGAATCTCTTGCTGCTGCATCTGCAGCATTTGATGCTGCATCTGCTGTTGATTCACATTCTGCTGAATATTTTGCTTGCTATCCTGCTGCTGCATCTACTATCCCTCCATGTGCTTCTGCATCTCCGGCTGCTGCATCTCCTGCTGCTGCACCTGCTGCTGCACCTGCTGCTGCTGCAACTCTGGCATATGCTGCTGCATCTGCTGCTGATTCATCTAGTGCTGCTAGATCTCCTCCTGCATCTCCTGCTGCTTCATCTGCTAATTCATATCCCTCTGATGCATCTGCAGATTCATCTCATGATGCTGCTCTCCTGCTTAATCTCCTGCTTCTGAATCTCATGATGCTGCATACCCTACTTAAACTACTGCTGCTGTATCTCTTGCTGTATATACTGCGGTTGCTTCTCCTGCTACGTCTCCTTCTGCTGCTTCTCATTCTCTGCATCGTCTTCTCTGCATCTCCTTTTACTGCTTCTTCTGATGCTTCATCTCATGCTGCTGCACCTCCTCCTGCTGCATCTCCTGCTGCTGCACCTCCTCATGCTGCATCTCCTGCTGCATCTCCTGCTGCTGCATCTGCTGCTACTAAATCCCTTTCTGCATTCCTCCTGCATCTCCTGATGCTGCATCTCCTGATGCTGCATCTCCTGCTGAATCGCCTGCTGCTGCATATCCTACTGCATCTCGTGCTGCATCAGCTGCTATTGAATTCCCTGCTGCATCGCCTGCTGCATCTCCTCCAGTTGCATCTCCTGTTCCATCTCCTGCTGATGCATCTCCTCCTGATGAATCTCCTTCTCCATCTTTCTGCTGCATCTTCTGCATTTCCTGCTGCACGTCTTCCTCCTGCATCTCTTGCTGAATCTCCTGCCACTGCATTTGCAGCATTTGCTGCTGCATCTGCTGCTGATTCACATACTGCAGAATGTACTACTACATATCCTGCTGCAGCATCTCCTTCTGATGCATCACCTGCTGCTGCATCTCCTGCTGAATCTGCTGCTGCATCTCCTGCGTCTGCATCTCTTTCTGATTCATTTCCTGCTCTTACATTTCTGCCTTCTCCATGTCCTGCTGCTGCATCTGCTGCTGATGCCTCTACTCCTGAATTTACTGCTGAGTCTCCTTCTCCTGCATCTCCTTCTGCACCTTCTTCTGATGCATCTCCCACTGCTGCATCTTCTGCTGCATCTCCTTCTTCTGCATATCCTGCTATTGCATCTCCTGCTGAATCATCTCCTGCTGCTCCATCTCTTTCTACTGCATCTCCTTCTGATGTATCTCCTTCTGCTGCATCTCCTGCTGAATTTGCTGATAAATCTGCTGCTGCATCTTCTGCACTACATCTCCTTTGGCTGTCTTTCTTGCTGCTGCATATTCTGCTGCTGCATCTCCTGCTGCTGCATATCCTGCTGCTTCATTTTCTGCTGCATCTCCTGCGGCTGCACCTCATTTTGTATCTCGTCCTGCTGCATTTCCTGCTGTATCTCCTCCTGCTGTATCTTCTGCTGCATCTTTTGCTGCTACAACTCCTGCTGCTTCATATCTTTCTTCATCTCTTCCTGCTGCACCTCCTTCTACTGCATTTGATGCAGCACCTCCTTCTTCTGTATCTAATGCAGATGCCTCTGAATTTGCTGATAAATATCCTGCTGCTGCATCTCCTGATGTATCTTCTGCTGATGCATCCCCTGCTGCATCTCCTCTTGCTTCTCTTGCTGCATCTCCTGAAGTTTCATCTTCAACTGCTTCATCTCCTAATGCTACATCTACTGCTCCATCTCCTTCTGCTGCATCTGCTGCAGCAACTTCTGCTTCATCTGCTGCTGCTTCTCCTGCTTCATATGCTGCTGCATATCCTGCTGCAGTAGCTACTGCTGCATCTCCTGCTGCATCTCCTTCTGCTCATTTGCTGTAGCATCTCCTGCTGCAGGAGATGCAGAAGCAGGAAATCCAGCAAGAAAGCACCATCATAAGATGAATCCACAGATGTATCAGGATATGGAGCAGGAGATGCAGCAGCAAGAGTTGCAGCAGCAGATGCAGCAGCAGATGAAGCAGCAGGAGGTGTCTCTTGCTGCATCTACTGCGGCTGCATCTCCGGTTGTATCTCCTTATGCTGCTTCTAATTATCTGCATCTTCTCTGCACCTCCAGCTATTTCTTCCCCTGCTGCTGCATATCCTGATGCATGTCATGCTGCTGTACCACCTGCTGCTGCATCTCCTGCTGCATCTCTTGCTGCTGCATCATATGATGAATCTCCTGCTGCATCTCCTGCAGCTGTATCTCCTGCTGCATTTCCTACTGCTGCATCTACTGCTGCATCTGCTACTAATTCATCTACTGTTGCATCTCCTGCTGCATCTCCTGCTTCTGCATCTCCTCCTGCACCTCCTGCTCCTGCATCCTCTGCTGCAACTCCTGCTGCTGCATCTCATGCTCTATAGCCTTCTGATGCATCTGCAAATTCATCATATGGTGCTGCTCTCTTGCTGATTCCCCTGCTGCTGAATCTCCTGCTGCTGCCAACCCTGCTGTATCTACTGCTGCTGCATACCCTAATTCATGTACTGCTGCTGCATCTCCTGCTGCATCTCCTGCTGCTGCATAATCTACTGTTGCATCTCCTGCATAATCTCCTGCTGCTGCATCTCCTGCTTCTGCATCATCTACTGCTGCATCTCCTGATGAATCTCCTGCTGCTGCATAACCTACTGTTGCATGCTGCTGCATCTCTTACTGCATCTCGTGCTGCATCAGCAGCTATTGAATCCCCTGCTGCATCGCCTGCTGCATCTCCTGCTCCATCTCCTGCTGATGCATCTCCTCCTGATGAATCTCCTTCTGCATCTCTTTCTGCTGCATCTTCTGCATTTCCTGCTGCAACTCTTCCTCCTGTATCTCTTGCTTAATCACTTGCTGCTGCATTTGCAGCATTTGCTGCTGCATCTGCTGCTGATTTACATACTGCTGAATATTCTGCTACATATCCTGCTGCTGCATCAGTTGCTGCTGTATCTCTTGCTGCATCTACCGCTGCTGCATCAACTGCTGCATCTCTTTCTGCTGCTTCTCTTTCTCTCCATCTTCTTCTCTGCATCTCCTGCTATTGCTTCCCCTGATGCTGCATTTCCTGCTGCATCTCATGCTGCTGCACCACCTGCTGCTGCATCTCCTCCTGCATCTCTGCTTGCTACATCTCGTGCTGCATCTCTTGCTGCTGAATCTCCTGCATCTGCTGCTGTATCTGCTGCTGCTGCATCTGCTGCTGCTGCATCTGCTGTTGCATCGCCTGCTACATGTCCTGATTCTTCATCTCCTCCTTCTGGACCTCCTCCTGCATCTTCTGCTGCTGCATCTGCTGCTGCAACTCCTGCTGCTACAACTCCTGCTGCTTCATCTCCTGCTCCATAACCTTCAGATACATCTGCGGATTCATGTAATTATGCTGCTTTCTTGCTGTTTCTCCCACTGTGTCTGCAAACCCTGCTGCATCTACCTCTGCTGCATATCCTACTTCATCTACTGCTGCTGCATCTCCTGCTGCATCTGCTGCTGATGCATCTGTGACTACATCTTTACTGCTGCATCTCCTGCTGCATCTCCTGCTGTTGCATCTCCTTCTGCTTTATCTCCTGCTTCATCTACTTCTGCATATCCTGATATATTTCCTGCTGCGTCTTCTATGGTATCTATTGCTACATCTGCTGCCTCATCTCCTCCTGCAACTCCTGCTTCATATTCAGCTGATGCATCTGTGGCTTTATCTCCTGATATTTCATCTCTTGCTGCATCTGCTGTGGCATCTCCTGCTGCTGCATCTCCTGATGCTGCATCTCCTTCTGCAATTCCTGCTGCATCTGCTGCTGCTCTGCTGCTGTTTCACCTACTGCTGAATCTCTTGCTACACATCCTGCTGCTGCATCTCCTGCTGTATCTCATACTGAATCTCCGGTTCCTGCATATCCTCCTGCACCTCCCTGTGCTGCATATCCTGCTGCTGTATCTCTTAATGCATCTTATGATAATGCTACATCTCTTGCTACTGCATCTCCTGCTGCATCTCCTGCTGCTCTATATCTTGCTGCATCTTCTGCTGCTGCATGTCCTGCTGCTGCATCTCTTGCTGCATCTCCTCCTCCTGCATCTTCTGTTGCATCTCCTCCTGCAGCTTCTCCTCCTGCATCTATTTCTGTGCATCTCCTGCTGCTGCATGTCCTATTGTGAATCTGCTGCAGCATCTCCTGCTGATGAATCTGCTGACGAATCTGCACTGACTGCTGCATCTCCTCCTTCTGCATATCCTCCTGCTGCATCTGCTGCGGCATCTCCTGCTGCATATCCTGCTACCGCATCTCCTGCTGCATCTCCTGCTGAATATGCCTACCCTGCTGCATCTCCTTCTGCTGCAATTCCTGCTACATCTCCTACTGCTGCATCTCCTGCTTCATCTCCAGATGCTGCATCTCCTGCTGCTGTGTCTACTGCTGAATCTACTACTGCATCTTCTGCTGCTGCACCTCCTGCTGCTTCTGCATCTCCTGCTGCTGCATTCTCTGCTACATATCATGCTTCTGCATCTCATGCTGCATTACCTTCTGCTGCCTCTCCTCCTGCTAAATCGCCTCCTGCATCTGCATCTGCTGGTGCATCTTCTGCTGCTCTAACTCCTGCTGCAATCTTCTGCTGCATTTCTGCTGTTGCATGTCCTTCTTCTGCATCTCCTCCTACTGCATCTCCTGCTGAATCACATGGTGCCTCTCCTGCTTCTGCATATCCTATTGCATGTCTTGCTGCTACATCTCCTGCTTCTGTGACTCCTACTCCTGCATTTCCTGCTCCTTTTTCTCCTGATGCTTCTGCTGATGCATCTCCTGCAGCATTTTCTACTGCTTCATCTCCAGATCCTCAATCACCTGCTGCATCTTCTGGTAGTGCATCTTATCCTGCTGCATCTCATGCTCCATTTTCTTGTGCATCTGCTGCTTCATGTACTGCTGTATCTTCAGCTGCTGCATCTCCTGCTGCTGCATCTTCTTCTCTGCATATCCTGCTGCTTCATCTCCTGCTGAATCCGCTGCTCATCTCCTGCGGCTGTATCTCCTGCTCTATCTCCTGCTGCTGCATCTTATACTCTGCATCTCCTGCTGCATCTTCTGCTTATGCATCTCCTGCTACTGTATCTGCTGCATCATCTACTCATGCCTCCCTCCCACAGCATCTCCTTCTGTATCTCGTGTTACATCTCATGAAGCTGTACCTGCTGAAGCATCTCTTCCTGCTGCATCTCCTGCTGCTGCATCTGCTGAAGATTCTCTTCCTACTGCATCTCCTGCTGAATCTGCTTCTGAATCTTCTGCTGCTGCACTTCCTGCTGCATCTGCTGCTGCATCTCCTGCTGCTTCATCTCCTGCTGCTGCAACTCCTACTGAATCTGCTGTTGAGTATGCTGCTGCAGCTGCTGCAGCTGCATCTCCTTTGCATCTCCTTCTTCTGCATCTCATGCCACATGTCCCTCTGATGCATCTCCTGCTTTTGCATCTCTTGCTGCATCTCCTGCTGCTGCATCTCCAATTGCATCTCCTGCTGCAGCATCTCCTTCACCTTTTGGTGCATCTGCTGTAGATTATTATACTGCTATATCTCCTGCTGCTGCACTGCTACTTCATCTCCTGCTGCTTCATCTGCTGGTGCTGCATATGCTGCTGCAGCTGCTGGTTGTTCCCCTTCTTCTGCATCTCATGCCACACCTCCCGCTGATGCATCTCCTTCTTCTGCATATCTTGCTGCATCTTCTGCTGCTGCATCTCCAACTTAATCTCCTGCTGTTGCATCTCCTGAATCTTTTGGTGCATCTGCTGTCGATTAATCTACTGCTGCATCTCTTGTTGCTTCACCTTCTGCTTTTTGATGTCCTCCTGCATCACCTAATGCTCCATCTGCTGCTGCTGCATACACTGCTGCATCTACTGCTGCAGCATCTCCTGCTGCAGCATCTCCTGCTGTAACTCCTGCGGAATGTGCTTCTGTATCTGCTGCGGCATCTGCTGAGTCTTAATCTCCTGCTTCTGAATCTCCTGTTACTGAATCTCCTGCTGAATGTGCTGCTGAATATGCTGCTACATTTCCTGCTGCACCTCCTGCTGAATACGCATCTTCTGCTGCATCTCCTGCTGCTGAATCTCCTGCTGCTGCATCTCCTTCTGCACGTGCTGCTGCAGCATCTCCTTCTGCTGCATCTCCTGCTGCATCTGCTGCTGCATCTCCTGCTTTAACTCCTGCTGCATTTCTTGCTGATGCATCTTCTACTGAATCTCCTTCTATATCTCCTGCTGCTGCATCTCCTGCATCATCTGCTGCTTCAGCTCATCATGCATCTCCTGCTGCTGCATTTTCTGCTGATGTATATCCTGCTCTATCTCCTATGGCTGCATCTCCTGCATCATCTGCTGCTTCAGCTCATCATGCATCTCCTGCTGCTGCATTTTCTGCTGATGTATATCCTGCTCTATCTCCTATGGCTGCATCTCCTGCTGGATCTCTTTCTGCTAGATCTCCAGTTGCTGCATCTCCTCCTGCTACATTTCCTACTGCATCTCTTCCTGCTTCATCTCCTGCTGAATTTACTGCTGCATCTCCTTCTGTGTCTCATGCCACATCTCCCGTTGATGCATATCCTGCTTCTGCATATCTTGCTGCATCTCCTGCTGCTGCGTCTCTGGCATCTTGTCGTGCATCTGCTATAGATTCATCTACTGCTGCATCTCCTACTGCTGCATCTCCTGCTTCTGGATGTTCTCCTGCATCACCTGATGCTGCAGCTGCTTCTGCATGTCCTACTGCTGCATCTCCTAATGCTGAATCTGCTGCTGCATACACTGCTGCATCTATTGCTGCTGCATCTCCTGTTACATATCCTGCTGCATCTTCTGATGCTATATCTCCTGCTGCTGCGTCTGCTGTTACATTGCCTAATGCATCTCCTGCTGCTGCATCTACTAAGGCATTTCCGCCTGCTTCATCTCATTCTGATGCATATATTTCTCCTGCATCTACTGCTGCTGCTTTCTCTGCTGCTGCATCTCCTCCTGCATCCCTTGATGTTGAATCTCATGGTGCATTTCCTCTCAATATCCTTCTGCATATACTGCTGCTACATCAAATGCTAATGCGCCTTATTCTGCATATCCTACTCCATCTCCTGCTAAATGTCTTCTGGCTGCATCTCCTGCTCTATCTCCTGCTGCTGCATCTCCTGCTGAATGTGCTTCTGTATCTGCAGCAGCATCTGCTAAGTCTTCACAACCTACTGCTGAATCTCCTGCTTCTGAATCTCCTGCTGCATCTTCTGCTGCACCTCCTGCTGAATATGCTTCTCCTGCTGCATCTCGGTCTGATGCATCTCCTGCTGCTGTATCCCCTGCTTCTGCATCCTCTTTTTCATCTACTGCTGCTGCATGTCCTGCTATATCTTTTCCTTCTTCCTCTCCTTCTGCTGCATCTGCTGCTGAATCTGGTGCTGCTTCACCTGCTCCTGAATACCCTGCTGCATTCGTCCTGCATCTGCTGCTGCTGTACCTCCTACTGCTGCATCCCCAGATGCATCTCCTGCTTCTGCATATCCTGATGCATCTCCTTCTGCTTCACCTGCTACTCAATCCCCTGCTGCATTCCTGCTGCATCTCCTGATGATTTGTCTCCTGATGCTGCATCTCCTGATGCATATCCTAGTGATTCTCCTCCTGCTGCTGCTTCAAGTGCTGCATCTCCTGCTGCATCACCACCTGCTGCATCACCTGCTGCTGAATCTCCTGCATCTGCTGCTGCTGTACCTCCTACTGCTGCATCCCCAGGTGCATCTCCTGCTTCTGCATATCCCGATGCATCTCCTGCTGCTTCACCTCCTGCTGCTGCTTCAAGTGCTGCATCTCCTGCTGCATCAGCTGCTGCTGAATCTCCTGCATCTGCTGCTGTATCCGCTGCTACATCTCCTGCTGCTGTATCTCATCCTCCTGGATCTCTTCCTGCATCTATTTCTGCTGCATCTTCTGCTGAATCTCCTGCTGTCGCATATCCATCTGCAACTACCTCTGATGCATCAGGAGATTCATCTCGTGATGCAGCTACCCTGCTGAATCTTCTGCTGCTGAATCTCCTGCTGGTGCATAATCTGCTGCATCTACTTCTGCTTCATAACCTACTTCATCTACTGTAGCTGCATCTCCTTCTGCTGCATCTCCTTCTGAATCTCCTTCTGCTAAATTTCCTGCTGCTGAATCTTCTGCTTATGAATCTCCTGCCTCTACATTTCTTACTGAATCTGCTTCTGAATTGGCTTCTGCATCTCCTAATGCATCTCCTGTAGCTTAATCTCCTGCTGCTGTATGTCCTGTTTCATCTCCTTCTGATGCATATATTGCTATTGCATCCACTGCTGTTTCATCTGCTGCTGCATCTCCTGCTGCATCACCTGATGCTGCATCTCATGGTGCATCTGCTCTTACTGAATCTCTTGCTTCATATCCTGCTGCTACAACACCTGCTACTGAATCTCCTGCTGCATATCCTGCTCCATCTCCTGCTGCATCTCTTCCGGCTGCATCTCCTGCTCCATCTCCTGCTGATGCATCCCCTCCTGCCGCATCTCCTGCTGCAGCATCTCTTTCTGCTGCATCTTCTGCATTTCCTGCTGAAACTCTTCCTCCTCTATCTCTTGCTCAATCTGCTGCCACTGCATTAGCAGCATTTGCTGCTGCATCTGCTGCTGATTCACATACTGCTGAATATACTACCACATATCCTGCTGCTGCATCTACTGCTGCTGCACTGCTGCTACATCTCCTACTGCTGAATATGCTGCTGTATCTCTTTCTGCATCCATTGTGGCTGCATATCTTGTCGCTGCATCTCCTGCTGCATCTCCTTCTGCTGCTAATCATTCTCTGCATCTTCTGCTCTGCATCTCCTGCTACAGCATCCCCTGCAGCTTCATTTCCTTCTGCATATCCTGCTACTGCATATGCTGGTGCTGCATCTCCTGCTTCATCTCCTACTGCTGCCTCTGCGACTGGATCACATTCTGCTGCATCTCTTGCATCTGCTGCTGTATCTGCTGCTACAACTCCTTCTTCTGCATCTACTGATGCTGGATCTCCTCCTGCATCTCCTGCTGCTGCACCTGCTACTTTATATCCTTCTGATGCATCTGTGGATTCATCTCACAATGCTACTTTCCTGCTGGATATCCTGCTGCTGAATCTCTTGCTGCTGCATCCACTGATTCTATCTACTTCTGCTGCTGCACATCCTTCTGCATCTGCTGCTGTTGCATCTCTTCCTGCTGTGTCTGCTGGTGCATATCCTCATGTATTTTCTGATGCCACATCTCCTGCTGCTGCATCTCTTGCGTGATCTCTTGCTGTAGCATATGCTGGTGCTACACCTGCTGCTTCATCACCTGCTGCTGCATCTGCTGGTGTTTCATCTACTGCAGCACCTGGTGCTGCATCTCCTGCTGCTGCATATCATACTGCATCTTCTTCTGCTACATCACCTGCTGCTGCATCTCCAGCGTACTCTCCTGCTGCAGAATCTCCTGCTGCATCTCACGTTGCTGCATCTCCTTCTGCTGCATCTCGTGCTTAATCTCCTCCTGCTGCATCTTCTGCTGCATCTCCTGCAGCACCTCCTGCCGCTGAATTTCCTGCTGCATCTCTTACTGCTGCATCTGCGACTGCATCACCTTCTGCTGCATCTCTTGCATCTGCTGCTGCATCTTCTGATTATTCATCTACTGCTGCATCTCCTGCTACGTCTCCTTCTTCTGCATCTACTGCTGCTGCATCTCCTGCTGCTACATCATCTACTGCTACATCTCTTGCATAATCTCCTGCTGCTGCATCATCTACTGATGCATCTCCTGATGAATCTCCTACTTCATCTGCTGCTGCTGTAACTCTTGCTGTATATACTGCGGCTGCTTCTTTTGCTGCATCTCCTTCTTCTGCTTCTCATTCTATGCATCTTCTTCTCTGCATCTCATTCTACTCTTTCCCCTGTTCCTGCATCTCCTGCTTCATCTCCTTCTGCTGCATAGCTTTCTGCTGCATCTAGTGCTGCTGCGTCTCCTGTTGCTTCATCAGGATATGAAGCAAGAGCCTCAGCAGCAGATAGAGCAGCAGGAGATGCAGCAGCAGTGCAGCAGCAGCAGATGCAGCAGCAAGATTTGTAGCAGGATATTCAGCAGTATGTGTATCAACATCAGATGCAGCAGCAAATGTTGCAGATGTAGCAGCAGGAAATGCAGCAGCAGGATATGTAGCAGGAGATTCAGCAGTAGATGAAGCAGCAGCAGAGCAGCAGCAGATGCAGCAGGAAATGCAGGAGATGCAGCATCAGGAGATGCAGCAGTAGGAGATGCCGCAGCAGATGCAGCAAGAGATGAAATATTAGGAGATGAAGCCACAGATGCATCAGCTGAAGATGAAGAAGGAGATGCAGAACGAGATTTATCAGCTGATGCAGCAGGAGTTGCAGGAGGAGATGAGGCAGCAGATGTAGCAATAGATACAGAAGAAGATGCAGCAGGAAATATATCAAGATATGCAGGAGAAGGAGATGAAGCAGAAGGAGATGCAACAGCAGGAGATGCAGCAGGAGATGCAGGAGGAGATGCAGAAACAGGAGGTGCAGCAGCAGATGCAGCAGCAGTTGAAGGAGGACCTGAAGCAGTAGGAGAGGCATTAGGAAAAGAATCTTCAGCAGATGTAGCAGGATGTGCAGCATGACGAGATGTAGCAGGAGATACAGCAGGGGAGTCAATAGCAGCTGATGCAGCACGAGATGCAGCAGCAGGTGATTCAGCAGGAGATGCAGAATCAGGAGATGCGGCATCAGGAGATGCGGCATCAGGAGATGGAGCATGAGATGCAGCAGGGGATTTAGAAGCAGCAGATGCAGCAGCAGATGAATGAGATGCAGCAGCAAACATGCAGCAGGAGAATCAGCATGAGAGGATGAAGAAGGAGATGAAGCAGGAGATGCAGCAGCAAGAGATGCAGCAGGATATGCAGCAGGAGGAGGTGCAGCAACATGAGATGCAGAAGGACATACGGCATCATACAAAGCAGTAGAAAGTGATGCAGATAAGACAATGCAGAGAATGAGAAGAAGCAGAAGGAGATGCAGCAGGAGAAGCAACCACAGTATATACAGCAAGAGATGCAGCAGCAGGAGATATATTAGGAGATGCAGCAGTGGATGATGCAGAACCAGGAGATGCAGAAGAAGGAGATTACACAGGAAATCCAGCATTAGATGATGCAGCAGCAGGAGATGCAGCAGAAGTAGTTTAAGTAGGGAATGCAGCAGCAGTAGATGCTGCAGGGTGTCCACCAGCAGATTTAGAAGCAGGACATTAAGCAGCAGAGCAGCATCATAGGATGAATCCGCAGATGCATCAGAAGGATATGAATTAGCAGATGAATCAGCAGGAGATGCAGGAGGATATCCAGTAGCAGTAGATGCATAAGCACATGGAGGAGCAGTAGATGAAGCAGCAGGATAGCAAGCCGGATATTCAGATTCACCAGAAGGAGATATAGCAGGGGATGCAGCCACAACAAATGCAGCAGGATATGCAGCAGGAGATTGAGCAAGAGGAGATGCACCTTGAGTTGCAGCAGCAGGAGATGCAGCTGGAGATGTAGCAGCAGACGAAGCGGCAGTAGATGCAGCAGCAAGATATGCATAAGAAGGAGATGGAGCAGGAGATGCAAAAGCAGGAGATTAACCTACAGGAGATGCATTTGCAGATGCAACAGCAGGAGATGCAGACGCAGCAGATGCAGCAGCAGATTCAGAAGTAGTTTCAGTAAGAGATTCAGCGGCAGGAGATTCATAAACAGCAGATGCAGCAGCAGGAGATTCAGTAGGAGATGCAGCAGCAGGAGATACAGCAGCAGAAGATGAAGTAGGTTATGAAGCAAGAGTAGATGCAGCAGGGTATGCACCAGCAGGAGATTCAGCAGCAGGAGATGAAGTAGGGGAGCAGCATCATGAGATTAATCCACCGATGTATCAGAGGTAGTTGCAGATGGAGATGCATCAGAAGGAGGTTCAGCAGAAGATGCAGCAGCAATAGATGCAGGAGGAGCTCCAGCAGCATGAGATAGAGCAGCAGGAGATGCAGCAGCAGATGTAGCAGCAGATGCAGGAAATGCTGCATCAGGAGATGCAGCAGGAGGTGATGCAGCAGGATATGCATCAGGAGATGCAGTAGCAGGAGATGCATCAGGAATGAAGCAGGGGATTCAGTAGAAGGTGATGCAGCAGCTGAAGTTGCATCAGGATATGCAGCAGCGGGAGTGCAGCAGCAGGAGGTGCAGCTGCAGGAGATGCAGCAGGAATGCAGCAAGGGATTCAGTAGCAGGTGACAAAGCAGGAGATGCAGCAGCAGACACAGCAGAAGGAGACTCAGCAGAAGAAGTTGTAGCAGGACATGCAGCAGCAGTAGATGAAACAGGGGATGCAGAAGCAGGGGATACAGCAGCAGGAGATGCATATTCAGCAGAAGGTGCAGCAGGAAATGCAGCAGCATATTCAGCAGGAGATGCAGCAGATAGAAATGGAGCAGGAGATGCAGCAGGATATGCAGAAGGATGTGATGTAGCAGCAGTATATGCAGTAGGATATTGTGAGAAGATGCACAATGATATTCAGCATTTACCATGAAACGATGGTAAATGATGGACATGCAGCAGCAGAAGAAGCAGCAGTAGCACCAGGAGAAATATATGCATCAGAAGGAGATTAAGCAGGAGATGCAGATCAGGAGATTAAGCAGCAGGAAATGCCTTAAGAGATGCAGCAGCAGGAAATGCAGAAGCAGAAGACGCAGCAAGAGATGCAGCAGCAGCAGATGCAGCAGTAGGAGGTGCAGCAGAAGGAAATGCAGCAGCAGATGCAGCATCAGGTGATGCAGGAGGACATCCAGAAGCAGAAGATGCAGCAGCAGGAGGTGCAGCAGCAGATAAATCTATAGCAGATGCACCAATTTATATGTAGCAGGAAGAGATGCAGCAGGACATGCAGCAGCAGGAGATGCAGTAAGATATGCAGAAGCAGGATATACTTCAGCGGGAGATGTGGCATGAGATGCAGAAGCAGATGATCCTGCACCAGATACTACAGCAGATGCAGCACAAGCATATTCAGCAGCAGGAGATGAAGCAGCAGATTTAGCAGCAGGATATTCATCAAGAGGAGATGCAGCAGGTTATGAAGCAGCAGGAGATGTAGCAGGAGATGTGGTAGGATTAGATTCAGCAGGCGATGCATCACGAGATGCAGCAGCAGGAGATGAACCAGGAGATGCAGTAGCAGGAGTTGTATCAGCAGGATATGCAGCAGGAGATTGAGCAAGATGTGATGCATCATGAGGTGCTACAGCTGGAGATGCAACAGCAGACAAAGCAGCAGTAGATGCAGCAGCAAGCTATGCAGCAGAAGAAGATGCAGCAGGAAATGCAGCAGCAGAACATACAGCAGTAGGAGATACAGCAGCAGCACATGCAGCAAGAGGAGATGCAGCAGGAGCAGCAACTCCATCCCAATACTAAGGAACCAGGAGCAGGAAATGAGGAATAAGAAACGGGTTAATGAATGGCTTAGGGACTGGTGTGAGAAGAGGGGCTTTGAGTTCTTTAATCATGGGGAGGCCCACGCACCCCCAGGCATTCTCACTAGGGATGGGACACGCCTGTCTCCTAGGGGGACAAAAGCCCTCACCAAAAACCTAGTTAAGCTCATAAATCGAGCTTTAAACTAGATGTGAGGGGGGAGGGGATGGAAGCCAGGCAGGATGGGAGTGAGCCTGGAGGTGAGACTTCAGTGGTAAAGGGGTGGTGTGCTGGCAACACCTGCCGGTATATCACCACTAAGCAAGAGGGGGTGAGTGCAGCTGAGGATGGTAGGCAGCGTACTGGCACTGTGGCCTTAGTTAAGTCAAGGACTGCTCAGTTGGGGAGGAGCCCTATTGCGAAGGCTGAAGCTATGCCTGCCCAGCTGAAGTGCATTTACACCAATGCACGCAGCATGGGAAATAAGAAGGAGGAGCTGGAAGCTGTGGTAGGGCAGGGAGAATACGATGTCGTTGCCATTGCAGAGACGTGGTGGGATGACTCGTACAACTGGAGCGTACCCATGGTGGGGTATAAACTCTTTAGGAAGGACAGGAAGGGCAGAAGAGGAGGTGGGGTAGCCCTCTATGTTAGAGAGGGCTTTGATACCCTCGAACTGGACTACAATCAGGATGGGACTGAGTGCCTGTGGGTGAAAATCAGAGGAGTCCATGGGCAGGAAGGAATTGTGATGGGAGTCTGCTATAGACCGCCCAGCCAAGAAGAAGCAGCTGATGAGCTCTTCTCCAAACAACTTAGTGTAGTCTCAAAATCGCTACCTCTAGTCCTTGTGGGAGACTTTAATTTCCCAGACATAGGCTGGGAATATAATACAGTAGAAAGGAAGCAGTCCCGGAGGTTCCTGGAGTGTGTGGGAGAGAACTTCCTCACACAGCTGGTGAGCGAACTGACAAGGGACGGTGCCCTCCTGGACCTGCTGTTTGTGAACAGAGAAGGACTGGTGGGGGATGTGAAGGTTGGAGGATGCTTGGGGCAAAGCGATCATGAGATGATAGAGTTCTCAGTGCGGGGTAAAATGAAGAAGGAGGTTAGCAGAACAGTCGCCCTCAACTTTCAGAGAGCAGACTTTGGGCTGTTCAGAAGGCTGGTTGGAAAAGTCCCGTGGGAGGTGCTCCTTGAAGGCAAAGGTGTCCATGAGGGCTGGGCACTCTTCAAGAAGGAACTCCTAGCAGCTCAGGAGAAAGCTGTCCCCAAGTTCCGGAAAAGTAGCCGGAGGGGTAAGACACCAGCATGGTTGAGTAGGGAGGTTCTAAGAGACATCAATAGGAAGACGAGGTTCTATGACCTCTGGAGGAAGGGGCAGGCATCCTGGGTGGACTATAGGGAGGAAGTGAGAACGTGCAGGGAAAAAATCAGGAGGGCTAAGGCCCAACTAGAAATGCGATTGGCCAAGACTGTGAAAGACAACAAAAAGTCTTTCTACAAATACATCAACAGCAAAAGGAGGGCTAGGGAGAATCACCAGTCCCTAGTAGATGCAGAGGGAACAACAGTAACAGGGGACAAAGACAAGGCTGAAGTGCTCAATGCCTACTTTGCCTCAGTCTTTAACAGTAAGGAAAATTGTTCCCTCTGTGCACAACCCCAGGGGTTGGATGAGAAGTATGAGATTCCCAAGGTCCAAGAGGAGGTGGTTAGAGACTTGCTTGCCCAGCTAGATGCCCACAAGTCTATGGGGCCGGATGGAGTCCACCCAAGAGTTTTGAGGGAACTGGCGGATGTGCTGGCCAAACCCCTTTCCATCATCTTCCAGCAGTCCTGGATGACTGGGGAGGTTCCGCTAGACTGGAGGCTGGCTGATGTCGTGCCCATCTATAAGAAGGGGCGCAGGGAGGATCCGGGGAACTACAGGCCTGTCAGCCTGACATCGGTACCGGGGAAAGTCATGGAGCGGGTGATCTTGAGTGCGATCGTGAAGCACTTGCAAGAGAACCGGGTGATAAGGCCCAGTCAACACGGGTTCATGAAAGGCAGGTCTTGCCAGACTAATCTGATCACCTTCTATGACCAAGTGACTAAACTCTTGGACGAGGGAAAGGCTGTGGATGTGGTCTTCCTGGACTTCAGTAAAGCCTTTGATACAGTTTCTCACAGCATTCTGCTTCGGAAACTGTCGGCCTCTGGCCTGGATGGGTGCACACTCTCCTGGGTGAAAAACTGGTTGAATGACCGGGCCCAGAGGGTGGTGGTAAATGGAGCTAAATCCAGCTGGAGGCCAGTGACAAGTGGGGTTCCCCAGGGCTCAGTCCTGGGTCCAGTCCTGTTTAATGTCTTTATCAATGACCTGGATGAAGGCATTGAGTCCTCCCTTAGCAAGTTTGCAGATGACACCAAGCTGTGTGGACGTGTTGATCTGCTGGAGGGTCGGGAGGCTCTGCAAAGGGACCTGAACAGGCTAGACTGCTGGGCTGAGACCAACGGCATGAGGCCAAATGCTGGGTCCTGAACTTGGGGCACAACAACCCTAAGCAGAGGTACAGACTTGGAGAAACCTGGCTGGAAAGCTGCCAGGAGGAGAGGGACCTGGGGGTGCTGGTTGACAACCGACTGAACATGAGCCAGCAGTGTGCCCAGGTGGCCAAGAAGGCCAATGGCATCTTGGCTTGTATCAGGAACGACGTGACCAGCAGGTCCAGGGAGGTTATTCTCCCCCTGTACTCGGCACTGGTGAGACCGCACCTCGAGTACTGTGTTCAGTTCTGGGCCCCTCACCACAAGAAAGATGCTGAGGCTCTGGAGCAAGTCCAGAGAAGGGCAACAAAGCTGGTGAGGGGGGTGGAGAACATATCTTACGAGGAGCGGCTGAGAGAGCTGGGGTTGTTCAGCCTGGAGAAGAGGAGGCTGAGGGGAGACCTTATTACTCTCTACAACTACCTGAAGGGAGGTTGTGGAGAGGAGGGTGCTGGCCTCTTCTCCCAAGTGACAGGGGACAGGACGAGAGGGAATGGCCTCAAGCTCTGCCAGGGGAGATTTAGGCTTGAGATTAGGAAGAAATTCTTCACAGAGAGGGTGGTTAGGCATTGGAACGGTCTGCCCAGGGAGGTGGTTGACTCACCGTCTCTGGAGGTGTTTAAGGTTAGAGTGGATGAGGTGCTTAGGAGCATGACTTAGGGATTGGTGGGAATGGTTGGACTCGACTATCCAGTGGGTCTCTTCCAACCTGGTCATTGTGTGATTCTGTGACTCTGTGATTATGCAGCAGCAGGAGGTGCAGCAGGAGATGCAACAGCAGGAGATGCTGGAGCAGGAAATGCATCTGGAACTCAGCAGGGATTCAGTAGCCCCTGGCACAGCACGAGATGCAGTAGAAGATTCAGCATCAGGAGCTGCAGCAGGAATGCAGCAGGGTATTAATTAACATGTGATGAAGCAGCAGATGCAACAGGTAATGAAGGAGATGCAGCAGCAGGAGATGTAGGAGGTGGAGATGCAGAATGAGATGCAGCAGCAGGAGATGCAGCAGGAGATGCAACGGCAGGGGAATCAATAGCAGGAAATGCAGAGAAGATGCAGAGAATCCGAAGCAGCAAAAGGAGATGCAGCAGGAGATGCAGCAGGAGATGCAGGCGCAGTAGGTGTAACAAGAGATAGAGAATCTGCAGGTGCAGCAGCCAGTGCAGCAGAAGAAGATGCAACCGCAGATGCAGCAGCAGTAGATACACCAGCAGGAGATGTAGCTGGAGATGCAGAGGTATATGAAGCAGCAGCAGAAGCAGCAGAAAATGCGACAGATGCAGCAGTAGGATCTTCAGCAGGAGATGCAGCAGGAAGAGATGCAGAAGGAAATGAAGAAGATGCAGCAGCAAGTCATGCATAAATAGATGCTTCAGGAGAAGATTCATCAGCAGGAGATGGAGCAGGAGATGCAGCCACAAGAGATGCAGCAGGAGATGCAGAAGGAGATGCAGTAGCAGGAGATGTATCAGCAGGATATGCAGCAGGAGATTGAGCAAGAGGTGATACACCATGAGGTGCTGCAGCTGGAGAAGACGAAGAAGCAGTAGATGCAGCAGCATGATATGCATCAGAGGGAGATGAAGGAGGAGATGAGGCAGCAGTAGATACAGCAGCAGGAGATGCAGCAGCAGGAGATGCATAAGAGGAAGATGCAGCATCGGAAGATGCATCATCAGGAGATGCATCAGGAGATGAAGCAGAAGGAGATGCAGCAGTAGATGCAGCAAGAGATTAAGCAGCAGGAGATGCAGTAGGATATGCAGCAAGAGGAGATGCATCAGAAGATGAAGAAGCAGACGAAGCAGCAGTAAATGCAAAAGCAGGACATGCAGCAGCAGGAGATGAATCAGGAGATTCAGCAGTAGGTGAAGCAGCAGCAGATGGAGTAGAAGTTGCAGCAGGAAAATCAGCAGGATTTGCAGAAGGAGATGCCGCAACAGGTAATGAAGTAGGAGGTGCAGCAGCTGGAGATAGAGCAGCAGTGGATGCAGCAGCGGGAGATGCAACAGTAGGAAAGCAGAGGGAGATGTAGCAGGATATATAGCAGGAGATGCATCAAGAGATGCACAAGGAGGAGATGCAGAAGAAGGAGATGCAGCAGTGGATGCTGCAGCAGATGCATCATCAGCAGATGCACAAGCAGGAAATGAAGAAGCAGATTAAAGCAGGGATGCACATTCAGCAGGAGATGCAGTAGCTGGAGCTGTTGCAGCAGATGCAGTGGAAGAAGATGCAGTTGCTGGAGATGCAGTGGCAGGAGATGCAGCATGAAATGCTGCAGCAGATGCAGCAGGATCTGCAGCAGCAGAAAATGCAGCAAAAATGCAGCCGCAGAAAATGCAGCAGGTAATGCAGTGAGAGATTCAGCAGCAGGAGATGCAGCTGGAAATGCAGCAGCAGGAGATGCAGCAGGGGATTCAGCAGCAGAAGAAGAAGCAGGAGATGCAGCAGCAGGATATGCAGAAGTAGTAGATGTAGCAGCAGTGTATGCAGCAGCAGGAGATGCAATTGCATGAGATGGAGCAGGACATGTATTAGCATATTCAGCTTCACATTCAGTAGGTGATGCAGAAGCAGAAGATTCAGCAGGGGATGCAGCAGATAGAGATGCAGGCTCAGCAGGTGCCACAGCATTTACAGAGGCACATTGAGCAGGTGATGCAGGAGCAGGAGATGCATCAGCAGGAGGTGCATCAGCAGGAGATACAGAAGAAGGATATACAGCAGGAGAAGCATCAGGAAGCGATGCAGCAAGAAATGTAGTAGCAGGACATGCAGCAGCAGGACATGCCGCAGGATATACAGCAGGAGAAGCATCAGGAGGAGATGCAGCAAGAGATGTAGTAGCAGCAGATGCAGCAGCAGGACATGCAGCAGCAGGACAATCAGAAGGATATACAGCAGGAGAAGCATCAGGAGGAGATGCAGCAAGAGGTGCAGTAGCAGCAGATGCAGTAGCAGGACATGCAGCAGCAGAAGATGCAGCAAGATATATAGCAGCAGGAGATGCAGTAGCAAGAGATGTAGCATTATCATAAGATGCATTAAGAGATGCAGCAGCAAAATATGCAGCCACAGGAGGTGCAAGAGGACATGCATGAACAGGAGGATCAGTATGAGGTACAGCAGGAGATACAGAAGCAGGATATGTAGCAGGAGATTCAGCAGTAGATGAAGCAGCAGCAAAGCAGCAGAAGATGCAGCAGATGAAATATAAGAAGATGAAGCTATAGATGCATCAGCTGAAGATGAAGCAGGAGATGCAGCAGAACGAGATGCAGCAGCAGATGCAGCAGGAGATACAGATTTAACAGGAGATGCAGCAGGAGGATATGCAGCAGCACATGCAGCAGGAGAATATGCAGCAGCAGGAGACGCAGCAGGAGGTGATGCAGCAGGCAATACAGCAGCAGGACATACAGCAAAAGACGCAGCAAGAGATTCAGCAGCAGGAGATGCAGCAGCAGGAAATGCAGCAGTATATAAAGAAGCAGGGGATGCAGTAGCAGAAGATGCGGCAGGAGATTCAGCAGCAGGAGATGTAGTAGCAAGAGATGCTGCAGCAAATGTAGCAGAAAGAGATGCAGTAGTACATGAATCAGCAGAAGATGTACCAGAAGATGCAAGAGATGCAGCAGGAGGGGATGCAGGAGCAGGAGATTCTGCAGGATATTGAGCAGGAGATGCAGCAGCAGAAGATGCAGAAAGAGATGAAGATTGAGGAGATGCAGCAGCAGGAGATGCAGCATGAAATGCAGCAGCAGGAGGTGAAGCAGCAGGAGATGCAGCAGGGAATGCAGCAGCAGCAGATGTAGCAGGAGATGCAGCAGCATCATATGCAGTAGGAGATGTAGCAGCAGGAGATGAAGAAGCAGGAGATGCTACAGGAGATGCAGCGGGAGGAGATGAAGCATCAGGAGAGTCAGAGTAGTAGATGCAGAGAAGAAGATGCAGCAAAAGGAGATATTGCAGGAGATTCAGCCGCAGTAAATGCAGTAAGAGTTAGAGCAGCATCAGTTGCAGCAGCAGAGGATGCAGCAGCAGATGCAGAAGCAGGAGATGCACCAGCAGGACATGTAGTAGGAGATGCAGCAGCAGATTCAGCAGATGAAGCAGTAGTAGATTCAGAAGGACATGAATCACCAGGAGATGCAGCAGTCGTGGATACATCAGGAGATGCAGCAGCAGCAGATTCCACAGCAAGAGATGCAGCAGTAGATGCAGCAGAAAATGCAGAGAAAAGAGATGAAGCAGCAGGAGATGCAGCTGCAAGAGATGCAGCAGCAGGGGATGTAGCTGCAGGAGATTCAGAAGGTTATGCAGCTGCAAGAGACGCAGCAGCAGGAGATGCAGCCGCGGTAAGTTCAGTAGCAGGAGATACAGCATGAGATTCAGCAGCATGATATGCAACAGCAGATGCAGCAGGACATGCATCAGCATTAGATGCAGCGGTGTACGCAGCAGCAGGAGTTTCAGCAGCAGGAGATGCATCAGGAGATGATGAAGAAAGAGATGCAGCATCAGATTCATCAGCAGGAGATGCAGGAGGAGATCCAGCATTAGGAGATGCAGCAGGAAATGCAGCAGAAGATAGAGCAGCAGGAGATGCACCAGCAGATTCAGCCACAGGATATGCAGGAAAATATGCAGCATGAGATGCAGCAGGAGAGGCGCCAGCAGTTGCAGGAGGAGATTTAGCAGGAGAAGATGCAGCTTCAGGAGATGCAGCAGGAGATGCAGTAACAGGAGATGCAGCAGCAGGAGATGCAGCAGCAGAAGATGCATCAGTAAATTCAGCAGTAGACAGAGCAGCAGGAGTTTCAGCAGCAGGAGATGAAGCAGCAGTAGATGAAGCAAGAGATAGAGCAGAAGACATAGCAGCAGGAGATGCAGCAGCAGATGCAGCAGGATATGCATATTCAGCAGTATATGCAGCAGGAGATGCAGTAGCAGGAGATGCAGTAAGAGATGTCACAGAAGACACAGCACTAGGAGATGCAGCAGGAGGAGATGCAGCAGGAGATGCATATTCAGAAGGAGATGTATCAGGAAATGTAGCAGGATATGTAGCATCATGAGATGCCGCAGAGATTCAGGAGGAAATTCAGCAGAAGGAGATGCAAGAGAAGGAGATAATGCAGCAGGAGATGCAGCCACACCAGATCCAGCAGCAGATTCAGCAGGAAATTCTGCAGGAAATTTTGCAGCAGGATATGCAGCAGCAGATGCAGCAGTAGATGCAGATTCAGCAGGAGATGCAGAAGGAAGAGATGCTTCAGATGATACAGCATCAGGAGATGCAGCAGCACATGCATCAGGAGATGAAGTAGGAGACGCAAGAGGAGATGATGCTGCAGACGCAGCAACAGGATATGAAGCAGGAGATGCAGCAGGAGATGCATCAGCAGGAGATTGAGGAGCAGAAAAGGCAGCAGCACGAGATGCATTATCAGATACAGAAGCAGGAGATGCAGCAGCATAAGATACAGCAGGAAATGCAGCAGCAGGAGATATATCTAGAGATACAGCAGCAGGAGATGCAGCAGAAAATACAGCCGCAGGAGATGCCACGGGAGAGAAAGCAGCAGAAGATGCAGCAGAAGATTTAGCAGCAGTTTCAGCCGGAGATGCAGCAGCAGGAAATGCAGCAGTAGGGGATGCATTATGTGATGCAGAAGCTGATGCAGCAGTAATGCAGCAAGAGATTCAGCAGCAGTTGATGTAGTAGCAGGAGATGCAGAAGGAGATCCAGAAGGAGATGCAGCAGCAGGAGATGCAACAGGGAATTCAGCAGCAGAAGAAGTAACAGGAAATGCAGCAGCAGCATATGCAGTAGGAGACTTAGCAGTACGAGATGAAGAAGCAAGAGATGCTACAGGAGATTCATCAGGAGATGCAGAAGGAGATGCAGCAGCAGGAGAGGCAGAGTAGTAGATCAAGAGAAGAAGATGCAGCAGAAGGAAATATAGCAGGAGATTCAGCCTCAGTAAATGCAGCAGGAGAGAAAGCAGCAGCAGATGCAGCAGGAGATGCAGCAGCAGAGGATGCAAGAGCAGATGCAGCAGCAGGAGATGCACCAGCAGGAGATCTATCAGGAGATGCAGCAGCAGATTCAGCAGATGCAGCAGATGCAGCAGTAAGAGCTGCAGCAGGAAATGCAGATGAATATGCAGCAGCAGGAGATACAGCAGGAGATGTATCTGCAGGTGATGCAGAAGGAGATGCAGCAGCATGAGATGCACCAAAAAATATAGCATGAGATGCACCAAAAATTATAGCAGGAGATGCAGTCGAAGGAAATGCAGCAGGAGATACAGCAGCAGCAGTAGATGCACCAGTAGAGTCAGCAGCAGTAGATGCAGCAGGAGATATAGAAAAATATGAGGCAGCAGGAGATGTAGTGGGAGATGCAGCAGTAGATGAAGTAGCAGTGTATGCAGCAGTAGATGCAGCAGCAGTTGCAGCAGGAAATGCATCAGAAGAAGCAGCAGGAGATGCAGCAGCAGGAGGCACAGACGCAAATGCATTCAGCAGGATATGCAGTAGGACATGCCACAGCCGGAGATTAGTAGTAGGAGATTCAGCAGCAGATGTAGCAGGATATGCAGCATCAGTAGATGCATCCGCAGATGCATCAGCAGAGAATGCAGCAGGAGATACAGCAGCAGGAGATACAGCAGCAGGAGATACAGCTGGAGATGCAGCAGGAGATGAAGCAAATGCAGCAGCAGCAGATGCAGGAGGGCATCCAGAAGCAGGAGATGCAGCAGCAGGAGATGTAGCAGGAGATGCAGCAGTACATGAAGTAGCAGCAGATACAACCGCAGATTCAAGAGATGCAGCAGGAGATGAAACAGCAGGAGATGAAACAGCAGAAGATACAGAAGGAGATGCAGCAGCAGAAGATGAAGTAGAAATGCAATAGCAAACGCAGCAGGAGATGCAGCACAAGATGCAGCACAAGATGCAGAACCAGATGCAGCCAGAGATGTAGCATCTCCAGAAGCAGCAGCAGATGCAGCAGCCCTCTGGCAGGAGGAGATGCAGCAGGAATTGCAGCAGCAGAAGATGCTGCAGGAAATGCAGCAGGATATGTAACAGCAGGAGATGAGGCAACAGCAGATGCAGCAGGATATGCAGCAGCAGATGCAGCAGCATGAGTTACATCAGCAGGAGATACAGCAGGAGATGCATATTCAGCAGGTGATGCAGCAGGATATGCAGCAGAAGTTGCAGCAGCAAGAGATTCTGCAGAGTGAGATGCAACAGTAGATGCAGCAGCAGATTCAGCAGCAGATGTAGCAGGAAATGGAGATTCTTCTGCAAATGCATGCCCAGATGCATGAGCAGAGGATGCAGCAGGAGATAAAGCAGCAGGCTATAGAGCAACAGGAGATGAAGCAGCAGATGCAGCAGCAGGAGATGCAGGAGGACATCAAGTAGCAGCAGATGCAGCAGCAGATTAAGGAGATGCAGTAGCAGGAGATGCAGATGCAGGGGCACAGGCAGATGCAGAGGCAGCAGATGCCACAGTAATATATGCAGCAACAGATGCATCAGGAGATGCAGATTCAGTAGGACATGTAGCAGCAGAAGATGCTGCTGCAGATGATGCAGCAGGAGATGCTGTAGAAAAAGATGCAGCAGGAGATGCAGCATAAGGAAACGCAGAATGATATGCTTCAGGAGGAGATGCAGGTAATGCAGCAGCAGGAGATGCAGTAGGATATGAAGCAGGAGATGCAGCAGCAGGAGATGCAGTAGGATATGAAGCAGGAGATGCAGCAGCAGGAGATGCAGCCGGGGATGCATATTCAGCATCTAATTCAGAAGGAGATGCAGCAGCAGGAGATTTAGCAGGAGATATAGCAGGAGATGCAGCAGCAGCATATGCAGCTGCAGATGCACCAGATGGAGCAGAAAGAGATGCAGCAGGGAATGAAGCACCAGATGCAGCAGGAAATGGAGCATCAGAAGATGCATCCGCAGATGCATGAGCAGAGGATGCAGCAGGAGATGTAGCAGCAGGAGATACAGAAGCAGGAGATGAAGCAGCAGATGCAGCATCAGGAGATGCAGGAGGTCATCAAGTAACAGGGGATGCATCAGTAGGAATTTTAGCAGGAGATGCAGCAGTATATGAAGCATTTCCTGCTGATGCATCCCCTGCTGCATAACCTGCTAATGCACCTCCTGCTGATTAATCTCTTCCTGATGCATCTTTTGCTGCATCTCCTGCTACTGCATCTCCTGCTGCTGAAACTCCTGCTGCTGAAACTCCTGCTTCTGCATCTACTGCTGCATATCTTTCTACTGCATCTCCTGATTAATATGCATCTCCTGCTGCATCTATTGGCGCTGCATCTACTGCTGCTGCGTCTGCTGGTTCTGCATCTCCTGCTACATCTTCTGCTGAATCTCCTGCTGTTGCAATTCCTGCTGCATCTCCTGCTGCTGGATCTCCAGCTGCCTCTCCTGCTGCTGTATCTGCTGCTGCATCTGCTGCTGCTGCATCTCCTGCTGCTGCTGCATCTCCTGTTGCTGCACTTCAAGCTGCTGCATCTTTTTTCTTTTTCTACTTCTCTTCATCTCTCGCTGTTGAATCTCCTGCTGCATCTGCTGCTGCTGCATCTCCTGCTGCTTCATCTCGTCCGACTGCATCTCCTACTGCATCAGTTCCTACATATCTGGTGCTGCTGCATCTCCTGCTGATGCATCTCCCTCTGTTCCATCTCCTGTTGCATCTCCTGCTGCTGCATCTCTTGCTACTGCATATACTGCTGCTGCTTCTCCCGATAAATGTGGTGCTGCATCTGCTACTGCACCTCCTACTACTACATCTAATACTGCTACATCTGCTGATGAATTCTCTGCTTCTGTATCTCCCTCTGTTGCTTATCCTGTTGCATCTCATGCTGCTGCATCCCCTTCTTCAGCATCGCCTGCTGCATCTCCTGCTGCTGCATCTCCTGAAGTATCTCCTGCTGCTGCATCTTCTGCTGCATCTCCTGCTGCTATATCTGCTTCAGATGCATATCCTATTTTTTTATTCACGCTGCTGAATCTGCTGCTTCTTGATATCATTCTGTATCTCCTACTGCATCTCCTTCTTCTGAATCTCCTGCTGTGTCTCCTGCTGAATATGCATCTCCTGCTGCACATCCTGATGCTGTATCTCCTGTTGCGTGTCATGATGCTGCACTTCATGCTGCTGCATCTCCTGCTGCTGCAATTCCTGCTACATCTGCTGCTGCATCTCCTGCATCACCTCCTGCTGTATCTGCAGCTGCTGCATCTCCTGCTTCTACATCTCCTGCTGCATCTTGTGCTGCAGCACTTGCTGCTGCATCACCTGCTTCTTCACTTCCTGCTGCTGCATCTACTGCTACATCTCCTTTTGCTGAATCTCCAGCTGCATCTCCTGCTGCTGCATCTCCTGCTGTTGCATCTCCTGCTGAATCTATGCTGCAGCATTTTCTGCTGCATGTTCTCCTGCTTAATCTCCTGCTGCATCACCTGCTCCTAAATCTCCTGCTGCTACATCTCCAGCTGCATCTCGTCCTGCTGCATCTGCTACTACGTCATTTTGTCCTGACTCTCCTCCTGCATCTCTTTCTTCTGCATCTCATGCTGCTGCATCTTCTGCACCTGCATCTCTTGAAGCTGCATATCCTTCTGCATCCCCTGCTTCTGCATATCATGCTGTATCTCCTGTTACATCTCCTTCTGCCACATCTCCTTCTGTATTTCCTGCTGCTGCATCTCCTGCTGTTTCATCTACTGCTGCATCTCCTGTCGCTGCATCTGTTGCTGCATCTTCTGCTGCATATACTTCTGCTTCATCTCCTAATGCATCTCCTGCTGCTGCATCTCCTGCTACTCAACATCCTGCTTCATCTTGGCCTGCTGCATCTCCTGCTGCTCCATCTCCTGTTGCTGTATCTCCTAATGCTGCATATCCAGCTGACTCTCATGCTTCTGCATCTCCTGGTGATTCATGTCCTATTGCATCCCCTGCTGCAAATGCTGCTGCATCTCCTGCTGCTGCATCACCTGTTGCATTTCCTTCAGCTACATATGATTGCAGGATCTCCTAATGTATCTCCTGTTGATTCATCTCCTGCTGCTGCATCTCCTGCTGCATCTCAGGATGCCGCTGCTGCTTCTGCTGCTGCTGCATCTGGTGCTGTATCTACTACTGCTGCAAATCCTGTTACATCTCCTCCTGCTGCATCTGCTGCTGCATCTTCTACTGCATCTCCTGCTTCATCTTCTGCTGCTTAATCTCCTGCTGCTGCATCTGATTTTCATCTCCTTATGTATCTCCTGCTCCTGCACCTCCTGCTGATTCTCCTGCTGCTGCATCTTCTGAATATTCATCTCCAGCTGCAACTCCTCCATTGCCATTTCCTGCTGGTTTTTGAAAACATAAGACGCTTTAGGAAAATCAAATAACACCGACAGGGAAGATGCTAGCATGGAATGATACTCCTTCTGAATGTCTTCTCTTAGAGCGCTTTCACTGTAAAGCAAGACTTGTAGAACATTGAGCATACGCTTGTGTACTGTAACATCAGACTGGCTATTAAAGCGTCACTTGAAAATAACAGAGCGTTCAGCACAAGTACCGCAGGTAAGATGCTACCATCAAATGGTGGTTCTTGTTAGATTCTTCTCTGGAAATGCATTCACTACAAGCTGCAAAGCACGACTAACAGAACGTTTTAGAATAGGATACCGAGTTGTGATTTAATATCACAAATTAGTGCACTTTAAGAAAAGAGAGTAACTGCCGGAGGGAAGATGCTAGCATGGAATGCTGCTGCTTCTGAATGTCTTCTCTTAAACTGCTTTCACTGCAAAGCAAAACTTGTAGAAATTTCAGTCTAGGCTTGTATACTGTAACATCAGAATGACTATTAAAGCGTCACTTCAAAATTTAAAATCGTTCAAAACCAGTACGGCAGGGAAACTGCTACGATCAAATACTGGTTTTAGTTTGAATCTTCTCTTGAATCACTTTGACTACAAGCTGCAAAGCACTATTAACAGAACGTTTTAGTATAGGATACTGAATTTGGACTTATGAAGGCACTCTCTAAAAAGTGAGTAACTCCCGCAGTGAAAATGCTAGCGTGGAATGCTGCTGCTTCTGAATGTCTTCTCTTTTAGCGTTTTCACTGCAAAGCATGACTTGTAGTCCTTTCAGTCTGGGCTTGTATATTGTAACACCAGAATGGCTATTAAAGCATCACTCAAAATTTCAGATCTTTCAGCGCAAATAGAGCAGGGGAGATGCTACGATCAAAAGCTGGCTCTCGTTAGTGTCTTCTGTGGAAGAGATTTCACTGCAAGCTGCAAAGGACGACTTTTGGAACGTTTTACTATAGGTAACTGAATTGTGATATAATTGGGCCTAGAGAGGCACTATAAAGTATCGAATAACTATAGTAGGGAAGATGCTAGCATAGAATGTTGCTAATGCTGAATGTCTTCTCTTAGAGTGCTTTCACTGCAAAGCAAGACTTATAGAACTTTCTATCTAAGCTTATGTACTGCAACATCAGAATTGAAATTAAAGCGTCACTTGAAAATTTAAGAGAATTCAACACAAATACCGCAGGGAAGATGCTACGATCAAATACTGAAACTCGTTAGATTCTTCTCTGGAAGCGCTTTCACTAAAAAGCAAGACTTGTAGGCCTTTCCGTCTAGGCTTGTGTACTGCTACATCAGAATGGCTATTAAAGCGTCACTGCAAAATTTGAAAACATTCAGAAAAAATACCGCAAGGGAGCTGCTACAATCAAATGCTTGCTCTCATTAGAATCTTCTCTGGAAGCGCTTTCACTGCAAGTTGCAAAGCAAGTCTAACAAAACGTTTAGTATTGGGTACGGAATTTAACTGCACCTATGGAGGCGCTTTAGGAAAAGTGAGTAATGCCCGTATGGAAGAGGTTAGAATGGAATGCTGATGCTTCTGAATGTCTTCTCTTATAGCACTTTCACTGGAAAATACGAATTAAAGGAGTTTCACTCTAGGCTTCTGAAGTATATCATCAGCTAGTAAAGCGTCACTTCAAGATTTCAGAGCGTTCAGTGCAAGTAGAGCAGGGAAAATGCTACCTTCAAATGCTGGTTCTCGTTAGAGTCTTCTCTTACAGTGCTTTCACTGCAAGCTGTGAAGCACGACTAACACATTGTAGTTTAGGGTAATGAATTGTGACTTTACTGGGCCTATTAACGAGCTTACAGAAAAGTGAGTATCTCAGGCAGTGCAGATGCTGGCATGAAATTATACCATTTCTTAATGTTTTCTCTAATAGTGCTGTTACTGCAAAAGACGACTTGTAGGACTCCAGGCTTGTGAATTGTAACGTCAGCATGGCTATTAAAGCCTCATTTCACGATTTGAGAACGTTCAGCACAAGTACCACAGGGAAGCTGCTACCATCAAATTTTGGCTCTCATTAGGATCTTTTCATGAAGCACTTTCACTGCCAGCTGCAAAGCAAGAAAAACGCAACGTTTTCGTGTAGGCTAGTTATTAGCGACTTAGTAACGCCTAATAACGTGCTTTAGGAAAACTGACTGTCTCCAGCAGGGAAGTTGTTAGCATGGAATGCTTCTGCTTCTGAATGTCTTCTCTTAGAGCGCTTTCACTACAAACAAAGATTTATCGAACTTCCACTATAGGCTAGTGAACTGTAACATCAGCATGGCTAGTAAGGCTTCACGTGAAGATTTTAGAGTGTTCAGTACAAGTACCCCTGGGAAGTTGCTAGCATCAAATGGTGGCTCTCATTAGAATCATCTCTGCAAGCGCTTTCACTGCAAGCTGCAAAAAAGTCTAAAAGAAGGTATTAGTATAGGCTAGTGATTAGTGACTTAATAGCGCCTAATAAGGTGCTTTAGGAAAAGTGACTGTCTCCAGCAGCGAAGATGTTAGCATGGAATGCTTCTGCTTCTGAATGTCTTCTCTTAGAGCACTTTCACTGCAAACAAAGACTTTTAAAACTTTCACTCTAGGCTTGTGAACTGTAACATCAGCATAGCAAGTAAGGCTTCACATGAAGATTTCAAAGCATTCAGCATAAGTACCCCTGGAAAGTTGCTAGCACCACATGGTGGCTCTTGTTAGAATCATCTCTGAAAGCACTTTCACTGAGAGGTGCAAAACACGACTAACACAACTTTTAAGCATAGGCTAAATATCACAAATTACAGCACTTTAAAAAAAGTGAGTAACTGCCGGAGGGAAGATGCTAGCATGGAATTCTACTGCTTCTGAATGTCTTCTCTTAGAGTGCTTTTTCTGTAAAGCAAGACTTGTAAACCTTTCAGTCTAGGCTTCTGTACTGCAACATCAGAATGGTTATTAAAACGTCGCTTCAAAATTTAAAACCATCCAGAACAAGTACGGCAGGGAAGCTGCTACCATCATATGCTGGATTTCATTAGACTCTTCTTTTGAAGCGCTTTCACTGAAAGCTGCAAAGCACGACTAGTTGACCATTTTAGTATAGTGTACTGAATTGTGACTTAACTGCACCTATTAAGGTGCTTTAGGAAAAGTGAGTAAATCCCACAGAGAAGAAGCTGCCAAGGAATGCTGCTGCTTCTGAATGTGTTCTCTTAGAGCACTTTCACTACAAAGCAAGAATCGTAGAACTATCAGTATAAACTTGCATACTGTAACATATAAACAGCAAACAAAGTGTCGCTTCAAAAATTCAGATCATTCAGCACAAGAACCACAGGAAAGCTGCTACGATCAAATGCTGGCTCTCGTTAGAATCTTCTGTGAAAGCTCTTTCATTGCAACGTGGAAAGCACAACTAACAGAACGGTTTAGTGTAGGGTACTGAATTGTGACTTAACTGTGCCTATTATGGTGCTTTAGGAAATTCGAAAAAAATGCCCGCATGGAAGACGCTAGCATGGAAAGCTGCTTCTTCTGAAGGTCTTCTCGTAGAGCGCTTTTTCAGTAAAGCAAGGCTTGTAGAGCTTTCAGTGTAGACTTGTGTACTGTAAGATCAGAATGACTATTAAAGTGTCACTTCAATATTTTCAGATGGTTCAGAACAAGTAATGTAGGGAAGCTGCTACCATCAAATGCTGGCTTTGGGTTGAGTCTTCTTTGGAAGCGCTTTCACTGCAAGCTGCTAAGCAAGACTTATGGACCGTTTTAGTGTAGGGTACTGAATTGTGACTTATCTTCGCCTGTTAAGGCGCTTCAGGAAAAGTGAGTAATGCCCGAAGGGAAGATGCTAGCATGGAATGATGCAGGTTCTGAATGTGTTCCCTTAGAGCACTTTCACTGCCAATCAAGACTTGTAGAACTTTCAGTCTAGGCTTGTGTACTGTAGCATCAGAAATGCTATTAAAGCCATTTCAGAGCATTCAGAACAAGCACCGCAGGGAAGCTGCTACGATCAAATGCTGGCTCTCATTAGAGTCTTCTGTGGAAAAGATTTCAATACAAGCAGCAAAGAACAATTTATGGACCGTTTTAGTATAGGGTACTGAATTGTGTCTTAATTGCACCTATTAAGGCACTCTAGGAAAAGTGAGCAACTCCCGCAGGGAAGATGCTAGCATGGAATGCTGCTGTTGCTGAATCTTTTCTCTTAGAGCGCTTTCACTGCAAAGCAAGACTTGTAGAACTTTCAGTCTCGGCTTCTGTTCTGTAATATCAGAATGGCTATTAAAGTGTCACTTCATAATTTAAAAGCCTACAGCGTCTCCTGCTGCATCTCCAGCTGGTGCATCTGCTGCTGCATCTCCTGCTACTGCGTATCCAGTACCATATCGTGCTGCATTTTCTGCTCCTGTATCTCTTGCTGAATCTGCCTATGCGGCTACACCTCCTGATGTTGTATCTGCTGCTGCATCTGCTACTGAATCTCCTGCTGCTGTATTATATGCTGATTCTCCTTCTACTGCATCTCCTTCTGCTGCATCTCCTGCTGCATTTCCTGCTGCTGGATCACTGCTGCTGCATCTCTCACTGAATCTCCTGCTACATCTCTGATGCTGCATATCCTGCTGCATCTCCTGCTCAATTTACTGCTGAATATGCATTTGCTGCTGCATCTCCTCCTGTTTCATCTCTTGTTGCATCTCCTGCTGCTGTATCTCATGGTGCATATCCTCTTGCTACATCTCCAGCTGCATCTCCTGTTGCATCTCCTGCTGCATCTTCTGCTAGTGCATGAAGTCCTGATACATTTCCTGCGGATGCATATCTTGTTGGTGTATTTCCTGATGCATCTCTTGCTACAGCATCTTTTTCTGCATATTCTGCTGCATCTCTTCCTGCTGCATCTCCTTCTTAATCTCCTACTACTACATCTTCAGCATATGCTGCTGCATATGTTGCTGCTTCACCTATTGTTGCATCTCCTGCTACTTCATCTCCTTCTGAAACTGCATCTCCTCTTTCATCTGCTGCCTGCATCTCCTGTTGCTGCATCTCCTGCTGCATGTCCTACTGCATCTCCTGCTGCTGTATCTCCTGCTGAAGAATCGCCTTCTGCTGTATCTCCTGCTGCATCTCGTGATGCTTCATCTCCTTCTGCTGCATCTCCTGCTGCTTTGTCTGCCACTGCATCTCCTGATTCATCTCCTGCTGCTGCATCTCCTGCTTTATTTCCTGATGCATCACCTAATGCTGCATCTCCTGCTGCATCTCATCCTGATGCATCTCCTGATGCATGTCGTGCTGATGACTCTCCTGCTTCTGCCTGTATTGCTGCGGCATCTCCTATTGCACCTCCTTCTGCTTCATCTCCTGCTGCTGCATCCCCTGCTGCTTCATCCTCTCTTCAATGTACTGCTGCTTCATATCCTTCTACATCTTCTGCTGCTGCATCTCCTGCTTCTGCAACCCCGGCTGCATCTACTGCTTCTTCACCTCCTGCTACATCTTCTGCTGCTGCATCTCCTGCTACTGCAGCTGCAGCTTCAGCTGAATCTCTTGCTGCATGTGTTGCTGCTGAATCTCCTGGTGGTGCATCTGCTGCTGCATCCACTGCTGTATCTCCTTCTGCTGCCACACCTCCTGCATTTCCTTCTGCTGCCTCTCCTCCTGCATCTCCTCCTGCTTCATTTCTTGATGCATCGTCTGCTACATCTACTGCTGCATCTCCAGCTGCCTCTCCTGCTGCTGCATCTCTTGCTGCATCTCCTGATGGTACATCTCCTGCTGAATGTGCTTATGAATCAGCTGCAGCATCTGCTGATTCAGCATCTCCTGCTGCTGAAACGCCTACTTTTGCATCTCCTCCTGAATGTGCTGCTGCATCTCATGCTGAATATGAATCTCCTGCTGAATCTAGTGCTACGCATCTCCTGCTGCTGCATCCCCTGCTGCTGCATCTCCTATTGCATCTACTGCTGCGGCATCTCCTGGCTGCTGCATCCCCTGCTGCTTTATCCTCTGTTTCATTTCTGCTGCTGTGTGTCCTGCTACATCTTCTGAAGCTACATTTCCTTCTGCTGCATCTGCTGCTGAATCTCATGCTGCATCTCCTGCTGCTGCATGTCCTCCTCTTCAATCTCCTTCTGCATCCCCTTCTTCTGTATCTCCTGCTGAATATCCTGCTGCATCTCCTATGGCTGCATGTCCTGCAGCTGAATCTGCTGCCATGGTGCTGTAGCTGAATCTCCTGCTGCTGCATCTCCTGTTGCTGCATCTCCTTCAGAATATCCTGATGATGCAGATGCAGCAGATGGAGCAGCAGGAGATGCAGCAGGAAGAGATGCATCAGGAAACTCGGATGATGCAGCAGAAAGAGATGCTTAAGGAGATCGATCAGGAGAAGATTCACCAGCAGGAGATAGGGAAGGAGATGCAGCCACAAGAGATGTAGGAGGGTATGCAGCCACAAGAGATGCAGCAGGAGATGCAGCAGGAGATGCAGTAGTAGGAGATGTAGCAGCAGGAGATTGAGCAAGAGGAGATGTACCCTGAGATGCAGCAGCAGGAGATGCAGCTGGAGATGTAGCAGCAGACGAAGCAGCAGGAGATGCAGCAGCAAGATATGCATCAGAAGGGGATAAAGCAGGAGGTGCAAAAGCAGGAGATTAAGCTACTGGAGATGCATTAGGAGATGCAGCCGCAGCAGATGCAGGAGCAGATTCAGAAGCAGATTCAGTAAGAGATGCAGGGGCAGGAAATTGATAAGCAAAAGATAGAGCCCTATGAGATGCAGCAGCAGGAAATACAGTAGGAAATGCAGCAGCAGTAGATGAAGTAGGGTATGAAGCAGCAGTAGATGAAGTAGGGTATGAAGCAGCAGTAGATGCAGCAGGGTATGCAATAGCAGGAGATTCAGCAGCAGGAGATGAAGCAGGGAAGAAGCATCAGCAGATGAACCTGCTGATGCATCATAGGTAGTTGCAGACGGAGATGCAGCAGCAGGAGGTTCAGCAGAGGATGCAGCAGCAATAGATGCATTAGGAGATACAGGAGGAGGAGATACAGCAGTAGGAGATGTAGCAGCATCAGATGCAGGAGATGAAGCACCAGGAGAAGCAGCAGGAGGAGATGCAGCAGAAGGAGTTTCAGCAGGAGATGCAGCACCAAGAGTAGCAGCATCAGGAGATGCAGCATTAGGAGATGCAGGAGGAATGCAGCAGGGGATTCAGTAGCAGCTGATGCAGAAGGAGATGCATCAGTATATGCAGAAGCAGGAGATGCATCTGGGGATGCAGCAGCAGGAGGTGCAGCAGCAGGAGATGCAGCAGGGGATTCAGTAGCAGGTGATGCAGCAGCAGATGCAGCAGAAGTATATTCAGCAGCAGAAGATGTAGCAGGACATGCAGCAGCAGTAGATGAAACAGAGGATGCAGAAGCAGAGGATACAGCAGCAGGAGATGCATCAGACCAAGATACAGCATGAGATGCATATTCAGCAGGAGGTGCAGCAGGCTATGCAGCAGCACATTCAGAGGATGCAGAAGCAGGAGATTCAGCAGCAGGAGATTAAGACTCAGCAGATGCCACAGCAGATATAGAAGCACATTCAGCAGGATTTACAGCAGGAGATGCAGCAGCAGTAGATGCAGCAGTGTATTCAGCAGCAGCAAATGGAGCATCAGGTGATGCAGGAGGACATCAAAAATCAGAAGATGCAGCAACAGGAGATGCAGCAGTAGGTTAATCTACAGCAGATGCACCAAAAGATGCAGGAGATGCAGCAGCAGGATATGCAGCTGGAGATGCAGCAGCAGAAGATGCAGCAAGATATGCAGAAGCAGGAGATGCATCGGCAGAAGATGTGGCATGAGATGCTGAAGAAGGGGAACCTGCAGGAGATGTAGCAGCGTATGCAGCACCAGCAGATTAAGTAGCAGATGCTGCAGCAGGAGATGTAGCAGTATATAAATCTACAGCAGATGCACCAAAAGATGCAGGAGATGCTGCAGCAGGAGATGCAGCTGGAGATGCAGCAGCAGTAGGTGCAGCAAGATATGCAAAAGCAGGAGATGCATCAGCGGGGATGTGGCATGAGATGCAGAAGAACGAGATGCACAGGAGATGCAGCCACAGCCGATGCAGCAGTAGATTCAGTAGGAGTTGCAGCAGCAGGAGATGAAGCAGCAGGAGATGCAGCAGCAGATGCATCAATAGATGCATGTTCCTCAGGAGATGCAGCATGAAGAGATGCTTCAGCAGGTACAGCTTCATGAGATGTAACACGAGATACAGAAGGAGATGCTGTAGGAGGAGAGGCAGGAGTAGATGATGCAGCAGGCGCAGTAGCAGGAGATGCAGAAGCAGAAGATGCAGCAGGAGATACAGCCGCAGGAGATGAGCAGCAGATTCAGCAGGAGATTCTGCAGCAGGAGATTCTGCAGCAGGAGATTCTGCAGCAGGATATGCAGAGAAGAAGATGCAGCAGCAGGAGATGCAGCAGGAGATTCAACAGCAGACACATCAGCAGGAGATGCAGCAGCAGAAGATACAGCAGTACATGAAGTAGCAGATGCACAAGAAAATGGAGCAGCAGATGCAGCAGGATAAGATGAACTACCAGCAGATGCAGTAAGAGATGTAGCATCTGGAGATGAAGCAGTAGAATATGATGCAGGAGATGCAGCAGAAAGAGATGCAGAAGGAGATTCATCAGGAGGAGATGAATCAGCAGGAGATGGAGCAGGAGATGCAGCCAGAGGAGATGCAGCAACAGGTGATTCAGCAGGAGATGCAGAAGCAGCAGATGAAACACCAGGAGATGCAGGAGGAATGCAGCAGGGGATTTAGTAGCAGCAGATGCAACAGCAGGAGATGCAGGAGTAGGAATAGCAGAAGCAGGAGATGTAGCAGCAAGACATGCGATAGGATATGCAGAAGCAGGAGAGGCACCATGTGATTCAGCAGGAGATGCAGCAGGAGGAGATGCAGCAGGAAATGCATCAGCAGGTGCAGGATATTTGGCAGCAGAAGGAGATGCAGCATGAGATGCAGAAGCATGATATACAGCAGCAGATGCAGCAGCAGGAGATTCAGCAGCAGTGCAGTAGCAGGAGATGCAGCAGCAAGATAAGTAGCAGTATATTCAGCAGTAGATGAATCAGCAGCAGATGCAGCAGCAAATGCTGCAGATGCAGTGGAAGGAGATTCAACAAGAAATGCAGGAGGAAGAGTTTCAGTAGGAAATGGGGAAGATGCAGCAGAAAGAGATGCAGAAGAATATTCATCAGGAGGAGATGCATCAGCAGGAGATGGAGCAGGAGATGATGCCTAAGCCAGAGATGCAGAAGCAGGAGATTATGCAGAAGATGCAGCATTAGATCACACACACACAGAATCACACACAGAATAACCAGGTTGGCAGAGACCCATTGGATCGTCGAGTCCAACCATTCCCACCAATCCCTATATCATGCCCCTAAGTACCTCATCCACCCTCACCTTAAACACCTCCAGGGAAGGCAACTCAACCACCTCCCTTGGCAGACTGTTCCAATGCCTAACCACCCTCTCTGTGAAGAATTTTTTCCTTATCTCAAGCCTAAATCTCCCCTGGCGGAGCTTGAGGCCATTCCCTCTCGTCCTGTTCCCTGTCACTTGGGAGAAGAGGCCAGCACCCTCCTCTCCACAACCTCCCTTCAGGTAGTTGTAGAGAGTAATAAGGTCTCCCCTCAGCCTCCTCTTCTCCAGGTTAAACAACCCCAGCTCTCTCAGTCACTCCTCATAAGATTTGTTCTCCAGCCCCTTCACCAGCTTTGTTGCTCTTCTCTGGACTCGCTCCAGAGCCACAACATCCTTCTTGTGGTGAGGGACCCAGAACTGAACACAGTACTCGAGGTTCGGTCTCACCGGTGCCGAGTACAGAGGGAGAAGAACCTCCCTGGACCTGCTGGTCACGCCATTTCTGATACAGGCCAGGATGCCATTGGCCTTTTGGCCACCTGGGCACATTGCTGGCTCATGTTCAGTCGGTTGTCAACCAGAACCCCCAGGTCCTTCTCCTCCTGGCAGCTTTCCAGCCAGGCTTCTCATAGTCTGTACCTCTGCTTATGGTTGTTGTGCCCCAAGTGCACAGTGGGAGATTTAGCAGCAGTAGATTAAGAAGGGTATGCAGCAGCAATAGATGCTGCAGTGTGTGCACCAGCAGGAGATTCAGCAGCAGGAGACTAAACGGGAGAGGAGTATCGTGAGGTGAATCCGCTGATACATCAGAAGTAGTTGCAGCAGCTGCAGGAGGTTCAGCAGTAGATGCAGCAGCAAGAGATGCAGGATGAGATCCAGCAGGATGATACAGCAGCAGGAGATGCAGCAGGAGATGCAGGAGGAGATGCAGCAGCAGGAGGTGTAGCGTCAGGAGATGCAGGAGCAGGAGATGCAGGAGGAGATCCAACAGGATGAGATACAGCAGCAAGAGATGCAGCAGGAGATGCAGAAATAGGAGATTCAACAGGACATGCATCACGATTTGCAGCAGCAGGAGATGCAGCAGCAGGAGGTGCAGCGTCAGGAGATGCAGCATCGAGACATGAAACAGGAATGTAGCAGAAGATTCAGTAGCAGGTGATGCAGCAGCAGATGCAGCAGGAGATGCAGCAGGAGAGACATCAGCAGGAGATGCAGCACCAGTAGATGCAGCACCAGTAGATGCAGCATTATATTCAGCAGAAGAGGAAACAGGAGGAGATGTAGTAGGAAATGCAGTAGAAGGATATGCAGCAACAGGATATCCAGCAGAAAGAGATATAGCATTAGATGCAGCAGGAGATAAAGCAGCAGGAGATGCAGCAGGAGATACAACTGTAAGAGATGCAGCAGTATATATATCAGCAGATAACGCAGCAGTAGGAGATGCAGCAGGATCAGAAGCATTTTCTGCTGATTTAGATCCTGCTGCATCTCCTACGGCTGCATCTGCTGCTGCATTTCTTGCTGCTCTCTCCCCTCCTGCATCCTATGCTGCATCTTTCTGTTAGATCTCCTGTTGCTGCATCTCCTCCTCCTGCATTTCCTACTGCATCTCTTCCTGCTCCATCTCCTGCTGAATTTACTGCTACATCTCCGGCTTCTGCATTTTGTGATCCTGCATCACATGCCGAAGCTCTTGTGGAATCTCCTGATGCATATTCTTCTGCTGCATCTTCTCCTACTCTATCTTCTGCTGCTGCTTCTCCTGCTGCATCTGCTGCTACTGCATCTCCTCTAGCTGCATCTCATGCTCCTGCATAACTTGCTGTTGCATCTCCTGCTGCAGTTCCTGTTGCATCCTCTTCTGCATATCCTGCTGATGCATCTCCTGCTGCTGCACATATTGATGTATTATGTGATGAAATTGCTGTTGCTTCTGCATCGGCTGCATCTCCTGCTTCTGCACCTCCTCCTCGGCATGTGCTGCTGCATCTCCTGCTGCTGTATCCCTTTCTGCTTCATCTCCTGCTTCTGCATCTCCTGCTGATGCATCTGCAGCTTGAAATCCTTCTGGTGCATATCCTTCTGCATCTCTTGCTGAATCTCCTGCTGCTGCATCTCCTGCTGCCTAATCTGCTGCTGCATCTCCTTCTGCATCTGTTGCTGCTGCATCTCCATTCTGCTGCATCTCCTTCTGCATCACCTGTTGCTGCATCTCATCCTGCTGCATCTGCTGCTTCAGCTCCTTCTGCATCTCCTGGGGCTGCATCTCCTGCTGCATGTCCTGCTGCATCTCTTAATGCTGCATATCCTGATCATGCATCTCTTGCTGTATCTCCTGCTGGATTTCCTAATGACGCACTTCCTGATGAATCTCCTGTTATATCTCCTGCAACTGCATATGCTGCTGCATCTGCTGCTTCAGATGTTGCTTCATTTCCTGTTGCTGCATCTTCTGCTGATGTATATCTTGCTGCAACTCCTGCTCCTGCATTATCTCCTGATATATATTTTTCTGCATCTCTTACAGCTGTATCTCCTGCTGCATCTCCTGCTGCTTTATCGCCTGCTGCATCTAATGCTGTATCTCTTTCTGCTGGATATCCTCTTGCTGCATCTCCTCCTATTGCATTTCCTACTACATCTCTTGCTGCGACTTCTGATGAATATAATGCTGCATCTACTGCTGCTGCACCTCCTCCTCTGAATGTGCTGCTGCATCTCGTGCTGCTGAATCTCGTGCTGCTGCATCTCCTGCTGATGCATCTCCTGCTGCTTCATCCTCTGTTTCATCTACTGCTGCTGCATGTCCTACTACATCTTCTGCTGCTGCATGTCCTACTACATCTTCTGCTGCTGCATCTCCTTCTGCTGTATCTCCTGCTGCATCTGCTGCTGCATCACCTGCTACTGAATCTTCTGCTACATTCCTGTTTCATGTCTTGATGCTGCATCTCCTGACGCTGTATCTCCTGCTGCATCTCCTGCTGCTGCAAATCATGATGCATCTCCTGCTGCATCTCTTGCTGCTGTATCATCTTGCTGGATCTCTTCCTGCATCTCCTGCTGCTGCATCTACTGCTGAACCTCCTGCTGCTGCATCTCTTGCTGCAACTTCTTCTGATGTATCAGCGGATTCGTCTCATGATGCTCCTCTCCCGCTTAGTCTCCTGCTGCTGAATCTCCTGCTGGTGCACACCCTGCAGCATCTATTGCTGCTGCATACTCTACTTTATCTACTGCTGCTGAATCATCTAATGCTGCATCTCCTGCATAATCTCCTGCTTCTGCATCTCTGGCTTAGGCTTCATCTCTGGCTCCATCTCCTGCTTATGCATCTCCTCCTGATGAATCTTCTTCTGCATCTCTTTCTGCTGCATCTTCCCCATTTCCTACTGAAACTCTTCCTCCTGCATCTCTTGTTGAATCTCCTTCCACTGCATCTGCAGCATTTGCTGCTGCATCTGCTGCTGATTCACATACTGCTGAATATACTGCTACATATCCTGCTGCTGCATCTACTGCTACATCTGCTGCTTCTGTATCTCTTTCTGCATCTACTGCGGCTGCATCTCCTCCTGCATCTATTGTGGCTGCATCTCATGCTGCATCTCCTTCTGCTGCTTATCATTCTCTGCATCTCCTGCTACTGCATCCCCTGTTGCCTCATCTCATGCTGCATATCCTGCTACTGCATCTCCTCCTGCAGAAAACCCTGCTGCTGCATCTCCTGGTGAATCTCCTGCTGCAGCATCTCCTGCTGCATCTCCTACCCCATCATCTCCTATTGCATCCCCTGCTGCGTTCCTGCTGCTTCTCCTGATGCTGCATCTTCTGCCACTGCATCTCTTGTGGCTGCATCTCCTGATCCATCTCCTGTTGATAAGTCTTTTGATGCATCTATTTATGCATCACTTGCTGTTGCATCTTCTGCATTTCCTGCTGCATCTCTTTCTGCTGCATCTCCTGCTGAAACTCTTACTGATGCATCTGCAGCATTTTCTGCGGTTGCATCTCCTACTGCTGCACCTGCTGCTTCATCTGCTGATGCTGTATCTCTTGCTGCATCTCCTGCTGATGCATCTCCTGCTGCATCTCCTTATTCTGCATAACCTGCTTCATCTCCTGCTGCTGCACCTGCTGGTGCTGCATCTGCTGCTGCATCTGCTGCAGGATCTCCTGCTTCTGCATCTCATGCCACATCTCCCCTTGATGCATCTCCTGCTTCTGCATATCTTGCTGCATCTCCTGCTGCTGCATGTCCTGCTGCATCTTCTGCTGCTGCATCTCCGGCATATTGTCTTGCATTTGCTATAGATTCATCTACTGCTGCGTTTCCTGCTGCTGCATCTCCTGCTTCTGGATGTTCTCCTGCATCACCTGATGGTGCAGTTGCTGCTGCATCTCCTACTGCTGAATCTGCTGGTGCATACACTGCTGCATCTATTACTGCTGCATCTCCTGCTGCATCTCCTGCTACATCTCCTGCTGCATCTTCTGCTGCTGCATCTCCTGCTGCTGCGTCTGCTGTTACATTGCCTCATGCATCTCCTGCTGCTGCATCTACTAAGGCATTTCTGCCCGCTTCATCTTGTTCTGATGCATATATTTCTCCTGCATCTACTGCTGCTTTCTCTGCTGCTGCATCTCCTGCTGCATCCCCTGATGTTGAATGTCATGGTGCATCTTCTCTCAATATCCTGCTGCATATACTGCTGCTACATCAACTGCTAATGCACCGCATTCTGCATATCCTGCTCCATCTCCTGCTGAAACTCTTCTGGCTGCATCTCCTGCTCTATCTCCTGCTGCTGCATCTCCTGCTGAATGTGCTTCTATATCTGCAGCGGCATCTCCTAAAGTCTTCACTTCCCGCTGCTGAATACCTCCTGAATATCTCCTACTGCTGAATCTACTGCTGCTGCATACACTGCTGTATCTAATGCTGCTGCATCTCCTGCTCTATCTTCTGCTGCTGCATCTCCTGCTGCATCTTCTTCTGCTGCATAGCTTGCTGCTGCATCTACTGCTGCTTCGTCTGCTCTATGTCCAGCTGTAGCACCTCATGATGCATCATGTCTTGCTCAATCTCTTGCTGCATATCCTGCTGATACATCTCCTGCTACTGCATCTCCTGCTGTATCTCCTGATTCATCTCCTGCTGATGAATCTTCTCCTGATGCATCTATTTATACATCATTTGCTGCTGAATATTCTGCATTTCCTGCTGCATCTCTTCCTGTTGCTTCTTTTGCTGAAACTCTTACTTCTGCTCCTGCTTCTGTATCTCTTTTTGCATTTCCTGCTGCTGCCTGTGCTGCTCCAGATCCTTCTGATGCATCTGCAGATTCATTTTATGATGCTGCTCTCTTGCTAGTTCTCCTTCTGCTTAATCTCCTGCTGCTGCAATCCCTGCTGCATCTACTGCTGCTGCATCTCCTGCTGCTGCATCATCTACTGCTGCATCTTCCGTGAAAGCTCCTGCTGCTGCATCTCCTCTTTCTGCATCATGTACTGCTGCATCTCCTGATGCAGCTCCTACTGCTGCATCTGCAGCATTTTCTCTTGCATCTGCTGCTGCTTCATCTACTGATGCATCTCCTGCTACATCTCCTGCTGCTGCACCTTCTTCTGCATCTCCTCCTGCTTCATCTCCTGCTGCTACATCTCCTGCATCTTCTGCTGATGCATCTCCTGCTTCATCTCCTGCTGCTGAATCTCCTGATGCATCTCCTGCTGAATCTAATCCTACCACATCTCCTGCTGCTTCATAACCTGCTGCATCTCCTCTTGATGAATATCCTGCTGCTGAATCTCCTGCTGCTGTATCTCCTGCTACTAATTCTGCTGCTGCATAGGATTGTGCTGCATCTGCTGTAGTATCTGCTGCAGGATCATCTGCTTCTGCATCTCATGCCACATCTCCCGCTGATGTATCTCCTACTTCTTCATATCTTACTGCATCTCCTGCTGCTGCATCTCCTGCTTCTGGATGTCCTCCTGCATCACCTGATGCTGCATCTCCTGCTGCATCTACTGCTGCTGCATCTACTGCTGCTAGCGTCTCTTAAGGCATTTCCTGCTGCTTAATCTCCTGATGCTGCATCTCCTGCTTCATCTCCTTCTGATGCACCTATTTCTCCTGCTGCTACTGTTGCTTCTTCTGCTGCTGCATCTTCTGCTGCATCATCTCATGGTGAATGTTGAATCTCATTGTGCATCTTCTCACAATATCCTGCTGCATATACTGGCACTACATCACATCCTTCTGCATATCCTGCTGCATCTCCTGCTCCATCTCTACCGGCTGCATCTCCTGCTGAATGTGCTTCTGTATCTGCAGTGTCATGTGCTGAGTCTTCATCTCCTGCTTCTGAATCTCCTGCTGAATGTGCTGCTGAATATGCTGCTGCATTTCCTGCTGCACCTTCTGCTGAATATGCATCTCCTGCTGCATCTCGTGCTGATGCATCTCCTGCTGCTGTATCCCCTGGTTCTGCATCCTCTGTTTCATCTACTGCTGCATGTCCTGCTATATCTTCTACTTCTGACTCTCCTTCTGCTGCATCTGCTGCTGAATCTGGTGTTGCTTCACCTGCTCCTGAATACCCTGCTGCATTCCTGCTGCATCTCCTGCTGCTGCACCTCCTGCTGCTGCATCCCCAGATGCATCTCCTGCTTCTGCATATCCTGATGCATCTCCTTCTGCATCACCTGCTACTGAATCCTCTGCTGCATCTCCTTCTGCTGCATCTCCTGCTGCTTCGTCTGCTGTTACATCGCCTAATGCATCTACTGCTGCTGCATCTCCTAAGGCATTTCGCCTGCTTCATCTCCTCATGCTGCATCTCCTGCTTTATCTCATTCTAATGCATCTATTTCTCCTGCATCTACTGCTGCTTCGTCTTCTGCTGCATCTCCTGCTGCTGTATCTCCTAATGCATTACCTGTAGCTTAATCTCCTACTGCTGTATCTCCTACTTCATCTCCTTCTGATGCATATCTTGCTGCTGCATCTACTGCTGCTTCGTCTGCTGCTAGATCTCCAGTTGCATCTTCTCCTGCTGCATCTCAGGGTGCATCTCCTCTAGCTCAATCTCCTGCTGCATCTCTTGCTACATCCCTTGCGGCTGGATCTCCTGCCCCATCTCCTGCTGGTGAATATTCTCCTGACGGAACTCCTTATGCATCTCTTTCTGCTGCATCTTCTGCGTTTCCTGATGCATCTCTTCCTGCTTCATCTCCTGCTGGATCTCATACTGCTGCATCTGCAGCATTTTCTGCTGCATCTGATGCTGCTTCATATATAACTGCATCTCCTGCTACATATCCTGCTGCTGCATCTGCTGCTGCATCTGCTGCTGCTGTATCTCATGCTGCATCTACTGTGGCTGCATCTCATGCTGCAATTCCTACTGCTGCTTCTCATTCTCTGCATCTTCTCTGCATCTCCTGCTACTGCTTCACGTGCTTCTGCATCTCCTGCGGCTGCATCTCCTGCTGCTGCATCTGCTGCTGCATCTTCTACTACTGAATCTCATCCTGCTTCATACACTGCTGCATCTACTGCTGCTGCATGGTCTGCTGCATCTTCTCCTGCTGCATGTCATGCCACGAAATCTCCTAATGCCTTTCGTTCTATTTCATCTCCTAATGCTGCATCTCCTGCTTCATCTCCTTCTGCTGCCTATATTGCTGCTGCATCCACTGCTGTTTCGTCTGCTGCTGCATCTCCTTCTGCATCACCTGATGCTGCATCTCATGGTGCACCTCCTCTTACTCAATTTCTTGCTACATATCCTGCTGCTACATCACCTGCTATGGAATCTCCTGCTGCATATCCTGCTGCATCTCCTGCTGCATCTCTTCCATCTGCATCTCCTGCTCCATCTCCTGCTGATGCATCTCCTCCTGATGCATCTCCTGCTGCTACATCTCTTTCTGCTGCATCTTCTGCATGTCCTGATGCATCACGTCCTGTTGCATCTTCTGCTGAATCTCCTGCTGCTGCATCTGCAGCATTTGATGCTGCATCTGGTGTTGCTTCACATACTGCTGAATATCCTGCTTAGTATCCTGCTGCTGCATCTACTGCTCCTCCATGCTTATGCATCCCCTGCTGCTGAATCTGCTGCTGCTGCATCTGCTGCTTCTGCATCTCTGGCATCTACTGCTGCATCTGCTGCTGCATCATCTACCGCTGCATTTCCTGCTACAACTCCTTCTTCTGCACCTACTGCTGCTGGATCTCCTCCTGCATCTCCTGCTGCTTCATCTGCTAGTTCATATCCTTCTGATGCATCTGCGGATTCATCTCATAATGCTGCTCTCCTGCTTAATCTCCTGCTTCTAAATCTCCTGCTGGTGGACTCCCTGCTGTATCTCATCATTCTCTGCATTGTCTTCTCTGCATCACCTTCTACTGCTTCGTCTGATGCTGCATCTCCTGCTGCATCTCCTGCTACTGCATCTCCTGCTTCATCTCCTTCTGCATTTTCTCATGCTGAATCTCCTGCTGCATGTTTGCTACTGCATCTCTTTCATCTGCTGCTGCATCATCTGCTACTAAATCCCCTGCTGCATTCCTCCTGCATCTCCTGCTTCTGCATCTCCTGTTTCTGCATCTCCAGCTGAATCTCCTACTGCATATCGTGCTGCATCAGCTGCTATTGAATCCTCTGCTGCATCTCCTCCAGCTGCATCTCCTGCTGATGCATCCCATCCTGCCGCATCTCCTGCTGCAGCATCTCTTTCTGCTGCATCTTCTGCATTTCCTGCTGAAACTCTTCCTCCTCTATCTCTTGCTCAATCTGCTGCCGCTGAATATACTACCACATATCCTGCTGCTGCATCTACTGCTGCTGCACTGCTGCTACATCTCCTACTGCTGAATCTGCTGCTGTACCTCTTTCTGCATCCATTGTGGCTGCATCTCTTGCCGCTGCATCTCCTGCTGCATCTCCTTCTGCTGCTAATCATTCTCTGCATCTTCTGCTCTGCATCTCCTGCTACAGCATCCCCTGCAGCTTCATTTCCTTCTGCATATCCTGCTACTGCATATGCTGGTGCTGCATCTCCTGCTTCATCTCCTACTGCTGCCTCTGCGACTGGATCACATTCTGCTGCATCTCTTGCATCTGCTGCTGTATCTGCTGCTACAACTCCTTCTTCTGCATCTACTGATGCTGGATCTCCTCCTGCATCTCCTGCTGCTGCACCTGCTACTTTATATCCTTCTGATGCATCTGTGGATTCATCTCACAATGCTACTTTCCTGCTGGATATCCTGCTGCTGAATCTCTTGCTGCTGCATCCACTGATTCTATCTACTTCTGCTGTTGCACATCCTTCTGCATCTGCTGCTGTTGCATCTCTTGCTGCTGTGTCTGCTGGTGAATATCCTCATGTATTTTCTGATGCTGCATCTCCTGCTGCTACATCTCCTACTGCATATGATGCTGCTGCATCTCCTGCTACATCAGCTTCTGCTGCATTCCCGGTTGCATTTTCTGTTGCTTCAACTCCTGCTGCTGCATCAAGTGCTGCATCTTCTACTGCTGCATCTCCTGCGGCATCTCCTGCTACTACACCACCTGCTGCTGCATTTCATGCTGCATCTCCTGCTGCTGCATCTCCGCAATCTTCATCTCTTTCTGCATCTTCTGCTGCTGCATCTCCTGCTCAATATCCTGTGGAATCTCCTCTTGCATTTCCTCCTGCTGCATCTCTTGCATCTTCTGCTAAATCTTCTCTGATTCATCAACTGTTGCATCTCCTTCTGCTACATTTGCTGCAGCATCTCTTGCTGCTACATCTCCTGCTGCTGAATTTCCTGCTGCATCTTCTACTACTGCATCCCCTGCTTCTTTATATATTGCTGCATCTTCTACTACTGCATCCCCTGCTTCTTTATATACTGCTGCTGCATCTCCTGTTGCTGAATCTCTTGCTGCATCTTTTGCTGCATGTCCTGCTACTGTATTGCCTGCTGCATCACCTCTTGCTGCATCTCCTGCTGCTTCATCTCCTGCTAAATCTGCATCTCCTGATGCATCTGCTTCTGCATCTCCTGATGTATCTCCTACTGATGCATCTCCGTCTGCTTCATCTCCTGCTTCATCTACTTCTCCTGCATATCCTGATACATTTCCTGCTGCATCTCCTATGGTATATCTTGCTACATCTGCTTCCTCATCTCCTCCTACATCTCCTGCTGCATCTCCTGATGCATCTCGTTCTGCTGCACCTCCTGCTTCATCTTCAGAGAATGCATTTTTAGCTTCATCTCCTTATATTTCATCTCCTGTTGCATCTGCTGCTGCTTCATCTACTGCTAAATCTCCTGCTACATATCCTGCTTCTGTATCTCCTGCTGTACCTCATACTGATTCACCTGTTCATGCATATCCTCCTGCACCTCCTGCTGCTGCATATCCAGCTGCATCTCCTGTGGCTGCATCTCTTGTGGCATCTCCTGCTGCTGCATCTTCTGTAGCATCTGCTGCTTCAGTCTCTCCTACATCTCGAGCTGCTGCATCATCTTCTGATGTATATCCTGCTGCATCTCTTGCTTCATATTTTGCTGTTGCATATACTGCTGCTGTATCTGCTTCTACATCTCCTTGTGCTGCACCTCTTTATCTCTTGCTAAAGCTCTTGCTGCATCTCCTCCAGCATATCCTGCTGCTGCATCTACTGCTGCATCATCTGCTGCTACATCTCCTTCTAATGCATTTAGTGCTGATGCAACTCCTGCTGCATTTCCTGCTGCATCTGCTGCTGGATCTCATGCAATTACATCTGTTGCTGCTGCATACCCTGCTGCTGCATCTACTACTTCTGCCTATCCTGCTGCTGCATCTCCTGTTTCTTCTGCTGCTGCAGCATCTCCTGCTGCATCTCCTGCTGAATCTGCATCTCCGCTTTAATCTGCTTCTCCATTTCCTGCTTGTGCATCTGCTGATGATGCATCTGCTGCAGCATCCACTGCTGCATCTCCTTCTTCTGTCTCTCCTCCTGCATCTCCTCCCTGTGCATCTCTTGATGCATCTCCTGCTACATCTCCCTCTGCTCTCCTGCTGTTGCATCTCCTGCTGCTGCATCCACTGCTGCTGCCTCTCCAGCTGATGCACCTCCTACTTCATTACCTATTGCGGCATCTCCTGCTGCAAATCCTGCTGATTTTCCTGCTGTAACTTCTACTCCATCTACTGCTGCTTCATCTACTGCTGAATCTCCTGATTCATCTCCTGCTGCTGCATGTCCTGCTTTTGCATTTACTGCTGCTTCATCTGCTGCTGCATCTGCTGCTGCATCTCCCGCTGCATCTCCCGCTGCTGCATCTCCTGCTGCATTTCCTGCTGATGGATATCCTGCTGGTGTATTTCCTGATGCATCTCTTGCTGCTGCATCTCCTGCTACATATTCTGCTCCTGCATCTGCTGCTGCATATTAGGCTACTGCATCTTCTTCTGAATCTGCATTTCCTGTTTTATCTGCTGCCTGCATCTCCTGCTGCTGCATCTCCTGCTGTTTTCTCTGTTGCTGCGTCTTCCTCTTATGCATCTTCTGGTGCTGCATCTCCTGCTGCATCACATGCTGCTGCTACATCACCTGCTGCTGCATCTCCTGGTGCTGTATCTACTGCTGCCTCATCTCCTCCTTCATCTCCCTCTGATGCATATCTTGCTGCTGCATCTACTGCTCCTTCATCTGCTGATGCATTTCCAGCTGCAGCACCTCATGGTGTATCACCTCTTGCTCAATCGCCTGCTGCATAGCCTGCTGATACATCTCCTGCTACTGCATCTCCTTCTGCATCTCCTGCTGCATCTCTTGTGGTTGCATCTCCTGCTCCATCTCCTGCTGGTGAATCTTCTTTTGAAGTATCTTCACAGAATCACAGAATAACCAGGTTGGAAGAGACCCACTGGATCATCGAATCCAACCATTCCCACCAATCCCTAAATCATGCCCTTAAGTACCTCATCCACCCTCATCTTAAACACCTCCAGGGAAGGCGACTCAATCACCTCCCTTGGCAGACTGTTCCAATGCCTAACGACCCTTTCTGTGAAGAATATTTTCCTTATCTCAAGCCTAAATCTCCCCTGGCAGAGCTTGAGGCCATTCCCTCTCGTCCTGTCCCCTGTCACCTGGGAGAAGAGGCCAGCTCCCTCCTCTCCACAACCTCCCTTCAGGTAGTTGTAGAGAGTAATAAGGTCTCCCCTCAGTCTCCTCTTCTCCAGGCTAAACAACCCCAGCTCTCTCAGTCGCTCCTCATAAGATTTGTTCTCCAGCCCCTTCACCAGCTTTGTTGCTCTTCTCTGGACTCGCTCCAGAGCCACAATATCCTTCTTGTGGTGAGGGGCCCAGAACTGAGCACAGTACTCGAGGTGTGGTCTCACCAGTGTACAGAGGGAGATTTATGCATGACATGCTGCTGCATCGTCTTCATTTCCTTCTGCATCTCTTCCTGTAGCATCTCCTGCTGAAACTCCTACTGCTGCATCTGCAGCATTTTCTGCTGCTTCTGCTCCTGCTTCATATACATCTGCATCTCCAACTACATCTCCTGCTGGTGTATCTACTGCTGCTGCATCTGCTATTGCATCTTCTGCTGCTGCACTGGCTGCTGCATCTGCTGATTCTCTATCTCTTGTTGGATCTACTGCAACTGCATATCCTGCTACATCTCCTTTTGCTGCTTCTAATTCTCTGCATCTTCTTCTCTGCATCTCCTGCTATTGATTCCCCTGCTGTTGCATCTCCTGCTGCATCTACTGCTGCTGCACCACTTACTGCTGCATCTCATTCTGCTGCACCACCTGCTGCACTTCCTATACTTCATCTCTTGCTATTACTGCTGCATCTCCTGCTGATTCATCTACTGCTTCCTCTCCTGCTACATCTCCTGCTTCTGCATATCTTCCTGCACTTCCTGCTCTTACATCCTCTGCTGCAACTCCTGCTGCTGCATCTCCAGCTCTATATCCTTCTGATGCATCTTTGGATTCATCTCATTATACTGCTATCTTGCAGGTTCTCCTGCTGCTGAATGTCCTGCTGCTGCAAACGCTGCTGCGTCTACTTCTGCTGCATCTCCTGTTGCTGCACCTCCTGTTGCTGCATCATCTACTGCTGCATCTTCTGTGTAATCTGGTGCATCTCCTGCTTTTGCATCATCTACTGTAGCATGTAGTGATGAATCTCCTACTGCTGCATCTGCAGCACTTTCTGTTGCATCTGCTGCTGCTTCATATACCGCTGCATCTCCTTCTGCATCTCCTCCTGCTGCAGCTTCTGCTGCTGCATCTCCTCCATCTGCTGCTGCATCTGCTGCTTCATCACCTGCTACTGAATCCCCTGCTGCATTCCTGCTGCGTCTCCTGATGCTGCAGCTCCATCTGCTGCATCTCCTGCTGCTGAATCTCCTACTGCATCTCGTGCTGCGTCAGCGGCTACTGAATACATGCTGCGTTCCAGATGCGTCTCCTGCTCCAGCATCTCTTGCTGCTGAATCTCCTGCTGCACCTCCTGCTGCTGCATAACCTACTGCATCTCCTCTTGCTTCATGTGCTGGTGCTGTAACTCCTACTGCTGAATTTGCTGTTGCTGCATACACTGTTTTATCTACAGCTGCTGTATCTCCTGCTATATCTTCTTCTGCTGCATAGCTTGCTGCTGAATCTACTGCTGCTTTGTCTGCTGATGCATCTCCAGCTGCAGCACCTCATGATGCATCACATCTCCTGCTGCATATCCTGCTGATACATCTCCTGCTACTGCATCTCCTCCTTCAACTCCTGCTGCATCTTTTGTGGCTGCATCTCCGGCTATATCTTCTGCTGATGGATCTTTTTCTGGTTCATCTATTTATACATCACTTGCTGCTGAATATTCTTCATTTCCTGCTGCATCTTTTCCTGTTGCATCTCCTACTGAAACTCTTACTGCTGCATCTGCAGCATTTTCTGCTACATGTCCTGCTGCTTCATCTACTGCTGCATCTCCTGCTACATCTCCTGCTGGTGCATCTACTGCTGCTGCACCTGCGGATGCATCACCTGCTGCTGCACTTGCTGCTGCATCTGCAGATGCTGTATCTCTTGCTGCATCCACTGCAGCTGCTTCTAATTAACTGCATCTTCTTCTCTGCATCTCCTGCTATTGCTACCCCTGCTTCTGTATATCCTACTGCATCTCCTGCTGGTGCACCACCTGCTGCTGCACCTCCTTCTGCATCTCCTGCTGCTGCATCTCCTGCTGCTGCATCTCCTGCACCTCCTGGTGCATCTGCTGCTGATTCATCTACTGCTGCATCTCCTGCTTCTGCATCTCCTGCTTCTAGATCTCCTCCTGCATCTCCTGCTGCTGCATGTGCTACTCCAGATACTTCTGATGCATCTGTGGATTCATCTTACGATGCTGCTCTCTTACTGGTTCTCCTTCTGCTTAATCTCCTGCTGCTGCAATCCCTGCTGCATCTACTGCTGCTGCATACTCTACTTCCTGGCCTGGACGGGTGCACACTCTCCTGGGTGAAAAACTGGTTGAATGACCGGGCCCAGAGGGTGGTGGTAAATGGAGCTAAATCCAGCTGGAGGCCAGTGACAAGTGGGGTTCCCCAGGGCTCAGTCCTGGGTCCAGTCCTGTTTAATGTCTTTATCAACGACCTGGATGAAGGCATCGAGTGCTCCCTTAGCAAGTTTGCAGATGACACCAAGCTGGGAGGAAGTGTCGATCTGCTGGAGGGTCGGGAGGCTCTGCAAAGGGACCTGAACAGGCTGGACTGCTGGGCAGAGACCAACGGCATGAGGTTTAACATGGCCAAATGCCGGGTCCTGCACTTGGGGCACAACAACCCTAAGCAGAGGTACAAACTAGGAGAAGCCTGGCTGGAAAGCTGCCAGGAGGAGAAGGACCTGGGGGTGCTGGTTGACAACCGACTGAACATGAGCCAGCAATGTGCCCAGGTGGCCAAGAAGGCCAATGGCATCTTGGCTTGTATCAGGAACGGCGTGACCAGCAGGTCCAGGGAGGTTATTCTCCCCCTGTACTCGGCACTGGTGAGACCGCATCTCGAGTACTGTGCTCGGTTCTGGGCCCCTCACCACAAGATGGATGTTGTGGCTCTGGAGCAAGTCCAGGGAAGGGCAACAAAGCTGGTGAAGGGGCTGGAGAACAAATCTTATGAGGAGTGACTGGGAGAGCTGGGGTTGTTTAGCCTGGAGAAGAGGAGGCTGAGGGGAGACCTTATTACTCTCTACAACTACCTGAAGGGAGGTTGTGGAGAGGAGGGTGCTGGCCTCTTCTCTCAAGTGACAGGGGACAGGATGAGAGGGAATGGCCTCAAGCTCCGCCAGGGGAGATTTAGGCTTGAGATTAGGAAAAAGTTCTTCACAGAGAGGGTGGTTAGGCATTGGAACAGTCTGCCAAGGGAGGTGATTGAGTCACCATCCCTGGAGGTGGTTAAGGTTAGGGTATATGAGGTACTTAAGGGCATGATTTAGGGATTGGTGGGAATGGTTGGATTCGATGATCCGGTGGGTCTTTTCCAACCTGGTTATTCTGTGATTCTGTGATTCATCTAATGCTGCTGTATCTCCTGGTGCATCTCTTGCCGCTGCATCATCTTCTGCATCATCTCCTGCGAAACCTCCTGCTGCTGCATCTCCTCTTTCTGCATCATCTACTGCTGCATCACCTGATGAATCTCCTACTGCTGCATCTTCATCATTTTCTACTGCATCTGCTACTGCTTCATATACTGCTACATCTCCTTCTACATCTCCTACTGCTGCATCTTCTGCTGCTGCATCTGCTGCACCTTCTGCTGCATCACCTGCTACTGAATCCCCTGCTGCATTCCTGCTGCATCTCTTGCTGCTGAATCTCCTACTGCATCTCCTGCTGCATCAGCTGCTACTGAATACCTGCTGCATTCCAGATGCATCTCTTGCTCCAGTATCTCCTGCTTCATCTCCTGCTGCTGAATCTCCTGATGCATCTCCTGCTGAATCTAATCCTACCACATCTCTTGCTACATCTCCTGCCCCTTCATAACCTGCTGCATCTCTTCTTGATGAATCTCCTGCTGCTGTATCTCCTGCTGCTAATTCTGCTGCTTCATCACCTGCTGCTGCATAGGGTTGTGCTGCATCTGCTGTAGTATCTGCTGCAGGATCATCTGCTTCTGCATCTCATGCCATGTATACCGCTGATGTATCCCCTGCTTCTGTATGCCTTACTGCATCTCCTGCTGCTGCATGTCCTGCTGCATCTCTTCCTGCTACATCTCCGGCATCTATTGGTGCATCTGCTATAGATTCATTTACTGCTGCATCTCCTGCTCCTGGATGTCCTCCTGCATCACCTGATGCTCCATCTCCTGCTGCATCTCCTACTGCATCTTCTGCTTCTGCATTTCCTGCTGCTGCATCTCTTAAGGCATTTCCTGCTGCTTAATCTCCTGATGCTGCATCTCCTGCTTCATCTCCTTCTGATGCATCTATTTCTCCTGCTGCTACTGCTGCTTCCTCTGCTGCTGCATCTTCTGCTGCATCATCTCATGGTGAATGCTGAATCTCATTGTGCATCTTCTCACAATATCCTGCTGCATCTCCTGCTGCATCTCTTCCAGCTGCATCTCCTGCTGAATGTGCTTCTGTATCTGAAGTGGCATCTAGTGAGTCTTCATCTCTTTCTGCTGAATCTCCTGCTTCTGAATCTCCTGCTGAATGTGTTGCTGAATATGCTGCTGCATTTCCTGCTGCACCTTCTGCTGAATATGCATCTCCTGCTGCATCTCGTGCTGTTGCATCTCCTGCTGCTCTATCCTCTGATTCTGCATCCTCTGTTTCATCTACTGCTGCTGCATGTCCTGCTATATCTTCTCCTTCTGACTCTCCTTCTGCTGCATCTGCTGCTGAATCTGGTGCTGCTTCACCTGCTCCTGAATCCCCTGCTGCATTCCTGCTGCATCTCCTTCTGCTGCATCTCTTGCAGAATCTGCATCTCCTGCTGTTGCAGCTGCATCTGTTGCTGCATCTCTTGCAACATCTCCTGCTGCATAGCCTACTGCATATCCTGCTCCATTTCCTACTGCTGCATCTCATGCTGCATGTCCTTGTGCTCCATCTCCTTCTACTGAATCTGCTGTTGTATCTCCTTCTGTATTTCCTGCTACTGCATCTCCTGCTGAATCTGCTGCTGAAACTGCTACTGCATCTCGTCCTGATGCATCTCCTGGTGCTGAATCTCCTGCTGCTGCATCTCCTTCTACTGCGTCTGCTGCTGAATCTCCTGCTGAATCTCCTGCCACTGCATCTCATGTGGAATCTTCTCCATCTTCATCTCCTGCTGCATCTAGTTCTGCTGCATCTCCAGCTGCTGCATCTACCGCTGCTGCATCTCCTGATGCAACTCCTGCTGATGCATCTGCGGATGCATTTTCTGATGATTCATGTCCTGCTGCAGCTCCTGCTGCATTTCCTTCTGCATCTGATGCTGCTTCATCTGCATCTCCGGTTGCTGCATTTCCTGCTGAATCTCCTTCTACTACATCTCCTGCTGAATATCCTGCTGTTGCATATCCTGCTGCAGCTCCTCCTGCTGCAACTCCTGCTGAATCTCCTGCTGCACCTCCTGCAGAAGCATCTCCCTCTACTGCATCTCCTGATTCATCTTATTCTGCATCTCCTGCAGCTGCATCTCCTGCTGCATCTCCAGCTCCTGCATCTCCTGCTGGTACATGTCCTGCTGTGGCATCTCCTGCTGCATCTCCTCCTTCTGCATCTCCTCCTTCTGCATCTCCTGCTGTGGCATCTCCTGCTGCATCTCCTTCTTCTGCATCTCCTCCTTCTGCATCTCCTGCTGTATCTTCTGCTGCTGCATCTCCTGCTGTATCTCCGGCTGCTGCATCTCCTGCTGTATCTTCTGCTACTGCATATTCCTGATGCATATCCTGCTGCTTTAACTCCTGCTGCTGAACCTCCTAAAGCCAAATCTTCTGCATCATCTCCTGCTGCAGCTTCTCCTGCTGCATCTCCTGCTGCTGCGTCTGCTGCTGTATCTCCTGCTGAATCTGCTGATACTGTATATCATGGTGCATCTCCTGATGCATCTCCTGTTGTACCTCCTTCTGCTGCATCTGCTGCTGCTGCATATTCTGCTGGATCTCCTGCTGCTGCACCTCCTGCTGCATCTCCTCCTGATTAAGCTCCTGCTGATGCATTTCCTGCTGATGCATCTCCTGCTGCATTTCCTAATGCTGCATCTCCTGCTTAATATGCTGCTGAATCTCCTGCAGATTCTGCTGCAGATACATCTCCTGCCGAATATCCTGCTGCTGCATCTCCTGCTGCATATCATCCTGCTGCATCTCCTCCTGCTGCATCTCAAGCTAAAACTCCTTCTTCTACATATCCTGCTGCAACCCCTGCTGATGCATCTGCAACTACATCTCCTCCTGCTGCATCTCCTGCTGTAACTCCTGCTGCTCCATCTCCTCCTGCAACTCCTTCTGATGCATCTCCTGCTGATGCATCTCCTGCTACTGCATCTGCTGCAATAACTCCTGATGCCGCATCTCCTTCTGAATCTGCATTTCCTGCTACATCTTCTGCTGCATCTCGTCTGCTGCATATGCCGCAGCTGTATCTGCTGCGGCATCTGCTGTTGCATCTACTATTGCTGCATTTCCTGCTGCATCTCTTGCTGCTGCATCTCCTCCTGCTTTATTTCCTGATGGATCACCTGCTGCATCCCCTGCTGTACCTCCTGCTGCTGCGTTTCTTGCTGTATATGCTGCTTCAACTCCTCCTGCATATCCTGCTGCTTTTTATTCTGCTGCATCTCCTGCTGCTGCATCTCACGCTGAATCTCCTTCTGCATTTTGTACTGCATGTTCTGCTGATGCATTTCCTGTGGCAACTTCATCTGCTAGTGCATCTGCTGCTGTATCTCCTGCTGCATCTACTGAGACTGCATCTCCTACTGCATCTACTGAGACCGCATCTCCTGCAGCATTTCCTAGTGCATCTGCTTCTGCATCTACTGATGCTTCATCTATTGGTGCATACACTGCTAAACTTCCTGCTGCTGCATCTCCTTCTGTATCTCCTGCTGCTGCATATTCTGGTTAGTTTGCAGCTGCTGCATTTCCTGCTGCATCTGCTTTTACATCTTCTTCTGCATATCGTACTGCTGCATCTCTTGCTCCTGCATCTCCTTCTACTGTATCTCCTGCTGCATCTCCTGCTGCATCTACTGCTGCTTCACCTCCTGCTGCTGCATCACATGCTGCATCTGCAGCTACAGCTCATCCTGCATCTCCTGCTGCTGCATATTCTGCTCCTGCATATTCTGCTGCTGCATATCCTGCTGTATCTACTGATGCTTTATCTCCTGCTGTTGTGTCTGCTACCGCATCTCCTGCTGAAAATCCTGCTGGAGCATTTCATGGTGAATCTCCTCCTGAAGCACCTCCTGCTGCTGCATCTCCTTTTTCTGCATCTCCTGCTGCACATCCTGCTGCATCCTCTGCTGCATCTCTTAAGGCTGCATCTCCTACTGATGCAATACCTGCTGCATCTCCTGCTGCTGGATAGCCTACTGCATCTCCTGCTGCTGCATCTCCTGCTGCATCTGCTGCTGCATCTCCTGCTGCTGCATTTCCTGAGGCATCGCCTGCTGCTACATCTTCTTCTTCATCCCCTGCTGCTACATATCCTCTTGCAGCTCCTTCTGCTGAATCTCCTACTACATCTCCTGCTGCTGCATATTCTGGTTATTCTGTGGCTGCTGTATCTCCTGCTGCATCTCCCGTGGATGCATCTCCATCTAAATCTCCTGCTGCTGCTGCATTTCTTGCTGCATCTGCTTTTACATCTTCTTCTGCATATCGTGCTGCTGCATCTCCTTCTACTGTATCTCCTGCTGCATCTCCTGCTGCTAAATCTCCTGCTGCATCTCCTCCTGCTGCATCTACTGCTGCATCTACTGCTGCATCTACTGCTGCTTCATCTCCTGCTCCTGCATCTCCTGCTGCATCTGCAGCTTCAGCTCCTCCTGCATCTCCTGCTGCTGCATATCTTGCTGCATCACCTCCTGCTGTATCCCCTGCTGCTGCATTTCCTGCTTCATCTCCTGCTGCTGCATCTCCTGCTGCTGCATCTCCTGCTTCATCTCCTGCTGCTGCATCTCCTGCATGACCTGGATGAAGGCATAGAGTGCACCCTTAGTAAGTTTGCAGATGACACTAAGCTGGGTGGAAGCATGGATCTACTGGAGGGTCGGGAGGCTCTGCAAAGGTATCTGAACAGGCTGGACCGCTGGGCTGAGTCCAATGGCATGAGGTTTAACACAGCCAAATGCCGGGTCCTGCACATGGGGCAAAACAAAAATATGCAGTGCTCCAGACTTGGAGAAGCCTGGCTGGAAAGCTGCCAGGAGGAGAAGGACCTGGGGTTGTTGGTTGACAGCCGACTGAGCATGAGCCAGCAGTGTGCCCAGGTGGCCAAGAAGGCCAATGGCATCCTGGCCTGTATCGGAAATGGCGTGACCAGCAGGTCCAGGGAGGTTATTCTCCCTCTGTACTTGGCACTAGTGAGACCGCACCTCGAGTCCTGTGTTCAGTTCTGGGCCTCTCACCACAAGAAGGATGTTGAGGCTCTGGAGTGAGTCCAGAGAAAAGCAATTAAGCTGGGGAAGGAGCTGGAGAACAGGCCTTATGAGGAACAGCTGAGAGAGCTGGGAGTGTTTAACCTGGAGAAGAGAAGGCTGAGGGGAGACCTTATTGCTCTCTACAACTACCTGAAGGGAGGTTGTGGAGAGGAGGGAGCTTCTTGTCCCAAGTGACAGAGGACAGGAGGAGAGGGAATGGCCTCAAGCTCCACCAGGGGAGGTTCAGGCTCAACATAAGGAAAAAAATTCTTCACTGAAAGGGTCATTAATCAATGGAATGGTCTACCCAGGGAGGTGGTTGACTTGCCTTCCCTGGAGATGTTTAAGGTGCAGGTGGGTGACATACTGAGGGGCATGGTTTAGAGATTGGTGGGAATGTTTGGACTCGATGATCCAGTGGGTCTCTTCCAACCTGGTGATTCTATGATTCTATGATTCTATGATCTCCTGCTGCTGCATCTCCTGCTGCATCTGCTGCTTCATCTGCTGCTGCATATCCTGCTGCTGCGTATCAGTTTGCATATCATGTGGTTGTATCCTCTGCTGCTGCATCTCCTAATGCATCTCCTGCTGTGAATCTCTTGATGCTGCATCTTCTTCTGCATCTCCTGCTGCATCTCTTGCTGCTTCATCTCCTGCTGCATCTCCTGCTGTGGCATCTCCTACTGCATATCCTGTTTCTGCATTTCCTGCTGCTGTTTCTCCTGCTGCTGAATCTCCTACTGCTGCGTCTGCTACTGTATCTCCTATTGCATCTCCTGCTCCTGCGTATCCTGCTGCATCTCCTCCCGCTGCATATCTGACTGCATCTCCTGCTGCTGAATATCCTTCTGAATATCCTGCTGCTGTATCTCTTGCTTCATCTCCTGCTGCATCTCCTGCTAAATATGCATCTCATGCTGCATCTCTTTCTGATGCATCTCTTGCTGCATCTGCTGCTGCATCCCCTGCTTCATCTCCTGCTGCTGAATATCCTCTTCTGCATCTACTGCTGTTTCAACTCCTGAAAAATCTGCTGCTGAATCTGCTGCTGCATCTGCTGCTGCTGCATCTCCTGCTGATTCATTCCCTGCTACATCTCCTTCTGCTGCATCTCCTGCTGCTGAATTTCCTGCTCCGTATCCTGCTGCTTCATCTCCTACTGCTACATCTCCTGCTCTGCTTCTCCTACTGCTGCATCTCCTGCTGTCACATCTCCTTCTTCATCTCCTGCTGCATCTCCTTCTGCATCTCCTGCTGCTGCATCTCCTGCTGCATCTCCTTCATCTCATGCTGCTTCTCCTGCTTCATCTCCTGCTGATTCATCCCCTGCTACATCTCCTTCTCCTGCATCTCCTGCTGCTTCATCTCCTGCTGCATCTCCTACAGCTGCATCTCCTACAGCTACATCTCCTACAGCTGCTTCTCCTGCTGCTGCATCTCCTGCTGCTGCCTCTGCTACTGGATCTCCTACTGCATTTCCTGCTGCTCCATATCCTGCTGCATCTCCACCCGCTGCATATCCGACTGCATCTCCTGCTGCTGAATATCCTTCTGAATATCCTCCTGCTGTATCTCTTGCTTTATCTCCTGCTGCATCTCCTTCTGCTGCATCTCCTGCTGCATCTTCTGCTGCATCTGGTGCTGTATCTTAATTTGGTTAAGATGGTATAGTCAGTGAGGTCTGGTTTTGTATTTTTAATTGAATTAATTTGGATGAGTCTGATATAAGGCATTTAAGTCGTCGATAAGACGGTATAGACTAGTTGGGTCGGGTCACTTTGAGGGTCGGGGCACTGGGGGTCACTTGGGGGTTGCTCTGGGCACTGCGGGTCACTCGGGGATTGCTTTGTGGTGGCTGACAGGTCAACCCATCTCTGGTCACCAGGTCTTCCTGTCATGCTGAGTAACAGTCAAGTCTACACAATTCAGTGTGCTAGGTCTACATTTGTTGCACAGAACAGCAGGGTCAGCACTAGATAGATCTAGTGTCAATCTGTGAGGCTCGAGACACCTTAAGGCTGGATCGAAGGAAAAGAGAATACTGCCCAGTTCTCCTGCTGCATCTCCTGCTGCTGCAATTTTTTCTTCTGCAGCTCCTGCTGCAGCTCCTTCTGCTGCATCGCTTCCTGTATCTCGTCCTGCTGCATCTCGTCCTGCTGCATCTCGTCCTGCTGCATCTCAAGCTGCTGCATCTCCTGCTGCTGCATCTCAAGCTGCTGCATCTCCTGCTGCATTTCCTCCTGCTGCATCTCCAGCTGCATCTCGTCCTGCTACATCTCCTGCTGCATCTCCTTCTGCTATTCTCCTGCTGCTTCATCTCCTCCTGCATCTCCTGCTGTATCTCCTACTGCATCACCTTCAGCTGCATCTGCTGCTACATCTTGTGCTGCTGTATTTCCTGCTTCATCTCCTGTGGCTGCATCTCCTGCTGCATCTCCTGCTGCATTTCCTCCTGCTGCTGCATGTCCTTCTTGCTGCATCTCCGACTGCAGCATATCCTGCTGCATTTCCTGCTGCTGCAATTCATTCTGCATCTGCTTCTGCATCTCCTGCTGATGCATCTGCTGCTACATCTCCTGCTGCATCTGCTGCTGCTGAATCTCCTGCTGATGCATCTCCTGCTACATCTCCTGCTGCATCTGCTGCTGCTGAATCTCCTGCTGATGCATCTCCTCCTGCTGCATCTCCTGCTAAATATACGGCTCTATCTCCTGCTTCTGCAAATCCTGCTTCTGCAATTCCTTCTGCATCTGCTTGTATATATCCTGATGCAGCATATGCTGCTTCATCTGCTGCTGCTGCATCTCCTGCATCTGCATCTCCCACTGCTGAATCTCCTGCTGCATCTGCTGCTGCATCTTCTACTGCATCTGCTGCTGCTGCATCTCATCCTGAATGTCCTGCTGCATCTGCTGCTGCATCACTCTCTGCAGAATCTCCTGCTGCATCTGCTGCTGCTGCATCTCCTGCAGCTGCATCTCCTTCTCCATCTCCTGCTCCTGCAACTTCTCACGCTGCATCTCCTGCTGAATGTCCTGTTCATCTCCTGCTGTTGCATCTCCTTCTGAATCTGCATATACTGCATCTCCTGCTGCTGCATCTCCTGCTGCATCTCTTGGTGCTTCATCTTATCCTTCTGCATCTCCTGTGGAATGTACTTCTGCATTTCCTGCTGCTGCATCTCCTTCTGAATCTGCATCTCCTGCTGCATCTGCTGCTGCATCTCCTGCTTCATTTCCTGCTTCATATCCTCCTGCATATAGTGCTGCTTCATCTCCTGCTGCTGCTTCACCTGCTGCTTCATCTGCTGCATTTCATGCAGCTGCATCTCATGCTACTGAATCTCCTGCTTCTGCATCTCTTTCTGCTGCATCTCCTGCTGAAGCTGCTTCTAAATCTGAAGCTTCATCTCCTGCTGCTGCATCTCCTGCTGCTGAACCTCCTGCTGCTGAATCTCCTGCTGCATTTCCTGTTTCTGCATCTCCTTCTGTATCTCCTGCTTCATTTCCTCCTGCCGCATTACCCAATGCATCTCTTCCTGCTGCATCTCCTGCTGCATCTGCTCCAGCATCTCCTGCTGTATTTCCTGCTGCATCTCCTGCTGCATTTCCTACTCATTCATCTCGTGCTGCATGTCCTGCTGTATCTCCTGCAGCTGCCTTTCCTGCTGGATCTGTTGCTTCAGCAAGTCCTGCATATCCTACTGCTGCATCTCCTGCTGCTTCATCTCCTGCTGCATCTCCTGCTGATGGACCCACGCCTCAGTCTCCAGATGCTGCATCTCCTAATGTATATCCTTCTGCTGCACCTCTGGCTGCATCTCGTCCTACTGAACCTCCTGCTGCATCTCCTGCCAAATCTCCATCGCCTGCTGCATCTCCTGCTCCATCTTCTTCTGCTGCATCTTCTGCTGCATCTTCTGCTGCATCTTCTGCTGCATCTTCTGCTGCATCTCCTGCTGCATCTCCTGCTGCTGCATATTTTTCTGCTATATTTCCTGCTGCAGCTCCTTCTGCTGCATCACTTCCTGTATCTCTTCCTGCTGCATCTCATCCTGCAATTCCTGCTGTTTCATCTCCTGCTGCTGCATCTCCTGCTGCGGCATCTTCTGATGCTGCTTCTTATTTTGCATCTCCTGCTGTTAAATCTCCTGCTGCATCTGCTGCTGCTGTATCTCCTGCTGAATCTGCTCTTGCATCTGCTGTGGCTTCATCTCCTTCTGCTGCATCTCCTTCTTCTGAATACCCTGCTGCTGCATCTCCTGCTGCATCCCCTACTGTGTCATTTCCTGCTGCATCTCCTGCTAATACATCTCCTGCTGTCTCTCCTCCTGCTGCATTTCCTGCTGCTGCATCTCCTGCTGCTGCATCTGCTGCTGCAAATCCTGCTGCTGCATGTCCTGCTCCTGCATCTCCTGCTGCTGCATCTCCCTCGGTTGTATATCCTTCTGCATCTTCTGCTGATGCATATCCTTTCTGATGCATTTCCTGCTGATGCATCTGCTACTGCTGCATCTCTTGTTGCATCTCCTGCTGCTGAATATCCTACTGCTGCATCTCCTTCTGCATCACCTTCTGCATCTCCTTCTGCATCACCTTCTGCATCTCCTAATGATGCTTCTCCTTCTCTGTATCTCCTGCTGAATTTTTGGACATCTTTAACTATTGTGACATTTGACATCGTTCATGCCTTTTACTATTGTAACATTAATGACATCTGTGAAATCTGTGACACCTGTGAATATTTTGATATCAGTTATATCAGTTATATTTGTGATGTATATTTGTGAAATCTGTTATTATTTTGACATCAGTGACATTTGTAATGTCTGTTGCATCTGTGACTATTGTGACATAAGTGATATCTATGTTGTCAGTGACGATTGTGACATCAGTACCATCTATGTCCTCTGCGATTTTGTGACATCAGTTACATCTGTGAAGCCTTTTACTATTGTGACATCAGTGTCATCTGTAGCATCTGTGATGATTGTGACATCAGTGTAACCTATGATGTCTGTGACGATAGTGACATCACTGACATTTGTGACAACTGTGACATCTCTGGCTATTGTGACTTCAGTGACATCTATGTCGTCTGTGACTATTATTACATCACTATCATCAGTGAAGTCTGTGACTATTGTAACATTGGTGCCATCTGTGTCATCTGTGATGTCTGTGGCTATTGTGACATCAGTGACATCTTTGTTGTCTATGACTATTTTGAAATTAGGGACATCTGTCACACCTGTGACTATTGTCACATCAGTGACATTTGTGATTTCTGTGGATCTGTGACTTGTGACACCAGTGTCATCTGTAATGTCTATGACAACTGTGACATCAGTGTAAACTTTGACCTCTGTGACAATTATGACATCAGAGACATCTGTAGTGTCATTGATTCTTGTGACATCACTGATATCTATGACATCTGTAAGGATAATGACATCAGTTATATTTGTGACGTGTGGAATCAGTGATGATTTTGACATCACTGACATCTATGACGTTTGTGATCTTAGAGACTACTATGACATCAGTGACATATGTGATGTCTCTGACAATTCACAGAATCACAGAATCACAGAATAACCAGGTTGGAAGAGACCCACTGGATCATCGAGTCCAACCATTCCCACCAATCATGCTCCTAAGTACCTCATCCACCCTCACCTTAAACACCTCCAGGGAAGGCGACTCAACCACCTCCCTGGGCAGACCGTTCCAATGCCTAACCACCCTTTCTGTGAAGAATTTTTTCCTAATTTCAAGCCTAAATCTCCCCTGGTGGAGCTTGAGGCCATTCCCTCTCATCCTGTCCCCTGTCACTTGAGAGAAGAGGCCAGCACCCTCCTCTCCACAACCTCCCTTCAGGTAGTTGTAGAGAGTAATAAGGTCTCCCCTCAGCCTCCTCTTCTCCAGGCTGAACAACCCCAGCTCTCCCAGTCACTCCTCATAAGATTTGTTCTCCAGCCCCTTCACCAGCTTCATTGCCCTTCTCTGGACTCGCTCCAGAACCACAACATCCATCTTGTGGTGAGGGGCCCAGAACTGAACACAGGATTCGAGGTGCAGTCTCACCAGTGCCGAATACAGGGGGAGAATAACCTCCCTGGACCTGCTGGTCACACCATTCCTGACACAAGCCGAGATGCCATTGGCCTTCTTGGCCACCTGGGCACACTGCTGGCTCATGTTCAGTCACTGTCAACCAACAACCCCAGGTCCTTCTCCCCCTGGCAGCTTTCCAGCCAGGCTTCTCCTAGTCTGTACCTCTGCTTAGGGTTGTTGTGCCCCAAGTGCAGGACCCGGCCTTTGGCCTTGTTAAACCTCATGCCGTTGGTCTCAGCTCAGCAGTCCAGCCTGTTCAGTTCCCTTTGCAGAGCCTCCCGACCCTCCAGCAGATCGACACTTCCTCCCAGCTTGGTGTCATCTGCAAACTTGCTAAGGGAGGACTCAATGCCTTCATCCAGGTCGTTGATAAAGACATTAAACAGGACTGGACCCAGGACTGAGCTCTGGGGAACCCCACTTGTCACTGGCCTCCAGCTGGATTTAGCTCCATTTACCACCACCCTCTGGGCCCGGTCATTCAACCAGTTTTTCACCCAGGAGAGTGTGCACCCGTCCAGGCCAGAGGCCGACAGTTTCCGACAGAATGCTATGAGAAACTGTATCAAAGGCTTTACTGAAGTCCAGGAAAACCACATCCACAGCCTTTCCCTCGTCCAAGAGTTTAGTCACTTGGTCATAGAAGGTGATCAGATTACTCTGGCAAGACCTGCCTTTCATGAACCTGTGTTGACTGGGCCTGATCACCTGGTTCTCTTGCAAGTGCTTCTTGACTGCACTCAAGATCACCCGCTCCATCACTTTCCCCGGTACCGAGGTCAGGCTGACCGGCCTGTAGTTCCCCGGATCCTCCCTGCGCCCCTTCTTATAGATGGGCAAGACATCAGCCAGCCTCCAGTCTAGCGGAACCTCCCCAGTCATCCAGGACTGCTGGAAGATGATGGAAAGGGGTTTGGCCAGCACATCCGCCAGTTCCCTCAAAACTCTTGGGTGGACTCCATCCGGCCCCATAGACTTGTGGGCATCTAGCTGGGCAAGCAAGTCTCTAACCACCTCCTCTTGGACCTTGGGAATCTCATACTTCTCTTCCAACCCTTGGGGTTGTGCACAGAGGGAACAATTTTCCTTACTGTTAAAGACTGAGGCAAAGTAGGCATTGAGCACTTCAGCCTTGTCTTTGTCCCCTGTTACTGTTGCTCCCTCTACATCTACTGGGAACTGGAGATTCTCCCTAGCCCTCCTTTTGCTGTTGATGTATTTGTAGAAAGACTTTTTGTTGTCTTTCACAGTCTTGGCCAATCGCATTTCTAGTTGGGCCTTAGCCCTCCTGACGTTTTCCCTGCACATTCTTGCTTCCTCCCTATAGTCCACCCAGGATGCCTGCCCCTTCCTCCAGAGGTCGTAGACCCTCCTCTTCCTATTGATGTCTCTTAGGACCTCCCTACTCAACCATGCTGGTTTCTTACCCCGCCGGCTACTTTTCCAGAACTTGGGGACGGCTTTCTCCTGCGCTGCTAGGAGTTCCTTCTTGAAGAGCGCCCAGCCCTCATGGACACCTTTGCCTTCAAGGAGCGCCTCTCATGGGACTTTTCCAACCAGCCTTCTGAACAGCCCAAAGTCTGCTCTCTGAAAGTTGAGGGCGACTGTTCTGCTAACCTCCTTCTTCATCTTACCCTGCACTGAGAACTCTATCATCTCATGATCGCTTTGCCCCAAGCCTCCTCCAACCTTCACATCCTCCACCAGTCCTTCTCTATTCACCAACAGCAGGTCCAGGAGGGCACCGTCCCTTGTCGGTTCGCTCACCAGCTGCGTGAGGAAGTTCTCTCCCATACACTCCAGGAACCTCCGGGACTGCTTTGTTTCTACTGTATTATACTCCCAGCCTATATCTGGGAAATTGAAGTCTCCCACAAGGACTAGAGGTAGCGATTTTGAGACTACACTCAGTTGTTTATAGAAGAGCTCATCAGCTGCTTCTTCTTGGCTGGGTGGTCTATAGCAGACTCCCATCACAATACCTGCCTGCCCGTGGGCTCCTCTGATTTTCACCCACAGGCACTCAGTCCCATCCTGATCATAGTCCAGTTCGAGGGTATCAATGCCCTCTCTAACATAGAGGGCTACCCCTCCTCCTCTTCTGCCCTTCCTGTCCTTCCTAAATAGTTTAAACCCCACCATGGGTACGCTCCAGTTGTACGACTCATCCCACCACATCTCCGCAATGACAACGACATCGTAGTCTCCTTGCCCTACCACAGCTTCCAGCTCCTCCTTCTTATTTCCCATGCTGCGTGCATTGGTGTAAATGCACTTCAGCTGGGCAGGCGTAGCTTCAGCCTTCGTAATAGGGCTCCTCCCCAACTGAGCAGTCCTTGACTTAACTAAGGCCACAGTGCCAGTTTGCTGCCTACCATCCTCAGCTGCACTCACTCCCTCTTTCTTAGTGGAGATAGACTGGCAGACATTGCCAGCACACCACCCCTTTGCCATTAAAGTCTCACCTCCAGGCTCACTCCCATCCTGCCTGGCCTCCATCCCCTCCCCCCTCACATCTAGTTTAAAGCTCGATTTATGAGCTTAACTAGGTTTTTGGTGAAGGCTTTTGTCCCCCTTGCAGACAGGCGTGTCCCATCCCTGGTAAGAAAGCCTGGGAGTGCGTGGGCCTCCCCATGATTAAAGAACCCAAAGCCCCTCTTCTCACACCAGTCCCTAAGCCATTCATTAACCAGTTTCTTATTCCTCATTTCCTGCTCCTGGTTCCTTAGTACTGGGATGGAGTTGAATATTACCTGTGCCCCAGAGCCCTCGATCATTCTCCCAAGTGCCTTGAAGTCCCTTTTGATGGCTTTAGGCCTTCTATGTTCTATTTCCTCATTACCAATTTGAAAAACTAAGAGCGGGTAGTAGTCGGTGTCTTTGACCAGGGAAGGGAGCTTTCTAGTAACGTCCCTCACTGATGCTCCCGGCAAGCAGCAGACCTCCCTATGGAGCGGGTCCGGCCTACAGATGGGACCCTCCATTCCTTTGAGAAGGGAATCCCCCAAGACAATCACCCTCCTCTTCTTTTTAACCGAGGGTGTTTTTAGGGCTGTGGGAGGATGATGGAGTTTTGGAAACATTTCTAGGCTGTGGGTGCAGCCCTCTTCATCTTTAGGGCTAGGCTGCACCGTCAGCACCTCATATTTGTTCCCCAGAGAGATCTGGGGGTTAATTGCCTGGGTGGGGGGAGCAGGTTTCCTTCTCCGGGCAGGAACCTGCTGCCATTGCCCATCTCTGTCTCTCCTATCCTTGCAGCTTACCGGTGGGTGGTGCTCAGCCTCACTAGCTCTGGCAGCCTGTGAGAGGGTCCTGCTCCACTCGTCTATCTCCCTCTCACACTCCCTGATGGCCCTCAGCCTATCCACTTCCTTCCTCAGCTCTTCCACCATATGAAGCAGTTCCCCTACCCGAGCACAGCTTTCACAGGAGGAGCCAGTGCCAGAGGCATGAGCCACTATGGGAGGGGGACACTGCCTGCAGCCCAATGTCTGGGTAGCTGCATGTGCCCACCGGGGCTCCGTCTGGGTGGCAGCCTCCATCATGCTTGGTGCAGCCTTAGTCTTTCGTCGGGTATCCACCATTTTCCTCAATCCCTTCTGACCGTGCTCCAGCCCTTCCCTGCTTGCCCTGCCCGTTCGAACTGCCTTGTTTAATGAGCCATGCTCCTCTTTGCCCCTTTAAATCCCACGCTGGAGCTTCTGGGACCGTCCCCTCCCGTCAGTCACCACGCGGGATAGGCCGTTGAGCCCGAAGCCCAGCGCCGATTTTCCGATGGAGTTTTTTTAGGGTTTTTCCCTGTTCGTGAAGCACCCAGTCGCCTATGGCTACCCCAAAAGCAGAACTCACCGTCTTGTCACTGGATGCAGCTGAATAAGCGGAGTTAATGGGTTTTCTGTGTTTAAATCCCACACGGGTGCTTCCGGGACCGCCCCCTCCCATCAGTCACAGCGCGGGATTGGCCGTTGAGCCCGGAGCCCGGTGCCGATTTTCCGATCGCTTTTTTAGGGTTTTTCCCCGTTCGGGAAGCACCCAGTTGCCTATGGCTACCCCAAAAGCAGAACTCACCGTCCTGTCGCTGGATGCAGCTGAATAATTTTTTCTTGCATTGTGATCTTGAAGCACAGACAGGTCTTACCTTTTGGAAATTTATGATCAGTTGCCTATTGCATAGGCATTGCAGGACATGTCAGCATCCTCAGACCTTATTGATCTATTTTCTTAAATCCCTGTTCTGGGACTTCTTCTGTACATACTCTGTTTTGAGGCCTATAAGCAGGGCTCACACTTGCATCCTTCCAGTTGTGGCTGTGTCTCTTTAAGGGGCCACAGTCTTCTATTTTTCAAAGGCTGACATAATCTTTCTTGCAGCTCCCTACATCATCTTGCCCAATGCCAGTTCTCTTTTGAGAGTCATTCTTACTGAGTTTTCTTTTTGTTTCTGCATCCTGTCATTGGTTTTGTGTGCAGTCAGTCTGTGCATGTTTATCTGACTGGAGCTGCTCTGCCTGAGCTAAAGAAATGGTAGTCAGCAGAAAAATAGCAGTGAAATTCTATCTTTAGATATATCTGTATAGTTAGACTTTGAAGGGCAAGGCAATATGGTGCTTTACAGAGCAAGTAGCCATAGATATATGGAGTGAGGAGAATAATTTTTGATTGGTTATGCAGCTGCAGAGGGGATGACCAAAGCTGTCTCAGTTATGCCTCTGGAGCATTAGTAGAGCAGTTTAAATTCTTGGGGTAATAAATCTGGTGTGTATGGTTGTTAAGATTTGATTTTATTTTTTTTTTCTCCCTGGCTCTTGAGTGAAGAAGAGTTGGCATTCCTGAATGGAAACAGTATGTGGAATTGTTCAGTTATTGTTGAGTCTGGGGGTGAGTTACTGAATGTGGGGTTTTACAGGTGCAGAGGCATTGGGTCTGGCAGCAAGGGGTGACGATTGCATTGGGGGTAGATTCCCATAACATGGTGGGTTGGCTGCTGAGTCAGCAGTTAGATATGACTTGTACCTACACAGCTAGTAATTGTGTTTTGGTTTTATTTTTTTCTCTTTCAAGATGCAGAGCAATGACCAAAATGGAATACTGGTATGGGAGCCATGTCGGTGAAGGACAGCAATGGTGAGTTACGTGAAGAAGCAGTTATTGCTTGCCTGTCTTAGTTCATGGAGTCACAAGCCTTCCTTGCTGTTTGTGTGTTACAGGTGGTGCCTAAGTCTTGAAGTAACAGGAGAAGATGGTGGTGCCTGAGGTGGGGAGCGGTCAAGGTAAGGGAGCAGGACCGGGACCTGGGGAATAATGACTGTGGGCAGTCCTTGTTTTAGGGCAGTATCTGAGCATGTGTTTTTGCTTTCTCTTCTGCAAGTGCCACATGCAGCCTAGAGGGGCAAAGTTTCACGCAGACAAATGGTCTGAGAGGTGAGGAGGCTGTTGTCTAAACAGATGTCTAAGAGGAAAGTTTTACACAGCAACTCAGCTGAGTGTTTCTAATTTGTTTTGTAGGTGCCATGTGGGCTGCCTTTGGAATGGGAAGAGTATTTGAGGTGAGTTGGGTATTGAGGAGATGGAGCATGGGCCTGTGGATTTGCTACAAATAGAGTCCTGTGTAGTGTGGAGCTGACTGTCAGTACTGTGTTTTTTGTTCTGTCCTCTTGCAGATGAAAAGGAACCTGGTGACCGCAGGATTATCCTAGACAGTGGATGCAATTTAAGCTGCATCTGCCAAGTACGGCTTCAGGCTCTTGGACATCTAAAAGCTAAGTTGAGGGATTGGGGCTGAGGTTATATGGGAAGAAGGGAGGTGGTCTGTCAATAGCAAGGAGGGGGTTTTGCAGTAGCTTAGAAGAGACTACTGTGCTGGGATGGTCCCCTTTGGGCAAGTAAAGGCAGAGGGGCCTACTTCTCAGACCAAAGATAATGTGCTGGGCAGGGCAGTTCCAGCCTGTCTGTTGTTGTGTTGTTGATGTAGTCTGTGTACTGTACCTTAGGTCTTCCACAGGTCTTGATGCTCTTTTTGTGCTCAAGGCATGCTTGGCCATCATCTCTAAGGTTTCAGGTGCTTGTACTCATTGTTCCTGTGCCAGCTGGGCACTGCTTGTCTTGCATTGTTATCTTACACCAGGGTTTGGTCTTGCATTTTGGAAGTTTCTGTTCAGTTGCCTCTTGTGGTGGCATTGTGGGCCACATCAACTTATTTGATCAAGTGCTTGTTTGCAGTTTTTTGTGTCCATCCCCTACATTTAGGCACAAATTCTTGTATGTCCATCCTCCCACTTGTGGCCCTATCCCTTTGTAAGGGGCCACTTTCCCTGTACTTGTCATTGAGTTCTCCTTGCAGTCCCTAGGTCTTCCTGCCCCATGGCATCTCTGGTCTGGGTGTCATCCTCCTTAGAGTTCTCTTTTGTATCTGGATTGCTATTGGTCTTTCACGTCTGATGTTGCTCTATGTGTTTGTCTGGCTGGAGATGCTCTGCCCAAGGCAATGAAGTAAAAAGCATCAACAGAACTATATCAGAAAGATTGTATGGTTGATATGCTGAGTATTTGTCAGTGTAGGATCATACACTACACTGCTGAACAAGTAGCCATAGGTGACGCAGGTGAGGAGAGTAGAATCTTCCTGGCTACACAGCTCCAGGAGCGATAATCAAGGCTCTGGGGGATGACCTCTTAAAGCAGGAGCAAAGCAGTTCATAATCAAGGATGTTCTTTATGGTGTGTGTGGTACTTATGGTTACTTATGTGGGACTTAAGATTTGATGTGCCTAGGGTGGAGAGTTTGAGTGCACAGAGGTGTTTGTGAAGGCGTATTAGTGTCTGGGTGTGTGGAGGTGGGTGTAATTTATTGTTGTCTCCTTTGAGTTTGTATGTGGAATGGAGTGTTTTCCTTTTGAGGCAGTTAGGACTGAAAATTGAAAATAGATTAAAGAAAGCCCAGTTGGGGTTTGTAAATTTTTCCCCAGCTTGTGTTTTTTTTCCCCAGTCCCAGCCAGTCTGTGAGGCAATGTTCATTGCCAAGGTTTGGGTGTGCAGGCTGACCTGGGGGTGGGTTTTTTGAGGCAGGGCTAAATTTTAAGGCGCCTGGGAACACTGTTCCTGGGGAGCCATGGGGCCTAGGAGGGATGGGCTGTTGTGGCCAGCAGGAAATTGAATGCATGAGTGGAGAATGAGGAGGGGTTTCTGGGGGAGGGTTTGCGTGTGTGGTTTGGGGGTGATGGGGTTGCTTTTGAGGTTGTGTGTGTAATGCTGTATGTGTAATTTTTTGCTTTGTAGGCAGTTAGCTTAAAATTAAAAACAAAAAGTCTTTGGGATAGCCAGAGGAGATGCTGCAGAACTGCACCTTGGGACAGCCAGAAGTGTTGCTAAAAGCACACAGTAATAATAGTGTCTAAATGTGTAGTGTTATGCCATGCCTAACTCTGTAGTCTTTCACTGTGTTTAATTCTGTACTGTTGGGTTGTCTTTAACACTGTGGTGTTCTGTTGCGCCACATTGTGTCTATCTCTGCACTGTTGTGTTGAGCCATGTTTAACTCTGCACTGTTGCATTGCATTGTGTCTAACTGTGCTGTAGTTTTGAGCCCTAGCTTTGTATAGTGTGTTGTGTTTGACTTGTACTGCTGTGTTGCACACAAACTTTGTTGTATTGCGTTGTGTTTAACTTTGTAGTATTGTGTTGCACCCTGACTTTGTTGTATGGAACTGTTTGACATGCTGTTGTATGGCACTGTGTAATGTCACACTTTTTCACTAATAAAGGAAACAATCTCACACACTTCATCTTAGAACACTTAAATTTGTTCTTGCTGTGCCAGTTGTTGTTCTTGCTGCGCCAGTTGTTGTTCTTGCTATTCCTTTTCCTCCTTTTTGGACTTTAACTTTAGTTTTCTGGTTCAATTTTTTTTTTGACTCAGAGCAACCTTAGACCATGGCTGGGTCTCTGGGAGTAAAAAATTTCTTTTAAATTTAAAATTATAAAAACAAACCCCAAACTATTCCCTGAGACCAACCCATGTACAAATCTTTCTCTGTACTACTATACAGGGAAATGACCCTCCCCCAATATTGGTAAACCCCTCAACATACCCATCCCCTAACTACACTCACCCACCCTAATTAATCAATTTTTCACTTAATTATGCAAATTAGGCCAAAAATTTTTGTCACCACCTCAATGAAACAAACCACCCAAACAAACACCACACCCCTAACATAAGCCCACCCTGCTGCCCATCACCACAGCCTGTGGGATTATATGCTGGTCTAATGATGTGGCCTTATTGGGTTGTTAGGGAGAAGATTGGAATAGATCGAGGTCGAGAAGCAGCTACAGCCTGAGAACAAGAAGGCAGTCTACATGCAAGGTTACTTATACAAAAACTACTAGGGGAAACTTTGGGCTTTAGTGAAGTGTTATGTAAACACTAGATAAGATAGCAGAAAAGTACAAAAGGCTGCCTTGCTTGCTAATAAATGACTTGATTTCCAATCATATTGATTGTCTATGATCTTGTCCAGGGTATCTGCATGGTACCAAATGGTGACCAGTGATGTGGTAGGAGTGCCATGGTAGGTTGGCAGTGTGGAGGTACACTGTCCAAATTGGAGATCAACAAGACAGGTGGAAGGGCTGCTGTAGTATTTAGTAAAAATAAGAGGAGGAGGAGGAGGGCTGGTGAGATTGGGGGGCCAGTGGTATGCGCGCTTGAGGTGAGCAGCCATGGGAATTGTGATATCCACAGAAGAAAAGTTGGTCCACGACTTCTTGATGAAGCTTGTGCCTTGACAGGGCTTGAAATTGAGCCCAGAAGCACTGACCTGACTTTTAATATGGGGACCACGCAAGGACTTCTTCCTGTGTCCTAGTAACGTTTTCAGTTTGACTGTTCAGGAATCCCCGAGGAGAGATTTATGGCAGTCAATTACCACAGAATATTCTAAAATGTTTGAGGTTGCATGAACTTGAGGGACTGTTGAAGGGATGTTAGAAACTATGATGGCAGGGTCAATGACAGAGGCGGCTGTTGCTTGGATGTTCCAGGTGGCAGCTGAGGCAGATATGCAGGAAACTGAAAGCAATATTCCTGCAGTGGATCTTTCTCTGCCTCTGGCTTTGCTGGTGGGAGCTAAAGAATTCTTTGGAGGACTGAATCCAAACCCTATCCCTCTGGCAGAGAAGGACAGTAATATTACATATTCAGAGACTGGTGCAAGGCCATCAGCCACTGCTGATAATCCCTTTGATCCAGGGCCAGCAGCCCCTGAGAGAACTTTGATTTATTTTCATCAGTGGAGGTGCAGTGACCCTAAACAGCTACAACCTTTTCCCGGGATTTGTTTGCGGGAGGCCGGAGACTTGAAAACCTGTAGAGAAAGTACTAAATTCTCCGCTACTGCTGAGGGGGGGCTGCTCGCTGCCATGAAATCCAGGCAGTTTCAGCATTACAGAAGGGACTGTTAACAGATATGATAAGAAATTACTCAATTAAATGACGTTAGAAGCAGTTCAAGAATCAAGACAGCTTAGATAATGCAATCTTACAACAGGTGTGGCTTTTTGGTTTATCAAACACTTTTAAAGATACTGAACGTTGGAAAGTTGAAACAGGCATGACATGTAGGTGGGATTTATAGACAGATTGAAGGTTGTGCTTAATAAGCAGGTAGACAACTGAGCAATTACTGAAGCCTTAATTTTGCAATTAATGATCAAAAGTCCTAATGATCAAAAGTCCTAATGACGAATGTAGAAAGATATTTTGGGGTCTGGAAAATCCTACAACAGCAGCTGGGATCATTTACCTATCAAGCACAGCTCATGGCTTCTGCCCTGACTGTAAACCAGGACAGAAAGACATTCTGTTATAGACGCAGCAAGGAGGGATATTTTAAAAGAGACTGCGACATGCAATGCCAGGATAGAGGGCCTAAATCTGCCCTTGGTGTGGAAAGGGTAAACATTTTGCCAGTTGGTCTAGATCAAAATGGGATATGAATGGGACAGTATTGTCGAAAAGCTGGGAGCAAAGCACAGTTCGGAGGCACGTACTGACACAGATGCCTCCATGGCAAGCAGCAGCTCTCACCTCAGAGCAATAACCAGAGGCAGCACTGAGTTAGACGTAATCACCACCATCACAGTAGTGCTGCAATCGTCCACACTTCACACAATACCACAGAACATGAACGGACCACTGGGGGGTGGCTTTACTGCCTTGTAATTAGAATGATTATCAATAATTCAGTTGGGAAGTGTTGCTTAAACAATTAGCATTAGAGAATGCAAAAATGGACTTAGTGCAATGTTAATTGCATGATCACCTGTTACAAAGATTGCTTGTTTTACCAGAATTGACTGATGCTGACTTTACAAGAGCAATGCAAGTAATAGATTGGATGCCTATGCCTCCTGACTTTATAACAAAGGGCACTAGAATTACTCAGCTGATTTGTTTTACAACAATTCTACCCCATGCAGGAAATCGCATACAGGGAGACAGAGGCTTTGGTTCAATTGACCAGTCCGTGTTTCTATGAACATAGAAACTACAGAAAAATAAAAAAGAACCTGCAATGTACAGTACTCTCAGAGCAACAACAAAAAAAAGTCAAAAAAAAGCCCAAACAAAAAATTATTTTACCAGAAGTGAAATATTTGTTAGACAATTAATATTATCTAATAAGGCTTATGTAATGCATGTACATATTTTAAGTATTGTATGTTCCCGGTACCGAAATATTTCGTGTATCGAAATATTTTGGATACAATAGTGATAACCAACATTGTATGAATGTATTCAGCTAGCTTTGAAATGAGTGGTCGTGTGTGTGTGTTTGAAGCACTTCAAACGTTTGTAAGGCTTACAAATTGGTTTTGATTAATCTTGGAAATATATCACTGGGACCTTTCAATCTCAAATGTCCATTAAGCCAGCAAACAGGTAGATTTACCTGGGGATCTTTGGAATGAAAGATTTCAGAATGAAAAATTTTAAAATACCTAACAAAAACAAACAAACAAAAAAAGCCCAGCCTTGCAGCTGTATGTGTGTGAGTGCCCCCCTGGGCTTCTCCTTCCTTTTTAAGTTTTTTTTTTTCTCTTTTCAGCTGCTTTGCTGAAGTCCAGAGGAGTTAACTGTTATCTCTCTAGGGGAATGCCAACTTGCAAGAACACTCTGCATTCCAATGTCCCTCATCAGCAACTGCTGGGCCCTAGCACAGACAACCTTTAGGGATAATTGAGCCAATGATAGAGAAAAATTAAAAAGATTCATTACAAATTATTGAGAAGATATTTTGCCACACCAACCCCCCCAAAAACCAATAGTAACTAGACTCAAAATGGTTACAATGATAATCACCAAGGGAAGAAAAAGAAGCATTCAGTTATTAGGCCAGGATCCAACAACCATTTATATCCCAGTGACAAAAAAATACACTAAGTGATGCATGACAATTATTTTCAATTTACAGATACGTCTAACAGATTATCCCGGAAGTATTGGTATCCACTTACCAAGTCATAAATTGTTTTCCTCTATGCAAACATTACAAATAGAACAGAAGCCCTTATGTAGAGAGCGACTGGATGACGGCCCTACAATATTTACTGATGGCTCAGGAAAAACAGGAAGGGTGGTACTAACGTGGAAAAAAATGGACAGTGGACAAATAAAGAGTCGTTTATATAGTAGAAGGATCAACACTAACAGTGGAATTATATACAGTACTAAAGCTTTTGAATGGCATCATAGTCCCTTTAATTTAGTTTCAGATTCACAAAATGTAGCCAGATTAATGCAGCATATAGAAAGGATGGTTAAAACAGATAAATAATGAGTGATTACTTTTAAATGTTAAAGCAATTATGGTTTCAAGTCACAGCTAGAAGAGCAGAACTTTGCGTGATGCACATTCACAGTCACACATCATTTTCAGGATTTATAGTCAAAGGGAACAGAACAGCAGACAGACTGACAGCAGATGAAAGAAGTTCACCAAGTGATAAAGACATCATGTCTGAAAGAGCAGATCACTGAACCACACAGTGATAGTGGCTGAAAGATTATCCTGGGCAAATATTCCTGTATACCAGGTTCTTTCTTACACTGTTCTTCATGTTCTTTCTTACTCTATAAGACAGAAACAGCTGTCTAATCAAAACAGTGGAAGTTGCCTTTTTTTTGGGACGTGGGGAGAAGAGGGGGGCATGGAGTAGCAGAGTGCTAGGAAAAAAAATGGGCACTTGTAACAACATTATAAGCCCTGGGGAACCCCACTTGTAACTGGCCTCCAGCTGGAGTTAACACCATTTCCCACCACTCTCTGGGCTCGGCCATCCAACCAGTTTTCCACCCAGGAGAGTGTGCACCCGTCCAGGCCAGAGGCCGACAGTTTCCATGGCAGAATGCAGTGAGAAACTGTGTCAAAGGCTTTACTGAAGTCCAGGAAGATACATCCACAGCCTTTCCCTTGTCCAGCAGGTCATAGAAGGCGACCAGGTTAGTTTGACAAGAGCTGACTTTTGTGAACCCGTGTTGACTGGGCCTGATCACCCGGTTCTTTTGCATGTGCTTCATGATAGCACTCAAGATCACCTCTTCCATGACTTTCCCTGGCACTGAGGTCAGACTGACAGGCCTGTAGTTCCCTGGATCCTCCCTGTGACCCTTCTTGTAGATGGGCACGACATCAGCCTCCAGTCCAGTAGAACTTCCCCAGTCTTCCAGGACTGCTGGAAGATGATGGAAAGGGGTTTGGCCAGCACCTCCGCCAGCTCCTTCAATACCCTTAGGTGAATCCCATCCGGCCCCATAGACTTGTGGGTGTCTAGTTGGGCTAGCAAGGCTCTGACCACCTCCTCTTGGACCATGGGAGCCTCATGTTGCTCCTCTAGCTCCTGGGTTTGTACAGAAAGGGAATAACATTCTTTACAATTAAAGACTGAGGCAAAGAAGGCATTAAGTATCTCAGCCTTTTCCTCATCCCTTGTCACTGTTCCTTCTGTGTCCAATAGGGACTGTATGGTCTCCCTAGTCCTCCTTTTATTATTTATATATTTATAGAAAAAAATTTTATTATCTTTCACAGACTTTGCCAATCTGATTTCTAGTTGAGCCTTTGCTCTTCTGATTTTTTCTCTATACAGTCTCACTTCCCTCCTGTAGTCCACCAAAGAGGCCTGTCCCCTCTTCCAGAGCCCATAAACATTCCTCTTCTTCTTGATATCACTCAAGATCTCACTGTTCAGCCAAGCTGTGTTTTTCCCCTGCCGTTTTTTTTTCCTGGAACACGGGGATGGCTTTCTTCTGAGCCGCTAGGATTTCCTTTTTGAAGAGCTCCCAGCCCTCGTGGGCTCCCTTGCCCTTAAGCACTGTCTCCCATGAGACTTTGCCAACCAGCCTTCCAAAGAGTTCAGAGTCTGCTCTCTGGAAATTTAGTGCTACTGTCCTCCTAACCACTCTCTTCACTTTGCCTAGAACAGAAAACCCTATCATCTCATGATCGCTTAGTCCTAGGCATCCTCCTACTGCCACATCCCCCACAAGGCCTTCTCTGTTCACAAACAGCAGGTCCAGGAGGGCACCTTCCCTTGTTGGTTCATTCACCAGCTGTGCATGGAAGTTGTCTTCCATGCACCCCAGGAACCTACTACACTGCTTCCTTTCTGCTCTATTGTACTTCCAGCAGATATCAGGAAGATTGAAGTCTCCCATAAGAACGAGAGGCATCGATCTAGAGATTAACCCCAGCTGTTTATAGCTGTTTATAGTTGTATATAGCTGTTTATAGCTTGTCAGCTGTTTCTCCTTGGCTGGGTGGCCTGTAACAGACTCCCAGCACAAAATCTACCTTCTTATGGGCTCCTCTGATTTTAACCCACAGGCACTCAATCTCCTCATCATGACAATCCATTTCAACAGTGTCCAAGTCCTCCCTTACAAAGAGGGCTACCTCGCCTCCTCTCCTTCCCTTCCTATCAGGCCTGAACAGTTTGTACCCCACCACAGCTGCACTCCAGTTACATGAGTCATCCCACCACGTTTCCGTGATGGCAACGACATCATAGGCTCCTTGCCCTACAACAGCTTCTAGCTCTTCCTTCTTATTACCCATGCTGCATGCATTGGTGTAAATGCACTTCAGCTGAGCTGCCGAGTCCTTCATGGATAAAATATGTCCTTCAGCAATAAAAGGTAGTTTCAAGTTTGGTGTTTCTGGCCAGCAAAAGAGATTTATGACTGTACTTCAAGCATATGATGAATCAGACCCAAAATGTGTGCTATCTCACTGACTCTCCGTTTTGGGAACTGGTATCAGCTACAGTGCTGTATTTAATACAATGCTTCCAGATCAAACCTGTGGGTTTCTTTTGTTAATAAATACTCATATTGGTCTTCTCAGAACTATTGGAACATCATGGTTTTGGCTCCTGGACAGAAACATTGTAAGCCCTATATGTTAAGCACTTAAAAAAAAAAAGTTATTTGAACATTTTTTGAACTAGATAGCTCTGAGCATTTATCTTTATAAAGCTGTCTTGGTTTAATGCCAGCCACCAACTAAGCACCACAAAGATGCTCAATCACTTTCCCCTTCTGAGATGTGGGAGAGAATTGGGAGAGTAAAAGTGCGAAAACTCATGGATTGTGATAAAAGATATTTAATATGTAAAGCAAAAGCCATACACACATACAAAGAAAAACAAGGACTTAATTCAATACTTTTCCATCAGCAGACAGATGTTCAGCCATCTCCAGGAAAGCAAGGCTCCATTGCATGTAACAGTTACTAGGGAAGAGAAACGACATTACTCTGAACATTCTTCTTCCTTTTTCTTCCTGCAGCACTTTATTGCTAAGCATGATGTCATATGGTATGGAATATCCTTTTGGTCAGCTGGAGTCAGCTGTCCTGGCTGTGTTCCTTCCCATCCTTTTTGCATCCCCAGACTACTCACTGGCAGGATGATGTGAGAAAAAGAAGAGGCCTTGTCACTGTGTAAACACTGCTCAGCAAAAACTAAAACACCTCTGCATTATCAGCACCATTTCCAGCACATATCTCCATACCAGCTACTGTGAAAAAATATCGTCATACCAGCCAATACCAGCACAGACCAACCATATATATTAATAGATGTATGCTTGTAATATGTTTTTGAAATAGTTTTTTTTAGCTAAGATATTGAAATACTTCTAAAAATATAGGTTATAGAACAAAATATTATATAACTTCAGAGAAAAAGTGTGAAAACTTATCATTACTTTAACAGACATATGCCAAGAAATATAAACTTTTAATAACTTTCGATGTTCTGTGTTTCAAGGCATCAAATAAACTATTGTTTAGTAAACTATTTCTATGTGTGGGGAAAGAAATCCTGTCCATATGTCAGTTTTACAATACCAACCCAAGCATTACAGAAAATGGCTCAAAAGCTTTGTTTTCTATCAGTAGTGAAGAAAAAGGGAAGTGCGACTGAGGGGAAGTATAGAATTGGCATGCACATTTTATAAGTATGTAATTACACACGTGTGTGTAAAAAAAAAATAGAAAAAGTAATCAATAACAACCATCCTGAAATTATAGTTTACTGATATAGATACAATTTTATGAAATGCTGGGAAATTTTGGCATTACAAGAGAGTATTTTTCTCTTGTAACCAATCTTATTTTATATGTTGGAGCTTTTTTCTCCTAATACAGCAAGCCTAGACTGAAAGTTCTACAAGTCTCGCTTTGCAGTTAAAGCACTATAAGAGAATATATTCAGAAGTAGCAGCATTCCAGGCTAGAGTATTCCCTGTGGGAGTAATTCAGTTTTCCTAAAGCACCTTAAGAGGCACAGTTAAGTCAGAATTCACAAGCTTATACTAAAACATTCTGTTAGTCATGCTTTGCAGGTGGCAGTGAAAGTGCTCCAGAGAAGACTCTAACAAGAACCAGCATTTGATCATAGCAGTTTCCTGCGGTACTTGTGCTGAACGCTCTGAAATGTTGAAGTGATGCCTTAATAGCCATGCTGATATTACAGTTCAGAATCCTTGACTGAAAGATCTACAAGTCATGTTTTGCAGTGAAAGAATTATAAGAGAAGACATTCAGAAGCAGCAGCATTCCATGCTAGCATCTTCTCTGTGAGTTATTCAATTTTCCTAAAGTGCCTTAATAGGCACTGTCGGCGAAGGGAGATGCAGACACCAGGTGGTCATCAGCAAGTCTCAATTTTATTAGAGATCACAGCTGGTTAAATACAGTTGTTAGTTAGCCTCATACATATTGCAAAAGCTGAGCTCACTATAGGTTACAGATTACAAGTCAGCTCCTGGGTACGCCTTGTTCCTCTCTTCTATCTCCAACTTTCCCACAGTTGTTTATCTAACTGTCCAAGGTTAGTATGCCCCTGTGTTTCTCCCTTTATCAGCATGATTTACAGTTTATGCTACAGCACAGCTCTTGCACAGAGCCATGCCCCTGCTCTGCAAGCCATTCTCCAACAGGCACAGTTAAGTCAGATTTCACTAGCCTACACTAAAAAGTTCTGTTAGTTGTGCTTTATAGCTTGCAGAGAAAGCACGTCCAGAGAAGATTCTAAAAAGAGATGGTATTTGATGGTAGCAGCTTCCCTGTGGTACTTGTGCTGAATGCTCTGAAATTTTCAAGTGATGCCTTAATAGTCATTCTGATGTTACAGTACACAAGTCTAGACTGAAAGTTCTGCAAGTCTCGCTTTGCAGCAAAAGCACTATAAGAGAAGACATTCAGAAGCAACAGCATTCCATGCTAGCATCTTCCCTAATCCTTATCCTAACCCTAATTCCTAACTCTAACACAAACCCTAACCCTAATCCTAACCCTAACCTTAACTCTAAACCTAAACCTAACCCTAACCCTAATTCCTAAACCTAACCCTAACACTAAGCATATCTCCAATAGTGCCAAAACCCTAACCTTTACCCTCACCCTAAACCTAATCCTAACTAAAACCCAAACCCTAACCCTACTCTAATGATGCACTAACCCTAACCCTAATCTTAACCCTAACCCAAATGTTGCCCTAACTCTAACCTAACCCTAATGGCGACCTAAACCTATCCCTAACCATAACCCTAAACCTAACCATAAACCTAACTCTAAGCCTAATCCTAATCCCTAACTATAACCCTAACACTAAATCTAAACTTAATGGCGATCTAACCCTAATCCTAACCCTTACACTAAACATAACTCCAAACTCTAACCCCAACGGCACCCTAACCCTAACTCTAACGCTAATGGTGCCCTAATCCTAAACTTAAACCTAACCCTAACTCTAAACCTAACCTTAACCCTAATGGCACCCTAACCATAATCCTAAATCTAAACTTAAACCTAACCCTAATGGCACCATAACCCTAACCATAATACTAACCCTAACCATAATACTAACCCTAACCTAATGGCACTCTAACCCTAAACCAAACTTAACGCTAAACCCTAACCCTAACCATAACTCTGATAGTGCCCTAACCTTAAACCTAACCCTAAACCTGATCCTTACCCTAACTTAAACCTAACCCTAACCCCAACACCAAACCTTACCCTAAGAACTAACTCTAATCCCAACCCTAATGGTGCCCTAACCCTATCCCTAACCCCTAACCCTACCCCAACCCTAACCCTAACCCTAACCAGTACCCTAACCAGTACCCTAACCCTATCCCTAACCCTATCCCTAACCCTTACCGTAACCCTAACCATAACCCTGATGACACAATTGTCACAGATGTCACAAATGTCACAGATATTATTGTTGTCGCAGTAGTAACATACGTCAGAGAGGTCGCAGAGTTTGTTGATGTAAAAATAATAAAAAATATCACTGATCTCACAATCGTCACAGACTTCATAGATCTCACTGATGCCACAAGATTTGGAGACGTCACAGATATCTCTGAGATCACAATAGTCACAGAAATCAAAAATGTCACTGATGTCACAGTAGTCACTGGTGTCACAGACATCACAGATGTCACTGATTTCACAATAGTCACAGACATAACAGATGTAACTAATGTCAAAAGTCACAGATGTCATAGATGTCACTGATGTCAAAAGTCACAGATGTCACTGATGTCAAAATAGTCATAAATGATAGAGATGTCACTGATGTCAAAATAGTCATAAATGATAGAGATGTCACTGATGTCACAATATTCACAGCTGTCACAGATTTCATAGATGTCACTGATGTCACAATAGTCACAGGCATGACAGGTGTCACTTATGTCAAAATAAAGATGTCAAAAATTTCCCTAATGTCATAATCGTGAAAGTCATCACAAATATCACTGATGTCACAACAGTCACTAACATCACAGATGACACAAATGTCACTGATGACACAATTGTAACAGTCTCATATATGTCACTGATGTCACAATCGTCACTGATACCACAGTCATCACCAATGTCACTGATGTCACAATCATCAGATGTCACTGATGTCTAAATTGTTTCAGACATCACAGATGTCACAAATGTCACTGTTGTCATGATCGTCACAGATGTCACAAGTCATTGATATCAATAATAATCAATGACATCACAGGTGTCTCTAATGTTACAATCATCATTGATGCCATAATCATCACAGACCTAAACTGATAATGCAGATGTCACTGGTGTCATAATAGTTACAGATCCACAGAAATCACAGATGTCACTGATGTCACAATAGTCACAGGAGTGACAGATGGCCCTAATGTCAAAACAGTCACAGACGACAGAGATGTCACTGATGTCACAATAGTGACAGACGTCACAGATGACTCTGATGTTACAATAGTCAGAGACGTCACTCATGTCACTGATGTCACAATAGTCACAGACAACATAGATTTCACTGATGTAAGAATAGTCAGAGATGCCACAGTTGTCACAGATGTCTGTGACAGACATCACAGGTTACAATGCTGTCATAATCATCACAGATGTTACAGATGACACTGATGTCACAATAGTAAAAGACCTCAAAGATGTAACTGATAACACAAAAGTCACAGAGGACATAGATGTAACTGACGTTACTGACATCACAGATGTCACAGATTTTCAGGAGTCAAAGATGTAATAAATGACACAAATGTTACAATAGTCACAGATGTCAGAAATGTCTCTGATGTCACAATAGTCACAGACATGACAGACATAACAAATGTCATTGATGTCACAATAATGACGCCAAAATTTTCCCTAATGTCACAATTTAAAGGGCCCTTAGGGAGCACAGGCAAAGAGGAGCGGGGCTCTATACAATGCAGTTTGAGTGGCAGTTCGAGTGGGCAGGGTGAGCAGGGAAGGGCTGGAGCACGGTCAGAAGAGACTGAGGAAAATGGTGGATACCTGATGAAAGACTAAGGCTGCACCGAGCATGATGGAGGCTGCCACCCAGACGGAGCCCCGGTGGGCACATGCAGCTACCCAGACATTGGGCTGCAGGCAGTGTCCCCCTCCCATAGTGGCTCATGCCTCTGGCACTGGCTCCTCCTATGAAAGCTGTGCTCGGGTAGGGGAACTGCTTCATATGGTGGAAGAGCTGAGGAAGGAAGTGGATAGGCTGAGGGCCATCAGGGAGTGTGAGAGGGAGATAGACGAGTGGAGCAGGACCCTCTCACAGGCTGCCAGAGCTAGTGAGGCTGAGCACCACCCACCGGTAAGCTGCAAGGATGGGAGAGACAGAGATGGGCAATGGCAGCAGGTTCCTGCCCGGAGAAGGAAACCTGCTCCCCCCACCCAGGCAATTAACCCCCAGATCTCTCTGGGGAACAAATATGAGGTGCTGACGGTGCAGCCTAGCCCTAAAGATGAAGAGGGCTGCACCCACAGCCTAGAAATGTTTCCAAAACTCCATCATCCTCCCACAGCCCTAAAAACACCCTCGGTTAAAAAGAAGAGGAGGGTGATTGTCTTGGGGGATTCCCTTCTCAAAGGAATGGAGGGTCCCATCTGTAGGCCGGACCCGCTCCATAGGGAGGTCTGCTGCTTGCCAGGAGCATCAGTGAGGGAAGTAACTAGAAAGCTCCCTTCCCTGGTCAAAGACACCGACTACTACCCGCTCTTAGTTTTTCAAATTGGTAATGAGGAAATAGAACATAGAAGGCCTAAAGCCATCAAAAGGGACTTCAAGGCACTTGGGAGAATGATCGAGGGCTCTGGGGCACAGGTAATATTCAACTCCATCCCAGTACTAAGGAACCAGGAGCAGGAAATGAGGAATAAGAAACTGGTTAATGAATGGCTTAGGGACTGGTGTGAGAAGAGGGGCTTTGGGTTCTTTAATCATGGGGAGGCCCACGCACTCCCAGGCTTTCTTACCAGGGATGGGACACGCCTGTCTGCAAGGGGCACAAAAGCCCTCACCAAAAACCTAGTTAAGCTCATAAATCGAGCTTTAAACTAGATGTGAGGGGGGAGGGGATGGAGGCCAGGCAGGATGGGAGTGAGCCTGGAGGTGAGACTTTAATGGCAAAGGGGTGGTGTGCTGGCAATGTCTGCCAGTCTATCTCCACTAAGGAAGAGGGAGTGAGTGCAGCTGAGGATGGTAGGCAGCAAACTGGCACTGTGGCCTTAGTTAAGTCAAGGACTGCTCAGTTGGGGAGGAGCCCTATTACGAAGGCTGAAGCTACACCTGCCCAGCTGAAGTGCATTTACACCAATGCACGCAGCATGGGAAATAAGAAGGAGGAGCTGGAAGCTGTGGTAGGGCAAGGAGACTACAATGTCATTGCCATTGTGGAAACGTGGTGGGTTGACTCGTACAACTGGAGTGTACCCATCGTGGGGTATAAAATCTTTAGGAAGGACAGGAAGGGCAGAAGAGGAGGCGAGGTAACCCTCTATGTTAGAGAGGGCATTGATACCCTCGAACTGGACTATGATCAGGATGGGACTGAGTGCCTGTGGGTGAAAATCAGAGGAGCCCACGGGCAGGCAGGTATTGTGATGGGAGTCTGCTATAGACCACCCAGCCAAGAAGAAGCAGCTGATGAGCTCTTCTATAAACAACTGAGTGTAGTCTCAAAATTGCTACCTCTAGTCCTTGTGGGAGACTTCAATTTCCCAGATATAGGCTGGGAGTACAACACCGCAGAAAGGAAGCAGTCCCGGAGGTTCCTGGAGTGTGTGGGAGAGAACTTCCTCACACAGCTGGTGAGTGAACCGACAAGGGACGGTGCCCTCCTGGACCTGCTGTTTGTGAATAGAGAAGGACTGGTGGAGGATGTGAAGGTTGGAGGAGGCTTGGGGCAAAGCGATCATGAGATGATAGAGTTCTCAGTGCAGGGTAAGATGAAGAAGGAGGTTAGCAGAACAGTCGCCCTCAACTTTCAGAGAGCAGACTTTGGGCTGTTCAGAAGGCTGGTTGGAAAAGTCCCATGAGAGGCGCTCCTTGAAGGCAGAGGTGTCCATGAGGGCTGGGCGCTCTTCAAGAAGGAACTCCTAGCAGCGCAGGAGAAAGCCGTCCCCAAGTTCTGGAAAAGTAGCCGGCGGGGTAAGAAACCAGCATGGTTGAGTAGGGAGGTCCTAAGAGACATCAATAGGAAGAGGAGGGTCTACAACCTCTGGAGGAAGGGGCAGGCATCCTGGGTGGACTATAGGGAGGAAGCGAGAATGTGCAGGGAAAACGTCAGGAGGGCTAAGGCCCAACTAGAAATGTGATTGGCCAAGACTGTGAAAGACAACAAAAAGTCTTTCTACATATACATCAACAGCAAAAGGAGGGCTAGGGAGAATCTCTAGTCCCCAGTAGATGCGGAGGGAACAACAGTAACAGGGGACAAAGACAAGGCTGAAGTGCTCAATGCCTACTTTGCCTCAGTCTTTAACAGTAAGGAAAATTGTTCCCTCTGTGCACAACCCCAGGGGTTGGAAGAGAAGTATGAGATTCCCAAGGTCCAAGAGGAGGTGGTTAGAGACTTGCTTGCCCAGCTAGACGCCCACAAGTCTATGGGGCTGGATGGAGTCCACCCAAGAGTTTTGAGGGAACTGGCGGATGTGCTGGCCAAACCCCTTTCCATCATCTTCCAGCAGTCCTGGATGACTGGGGAGGTTCCGCTAGACTGGAGGCTGGCTGATGTCTTGCCCATCTATAAGAAGGGGTGCAGGGAGGATCCGGGGAACTACAGGCCTGTCAGCCTGACCTCGGTACCGGGGAAAGTGATGGAGCAGGTCATCTTGAGTGCAGTCAAGAAGCACTTGCAAGAGAACCAGGTGATCAACACGGGTTCATGAAAGGCAGGTCTTGCCAGAGTAATCTGATCACCTTCTATGACCAAGTGACTAAACTCTTGGACGAGGGAAAGGCTGTGGATGTGGTTTTCCTGGACTTCAGTAAAGCCTTTGATACAGTTTCTCATAGCATTCTGCTTCGGAAACTGTCGGCCTCTGGCCTGGACGGGTGCACACTCTCCTGGGTGAAAAACTGGTTGAATGACCGGGCCCAGAGGGTGGTGGTAAATGGAGCTAAATCCAGCTGGAGGCCAGTGACAAGTGGGGTTCCCCAGGGCTCAGTCCTGGGTCCAGTCCTGTTTAATGTCTTTATCAACGACCTGGATGAAGGCATTGAGTCCTCCCTTAGCAAGTTTGCAGATGACACCAAGCTGGGAGGAAGTGTCGATCTGCTGGAGGGTCAGGAGGCTCTGCAAAGGGACCTGAACAGGCTAGACTGCTGGGCTGAGACCAACGGCATGAGGTTTAACAAGGCCAAAGGCCGGGTCCTGCACTTGGGGCACAACAACCCTAAGCAGAGGTACAGACTAGGAGAAGCCTGGCTGGAAAGCTGCCAGGAGGAGAAGGACCTGGGGGTGCTGGTTAACAACCGACTGAACATGAGCAAGCAGTGTGCCCAGGTGGCCAAGAAGGCCAATGGCATCCTGGCCTGTATCAGAAACAGTGTGACCAGCAGGTCCAGGGAGGTTATTCTCCCCCTGTATTCGGCACTGGTGAGACCGCACCTCAAGTACTGTGTTCAGTTCTGGGCCCCACACCACAAGAAGGGTGTTGAGGCTCTGGAGCGAGTACAGAGAAGGGCAACAAAGCTGGTGAAGGGGCTGGAGAACAAATCTTATGAGGAGCGGCTGAGAGAGCTGGGGTTGTTCAGCCTGGAGAAGAGGAGGCTGAGGGGAGACCTTATTACTCTCTACAACTACCTGAAGGGAGGTTGTGGAGAGGAGGGTGCTGGCCTCTTCTCCCAAGTGACAGGGGACAGGACAAGAGGAAATGGCCTCAAGCTCCACCAGGGGAGATTTAGGCTTGAGATTAGGAAAAAGTTCTTCACAGAGAGGGTGGTTAGGCATTGGAACAGTCTGCCAAGGGAGGTGGTTGAGTCACCGTCCCTGGAGGTGTTTAAGGTTAGGGTAGACGAGGTGCTTAGGAGCATGATTTAGGGATTGGTGGGAATGGTTGGACTCGATGATCCAGTGGGTCTCTTCCATCCTGGTCATTCTGTGATTCTGTGAAAAGCAGTGCCCGACCAGCACCTTACCAAGAACAGACATCCAAGAGTCGAGAGATGACACATGCCTCAAACTCAAAGATGACATCAAGACCTGCAGAAGATTTAAGACACAGCAGAGTCTAAACAACAAGACAGATACAGGCTGGAACTGCACTGCCTGGCACACACTAGCTTGGGGCTGAAAATTAAACCCCTCTCCAAACCTGTAACAGGGGGTACTCTTCCTGCACAGCCCTCTACCCTATGCTAAATCCCCTCCCTGCCATTCTCAACTTTCTGCCCTCTTCCCAGACAAAAACCACAGCCCTCTTAACTTTGAGGACCAAGGGCCTGAAGCTATCCTTGGCAGAAAAAACTTAAACAGCATCAACTAACTGGAAAAATCCTGCACTGTCAGATTGTTGTGGATTATCATCTGAAAAAAAAAAAAAAAACAGAGAAAACACAGTGCCAAGTCAGCATCACGCTGTTCAGTGCCAATTCAAACATTGGATGCTGTACTCATCATCACCAGGGGCATATAAGGTAGACAGAAAATTTACTATTGTGCTTCTGAGAAATCAGTCACATGCTCCATCTCTCTACTCCCCAGTTCACCTCAACTGCTCTTTGTATTCTAAAAGTGGACCACACAGCATCTACAAAAACCAAAGGTCAATGCTCAATGGAGTTGCTGTGTACTATGGGGCCTTAGCACACCTATTGGAATAACAACCTCCTCGCCTCTGAGACCACACGTCAGCATGAAGCTTCACCCCTCTGAGGCAGCATTTAGCACCTGCCACAGAAAAAGCATGCTTATGTACAACACTAAAGCACAGGCTGCCCCAAGTGACATCTATCTCCCACTGCATTACCTTGACTGCTCAGATGCCCAGCTTCCATCATCTTGTGTGGCTGTGTTGAGGCTTGAGCTCCACCTGTAATACACAAACAGCAAGGATGATTGTAACTTCATGGACTAAAACCAACACACAGTAACTGATCATACAGCCACCAATTACACTTCCCTACCAACACCACAGCCAACTCACCTCACTATGGCACTGCACCCACTACTCCATCAACAGACTTTGGCACACAAGTCATCCCTCTGAATCTTAAAAGGACAAAAAAAAGTCACCCCATCACTCAGTGACAACTTACAGTTCCAGACCTCTTGCTTCATCTCAGCAAGACCATCTCTACTGCAGCTTGCAGCCAAGCAAAGCTAGTCCACAACCAAACCCAAACATTAATTGCCACTCCCTTTGCATTCAAACCGCTTCGCTACTGCTCCCCTGGCTTCTCCCACACTGGTCATACCCTCTGCAGCTCCAGAGACAAGCACCAACTAACCCCCACACCCACCACACCTGGGTCTACTAGTTCTGCAAAGTCATGGGCACCCTTAGACTGCAATGTCTAGTCACATCAAAACATTAAGCACAGAATCAGGCCACTATACCTCAGCTGACTCTTATTACCTCCTCTATGCACCAGGCAGAGCAGCTCCAACCAGACACAAATACACACAGAACATCAACACACAAGACCCATATCATGAACTGGGGACAAAAGAAAAGTTGTGGCAACAAGGAGGACTCCTGGACCATGCATGCCAATGGGCAAGGCAACAGACAGGGCTCCGAGGGAAAACCTATGGCAGCCCTGGAAAAGTGAAGAACCATGCAAAGTTCCAAAGAGATGTGGCTGCAACTGGGAAGATGAACAGGCAAGAAGCCCTTTTAAAGGCCTAAAGATGCAGAGCATACATGGAACAAGTCCCAGAACAGGGATCCAAGAAAATGGAAGACTAACTATCCCAGATGGTGAGGTGACCTGCAAGGCTGCAGCAAAAGACGACAGACCGGATGCTTCCAAAACACAAGAGTGATCCACACTTTAGAAATGCAAAGAAAGAAAAGCAGTGCCCCATCGACACTGCCTTGGTGAGTACGAGCATTCAGGACCCTAGACATGGCACCCAAGGCACATCTGGCATGCCTTGAGTACAAAGGAGGACATCAAGACCTGCAGAAAATTTCAGACACGGCACAGTGACTACACAAACTATAAAACAACAGATACAGGCTGGAACTGCCCCATCCATGCAGGGTCTGGGCTGAGAAGTAGGCCCCTCTGCCTTCACCTGCCCAAAGAGGAATCTCCCTGCACAGCCTTCTTCCCTAGGCTACCTTAAAACCCTCTCCCTGCTATCCCCAACCCGCCTCCGGCTTCCCAACTCTGGTCCCTCAACTTAGCTTTCAGAGGGCAATGACTGAAGCCGTCCTTGGCCAAAGCAGCTCAAATAACATCAGCTAACAGAAATAATCCTGCAGTCACTGGGTTCCTCTTCAGCATCTGCAAGAAAAAACAAACAGAAAAACACAATGCCAACCATTGGCACCACACTGCTCACTGCCAACATCTTGCACTATGCCACCTCACCCACTGCAAAACTGCCAGGGCATTCTGCTCACCTGCCCCTTGCTCACTCAAACATCAAGACTTGCAGCTGTCACAGCCTGAGGCACCTGCAGTTCCAAGAGGCAAAATTACTTTTGTGCCAATGAGAAATCTACAGTCCCACACTCTTCCTCACAACAACCCAGACTCCCCTCAGACGCTCACCCTGTTCCAGAGGCTCCCCGAACAGCACCTGCCAAAACCAAAAACGCTCAGCTGAATTGCTACATAGTACTTGGCTCTTAGACACCAATTCAGACAACCACCTCACCTTCTCACACCATTTGCTGACATGAAGCTTGGTCCCTCTGAATCCACATGCTGAACCTGCAAGAAGAGACATGCTCAGACACAACCCAAATATACAGGCAGCTCCCCACAAATCCCACCTCCCGCTATGTTACCTTAAGCACTCGACCACCTGGCCTCCATCATCTTGGGCTGCCATGCTGAGGATGCACTCCACCTGTAATCCTCAAGCAGTAAAGGACAGCTGTACCTTCACAGACTTGAACAACAACTGCTGCTTCACGCAACTCACCAGTGCTCTCCTCACCCAAGCTACCTCCTCTGACACTCTACAGTTTTGCCCACTGCCCGTTGCCTTCAAAGCAAACCCAAAACCCATTATCTAGTCATATAGCCACCGGTCACATCTGCCCACCAACACCATAGCAGACCCACCTCGCTATGGCACTCTACCCACACACAACTCCACCCATGCCCCTCAGCACACAGGTCGGCTCTCTACATCTGAAAACCACAACAGCAAAGAAGTCACCCTGACGCTCAGCAACACCCTAAGAATTCCAAGCCTCTTGCCTGCTTTTACTGAGACCACCTCTACTGTGCATTACAGCCAAGCAAAGCTAGCCCATAACCAAACCCAAACACTAACTGCCGCTCCCTTTGCATTCAAACTGCTTCACTACCGCTCCCCCGGCTTCTCCCACACATTTTTTGTCATCCCCTCTGCAGCTCCAGAGACTAGCAGAAACTACTCTTCTCACCCACCACACCTAGGACTGCTAGTTCCATAAAGTCATGCACGCCCCTAGACTGCAACATCTAGTCGCATCAAAATGTTAAGCACAGAATCAGGCCACTATACCTCAGCTGACTCTTATCACCTCCTCTATGCACTGGGCAGAGCAGCTCTAACCAGACACAAATTCACACAGAACATCAACACACACAAGACCCACATCATGAACCAGGGACAAAAGAAAAGTTGTGGCAACAAGGAGGACTCCTGGACCATGCATGCCAATGAGCAAGTCAACAGACATGGCTGTGAGGAAGAACCTACAGCAGCCCTGGAAAAGCAAAGAACCATGCATGGTTCCAAAGAGATATAGCCACAATTGGGAGGATTATCAGGCAACAAGCCCCTTTTAAAGGCCTAAAGATGCAGAAGATGCACTGAACAAGTCCCAGAACAGGGATCTAAGAAAATGGATGACTATCCCAGATGGCAATGAGGGCTGTGAGGCCACCTCAAAAGACAACTGACTGGATTCTTCCAAACACAAGACTTATCCAGATTTTATGAGCACGAAGAAAGAAAAGCAGTGCCCAATCAACACTGCCTTGATGAGTACAAGCATTCAAGACTCTAGAGATTCTGCTCAAGGCACATCCTACATGCCTTTGAAACAAGACAACGTCAAGACCTGCAGAAAGTTTAAGACACAGCACATGGACAGAAACTAGACAACAAACTCAGGCTAGAACTGCCCTGCCTGTGCTAGTTTTGGGCTGAGAAGTCAGCCCCTCTGCCTTTACCTGCCTAAAGAGGACTTTCCTTGTACTGCCCTCTCCCCTATGCTACTTTTAAAACCCCTCCCTGCCATTCCCAGCTCTGCTCTCTGCCACAGCCCACCCCAGCCCTGGTCCCTCAACCTAACTTTCATACTTTCAGGAGACATCCTCAGAAGGAAAAAAAGGCTCCAACAGCATGAGCTCCCTGGGTTGATCCTACAGTTGCCAGGTGCCACCAAGCTGAGTGGAAGTGTCGATCTGCTGGAGGGTAGGGAGGCTCTGCAAAGGGAACTGAACAGGCTAGACTGCTGGGCTGAGACCAAGGCCAAATGCCGGGTCCTGCACTTGGGGCACAACAACCCTAAGCAGAGGTACAAACTAGGAGAAGCCTGGCTGGAAAGCTGCCAGGAGGAGAAGGACCTGGGGGTGCTGGTTGACAACGACTGAACATGACCCAGCAATGTGCCCAGGTGGCCAAGAAGGCCAATGGCATCCTGGCCTGTATCAGAAACAGTGTGACCAGCAGGTCCAGGGAGGTTATTCTCCCCCTGTATTCGGCACTGGTGAGACCGCACCTCAAGTACTGTGTTCAGTTCTGGGCCCCTCACCACAAGAAGGATGCTGAGGCTCTGGAGCGAGTCCAGAGAAGGGCAACAAAGCTGGTGAAGGGGCTGGAGAACAAATCTTATGAGGAGCGACTGGGAGAGCTGGGGTTGTTTAGCCTGGAGAAGAGGAGGCTGAGGGGAGACCTTATTACTCTCTACAACTACCTGAAGGGAGGCTGTGGAGAGGAGGGTGCTGGCCTCTTCTCCCAAGTGACAGGGGACAGGACAAGAGGAAATGGCCTCAAGCTCCGCCAGGGGAGATTTAGGCTTGAGATAAGGAAAAAATTCTTCACAGAAAGGGTGGTTAGGCATTGGAACAGTCTGCCCAGGGAGATGGTTGACTCACCTTCCCTGGAGGTGTTTAAGGTGAGGGTGGATGAGGTACTTAGGGGCATGGTTTAGGGATTGGTGGGAATGGTTGGACTCGATGATCCAGTGGGTCTCTTCCAACCTGGTTATTCTGTGATTCTGTGAATATCCCTCCTCTTCTCTGAGAAATGCAGGAGAAAACAGGGACATAATCCTGCACTGCAGATAGGCAGCAAGTCCATACCTTTAAGTAGCAAGGTCTCTGATATTCAGATGGATGGAGACAGGACAGACACAAAGAAGTCAGTCAAGAAACACAATAAGTAGAAGGCAAAAGGGAGCAGAAATCTCAGACTCCTAGAGATTACATTTTTTAGGGTAACTAATGCTTTTCAAGATCAAGTTCTTCTGATGTGCAAACCAGACAATTGTATACAAGGGTCCAGATGACCCACACCTTGTGCCTCAACCTCATCGTTAGCATTAGCTCCCATCAGCTGCAGAGAGACTAGAACAACAGAGACCTGAGCAGTACTTGCATCTGACCACCAAACTGACCAAAGAAAGACTAATGAACTTATCTCCCTTACCCCAGTCCCAAACCATTAAAGCCCTTTTCCACCCCTGAAGGGTCAGGGAAGGAACCCTGCTCCTTCCTAGCTGAACCTGCCCTATATTTTAACCCCCTGACCCTTCTGTGCTGCTGTTCCCTGGGAGCAGTGCTTCTGAGCCTTTCCCAGGGTTTCCGTGGTCCCTTCTATCTTCTACCAGTCCCCAGAGTCAACTTACTTCCCCAGAGTCAACTTACTTCCCCAGAGTCAACTTACTTCCCCAGAGTCAACTTACTTCCCCAGAGTCAACTTACTTCCCCAGAGTCAACTTACTTCCCCAGAGTCAACTTACTTCCCCAGAGTCAACTTACTTCCCCAGAGTCAACTTACTTCCCCAGAGTCAACTTACTTCCCCAGAGTCAACTTACTTCCCCAGAGTCAACTTACTTCCCCAGAGTCAACTTACTTCCCCAGAGTCAACTTACTTCCCCAGAGTCAACTTACTGAAATTTAAATTTTTATCCCCCATGAAATGCCTGCTACAAACTGCAGAGACTCTAGGATGAACACATCATCCCACAATGAATGAGACACAGTAACAAGCTACCACATAAAAAATCCTAGACAAAGGCAAAGCAACCACCACCAATCACTACCACAACAAACCATACAACCAACCACAGACCACCACCATCCACTGCCACTACAAACCAACACCAATCACTGCTCTCCACCACCACCACCACAGCACTAAGAAAAACACTGCTCTCCACCACCACCACAGCACTAAGAAAAGACTAAACAAAAAAAAAGCCTGTTAAAACATCTTGCCCCCTCAAACACCCAATGAAAAATTACAGACCTAAAACCAAACACATGCCTACATACAAAAAAAAAAAAAAAAAAAAAAAAAAAATATGTAATTACAGCTCTATGTGCTGTAATAAAAGCTTACCATTCCAGCATACCCTCATCAAAAGCTGTAATGAGTTGAAACAACAGCAAAGCTCTGATCTCAACAAAAAACAGAAGCTCAATGACCTCCTGAGGCAAGGCCTGTGGCTTATATACCCCCTGGGCCTTTTCACCCACCACCTGTGAATGGGGTGTGGTGAACCCACTCACAGGTATAAATAGGGCCTGTTTTATTAACTCTGCATTACATTCTCAATAAGAATAGTACTGCTACTATGCCTGAAAACATCTGTGGAAGAAATAACTGTATGTGGGCTTTCACTGCAATACTGCTTATTGTGAGAGTAGTGGGACTAGGTAGCGAACATTTTAGAGCTGGACTTTTTGATTCCTTTCATTTACCATGCCACAATACAGTTTTTATCCCCTGGCATCCCTGTACCCCTCCCTTTTTTATTTTTCTGTGCTGTTTTCTCTCTCTTTTCTTTTTCCCCAGTCTTTAGCATCTGTCTTGTGTCCATAGTTCTTTTTTCTCTTTTCCATCTTTCTCCCAATTTGCATTCTTTTCTTTTTCCCCACAATGTTACTGGCCTGGTCCCTGGAGTTTGTTTGTTCTTTCTCAGTGCCTGCAAGTGCCTTGCCTTCCTTTCTCTTTTCCCATCCCAGATTTTACTACTTTATTATTATTACTGTTGTTATAGTATTATTTCATTAAATCTGTAGTTTGTTTCTAACCCACGTATCCTTTTCCTCTCGTCTTCCTTTCCCTGGGGACACCAGGGGGGGAAATAGGGATCCCAACTGCTCAGTTAGGACTGCTGAGATTCACCAGGCTGGGGCTACATGTAACATACTTTTCTGTACATTTAACTAAAGATTTATTACTGACTCTGCTGATAGAGCACAAAGGTGTTTGCTTAGGAGTGTTTGGTGCCAGTGCTTGGGAGCACAGCATTTCAGCAGCACCACTCAGCAGACACAGGATGATGAAACACAGAAGCCAGGGCTGATGTGGAAAAAAAACCACTAGACTTTATTCCCCAATGACATTTATAAAAACAAAGACATGGTGGAGGATGGGGGAATGCATGGTCCATGGGGCAAGCAAGGCCAAGTTCCATGTCGTTGGCACCTGTGAAGCAAGTGGTCAATGGAGGGAAGAGAGGCCAAGGAGGCAGCTCCTGGTCATGCCCAACCACAGCAAGCCTGCTGTGTCACTCAGATCCTCCACCCACCATCACAGCAGCTTCAGTTCAGTGCCAGGACTCTGGGACATGAAGTTCAACTGCTGGCCTGGATTTTGCATCAGACTGGCATATGGAAACAGACCCTGTGCTCCCAGCACTCGGGCTTGTACCTGGAATGCATCTCAGCAGGATTCCCATGCTCACCTCTTCCTCAAGCTCTGACCAGTGAAGAGAAACTCTTGGTCCACAAAATGCACAAGAGAAGTTCCTAGACCACCTCTGTTCTCAGCAGACTCCCAATATTGGCTTTTTTAGTCCACACAGTGCCTGCAGTCTCAGTCCCACCTGCCCCTGCAGCAGACACCAAAGGTCCACATGGTCTCACCATGAGTGCGTGGGGAACATGGGAAACCCAGAAGATATGCACTTCTGATCTACAGCAGCTCAGCTAACACAATCCTCAGCTCAGTGCAGAAAATGACCCTCCTCAAATCTGTTCAGTCCTCAAGCAGATACCTTCTTATCCCCAAACAGATTAAACAAACCCAAAAGATCTTCTTTCATACCACAGCACCATTGGAGCACACACAACTCCATTTCCCACTTCTACTGTGTCCCAGCTCCACGGTTGTTGCTCTGCAGGACCAGAGTCAGATCATAGAATGATTGAATCACAGAATAGTTAGTGTTGGAAACGACCTTAAGGATCATCAAGTTCCAACCCCCCTACCATGGGCAGGGTTATGTTCCACTAGATCAGGCTGCCATGGCCCCATCCAACCTGGCCTTGAAAACTTCTTCCCTGGGCAACCTGTTCCACTCTCATGGTGAAGAAATTCTTCCTTATGTCTAGTCTAAACCTGCTGCTCTCCAGTTTATAGCCATTGCCCCCAGTCCTATCACTACAAGCCTTTGCAAACAGTCCCTCCTCAGCTTTCTTGTAACCCCTTTCAGGTACTGGAAGGCTTGCCTGTACAGCTGGAGAAAGGATCAGCCCAGTCTATGTCAGCGCACCACCACTATCAAACTTTGCTAGTCCTGAGAAGGGGGTTGGCCAGCAGGGGAGCAGCCCTGTAGGGAAGTGCCCCTGGAACAAGACACTTTCACCCCATAAGAGGCCATTAGAGAGATCAGTATGTTGAGGGATCTTTTTTGTGCAGGTTGACAAAGGAGGAATAGACTCCAACTTGGCCAACCAGGCAGCATGGGGAAGGCTGGGGAAAGGCTTTGGGAAAGAAACACATCTGGCCAGGGCCTGAGCCAAGGTGGAGAGCAATACTTCACCCACAGCGGCATTTGGAAGAAGCTTTGTACCCTTAATGCTTTGGGTGTTAGGACATATTGTTAGATTCCCCATTCTCAAGCCTCTTCCTTTACGGAAGAGCCCAGGGGAGCCTGGGAAGCCTGAGGGGGTTGCAGTTGGCTCCTTGGGCCCATCTCCTGGCAGCCAATTACACACCTTGTGACTTTTGTCCAACTCATCACTGTGATGCTGGTGGTGGCTGGCTCTCACTGAAGACACACACACGTACTAGTGCTGTTTGCGCTGCTGTTGCAGTCCATTTCATTTCACTGGTCTAAAGTCCCTAAACTGATACTTCTCTCCAGGTTGAAAAGCTTCCCTTATTTTCTGCCTTCTGCTACCTGAGGCTTTACTTCCCCCACATCGGCAGTACCCAGCCGAGATGTGAAGGTATTTCCTGGGCACATTACAGCTGAGCAGGAGGTTTCTGGCGCGAATAATTCAGTTAAAAGCACACCAGCAACTCTGAGGAATGAGGAGTGGCAGATGGCCCCTGGAGACGTGACTGAGCTGGCCACCTTTGTGCCATTCAGTGCATTTCATGCCAGTTCCTAATCCCTTGTGATTCCATGCTCCTCTGCCACGTCTCAGTCACACCTCACCATGGACACTCCCTTTCGCATTCCCAAAGCACAGAGACGTCGGGCTATACAGAACAACAAATCTATCTCCAAGAGCTTGAGACAAGGTCCTCAGGTCCAGCCCTGTGCAGGAGAACAGCCTCCAGGCTGCAATGTGAAGGTCCATTGGACTTAAATACTGTACAAATACGTCTTGGTGGATAGATGCATGATCCTTGCTCCAAAAGCATACTGTGTACAACAGCTCCACCACTATACAGACATTACACATATCTACACCCACAAAATTTTGGTCCCAGTAGAACATAAGTTTCAGTCCAATGGCCCAGCAATCAGCTGATCCAGGGCAGGGACTCAGCTGCTCCCCTCTTCTCTGGTTTGCAGTGCCAGACCGTCAGTAGCCACTCTTCTTTTCACCTCAGGTTTCAATGTGCAGCCCCAGCACCCTTCTCTGGCCCATGGAAGAAAACACAGGATCCAATCAAAGTCCTTTTCTGGCTTCCAGAGCCTGGGGCCAGCGAGGGTGTCCCACATTGTGGAGGAGGTGACAGGTGCTGGGTGAAGCAGGGATATGGGTGAGATGCTGGATGACACCAGGCCCCACTCTCCCTTGTTTCAGCCTCATAAGCTCTTGGTACTGTGCTCATCACCGTCTTTGCAGCAGGATGAGAAGGGGGCAGGCAGATCCCTCTGCCTTTAAGCCCCCAGAGCTGAGGCTGGCACAGAGAAATCCAGACTGCTGTGATGCTGGGACATGTGTCCGACAAAGCTTTTCTGAGAGGTGTTATGAGTCAGTTAGGGCAGCACCTCTCCAAAACCCTGCTGTCAGCTTCCACCCAGGTGTGCCCCAAGTGAGATGCCAGGAGACCCAGCCAGAGACCCAACAGAGCATCCCTGGTCCTGCAAGGCTGCCAGACAGGTGCTTTAAGGCTTTCAAATATAAGGCAACCCCAAGGCTCACCAAGCACACAAAAGCCCCTCTCCTTCACACTACACAGACCACAGCCCCCAAAAAGGCCATTGCCCATGGCTGCGGCCGGACGAAGGTCCTGTGTCTGGGGGGCACAGAGAAACAGGAGAGGACAATGTTTCTGTGGAAGATTTGGAAAGCATCCTCAAGGGGATTTAGGTCCCTCCAGGATCATTTGTTTTTAACAGCAAACAGACAAAGGCTGCTAAGCGTCCTAATTACATCTGTTAAAGACCTTAGCTAGGAAAAACATACCTTTGGTAAGTCTCTTCTCCATTTTTAACCATGTTATCCATCCAAGAAATTAGAGACCAAGACTATGATTAAATGAACACCAGTGCATCACTTAGCTCTTCCCTTTCTCCTTTCCCCACGTTCCTTATTCACTCCTGATGCTCCCCCGGCCCCGACAGTTAGTTTAGATGATTCACTGCCAAGCATCACAGGAGGCAGGCAGCTCAGCCCAGAAGCTGATTGTCCCTCCTAGGCTCCAGGTTCTCTGCAACATCCTCTAACTCATCCAGGATTTCAGAGAAAGACGGCCGCTTAAATGCTTCCACCTGCAATGAGAAAGGAAAGCTGAAGAGGACAGCCTGGATGTGAGGTGGATGCGCTGCAGCAGCTCTGCTGGGTCCCCCAAGGCTGGGCAGCAGCACTCATCCATCACTGGCACTGGTCTTAGCCCCATGCTTGCTGATGGAGCCTTCTGGCATCACCACTTGGTGATCCAGGTCTGGGCTGCTCCAAACAGGCAGCCATAGGAGAAGTCCAGCAGTGTGGTACAGCGCAAGCAAATGCAGTGTGATGTTGGAAACCAGCCTGACATGCCCCAGCTTGGAGAGGTTGTGGGAACTGCTCATCCCAAAGTCCATCCAAGCAGTGTGGACAGACAGTTTGCAGAAAAAGGCTGCAGGTAGGCAGCAGGAGGGAAAACGATCATTCCCTGGGCTTTTTTGTGACAGTCAGTATCTCACTGTCTTGTTTCCTTGATGCAGCTAATCCTCAGTAGACTGGGATCTCCCAGCCCTTCCAGCACCATCCGGGTACAGCCAAAGTGAGGGACACGGCCCAGGGTACCCCCATCCTGCACCCACTCCATGCCATTCCAGGGCTGCCCTTTGTGCCTGATCCCATGGAGCCACCTGGGGAGCTGCACCAGAAACTCTGCCAACCTGCACAGAACACAAGGGAAGAGAACATCTCCATGGGCCATTTCTGCCCAAAGCCCATTATTATATCAGCTTGCATTAGGAAGCTGCCTGTCAGAGATACAAAATCTCAATGCACATAAACCTAGGCCACTTGCTGATGAATCACTGCTCTAATTCAGGACAAGTTATTGACACATCCTTGGGACCCACGCAAGGATTTACTGCCATTTGCAACCTAGGAATCAAGTGCATCATGATCACACACCTTGTCTACTTTCTGCTTGATTTCTGCCTTTCTTTTTCTTTCAGAGATTCACTCAAATCCTCATTTTCACAGAATCATAGAAATCGTAGAAATCATAGAATGGTTTGGGTTGGAAGGGACCTCAAAGCCCATCCAGTCCCACTCCCTGCCATGAACAGGGACACCTCCCACTAGATCTGGTTGCTTCAAGCCCCAAGCAACCAGGTCTTGACAACCTCCAGGGATGGGGCAGCCACCACTGCTCTGCGCAACCTGGGCCAGAGCCTCCCCACCATCACAGCAAAATATTTCTTCCTAAGATCTCATCTCAATCTCCTCTCTTTCAGCTCAAAACCATTCCACTCATCCTATTCCTGCACTCCCTGATCAAGAGCCCCTGCTTAGGTTTCCTGGAGCCTGCTTCAGCACTGGAAGCTGCTCTAAGGTCTCCCCACAGCCTTCTCATCTCCAGGCTGAACAACCCAGACTCTCAGCCTGACCTCATACAGGAGGTGCTCCAGCCACCAGATCATCTCCGTGGCCTCCTCTGGACTTGCTCCAACAGCTCCATGTCCTTCCTATGCTGAGGACTCCAGAACAGAACGCAGGACTCCATGTGAGGTCTCACCGGAGTGGAGCAGAGGGGCAGAATCCCCTCCCTCACCCTGCTGGTCCCACTGCTCTGGATGCAGCCTAGGATATGGTTGGCCTTCCGAGGTTTCTTGCTCCTTTGCCTCCTGAGGCTTTGGGCAGCATAGGGAGACCCCCACCTTCCACCATTACCTTTTATGCTAAAGTGAGAAATGTTGGAGAACTACACTACAATGATATATGTAATGCCAGAGCTGGTAACAGCAAGGCAGTGCCCTCCAGAGAGGATCAGATGTGTGCGTCTGCCAACAGCCTGGCTTAAGTAGCAACGTGCTTCTCAGTTTGGGGTCAACATGTAAGGGAACAGGCAGGACTGCAGGATGTTTCGGGATGTAATAGACAAACTAAACACTTCTCCTAGGAGCAAAATTAGAGTTAATAAAAGCACACTACTGGCCCAGGAAGATCTCATCACTTCACAGCTCAGGTGGTAGAGCCCTGAGTAATAGCACTGTGAACAGAAGGTTCACGCTCTCCAGGTTTCACAAGAATTTTGGTCTCTGTTGTACAAGTATGATACAAACCAGATAACACCAAATAAAAATTTAAAAAAAAAAAGAAAAAAAAAAGGAAAAAAAAAAACCTAGCAAGAATCTCACCCAACAGCAGCTTGCAGCAAGGTCCAGCACCCGCTTGGGGCACTCACTGACCATCCCTTGGAAGGCAGCAACATCCAAGCCGTAATCCTGTTAGGAAGGGAGTCCACAGAAAATACTTTCAGCTATGAAGTTCTTTAGAAGTTTTTCACCCTTCTCAAGGTGTTAAAGCAGAAAATGTTTATGGTTCAAAGCTCTTTGAGTCTCCACCACAGCTTTTTCACTGATGGCTATGGAAAGGTACCAGGGCAACATCAGCTTTGGTAGGAGCACACAGCTGGTAAATCCCTAGCACAACTGAGAGACCAGCATCCCTCTACCTGCTCCAAGTAATGCCTGTGGGGCAGCATGGGTCCTCCTGGAAAGCACAGACTAAGGGAATAACAGATACAAAGGCAAAAACCAGTAAAGGAACCAGCACCAGGTGCTGAGCAGTGGCTGCTGAGGACAGGAACTGCAGATAATCTAGTCTTCCAACAGCAGCTGAGAGGGGAATGGGTCAAACCAGCAGCTTCCATAACTACAGCTTTGTCCTTCCAGACTCCAGCGTCTCAGCTATGTACTTTATGTTGTGAACACAAGTGGAGTGTTGGTTCCTCTTCAGTCTCACAGAAACATGGAATCATATTTTGTCACTGCAGGTTCTTTGTGTTGCTCCTTGCAACAATTTGCTGTTTCCTGATGGATGCTTCATCCCTGGGCAGGATAAAATTTCCATGCCTATTTTGTGGAAGGGAAGTGTTGCATATGTTGAAATAAAAAAGACCATGTTTTCAAGGAAGACCATGGCTCCCACACAGGCTGTGGATAAACTGCAGTGTATTTGAAAATAAATGTTTGTGCTGGAAGCTGTGTTTCCCCTTGTTAAACAGTTCAAATGTCAAAGTGAAACAAAACATTTGGAATTTGGGTCTTTAAACAGAAATACTTAATCTCCAGTTGTTCATCTAATAAAGTTTTGAAGATCATGTGTGCTGAACATGTTAAGATCAGATTTTTCACATGGAAAAACCTCTAGAATGAAACACAAGTGTGAACACAAACACATGTCCAGGTCTGATCCAGAGAGGAGCCACAATCTGCTACCATTGAGAAAGCATCATTAGTTTTCACTGAGAAATCATTACCTGAGTCCTGGGAAGCACTTCGGGGTCAGCTGGGATCCTGCCCAGGATTTCACAGAGGACAATGCCAAAGGAAAACACGTCCACCTGCAAGAGGGGTGGGAGGGTGAAAGGTGGGACAGGGCACACACAGAAGCACAACATGAGAAAGTGGAGTACCAGAGACAAAGTCCTTCCATTAATTACACAAAAGCCCATCAAAAGCATCCATTGGAGACAGAGGCAGCAAACTCCTAAACTTCTGGGATTTTGAACCCACCCAGAAACACCACAAACCCACTAGGAGTTCAGACCCACGTTTCTACCACAGCTCTGCCCACCCACCCCCCCTAGATCCTGCAACACAGTCATCAGGAGTAACTCATGAAGCAACTTTCTTGGAGGAGGCTTCACTGTGTTTGTCCACAGCAGCAATCCATTTGCCTAAAAGTTTAACAATAAGGCCACACAAGGAACTTCCAAGCAAAGCATTGTTGAGCAACGTTTTGTGGGGAAGGAGGAAAGGGCTTTTCTGCTGTTGGGACACATCACAGCAAATATAGGAGACATCCTCCTTGCTTGCTCAGGAGCTCTGAGGATGAACAAAGACATGGGAAGCAGTGACATACCTTCCGGTCATAGGGCTCTCCCCGCAGCATTTCAGGAGCCATCCAGAAAGCAGAGCCTACCAGAGACAGCTTCCGCTCCACATCCTTCACAGGCAGCTCCACTACTTCCCTGGCCAGCCCAAAGTCAGTCACCAGTGCCTCCCGGCCCCGCGGTGTCACTCGAATGAGGCAGTTCTGAAAGGAATCCATGGGGCACAGCATGAGAAGCCCAGTGAGGAAGAACACCTCACTGAGTGGCACCTCACTGGGCCTCAGCCCCACCTTGCCATTACAGGCACTCTCCTCGCCAAAGAGCTGCATCCTGGCAGCACACATGGAGCATATGGGCAGATTAGGGACGGAGCAATCACATCTGAAGTCAGGAAAAGTCCTTTGAAGCGGCTCCATAGACATGATGATTCACACCCTTTTATCTGAAAGAGACCTCAAGATGTTCCAGTACTGAAAATTGTGGAGGAGCTGTTGATCAGGGAATGCAGGGACAGGATGAATGGAAAAGTTTTCAGCTGCAGGGGGGATGATTGAGATGACATCTTAGGAAGAAATGATTCTCTGTGAGGCTGGAGAGGTCCTGGCCCAGGTTGCCCAGAGCAGGGGTGGCTGCCCCATCCCTGGAGGTGTTGAAGGCCAAGTTGGATGGGGCTTGGAGCCCCTCATCCAGTGCAGGGGGAGGCATGTTCCTGCCCATGGCAGGGCTGGAACTGAATGGGCTTTGATGTCCTTTCCAACCCAAACTATTCTGTGATTCTGTGATCATGGATATGGTGCAGATCCACATGAGGTTGGATAACTCTGCCTAAAAGAGATCTGCGAGGCAATATCCCATCATGTTCTTACTGCCTTACCAGTGGCAGAAGAAGAGCGACTTCGCAGCCTGTGCCCATGCACGAAGCTGAGTAGCAGAGGGAACACTGTGCACTTGTCAGGGTGTGAAACCCATGGAGGTGACCACCCTAAAACTGGTGACATAGACCCTCTGGATCAAAGACAAACAACTTCCCAGCACTTGAGTGAGGGGACATGGATTTCCTGAGCTCTGCTAGTGCACTGCACATACAGGCATCAACCACACGGCACCTCTATCTGGGTCTCTTGTTCGGCAAGCAATGAATGCAATGTAATGACAACCTTTATCAGGAAAGCTTCCTAGCTCATGGAGGGATTGGCAGGGAGCAGAGGACCAGCATGAGGCCTGAGACCTCCTGGTTGCAGCTCTACAGGTCCCTGTACCACCCCCCAGCACAGCTGCCTTCAGCAGTCTGAGGGTGACGTCCCCTTTTCAGCTGCATACCTTGGAGTTGAGGTCTCGGTGGTAGATGTTCTTGGAGTGCAGGTAGATCATGCCTCTGGTGATGTCAGAAGCTAAGTCCACTTTTTCCTTCCAAGTCAAACCAACATCTTTGCTGGCTAGGAGTTCCTCCAGGCAACCCCCATTCACATACTGTGAACAGAGACAAAAAGCAGATGGCTGTGCAGCTGGGCACAGGATTCCCTCCTTCACCAATCCAGAAGCCCCTTCTTTGGGATGGAGGTTGGGAATGCCACTGTACCCAGGGGGCCTTGTTAGTGGTATGGTGTAAATACACCCTCCCCATCACAGCAGGTCACTGCCGGGTTCTGGGCTCTGCCCCACTGCAGAGGCTGCCACATAAACCATCCCTGGTCCTCACTCATGGGCAGCAAACTGGAGGCAAAAAACTGGCAGCAGCTCAGTCAATGCTTCTGCCACCAACAGTGTAGGAACAAGGTGAGATCTCCCTGAGACCAGCCCAGGCATTTACACTAGACCATTCCAGAGCCACCCTGGAGATCCTGCCACTCTCCATCTGTTTTACTTTCTACTCCTTCCCTCTGTCCCTGGCTCCTCTTCTCCCAGTCCCAGCTGGCCCATTCTGGCCCTTTGGTGGGACCAAGCTAAGCCAATTTTTGGCTACTCTGTCTGAATCTCATGGCCCTGCAGCAACCGTGAACAGCTATGGAACAGGAAGGACCAGAGGCAATCCTGCTAGTCCAGAGCCATCCACAGACACTAGATATGCATTACAGTGTCTCTGCCATCCTCCCTGCAGGGTCCTTGCCTGCCCACAGCCACTTATAAGCAAGAAACCTTTACCTCCAGGATGGGATACAGCTTATCATCCTTTACACAAATCCCAAGGTACCTAAGCAGAAGGACACACACCAAAAAAAAAAAAAAAAAAAAAAGAGAGAGAGAAGAAGCCATCAAGGTTCAGCTCATCCCCTCACTGCAGAGCTGCCCAAGAGACACTAAGCCAGCTCCAGCCCCTGCCAGCACCCACTGCTTGTGGCCAGAGGATGTGCCCACCTGACAATGTTGGGGTGGGACAGCTTCTGCAGCAGGGTGATTTCACGCACAATCACCTCTTGGTCCACGTCATTCTTGTAGATCTTCACCACCATCGCTTTACAAGCAGCAGCCTGGGTCACCTGGAGTCAAGGTTGGAAGAGAATATCTCTCAGCCTTCACAGGTCTGCCAGCCTCTCTTCACAATTGTATCCTTTCCCAACTAAAGGCCTGAATCTCACCTCCCTCCTGCCCAGAGCTTTGCACATGTGCAAGGTGCTGCCCCTTCCACATAAGCTCCATTCCTGTGATGCCTGCCTGGGTGGCTGGGGACACCTAGGTCCCTTCTGTCCCAACACATCACAACACTTTCTCTGCCACAATTTCTGTGTTCCTTGGACTACAGCAATTTCTCAGCCCACACTGGGTTACTGCTCTCCCCACCAATGCCTTGCATTCAATGTCCTTTCCCAACTACAGCCTGCCCCACATCTCCATCCCTCCTTCCTGCCTGGATTTGATCACTGCACAAGGCTGCTGGCCATGTTCCTCATCCCTGGAACCTCCTGCACCTCTGCCAGGCAGGCAAAGAAGGAAAGTGCAAAGCCAGCTCCTCTCTTTCCCACATCCCAGGATGGAGTCTCCATGACTGCTAACCTGACCCTCTGCTCTGGATTACCACCAGACAGTTCATTCCTAGGGCTTCCCCCAGGCAAGGACATCGGAAGCTACAGAACAGAAAACAAAATTATCTTCCCCATCTTACAATACTGAGCAGGCATTTTTAGGGGGAAATGTGTGCTGTCCCCTGTGGAGGCACCAGGGCTGGACAGCACTAAACCAGGGGTTTCACACAGGCTGCAGGACATGTGGCTGATCCCATTACCTGAGCTGACAACCCAAACAGCAGTTTCCAGACCACATATCAGAGCATTGTGATACTTTAACATTTCTGTCCCCAATTAACTTCAGTTTTAAGGAGACTTGTATATTAGGTGTGGCCCACACTGATGTCTGGACAGCTCCCTGAGGGCTAGCAGAGAATCACAAAATCATAGAACAGTTTGATCAGGGGGCTCCAAGCCCCAAACAACCTACCTTGAACACCTTCATAGAATTCTGTGGTAAGCCATGCATATTCCTAACTAGACTACCTTGATCTTTTGCTGTGCATGTACCCTGAAATCTCAAATGTATTATTCAACAATCTCTGCAATCTTTAGTGGCTCTGCAGTCTGTCACTAAGGACCTCTTGCTGGATTTTGCTAACAAAACATTAAAAGTTCAATCATTCATCCATGCATTTTGCAGTTATCACACTCTCACGCAGGTTACTCTGTTTGCCACAGTGTTTCTGATCTTAAATTTGCCCCATGGCACACATTGATTGGGGTTTTTTACTATAAAGACAGTGCCTCTAATCACATCTCCTTTTGTTGTAACAAATTTAGTGATAATGGAACTATCCAACACTGAGTACTTTGTAAAATCCCCTTAACTTTAGGGCCTTCTTGGAGTTTTATAGAATTGCAGAATCATGGAATGGTTTGGGTAGGAAAGAACCCCAAAGCCCATCCAGTCCCACCCCCTGCCATGAGCAGGGACACCCCCCACTAGATCAGGGGCTCCAAGTCCCATCCAACCTGGCCTGGAACCCCTCCAAGGATGGCGCAGCCACCACTGCTCTGGGCAACCTGTGCCAGGGCCTCCCCACCCTCACAGCAAAACATTTTTTCCTAAGATTTCTTTTCAATCTTCCCCTCTTTCAGCTGAAAACCATTCCCCCTTGTCCTATTCCTGCACTGTCCGATCAAGAGCCCCTCCTCAGCTTTCCTGGAACCCCTTGTATTCATTTTTCTCTCATTTTGAGGTTTGGGGGGTGCTTTGTTTCCTTTAAGGGAAAAATAGTTCAGCCACAGCATGATCTGGCTGTAGAGCAGCACTCCAAATCCCACAGTGTCACCCATTGTTCTTTGTGATGGTCACTTTAGAGGTAAGTTCACCAGCCCAGGTGAGGAGAACAAAGAGCCACGTTTAAGATCCAGCTAAGTGGGAAGTTAAAAAAGGCTTGTCATTACCAAGGTCACAAAACAATCTGTCTTGGAAGCAACATGAGCTGCTGCTTCCTTTCTGAATGAATGTAATCTGATAGGCAATATTATCACTGGAATAACTCTGCCTCTCTACTCGAGCAGATCATCATAAAGCCAGGGCTCTGGCACTCACCTGATGGGACTTCATAACCACAGACTGTGAGTCACTAATCAGATGCAACCAATTATTACTTGTAATTGCATAGATATAAATAGAAGAGGTGGAAGAGATGCTATCAATCATCTTTGCCTATAGGCTGTGAGTGCCCTTCTGCCCAGAGCAGAGCACAGGGACCAGTGGAAATCCAGAAGATCTGAAAAACTGCCAGTGAGATGCATTCCCCCTCTCCGAAGTGTTCAGGACCAAGTTAGATGGGGCCTTGAGCAGTGTGGCTGGGCCGGTGGAGCCAGTGAGCACCACAGGAGTTCCTGTCTGCAGGGCAATGCAAAGTCCAGCATGGTCTGGAGAAGAAATGACTGAAAAGCAAGGGTAGATGCACAGCCAAAATACAGTACTTGGAGAGACAGGCAAGTGTAATGGGCTCAGAAGGCTTCTTCAAAGACCACAGGCCCTAAGACTTTGCTCTACCCAATCTGGAGCAGCCCCTGGCCTGCTCAGAATCAGGCAAAGTGTTCAGTTTTGTCCTGGCTGGTGTGAGAGCTGGGAAAGCACAGAGGTGCCTCCAGGGTTTTCAATGAAGGGTAAAAATCTGGTGTCAGCCTTGAGTGGAGAAATAAAGGTGAAAAATCTGGCACTGGGAAGTAGCATTGAAATGAGGAGTGGAACTGTGCTTTCTAAATGTGCATGAAGCTTTTGAGGACCAACAGAGAAAGAGGTTGCTCAGAGGCTCCCTTTGGGCTATGCCTTAAACCAGTCTCAGAAAAAAAATATGTCATGCTGCATTTCTCTCCTGCTTTTGAGCATCTCAGACCCCTCTGTACCAGAGAGCTGACAGTGAAAGAAACTTTATGCTTTCCCCAAGGGAAACTCATACTTGAATAGCTACTTATTGCACATCAGAACACTAAGGCAGAGAAAGATGGAAAGCACCTTGGCCCAGGCCGTGCAACACACAACCCACAGAGCAGTAGGCTGCACCTAGACTGCTGGAGTTTCAGGCACCAAGTGGAACCAAGTGAACTGTTCTTCAGCCAACCTACAAATAATAACTCCTGGTAGGATGGCAAAAGCAGCAGGCAGTCAGCATGGGCCATGCCAGCGCTTTGAGGAGCACATGTCCTTGCTGCAGAGCCACTTTGGAAGACAGTGTCTTTTGGTGAACAGCTTCAAAGGATCATCAGCAGTGATGCTTCGCAGTAGAAGTGCTGCTGCTCAGGGCTACATGTCCACAGGGGCTGGCTGATCCAAGATGACCAAGAGCCATCAGAGCCCTCAGTTACAGTCGTGGTCAAGTCCTCACAAATTACTGTCATTGTCCCACATACTCCTCTGCTGCCCTCTGACTCTTTGACCCATAGCATTTCATTCAAACATTATTTTTATAGATTCCTTTTTCTGCTTCTGCTCCAAGAAGTTATTTAATTTCCATTCAGGATTCATGGCTCCAGCCTGTCTACTGCTGGAATTTCATTCACTGCCAGGGCAGGAGGAAATGTCACATAGGGAGAAAAGAGCAACCGTTACTATGAAAATCTGCTAGATAAAAGAAAGAGAATGCAATGGCAACAGCACACTGTGTAGGTGGGGAAAGCAGTTACTGGAGGGAGGCTGTGGTGTATTGTTCCAGTCTGCAAAGATCTGCCAAAGTCCTTTGGGCTAGAGATTCTTCTTGAACAGCTTTAATGCACTGGCCCTGGACCTGAGGTTCACCCAAAGGCTTTATCACAGCATCAAGCCTAGACAGAGGAGAAGGAGACAAAGCCTTAAGAAAGCAACATGCATATATCTATCCAGGTGGGGTGGGTTTTGCACAGTTCCACAGTCAGATCCTGTCAGCCCGGCTTCATTAGTCTTAAACTGGCCATACGTGCTTACACCGGGCAGAATGTGAGCAAGTACTCTTCTAGCAGAAGCATGTCATGCTGGCACAGAAGAAATGTGCAATCCTGATGTTTAATGCAGGGTGGTCAAGCTAAGGAGTTAAAGGCAATAGTAGGATTAGGCCAAATTTGTGTCCACTCCATCAGTGTCATGTCCCAGTAACCATGACCAGTGGCAGCAACTATATCTGCTGGGAGCAGAGGTGGGCAAACCTAGCCACACTGCAGTGCAATGAGGCATCTGCTCTCAGAGATGAAATCCAATGCTCACTTCCTAATTTGAAACACCCCCTTTCACTTTGCTGTTCATAGAGCAGTGACCACCAATGACTGCAGTGAAAGAGCCCCAAGTACCATCTGCTCCCCCCAAATAAACAGTGGTACTCCTGGGCTGAGGAGCAACATTGGAGGGGCAGCAAAGCTGGCAGCACCCTAGATCTTGTGCTTGCTCAGAGAGGGATAAACAAACCCCCACACCAGCGGAGCTCAGTGCAGGGAATGACTCACAGGGTGACACAACACCCACATCACACTCTGGCTCCTGGGAAGCCATGAGTCTCCTGACACGAAGGCAGCAGAGGCAGAAGCAGACGGCCCAGCAGCCTGTCCCAGCTTGCCCCTGCCCCAGGCCCCTGCTCGACCCCAGCATCACTGCAGAACAGGGCAGCATCGGAGAGGGCAGACAGCACCGGTATCTCCATGGGGTGTGGGGCAGAGATTCTGAGGCACACACATCTTAATTCTGCATTCTTTTTCTCTATATAGTTTGCTACAGTTTTGATGAAAAAACCTGCACAGAGCACAAATATCCCTAATCTCATCCAGCTCCCAGTTTCACTCCCTGACATCCTGTTGTATATGGCTCAATGACAGCACCAATGAACATTGATTGATAGAGTCTCCCATCTCCTTTTTCACTGCAGAATGGGAGATGTGCATCAAAGGTGATGTGCTTGGTACACAGAGAGGATTTTCCTTTCCTCTCTCACCCCACCCAACCTGCCAGAGTGAGCTGGGAGGGATGAAGACGAGGAAATAAGCTCAGGGACATGTTTCTCATGTGAGGCACCATTGATATAGCCTTGGCAGCTGCTTGGCTGTGCTCATGCCAGTCATGGGCTGCCTGCACACCATTTTACCTTGTAGACCTTGGAGAAGAAACCGCTGCCTATCAGTTCGGCATTGAAGTTTTCCCAAAACTCCAGCTTCCTGACAGTCGTGCGCAGCCTCTGCCAGCGGTCCTCATGGTAGTAGGTGTCAGACGACTCCCCATAGAACTGCACAGGCCTGGAGGGCTCTGGTGCGATCAACTCTGCCTCGCACATCATGGTGGCAGCAGCTAAAACACAGCATATTTCACAGTGAGCCAGCAGCACCATTTGGACATCAACAGCAGTACAGTGTTTGTACTAGAGACCAGGACTGGACAAAGCCTCAGTAACAGAGGGAGAAGAGATGAGGCACCAAGATTCTAGAATCATGGAATGGTTTGGGTTAGAAAGGACCTCAAAGCCCATCCAGTTCCAAACCCCAGCCATGGGCAGGGACATCTCCCACTGGATCCGGTTGCTCAAAAACCCATCCAACCTGGCCTTGAACACCTCCAGGGATGGGGCAGCCATCACTGCTCTGGGCAACCTGGGCTAGGGCCTCACCACCCTCACAGGAAAACATTTCTGCCTAAGATCTCACGTCAATCTCCTCTCTTTCAGCTGAAAACCGTTCTCCTTCATCCTATCCCTGCACGCCCTGATCGAGAGCCCCTCCCCAACTTTCATCATAGCAGAGGTGCTCCAGCCCTCTGCAGATCTCTGCGCTTAGGCCTGACTTATGCAGGTTTTATCCAGACTTCTTTATGCTAGGACTTGAAGTTAGACTGGCAAATAGTCACTTACACCTTCTAAAGGTTTACAGTAGATAGGACACATTACACATGATAGTGCAGCCCAGGAAAAGTCCCAGGGACTCAGCCTTGCTCAGCCAGCTTACATTGGATTAAAAGCCAGTGTGTCTATATCAGGCTTTTAGCACAGGTCACATGCCATGTGCTAATGTCACATCCATCACCCACAGCTCCAGACAGGGCTTAGCCACTGCTGTAGACAGAGGGCCATGGTTCAAGTGAGCTGCCAGGAGACATGGCTCTATCCTCACCTGGCAGGTGCCTATAGCTCATGATAAGCCCTAATGCATCACAGAACAAGGAGATGCATCAGCAACCCTCCTCCTGCCTGTGTACACTTGAGCCCCAAGTGTATCTGCTAAATTGCCTTCCTTTCCCACCATTCTGATTCTCGCAGTTTCCTCTCCAGTCCCTTCCCTCCATTTCCCTTTCTGCCTTTTCAGTGCTAGGCTCATACTCCTCCAAAGCCATTTGCCATCTTTGCCTTCTCCCGCATCACTTGCCTCTAGTTACTTCCAAAAATTCAGGGTAGACAAATTGAGTGGGAACCAGGCTTCTGACATCCTGAGTGAGGCGAATAAGGCACCTACATCTGGATAACTGTAAGCAAACACTGGTACGCTCCAAAGCTGATGGAGGACCCTCCACTCACATCACGTGCTCAGATTCCTGTGGGACCTGGTGAGCTGCTCTGCCAGCCTGAAATCAGATAGGATAATGGTCAAAGGGTAATTATGCAGCACTTCCAGCTGAGGCAGAGGTAAGCTCTGCCCTTGCTATGTTTCTGCCTTAAGTCTTACACCAAAAAAAGGAGCTGCATCACCGTTCCTTGATCCCATTATTTCATGGCCACTTTGCTTCTACAGAGCGAGGCAAAACCGGCACTGAGACATGCAGAAAATATTTTCACTGGCCATCTCATCCACTCGCAGCCCAGCCAAGACCAGAAGAAAGAGCTACCAAACGGCAACAGAGATGCTGGCAGGGCTAGGCAGGGCAGGATTTCTGGAAGAGCTGAAGACTGGGATATGGGGCAGGCAGACAGTACTGAGCAGGGATCCCTGACGTGAACAACTGGCAAGCTCCAGGCTGAGAGCCAGGGAGACACAACACAGTGGAACAACAGCACAAACTTCTGAAAGCAGCCAGACCCCAAAGATGCCACTACAGGACAGGCCCACACAGTCTGCAGGAATCCAGTCACAGCAGAAAAAAAAAAAAAAAAGCCACTAAAGCCATCCCACCCTGGCTGTGTCACTGAAGGCATTAACTTCATCCAAATTCTGCAAGGATCTTGTGTGCAGAATGGCACAACATTGTCAGGGCTGGGGTAGAGCAAGGCAGTGGCACAAACGGGTGGCAGAGTGCAGTGAAAGGGCTTTTACTGCCCAAGCTGCAGGGCAGACATGGGAGGTGCTGCAGCTCCAGGCCAGGGGAGCAGTGCTTCACACTCCAGTGAGACACAGGAGTTCCTCCACACCCTGCACAACTGGCAGGACACAAGGGGACGCTGACAGGGTCTGAGGGATCTTGTTGATCCCAAGCCTACATTGAAACATGAAGAAGGCATGGCAAGGGGTTGCCCTGAGCATCAGACCCACCTTTGAGGATGCACTTTCAAGGTCTCCCCATTCCTGCCCTCAATCCTGGGATACAGCTTTGCGCACTTCTGTTGTATGGATAGAAAACCAGTCACACAGCAAAATCACAACCCCACCCTGCACACAGTCACTTGCTGGCAGTGCTGTGGTGAGCATCCCCAGCTGCTGCTCCAGCCTCCAGGCACACTTACCTGGCAGGTTCTGAGGGCCTCTCCCTCTAATTTAGTACCTTTAGTGACAACAGAAAGAGGAGCAGAGCAGTGCAGGGCCAGGTGTCCTGATCCCCAGCCACCCTGGAGCCCTTCCTGCCTGCAGGGTGAATCCAGGCACCCATGCCACAGGTCCCCGCAAGGCAGCCTGCCTGGGGCTGCCTCTTCCACAGGGAATGGTTTTCTTTTGAGAGGCCCCTCTGTTCAATGCTCTTGCCACATACCAATTCCTCCCGCCACAACCCAGTTCATCAATTGCCTCTTTGTCCAGTACAGAAACCCCGCAGCATCTCCAGCACGCCAGGAATGGCTCCTCGCATTGTGCTGCTGAGTGGGAGCCGAGCCTTTATTTTCTTCTTATAAATGTGGCTGTTTGTCCAGAGATTAGTGCTGAAACGTAGGCTGGATGAGAAAACGGCCTTTCAAAAAGCCAGAATTTATTTGAAGGCTTCCTAGGAACCAGGAATGGAGGGGGAGAGGGTGGGAGAAGGATAGTATGGGGAAGGGCAGTCTTGGGGACAACCCGGAGCCCCAGGCATTCAGCAAGGTTCAGGGCATGCAAAGCTTTTGTTTGAGCAGCCACAGTGCTCCCAGCTTCAATTCAGCACACAGTGCAGAGAGATCAGGCTTGGGCTCAGCCCCTTTCAGACTGCCCTGCCTGCAAGGAGAGGAACCATCGTGCCACTGGCTTCCACCATCCTCTGAGTAAACTGTCCATGGTCCCAAGCTTCCAGCTGCACACACAGCAAGCGCAGAGCCCCCTCCATACCCTGCAGCTGAGCACACAACGAGCAGCTCACCAAGGTGGCACAAAGCACCAGGGATGCAGCTCACAGACTGCCAGGAATGTTTGGATGCTGTGAGCTGTCATTTCAGGGAACCCATTCCTTGTCAGATAGAAAACACAAGATTAGGAGTCATTGTGAAGAGCAGACACAGTGCATCAGCTTTTCTGGGTTTTCCTCATCTGCAGACACCAGCAGCACCCGCATGCCACAGGAAAGGTTCAAGCCTCAGGAGGGTGAGCTGCACCACCATGAGCTCAGTGAGGCTCCAGCAGCTGCCAGAGCTAGTGGACAGGCCATGATCAGCCCCATGCACGCTCTCCACAAAAGCCAGCTCTCAGCCAAAAGCTTGGTTCTAGCCTGCAGAAAGGCCCAGCAGGAGCAGGCAGGTGCCCTGGGGTTACTCAAAGGATCATAGAATCATGGACTGGTTTGGGTTGGAAAGGACCTGTGTGTGATGCAATTTGTCCTCTAGCAGGATTAAGGAGAGTTTGGCACCTAAGTCTTCCAAGGAGAACTTGGCTGTTCTGCACCAAGTTTTGTGCAAATTTAACCCAACCACCTGTGAAGGTCTCTGTGTGGAGTGCACCCCAGCCCTACTCCTCACACACAGAAATGCCCCAGCTCTGCCTGCCTGATGAGAAACTAGCAGGTGTTTTGAAGGAAGAGAAACAAGACAAGCATAAGTGCAAACACACGCTCCAGGGCAGGTAGCAGAGAAGGTTTTAAGTCAGTTCACCTTGCAAACTGGATAACGATGAAAAAGGCACACAGATGCAAAGGTGCAAAAACGACTAGAATAAAAAAAATACTCCAAACAACTCTGCAGTCACAAACGTCATCCCCCACATTCACTGTTGATCTCTGTTCCCTTTGCCACAAACTTCAGGCATTTCATTCTTAAGGCTCATGGTACAAGATCCCCAATTGATGTCACAGAGCACCGATTTCATCAGCATACATAAAACTCATTTTCTCCTGATATTTAATTGACACTATTGAAATGAAAAAGCAGAGCAGGGTGCGTGGGTGTTTTAAAGGAAGTTCAGTGTGTTAGAATTGCCAAGCATTTGAGCTGGCCAGAACATCCTCAGCCCACCCTCTCCATCAAGCAGAACGCATTTGGATGAGAAAAGATACCATGACCTTACTGCTGAAATGTTTAGGCATCATCTGAGAGTGATCACTGTAACCTGCTTGTTGTGGCCCAGGGTCTTGGGCTAGAGGCTGCAGAGGGACCAGGAAGGGAGGTGGGAACCAAACTGACTCCTTGCAAACCCAAACACACTTCACAGCCAGTGAAAGTTGTGCCCTTTATCTCTGGGGCTTCCACCCCAAACCCAAGAGAAATCTCAACCACTCATTGTTCTCCCCAGAAGCAAGGGATTATTTTTAGGTCAAGGATCCTTGGTGCAGATGGCCAGAGTCTTAAGCCACGATAAGGCTCAGGCTGCCTGCTAGGCTCTGCTAGTAGATCTCCTGTGTCTCTCTCTCTTCAAATGCCAAACATCAGTAACAGCACTTTGCTGGTTTCACAAGACTTTCTGGTATGTCAGCAAGCAAAATCCCATCTGCAACAACCAGCATCGCTCCTCATCAGGGAGAAGATGGTTTCTGGCCCTCCAGGTCCTATCCTGCATGTCTTGCTTGGTCTCCCAAAGCATTTGCTACCTCCTGTCCCTAAGAACACGCTGGGCTGGAGAGGGCCAGGTGCTGCTTTGTGGGCACTCCAGCAGCTTGCCACGGCACTAACAGTGTATTAGGCACTCCATGAGCTGCTGGAGTGCTGCATGGTCCTTGCCAGCTGTTTTAGAGTAATGGAAAAGCTCCCCTGCTGAGCTTCACATACAACTTCTCACTGCACCTGGTGAGCACTTCTCCTCATAAACCCACTCTATCTCTTCTCAAACAAATGGACATCACTTCGTTCACCCATGGAAACATTAAGCAGAAACTAAACCACCTGGAAGCATGTCGCTCTGGGGATACTTTGAGAACATTAACTGGACTTTGCACTTTGGGAGCCAGGTGGGGAAAGCTATAGAAAATTGCTCCAAGTCACAGAACGGCTCTAGTACTGTTCTGGAGAGGACCCAGTGAATCTGAGCCCTGTGCTCCAGCCAGATGTCCATCCCTCAGAGCCAAAGGAATGAGTGGAGTGAGAAAGAGAGCTAATGGGGACCCATCTCCTGCTGACTGCTGGATCCACAGACAGCTAGGGAATGGTGGAAAGAACAGCCCAACAGTTCCTTGTACCATCCTCCAGCACTATGGTGCTCACTGCTGCTGGGAACAAGGACAACCTAGAGGGACCATGAAACCCTGCTCTTCTGAGGCTGTTCCTGGGAAAACTCTAACCATGAGAATCTAATATTTCAAGGTCTTTGAAATCTGTGGGCTGGTGAACACCAGTGTCACCACTGGGATTGTGCAGGGTTATTCATGTATGGCACAGGAATCATAGAATCCTAGAATAACCACGTTGGAAAAGACCCTTCGCATCATTGAGTCCAAGCATTCCTATCAAATACTAAACCATGTCCCTCGGTATCTCGTCCACCCATCCCTTAAACACCTCCAGGGAAGGTGAATCAACCCCCTCCCTGGGCAGCCTCTGCCAGTGCCCAATGACCCTTTCCATGAAATATTTTTTCCTAGTGTTCAGCCTGAAACTCCCCTGGTGGAGCTTGAGGCCCTGTCACTTGGGAGAAGAGCCCAGCTCTCTCCCCTCCACAATCTCCTTTCAGGTAGTTGTAGAGAGCAATGAGGTCTCCTCTCAGCCTCCTCTTCTCCAGGCTAAACACCCCCAGCTCTCTCAGCTGTTCCTCATAAGGCCTGTTCTCCAGCCCCTTCACCAGCTTCGTTAATCTTCTCTGGACTCACTCCAGAGCCTCAACATCCTTCTCATGGGGAGGGGCCCAGAACAGAACACAGGATTCAAGCTGCGGTCTCACCAATGCCAAATACAGAGGGAGAAGAACCTCCCTGGACCTGCTGGCCACACCGTTTCTGATCCAAGCCAAGACGCCATTGGTTTTCTTGGCCACTGCTGGGCCACTGCTGGCTCATGTTCAGTCGCTGCCAACCAACACCCCCAGGTCCTTCTCTTCCAGGCAGCTTTCCAGCCAGACTTCTCCTAGTCTGTAGCTGCCCAGGGTTGTTGTGCCCCAAATACAAGACCTGGCATTTGGGCCATGGGAGCCTCATGTTGCTCCTCTAACTCCTGGGTTTGTACACAGAGGGAACAACTTTCTTTACAATTAAAGACTAAGGCAAAGAAGGCATTAAGTACCTCAGCCTTTTCTTCAACCCCTGTCACTGTTGTTCCTTCTGCATCCAATAGGGACTGTATATTCTCCCTAGTCCTCCTTTTATTGTTAATATATTTATAGAAAGATTTTTTATTATTTTTCACAGACTTAGCCAATCTGATTTCTAGTTGGGCCTTAGCCCTCCTGATTTTCTTAGCTAGAACAGAAATTCCCGTTCACCACTCTCAGGCAAGCAAAGTTTCTCATTTTAAGGCCAGGGCTATCCAAAGAGCACCACTATCGCCACGGACTCACTTCTATGCTGTGGCATCATGCACCAGCACAAAGCACTGCTTCACATTTACATGGAGCACAAATGTGAACCATAATAAGCTCTTTGAACCACCCCACGACATACTTTGGTAGGCATGTGGACAGAGCAGAGGGTTTGGCTGAAACCAGCACTCAAGAAACAACTGCAGCATCTGCCCTGAAACCATGCACCTGGACTAAGCCATAGTCCACTTGGGGTCCTGTGCACTGAGGCTGCCAGGAGGCTTGAAGCTACCAACAGAAGAGAGAGGCCTGTGTGTCAGGCGTTAGAGGTCTGATCATGACACTAAATGCAGAGGGGGGACACTATTCTGCCCTACACGGCTCCTTGCAAGGGGCTCCTGCTGGTGGGAGCACAACTGTAGGCAGAGCCATGTCCAGCTGCAGGCTGACGCTCGGCCGCGGGGATGGTGCCCACCTACCCCTGGCATCCAGAAAGCCCTGGGCAAGGTGGGATGAAGCCTGTGCCCTGCCAGCAGTGCCAAGGATACCCCAGGAGGTGTGATCAGCCTTCCTTGGGAAACACTGACTTTCTCTAGTGACTTTTAGAATCCTGAGGGAGACCTGCTTGCACCAGGCATCTCATTTTCAGAGAACTAAACCTGGCTAGAGATGACTCCATGCCCCAAACACCCTTGAGGCTCCAGACCTTAGTTTGTCCTTCTGTGACAGCAGCCATTGGGCAGAGAGGAGCAGCCGCTGAAGACACCTGAGGGAAACAACTTGAGAATTAAACCAAAGCAAACCCAGTCTTTACTCTAAGGGCCACTGCTCTGGCAGAGGAGGATTCCTCAGCTGAGGGAGCAGAGCTGCTGCTGCCTGCTGGCTCCGCAGATGTGTCACCTCTGCATAAGAAGCACACACATGCAGGCAAAGCCAGAGAGCATTGGCTCCATTTCGTTTTCTGAGCTCTCTGAGATCTTAGGCAGAAACACAGCTCCACCCTTCCGGTAAGCAGGAATCACTCATGCTATCCCCTTCCTAAATAGACCACTTTTCCCCTCTCCACCTTGCAGGTCATGGTTCAAGGATAAAGATTAGCCAAGGAATTGCTGAGAGGATGGAGAAAAGCTGCAGAGCTTGCAGCTGGCTGAGTGTAACAGACTGCATAATTCAGCAGTGAATTTGATTCAATCTTCCTATTCCTGCCTCTAGCACAAGGTGCATATGCCTCAGGGGATGGCTCCAGTGTCACTTTAATTAATTCTTGATCTATCACAAAAGGAAGGGAAAAGCTTCTTCCCCAGTCTGGGGCGCACTGAAAATATCCATATTCCCCATCTCTTTCAGCTCAGCTGCCTCCAGAGTGTGAGGTGGTCACTCAGAACAGGGACTTTACATACCCCAAATTGCCCTCTGGATGTGTTTTCTCTCCATCCATCACTTACAGAAGCCTCTGGGGCACAAGCCAGATAATTAACAGCCTAACACTCCTCGTAACCTCTCCATGACCCTTTTCCCAGTCACAAGTTGGGGAAGAGCCTGAGCCTTCATGCTGCTACATCCCCTCCAGCACCTTTGCAGATATGTCCCCTTGTAGCAAGCCACCCCAGCGCTAGGCAGGAACACAGGGACAAGAGGGTGGTGGGGGCCCAAGGAAGAGGCATCTCCAAAGCAGACTTGAATCCAGCAGAGAAGACAGACAGGCTGGTAGACCTGGTGTGAGAATGTGCTTGTTCAGACAGGTCATCCTGAGAGAAACTCTGCCCCTTGTAAGTTTAAGGAGCCCCCAGCACATGTCCCCTTGCATGTTTTCCACATTCGAGCCAAAGCAGGACTGCAGTAACTACCCAGCAGATAAAGCTACAATCCAGTTACAGCACCTCAGATGATAGTTTTTCCAGTAGTGGAAAATTAATCACAGCAGCCCTGTTGATTCCAGCTGGCTCATCCCCAGTGCTGAAGCTACGGTCTTCAGCAGCAAAAACATTGATCTTTCCCAGCAGCTTCAAACAAATGAATAAAAGACAGAACTCAGAGCATATGTTCTCAACCTTGCATAATCAAGGCGCAGAAAACCTTAGCCGTCTTCCTGCAAAAACCTGATGGCAGGCAGCCAGCGAAGGAGCAACCCTGAGCCTGAGGCCTCTCCATCCCGCCTGTACACAAGGACTAAAACCAGGCAATCTCCTTGCAAGAGAAAAGTAAGTAAGAAATAATTTAAAAGCCCATGCTTTGAGATGGAGGTAACTAGGCCCATCTCAGCACGGCAGCTGAGCACGTTCTTACAAGTTCAGCACCTCCACAGCACTTCTGGACACCATCTCTCTGCCCTGCACTGTGTCCTTGTCCCAGCCCCCACAGCCAGACTGCGCGGATCCAGAGGAGATGGTCCCTGCTCTGACAGCCTCCAGGATACATCCTGCAAGGCATGAGTCCTCCCAAGTGGAGCAAAGGAGGCCAGCTCAAATACTGCGGTGTCAGGGCAGGGTTTGTCCCCCTGCCCTGGAGCACTACCCCAAGCTAAGTTTGCCTCAGGCATCCAGGACTGCTCTCCCATCACATCCCACTCTCCACTCAGAGCCTTCCTCTCGCCACCACCCACTGTATCGAATCCACCACTGGGTCATTAAAAAACATATAACTCGTGGGAAGTTGAAGTTCATGTGGCAGACAAGCTGCCCCACTCTCCTGCAGACCTTGGAAAGCTCCCTGCTAGGGAAAGAAATTAATCATTGACCCCCATTAAAGCCATTTCTCCTCGGAATGCTGTACAAATAGGCAGTATTTACACCATACCACAAGATAAGAACTTTCCAAGGGCAAGCAAGTTGTTCCCAAGAGCTCCACACACATCACAGCCAGATAATGCCAGGAACACTGAACACAGTGAAGTCTCTCTCCGGGGAACAAGGTATCCCAAGCTCTCAAAGGACCAAGGAAAGAGAAACACATTTGCCCCTGTGATCAACATTTCCTTAGCAGTGTAGCCCAGTAGGTGAGCCCCTGTGGCAATCCCAGCTCCATACAGACGTTATCTCACAGCAGTCTGCTTGTGCAATGCGTGGAGACTGGGCTACCATTAACAGATGGAAAAATGGAAGTGAAAATATATGAAAAGCAAGTTAAGTAACTTGTCCTAGGCCAAGCAAGGAGCCAGTGTCAAGATGGGGTTCACAGTGAGGAACAACCAGAGCACCCCTCAGCAGTAGCCTCACACACCCAGGTCACTCATACACCATGATCTGCCCACTGCTCACTTCCTCAGAGAGAAGGGAGGGTGGCAAAGAGGAACCCCAGCAGCAACCGAGCAGTGGAATGAGAGGCTGGTGAAGATGCAGTTTGGGCAGCTTTCCTCTCCCAGGAAATTAAGGCCCATTCCCACCCTGCTGCAACTCCAGGGGCTTCCACAAGCTTGCCTCAGAGCAGAGCTAACACACAGCAAATGCTCTTCATCTCATTACAGCTGTCACTGGGGGCACAGAGGAGCACAGCGCTGGCCAACCACGTGCCAAAACTTGCAAGATGACACTTCATGTTTGGTAGCAGGAGATGGGCACCTCTGGCCTTGAGCACTCCTGCTGAAGATCCAATAGGGCAGCAGACAAAGCATTTGCTGAGAGATGCCTCAGAAACTGTGCTCTAAGGCAAAGTCCCAGGGCTTTACTCTATGCAAAGCCAGGCTGCCACGTCCCATACAATTTTCATTGCAAAATCTGGCCTTAGGGGAGAAGTTTATGGAAGACTTAGTGTGAAGAGTAGGAATCACCTTGACGTGTTTTCCTTAAAGGCCTTGATGTTTTAAATTCTGACTGCAGGAAGCCACCGGGCTCCCAGTCCCCAGAAGAAAAGCAGCTCCTGTGTGCACAGAGCAGACAAGCAGCAGTTTCTTCATCCAGTGAGAAGCAGAGGGTGGCAGAAGAAACAAAACTTCTGCCGTGAGTGGGATTCCCACTGATGCCCCCCACTCTCCAGCTAACTCCCTCACTGCTGCCCACACACAGGTACCTTTGGGTGCAGTCTGGAGACAGCAAACATACTCTCAGAGCCCTTGCCCGGGGTGGGAGGGGGTGGGTGGAAAGGTGTTTTGGTCCTGAGGGTCCTGTTCCAGCCCCTGTACTTCCACATTGCTTTGGGATCCTCTGAAACTTCCCTAGAAAGCACCAAACCTAACAGTCTTGGGACTAAGAATTCAAAGAGAAAATAACAATGGTGCATCTCCAGCAAGCATCAGCAGCGAGGACTGCTGAGGGACTCACTGTGCAAGGAGGACCTGCCCTGGCAGACCAGCACAAGAGATGCTCAAAACCCAGCTGCATCCCACCCACACAGCCTTGCCCTGGGTGCACGTAGCCACGTGCCTGTAAGAGTGCCCACTCCTGGCGAAGGAAGATTCAACAGGAAATGGACAAGCAGATACACAGCGGTGCCCAGAGTGTCTCTGGCCTGACCTCTTGGAGAAGGACCATCAGCTGGGCAAGGACCCTCCAGGGCACTGCAGGGCTCTCCATGCTGCCCAATCAGCTCCATCCTGTGAGGAGCTGATGTAGTCTGGTGCATTTCTGAGCTGCACTGTCCGGGGCCATCTTGGGTTTATCTGAGTATTGCTTTTCTCTTCAGGGACAGGAGCACTGCAAGTCCAGCCTTTCTGCTGAGCTGAGACTGTGCTGAGAACACATCTCTCCTTCAGCAACCAGTGTGCCAGCGTGTGCACTGTGCATGCAAACAGCAGCAGAGCCACAGAGCAGCACTGAAGGCAAACTGCCTGCTTTGGCACAGGGAAGGGTGACAACAGAATAACCGCCAAGGAACTCCACACAAAGCACAAGCCCTTTTTTTCCTCCCCCTTGGCATCTGCATGGATCTGTTAGAGCAAGTCCAGAGGAGGCCACAGAGATGATGCGAGGGCTGCAGCACCTCCCGTATGAGGACAAGCTGAGAGAGTTGGGGTTGTTCAGCCTGGAGAAGAGAAGACTCCAGGGAGACCTTAGAGCTGCTTCCAGTGCTGAAAGGGGCTCCAGGAAAGCTGGGGAGGGGCTCTTGATCAGGGAGGGCAAGTGTAGGATGAGAGGAATAGTTTTCAGCTGAAAGAGGGGAGACTGAGATAAGATCTTAGGGAGAAAAGTTTTGCTGTGAGGGTGGGGAGGCCCTGGCGCAGGTTGCCCAGAGCAGTGGTGGCTGCTCCATCCCTGGAGGGATTTAAGGTCAAGTTGGACGGGGCTTGGAGGTCCTGACCCAGCAGGAGGTGTCCCTGCCCATGGCAGGGTGTGGAACTGGATGGGATTTAAGGTCCTTTGCAACCCAAACCATTCTATCCATTTTCTTGCAGTCTTCGAGGAAGGCCGGAGCCCCGCTCGGAGCGCGGGGACATCCCCGGAGCAGCCCCTGCCCCGCGGCTCGAGGGCGGCAGCGCCCGCCAGCGGACAGGGACGGGACGAGATGTCCGTGTCCCGCGGGTGCGACCGCCCGCTGCGGAGCCTCCCGGTGCCGCGGAGACACGAGGGGACTCGGGGGACACAGGGCGAACAGGGCGCGGGGGACACGGGGAACGCGCCGCCGACTCACCCGCTGCGGCGCCGGCCCCACGCGCTGCCCGCGGCTCCGCGGCTCCGCGGCCGCTCTTCAGCTCGGTTCCATCCGACTCCGCTCCGCCCGGCTCCGCCTCCTCTCGCAAAGCTCCCCCCGAACCCCGTTCCCCCCCGCGCCCGGCGAGGGATGGAATCATAGAATCACTAGGTTGGAAAGGGCCCACTGGATCATCAAGTCCAACCATTCCCATCAATCACTAAACCATGTCCCTCAGCATGCCGTCCACCTGTCCTTTAAACCCCTCCAGGGAAGGTGAATCAACCACCTCCCTGGGCAGCCTCTGCAAGTGCCCAATGACCCTTTCCATGAAATATTTTTTCCTGATGTCCAGCCTGAACTCCCCCTGATGGAGCTTGAGGCCATTCCCTCTCGTCCTGTCTCCTGTCACTTGGGAGAAGAGGCCGGCTCCCTCCTCCCCACAACCTCCTTTCAGGTAGCTGTAGAGAGCAATAAGGTCTCCCCTCAGCCTCCTCTTCTCCAGGCTAAACAACCCCAGCTGTTGTTCTCCAGCCCCTTCCCCAGCTTCGTTGCTCTTCAATATCCTTCTCGTGGTGAGGGGCCCAGAACGGAACACAGGATTCGAGGTGCGCTCTCACCAGTGCCGAGTACAGAGGGAGAATAACCTCCCTGGACCTGCTGGCCATGCTGTTTCTGATACAAGCCAAGAAGCCATTGGCCTTCTTGGCTACCTGGGCCACTGCTGGCTCATGTTCAGTTGCTGTCAACCAACACCCCCAGGTCCTTCTCCTCTGGGCAAGAAGGGTTGGAGGAACTGGGGAACTCCAAACCTGTCAGTCTGACGTCCACCCTACACATGGACTCACCTGGCTGACTTGTGATTTGCTGAGATTGCTGACAAAACTGCCTTGTGAATCCCTTACCCAGGTTCCCCTAAAAGAAATGGAGCCATAGACACGGGTATCCAGAGCCTGGCAGATGGCTGTGGTTTCCAAGCTGCTGCTCCACTCCTGGTGCCACATGTGCAAACCTCACATGCAATTCCTACTGCCTTTGTGATGTTGATTGTAAGGAAAACATAGTTTGTAACCCAAAGCTGGAGCCTGAGGGCTCTGCAGGGCCCTGCTGCCCAGGGTCTCGGTGTAGCAAGGACCGGGATCTGGTGCTGCAGTGGGAGGACACTGCTGAAGATGGCTTTTCATTGTGCAGCTGCATCTTAGCAACCGTGTTTACGAGATAGCGGTGTACTGGCAGGAATGTTCTTTAAGTCAGGTATCTGAAAGCCTTTAAGAGCCCCATCCGGCTGTTAGATAATAACAAAATACAGATACAGTTGTCAGGAAATACAGGACTGCAAGCCCTTCAAGCACCCCTTGCCCTTTGATCCTGCTGAGGCCAAAAATCTGACCAAGGGAGACTGGAAGGAGCTTGCCCAGCTGGCGCTGCCCAGGGCTAACAGTCTGGAAGCCCCACTGGAGAGGGACTCACCTCCTTAGTCTGGGATCTTTTGATAAGTTCAATATTGACTGACGGGTAGGGAGAAAACCAGGCTACTTCTTTCTCTTTTCAGATCTTTGAAAGCCTTTGGCTCTTCATCTCATCCACAGCAAGGATTTCCATTTCTGAAGACACTGGGAAGCCTTTCTAAAGGCATTATTTTATTAGGATTGCTTCAAACAAAAGGTTTTAGTGAAAAACCTTCTCCTGCCAACAGGACAAATGCTTTTGCCTGTGTCATCTCCTGGATTTCCCTAACCCCTTCACAAAGCTTGGCAACAAGTACAAATCCTTCTTAAAGCCCTGGATTACACACCTCAGAGCCGCTACTTGTACCCTAACTCTGTGAGCCCTTTGGGACAGAATTTAGATAAGCAGTCATCTAAAAATAAGACATTAATCCTGCAGCATGCAGCACAGATCTCCCCCTGAGCCTGCACAGGACCTGCTCCATGACTAGTTCCAGCCTTTCCTCTCCACTGCAAAAGCAAAGCATTTCCTGGTAACACCTTTGGTTTCCTTTGTTTTACACTGACACAAGGCTGAGAAGCATCCAGTAGTTTATGGAGTAGAGGAGCCTCTCATGTCACAGCTTCTCTTCTTGGGGAGGTGGGATGAAGTTGCCTGAGCCTCATCCTTGGCAGAAATAAACCTGGCATCAAATCCAGACAGTCTTAAAAACAACAGTCTCTCCCTATCCCCCAAATTCCAGGATTTCAAAGTCTTCATTACAAACACAGTTCACCGAAAGGACAAACTTAGGAGTGCAGGAAACTACTTAAAAAATAACATAAATGAAACACTGTTCAGACCTCCTCAGAGTACAAGATTTTGTTGCTATTAAATTTATAAAGAAAGCACAATGATGTTGTCAGTCCTAATGCAGCAAAAATGATTTTTCCAGTCGAGTGACTGGTCCACCAGGGATAAATCTTGTGCACATTTCAGACCAGAAGCAGGCAGGACCTTGGCGCCCCCTCGGCTGGGAGCTCATACAAAATCAGCCCAAGACAAGCCTAGGCCAGAGCTACTCACATGACCTTGGAGCCAGCGCCATCATTTCATCACACCAAGCCAAGCTGCACTTGACTTCCACCGGGTTTTGTCATCCTGTGATGACACAAGGAATCAAGACTCTATAACTTATAAAGTTATAAAGTAGGTATGTTTATTAAGTGCTGAGATGCACGGGAGAATTATTCTATGATTTCTCCCATACAACGTGCGTGCCCCTCGTGGCAACTTGTCTTGGCTTTATACAGTAAACTGTTACATATTCATAACATTTCCACGCTTCTTATTATAATGAGTTTGAAAAGAATCTTCTTCCTGTTTGTACCTGTGCAGTGTCTTCTCAGGGATGACGTTGATTGTCTTAACTTCCTTTAGATTCAATCTGCGCTCATGCTCTCCGGATCCTTGCCATCCTTATAAGTGTTGTTTTTCACTCTTATCACAGTTCCAGATGACTTGTCCTGCTTATCAGAAATCAACTAGCAACAGACCCCTTTTCTACACAAAGGCATATAGAAACATGTTGCTTTATTTAAACAACTGTCATCCTGTGCATCCTTTAATTGTGAGCAGTTTCTGTTCTGCTATTCTCTAAGTATCAGTTGCTTTGGCTAAATTATTACTATTCTGTTTACCCTTAAGTGTTAATCTTTTTTGTGTTTATCTTGAGCTGCTAATTGCTAAAAGGCTAAACAATTGTTATCCTGCTCATCAATGGTTAATTCACCTAGCCCCATATCAGTGACCCCTGAACCAGAGTGATCAAGCTCCGCCAGGGGAGGTTCAGGCTGAACATCAGGAAAAAATTTTTCTCAGAAAGGGTCATTGGGCAGTGGCAGAGGCTGCCCAGGGAGGGGGTTGAGTCACCTTCCCTGGAGGTGTTTAAGGGATGGGTGGACGAGGTGCTAAGGGACATGGGTTAGTGATTGATGGGAACGGTTGGACTCGATGATCTGGTGGGTCTTTTCCAACCTGGTGATTCTATGATTCTATGATCTTCTGCAAGGCGGTTGCCACTGTATGGCAGCAGATGTGACAACACAGCTCCTGCAGCTTCCACCCATCACCACAACCTTAAATCATCTTCCCGCAGTAGCTCCTTTGACCCTCACCAAGCCAAACCCCCTCCTTTACAAAATACAAACCTCTATGATATCCACAGACGTCTTGTAAGGTGGATGCAATATTCTGAAGAAGCTGATGCCCTGACCCTTTGGGGCAAAGCCAGGCTTTTTTGGTTTGCATGTTTATACAGCACATGGCCCAACGCAGCCGAATTAGATCCTTTGTGGCTCAGGGCAGCTACACCAACAGGCTCGCTCTGCTCAGTTTGTATTGGTACTTTCTCCATTCCCCTTTTCTTCCAGAGCCGCCTACCCTTTGGGGACTCTGCTGGAGAACCAGAACCCAGAGAAATCACTCAGCAAATGGTTTCACGTGACGAGGCTCGCGCGGGGTCATGTGACCGCCCCCAGCCATGGCGGCACCGCTCTCGCTGCTGCTCTTTTTCGTCCCCATCGCCCCGCCGCTGCTGCCGGCAGCTGGCGCCGCTCCCGGTGGGTGCCCCTCTCCTCCCCTCTCCCTCGCCCCCCTCACCTCTTCCTACCTCGCCCCCTTCACCTCTTCCTACCTCGCCCCCTCACCTCTCCCTCCCTGCAGCCGCCCGGGCCGCGCGGCTCGGCCTGGAGGAGCGACTCTTCCAGCAGGTGCGGGACCACTTCAGCTTCGAGACCTGCGGCAACGAGACCTTCCCGCAGCGGTACCTGCTCTCAGGTGGGTGCCAGGCCCAGCGAGGAGCCAGAGTTTCTGCGCGTGGTGCCTGGGGAGCTGCTGGACACCCAGGAGGCAGCATGAGCCGGGTGCCAGGCCTGCCCGGCACTCTCTGTGTCCTCTTCTTCTCCCCTTCTGTTCATTGTTTTAGCCAACGGTGCAGGCTATAGGTCGAGGATCTGGCTGCTTTGGAGCAGCAGCTGTGTGAGGCTTGTGCCAGGGCTGGCTCCTGGTGTGTATGTCCCGTTGGACAGAGCAATTCCTACAAGTGCATCTCAGTGCTTGAATGCAGCGGAAAAAACAAGTAGTGATGCAAACACAGTGTTCTGTGTAGGGCAAGGGAGGGAATTCTGCCCCTCTGTTCCACTCTGGTGAGACCCCACCTGGAGCTCTGCATCCAGTTCTGGAGTTCTCAGCCCAGGAAGGACATAGAGCTGTTGGGGCAAGTCCAGAGGAGGCCACAGAGATGATGCGAGGGCTGGAGCATCTATTGTATGAGGACAGACTGAGAGAGTTGGGGTTGTTCAGCCTGGAGAAGAGAAGACTCCAGGGAGACCTTAGAGCTGCTTCCAGTGCTGAGAGGGCCTCCAGGAAAGCTGAGGAGGGGCTCTTGATCAGGGCTTACAAGGATAGGATGAGAGGAATGGTTTTGAGCTGCAAGAGGGGAGATTGAAATAAGATTTTAGGGAGAAAAGTTTTGCTGTGAGGGTGGGGAGGCCCTGGCGCAGGTTGCCCAGAGCAGTGGTGGCTGCTCCATCCCTGGAGGGGTTTAAGGCCAGGTTGGATGGGGCTTGGAGCCCCTGATCCAGTGGGAGGTGTCCCTGCCCATGGCAGGGGGTGGAACTGGATGGGCTTTGAGTTCTCTTCCAACCCAAACTATTCTGTGATTCGGTACCCATCATTCTTACCAGTAAAGATAACTCCTTTTGGGTCAGTGTTTTGCATTATGTAGAACCAGCTTTAGCTGGCTTAAGCCATGTGGAATAGCGAGGGTCTCCAGCGAGGAGCTAGCAGTGTCTTCTTTTCTAGCCAACAAGTTATCTTATGTGAAATGGGCAGTGAAAGAGAGGAGGCTTTGCTGAACAATGTGTAACTAAAAACTCAGCAATTACAATAACATCACATGTTTTTCAATCCTGCTTGCTTGGAGGAGTTAGGACAGATTTACAGGAAGAGAGATAAGGTGGAGCTGGGAATAACTTCGGTCCAGAGCGCTGCCCAGACTGGCGCCAGCCCTCTGCAGCCTCGCTGACTGCCTGCACCCAGAGCATCACAGGCAGCATTTCACCATCATCACATGCCCTGTCATTCTGCAGGTCATTCGGTGCCCACACCCAATCATAGGTGTGTTACTGATCATGAATTCATGGATCAGTTTGGCCCAAAGATACGGGAACACCAGTAAATTTTGGTAGTACTCGCAAGACTGAAATGTCACTGATTAAGTGGCCTTTTTTGATCTGTACTTTGGGCTCACTTGGTTTAAAGCATGGCATAACTTTGATTTGTTCTCTTCTTTAAGTATTGTGCTTACTTGTGTGTCCTGGGCAGAGCTGAATAATACTTGTGAGAAACAAGACATTAACATTGCAGTTCTGCTAGTTTAAAAGCAGTTTCTTACTCGAATTCCTGTAAGCAGTTCTATCATGTCTGCTGCTGCTTGTGCAACAGGTGCCTTTCCAGATTGTCCGCAAGAGCCTGGAGGAGGCTGCTCTTTCACAGCTGGGCATCTGACTGGCCTGACGTCAGCTGGCTGTTCCCCCTGAGTTCAATCTGAAAACAGACACTTTGTTAAGCAACCTGTCTGGTTCACGGTTGGTTCTTGGGGGTGGTTGCTTACTCCAGGAACCGTGAAGCATATTGGAAGAAAAGCAAATGCAATGCAGGAGAATCAAGCTTTTTGTTAAGAAAGAGCAGCAGTTTTGCTAATGAAAGCTTTCAAACCCATTTCTAAGCCAAATCCTGCTTTGGCAAGTCCATGTTGAGAATGCCAATAATTAAATTCAGGCCTCTCTGTTAATGGCAGCAGCGTCAGGTGACATGGGTAGACAGACACGCTGCCAATTTGTGCATGGGACAACATTGGGGAGGCTTCCTTTGGATGGTGAGGCAGCATGTTGAAATTAGCACTAATCTGAGGGTCTGAGGTCTATTGTTGAGAGAAGCTGTTTATTATCCCTCCTAATTCCTGCACCACTTAAGACTAAGCTAAACCCAAATGTTTGTCCAAGTCAGAAGGCACTAAAGCACTGTCTGTTAGATAACCAAGTACTGACATCCTGGGTCAGCTTGTCCTGCCAGTCTCAATTTGCCTTCAGCTGCAAACAGAGCAGAAGTGAAGCACATCCTCATCATAGATTATCATATATATGTGTGATATATCATATGAGAAAGAGATGTGTATGTTACTTATAAAACATACCACACCTGAAGGACAGGATGTCATCCACAGGGACCTTGTGAAGTGGACCTGTGTTAATCTCAAGAGATTCAACAAGGCCAAGTGCAAGGTCCTGCACCTGGGTCGGGGCAACCTGGGGTTTCAATACAGGCTGGGGGATGATGTGATTGAGAGCAGGCCTGTGGAGAAGGACTTGGGGTGCTGATCAATGTGAAGTTTGATATGAACCAGCAATGTGTGTTCATTGCCCAGAAAGCCAACCATATCCTAGGCTGCATCAAAAGAAGCGTGGCCAGCAGGATGAGGGAGGGTTTATGCCCCTCTGCTCATCTCCTGTGAGACTCCACCTGGAGTCCTGTCCAGTTCTGGAATCCTCAACATAAGGAGGAGATGGAACTGTTGTAATAGGCCCAGAGGAGGCCACAAAGATGATCTGAGGGCTGGAGCACCTCCTGTATGAGGCCAGACTGAGAGCTGGGGTTGTTCAGCCTGGAGAAGAGAAGGCTCCAAGGAGACCTTAGAGCAACCTTCCAGTTCCTAAAGGGAGCCTACAAGAAAGCTGGAAAGGGACTTCTTACAAACGCATGGACAAGGGGAATAGCTTTATATTGAAGAGGGGAAGGTTTAGACTAGGCATAAGGAGGATTTTCTTGACAATGAGGGTGGTGAGGCCCTGGCCCAAGTTGCTCAGAGAACTGGTGGCTGTCCTGTCCCTCGAAGTGTTCGAAGTCAGGATGGCTGGGGCTCTGAGCAACTAGATTCAGTAGGAGGTGTCCCTGCCCATGGGTGATCTTTGAAGGTCCCTTCCAACCCATTCCATGAGCTGTGATTTACAGCTTGGCTTAATATTGCACATCTCAGCAGGAGCAGCAGAGAGATCCAGGCAATTCCATTTTGTGGGGAAAGTGCTCAGTGCAAGTATTTTCAATGAGTTTGGCTGAAAAGAGATACAGGAATAGGAAAAAGCCCTTTTTGAGGGGCAGCTGTTCCCAAATGCCTTGCAGAAATGAGATTTTAGGCAGAGTGGCAGCTCCAGGCTGTGTGCTGATCTCATGGAAGCTCTTATTTACCCCCATTCCAATGAGATTTTTGTAGTCTGGCCTTTCTAGTGCTGCTATGCCCCAGCTCAGGGTTCAGCCTTTTCAGTTCTTCCTTGTTAAGCTTCTGCCCATACTCCCCAAAAGGAGTCTTTTCATGCTCATGGGTTTGGATTGGTTTGGGTTTTTTTACATTTGCTTCTGAAATTGTCTCACTCAGCAAAGTTTTGGAAGAAGGGATCCGGACCCATCTTCTTCTACACTGGCAATGAAGGTGACATCTGGACTTTTGCTCAGAACTCTGACTTCATATTTGAATTAGCAGAGGAGCAGCAAGCACTTGTGGTTTTTGCTGAGCACGTGAGTATTTTAGTCATTATCCCTACTGTAGAGTCTCGTTCTGTTCAGTATGGCTGAACTCTGCTTTCTGTAGGTCTGGACAAATAATAGCATCTCCTGCTTCTCTTCATGTTCAGTCACTGTCAACCAACACCCCTAGGTCCTTCTCCTCCAGGCAGCTTTCCAGCCAGACTTCTCCTAGTCTGTAGCTGCCCAGGGTTGTTGTGCCCCAAGTGCAGAACTCGGCATTTGGCCTTGTTAAACCTCAGCCCATCGGACTCAGCCCAGCAGTCCAGCCTGTTCAGATCTCTTTGGAGCCTCCCTACCCTCCAGCAGATCAACACTTCCAGCCAGCTTAGTGTCGTCTGCAAACTTGCTAAGGGTGCGCGTGATGCCTTCATCCAGGTCATTGATAAAGACATTGAACAGGGCTGGACCCAGCACTGAGCCCTGGGGAACCTCACTTGTCACTGGCCTCCAGCTGGATTTAACTCCATTTCCCACCACTCTCTGGGCCCGGTCATCCAACCAGTTTTCCACCCAGGAGAGTGTGCACCTGTCCAGGCCAGAGGCTGACATAGCAGAATGCAGTGAGAAACTGTGTCAAAGGCTTTACTGAAGTCCAGAAAGATACATCCACAGCCTTTCCCTCATCCAGTAGTCGAGTTACAGAATCACAGAATAACCAGGATGGAAGAGACCCACTGGATCATCGAGTCCAACCATTCCCACCAATCCCTAAATCATGCTCCTAAGTACCTCATCCACCCTCACCTTAAACATCTCCAGGGATGGCGACTCAACCACCTCCCTTGGCAGACCTTTCCAATGCCTAACCACCCTCTCCATGAAGAATTTTTTCCTAATCTCAAGCCTAAATCTTCCCTGGTGGAGCTTGAGGCCGTTCCCTCTAGTCCTGTCCCCTGTCACTTGGGAGAAGAGGCCAGCTCCCTCCTCTCCACAACCTCCCTTCAGGTAGTTGTAGAGAGTAATAAGGTCTCCCCTCAGCCTCCTCTTCTCCAGGCTAAACAACCCCAGGTCTCCCAGTCGCTCCTCATAAGGCCTGTTCTCCAGTCACTTTATCATAGAAGGCAATCAGGTTTCACAGAATCACAGAATAACCAGGTTGGAAGAGACCCACCAGGTCATCGAGTCCAACCATTCCTATCAAACACTAAACCATGCCTCTTAGCACCTTGTCCACCCATGCCTTAAACACCTCCAGGGAAGGTGAATCAACCACCTCCCTGAACAGCCTGTTCCAGTGCCAGTACTTTGAAGAAGAGGCCAGCACCCTCCTCTCTACAACCTCCTTTCAGGTAGTTATAGAGAGCAATGGGGTCTCCCCTCAGCCTCCTCTTCTCCAGGCTAAGCAACCCCAGCTCTCTCAGACACTCATAAGGCCTGTTCTCCAGACCCTTCACTGCGCAAGGTCTGATGTTACCAGCATACAAATGTTTCTCCTGCCAGCCAAGGCAAACTGTGATGCTTTCCCCTGTAAATCACAGCACCTGAGGTCTGCTTGCTGTGAGCTTTCCCCTCAGGGCAGCGGCTTTTCTGTACATAACCATGGGTTCTGAATTCTTTTTCCTATGCCTCCTGGCAATCTAGGACACAGAGTGCTGTTTCAGTTAAACCTGTGCCATGGTGTCTCCACTTTAGACCAGCACTTCTATAAGCAGTTTCCACAGGCCTTGAACTCCATGCTGGACTAGAGGGTTCTTTTGTTTGGATAATACTTAATCTCTCTGGCCTGTGAATTCCCAAGCCAACCTTTCCCTAGGCACATTACTCTATTAAATCTACTATTCCACAACTTATGTATGAAGAGATTACCTTGTTCCCTTCTGTATTTGGGAATCTTAGGAGAGGGACATGTGCCAAGAGCCCACTTGGCCCCTACTGAAGTGGCTTGTCATGGACTGTCCATCCTCTGCAGGATACACCCTGAAAGTCTCTGCTTATCAGATGGCAAGGCACTGCCTCACTTGCAAACAAGTTAGAGGACACCACATGCTCTATTACCGCTTCTTGTTTGTGCACACTTACCTCAGACTTTGACACCAGCATTTCCTCAGCTCATCTCTCCTTTCAGAGGTACTATGGGAAGTCTCTTCCATTTGGACTTGAGTCAACACAGCTGAAGAACACTCGTCTGCTCACTGTGGAACAAGCCCTGGCTGACTATGCAGTATTAATCACTGAGCTTAAGCAGCAGTTGGGTGCTGCAGACTGCCCTGTCATTGCTTTTGGAGGCAGGTAAAGACTGTGTGTGCTTCTTCCCTTTTCTGCATCCTTTCCCAGCCACAGTCACGCTGTTCTCACAGGTCTGCTTGGCTCTCAAGCAAGTTCTAAAGGCAGAGGTTCAAACTATTCAATAGAGAGCAGATGTGCATGTGCCTGAGCTCCCAAGAGTTCGTCAGTAGGTCCCAGTCAGCTCTCCCATCGAGAATTAATCTCACTTTGGAATTGCTTTGGAGAAGCACCACTGACTGGGCGTTTCTAGGCACCTACTATGTACGAGCCAGACAGAACTGCAGAAAATGGCAGCATTTTCTTGTGAGATTAAAATGCTTTGCATTGGAAATACAGAAAGCTAGTATTTGGTAAAATATTCTTTCTGGGGTCCAGACAGCTTTTTATTAAATACAGCTTCTTTAATAGTATCCAGCCATTTTCCTTGTAGGTTCCTTTATAATTCCTGCTGCTTGGTTGCTCCTGGCTTCCCAGCTGAATTCTTTCCCCTGAGTGCTTGTTCAGTTGAACTCTGAGCACTGCTTATGCGATATGCTCATCTCTTGAATGGATCCCCATGCTCAGCACAGAGAGGTGCTTCCAATTAACAGGCTTTGACCAAGTATGGGCCTTCTTATTCCGTTGCAGTGAGCTACCAAGCATTTGACCTCTCAGCTGGCATTCAGCTCCCAGCTCACTGTGCTGGTGAGAGCGCTGTTCATCTCAGGAGTGTTTGTACAGTGACTGTCAGTACAGTGTGGAAGGGGTCGGGAGTTGTCCTGGGATGGGGAGGTGGGAGAGAGGTTCAGTAAGACCTGTTTACTGGGCTGTATGTTGGACTACAGCTCTGTGGGTGTAAATCAGAGCTCGGCCTGCAGCAGCCGTGAACAGCACTAAACCCATGTGGAGAATACAGAAACACAGCAGTGTTGGAGCAGGACAATCCTTCCCATGGGAGAAAATGACCCTCTTCTGTTGCTTGTAACTTTGCCAGACCTTAACCTTAAAAGGCTATAAATTGGAGAGGGGATGATTTAGATGAGGCATAAGGAGGAAATTCTTCACAATGAGGGTGAGGAGGCCCTGGCCCAGGTTCCCCAGAGAAGTTGTGGCTGCCCCATCTCTGGAGGTATTCAAGGCCAGGTTGGATGCAGCCTTGAGCAGCCTGACCTTGTGAAAGTTATCCCTGCCCATGGCAGGGGGGTTGGAATTAAATGATCTTTAAGGACCCTTTCAACTCAAACCATTCTATGATTCCTTGTGGCAAGTTTCAGGTAATGCCTATTTCCAAGGCCAAGGTTAGAGAAATGTGTGTTGCATGCAGGTGTTATGGGAATGAAATTTAGCCCAATCACTTGAGGTGGTGGAGAGGGAGACTGGAATATCTGCAAGCTTGGAGTCAGAATGGGTGATACCTGCACTTTAGGGATAGCATTTGCCACCACAGGAGCAATCTTGGAGTAACTGCACAAACATCAGCATAGGAATAACTTCTATTATCTTGGATTTGTCTGGCAGTCTGTGATAGATCTGCAGATCGTGGCCCTGGCACTGGAGCTACCAGGGTGGATTTGAATTTTATTGTGGTATTTGTTAATTTCTCCCCTTCCCTGTCTCCGTGCTGATGACCTGTGCCGCTGTTATTTGGTGTGCCCAGAGAACACTCCACTTCCAAGCACTAGGGGGCTGCATCTTCTGTAGTGTCCCCCTTTTGCTGAGAGGTTTGCTGCTCTTTAGAATCCTGTATGAAAAACATCTTTCCTTCCCCCACTGAACAGTAATAGCTTCACCTAAGCCCGACATGGTTCTACAAATAAAGCTGTTGGGACACACACAGGATAGTTCAGAGTTAAATATCAAGGTAGGATTTATATTTGGCTGCAGAAGCAAACTGGGCTGCTGATTTCCCACCAGAGCTGATGTGAGCATTTGAGGAAAGGCCAGTTAGAACAAATTGTGTGCTGCTCATTGACCATAACTGGATCTTTTTACATGAGGATGGCACCTACTAGATAGGCATAAGCTTCTTGTTACCTTGGGTTAGGTGAGTCTGTGACCTGTTTTATAAGCTGTGTGTTAAAGGAAATAACTCTTTTGTCTCTCCTGTGGCAGCTATGGAGGAATGCTGAGCGCTTACATGAGAATGAAATACCCAAACATCGTGACTGGAGCATTAGCTGCCAGTGCTCCCCTGTTGTCTGTGGCTGGGCTTGGAGATCCCACCCAGTTCTTCAGGGATGTAACAGCCGTAAGTAGCATGTCTTTTCAGGAGCATTGTTGTCTTCCTTTATGAAGGTGGGTTTTTTTTTCCTTTTCCATGCATTTAAACAGGCATCCTGTCTTCACAGCGTCACTGCTGGGCAGGGAAAGCAGTTAAACGGGAACCCCTGAGGAAGAGCAGGGGCTGCAGATGTGGTGACTGAGCAGTGCCTCAGCTGGGGCAGCATAACTCAGTTACAGCACCTTTAGTAGCACCAACGATTCAGTTTCCCGTTTCTAGTGACTTGACCATACTACAGCATGAAAGTTTTCCTTTGTGCTTGGCTGAACTCCCTTTGGATAAATTATTCTTGAAATCCTCTGTATTCTGCATTGATATCAATAATTCACAGCAGCTCTGTTGCCCCCAGATGGCTGTATTTCAATAAAGAGCTTGAGGATCTTCATTTTTCTATCTAAAAGTATGCAAGGTGTCCTGGGTTCACTTAAACCCAAAATCTAACTGTGGCTTTCACATTTTGAGGATGTAGGACTTGGGAAGGTGGAATTCCTTAGGAGTGAAAGAAAGGTCCCAAATCTATTTTAAGTAGAGACTGGGTCTTTGCAAGAAAAATGCTTAGGTAGTGATTTGTGGTTACTTAACCACTGATCTAATGTGGTAAAGGGACCTTCACAGACCCTCAGTAATTCTTATTACAAAGCATTGGTTGCCAGCAGGTCTCAAACTGCCTTCAGGCTGACAGTAAAGAAACAGTTTGAGTTGCAAGATATCTCAGTGAGAAAAAACTTGCTTCACCAGCAGAACCAGACACAGGTCTTTAAACATATCTTTACGTGCCTTTTTTAGGAATCAGTTTTTCCCTAGAAAAATGATATGGCCCTCTCGGTCAGCTGGCAGGTGTAAGCAGAAAAGCCGGTCTTGCTTCCTGTCACAAATATGGTGATGCAGCTTTGGGTTAAGAGCAGTTTAGGATTTATGAATATTTTTGAGATAAGAATTACAGACCCTAATGTTGTGATTTAACAGCACTCAATCAGCAACCAGTTTAACAGAGTGATTCAGTGGAATTTGTCACAATTAAATTAATTACTTCATTAAATCGACAAGAATGGCAGGGTTCACCCAAGACTTACCCAGGGCTCCCTCAATCAAATTACACATGCACATAAAGCCAGAGGTTAAATTCCATCACAGACAGACTAAACCACACTGCACACTCATACACGAAGAATCACAGAATCGTGGAATGATTTGGGTTGGGAGGGACCTCAAAGCCCATCCAGTTCCACCCCTGCCATGGACAAGGACACCTGCCACTGGATCCGGTTGCTTCAAGCCCCATCCAACTTGGCCTTGAACACCTCCAGGGATGGAGCAGCCACCACTTCTCTGAGCACCCTGGGCCAGGGCTTCCTCACCATCACAGCAAAACATTTCTTCCTAAGATCTCATCTCATTTTCCCCTCCAGCTCAAAACCATTCCCCTCATCCTGTCCCTGCACTCCCTGATCAAGAGCCCCTCCAGAGCTTTCCCAGAGCCCCTTTCAGCAGTGGAAGCTGCTCTAAGGTCTCCCCTGACTCTTCTTCAGGCTGAACAACCCCAACTCTCTCAGCCTGTCCTCATACAGGAGGCGCTCCAGCCCTTGTGCAATCCCCATGGCCTCCTGTCCCAATCCAATATCAGGAAGGGTTCTTAAACGATACCAAGAGGCTGAGATTAAGACTCGAACGGGGTCAGATGCTGTACAAGCTTGTGAGCTTTATTTTCTTTAACAGCTGATAACAGCAATAGGACAGAGAGGAAAAGAAAGGAAAAGTTGGAATCCCTAAGGAAGAAGATGGTAGAGATGCAACCTAATTACCACCACCATGAATCCAGCGATCTCCTGTTGGATTGGTCTCGGTGGAGTGACAGTGATGCTCCAGGAAGACTGGGGGAGGGCACATGCAGCAACACACACAAGGTCGAGTCCACCGAACAACGAAGCAAGCTGAGCACCCTGAGCCCACCGAGCAACAAAGCAGCAAGAGGCTCCCCCGTTTATCCCAGTCCCCACGATTTCCCTGAACAGTTCACCCATATCCAGGAAGGCATTGTCATGCCCAAGTGTTCAGCTTGATCTCCGGGTGGATGACGAACAGTCCACCTATTTCCAGGAAGGCATTGTCATGCCCAGGTGTTCAGCTTGATAAGCACGCTTCGGGTGGATGTCATGTTTTTTCCGTTGGGGACAGTTCGTCTCTGTGGTTGGCAGATCTTCTGAGATATCATTGTGGTTCACAGCTTATGTTGAGCCAAAGCGGTTCGATAACAGTCTCTTACACCTCCTCTGGACCTGTTTCAACAGTTCTGTATCCTTCTGTTGGGGAGTGCAGTCCAGGGACTGAATTACCACAGTTCCCAAACCAGTGCTCTGCCCTCCTTGCCTAACAGATTTCTCCATGGTTCCTTCTCACAGCCAGAGTGCAGCTGGAGGGTCTGTGCTGTATGTTTAAAAGAAAAACACTAAACTTTTGGGCATAGCACCATGGCACCCTCTTCTTGTTTCTTCTGTCACTGCTTTGTGTTCAATTTAGCGGCTCCACTGAATGCAAAGTATTTGGTCTCACAGCTCATCCCAGCAAGACTGGGTGAAACGGTTGCTGCTTGGTCTGATCTACTGCAGACTGTAGACTTCTGCTGGAACCTGCTGGTTGTCTGGAGGACCAGGCAAGAAGCACTGGTGTCACTGCTCCTGGAGAAAGTCAACAACTCTCCATGAGACAACACTCTGTGGGACACCTCTACACAGCCAACTCTCCTCAGGGGCAGCTCAACACAGTGGTGAGCACTGCTGGTTCCCTGCACTCTCAGTTGCCCAGGGCTGAGAAGGATGCTGGGGTAGTGGGACACCATGCCTGTAATTTCTTCAATTTTAAAAAAAACAGCACCACTCCTCAAAAAAGAGAAAAAACAAATAAACAAGCCAGTGCTGAAGGCTCCCTGCGTAGAGTTGTCTGAACAAAGAGTCAGCAGTGTAGAGGTATTCCATGGAGAGTTGCCGCTTTCCTCCTGGAGATGCAAATGAGTTTCTGGCCTGTGCACCAGTAACCCCTGGTACTTATAGAATCATAGAATAACCAGGTTGGAAGAGACCCACCGGATCATCGAGTTCAACCATTCCTATCAAAAACTAAACCATGTGCCTGAGCACCTCGTCCACCCATGCCTTAAACACCTCCAGGGAAGGTGAATCAACCACCTCCCTGGGCAGCCTGTGCCAGTGCCCAGTGACCCTTTCCGTGAAAATTTTTTTCCTGATGTCCAGCCTAAATCTCCCCTGGTAGAGCTTGTGGCCATTTTCTCTCGTCCTATCACTTGGGAGAAGAGGCCATTACCGTCCTCTCCACAACCTCCTTTCTGGTAGTTATAGAGAGCAATGAGGTCTCCTCTCAGCCTCCTCTTCTCCAGGCTAAACAACCCCAGCTCTCTCAGCCGTTCCTCATAAGGTCTGTTCTCCAGCCCCTTCCCCAGCTTCGTTGCTCTTCTCCAGAGCCTCAACATCCTTCTTGTGGTGAGGGGCCCAGAACTGAACACAGGATTCAAGGAGCGGTCTCACCAGTGCTGAATACAGAGGGAGAATAACCTCCCTGGACCTGCTGGTCACGCCGTTTCTGATACAAGCCAAGATGCCATTGGCCTTCTTGGCCACCTGGGCACACTGCTGGCTCATGTTCAGTCGGCTGTCAACCAACATCCCCAGGTCCCTCTCCTCCAGGAGGCTTTCTAGACAGACTTCGCCTAGTCTGTAGCACTGCATAGGATTGTTGTGCTTCTGACAGTTCTTCCCAGTGTAGCCTCCACACGTTTCCTCTGTGGAAATGTAATCCTTTGTCTTTTCTGTCCCTTCAGGATTTTCAGAAGTCCAGCCCAGGCTGTGTCACAACTATCCGCAAAGCCTTCCAGCAGATTAAGGATCTGTGCCTGAGTGAAGGTAAGGAGGGACAGGCCTTCAGCTTCCAAAGAGGAGCCAGCAGGCAGTTCCAGACATGTGGAAAAAAGTTGGTTCAGTTTAGTTAGCTTCCATTGTTCAGGTTCGGCTACATCAATGCCCGTGCCTGTATGGCTGCCTCTTTCTGCTCACACAATTGAGTTTTGATTTAATGAACAGTTCCACTTAGCATTAAAATTAGTAACCGACACCAAAATGAAAGCATCTCTGTGGGGATTTGGACAGTATTAATGAAACCACCTTCTCTGTACCAAAGTGCAAAAACACCTGCAGGTGCAGAACACCGGTAGAGCCTCATTTTCCTAAAATCATACAGTCATAGAACGTCCTGTGTTGGAAGGGACCCACAAGGATCATTGAGTCCAACTCCTGTCTCTGCACAGGGCACTCCAACATTCACACTATGGGGCTAAGGGCCTTTGCCATATGCTGCTGGAACATTGTCAGGCTTGGTGCCATGACAGCTTCCCTGGGAGCTGTTCCAGTGCTCCACCACCCTCTGGAAGAACTACCTTCTCCTAATGTCCAACCTAACCCTCCCCTGGCATCTTCCTGCCATTTCCTTGCGTCCTGTCATTGGTCACCTCAGGAGCTCAGCACCTGCCCCTCCTCCTACCCTTGTGAAGAAGCTGCAGACCATGATGAGGTCTCCCCTCAGTCTCCTTCATCATTCTTTTCACCAGGTACTTGGCCTTACTCGCCACTCCACTGTGGGTGGAGTTCAGGTGGTTCAGATGGGTCTGGCGGCTATGGGGCTCAGCTAACTGGACATACCTGAGAAATATTTGAAAGGCAGTCAAGGTCTTGAAGCAGCTCTCACAGTCTCTTTCATCTCCAGTCTTAGACCGTTACATGAAGCATGGGACAGGGACTGGTGAAGATCTCTGTGGTGTCTCCCAGGCAGGCCAGACCAGATATTGTGGGCCAGTGTGGCATCTCCTGGGACCCATGCCTGCTGTTGGAACAGTGTTAGTGAAACTCTTAGTCTGTCCCAAGGCTTGGTCTGTGGTGCCGCACGGCGGGGCCTGTGTGCCTCCAATGGCTGCTGTCACTGCAGGGGCTGTTCTGGAATTGCCCAGAGGAGCTGAAGGTCCAAAACGCCATTTAGCTTTGGGTCACAGCAGGAAAAATGTTACCATTAAATACATGTGGTCCTTGAGGTCTGAGTGGGACTGCACCTTCTGCAGTGGGGTGCATACGGGAATCATAGTTGGGGCTTGGGCTCTTCAGTATCTAGAGACAGGTTCCAGGCCCTGGATTTCCAAGTAAAGACAGCAGGACTCCAGTGGGCAGCTTGGAGACTGCAGTGGGGACAGATGGGAACTGTGACTCCAGACGTGGAACATGAGAACGAAGGGAACAAATATCTGCAGCACAAATGCAAAAGTGTAAGAGTGTATCTTGAAGGAATCTCTTCAAAGATACATTTCTCTGCATCCCACTGAAGTTTGAGGACATGTCTCAGGAATAATTTGTGACTCCTGAGGCTATTTTCACTTGGCAATCCTCACTGCAAATGCACCCAGCTCTCAAGGAGTTCTTTTTTTTTCCTTTTCTTTCCCTTTTTTATCTTCCCTGATGGTTCTTCTGCCTGTCAAATCCCACTGGGATCTGTACACTGTGTCCTGGTCTCCTGCATGAAAGCTGGCCTGGGAATGTTGCACCATGAAGTACACCAGCGAGGACAGGCTTGGGATTGCTCCTGTTTCAGTGGTTGCCAATTCCTCTGGGCTCCCAGGGAGGTGCCAGTGGCTTCATGAGGTGCAGAGTGCAGGCTGTGGGCCAGGCAGGGTTGTGCCTAGACAGGAAGGCTGTGCCTGGACATCCACTCATGTGTAAATTGAGATGTAATATATCCTTCCCACGGGAAGCCTCAGTTGTGTCATGAAATCTCCTTGCTCCTGAGTGAAACAAGATGCTGAAGCCTGGTATTATTTTCCTTTGTTGAAATTTGTGCCTTTCATTTTCCTTCCTCCTGCAGCCTACGATGAAATCAGCAGCAAAATGGCCACATGCAATAAGATCTCTAGCAAGGAGGATGTTTACCAGCTTTTTGGGTTTGCTAGAAATGCCTTCACCATGATGGCCATGATGGACTACCCGTACAAAACTGATTTCATGGGTCACCTCCCTGCCAATCCCGTGAAGGTGAGTGCCAGGGCATGGATGAGAGTTGGGGTTTTGGATGTGCTCCTTGGTGACCGCCGTGCAGGGGGCTACACAGCCCCTGACACTGTCAGGCATGCACCATTGTTGATGGTGACGAGGGAGGCAGCAGTGGGTGTTGCAGCCTTCCCCTCTGACAGCAAATCTACACATTTTAAACTCCCAGTGACAGTGACTGCATGTTTGAAATGTGCTGCCATAAGGCTGGGAGGGGTTGCTGAAGCCACTCCTACCCTACTCTACCTTTACCTTAGACGCAAATGCTGTGCAAAGTTGTTGACTTCAGCTTTTAATGACTAAAAATCTGTAGTTTTTCAAAAAAGATATAGTTGTGTTGAAGAGCACCTCAACATGTTTTCATAGATTTATTTTTCTTGGTGAGTAGAGATGGAGACCTAAAATTTTAGCTCCTTTCCAAGTGTCACCCAGGAAGATGCCATCCCTCAGTACAATGCAGAGGGATGTCTGCTGCTGGGGGGACCGCAAAACTTGAAAACTCTCAAGAAAGTCAGAGATGGCAAAGTGCTGCTTTTGAAAGGTCTCAGCTTTGATCCCTGATCACCAGGTGCTGTTGCAAATATTGTTTTCTTCTGCTGCGCTGTCAGCCTTGTGCTGCTGTTCTCTGCTGGAATCCAGCAGAGCACATGGTTGGGGCTTCATTTGCCTCTGGTCTTGGGGCATTTATGGTTTGAGTCCTACCTGGAGTAAAATCTATCCTGTGCAAGAGGTCATAGAGGCTACACTGTCCTGGGACTCAGGAGATGCTGTCTCTGTCTCCACTGGGTATCCAGCTCCCTTACAGGGTCTGTTTAAGCACCTGTAAAATGGAAATTATTATTCTACATCCCCCTGAGGAAGGCATTAGAATATTCTGGTTGTAGGAGGAAGGAGATGTTGTGTATCCCTGTGGCCTCCACAGAGCTGCTTAACTTGGTAAAGGAACTGTTTGTCCTAGCCCTGTCTCCCTGTTTCTATGGATTTTATTGCTAGAAGGGAGGAAAAAAACCACCCCAACCCCACTTGCATTAGAATGACAGGATCATAGAATGGCTTGAGTTGGAAGGAACCTCAAAGCCCATCCAGTTCCACCCCCCTGCCATGGGCAGGGACGCCTCCCACTGGATATGGGGCTCAAAGCCCCATCCAGCCTGGTCTTGAACATCTCCAGGGATGGGGCAGCCACCACTGCTCTGGGCAACCTGGGCCAGGGTCTCTCCACCCATCATGTAGAATTTCTTCCCGATGTCAAATCTAAATCCTTCCAATTTAAAGCCATTAGACCATTGGAAAGCTGCTGAATATAAAATGTGTAAGTGATAGTTTTAATTAATCTTCTGACTTAGCCCTTCTGCAGAGCAGAGAGTGTTAACTGTCCTGTCTGCAATTTGTCTCATCCAGGTTGGCTGTGAACAAATCCTTGCCCACACAGACCCAGTTGAAGGCCTGGCTGCTCTTGTTGGTAAGTCACTATTCTTTGTTTGGTCTTTGTCCTGTTTTCTAGAAGCCCCTGTAGGCAGATCTGCTGCATTGCTTTGCAGGTTGGGTATCAGGGAAGCCAGTAAGACTCCATCTCCTACTAGGACATGACCCACACATTGGCTTTGTCTGTCAGGATGTCCCGTGGCCCACAGGTTCATTCTCCCACCTGGCTAAAATTCACATCACGTTTTTCAGCTGTTGCAGCCCCTTAGAGTGTCAACTGTGGACTTGGAAGGTCTTTGGTTCTTCTCTGAACCCATACTCTGGCTTGAACAGGCAGAGGTTGAATGCACATTCACTGAAGGAAGTTTTCTGGTCTGCTTGTTGAGGACAAGGTTGTCATCATGGTGCTTTTAATCCAGTGGCAAGAGCCTTAAAAACATTGTGTACATTTATCTCTGTGAGTCCTTAGTCTGTTAGGAAACTATTAGAAATAGAATTCAAAGCTCTTTGGAAGATTTCCTCACAAAATCTCTCAAATTGCTCATTAGAAATAAGTTCTACATTGGTTGTTATGCAGGAAAACAGATACTGAATGCCAAAAAAAATAATTTAAGGAATTCTTTGGAGTTTTCATGGAGCTCAGTAGGATTAGGAACTCATTCTTTTTTTTTTTTGCAAATTGTGTATCACTGCAATAGCACCAAATCAGAAACATATGGGATCTAAACCACTGCTCAGGATGTTTAGCTGGCAACTAGAGGAGTTGTTAAAATACTAATGTCTTGGCAAACTGTCAAATCTGCTAGACATATAAAATATGTCCTACTTCTTTTCTGAGGCAGAGGGGTACTCTTGTTTCTTTGTGGTGAACAAGCTGAGGGCAGATTTCTCTCTGCTGCCCAAGGGGGAGCACTTTGTGCACTTCTCACCAGCTGCATTCACTTGGGACAGTTTAATCATGCAAGAGGCGTGATCCACCAGAGCTTTAGGCAGAGGATTGACTTTCTTCCATACCCACCCCACTGTGTCATACAGGAAAACACTATCTTCTTTCTGCATGCGCTGCAGCGACGCACCTCCTGCAAGGTAGAGTGTGGATCCATGGGCTGCGATGCTGAACTGGCAGCAGCTGAATGAGGTTGACGTTATTGTTGTCCACTGATTGCTGGCAGGAAAATAACACTCCATCTCACTGACGGGAACCCATTTGTCCTCCTGCAAAGAACCAGAGCAACACTCACCCATCATATTGTGCCTTGAGTGGGCACTGCTGCTGTGTCAGGCTCATTTGGCCCATGATAAAGGATATCAGTGTCCCAAGTGTTGTTTGGATACCATGGGACTCAAGGGGCCTGATTCTCAATCCACATGTAACAATCATAGCCTCAGAAGAAACTGAATAAGATACCAGAATGGCACAGCTTTAAAGGAGCTTTATTCCTCTTGGAAAATCAGAGGAGTGAGTGGAGCCAGGTGCCACACAGCCCTGGCTGGAATAGGTGTAGCCCCACATCTGCCTGCTGTCCAGACATGGAACACATTACAGAGGAAATAATCTTAAGAGGGCAATATTGCATTGAATTATGGACAATGACTGAATTTGTGTCATCTGAAGGCATTTGCTGCCAGCCTGGATGTGCGGTTTCTCTTTACACATGTCTGTCTGTTCCTCAGTGAACTCTAAGATGCCCTCATTCCTTCAGAAGAAACCATACCCAATATAGTAAAATCAGGCCAGGCCTCAAGTCTTTGCAATTCCAGATGAGAATTTCTGTGTTAACTCAGTTCTCTTGGCTTTAGGGAATAGGATTCTCCTAGAGCGAGCCTTTCCATCCCTCCTAAGTCTTTTCCCAGCCTGCCTTCCCCAGAAGGCTGGGCAGTGCTTTCCCTCCTCTTTCAGAGAGGGGAAATCCAGGTTTGATTCATTTGCATTCCAGGACTTGAGGCCACTCTCACTAAAATCTACACTGGTGTCCTCACTGCAGTCCCTTCCTCTCCCTTTAGCCAGTGTTTTGCCCCCTTCTGAGCTCAGACAAGGACAATACAGTGTTCACTGTGTTTGGAGCAGGTCAGTGACTGGTTTGACACACAGGTTTTCCTGTGGTCACAGGCTATGCCTCTACCATATGATTTATCTATTAAAAACCCGCTTTAAACAGCCTTTGTACCCTAGCAAGCAGCATGTGACAGCAGGGCATCTTCTAGTGTGCACGACTGTGGTGGCAGGCACATCTTCCTAGCTTACTGGCCTGACTTGACCCATACCAGTCCTGTCCACTAAGAGACCAAAAGTAATGAACTTACAGTCAACCCACTGGAATAAACCAGTCGGGGCCTAGCAATGCAGAGAGCCTATTTGGGATCAGATGTGGGACTATAAGAGCGAATGAGCTTACTCTTTTTAGTGTCCTTCCCCCAACGCAAAAGATCCTGTCCTGTACAGCAGCCATCCCATGGTCACAGCGAGTGAAAGACATGGCACTGTTGCCCACCCAGCGGCGGAGGCGAGGCAGGTAGCTGTAGGTGTCTCGTAAGGTCTTACCCCCTGAGAAGCCCCCTGGAAGGGAAGCACAGCTCTTAGAAATCTGTCCGTCATCCTCTCAGACATGCAGCAGATTTTCTGCAAACATCAGCAGAGCTGGGTTCCTTTCTTTAAAATACTGAAGCAGCTCATGTTTCAAATCTCACCCTGTTCTGGAGAGCCTATGCGGTGTCAAATTTAAAACCTAAGCGTCTTAGGTATTATAAAGAGAAGAAAAAAAAAAGCAAACCAGTTCCAGCTCTGTGAATAGTTTTCCCCAGAAGATTTTTGAATAAAGCTTTTGAGTTGTTTCAGGTGTAACCAGAAACAACTTTAATTGGGGAATCTGCTTCTAGCATGAACAGTCACAAAATAGTGAGCTGAAAGAAAAGCATTCAAAGCTCTTTGGGCTTTCGATCATCAGCAGCATGGCAGAGCCAGTCTGCTAGTGCTCCTGTAGCTTTTTCTCTTTATCAGGCACTCACTGGTGTGGTTCAGCAGTGCAGCACAAAAGGCTCCTTGCAGAGGGGAAGGTGCTTCCTTGGGAAAGGTTAATGCCTCCAGCTACCTGCTTGGTGAATTCCAGCCTGCAAAGTCTTTGCAAAGAAGGAAGACGATATTTCAGGTTGGCCATAAGCTCCAGCTCACCTCAGCTTTGAAGCTTAATGTCCATGGACACTTTGGCTGTATGGAGTTAGTGTTTAAATCTGGTATCTAAGTTATGCCCTTAACATACCCGTTTGTATGGGCAGAGTAAGGCTTGTTCCGCTCACCTGAAATATAGAGGATTCCCTTGTGGGTTGTGCCTGCATGGTCAGCAATAGGTGTGGGGAATGGAGCTGTGAACTCCCACTTGTTGTGAGCAGGCTGGTACAATTCCACGGTGCAAGTGAGGGTCCCCAGCAGCGTCCCACCACCCACAGCGAAGATGCGATCCAGCAGCACATCTGCATGGAAGCGTGTCCGCCTCTCCAGCATACTGGCGACCTGGAGCCACGAAGTGTTGCGGGGATCAAATCGGAAAACCTAGGATAACAGCAGATGGATGGTGGGGTAGCAGGAGATGGGTAGCTTGCTTGTGTCTCAGGGAGCTTCAAGAACTGGTAAACATTCTCCCTGGGCTGAGGGAGGTTCTGTATTCAGCCTGGGACAGGTTCAGCTTCCAGTGCCAGGCGGCTGGGACAGCCATGTGTCCCCATGGAGCTGGAGGCTCAAAGTAAGGCCATTCCGCACCTGGGAGTCTGGGCACAAGTGCTCTCAGCAACAGGAGGTGAAGCACATTGGCTTGATGAAATACCTGTGTTTCAAACACTAGTAAACATGTCACAGCTGAAAATTGTTTCAGGGAGCATTTTGCAATTGTTTCACAAGCGCATTTTGCATCTCTGCTGCTATTTGAGCATGTAGTCAAGAGAGCAGCTGGGCTTTACCTGCCACCCTTACCCAGGACAATGCAGGAGTGGCTTTGCCTCCCCTTGTCCTTCAATGTCTTTCTTGGAGTGAGGGGCCCAAAAGTGAACCCAGGAGTCAAGGTGCAGCCTCACCAGTGCAGGGTCACAATCTCTTCCCTGCTCCTGCTGGCCACGCTGTTTCTTATACAAGCCAAGATGCCATTGGCCTTCTTGGCCACCTGAGCCACTGCTGGGTCATGTTTAGCTGCTGTCAACCAACACCCTCAGGTCCTTCTCCAGGCAGCTTTTCAGCTGCTCTTCCCCAAGCCTGGAACGCTGCATGGGATTGTTGTGCAGGACTCAGCACTGAACCTCATGCAATTGATCTCAGCCCATCAATCTAGCCTGTCTAGGTCCCTCTACATAGCTTCCTCAAGCAGATCAACACTTCCTCCCAGCTTGGTGTCATTTGTGAACTTACTAAAGGTACACTTTACTGACAAGGGTACTTGTCAGTCCTGGTGAGAGAGCCCAGGTCACTGAACAAGAGCAGCATCCACAGCACCGTGTGCAGTGAGAGCTCAGCTTTGGCTGTCGCCTACAGCCCTGCTGCTGCAGCGTTCGTCTGCTCCACCGCTGCTGGGCCACCTCTGGCCTCTCAGGCACAGCAGAGGTGCTCTGCACAGTGGCACTGCTGGACTGAAGTGCAGCGGTGCAATAAGGCCCCTGCGAGCAAAGGGAAGAAAAACATGGTGTTTTTTTTCTCTCGAGCTCACTGAAGCCGTCTAGGAAGAGAAAAAATCCTGCACAAGTCTTTTTACTCTCCTGGCAGAAAGGGAACGTCCCAGGAGTTAAAGCAGATTTGGCTTTTGAGGGCAAAACCAAGGAAGGAGCAATTCTCCAGTGAAGTGGTTGGCTTTAGCCATGCTGCTGGAGCACAAGTCCTGTGGCAGTGACAGCAGGGACAGCACTTGAGTCACCTGATTGACTGACATGAACCTGACTGAACCTGCCCTGTGGAATTTGTGTACAGATTAGGACAACTGTTTACAGTAGGAGAAAGCTGAGACCAGGGCAGAGTCTGACTGCTTCCCAGGGAGTTTGGAAGCTGCATTCCCAAGGGCTTTCAGTACTACACTGAGCACTAAGAAACATGTAGAGGTGGGAGATCTGTGGTGAGCAAGAGGAATGACTTCCTCCCTCCCCCAGCCATTCTTCCAAGCCAAAAGGTGTCTTACCTCATTTGAGGGCTGCTTTCCCATGGGATCAAATCTGCACTGTCCCCCGATAACAAAGAGGAAATCGTTAACAATGGTGACACAGTGGTTGTAGACAGGCACACAGAGGTCCCCGACCTTGCGCCAGGTGCTGCAGCTCTGGTCAGCAGCCCACATTTCTCTGCACACGCCGTTGTCAGCCATTCTGCCACCAGCAATGAGCAGGACAGGGGAAGTGGAGCGGAGGCTTGTGCTCTGGGTCTGCAGGACTGGCTGAGCGTACAGCTGGGAGTGGTAATCCAGAGCCTCCTGCACATACCTGTGGCAGCCTGCATCCAGCCTCAGAAGAGGTGTTTCCTGAACATATCTCTGTAGCTCCCATAAAGGAATAAGAGGGAATCGTATGTGCCTTAAAAGATCTGCTGCGTCTCCCAGCCGTCTGTGGTCATGCTGCAGCCAGCTCACAGCAGCAGTGAGCAGCTCCAGCTCGCTGCATCTCTCAGCGTCGACCCTGTCTAAAATTTCACAGAGGGTTCCTCGATCCAAGTCTTTCAAGCACTGCTGATCAGTCAGGATATGTTTGCAGTGCTGCACCACATAGCCTAGGACTTTCTGTCTCAGCTCTGCTGGGCCAAGTTTTTTAGCAATGTTAAGAACGTCCATGCAGTTCTCACAGTTCAAGCAACCCTCCAGAAAGTGAAAGCACAACTTGATCACCTCCCGGACCAGGAGGGTTTCTGCAGCTTTGAAAGTCTCCTCGACATTCTGCAATGACAGCTCTAGTTTGTTGGAGTAGATGAAGTTGAGAACGTTCTTCAGCCCAGCAGCACTGACAGCTTTCAGCCGGACATTACCATCCAGGCTCCCCGCTCTTGCCACATTTCCAACAAACAGGATCTTACAGTAATTACTTGCTGATGCTAAAATAATCTTGTGGGCTGGAAAGCAAACCCCTTCTGCCTCCAGCGTCACATCACACAGTGCACTCTGTGAGCGAAGGCTGCTGAGCCTTTCCAGGAGTTTCGCCAGGTAAGTGTCCGAGGCAAGCCTGGCCATGCTGGCCTGCGAACCAAGCAGCATCGCTCTGGAGGGCGCAGAGTCCTGCAGCAGCCCCGGGACTCTTCGCTGCATCAGTGCAACTCCTGGACCAGCGGTGTCGTGCTTCAAGGTTGCTGAGACTGTGCTTCTCAGCTGAGAGGCAGCGGCCTCTGCCCGTGTGCCTCGCAGAGCTGCGTGGGGTTAGTTGCAAGTGGAGCTGTTGGTGCTGGTTGTCATGTTTGTGAGTTTTGCCTGTGGGCTGTGACACTGGCTGCAGGGACTGCTGCCTGCGTAGCCACATTCCTCCTCTGCGTTATCTGGTAACAACCCATCCGCACAGAGAGTGGCTCATTCCTTGGCTGCTCCCCAGCTTCACTGGGCCGCTTGGTCAGGCGTTCTTTTATCTGGGCAAGCCTGCACACGCCGTCTTTCCCTTCTTGAACAAGTTCAACAGAATCCTTTCTGTGCCCCTTGGCCCTCTGACTAAATCTGCTGCATTCAGAAAATAGCTCTTTTCCAGGAGGGGGTGGGAAGTGCTCAGCAGTTGTCCCATGCAGTCTGAAGCAGTCAGCTAATGCCTAGGATGCAGCTGACTCCTGGGGGAGCAGGATTGGAGGCTGGGCTCTCCCGAGGACTCCTGTGACTTCTCCACCTCCTGTGCCTCTTGCACATCCGGGCCAGCAGCACCCTAGCTCTGTTGAAAAAAAAATCATAATATTGTGAAATCAGGAAATTATATGGCCAACTGTGTCCTGGTCTGCATCCAAAGCAGTGCGACCAGCAGGGCAAGGAGGGGATTCTGCCCCTCTGCTCCACTCTGGGGAGACCTTGCCTGGAGCCCTGTGTCCAGTTCTGGAGTCCTCAGCATGAGAAGGACATGGAGCTGTTGGAGCAAGTCCAGAGGAGGCCATGGAGATGATCCAAGGGCTGGAACACCTCCTCTATGAGGAGAGACTGGGAGAGTTGGGATTGTTCAGCCTGGAGAAGAGAAGGCTCTGGGCAGCTCAGAGCAGCCACCAGTCCTGAAAGGGTCTCCAGGAAAGCTGGGGAGGGGTTCTTGGTCAAGGAGTGCAGGGGCAGGATGAGGGGAATGGTTTTGAGCTGCAAGAGGGGAGATTGAGATGAGATCTTAGCGAGAGGACCCATGAGCCATGCGCTTGGCTTTTGGCACAAGCAGAGACAGCAGAGAGCACCTGGGAGCAAAGGACATCATGCAGCCAGGTTTGAGATCATGCAGAAGCTTTGGCATGAAGCTGAGATGATGCCCTCAAGCTGATGCTGACCCTGCCAGCTCTGCCCCAGCCTCATACACTCACCGCGCTGCGCTCGGTCCCTCTGCTTGGTCCTAGCCATGGGGCTCATGCGGGAGGCGGTGTCTGAGAGAGCAGAGAGGTGCTGACAGGTCGGTTTTGTGCTGTGTTTACACCTGGCAGGGGTGTTCTACAACTCCTCCGGTTCAGCACAGTGTTACGACATTTATCAGTTGTACCGGTACTGCGCTGACCCCACCGGCTGCGGCCTCGGCTCTGATGCCGAGGCCTGGGACTACCAGGTGAGGTGTTGGAGACACCACAGGTGTCTTCTGCTGCCCATTGTGCCATACCCCGTGACAGCCCTTGCACCTTTCTTAGGTATGCACCGAGATCAACTTAACTTTCAACAGCAACAACATGACTGACATGTTCCCCGAGATGCCCTTCACAGAGGCCATGCGGGAGCAGTACTGTTGGAGCAAATGGCACGTGAGGCCACGAGCGCACTGGCTGCGGACAAACTTCTGGGGAGGAGGTGAGCCATTGGGGCTGCTCGGCCCTTTGCATGCCCTTGGAGCTGCCTGCCTGTCCCCTAGCTGAGCCCTGTGGGAACAGGCACTGTGCACAGATGAGTCCTGGCAGGACATTGCAGCCCTGTGCTGACCCCAGCCCTGTCTGTGCCTCCTTCAGACAGAAGCAGGAAACCTAAAAACTGCCAAAAGGTTGGGTTTTTTTTTGTTCTCCTTTGTTTTCTGTTCTTGGCCACGTTTGATGGAGAAGTCAAATGCAGTTGATCAGATGGGCAGGAAGGAGCCTCTCAAATGTCATCTCTCTGCTTTTCAGACCTGAAAAGTGCAAGCAACATCATTTTTTCAAATGGAGATTTGGACCCGTGGGCTGGAGGTGGGGTAAGCACGCATACTCCTGTAACCTGAGCACAGCAAGCAGCCTCTCCAGCTGATACACCACCTCCCTCTCCCTGTTGAAGCAGCTCTGGTGGCTCATCCTTAGCCTGTTTGAGTCTCTAAAGGTGGCTGTTTTATACTGGACCATTCAGGAGCCTCAGGACATGAACGATGTACACATTGATCAGGGGTCCATCAGCCAGGAATACCACTGTAGCAGAGGTGGTTTCTGTAGTGCAGATGCAGCAAGGGTCTCCTTACACACCACACAGGATCTGAACCACAACTTGTCCTGTTCCTGTACCAAGACTTGGTCTCCATGCTGACAGCTCCGGGCTCTCTCCAGGCTCAGCGTGCTGTGAGACCAAGTGGTTATTTAAGCAGCAACTCAGGGGCAGAGTTTGGCTTTGGTTCAACAAAACTTCAGAGTGGAGGTAGAGCTCTAGCTTAAAATTTAAAACCAAAAGTGACCCAGAACTGGATTTTGAGGTTGCTGAGCTCCTGATTGTAATGCAGGCGTTCCTTGCTTTGTGCTGGCTTGGTAGTCCCAGCTGCAAGAGGAACGGGCTGCACAGCTTCACGGAGCCTGTTCCTCCAAGCCACCAGGATTGGAACAGGCTGGTAGTGCCCAGCTGGGGAGAAGCCTGCCCTTCATTTGGGACAGATTATTTGGCTCATTAGAAGCATTAGCCACACAGGCAATATCAACTGTACCAAAGATCTTCTCCCACGCTCTTCCTTAGTCCTTCCCAGCTCATCTGCCGGTGTTCAGAACTGCCACACAATTCTGCCCAGTGGTATGAGTTTGTCTCTGCTCTTTCTCCTTCCAGATAAACAGAAGCCTGAGTCCCTCACTAATCGCATTGAGCATTAAAGGAGGCGCTCATCACCTCGATCTCCGGTAAGCACCGAGCGCTTCTTTAGCTGATGGAATCCTGAGCCCTGGGGATTGTTCTTAACCAGCCACAGCCCAAAGAACCAGGGAAGACTTTACAAGGGTGGGTTACCAGCCGGTGCAGCCTGTCTGGGAGATCAATCTTCTGCCCCAGGACAGGGCCCTTACAGCTTCCAGCGAAGCTGAGTGTCTCTTGGAATTGGCCATCAACCTTCAGGCCCCAGAGCCAAGCAGGCAGCAGCCCCTGATGCAAGGGAGAGCTCAGGGCTCTCAGGCTGCCTCCCAGACAGGTGCCTCTGATGATGTGGCTTATTTTCCAGGGCATAAACACAAAGTACAAGACAGATAATCCCTGTGCAGAGGCCAAGAGCCTTTGCCTGGCTCACTGTGCTCTGCTTTCTCTAGAGGCCACAATCCTGCAGACCCCCCCTCTGTCAGAGAGGCGCGCAGACTCGAAGCAAGCACCATCAGCGGCTGGGTGAAATCTGCAGGGATAGGAAGAGCACAGGAGAAGCTCCTGGGAGCCTCAGCGGGTGGGTGGCTGTGACCATGTCCAGCCCTACTGCTTCCACCAGCTGCTGGGCTCCCACCAGGATCCAGAGCTCAGGAGCCTGTCACACTGTACCTGTGCCATTAGAGAAAGCATTCTCTTCTCTGCCACAATGGTGGAACTTCCCTGAAGCATCCTACCCTCATCAAGCAGCAACAGAAAAGCAAACAGGCAAACCCCTGCCTGAAGCCAAATGCACGCTTTGCAGGACTTGTGCTCCCCTGCTCAGAATGAGGCGGAGTTATAAATGGTGGGAACAACTTGCCTGAAGGGCCAAGATTCATCACTGTCCTGAGTGGTGTGGTTGCAGGAGACACCTGAAGGTTGAAGCTAAATTATTCTTAGACAAAAAGTAAATCCCAGCTGAGTGGTGGAAAAGCTGAGGTGGGGCATGACTCACATGGGTTCCCAGGGGACTCCAGCGCTGTGTCAGCCTCACCCAGCACTGCAAGGTGGGGATTTGGGTTGGAGTTGGCTTTAACTCGGACACAAGAGCTCCAGGTGGTAAGCTGGAGATTTACCCAGAATGGTCCTGGGGCATGTGGTGCTGCCACTTGCAAGCTGCATGGTTGTGATGAGGAAAGCGTGCTTCATGTCTCATTAAAATAACTTGAAGGGAAATGGTCTTTCTGCAACGTTCACCTTCAGCACCAGAACAGATCACAGACCTGGGCTTGGGCTGGGGTTCCAAGAACCAAGAAAACCTTTCCAAGACATGCAGAGCTTCTGTGGTGCTGGGGGAGTGGCAACAGGGAACCAAGACGGACTGGGGGAGCTGACACAGCAGACTGTTACTAAGAATTAAAAATAAGAAAGCAATTGAGGTGACCTTTGCAAAACATTAGGAAGAAATAGATGAGCTTTTCTCAGAATGTTTATGTCAGTGCCATTTTCCAGGTGATGCAGGAGCCTGAGGCCAGCAGTTGTTTTCGAAGGCTGAGAGTGCTGAACAACCTGACCCTCATCTTTAAAGGGCACAGAAAGTAAAGTCCCCCTTTGTAAAGATTCAGCTTCCCAGGAAGAATCAGGTAGAAAAGAAATCAGGCTCGGCTACAAGACAGCTTGGGAAAGGAGTGATTTATTCTTTTCTGCTTCCTTTCACTCTTTATAAAATGGGTTGTTAATCAGGCCAATCAGCGTCCCTCCCCTGCCCCGTGCCATTCACAGGGGCAAGTCCGTTAAGACTGGTGCAGAACTGCAACAACAGAATTTTGGGGAGTATTTCCAACATTTCACTTTCTTAAGAAACCCCATTGTTCCCTCCACAGGGTAGAGCTTGGACACCAGACGCTTAGTCCCCAGCCAAGTGCAGGGTTCCACGCAGGCTCCAGCCCAGGGCACAGGGCCGCAGTCTCACACACCAGCAGGGCTCATGCAGCCTCGTGGGACGCGGTTGGGGGTTTATTTGATTTTTTTTCTTCTTTTCATCTCTAGTTTTAATCTTCAGCCCAAGCTCAGTTCCTCAGTAACACCAACCTGCTCCACAAACAAAATCACTGAAGCTGTTGCCTCCCACATTGCAACAGCAATTTCCTCCTCCGCTGTAATTTCAAAGAAAACAAACATCATAGGGGTAAATCAGATGTGCAAAGGCTGTAGCTGCTGGGTTTCACTGCATACGCAAGTGAGAAACTCAATCCCAGCATTACCAGTACAGGTGAACTGAAGGAATAAGTATATTCTGCACATACTTCTCCTGTCCCACAAACCCCAGGGTCCCACTGACAGCAGAAAAAGGTGCACTGAAATACCATGTAAAACATTTTCATTTCCATAAGCCATCGTTAGGCACGGAATGATAAATATTTTTATAAGACTCAAATACTGGTCCCAAGGGCAACTTCTAATGCCATCAAACAGAACTGAGCAGCATCAAACAAAAAACACTTTACAAATCAAAGGTTACAAACACTGCAAAATATACACAATACACTCCTCAGCCATGGCAAATTAACTGTTACCATCAGATTCAATGAGTTCCATTTAGCAGCTCCTGATTTGGAAGGCGCTGCTCCCTGTGGGTGCTGCCACACACCTGAGAACCTCCTGCCACTCCCCTTGGTGTGCGGGGAGAAGACGGTTTGGGTGAGAACAACCTCTAAGAAATCGAAGCCGGCACACTGCTGGGAACCCCTGCAAATGCAGGACTGGCTGATCTACAAAATCAAAAGAAGTGCTACAGAAAGTTGACTCCCAAATTCATGATTTAAAATCTATTTGCCCATATAAAAATGACAGATCCCAGGGCTCCCAGAAGATTCTCAAAGCCTGGGTCTGCTTTGTCTTCAAGCAGCTGCACAGATTCCACTGATTCTACTGGGACCAGGACCTGCTCTAAGACATTCAGCTGTCTGCCTTCACAGCTCCTAATGGGAGCAATTCTACCTAAAGTACTCCCAAGGAAAACAAAAAATGGAAAATATCTCCACAGTCCAAAATATGGTAACAGGAACTGTGCTGTACAGCAATGAGCTTGGTCTTGAGCCAACAAATCCCTCACCACGCAATATCTGGACAGACAGAACGGAAGGAGGCTTACTGCAAATCACACCTCATGCTCACGAGCTTCCCCAGTGCCTGAGCTCAGGAGGCAGCGGTCAGTTAATACCTGAGTCTACCCGTGGCAAGGAACAAATCAAATGCACATGTAGTTTCACCTTCGTTTCACATTATCTCCTGCATTCTCCTGCAGGTAAGTTAAAAAACTGCAACACTTCTACAAAATTCTACGCCGCTGAGCCAAACCAGCAGCAAATTCTCTTCCCACATTCATTGCAGTCACATCCTGAACAGACCATTCAAAGTGCTCTGTAAACCCAACGCCGTACTGCAGCAGCTTTGCTGTCCCTTCCCTCAGCCAGCATGACACAGCACGGCTCAACAATTTGGAATGGGATCAGAGACCCAGGAACAATGCTGACAGCTTTGCTTCTACCTGGGACAAGTTCACAGTTATTTGTGTATTCCATTCACCACCTGGAACACATTTTTCCAAAGGAACGGTGCTGTAACCGAGTGTTTCAGTGGATCCAGAATAAGCCAGAAACCTGTGGGCTCGTTCCTTCTCTCCAGGACAATCCTGTAGTGTAAGATAACTCACTGCATTCCTGGTATTTAATGAGCACTGAGTAAGACTGCCATAAGAGAATTCTAGTCCACCAGACCCCCAGGAATGCCATGGTCCACACAACTATTCCTCTCTCAACCTCATCACCAATACCAGGAAAACCAGCTTAGCTGGGTACAGTTCGTCCATCCCAGAGCTAGGGATGAGGTTTAAGACTGATGTGACTTCTCCAAACCCAAAGGTTGTGTTTGTTTGTTTTAAGCCAAAAAAGGTGCAATATCGCATCTCTCCTCAAACCCTGAACGGTAAAGTGACTTGCAGACACAAACACCACCACTGGGAGGTGTCAGCACACCGTGGCTATGCTGGCACCCAGATAGGGAGCGGATGAGCTTCTGTGTTAAACACGTATTTGTCGAGGTTGATTAAGTCTATGTCGTCTGAAAACAGCAGGAACATGTACTTGAGCGTTTCCCCAAGGAAGAAGCTTTCCATCTTATCTCGTGGCTCTGGATTCCTGGGATTCTGGACGTTGTTAATGGAAGTGTAACCACCCGTAGGAACCTGTGCCAAAAAAAAAAAAGCATAGGTTTTGTACATTTTGATAATTTAAAAAAAATTATTTCCCCCTCTTAGCACCCAGAGGCACTTGCAGAAATTACATGCCAAGAAACAGAGCAGCATGGCTTTCATTTCAGACTTGTTTTCCACTTATCTATAAAACTTCAGTTATAAAAAAAAATCTCTTTGTATTTTAAAAGAAACCTGAAGAATAAACTCAAGCCAAATGTCCATTTTTGCTGAATCTCAAGAGATGTCGCACATGTCCCACACCAAGGTTCCTGGGCAAACATACAGAAAAGAACCAGTGCAACTCCAGGATTTGGTCCAAGTGCTGTAACTGTTCTTTAAGAACAGACCAGGTATATTGAAGGACTGCTGGCATCCAGGCCAAACATTTACAGTGATCAGTGACGTCCCTATGAGCACCACAGTCGACGGACACAACCCTCCCTGTTAAAGCATTAACCAAAGGACTCTTCCAACCCAGCCCAGTCCTTCTCAGCTTCTCAGTTCTAAAAAAGATCACAGCAGAGATTCTAACAACTTCCAAGAACACCTAGAGACACTTCGGCAGTCTGCATGCAGTTCCTGCATGGTGTATGTTAATCACTGCAACACAAGTTCTTTCCCTGACAGTGTCAACCTCTGCATCTCCAGCTGGAAGGCTCTGCATAAACAGAATTTTATTATGCATTCTTATTAATTTCCCCCTAGGTATCTAATGACGCTTCAAAGACAGTGGGTTTCCAAACACCTTTTTGGAGAGCAAGCGATTAAAGTCCCAACAGAATAAGGTTATTACAAGCTGGCCTTACCCGTGTGTATTTATTGAAGTTCTGCAAGATTTCCCAGCCCCAGTCCTGGTATTTCTTATCCCCGGTGAATCTGTACATATAAAAAAGGCTTTCTACAGTTTCTGGTCGCAGTAAGTTGTGCCTGTCTGCAGGCTGCAAGATTAAAAAATAGGAGAGTATGATTCAGACAGGAAAATTCTCCAAGGACACGTGCAGGACGAAAAATTGTGTTTCCCATCTCCATCCACCCCAAAGAGTTCATCATGCATAACTCAGCTTCTAAACACAGAGCTGTAAATAAAATCACATGCCAGGGTACACCTAGAAAGCAAGGCAGTGAAACAACCTACTGCTCCACAACAGAGCACATCACCGGTATCCTGAGGGGAGTTTCAACAGCACAACGGAGAGAAGAATTATGGGATCACAAGCCAGGCCAGACAGCTGTTCACCTTGATCTCCACATCTTTGTGGCCCTTCTGTGCATGAAGGTTGAAATGTACAATCTCCGGACTCAGGCCTGTCTCTACTTGAGCATACATCTGGTAACAGGTTTCTATAAGGGCTTCAGCCAGTTTCATGTGATCAGCAGTCAATCCATTGTGAGCTCCCAGTGCCAGAGTACCAGGCAAAAAGCAAACCAAGTGATCCTGCAAGACAAGACAGCTCTTACTGAGGAGAAATTCACACAGCAAACAGGAATTCCCAAGTGTTGGCCTGTCAGTGTCCCTGTGTGTGGTGGGGTGCATTTTTTTTTCCTTCCTCTTCTTCAAAACCCATTTCAGGTACCCAGAACTTGAGGATTAATTGTTAACATCAAATGTGATACAGCACAAGGCCAGCAGCATTACTGGCTCTGGAGAAGGGAATATGTCAGCTGGAGATGTTTATCACTGAAATATCCACCTATAACAGAGATCCTCAGATCCACAGACACAGCTGGAACACACCAGAAGTGTGCAAGCACATTTCTGCCTGAAGGCCTTGCTTGCAGCTTTGTTATCTGGGGTAATAAAAAGCTCAGCCCGCAGTCTGTAGAGCACAAAAGATGCAAGAGCACCATTTTCCTAGAGAGGCTGGGATACAGCTGGCTCCCATTCCCACCACCAGCTCTCCCAGACTTACTCTCCTGATTCCAGCCAGCACCCTGAAAAGAAAACACCTCTGGTTCTTGGGGGGGGATGAGGAACAGGGGCACCTTCACCTGTGTGAAGAGCATTCCTGTTTGTTTTCCCAAGACAAACCAGCAGCAACAGAAGGACTGCAGGGACATTGTTTTCTTAGCTTTGACTTGCTCCAACAAACAGTTTGTTGAAGGGCAAGAGGGGCACAGTTACTAAAAGAACTGAGCAACATTTGTAATCGAGATTAATTTAGTTAACTTTCCACTATGAAGTTCTAGTATTCACTAAAGCTCGTGTCAGGTAGTGAACAAGCATTTGTAAGGCTACACATATATTAATAATACATCACTCATCTGAAAAACAAGACATATACAAAAGCCAAGGATGGCATGAGGCCTTTAACTGAAAGATCTCAAAATGCCAATTGAAGCGTGTGAATGCACAAATCATGAGCAGGTAGTTAAGCTCACTCAATTTTCCCTCCAGCAAACAGCAGACTAATTTACTCACTAACTGTATGTGTAAACCAAAAACAAATACCACAATGCATAGAACCCTCCAAAATGATCACATTTCTTTTTAGATCCAGTAACACAGGATTAGGTCACCTGAATCTTCTGAGGGAAACTCTGAAAAGCCAGGTGTGCAAGGGTCCAAGTGTATTTTTTAATTATGGAAAATAAACAATCCATAGAATAAGAATAATGGAATCACATGGATTGCGTTGGAAGAGACCTCAAAACCCATCCAGTTCCAACCCCACTGCCATGCACCAGGGACACCTCCCACTGGATTAGCTAGAACTGCCTCAACAGTTTCAGACACTGGAATTTTACGACCAAGACAGAAAAAAAGAGAAAGAAAATTTGAGTCCAGCACCACAATGTCCCACCTCACAGGAACACCAATGGATTTACTGTTATCACACAAAGTGCAGGCTCCTGGTTTGCAGACATGACCGTTGACTACACGCCAGTCACACAGCACCGGCCAGACAGCCTTGGCTTTTGCTTTCTGGGTTTTTTTTATTGGTTTGTTTTTTCTTTGTTTGGAGGGGAAAGGGGGAAAGTGGGCACCAAAGCTTTGCATTTGCCTGTCCATATGGCTGAGGGGGCCTGGAGATTTGGGGGTTTAGGGTTTTTTTCAGTAGTGTTTTTTCTGCTCCCTTTTGTTGTTTTTTCACATGCAGTTGACTCCTTACCATCTTGGCACTAAAGTGGCCATGAGCAAGCTCTCCTACAAAAGTAAGCTGCTTGGGCTGGGATCTCTGAATAAGATGCTTTTTCACTCCCTCTATGGCTCTCATGTAGTCTTCCAACAGTCTGTGAATTAAAACCATTCCCGTTAGCTCACATACATGCAGACAGAACACATTTATCACAGCTGATGTTCAGCACAACCCTCTTGGAGACTGTTGTTTCAGGCTAAGGAACAATATATAACCAAATATAAGAACTGGCAAACCCCTTCACTGTCACCATCAACCAAACACTACTGTTTACTACCACCATGTAGTTATATTGGGTTTGCTCTTCAAGTAAACCCTAAACTTAAATACTAAAGAAAACATTACCCAGCTGTTTCTGGGCAGTGACACGATTTTGTTTCAGGAATGCTTGGAAGTACAAGAATTGAAATCACAGAAAATCTAGGCTGGGAAGGACCTCTTAGAAGTCTCCACTTCAGCCTGCTCTGAAGCAGATTCAATTTGATCAGGCTACCTGAGGGCTTGTCTGAGCTATTTTTCAGTATCTCCATCCGAGATGGAGATTCAATGTCTTTGAGCCATCTTTTCCAATGTCTGGCCGCTCATTGTGAAAAACCGTTCCACAGTATTTAACTGGAAATTTCCCTTTATTTTAAAGTGGTTTTATGTGGAAAAAAAACCCTGCTGAATAATTCCATGTTAAGGCTTATAAAATGCAATCATGGCCCAAAGACAATGGTTCTCCACTTACAGGGAGGTATGGCTTGGAACACACAGGGATGCAAGCTTCCTTTGTGGAGGTGCATCCGTTCCAGTCTAAAGCAATGCTTTGAAAGGGCACGCTGCCACTCTGCATGCATTAAAACCCTCAACATGAACAAGCCGAGTAGAATTTTATCTTGTTTTGGAGGAAATCTTTTCCATCATCTCTTAATTCCTTTCCTCATTGCAAACATTCTCTTCTACTTATCCAGGGCCAAATAAGAGACCTAAAGTCAAGTTCAGACAACCATCAAACTTCAGTCTCTTCTTCTTTCTAAGAAAAGTCATTCCTTATAGACTACATCTCTCACCTCAGCTATCCCATAGTATTCACCTTTCCCTCACAAGCCCAGAGAAAACATTTCATTTCACCAGTGTAGCCCGTACTCTCAGTATTTTGGGTGTGTCAAGTTATGCTCCACTGCAAAGACTCAATTCCCTTCTCCTGTCTGTAACGCTCCTCACACCTGATGTGCTCAGGGAGAAAACGTCTCTGAGGAAGAGAAGTTTTGAGCCTAAGCCTAACTTTTGTGTGGTTTTTACATCCTACCCAGCTCCCTCTCACTCACTCAGCTTGCTGGTAAAACCAGTGACAACACCTTCAGCTGACTGCTGGGCACAACACATCTTTTTTCTTCAAGCAGAAAACTACAATAGAGGTTTTTACAGCTCATAATTCTTATGTCAATTTGAGAATAACAAAGCACTTACTCATTTTCTTTCTTCCCCCCCTGAATCCACTGCTTGAGCAGATACTCGTAATAGCTGTCAGCCCTGGCTCCCAGAGTGTAGACCCCAAGGTGGGTGAACTGCCCACTGTTGGTGTTGATGAACATGGGCACCAGGCCATCGTTTTTCCCTGAGAGGGTGTGAACTTGCTTCATCACTTCATCAACAGCTTTCTAAAAGAAAGCAAAGAGCAGACACAGATTACAGGTATAAATGATAAAGAAACCTGTGGCGTATAACTTCAGGCATATAACAATTTTTAACCACCCTTCCTCAAATCAGTGCCAGAAGTACCAAGTTCAGTGCCTGCAATACATTAACTCCAGGATTTCAAACTTTCTGACCCTCCAAACTTGATGTTCTGGGTACATTTAAGTATTTTCACTGCCTACAACTGCCTGAAAGGAGGCTGTGGCAAGGTGAGTGTTGGTCTCTTCTCTGAAATGACACCTGATACGATGAGAGGGAATGGCCTCAAGCTGCACCAGGGTAGGCTCAAATTAGACATCAGACAAATCTCTTCACCAAAAGGGTTCTCCGGCACTGGCAGAGTCTGCCCAGGGAGGTGGTGGAGTCCCCATCCCCAGAGGTTTTTAAAAGATAGGCAGATGAAGTGCTCAGGGATCTGGTTTAGCAGCGGATAGGCCTTGATCTCAAAGGTCTTTTCCAACCAAGTGATTCTATGATTCTCTGATCATTGCTACTTCCTTCCCTTGAAGCAAGCCCACTCGAAAGCCAGTCCTGTGGCATGGGACAATGACTTGACTGACTTGTGTTCACTCAAATTACAGCTCAAATCACAACTATATGAGCCACGCAATAGCTAAAGCTTCTTTAAAGAACTGCACTCTCAAACCTTCAACTGTGGATTCAGGTTAAAATAATAAAAAACATCACCAATAAAAAAAAAGACAGTGGAAATATTCCTTTCTCTGGAATTATTTCACCCCACTATTCCTTATGTCATACCCAGCTGTCAGGCCCTGAGCTAGTGAGCCACAATGGATGGCAACACCACAGTTTTCTTCTTTGCATTTAGATAACTGCATCAAGAAACCACGTGTGGAACTTCAGCAACAGCCCCCTGTTCTTCTCAGTATCTCTTCAAAATCTGATAACCCAGCATCAAACAAAAATGTCACTGATACAAACAAAGGGTCTGGGGAGGTGAGGTTTGGGTCGATTTTGTTGTGGTTTGGGTTTGCTGTTTCTTGTGAGTTGTTTTTTTTTTCAATCAAAAGCTGCTTCTGAGACAGAAAAATAATTCATCTCCACTGCTTCTTTTTGGTATTTAATAATTGGAATTATTTTTGTTTCTTTTCCTTTCCTCATCTACTACAAGACTGAGTGTACTCTCAGCAAGTTTGCTGATGAAACCAAGCTGAGTTCAAGTGCAAGGTCCTGCACCTGGGTTGGGGCAATCTGTGGTTTCAATACAGGCTGGGGGACGACACGACTGCAGAGGATGACTTGGGAAGCTGATCAATAAGAAGCTTGACATGAGCTGGCAACTTGCCCTTGCAGCCCAGAAATTCAACAGTGTCCTGGGCTGCATCAAAAGAAGCATGGCCAGCAGGGCAAGGGAGGGAATTCTGCTGCTCTACACTGCTCTCATGAGACACCACCTGGAGTCCTGTGTCCAGTTCTGGAATCTCCAGCGTAAGAAGGATAGGGAACTGTTGAAAAAGGCCCAGAGTTGGCCATAGAGATGATCCAAGGGCTGGAGCACCTCTGCTGTGACGACAAGCTGAGAGAGTTGGGGTTGTTCAGCCTGAAGAAGAGAAGGCTCTGAGGACACCTTATTTCGGCCTTCCAGTACCTGAAGGGGGCCTTTGAAAAAGCTGGGGAGAGGCTTTTTACAAGGGCATGGAATAATAGGATGTGGGGGGATGGTTTTAAATTGGAAGGATGAAGATTTAAATTAGACATTAGGAAGAAATTCTTCATGGTGAGGGTGGGGAGGCACTGGCCTAGGTTGTCCAGAGAAGCCATGGCTGCCTTATCCCTGGAGGTGTTCAAGGCCAGGTTGGATGGGGCTTTGAGCAACCTGATCCAGTGGGAAGTGTCCCTGTACATGGCAGGGGGATGGAACTGGATGATCTTTGAGGTCCCTTCCAACTCAAACTATCCTGCGATTCTACAATTAACCATCCTTCAGAGACCCTAGAGACCCCAGGTACTGATGGAGAGCCAGCACTGTTGCTGCACACAGGTGGAAAAAAAAGAGTATAACATCAGCTGGCTCTTCCATACCTGGAATTTCTCATCTCCAGTGAGACGAGAGAGCTCCCTGAACTCCAGCTGAATACTGGTCACCTCTGCCACGGTGCTGTCAGATGTCCAGCGAGGTGGGTGCGCAGTGCCCCGGCCAATGTTGACATCAGAATATGGGATCTTGGAGGGGGTCTTGAAGGCTGGCATGAGCCTGTTACCAATGTCTTTCTAAAGAGAACCCAAGAACACAGTGAAAACAACAAAGCAAAAATTAAATACACACACCCTTTAGATTTTCTTTCACCAAGCAGACAGAAAAAGAGAGAACAGCAGCTTAGTTCTAGATAAATTAAAAAGGGTCATGGATTTATTCCCAGTGATGACCACAGTGTTTCTCCGGGTCTCTAGCTTTGCACACCTTGTTCGAGTCTGCAGTCCCTGTGCAACGTGATGTGAAGTCAGTGACTGCACCTCCCTGATCTAAAGAGGTGGCTGATGCTGTAAGGGCACGAAGGACAACTGTCATTCTTTTCCAGCCATTTATTTCCCCTTTTGTTGCATAAACTTTACTCTGGCGAGCTCTGCATTGATGGAATGGGCACAGAACACTTGATAGAACACAGCAGGTTGCTGAGGTTGTCTGAGAACAAACAGCAGTGTTAGCCTCAAAGATTTAATATTAATCTCTTTCCCACCACACCGAATATGGAACTGTTAAAACCTGGCAACGTATAACTGTCTGATGAACCCTCCCTCAGCTTTGTCCAACATGGACATGTCACCCAATTCCATTCGTAAGAGGAGCCACTCACAGCTTTTTCGAGGAAGAGGCCGTCCCCAGAGAGATGGTAGGTGCTCAGCAAGCCCCCCAGGATACGAATAGTGCTCTCAAAGAGGTTCACATCCACATTTTTATCAAATACCAACTCATTTGCTACCCATTTTCTTGCTTCTTCAAACTCTGCAAAGTACAAAGAGTACTTCAGTTATGAACTTGGGCCATGTCCCAACAACCAGAGACATTGGTATTTCATAGATACATGACAGTTACTCGTATCTGTCCACAGAGATAAGACGATAGGTGGAAAATTGAAATGAAGAGCATATGCTGGGAGATATTTGATTGCCATCAGCTTCATTCTTACTCAGCACACACCAAGGATGCACAAAGACAGAAACATCCAGCAAAATAAAAAGTTCCCCATGGTCTACAAAAAGAAGAAATGAGGAATTCTTTATTAGAACAGTCCAGAAAAGATCTTTCAGAGCCCATCCCTTGGACTTGTCAGACAACAACTTACACTTACACAGCAGTCTTCTATTTTAATTAAATCTTTTCAGACCAAAGCCAATATCCACCACGATAACAGACAGCATTTCTGTTAATAGCCTGCGAATGTCCCAAGGAGGCACCTCCTACCTCAGCAGCTCACACAAAGCCCTAACAGGCTGCAATTCTTCCCCAGAAACAAAGTTGATAGCTTATCACACCACCAATTCAAAAGGAATGTAAAAAAACCCACTTTAGACTCAAGTCAGCTCCACAGCAGCATAAGTGACTGCTTTGGCACAGGGTCTCACTCCACAGTGCACGTGCATAGGCTGAACCCTGCCAGAGGCAGGAGCTACTCCAGACTCTCTCTCATACCTGCCCAAAATTTCTGGTGGTGAACAGAACAACCTGTTTCCCAGAAAGGGAAGGTATTCCACAGATCATCTCTATAGCAAAAGGAAGCCTCTCTGTCCTCACAGTAAAAAACACCCTGGCTGTTGGCTAGACTGAGAGGAAGCACAGAATCATCTACTGTCAGGTGAAACAACAGGAAAGGCAGCTCCTCTGCTGCAGAGGCATTCACATCCACCAGCTCATGAGAACAACATGTAACCTCACACAAAGCCTTCATTTCTACAGCGTTTGTTATGCAGAGGAAACCCCAGGAGAGCTTTCTAAGGCAATCAGCAAAAGAACCCCTATCAGATACGAAGAAGCCTTCACCAAGAACCCACCTCAATCATCAGGCATTCCTTTTAAAAGTTCACAATTAAAATATTTATGAAAAACAAAAAGAAAAAGCAGTACACTGTCAACTTGATGGAACTTCAAAAGCACCTGCTCAGGCCTGGAGTACAAACACATGTTTAGGAGCTGTCATTAATGACTGACTATTTTACACAAACTCCAACAGCAGAAGAGAGACAACCACATGAGACTTGCACTGTTTACTGTCCCCTTCCCAGCAGCTCCACTCTTTTTAGCTCAACACAAAACACTGCTCAACGCATGAGTTCACAAGGTGCTACCAAGGTTAAACAGGTACAGTTCCAGAAATTCCTAAATGCCACTAAAACAAATGCTGCACCACAAAAAAACCAAAAAAAACCAACAAACCACCAAACAAAAACTCTGCAATAATTGAGTAAGTGAGGTTTTTGCAGCAGAACTGCAGTATTTTTGGCTCTGCTTTTAAAATCGGTTTGAAAGTTTTCTAACACAGGCACTTCCAGAAAAACTGTGAAAACACACCCCCAACAGAGCAGGTCAGGAAGCTGGCATCAAACATTCCCTTCTCCATCCATCAGTTCCTTACAGACACCTGCTCAAATCCAGATGGGAAATATCAATGTTAGGTGTGGTAGAGGGGAAGCCACATGAGGAGCAGCTGAAGTCACTTGGTGTTCAGCCTGGAGAAAATGAGACTGAGGGGGCACCTCATAGCACTTTATTGCTTCCTTACAAGGGGAGGAGGAGGAGCAGGCACTGATCTCTTCTCTCTGGCAGCCAATGATAGGACCCAAGGGAAGGCAGGGGAGGGTTAGGTTGGACATTAGGAGAAGGTTCACTCAGAAGGTGGAGCACTGGAACAGCTCCCCAGGGAAGCAGTCACAGCACCAAGCTTAATATTCCAGAAGCATCTGGCCAACACCCTGAGCCCTACGATGTGAATGTTGGGGGTGTCTTGCGCAGGGACAGGAGCTGGACACAATGATCCTTGTGGATCCCTTCCAACTCAGGTCATCCTGTGATAAAACACAGCCAGGGAGCTCTCAGGTTGATGACCCAAGACTGACGAGCACAGAGCACTAGGGATTTAGGACAGACACAAAAACCAAGAGGTTCTGCAATGTGTCTATTCTATTCCAAGAAAAATGATGTCCTTTAATAGCGTTGGCAGGGAAATTATTTTCACCCATACTGTTTATGTATACGTGTGTTTATCCTCACAGGAAAACTAAACTTACTGGCCTTCCATAGTAAGTGTTCCCCTCAAAGAACTCTGACCAGCTGGTTTGTATGTTTAATTATCTTGTCATATAAATCTGTCCTGTATCAAGAGATAATATGCAGACAATCTCCAGACATGACGCTTAGTTGTCTGGCAAGACGTAGCCATCTTAGGTCAAGAGATAACCTGAAAGAAGTCTCCGGACATGGCTGAATACTCAAAAAAAAAAAAAAAAAAAAAAAAAAAAAAAAAAAAAAGCATTCTTTAAAGATTTATTTGGTTCTTTGTCTGAAACTAGTATATATACTCACTGCTTTTGTAAGATGGCATGCCTTTTTCAGAAGGGCATCCAATTGAGCACTGAATTGTAAAATAAAAATATTATTGCCTTTGCTTCAAAGAATTTGTCCTTTTCAATATTTTACCAGTAAATGAGCATTTCTCACGTTTCTGAACAGAAAATAAAGAATTGTTTTAGAGGGGAATAAATGGAGGAGGAAAAAAAATTACCTTTTTTTAAGCCTAAAATCCACATGGTGTCCAAGGCATCGATCAAGGTAAGCCCAAGCCCAAACCATTCGCTGTAGGACTTGGACAAAGGCTTCAGTTCATCGTGGCCCCAGGCAAACTCCTTGTACCCTTTCCAGGCATGGTGGAAAGCTTCAATCACAGCCATTTGACGGTCATTTAGGGGCACTGCAAAAGGACAACAGCACTTGGCTTATGACTTTTGCACAGCAGCTGTGCAGGGATACCCAACACCGTTTTGCTGCATTCTCACTACTCTTGTAAAAAGCCCCTTCCCAGCTTTCCTGGAGCCCCTTTCAGTGCTGGAATCTGCTCTAAGGTCTCCCCAGAACCTTCTCTTCTCCAGGCTGAACAACCCCAACTCTCTCAGCCCGTCCTCATATGGGAGATGCTCCAGCCCTCACATCATCTTCATGGCCTCCTCTGGACCAGTCCCAACAGCTCCATGTCCTTCTTATGTTGGAGATTCCAGAACTGAACACAAGACTCCAGCAGGTATCATTAACTCTACTATTTACCTGGTTCTTTCTGGTCCTCAGCTTCCACAGAGGAAGGATTTTCTGATTCCTTTACTTTATTAGATGGAGGTTCAGTGTTTTGGTCAGGTTCTATCACTGCTCCTCGCCAGCTGCAAATACAAGGGATTGTAATTAAGACTAAACTTGATCACAGAGAGTCATGAAAATGAACAAGACTTATATCTGCGTTTCCTTTTTCTCACAATAATTTGACAAAAGAGGAGTTGGATTTTGTACCAAGGATCAAAATAATTGTCCCCTAGATGATTTCTCTGTTCAACGACAGTGATTTATACAAGAGAAACTCTACTGTATTAAGAAATGTGTCTTACAGGCTCTTGGAATTTCCTTAAATATTTTGGCACTGGAATTTAATAAATGACTTCTAAAAAGCATTAAAACACCTGAGAATGCTGCATTAAAAGCATTCTGCTATTTACTGGTTCTGAAATGATCACAGGAGCCACTAACCCTGACTGGCACCACACAAGTGATGATCATCAGAAAACACAAACAAGCACACAAGGCTCAGCCACTTCTTCATCACCAGGGTTTCAAAGTTCCCCTGTTGCCACAGGTGCATAAATGAGTTTGTACAGGTTTTTACTAAGAGTGTCCTGAAGGAGAAGTATTTCAGAATGAACTTCAAGTCAAGTCAAGTCAAGTTTGTATCAAGACCAAACAATCTCGGCCATGCTATTTGATACATCAGTCTGGTGCCTCAGAGTTCATGATCTGCCTCCCAAGGGAAGGGGGCTTTAATGTCAGTAAACCTGATGACCTACAGATATCCCATCGGTCCATTCCTTACCTCCATTCCTTAAACTCTTAACTAGTCCTCACTACAACTTCATTGCTCTCCTCAGATTTCCTCTTCCCACCCATTTAACTGTACAAACTATAACATCCATCCCTGGAAGTGTTCAAGGCCAGGCTGGATGGAGCTTGGAACAACCTGATCCAGTGGGAGGTGTCCCTGTCCACAGCAGGGGAGTGGAACTGAGTGGGCTCTGAAGTCCCTTCCAACCCAAACCACTCTCTGACTCTATGATTCTATGGTGGAAGCCCAGGACTAAAACACATCAGGTCATTCTGAGAGATTTCAGACAACATCAGCAGGCAAAACGCTGCTGCAGGCACAGTTCTGATGCTGCAATCAGCTCTGCCGCACCAGGCCTGAAAAAGACATAACCATATAAAACCCAAGCCTCTTATTCCAGATTAAGAACCTCTGCTGAACTGGTAGCAGTCTTTTCTGTATGCAAGTTACTTCCCTTCAGTTGTTCCCAAATCAAAATATTTCAATTAACAATATCTTAAGGAATAATTCAGTACGAATAAAATCCTGGTAGCACAGACCCTCTACAGGTGTGTGACGCAAACAGTAAAACCAGAAAAGCTGCACATTCGCTGAAATTAAATCTGCTGAGCCACACCAGCCACTGCCAGGCCAGAGATGGGAAAAAAGGTCTGCAAGGAAGAAATCAACCTCAGGCACAGACAACAAAACGCCCTTACAATTTTCCTTCCTACATCCCATGGACTGTGGCAGGGTCAAGATGAGAGCACTCTAATGTGCTGGGAACACTTCTACCTGATAATGGTTTTCTCAGTTTTCTCTTCTTTATCGGCCTGGACTGGCTCATCTACAGCCTTGCTGGGATCCTGCCGGGGCTTCAGCCTCCATGGTGGCTTGATCTGAAAGTTGGAAGGGCCACGCCGGACAGGAGGTGGCTTTGGAGGCTTCTGAGAAAATAAAGAAAAATAAAATGTGCTTGGTATGTTGAAGAGTTGGTAAAATTCCATATCATAAACAAACAGCATTCCCTTGTTAAACATAACCTCACATAAATCCTACTCTGGTATGGTATCAGCATCAAAGTTCTGCCCTGAACAAAAAGACTGTGAAAGACCTTGGATTTTTGTTCAGTTTAAACTTTTGGTAAAATTATCCAGTTCTTAGGTTTCCGTGGATAAATTACTTCTAACCTCCCTCTACTGCTACTATGTATTAATTTAAAAAAAGGCCCTGCCAAAGGACCACAGAGCTGTTTGATTCCATTTTACAAAGCACAGTAAATTTTTACTAGAATTTCAAAAAGCACACAAACAAAAAAAACCCACTCAGTGCCAGCACAGAATTACTGATCAGTAGCACAGACATATTTATGCATAATGGTTTAATATAAACATTTCATATTCATTAAGTGGAAATGCCAGAACTCATGAGGTAAATACATAAACAGCAGCACAGGAACCAGTGTTCCTCTACTGCACTAATCCACTCAGTTCCTGTGCTTTCCCCTTACTTTTCCCCAAACGCAGCCCCGCAACACCATTGCCCGCTGATCCATTTGCTGTCATTTGTTTGAGAGAATGACAGAAAAAGTCCAGAAAAGTTCTCCCCGTGCAGTGAGACACTGGCTCCTGCTCCACTGTGACTCTGTCCAGCCTCCTCAATGCCTGGAGCACTCCAAGTCCAAACAAATAATCCCAACAGGACAGCAACACCTCAAGTGAGTGGTCACTCTCCCCGTGCAGTGAGACACTGGCTCCTGCTCCACTGTGACTCTGTCCAGCCTTCTCAATGCCTGGAGCACTCCAAGTCCAAACAAATAATCCCAACAGGACAGCAACACCTCAAGTGAGTGGTCACTGTGACCTGAAGCCCCAGCACTCCAAGGCATGCCAGGGAGTAAGGAATAGTACACTCCACACTTCAATAAAAAAGGTAAAGCCAAGAAATCCTACACCAAAGCCCTTCCCAGAAAGGAGAGCATTCCACCCAGAGTAGATTTACACTGCAGCTTACAGAATCACAGAATAACCAGGTTGGAAGAGGCCCACCGGATCATTGAGTCCAACCATTCCTATCAAACACTAAACCATGCCCCTTAGCACCTCATCCACCCGTGCCTCAAACACCTTCAGGGAAGGCGAATCAACCACCTCCCTGTGTAGCCTCTGCCAGTGCCCAATGACCCTTTCTGTGAAACATTTTTTCCTAATGTCCAGCCTAAATCTCCCCTGGTGGAGCTTGTGGCCATTTCTTCTCATCCTATCCCCTGTCACCTGGGAGAAGAGCCCAGCTCCCTCTTCTCCACAACCTCCTTTCAGGTACTTGTAGAGAGCAATGAGGTCTCCCCTCAGACTCCTCTCCTCCAGGCTAAACAACCCCAGCTCTCTCAGCCGTGCCTCACAAGGCCTGTTCTCCAGCCCCTTCACCAGCTTTGTTGCTCTTCTCTGGACTCGCTCCAGAGCCTCAACATCCTTCTTGTGGTGAGGGGCCCAGAACTGAACAATATTTGAGGTGTGGTCTCACCCAGTGCCTTACAGCTCCTTTCCCCTCAACACCTCTTGGAACCCAGCACTATCTGCCACTTCTACAAAACCTCTGGTAGCTTTAGAAAACTCATTTCTTCCCACAATACCTGCGGGGAAAGCTCTGGGTAGTCTCTGAGGTTGGCATCAGCTTTCTGGGGTGCTGGCAGAATGGCTGGATTTGCCAGCTTTGGTCCAGGAGCTTCTGCTTCTGCTCTTGGATCATCCAGTGCTTTGCTTGTTAGACCTGGACACAGAACACAGCTCAGCACAGCCATCAGCAACTTCAGCTCCACACTGAGACTGATAAAAGTTTGCTGTGCTCACACACCTGATGCACCTCCAAGAAGTGTTTCCATGCACAAAACAGATAAACACACACACAAACTGTTAGATCCAATGTGTTGCCTGATATTAACATTCTCCCTAATATGTAAGGAAGCTGCCAAGAGGTACATGCTCCATTCTATTTTCTATGATTTTAGTTTCTCAGTACAGGCAGCAAGGTAATATCACAGGTAAACGTGCCTTTGTATTCTCAAAAAGCTTGGAATTTCTAGTCTGATGGACAATCAAGAGAGTCTTATCTTATTACACTGTTTAGGTTTGGGTTACCAATATCCACATAAAAGTGTAATTAAAAAAACACTCATAGACTCCAAATCTTGATCAACTAAACCAAAACGTTGCTCCAGTCGAGATAAACAACGCAATGGCCTATGACAAATATGATTAAGCAGAAATGAGTCACTGGAACACGACACAGAAAATCAGGTCACAGCTGGGCTGTAATGGATACACCCAGCCACTCTCCGTGACAACCACCACTAGTTCTCAGAACTAGAGGGGAAAATGAGATGAGATCTTAGAGAGAAATGTTTTGCTGTGAGGGTGAGGAGGCCCTGACCCAGGTTGGCCAGGGAAGTGGTGGCTACCCCATCCCTGGAAGTGTTCAAGACCAGGTTGGATGGCGCTTGGAGCAACCGGATCCAGTGAGAAGTGTCCCTGCCCATGGCAGTGGGGTGGAATTTGATGAACTTTGAGGTCCTGTCCAGCCCAAACCATTCCACGATTCTATGACACCAAACACCTACCCTTCCACTGTTCCTCAATGCTCGTGTAGGAAATTACTCCGCAGACTGCCAAGAAGGCAAACAGGAAGAGAATCACACTCCGCTGCAGTCGGGACAGCTGCTTCCATTTCTTTAGAAGAGAAAATAAGTAGGACAAAACAGAGGAAGATTAGTTAGCATGGCACTAGGAGCTTACTCAGACAAAAACAAACTCTTATTGGTTCATTCTGAGCAAGAAACACAAACCTGAAAAGTTTAATTTTATCCTTCATTCCAGGTGCAGACACCCATTGCTTACTTTCTTTGCTGATAGAGAAAATAGCAATACCACACATTGGCCCATTGCACATCAAGCTCAGAGAGACCTCAGAGCCCCTTGCTGCCAGAACCTCAGAGCCTGTCACAAGCTCAGATTCCCAGCGAGCATCCTGCACAGCCTCCACTGACTGACCCTGCACGTCTGCCCAGATAAACCCAAGGCCCATTCCCTCCCTGCTGCCTGGGGAGGTGCTATGGAGCACACATGCAAAACAAGAACTAGAAAAAAGTTGTAGGGAAACTGATACCGTTAGTGCAGTAGAGAAGAAAGGTTCAAAAATAAGAAAAGCCAGGCAGAGAGATGTGGAGCTGCCACCTGGAGCAGGTCCTGCCACCACCCCGCTGCAATGTGAGAACAAAGCAAGGCAACACAACAACCAACAGGACAAAACCACAATATTTTCAAGTTTAGTCCTGAGTAAAAATGTATTTTTAGAAGTGAAGTCTATAAAACGAAACTACTAAAGGTCAGACAGCAAATGCTCCATCAGCTTGAGTGAGAAGTTTCCTCCACCTGGAAAGTGAGCACTTGGAGTTAAACATTAACTGCTGAATTACCAGTTTGTTTGTTTTCCAACAGTAATATCAAAATTCACCAGAGCTGCATTTTGCTCGCAACAACTGGGCTTTGTCACACAGAGAGGATGCTACCAGTCTGGTGCTACACTGAGGAACAACCTGCAGCATCCCACCAACACCTCCAAATGCCACAACACTTCCCACTGCCTCACCCCCTTCATCACAACCAGAGGCTGTAGACTTCTAGTGAAGAACCACCAATGCCCTCACACAGCTGAACTACCCAGCACATAGATCTGATTCTCCTCCCACACCACCGTTAGCACAGCAATCCCACACATCTCTACCCACACAGCCAACTGAATCATCAACCCCAGCTGCACATGTGTTTGAAACCAGCCCCATGTTCCCTCAGGGCAGGGTGGGAATACAGACACTGCCTGTGGGTTCCTGGTGTGAATCACAGAATCACCAGGTTGGTAAAGACCCACTGGATCATGAGCCCTACCCCAACATACCCCTAGCTGCTAACAGAGAGAAGATGCCACACTGTGTCCCTAAACAAGTCCTTCATACACTTCATCTGCTCACCTGTATAGCCGCCAGAGGTGGCCAGAACTCCTCTGGTCCAAAACCCCCACCCTCAGTAAAGCCGCCTGCGCACTCCTTACACCCACACAGGCAGGATGTTGCTTCCACACAGCTCTGCCGGAGACCTCTCTTCTCAAACTCAGCCTTCACACAGAAAACAGCACCGTTCCCATTAATCTTCCAGGGCAGGGGAAAAGGCTCCCCTTTCAAGCCGTACAACCAAGGACAAAAGCGCCAAGAACAAACCTCACCTCTCCCCCCGGCAGAGAGCGCAGCCTTGCCTCCAAACGCCCGATAGAGAGAATCATAGAATCACCAGGTTGGAAAAGACCCACCGGATCATCGAATCCAACTATTCCTGTCAAACACTAAACCATGCCCCTCAACACCTTATCCACCCCTTTTAAACACCTCCAGGGAAGGCGACTCAACCACCTCCCTGGGCAGCCTCTGCCAGTGCCCAATGACCCTTTCCGTAAAAATTTTTTTCCTAATGTTCAGCCTAAACCTCCCCTGGTGGAACTTGAGGCCGTTCCCTCTCGTCCTGTCCCCTGTCACTTGGGAGAAGAGCCCAGCTCCCTCCGCTCTACAACCTCCTTTCAGGTAGCTGGAGAGAGCAATTAGGGCTCCCGCATTGACAGGGGCCCCGCTCCCCACCGGCCCCAATGCCCGCCCCCCGCGCTCACCCTCCAGCAGGAACGCCGTCTCCAGGCCTTGCTGTTGTCGTAACCGCCAACACCAGCCGCCTCGTCTGGGCTGAGAGTGACGGAGATGAAGTCCCGTCGCGGCGGCGGGGCGACGGCGGCGGCCGAGTACATGGCGGCGCCTCAGGGGCCACGGTCCGCCCGCCCGCCGGCCGCCATCACTGCGGCGCGCAGCGGCCGCTTCCGGGAGCCGCTCTGCCGCCGCGCTTCCGGGTCTCGGTGGTGCCCCTGGCAGCGGTGGCGCCTCCGGTGGCTCGTGCGGTTCAGGCCGGCTGCGCCCTGGCTCTGCTGGAAAAAAATCATCAAATTGTGAAATCAGGAAATTATAAGGCCAACTGAGTCCTGGGCTGCATCCAGAGCAGTTCGACTAGCAGGGCAGGGAGGGGATTCTGCCCCTCTGCAGAGCCCTGCCCCACCTGGAGCCCTGCATCCAGTTCTGGAGTCCTCAGCACAAGAGGGACACGGAGCTGTTGGAGCGAGTCCAGAGGAGGCCACAGAGATGATGGGAGGACTGGAGGACCTCCTGTACAAGAAGAATCTAAGAGAATTGGGGTTGTTCAGTCTGGAGAAGAGAAGGCTGCAGGGAGACCTTAGAGCAGCTTCCAGAGCTGAAAGGGGCTCCGGGAAAGCTGGGGAAGGGGCTCTTGATCAGGGAGTGCAGGGGTAGCATGAGTGGAACAGTTTTGAACTGCCTGAGATCATGTGACATCTTAGGAAGAAATGTTTTGCAGTGAGGGTGGGGAGGCCCTGGCCCAGGTTGCCCAGAGCAGTGGTGGCTGCCCCATCCTTGGAGGTGTTCCAGGCCAGGTTGGATGGGGCTTGGAGCCCCTGATCCAGTGGGAGATGTCCCTGCTCATGGCAGGGGGTGGGACTGGATGGGCTTTGGGGTTCTTTCCTACCCAAACCATTCCATGATTCTGCAATTTTATAAAACTGTAAGAAGGCCCTAAAGTTAAGGGGATTTTACAAAGTACTAAGTGTTGGATCACAGATGGTTCCATTATCACTAAATTTGTTACAACAAAAGGAGACGCGATTAGAGGCACTTTCTTTATAGTAAAAAAAACAATGAATGTGTGCCATGGGGCAAATTTAAGATCAGAAACACCGTGGTAAACAGAATAACATGAGTGAGGGTGTGATAACTGCCAAATGCATGGTCGAATGATTGAACTTTCAACGTTTTGTTAGCAAAATCCAGCAAGAGGTCCTTAGTGACAGACTGCAGAGCCACTAGAGATTGCAGAGATTGTTGAATAATACATTCTAGATTTCAGGGCACATGCACGGCAAAAGATCAAGTCTGATTAGTTAGGAATATGCATGGCTTGGCACAGAATTCTATGAGTATTTATTGATATGCAGTGCATAAAGTTGTAGGGTCTATTTTGGCTGCGGCCTAGGCGGGGAGCGAGGCGTGAAGAGAGGTGGGGGCCTGGCCTTTCCTCATGTTGTGAGATGATCATGTAGAGGGCAGTACCAGAGCTCTTGGCACGAACACCAGTGGAGATGGGCATGTTTGAGTTCATCGGGAAAAACACCAGCAACACACAGCACACATTTGTAATGTGGTCTGTGTCCTGCAGCTGCGGTGACAACACCCAGGAGGTGTGGGGAGGACAACAAGGGTGTTCTTACTCATGAACAAGAAACATAAGACACAGGAATCACAGTAACATCTTTATTATAAAATTGCTTAGGAGTCCAAAAGGTTCTGGAGTATTACGGGACTTCCCTTTGTTTCTGGCACTTTTCATTTCAAAATGCACACTGCAGTAACTTGGCTACACACAGGACAAACGTTTTTTAAACTTCTCTCAAAATTCTATGTTCCACTTTAAAATGTGAGGAGAAAAAAAAAAAAAAGCAACAGACAAAGCATTTTGCATCCTAATTCAGCTTCTCAAAAACTTCTAAAACCCATGTCAGCAGCTCAGCATGCACATGCTGAAAGTACACCAGAGCTGAAGCTTCAAAAGAGAAAGCACTTTAGAAAGAGCAAAAGAAAGATCCTTCCTTTATAGCACAGCCCAATTTCAAATGACCATGGACCTGAACCAGCAAGCAATGCTCACAAAAGTACAACATGATTCTCATATGTAAAACTTGACTAACAGGAATGGAATGACTCATAGAAACAAATCACAGCACTGAGTGTTGCAGACAAATGCTTAATTTATACTGGAAATAGGAACTACTGGCTGCACGTGGAAATTGAGATGATGGGAGCTGTCATTAGCTGGTCTGCACATGCACAGGGATCATTACTGAAGTGTCTGCAGATTCACTTTATACTTGAGCATGCTGCTATGGATGTTTAGGTACTTTCTTTGGAAAGCCTGAGTCTACCTACAAACTGTTTTACTGTCAGAGCCATTCTCTTAATTCCCCAACATTCTGAATACAGCTTTGTGTCAGGAATCACAGAAAGTCACCTCAGTTTTATTAAAGATTTATGCTTAAAAAAATACCATCAGCGATTCCTCAGTAGAAGCAGATGCAGAAAATAACATTTGAGATCACAGAATCATGGAATGGTTTGAGTTAAAAGGGACCTTAAAGATCATCTAATTCCAACCTCCATCATCTAATTCCAAACCCCTGCTATGGCGTCCCTCAGCCAAGGCTGACTTCATGTGCTACATATGTTCTGAAAACTAGTGTCCTTCATTAGGTGAGGCTTATCTTGCATTACAGTTAGTATCATGTTTGAAAGGAAGGCATCTAAAGAATTATTTCAAAAGTGAAAGAGTGCTGAAAAGCGACCTGGCCAGAAGCTGCAGCAGTCCTTGCTGCTGCAGCATACTAGTTATGCTAGGATTAAGGCAATTTTGGTTTTCATTGACCATTACATTCTACTATCGGGATTTGTTCTTATTACTTCCAGGTACTTGAAGAGATTCCCCTTAAGGGGATGTGGTAAATAGAGAAATGAAAGGTACAACAACACTATTAGAGACAGGAAGAGCAGAGGGTGTGGTGAGAAAAATTCTCATCATCTTTTTCTTTTTTTTTTTATAATTAAAAGCCCAGGTCACAGCCGCTGTAAGGAATAATCAGTCTTAACTGTGCATTTTCTTATGTTGTCTTGCAATGGCACTGGTGGGCCCAGCTCTGCAACCAAGTCTGTCCTGCTTTGGGGTCCAGACGTCAAGCAATACTCACATGCAGCACCACCCCCACTGACCGCAGCCTTCTCTGTGTGACCTGGTCACAGGAATCAGCTGCTGAACTGGATCTTTGAACCAGCACAGGGTTAGGGACAAGGTGGTTCTCTGGAGGGAACAAAAAGTTGTTCCATATTTTTCAGGATGGAGCCTCGAGCTGATTCTTCAGTTGGGCACACTGTTTAAAACCCAAACCAAACCCCAATCCCACCAGCACAAATGGGATACATAACAAGGCCCTGAGGAAAATTAATCTTCTTAAAGGCAAAGCTGATTTATGAGCCCCTGACTGGCTCTTTTACATATTCATATGCAGAGCAAATAAGAACTATAAAATCTGTTTGGTACCCAGAAGGCATTTATCTTGATTCACATCCAAGGTTACAGAACAGACTGAGGTAAAAAGCACAGCCTTCAGTTATCAAACAGAGCTGGAGAGCACATGGTTGTGTAAACATGACTGCTATGAGTATTTGGCATCAATCTGATACTGCAAAGCAATTTTTTTTATAATGCACTTCATACTGAGCCTCCAGCAAAGTCAGTCTTGGTAATGGATCTGACCGACAGAGACTGGATTTAAGGGGGAAAGACCTTTCTCTTCAAGAGTTTCCTAGCATTTCCACTTTGTTTTCATCCAGTACAAAAGGAGAAGGGAAGTCTTTGTTCTTCATATACGTTTCCAGACCCTAAGAACATGTGAAAACAGAACTGTCAGGTCATAAATGCATCAAACTGGTTCCCCACACTGCTTTTAAGCCTGTAGAGAAGAAGGGACTACACAAAGTTAAAAGGGCACCAGAAGGATGGCAGCAGCAGTTTCCCCAGTGACAGAGATGGTAAGTGTTTCAGGAGGAGAGACATTGATGGACTGCAAACCAACAGATCCCAGACCCAAGCTCGTGGGCAGGGGCAGCCTGCAGAGTGTCCTTAACTCACATTAGAATAATTCTAGGAAAGAAAAGTCAACCCCAATTGCCTTATTTTCATTTTGTTCTTAGAATGCATCAGTTGTGATGAGTTCACTATCTGCGTGCAGAAATATAGTGAAGACAGTTTTCTGAATGTCATTCCCCCATAGCACCTACAAATCCCCCTGCAACCCCAATACTTCTTGCCAGGGCTGCCCACCACAGGGCAGCTCCTCTTCTCACAACTAAAAGGCAGCATCTCTGCCAGAACCAGTCATTTTTAGAGGGACATACTTGAGAAATCTGTTCTACTATGTGGATTCTCTAATGCTGACATACACATCATAGCTCTCATTCAGCATTCACTCACTGCAGGAGACAGGCACAAAGTAGCATCCAGCTCACTATGGTGACCCTATGGATTTTGGAATTTGAATATTCTGCACTTCTCATTCAGAAGACCTCAAAGTGCTGGTGAGTCTTAATGAAACTGTCTTTGCAAACTCATTCTACAGATGGCTAAAACTGAGAGTGAATGAACTGCTGAAGAGTAAGCCACAATGGAACCAGGAATGTAATCATAGAATGGTTTGGGTTGGAAGGTACCTTTAAAGATCATCCAGTTCCACCCCCTGCCATAGGCAGGGACACATCCCACTGTATCCGGTTGCTCCAAGCCCCATCCAGCCTGGCCTTGTACACCTCCAGGGATGGGGCAGCCACCAGTTCCCTGGGCAGCCTGGGCCAGGGCCTCCCTTTGTGTAGACTTGTGAAGAATTGCTTCCTAATGTCCAGTCTAAATCCTCCCCCTTCCAATTTAAAGCCATTCAACTTAATCCTATCACTTTGTGCCCTTGCAAAAAGTCCATCTGCAGCTTTCCTGGAAGCCCTTTCAGTAGTGGAAGCTGCTCTGAGGTCTCCCCAGAGCCTTCTCTTCTCCAGGCTGAACATCCCCAACTCTCACAGCCTGTCCTCGCACAGGAGGTGCTCCAGCCCTTGGATCATCTCTGTGGCCTCCTCTGAACCCATTTCAATAGTTCCATCTCCTTCTTATGTTGGGGGATTGTCACTGCAATAACTTTGGGGGTTTTGATAACAGGATGGCCTATACGGCACAGGGACTACAGGCTTCAGATGGGAGCCACCTTTCTCAGAGGAGGAGGAGGGTCTTTGCCCAGAAGCTTGCAGGGCTTGTAGATAGGGCTTTAAATTAGATATGAAGGGGGAAGGGGACAACATCAAGCTAGCCTGTAACAAGCGGTGGAAAGATGGGTGTCAGGAATCAGGTGTTAGGGAGGACACTTCTCTAAAACACTTTGTAGGTAATAAAGGGTCCACTGGGAAGGTGACGCAACCAGCAGCCCAGCTGAAGTGCCTTTACATTAACACACAAAGCTTGGACAACAAGCAGGAGGAGCTGGAAGGTACCATGTTACTAAAAAGCTATGATCTAGTTGCCATCACGGAAACCATGCTCTTACGATTTCTCAGCAAGGCCAGGCTAAAGAAATCCCTGATGTTTAGAAGGAAATCATATGTGTACCAGCATATTCTTAAAAACATCTCCAAAGATAATTATCCTCACCTCTCCAAAGTAAGAAACTAATGGAGAAATCTCACACACAGCTGGAGGATCTTCAGTTCCTGAAAGACTAGAGAAGGGAACACAGAATTAACTTTTTTCTTGCCTTAAAAAACCTAAAAAAAAGGGCATCTTCTTAGAAAGATCATTGAGAGGAGGATATCCAGAAGGACACAACACTTGTTGTATTCACATGCACCAGGCATTATTTGAGCACAAAGTGTGAACACAAAAGGGCATAAGCAGGTCCCAGGTATTTCTCATCAAAACAAGAACATTGCATTTATAGAGGTGCTTTATCAAGTACAATGAGCAGCTCATGGGTTTCTTAAACTATGAGTTGAGGAAGCAGTAGACCTACAGAGTGAAAGCACTTTTCCACTCAACGTGATGCAGGAAGCATCAGAATCGGTACCTGCTGTCATAGCTGATCCTTAAGCCCACCTGAGCATCTTCCTGGGCTTTAAGCACTGGGACTGCATTGAGAAAAGCTGTTGAGGGCTACAAATTACATTTCCTTGCAGCGACTAAATCCTAAATTATGGAAAAGGTTACCCCCACCTAACAAGCTGCTACAGAAGGAGTCACCTCAGGATCTCTGTGCCAGAGATGTAGTCCAGCACACTGTGTGTTACTGTCTGGATCACTTGGACACCAGTGCTGCACGAACTGTAACAGACACCACTGTGTGTTCAGAAAAAAACAGCTGAACCAAACCCACGCAAAGTTATCCCAGGATCAAACTGATGCCCATTTTGTAGAGACCACTACATGCCGTTAGCCAGCTGGCATGGCTGGGCAGCCACAGGCAGTGAAGGTTGCAGAGTTGTACCTGAGTTTCTCTGGAATCCTGCAACCATTTTCATCCAGAAACCTGGCCCCAGCCTTGAGAGCCCAGCGGTAATGCTGCGCCAGGAGCGCTCGCCGAGCAGTGGTCGGGGTGTCTTTGTCAGCTGCATCTGCATTTTTTAGTGGTGAGAACTCCTCTTCTCTCAAAACTTCAAATGCCACAAAATTCCTACCAGAGAGAGGAAAAAAACAATGGTTATGAAAAATACAGCTCAGCAACAGCCCCACTGATTCAACAACAGCTTTGCAGGTGAAAGGCTCACATCCATTTTAAGGAGCAGCGTGGGACAGGACGCTGCAGAAAGCCTTCCTCCCATCTGAGGAGCAAAGACGTCTCAGAGCTGTGTGATGGGAGAACACAACAAGCAACTCAGTCTCTTTGGGAACACAACAGAAGCTCCACGACCCCTCTCAAGCTATGCAGAGGTGATGGGGAAAGCATCAGCTCTGCAGAGATTCCACAGAAACCTCTCCAGGCACTGGGAAACTCATAGACAAAAAGGCTCAGCAAGGAGCACAGCGGGATGGAGAGAGCAGTGATGCCTGAAGCTCAGACCCAGCACCCCACTGCAGCAAGGAATGGCCACTCCACTTGGAGTCTGTGGGCAAGGATGAATAAGGAACATAGGAGGATTTACAGCTGAACGTTAAGTAAAGCTGCTTACAGAAATGGGACTACAAATTAAATCCCACAGCAGCACCTGTGCCTTTCTGCATCTCAGAAAAGCAGATGCCAAGTTGGTTTTGTAGCTTTATTAAAAAAGCACAAGGAATCACTGCTTGTAAATGGGTCCTTTAAGAGCTCACAGCTTGGCACTGGTCCCTTCACACTGCCTTTGATGTGACATGTCTTGACTGGATGAGTGCCATGAAACAGAAACAAGTTCAAATCTTGAATCTTGTTTCCTAAAGTAAACCGTCTAGAAACAAAACCACTATCACCAAACAAAGGTAACTCAGTTAGTCTGAGGTCTCTTTTTGCCATTTATATAAGCCTAAACCAGAACATTTACTGCTGAAATTGAAGACCTCAGAAAATAGGGTTTATAAGCACACTTATGCCAAATTCCTACATTATTGAAGTCCAACATTTCCTAAATACAAAGGGCCCCCAACTGTGCTGATACATGGTGCAGTGCTCTCAGCTGTGGTTTAGAGCTTGGCAGGCCAACATCAACAGTTCTCACAGCAACAGTAACTTGGCCCGATGTTGCTGAAGCAACCTGTTCTCCGAGCACAGAGGTGTAAGCTGAGCCCTGAATACAAACCAAGTCTGCAACCAGAGTTGTCGTTGCCATGGAAGCCACAATCCTGAAAGACCCGGATTTCCACAAGTCTGAATACTTCAACCTGGGCTTGGATTCAATGCTAGCTTTGCACTCGTTTTCCTCTTTTTTTCGTTTCATTTGCCAGGCTGGCAGTGTCTGGTCCAGCCAACCCATCCTCAGTGGAAAAACTATTCTGGAAGCCTGGCTGCTGCCAAGCGCCCTGGGAATGCCCCTTTCAGAGCCTGTGGCATTCCCAGTGCGTTGGAGTGAGGTGTAGATCCCACAGCCTCCCTAACAAGCCACCCACACACCACATGCTCCCTAGCAGCGCCTGTTGGCATTCAAACACACATTGGGAAGAAAAAAAATAAAATCACATCTGCTACTAACTTAGAGAACTGGAACACATCAAACACAAACTTCTCCAGCTTTATCCCATTTGGTTTTAGTGGCTTTACCAGATTTCCCTCTTCGTCAATGTAGGGCACCTTCTTTATAGCTACATGATACCTCAGCTGCGGCTCATATTGCCTGCAAAAGGAGAAGAAACAAGTTAATTCACTTCATGTCCACTTAGGAAAAAGCAGGAGACTTCTGGGAAGAAGATGGTTCACTACTGCTCTGGGTCGTCTCACAACTGTTGTGGGTGTTGCTGTCTTCAGACTGATCCAAGTGATGTCCAGGAAACACTACACTGAGCAGAGCAGCCCAGCCAGCGACACTCCCCACATCAGTGGAATGTGATGGGGTAACACAAGAGGAGAGGGAGGACCCAGCATCCAGCTGAAATGGCAGAGATAAGAGAAGGTAACCTAAACTGTTACCTGACGGGGATGACAATGGGGCCAAGAAGATCCCTCACACAATAGTGGATCAAGTTCTTCAGGAAGATTGTGTGGCTGCTTATGAACACCCAGCATCACATCCTGATCTTCCAACCCTGAGGAACACCCTCTCCCTCAATCTCTGTTGTCCCAAGGGATGGTATGGGTGACATTCCCATTGAAAATCCTCAGTGTGGGGCTGCATCACTGACCACACCATGGATCACAGTGCTGCCCATGTGCCTGCATCCTTGCAAGCCCAGGAAGGTCACACACTGCTCTGTCTTGGTTGATTGAGTTGCAGTAAAGCATTCAACCTCTGCACTGGGTAAGGCCTGAAGACCACACTGGGGCTGTAAGAAAGCAGACACCTGTTTTGAATTGTTCAGAGGAAAGAGGAGATGAAGAGCAGAGCAGGAGGTGCCCATAACTGGAATTATAGAGTGAGAAACAGGAATGCCCACTCTTGAGGGCATTTTTAGGCTGCATGACTGCCTACCAGGTCTGCTGGAACTTACTGGGCCACCATTTCCAGGAACTCGGTCGTGAAGAAGTGGTTGCAGATGTTGCCGGCGCTGTACACCAGTCCCCCATTGGGACCCTGCTGCTGCGCCGTCTCCAGGCTGATCTCACTGTACTCCACCACCTGGTAGACCCCGTCCACACAGCACAGCACCCCGACGGGCTCAGTGGGGTATGCCTTCTCCACTACCTGCAGCCACAGGACACAGGGCTATGACAAGGAGGAAGAAAATCCCAGCACAATCCCAACTCCCACGTACACCCAGTACTGCAGCACACGGATCCTCCAGTGCTTCAGGTGCACAGGCAAGGCTGAGCTGGGTGCCCAGAGCAGCCTGAAGGGACATTTTGCCCAACAACTGGGCATAAAACCCAGTTCTCGACTGCTTAACTGCACAGTTGCTCCACAGTGAGCAGAGACCAGCATGCTGTGGGGCGCTGCTCTTAGCAAAGATGAGGACTAGGCATCAAATGAAAAGTGCCTGCAGCTGTTAGCCTTCAGCTCCCTGTTCGCATGAACAGTGTGATGGATTCAATATAAATCTCTCCTCAGGCATCTGCTGCTTTAGGGTGACAAAACCAGGCTGGTCTGGCTTTCCTCATCTTCTCAGTGGGCCATAAGGAATGCCTGCATTAGAATCATGGAATCATTAAGGTTGGAAAAGATCCCTAAGCTCATCCAGTCCAACCATCAGCCCAACCCCACCATGCTAACCAAACCATGTACCCAAATGCCACAGGCACATGCTTTTTGAACCCCTCCAGGGATGGAGACTCCACCACTGCCCTGGGCAGCCTCTGCCAGGGCTTCACCACTGTCAGTAAAGAAATGTTTTCTGATATCCAATCTAAACCTCACCTGACACAACTTAAGGCCATTTTCTCTCATCCTGTCCCTTGTTACTTGGGAGAAGAGACTTAAAGGTGCATTTATAAACCACAAGCCAGCCCAATACAGCATCTAGCATCCCCGAATGCATTTGTAGAAAGGGCAGGGCATAAAGAGGAAGCAATTCCAATTTGTAGTTCCCTGTGCAGTTCCAGTCCCTGCTCAACTAAAGTTTGTTTCCCACAAGGCATCGGGAAGAGCGGAAGAAGACATCCACTCACAGGCAGGGATTCAGAATGCAATGCAGGCAGCAAGCAGCCCCTCTAAATCTGTTTGGAGTAAGCCATAAGGAATGCCTGCATTAGAATATCTGAACACCCCAGTTCATCCCAGCTCACCCCAGCCAGCAGCTTCCAAGTGCAATCAGACCTCAACTGCCAAGAGGTAAAACAGTCCAGCTATCAGCATCATCTCACCTTTGCACCACAATCTGCCCCTTTGGAAACACAGAAGCCTATGAAGACCGGATCTGCCATTTTCACAAGGATGTTGTCCACACAGTAGACATGGACACACTGGATTCCACGCTGCTTCATGTCATCCAGAATCTTATTATCCACCAAAGCACGATATAAGCCACCATTGCCATCTACAATGCAAGAGAAAAGAGAAAGCCCTGGTTAATTAGAGACTTTCTTGTCTTTTTGCAGCTGGCAGAGGAAAAGCTAAGAAGTCCTGAACAAACTTTCTTTAAAGGTAGAGCAGGTCAGTGCTACCAGTTTTCCCAGCTCTACCAACACAGTTCAACCTGTCCCCCTCCACAGCCCAGCTCCCTCGCCTGCAGAGTGGGATCAGCCTCCCAGGGAAGTGTTACGAGACTATGAAACTTTGTAAGATCCTCGGAGGGAAAATACTAAAGGGCAAAACATTCTGCAGAGAGTGGGAAAACCCTGGAATGTTTCTTCTCTTTCAGTGCAGAGTAGAAGCATATTGGAGGAAAAGACTAAAATAAATCCTACTCTGTCTACTCCCCACAACTTCCCAATGCCTTTTTAAAGGCTTGAACTGCAGCTGCACAAAAGGCACCTCCATGTTTGTTCATCTGAGCACACCCTTTCACAGTTCCCCCTTTCATTCTCCTGTCAGATTAGGAAAACCGTGCTGCAACTGTGAAACCAGCTCACTGCAACGTGGCCCCAGCTGGGCTGCCCTCACCAACTCTTCTGCCATGTCCAGGTTCAGAGAAGTGGGGAACTCTACTAGGTGAGACATGGCAATCATTCTGGAAAGACTTCATCTTCTTGCTACTTTTCCCCCCTTTTTCAGCTATCAGACATGAACAGGAGCACATTCCTGACAGCGTCACCCCTGAAGGCAACATCCAAGGACCTCACGCACAACCCCGCTGAGGCATCGTGTTCTGAACCTGCCCCTGCACCACTCCTAACCCTGCCAGAGCTCCCAGGCTTGCATAAAAAACCACGTGCTGTGGGCAGACCTCTAGTAGGAACTAAACAGAGATTGCTACACTTTTGATTAGCTGCCTGAAACATTGAACAGAACCCTCCCATACTGATCAGAAGCATCAACACTGACTGTTTAATGTGCCGAGGCTACTGCTAGCTGGCAGGAGTTATCAACACCCACTGCATCACTGTCCCACATAAGAGTGACCAGCGGGGTACCTGGAGCCATAGCAATTTTCCACTTCTCCTCCAAGATGGCCTTCCCATCAAAGGTGACAGCAGGCAGCATCCTCTGCTCAAACATGACCACGTTGGATCTATCCAGGTTGAAGTAGTCATGTTCTGCAAAGAACTCCTCTGTTGGCCCCAGCGTGAACTCACTTGTCATGATGTACCTGGGTAGGAGTGGGTGCAGAGCAATAAGCAATAACAGCAGAAGTGAAATACAAAACTACAGCTGGAATACAAGAGGGAAGAAACCCAGCAGTGTTAAATGAGAGACACTAAAACCTCCCACAAAGCAACAGAGTAGGTCAGCTCTCCTCTGGAACTCCTCCCATAGGAAGGCTGCACATCTTGTGCAAGACTGAACCCACAGGCTTGGCTCCATTCAGGATGGAAGAGCCTTTCCCTAAATGTGAATGACACAGAATGATTTGAGTTGGTAGGGATGTCAAAGATCATCTAATTCCAACTCCTCTGTGATGGGCAGGGGCACCTCCCACTGGATTAGGGGGTTCAAGGCCCCATCCAACCTGGCCTTGAACACCTTTAGGGATGGGGCAGCCACTACTGCTCTGGGCAACCTAGACCAGGGCCTCCCTATCCTCATTATGAAGAATTTCCTCCTTATGTCTAGACATCTGGATATCTGTGTGAGCTGGGGAACAAGGCAAAGAATTGTACAACAGCCTTGTTCACCTTCAATTCAAACTGATGTTAAGTGTCTGAAAAAGCATTGACCAGCATGAGGTGCTGAGAATAAGCTGCAAAATCCCAGCAGCTCCATATGCCTTGTCTGTGCCAGGATGAACAGCAGCGCTTTCCAATGTTAGCTGCCTGATCTGTTTTTCTCTTAATTTTCTTGATTTCCTCTCTCCTTCCAGCTCCACATTCTTCCTTCTTCAACGGTAGCTAAGAGCTTGCTCCCTCACCTCCCTGTCAAGCACTTCAATGATTGCTGGCACCAGGATATAGGTTCCTCTGCCAGCAGGCCAGGGGGATCAGTCCCTCTTGCAGAAGAGCTCAGACCTCACCCCCCCACATTTCCATCTCTGCAGCCCAGCCTAGCCTGACCTCTGGTGCACTGGATCAGCCAATGGCCTCCTCAGCCCAGGGACAGGAGCTGGAGCCTTATCTGCAGATGTTGCATGCTGCAAATAACCAGGGATGGTGTATTTGCATGGTCAGGCACGCATGGCTTCAGAAAGAAACACTATACTGACTGAATCAGCTTTGATCTCAAATTTGTCACGTAACTTTCTACCCTGAAGGCCTCAGGCACCTGCTCTTTCACTCTTCCCACACCCTGGTGCAGAGAAATGATTTCATAAAGGTCTCTAAGGAAGAACAGTCAGCAGAAAACATCCCCAGAGGCTGCAGCATTTTCCAACTCTCACCTCCCACGGGGAATTGATGTTTTGCCCCTTCCACAGAGCCTTTTTGAAGGCTCTGAAAGCCAGGAGCAGCCAGAAGAGACAGCAGCCAGCTGCAGACAACAGCAGCAAGAGGTAACGTGAAACTGGAGCACAACGAGCATTTGCTGCTGTGAGGGGAAGAGGTGTTTTTGCTGTGGTAGAAATTGTGGACAAGCGGAGGTGGAAAGTCTTGGAAAGTGAGCTCTAGGCGTTACCTCCTAGAATTCCTTCCACCTAGGCAGGAACCTGAGCCAGCACGGTGCAAACAGATGGAATCTTCTGCAAATGACTGGAAACAGGCACTAACAGGTGCTTTTTGTAGTCTGTCTGGAACTGTGCTTGAAAGGACAGCACATGCAGCTGTCAGTGACTCCAGGGCAGTGCTCAGTCCCTCAGGTCTGTAAACAGGGACGTGCCACTTCTCATCCCTGCACACTTTTCTTCAGCTGTTCATTGTCAGATCCTGCCAACAAAAGGTTCTCCCCGCTGTGTCTGTGTACAGCACCCAACAAAGCACTTCCAGAAGACAGTGTCAGCAAGACTGCAATGCAAAGACCCACACACAGCAGGTCCGTGGCTCCAGGTCACCTACCAGGGGATGGCACACCTGCAGTGGTGTCTCTGTCCAGCAAGCTGCTCCACTTTGCGGATCCCTTCTGCTTGGATCTGATACAAGGTCTTGCCACTGGGCAGCCCCACATCGTACATGCCCTTGGGATAGCTCACGCCCAGGCGAGTTCCTTGTCCTCCAGCCAGGAGCAGCACTGCCACCTTGTTCTGTGAGATCTGATCCAAGCCTGAGCAAAGAGGAAGAAGTCCAAGGGAACAGAAGAATCACAAAGGCATTCAACACCCTGTGCTCTTCTCCCAAGCCTCTCTACAGAGCTCAGGCACCAGCAGAAGCTGCCAGTCCAACGCTGCTACTAGCAGCGCAGAGATGCTGCAACAATCCTACCAAATCCATTCCACCTCTTCAAGGCAGTGCAGCTCAGGGTTCAAACTGGATATCAGGACAAAACCACTTACCAGGAAGACACTGGTACTGTACCTGTCCACTTCCAAATCATATCCCTGAGCACTTTATCTTTTAAACACCTCCAGGGATGGAGACCTCCCTGGGCAGCCTCTGCCAGCGCTTGACAACCCTTTCTGTGAAGAATTTTTTCCTTATGTCCAATCTGAACCTGCCCTGGCGCAGCTTGAGGCCACTCCCTCTTGTCCTATCATCTATCACTTGGTATAAAAGACCAACATCCACCTCTCTACAACCTCCTTCTAGGCAGTTGTAGAGAGCAATAAGGTCTCCCCACAGTCTCCTGTTCTCCAGGCTAAACAACCCCAGGTCCCTCAGCTGCTCCTTGTTCTCCAGCCTGTTCAGGGGAAGACCTGTTCTTCCTCTGAACTTTGGGAAGGACAACATAACAAACACCCAACCCATTCACAGTCTTTTTTTCTCTGCCTTCTCTCAAACCAGCATCACAGCAACAACTGACAACCGTAACCAAGGCTTTTCCTTAGGGAGTGCTCTGCATTCCTCCAGGATTCAGAGAAGTCTGTGACTGCTCAAGTCACAACCACAGCTTGGCTGCTATCAGAGCCTTTTCAACCCAACACAAGGAGTCTGCTGTGGATGACTAAGTCTGCCACTGCTCCCCAGCATCCGAGGCAGCTCAAGCTTCACCCTAGTGTCCCAGAAGAGAAGTATCAAACTTTTAACCAAATCTGGGACTAAAAAATTCCTCACTTGGACTGAAAGACAAGTGGACCAAAGACATTGAATGAGAACAACAGACTTGTTTTTATTCTTATCCTTAAATAACTGGCTGTCTAAATGAACAACTGAGGGGGTTTGCTTTGGTTTCATTCTGTTCAAATATACATTGTTCAGCAATAAAACAAGACATGAGTCACCATGGCATTGTGGTAACACTACAGACCTCCCTGTGCTTCTCAGTTTCAGTCCCACCACAGCACTAACACCACACTTCTTGCCTAAATCTGGGCTTTCCAACACGGCTAGTGCTGCCCACTCAGGCAGAGTACAGAGAGCTGCTTACACAGCCCTGCACAGAGCGAGCCTTTGTGTTGTGAAAGAGGGGAGATTGAGATGAGCTTTCATGATCCAGAGGAGCCACGAAGATGATGTGATGGCTGGAACCAACTGACAGAGTTGGGGTTGTTCAGCCTGGAGAAGAGAAGGCTGTGGGGAGACCTTAGAGCAGCTTCCAGTACTGAAAGGGGCTCCAGGAAAGCTGGAGCCAAAACAGCAACCAGCAAGGAGAGTCTCCTTCCCATCATTTAGGGTATTCCCAGTATTTATGGTGAAATCCTACAACTACTGGACAATTTTTCCAAGGTTCTGATCTTAGGTTGCCATGAAAACAAATGTCCTGAAAATCTGAGTCAGTAGGTCTGCTCCAACTTCCCAGCTGTAAAACTACTGATATTCCTGACTAAAGTCCAGAACAACTGACTCCACCTGCTGCACATTCCTGCAGTAAATGGAAATATTTATCTCTTTAAAAAAGTCTGTATTATTTTCTGCTCTGCATGTGGTTCCATGTGCTGAACCACATGGAAAAGGGAAGCTGCGTTGGCTCAATACCCAGCCAGGCTGCAGTACCCCATTCTGCATAGGAAGTAAAATAAAAATAGAGTTTGCAGGAAGGAGAGACTGATCTTGCAAGAATAGATTTAATTTGCCCTCTGAGCAGGTGCATCAGCCCAATTACACAGCAGTCAGCAAGGGGCAAATAAAGTGAAAAACACTCCATCCTTAATTCTGCAGAGCAGAGAACCAGCAGGGCTTATCCCACCATCAGATGGAACAGGAGTTGCGCTGCTGCCCCAGCCCAGAACTGTAATTATATTAATAAAACATTTACAGAATGTAAAAATTTAAACCATCAGCCCTGAGGCTGCCTTGAAAACATGAGTGCCTAATGCCTGTGTCTGAGATCCAAAAGCAAATCTGGCCAGGCTGGGATGATAACAATGGTATTTTTGTCTTAACCATTAAAAATACCTTGGCTGCTCCCAAGACAAAGTTTTGAGTACAGCCAGGTTCTTGTATAAATCATTTTATTTATAACAAAAAAAGTGTGAAGGGGAAAGGAGGCGACATCCTTTGAGCTGTTCAGTCTTTTCTTGCAGGTGGAGCTGCTGGAAACTCACAGAATGGTTTGGGTTGGAAGGGACCTCAAAGTCCATCCAGTCCCACCCCCTGCCATGGGCAGGGACACCTCCCACTGGATCAGGGCCTCCAAGCCCCATCCAACCTGGTCTTGAACCCCTCCAGGGATGGGGCAGCCACCACTGCTCTGGGCATCCTGGGCCAGGGCCTCCCCACTCGCATTGTGAAAAATTTCCCCCTGATGTCTAATCTAAATCCTTGCCCTTCCAATTTGTCCTCATAGAGGTGCCCCAGCCCCTGGATCATCTCCATGGCCTCCTCTGAACCCATTAATATAAGAGAGACACAACTCAGGCACCTGTGGACAGAGGCGCAGCTCAGGGATGACCCTGACCTTGTGGCCGAACGCTGTGTCAGCCAAGCAGCAAGTCAGGACTGTGCACTCTGACGTCCTCCAGCTGAACACCACCAGCATTTGGGAACCCATATCCCTTGCAGGACTCACAATCCCTGCCAATAATGCTGGCTCCAGTGGGAAATGACGTGCAGGGCCATGTGGATGCTCCTAGGGATGAGGCCACGTCAGCAGGGACAGGCAAACACACCAGCACTGCCTGGGTTCAGCAGCACAAAGTCTCACGCCTGATTGCCCTCCTCCACGAAATAAAACCAAGGTCTGATTCCCATCTCCAGGCAAACTGGATTGTAAAAACAAGCACAAGGGAAACAGGAAAACCACATCCCCCTCTCCTGGCAGACATGAACAGATGCTGCCTGTAGGACCGGTGTGGCTCAGAGCTGCCTGGACCTCAAGGCCACGTAACTTGTAGAGCCCCAAACACACGAGACCTTCAGTCTCCTGCAAACACTGCTTGCAGCAAAGCTAGCCCAGCGCTTTGCCTTCCCTTTGACACTAGGCAGACACAGTGGCTCCTAAACTGCTTGGCCAGGCAGAAGGACCCAGTCTGGCAAAACTATTAATTCAACTGCGCAGCCCTGACTGAGACCCGGCTGCCACAAGGAGGTCCCCTACCAAACCCAGTGGGTACCCCTGGGCAGCTGTGCTGGTGCCACTGGGTGCTGATGCTCCCCTCTGCTCGGTGGGGGTGCCAGCGCTGCTGATGGAAACCGTGGGCCAAGAGCACATGGGTCACCAGTTTCCTTCCACTCCCTCCGCAACTGCTCAGCCCCATCAGTGCAGTCTGATTTGGCGGAAGAGCTCCTCTGCCCTGTGACCCTGCTGCTTCTATTTTTGCTTTTGTTTGGAAACTTTTGCTCCCCTGCCCATGCATTCTCACCTCATCTCTGGCTTAGGTCAAGACTGTGCAGACACACATTTAGACAACTGTCTTCAACCACAGCCTTTCTTTTTCTGGCTTCCTTTTTTATTACAATCATTTCTCAACCGTGCTGTATTATTTTCATAGAATCATGAAATGGTTGGATTGGAAGGGACCTCAAAGTCCATCCAGTCCCACCCCCTGCAGGGACATCTCCCACTGGATCAGGGCCTCCAAGCCCCATCCAACCTGGTCCTGAACCCCTCCAGGGATGGGGCAGCTACCACTGCTATGGGCAACCTGGGCCAGGGCTTCCCCACCCTCCTCGTGAAGAATTTCTTCTTAATGTCTAATCTAAATCTTTCCCCTTTCAATTTAAAGCCATTCCATCTCATCCTGTCACTCCTTGCCCTTGCAAAAAGTCCCTCCCTAGCTTTCCTGGAGCCCTTTTCAGTAGTGGAACCTGCTCTAAGGTCTCTCCGCAGCCATCTCTTCTCTTCTCTTCTCTGGGCTGAAGAACACCAGCTCTCTCAGCCTGTCCTTAGAGCAGAGGTGCTCCAGTCCTCAGATCATCCTCGTGATCTCTGGATCCATTCTAACAGATCCATGTTTTTTATAAAGAAGGAGGGTAGCCCCACGTGGAACTTTAAAAAAATACAGCAAACAATTAGGAAAAAGCTCAGGATCCATAGGGGAACGGCCCCGGGGATCCATAAGGAAACGGCCCCGGGGATCCATAGGGGAATGGCCCCGGGGATCCATAAGGAAACGGCCCCGGGGATCCATGGGGGAACGGCCCCGCGCTCTTGGGTGGCCGCAGTGATGCTCCCGCCGCCCCGCCGCGCGGTGCCAGTGCCGGCTCCTCACCTGCCGCCTCCCATTGCTGCAGTGTGGCGGAGCCGCAGCGGCGGACGCTGCCCAGGGCCCGCTCGGGGAGCGGCTCCAGCCGCCCGTCCCGGCGCTCCGGGGCCGCCGCCCGTGCCGCCGCGGCCGCCGCCCGGCAGTGCTCGCCCAGCTCCGGCGGCAGCGCGGCCAGCAGCGCCCCGCGCCGCGCCGGGCTAAGCTCGGGCCAAAACCGCAGCAGATGGCTCTGCCCGCACCGCAACAGCCGCTCCCGCACCTCCTCGGGCGGCGACATCGCCCCGGGACCCGCGGCAGCAGCCGGGGAAAAACGGACACGGCGGCTCCGCCCCCGCCGAACCCGCCCGAGCGCCCCGGGCTGCCTGAGTGTGGCCTCTGCTTGCCCCTTACCGAGCCCTGCTTGCCCCTCGCCGGCCCCTGCTTGCCCCTTGCCTGCCCCTACTTGCCTGCTGCCCTGCCCCTACTTGCCCTTCGCTGGTCCCTGCTTTCCCTTTGCCTGCCCCTGCTTGCCCCTCACCTGCCCCTACTTGCCCCTCGCCTGCCCCTGCTTGCCTGCTGCCCTGCCCCTACTTGCCCTTTGCCAGCCCCTGCTTGCCCTTCACCTGCCCCTGCTTGCCTCTCACCTGCCCCTGCTTGCCCCTCACTTGCTCCTGCTTGCCCTTCACCTGCCCCTGCTTGCCCGCCTGTCCCCTTGCCAGTTGCCCTCAAGCAGGGCAGCGTTTCACCCATGGCTGAGTTCACAGCCTGGCCTGGGCACCTTCAGGCTGTGCTGCCTGAGGTGAGATGTGTTTGGCTCCTGAGCTGAACCTGGTTGGACCCCAGGGGTGTTTGTGCTGGGACCTTTGTACCCAGGACAGTCTCAGGCCCCTCTTGGCACCCAAATTGAAAAGCTCTCGGGGTCAATTAAAAGCAGCAGGATCTGCCCCCTGAGCCGTGGCTGCTGGAGGGTCAGGGGCCTGGCTTACACATCCCAATCCCCATCAGAGGGATCCCGCAGGACTGGGCCCATCACAAGGTGATTGAAGGCAGGTTGCTGAGCACGGGGACAGCACAATGTCCTGCGGCTCCAGCCCCCCAGCCCCTGGTGAATTCCCTCCAGTCTCACGGCTGGCCAGCCTGGCAGGATTCCCTGTGCCCGTGGCACCCTGCCTGCCTGGCTGGGCACAGGGGGACCAGCACAGGACAACCCAATGTGCAGCCACAGCTGCTTCTCTGCATGTGACCAGAGTCAGGGGACCTGGAGCCCATCTGACTGGGACTGTCAGGTGGGGAAGAATTCCTGATAGCTGTCAAAGCTTCTGTTTCACTGCACACAGCTCCTGCTTGTGCAGAACCTGGGGGTTCCAAACATTCACTCTTCTCCCATTCACACAAACTCTCCTCGCACCATGGCTGCATTCAGTGCTTGGTTGGTGTGTGAATCATAAAATCATAGAATGGTTTGGGTTGGAGAAGACCTCAAAGCCCATCCAGTTCCACCCCTCTGTGATGGGCAGAGACACCTCCCACTGGATCGGGTTACTTCAAGCCCCATCCAACCTGGCCTTGAACACCACCAGGGATGGGGCAGCCATCACTTCTCTGGGTAACCTGGGCCAGGGCCTCCCCACCCTCATCAGGAAGAACTTCTCCCTAAAATCTCATCTCAATCTCCCCTCTTTCAGCTGAAAACCATCCCTTGTCCTATCCCTGGGACCTCTGATCAAGAGCCCCCTCCCCAGCTTTCCTGGAGCTCCTGTCAGTACTAGAAGGCTGTGATGCCTGCATAACCAGTGACCCTTACACATCAGAAAAGGCTCTGCCAGATCCAACTCATAAATCTAGGCCTGCCTTTCCCTGCAGAACTCATACAGCCCTTGCTGCCTCGCCTTGAAGGCACCCCAGCCTGCAGCTCTGGGATCCTGTGGCCATGGGATCTCAGCTCTCCTAGAAGAGCCAGAGTGAACCACACTTCCACCCCCAGACTCCTCCACCCAACAGAACAGGTTTGTTCTGCTACACAGAGTCCTCCAGGCTCATTCCACAACCTATCACACCCTGCAGGGGAGAAATTTCCTTCTCTAAAGTGATAAAAACAACTGAATCAGATATACCAGAATGGACAACCCAAGAGAGCAGGAAGGAAGCACAAAGGCAACACAGGCATGAAGGTGAGATGGGAAAACTTTCATTAAAATAGGCTCCAGCACCCCAAAGCAGACGGCTAAATGCTGCTCCATTAGGGTTGGGTATGTGACCACGAGGGAGAAAACTGCTTAATTTTAGGGCCTGGCTTCAGTCTGCAACTTCCTCAGAACAGGGGGAGAAAAAGCAGGCACTTATCTCTTCTTTCTAGACCTGAGGGAATGGCAGGAGGATGCACCAGGGGAGGGTTAGGTTGGATATTAGGAGAAGGTTCTTTCCCCAGAGGGTAGTGGAGCACTGGAACAGCTCCCAGGGCAGCAGACACGGCATATATATATGATATTCCAGCAGCATTTAGCCAAGGCCCTCAGTCCTGTTGGGATGTCCTGTGCAGGGACAGGCGTTGTACTTGACCCCTGTGAGTCTCTTCCAACCCAGGACACTTTACAGTTCTATGATACATGTACCCACAAATGTGTCCCCCAAAGAAATGCGGCTTTACAGTCATTCCCAGAACAACAGGGAAAGCCGGGTAGTTTGTGGCTGTGGCAGGACTGTTGCTGCCTGCTGCCAGGAGCTGCTCCTGCTCTCACAGGAGTGACACCTGGCTCTGGGAACAGGTCAGAGCAGCTGCCTGATGGATTCTGACCAGAAGCTTTGCAGCCATTGCACTTTCAGTGAGGCCCCAGACTATTCCCTGTATTTAAACTCATTGTGCTGAGACCCCATCAGCTGGAGGGGTGACTGGACACTGAGGGCAGCTGATTCCTACCAGCATGAATTCCCACTCTACAGACTGAAGGATGGCACAGAGCAAGCAAACAAAACCACCGCCACCCCAGGACCAACCCCCACTCCCACCACTGCCCTTCTCCCAGCCCGGACTGCCAGGCTTCCTGCTCGCCGGCCTTCCAAGGGCAAAAACAGTCTGGAGGAAAGAAAAGGAACTTTGTGGGAAGTGCCCAGCCCCCTCCAAAGCAAACAGAGCATGTCCTCAGAGGCCTCCCTAAGAGGCCCTGTCAGCAGCAAGATGGAAAACACAATGGCATTTCAGAACTGGGAAGATCAGATGAGAGAGCCCTGCCCCAAAGAAAAATCTGCTGGGTCTCTGCACCACACTCCCTCTTTACTCTCTGGTTTCCTGGGATGGATGCATTTCTGGATTTACATGTTGGCACCCTGATCAAAGTGATTCTCTCTACCTGCTCAGCTTTGAGGCTGAAAGAAGGGGTTAACACCAGTTGCACTGAGCCCACAGACATGTGGCTGGATCCCCACCAAACCTTGTTCTCCTGCAGGAAGAGCAGCAGAGGCTCACAGAATCTGCTTGGACATGGTCATCAGGAGCCAACCTCATGTATGCAGCCACTCTCTGTCCTCTGCAGAGTCAAGATTCACAGCTATGTGCTGCTAGGGTCCAGGACAGTGAGGTGGAGGAAGGTGCCCCAGCCTCCTCCACCCACACCCTTTTCCCCTACGGCTCTGCTGGGCTTGGGCTTGCTGCTGTGGCCTCTCTTCCCAAGGATGGCCACACTCGGTGGTGAGACAGGCTGGGTGGTGAAACATGCTGGGCAGTGGGACACACTGACCTGCCAGCAGTCTTCTAGGGGACACTAGACACCCCGTGCCCTTCCCAGACCAAAGCTGTGATGTCCCCTGCAGGCCAGCAGTGAGGGAGGGGCTGGGCTGGGTTTGAATGGCAGGGAGTGACTCCCTGTAGCTTGGAGGAAGAAGTGAGTAATTAGGGTGTTTATATTTAAAAAAAACCAACCAAACCCAGAGACGGCTCTGTCAGTCAGAGGAGCTTGGGCTGGCCCCAATATAACAAAACTGAAATAATCCGAGGGCTGGAGCACCTCCTGTAGGAGGACACGCTGAGAGAGGTCGTTCAGCCTGGAGAAGAAAAGGCTGTGCGAAGGACCTTAAAGCAGCTTCCAGTACGGAAAGGGGCTCCAGGAAAGCTGAGGAGGGGCTCTTGATCAGGGAATGCAGGGAGAGGATGAAGGGGAACAGTTTTGAGCTGCAAGAGGGGAGATTAGGATGAGATCTTAGGAAGAAATGTTTTGCTGTGAGGGTGGGGAAGCCCTGGCCCAGGTTGCCCTGAGCAGGGGTGGCTGCCCCAACCCTGGAGGTGTTCAAGCCCAGGTTGGATGGGGCTTGGAGCAACCAGATCCAGTGTGAGGTATCCCTGCCCATGGCAGGAGGTGGAACTGGATGGGCCACGAAGTCCATTCCAACCCAAGCCATTCCATGATTCTATGATCCTGTGAGTATTGCCCCCAGCACCTGCCTGCTCCTGCTGGGCTCTTCCCTAGGCTGGAGCCAGCTGTGCTAGTAGAGCTGGAGCCAAGCTTTTGGCTGTGTGGTGGCTTTTGCAGGGTGCATGTATGGGGCTGGTCATGACCTCTCCAACAGCCCTGGATGAGACTTTGACAACCTTTGATTGAGTTAAGGATGTCCCTGTTTCTGCAGGGCGTTGGACTGTATGACCTGTAAGGTCCCTGCCAACAAGAACCATTCTGTGATTCTATGATGAATGATTCAGTGACAAGAAAAAGAAAAACTCAAACCCAAACTCATTCACTGGCAAAATATTGAAAAGGACAAAGTCTTTGAAGCAAAGGCAATAATATTTTTATTTTACAATTCAGCACTGAATTGGATGTCCTTCTAAAAAAAGGCATAACATCATATAAAAGCAGTGAGTATATATACTAGTTTTAGACAAAGAACCATATAAATCTTCAAAGAATGCTCATTAATTTTTGCATTATCCAACCATGTCTGGAGACTTCCTTCAGGTTATCTCTTGACATAAGACAACTACATCTTGCTAGACAACTAAGCATATCAATAAATTCTTGCAAATCTAAGAGAGTGTTTATTCTTTCAGGTTATTTGTCCATATCTGGAGATTGCCTGCATGTTATCTCCTGATATAAGACAGATTTATATCACAAGATTATTAAACATACCAACCAGCCACAGCAAAACTTCTCAATTAATTCTCACACTTTTCACTAATCAGATTCTCTCTGGAGTCTTTATGGATGTGAGGTCTTCAGTTATCTCTGCTTATAAAGCAAAATGCTTTGCTTTTTAAAAAGTTACAGTGTCTTTGAGATGCAATGCCCCGACTCTCTGAAGCCATTCATCCCCACCATCAGCAGAAGCTGGGAGATGTTCTAGTGCTCTACCACCCTCCGTGAGAAAGAACTGGGGAAGAAGGGATGCGGGGGCTGGAAGGCGGTGGGATGGAGCAGGACAGTCTGTCCAGGGAACTACAGGCCTGTCAGTCTGACCTCAGTGCCAGGGAAAGTCACGGAACAGGTGATCTTGAGTGCTATCATGAAGCACATGCAAGAGAACTGGGTGATCAGGCCCAGTCAACACGGGTTCACAAAAGGCAGGTCTTGCCAAACTAACCTGTCTGCCTTCTATAAATAAAGTGACTTGGCTGCTGGACGAGGGAAAGGCTATGGATGTATCTTCCTGGACCTCAGTAAAGCATTTGACACAGTTTCTCACTGCATTCTGCTACAGAAACTGTCAGCCTCTGGCCTGGACAGGCGCACACTCTCCTGGGTGGAAAACTGGTTGGATGGCCGGGCCCAGAGAGTGGTGGGAAATGGTGTTAACTCCAGCTGGAGGCCAGTGACAAGTGGTGTCCCCAGGGCTCAGTGCTGGGTCCAACCTTGTTCAATGTCTTTATCAATGACCTGGATGCAGTCATCAAGTGCACCCTTAGCAAGTTTGTGGGTGACACTAAGCTGGGTGGAAGTGTCGATCTGCTGGAGGGTAGGGAGGCTCTGCAAAGGGGTCTAAACAGGCTGGACCCCTGAGCAGAGTCCAATGGCAGGAGGTTTAAAAAGGCCAAATGCCGGGTCCTGCACTTGGGGCACAACAACCCTGGGCAGCTACAGACTAGGAGAAGTCTGGCTGGAAACTGCCTGGATGAGAAGGACCTGGGGGTGTTGGTTGACAGCGACTGAACATGAGCCAGCAGTGGCCCAGGTGGCCAAGAAGGCCAATGGCATCTTGGCTTGGATCAGAAACAGCATGGCCAGCAGGTCCAGGGAGGTTATTTTCCCTCTGTACTCGGCACTGGTGAGACCGCACCTCGAATCCTGTGTTCAGTTCTGGGCCCCTCACCACAAGAGTGATGTTGAGGCTCTGGAGTGAGTCCAGAGAAGAGCAACAAAGCTGGTGAAGGGGCTGGGGAACAAGCAGCTGAGAGAGCTGGGGTTGTTTAGCCTGGAGAAAAGGAGGCTGAGGGGAGACCTCATTGCTCTCTACAAGTACCTGAAAGGAGGTTGTAGAGAGAAGGGATCTGGGCTCTTCTCCCAAGTGACAGGGGAAAAGATGATCGGGAATGGCCTCAAGCTCTGCCAGGGGAGGTTCAGGCTGGACATTAGAAAAAAAATTTTCACAGAAAGGGTCATTGGGCACTGGAACAGTCTGCCCAGGGAGGTGGTTGAGTCACCTTCCCTGGCCTTCCGGCCCCTAAGGGCCGAGTGGACATGGTTTAGTGTTTGATAGGAATGGTTGGACTCGATGATCCGGTGGGTCTCTTCCAACCTGGTTATTCTATGATTCTATGATCTCTCCGGGACGGGGCGGGGGCCACTCCGCGTGTCCACCCGGCCTTCCCCACCACGCGCACCCCGGGCGCCGCCGGCAACTCAAACCGCCTATCTCCTGCCCTGCGATTGGCCAGCGCCCCCGCGCCGCCGGCCAATGGGAGATCCGAGCCAGTGGACGCGCTCGGGCTTCGCGCCGGCAGCCAATGGGATCCCGCAGTTCTTCCAATGGCAGCCAATGGAATCGCGCGGCCTCCCCCGTCAGTAGCCAATGATATCTCGCAGTTCCTCCACCGGCAGCCAATGGGATCGCGCGGCCGGCGCGGGCGGCAGCGCTCGGGAGCGGCGCTGGGCACTGGGCGCGATGGCCCCGGAGCGCGGGGAGCGGGCGACGGCCGCCGGCACCGAGGGGCTGCCCCGCGCGTTCCTGCAGAGCCTGCGCACGCTGTTCGACATCCTGGACGACCGGCAGCGGGGCTACGTGCACCTGCGGGAGATCGAGTCGCGCTGGCGCGGAGCCGAAGCGCGGGAGCTGCCCGCGGGAGTGATGGCGGGGCTGCGGCGGGCGGCGCCGCCCAGCGGGTTCCTCACCTTCGAGCGCTTCGTGCTGGGGCTGCGTGCGGCCCTGCCCGACGGCCCCACCGACAGCGCTCGCCGGGGCGCGGAGCGGCCCCCCAGCCCGAGCGGCAACGAGGAGCGGCGGGGGGGCGGCGCCGGGCGGCGGGGACCTGAGAGCGGCCAGCCCCGCGGCAGAGGTGAGCAGCGAGGGCGATCCCGGGGAGGCGGAGTTGCGGGAGATCCCCGGGGTGCGGGGGTCCTGGGGATGCGGGGGTCCCGGGGATGCGGGTATTCCCTGGGATGCGGATGGTCCCCGGGATGCGGGCGGTCCCTGGGGATGCGGGCGGTCCCCGGGATGCAGGCGACCCCTGGGGATGCGGGCGGTCCCCGGGGTGCGTGCGGCTCGGTGGCCGGGAGCTGGAGTGCAGCGGGGTGGTTGGGGTCTCCCCTGTTCTCTGCCCCGGGCCGGAGCCAGCAGCGAGCTCCTACCGCAGGGCTGGTTGGAGACTCTGCAAAAGCGGCTGCTGCTGGTTTGGTTGTGGCTTTGGGGAGCAAAACTGGGGCAAAGTGGGATGGCAAGTGCCTCGCTGCCTTCTCCGCCCTGGGTCTGTGCTCCCCTTCACATTCCTCCTGGTGTGTGAGCAGGTCTGTTTATAGCCGTGACAGAAGGAATTAAAGGCTTTGCTGTGATGTGGCCGTGTGTGTCCCCAGTGGAGGTGACCTTCCCCGGGGTGGGTGATGCTGCTGCTCCACTCAGGAGTTACCAGGTTCTGGGGTCTCCAAGAGCTTCCCTGGAGTGAGCACTGTAGTCCCAGAGCAGCCCTGCACTCGGGGGAGTTCCATGCTGAGAGGCCTCTCAGAAACGCTTGGGTCGCGATTTCATCCATGTTTGGGGCAAAAAAACCCAATCCAACTTTTTTATTCAGATAATTCTGCAATGCTATTTACAATAATAAATAATTAAGCAATAATGAAATGGGAGGGTGGCATCAGGGAGCTGCACTGTTGTGCCTCACCACTCTCACTGTGAAGAAATTCCTCCTTATGTCTAGTCTAAATCTGCCCCTCCTCAATTTATAGCCATTGGCATCTTGATTTATTGCTAGTCAGTAGGAGACGTTACAAGGGAACCAGGCTTCTGGACTTAACTGGTGTAGGTAATAATTCTTTGTCTGGGTTTGTGAAGTGCTTGGGGACTGCAGGCAGAAAGGTCTGTGAGGAGCTGGTGCTTGCTCTTGCAATGCTTGAGCATACTGATTTCCTCTACCTTGGGAAAGTTGTTTGGGCTGGTCTCCCTTCCCACCCACTCCCTCCCAGTCCCTTCTGCTGGGTGGAGAAGGAACTTTAACCATGGCTGAAGTTCCCTGCTTTCCATTTCACCTCCAGACTCCTGGAGCCTCATCAGGGGATTATCACTGAGCAGGCTGGTTCTTCTAGCACCAAGAGTGTAAATCTGGAAAAACCTGAAAAAAATCCTGCTTCTTAAATAAACAATGACTTGAAAGCTCTGCCCTGGAAAGGAGCAAGCACATGACTACAGCAGCTGCCTGGAGAGCTGGTGGTGCTGGCCGGAAGGATGGATGGCTTGTACGTAGCTGTTGTTGGGACCATTGGCAAGGACAGGTACATAAATGTGTAAAAAGGCCATGAGGCATCTGCTCCATCCTGAGTGCTTGCTTGGTCTGCTGGACCCTTGTACTGCAGGGGCAGAGGGACTCTGGGAAGGAGGAGGACATCCCATATCTCATGGCAGGATCTCTTCCACCTCTGGACAGCTGGTCCTGCTCGTTGCCTAAGAAGAACTGATCCCAGCTTATCAGCAGGACTTCTGCTCCAGCCACTGCACTGTCCGATCGGGTGCACGTTGCTCCATCGACCAGGGAGCACCTTCTCATCACAACTTCAGCTCAACTCCGCCTGGCACTTCCAAATGTTAAATAGCAGCAAAAACTTCTTAACATGTTGTTTCTACCCTGCAGCTGCTCCTGGCTTTGCTTTGGGATTCTCTCTATTAAAGCTACCCTTGATTTGGGGGCTGTTGCCCAGCTTCCCAAGCAGGTTGTGCTCCAGTTCTGCTAGGAGAACCTGTGTGTGATTGCACTGGTCTTGTTGGGTTCCTCCCAGATAGATTTGGGTGTCTGAAAGCTAAGACAGCTGGCAGAACAGATGAATGGGTGTTTATTGATGTGCGGGAAACCTGTCTGCACTGCAGCCCTTGCTGGTAGGAGAAGCAGGATGCTATAATGGACGAGAAGGAGGATTTTCCCATGCCATGGTGACCTCTTTCCCTAGTGACAGGTTGAGCGAGGGGCTTGTACAGTGTTGCTGCTGCCCCCAGAGCCTACCAGTGCAGACATGGAAGCACTGGCAGCCCCAGCATGGTGCCACTCTTCCAGATCTTGTTGCCTTCAAGGTGAAGGGTGGCTCCTTTGGCCACGGCTGCCCTCTCTTGCCCCATATCCCTCTTCCATTATGTCCATGTGCTTGGCTGAGACTTGTGGAGCAGTAGGCAGCAATGTGCTGGCCCAGGTGATGCTACGCTCTTTGGGCCTGCTCAGCAGGGAATTTGCCAGACCTGTGCCAGCCCAGAAGGGTGAGGGGCTGGAAGATACATGGGGAGTGGTCCCAAGGAAAAGTTTTCTCCAGCTGCCTCAGTGTCTGCCTTTCCTGTGTACTTCTGCACTGCTTCTCTTTGAAAGCCATGATGGAAAAGCAGCTCTGGAGGAGAGTTGCAGAGTACAGGGTGATCTGCAGTTGTGGGGAGAGCACGGGGCAGGATCTACTGGGGACGTGGCAGGAGACTGGGGCAGGAAGGGAGGTGTGGCCAGAGGCCTGCCCGGGCCCATCAGGGAGTGTGCTGGCTGCACCCCTGGCTGCCCCGGTGCTGCAGATTGGGATGGCAGGGAGGTGCTCTGCCAGCTTGGCCATGGCCGCAGCGCAGCATTTCTAGCAAGTTCACCAAGCACTTTGTGCTGACTTTACCCCAGGTGCCCAGTCAATATCTGCTTTGCTACACAGGCAGCCCAGGCAGGAGGTGTCTGAGCCAGCCTCAAACCTGCCAGAATGAACTCAGTCTGCAAAAATAGGTTGGGCATGGATTTGCCCCTGCGTTATGTCTACTAAGATCTGTCTTTTGCAAGATAGGATAGAATCATAGAATCATGGAATTGTTTGGGTTGGAAAGAACCTCAAAGCCCATCCAGTTCCACCCCTGCCATGGACAGGGACACCTCCCACTGGATCAGGTTGCTCAAAGTCCCATCTATCCTGGCCTTGAACACCTCCAGGGATGGAGCAGCCACCACTGCTCTGGGCAACCTGGGCCAGGGCTTCCCCACTCTCACAGTAAAACATTTCTCCCCAAGATCTCATTTCAATCTCCACCCTTTCAGCTGAAAATCCTTCCCCCCCATCCTATCCCTGCCCTCTTGATCAAGAGCCCCCCCAGGTTTCCAGAGCCCCTATCAGTAGTGGAAGTTGCTCTAAGGTCTCCTTGCAGACTTCTCTTCTCTAGGCTGAACAACCCCAACTCTCTCAGACTGACCTTGTATGGGAGGTGCTCTAGCCCTCACATCGTCTCTGTGGCCTCCTCTGGAGGGGTCCCTTGAGGACAGGATGAGGGTTTAATTAATTGATGGTTTAATTGCCTGTGCCAGGTCTGAAACAGCATTGCCTGGAAGCTGCCTGATTTTTGCAGAAGGTGACACCAAGGTCTGTTCCTAGCCTGGTGTATCCAAGGAAGTGGTTGCTGAAGCCTGCCCCGTCCTACAGAGATGTGAGCAGGCACGTGGGCTGGTGTTTTACTCCACTGCTCCCTGCCACGTCTCTTTGCAAGACCACCCTGCACAGCGTCGAATAGCAGTGGTTGTGAGGAGGTTTTTGTTGCAAGCAGCTGGTGGCCTCATTCTTTCCTCTGTTCCAGGTGGTGATGCTAAGGCTGCTGGCCAGTCCCAGGGACATGGCAGTCACGCAGAGGCTGGAGACACTCGGAGGCATCAGAGGGGACGTGCAGAACACCGGAGACACACCATCACCAACGGCGTGGACTTCAGCATGGTAGGGGGCACAAGCAAAGGGGCCTGTGGTCTCTGGGAAAGGGTGGATTCCAGGAGTCCTTCACTACTGCTTCCAGCTCTGTCTGGGCTGTGGCTCCCCGCTGCCCATCCTGCATGTGTGAGCTCTGGGGTGTTGGGCAGATCCTGGTATTTTGGATACAAAGCTCTTTTGGTGTATGCAGAGGTCCTGCAGTTACTTCTGAGGCATTTTCTGTCCCAGATGGTGCTGGACAGGGAAGAGGCAGATATTCCCCTGCCTGCCCATGGACTGGGCTCAGCCCGCAAAGGCTGTGTGTGACTGCACAGGTGCCTTCCTCATGAGCAAAAACTTGGCCAGGGAAAGGCAAACGCATAGGTGCGGGAATAGGTGGCTATCTGGGCCTTTCAAACAGGTCAGGTCAGGTACAGTCTGCACTGGCGAGCGGTGGTGCTGGGCTGTGTCCCTTTCCAGGTGTTCTCTGTAGCTCAAGGCTCAGACGTGCTGGTCCTTCTGGCTCCTGAGAGGCTTTTTGCCAGTAATGCAGAGAAATGAGCACTGGATTTGGCCAAGCACCCCATGATGGAGGGAGTGGCTCCCCTCTCCATCCCTGAATGGAGAGGCTTGGATCACATTGCCTGGATGAAAGGATCTCTGCTGCTCCCAAGTGGGATGGAGGAGCTGCCTGGGCATGTTGCCCACAAGCTTAAGCTGTGTCTTCCTGGGAAGAGAGCCAGAACCTGGCCTGCAGGATAAGTGATTGGTGGGTCGAGCTTCAGCCGGCATCAGAGCTGCTGTCAAGACTGCAACTATCACCTCTACACATCTGCTTCTCACACCCTGTCACTTGGCTTCCAAAGTCCACTTGAGCTGACTGGTGGCTCGGGCAGTATCAATTACAGCCTAGCCCTGGCCTTGAGGTCATAAAGTCATAGAATCATAGAATGGTTCAAGTTGGAAGCCACCTCAAATGCCATCCAGTTCCACCCCTGTGCCATGGGCAGGGACACCTCTCACTGTATCAGGGGGCTCAAAACCCCATCCAACCTGGCCTTGAACACCTCCACAGCCTCGACTTCTCTGGGCAACCTGGGCCTCCTCGCCCTCATAGTAACAAATTTCTTCCTAAGATCTAATCTCAATCTTCCCTTTTTGTCATAACATAACTTGCTCCGACACCTGGCATGGGATGGGAGAGTTGTGCTCACCTGGTTTGCTGGGCTTACAGTCGTGCAGGGGATTGGTGTGCTTTGGGACTGAGGTGGGCCCTGCTGAGTGGTGCTGGCAAGGAGTAATGAATGTCAGTGTGTACATCTGAGGATAGGGAGGGTCTCTGGTTCTCAGGACTTCGGTGTCTGCGGGTTGCTGGTTTGGAAGGTCCCTCTTCCCTGTTCCTGCAGACCTGGCTGGAGCCCAGCACTGCCATGAGCTCAAAGTCTTCTTGGTACTGGCAAAGAGGGGCTGGTGGCCAGTCTGCCTCACCAAGAGCTGTGGTTGTGTTGCCCTTGCCTCTCTTTCCTCAAGGTGTTGTGGTGGCAGTGGGAGGGAGGTCCACTGCCTTTCTTTCCCCCTCCCTTGGTACTCGAGTGCTGCATTGCCTTTTGTGAGCTCCTTCCTCCAGAGCAGGGCTGTCTGTCCCTGTCCTACAGGTGAGAAGCCTTCCCTGGCACCCCAGCAGGAGCCTTTGGGCACTTCTGAGCCTAAAGTGACAGTCGGAGAAGGTTTGAGCACAGCAAGGACCAAATCCCTGTGCAGGATGGGGCTGTTGCCTCCCCTGTGATGCCGGGAGGACCTTGGCCCCCGCAGAGACCTGGCACTTGCTGTGATTGTGCTGATTTGCTGAAACCCAGGGGTTGGAGGTCTGATATCCATCCTGCACCCCAGGGTGTGTTAGGATGGGTTCATCCTGGGCAGCAAAGCAGAGGTGAGGGGGCTGCAGCACAGCTCCAGGACCCTTCATGCCATCAGAGCTGAAGTCCCCTCAGCTGGTGTTTTTCAGCCAGTCCATCATCGATTGCCCTGATTTCCCGGTGGCCCCAGGGCGTAGTTGGGATGAGATCTTCTGGAAGAGGCTCAGTGCTTTCATATGCAGGCAGCCCTGGGCACGGCACTGTCCCCTCCCTTTCTACCCCGGGTAGTCCACACCTCTGTCCTATTGCCCCAGAAGCTATCTCTATCCCAGAGGTTCCCATCCTTGGCGAGATGTGGTGATGTCCCACTACTCTGTGGGATGCTACCTCTTACTCCTGTCACTGTGCTGCCCAGCAAGGCTGGTGGGAGCAGGGCAGGCCAGACAATCGCGGGCTACAGCCCGAACCAGGTGGGGATCTTTGCTACCTACAACACCTTCTTCGTCCCCCTCAGCAACAGCCTGCATAGCACCAAGGCTCTGCACTTCTTCATCTGGGTATGTCCCCTTGGGTCTGTCTGTACATGCATGGAGGTGGGGGGCTGTCGCGTTGTAAACAGTATTTCCAGGAGCAGCAGGAGCAAGAGCAGCCCTGGTGTAAAGGGTGGCTGGCCTGGGGTGGCTGGAAGGCACTGGGGCTGGCAGTGCGGATGGGGAGGTACTGGTGGCCTGAAGCAGGTCTTGGTGTGTGGTCTTGCTTGTCCCCAGGGATGAGGATCTGTTCCTTCCCATCCCAGTGCTCTCCAAAGCAGCAGGACTGGTTTGTGGAGCATCCAGCAGCTTCTGAGTGATTGAGTCTGGGTGATCTGAGGGCTGGAGCATCTCTTCTCTAAGGATAGGCTGAGAGAGTTGAGGTTGTTCAGCCTGGAGAAGAAAAGGCTGTGCGGAGACCTTAGAGCAGCTTCCAGTACGGAAAGGGGCTCCATGAAAGCTGGGGAGGGGCTCTTGATCAGGGAGTGCAGGGACAGGATGAGGGGGAACAATTTTAAATTGGAAGGGGGAAGATTTAGATTAGACCCTGGGGAGAAATTCTTCATGATGAGAATGGTGATGCCCTGGCCCAGGTTGCCCAGAGCAGTGGTGGCTGCCCCATCCCTGGAGGGGTTCAAGCCCAGGTTGGATGGGGCTTTGAACAGCCTGATCCAGTGGGAGGTGTCCCTGCCTATGGCAGAGGGTGGGACTGGTTGGGCTTTGAGGTCCCTTCCAACCCAAACCATTTTGTGATTTTATGAAAGTGCCACTGATGCCTGGAGGCACATCTCCTGGACCACAGACTGTTTGGCAGAGAAGGCAGAGGCAGTGAGGCCAGCAGCACTACGTTCCCTTGGTGTGGAGTTGGGGCAGGAGCTGGGGGAGCTGGCAGCGTGGCTCAGGAGAAGGGAAGCAGGAGCTCTGGGCCTGCTGAGTGAGGGCTGATGAAAGAGTCACTGCAGCGGTCACTGTTCCCCCAGGGATGTCCCCTCTTCTCTCACCACCTCTGTGATCACCCATGGCAGTGCAGTGCCAAGTGGCTGCAGGAGAAGGTGTCAGGGGGGCAGGAGCCCCGGGCACCCTTGCAGCTGTGCTTCAGGTGTATAAATGTCCCCAGGTCCCTCTCCAGGTGCTTGAGTCTGAAAGACTGGGAGAAAAACACTTGGCAGAAATGTATGCTGTGCTCTGCTCAGCTTGGGGGTGCCTCGGGGATAAAACAGGGTGGGAAGCTGTGGGCTGCAGATTTTCCCTTGGCTTCCAGTTGCTTGTTCAGATTGGCTACTTGCCACTTGCTGAGAGCTGTGTGTATTTGTGCTGCTTGCTGGTACTCCCAGCTTTAGGGGTGTTGGGGGGAAGCTGCAGGCCATGCTCTTGCTGTGTTCCTGGGCAAATATAAGGCAGATAAACAGCCTTCTGGAGTGGGGAGCAAGAGGATGGAGATGGCTGGACTGTTCTTCACCAGCTTTGGTTCTTCTCCCAAACTACACTCTTCCCCCAAAGCAGCAATAGGCAGCAACCATGCGAAGAGGGGCTGAGAGCCCTGCCCGTATCCATATCCCTCTGTGTCTTGTGAGGAAACCAGCTCCTGGGGCTTGACCAGGCCTTGGTGGGGCGGGCATGGCACCTCTGCACATTTTGTCCTGCAGCTGAAGCACATGAAGGAGCTGGAACAGGAGAAGGATTTCCTGCTGCAGGGTCTGGAGATGGTAGAGCACGCCTGGGAGTGGTACCAACAGCAAATCCAGCTCATGCAGGAACGCCAGAGGCTCCTGGGGAAGAACAAAACCAGTGCTGTGAGTTTGAGGCTTGTTCTTGGGGTGCCCATCTGCTTGGTAGGGTCCGGGGCTGCACTGGGGCTTTGGAGCCAGCCCCATGGTAACGCTTAGCCTCTTCTTCCTCCTCAACTGCAGGAATTCCTCCCTGAGGGCAGCCAGAGCCACCTGGGGTGCCTGGTCCCCAAGCTGCAGGAGGTGAGCCGCTGCCTGGGTGACCTCCTTTCCACTGTTGGCAAGGTAAGAGCAGCAGATGAGCTGCTTGTGGTTGTTTGCGTGAGCTTTGGACCCACCCTGTTGTCCACCCCGCTGCTGGCTGGGCTGACATCTGAGCTGCAAGAGTTTCCCTGGGCTCTGGTAAGATGACTTAGGCCCGTGGGCAAGATTGGGGATGGCCATGAAGACAGCATAGCTGGTCCCCAGCTGGTCTGGAGGATGCTGAAATATTTGGGGGACTAAAGGAGATCCCCAAAAGTTGTAGCCATTGTCATCCTGCTGAGGTGTTGAGTCAGCCCTCTCAGAGCTGTCTGTCCTGGGCTCCTGGCAGGAACTGGGCACACAGGTGGGAATGTTTCCCACCTCTGTCTGCCTTGCTGGATGCCCTGCGATGTGCTGGGTCTTAATCCTGTGCTGGGCTTCTCCAAGTTCCCCGTGTACCACAGAAACAGCTCCTGGCATTGGAGAAATGCTGGGGAGGGCCACCAGGAAGGAGGCTCTGTGTGTCATCCCTTCCCTTCAACTTCTCCGCAGCAAGCAAACCCCTCCTCAGCTCTGAGCAGGCCGGTCCCCACGGTGTCCCCAGCCTCATCAGGCTCCCAGCAAGCCATCAACATGCTAAAGGAGCAAAACCGGCTCCTCACCAAGGTGAGTGAGGGCATGGGGGAAGGAGATCCCCTTGTGGAGGATGGGATGGGGTCAGTGAAGGAATACAAGGCAGTGGAGAGTGTTCCTTCAGCTTGGCCATGCTTGGCTATCCCAGAGAAGGGTGTGTGGGCCATGCCTGGAGACCCTCTGTCATTCAGCTGTGTCCAGGTATTTGCTGGGTGAGGGTCCGTAGGCAGGGATAGGAAATTCCTGCCAGAGGGAGAAGACTGTGGCAAGTGCAGGCAATGAGAGGGTACAGATGCTGCAGCTGGCTCTGCGAGCTGGGCTGCTGGGAAAGGGGCACCCACCCTGCCAGGGTTCACGTCTTTGCACCTGCAGCACAGCAAATGCATCGGCATTTCCCTCCTCTGTCCTGTCCAGGAGGTGACCGACAAGAGTGAACGCATCACCCAACTGGAGCAGGAGAAATCTGCCCTAATCAAGCAGCTCTTTGAGGCTCGTGCCCGCAATAACCATGAAACAAGCCAGCTGGACTCCACTTTCATCTAGCGCTCTGCTCTGCATCCTTGAACTTCCCAGGACTCTAGACGGACTCTTGCCCAGAATCCATTGCACCTGTTGCTCCAGGTCTTGAGGTCTGGAGCTGCCAGTGGCATTGCTGCAGGAGGAAGCTGGGAAGGTGTTTCCCTTACCCTGCCTGGGGAGCATCCCTGCACTGCTCTCTGCTCGGCTTTCCAGCCGTGCTGTTCTCAAGCTGCTTTTTTTCTGTTTCAAAAGACTGCAGGGATTAAAGCCCCAAGCCCCATGATCCCCAATGTGCGGGGGGGAGCAACTGCTGCAGCCCCTACTGCCCAGGCAGGGGTAGCTGCCATGCCCTTGGCCTGACTTAGGCTGAAGTTTGGCTGCTCTTGGAAAAAGATAATGCATCTTTAACACTCTGGCATCTCTGGGCAAGCCTGGCCATTGGAGGGTGGCCTGGCTCCTGCTTGTTCTGCTGTCGGAAGACAAGATTGAAAATCCAGTGAGATGTACCTGGCCCCGCTCTGCTGCCTGAGTTCTGCCTGACAGTCACGCTCTCCTGGGCCAGCACAGTGCCCAAGCTGGTGCTCCTCCTGGCATAATCCCTCCTACCAGTCTGTGGTAGTGGTGCCATAGTCGCTGTTTACATGTCTGCAGGCTTTAGTAGTTAATGAGCCATAGACCCAGACAAGGTCGCCCATACTTCTGAGCTGCTCTTTCAGGCTGTGTGCAGATGGAGGCAGACACTTCTTTTTTGTGTTTTTTGGTGACAGGTTTATATTTTTGTAACAATGACTTTAAAAGCAGAGGTGCTGTCCTACAGCGCAAGAATGCTGGCACAAGCCTGGTTTCGAGAGGGGCTTTAGGACAAGGGTTTGCATTTACTGCAGCAGAGGCTGATGGGCTTTTTCATTTGCACATCTCCAAGTGGAGAACTGGCAGCTTTGCCTGTCCTGGTGGTGGGCTCTGTCTTCCAGGCTTGACAGCCTGAGTGTGAGCTGCACCCCTCTCCTGGTCGCCTGGGGTGGTGGTCTAAGCATGGGTCCTGTTAGACCAGTGCATCTCAGGATGCCTCCTCCTGCCCACCCAGCTCAGTGATGCCACCTGAGCTGACCAAAGTCTTCTCCTGTGGCTTGGTACTTGGTATTTATGGTACTTTTAGAGGAGATCTTTGTGATACCCCTTCCCCCCTCAACATGTAGCAGAAACTTGGCCCTCCATAGCTCTAAGACCTTTCTCTCCAACATTGATTCAAGCTCTGACTTTCCTGATGCGATGCTGTGGCACAAGGCACTGAGCTGAGCAGAAGCCGCATGGCCTGCCCCGCCCTGGGCACCATGCAGACCAATTGCTTTCTCACTCCTGTTCTAATCTGTCCCATCCAGCTCCTCTCTGAGATGGTTCTTGACCTGAGGCTCACTGCAAGGCACGAATTCCTGCTCTGCCCTCGTGCCTGCTGCACTGTGCTGGAGTAGGGGTCAGCAGTGTGCCAGGGCGAGGGAGGAAGAGCAAGGCCAGGGCCAGTCCTGTCCCCTGTCTGCAGGAGTAGGGTGTTAGTTGTCCTCTGGCCATTGGTGCCTGCCATCTCTTTCATGATGCCACCTCTGGTGTCCAGTGCCTGTTTTGCCTGAGGTTTAACTCAAAGTGACCCTCTTTAAGTGGAGGGTCTGTAGGGGTAATAAAGTGGGGTGAACTATTTATCCTCGTGTCTCTCTGCCTAAATCTGCCCATCTACTGCTGTGAGCTTTGGAGAACCTGACTGTCCTCTCCCATGGAGTGTGTGGTGGGAGCTGAGGCTGCACAGTCACGGCCTAAGCACAAGGAGCCCCGGGGCGTTTCTGTTCCGGGCTGTGTTCCCATGCCCTTCCCTGTTCCATCTGGGCTTCCCTGTGCTCTGTGCTAGGGACCTCCAGTCTCTCCTGGCTGCTGTGGAAAGGGGTCATGAAGCCACCAGCACCCCTTGTAGTGCTTGTAGCTTCATCTGGTAGCTCCTCCAGAAGCTGTACTGGGGGCCCCTACTCCTCATGCCATGCTGGTGTTGTTCACAACCTCTTATTTCTTTTCAAGCTCCCTCCCTCAGAGCTGACCATGGGGACTCTGATGCTCTGCAGTTGCTCCTTGCTGGAGGGGACCTGGATGGTCCTGTACCTGTGGCACATCCTGCTGCGACACCCGCTTGGGGTGAGCCCAGGGCTCCACGGTGGCCAGAGACACCTTCCTTGGCCCCTCAGCACAGCAATGCTGTTGGGTGGGTTGGGCCCCTAGAGCTCTCCAGGGTTGAGCTGCCCGTGCCACCCATGCCTGGAGAGGGACTGCAGCCCAGTCCCCTGCAGCTGGGAGAGGGATCTTTGCTGCAGCTTCTTTCAAGTGGTGCTGAGAACAACCACGCATCCCAGACAGGGCCAAGGGGAGTGGCCGATAATTGCCCTCAGTTCCCAATTTCATATCTTTGCTTGGATGCAAAGCCTGTGAGAGCTTTCAAAGGACAGAGAGGATCATTGTCCCTGCTCCATGCTGCTCTGTACAGAGCCAGAGCAGCTCTACCCCTGGTCCAGGGCACCATCCTGCCCATGGGCTGTCAGTGCTGACCCTGGGCCCCCCTTCCTGTGGGGCTGCTGCCAGCAGAGCTCTGAAACCGTGATGAGGCTGCTGGGACTGGGATGTCCCCCTCGAGCTGCTGGCCCTGGCCTGGCTGCGTTGCTTCTGGGTCCCACTCGTGGCTGGCCATCACTGGTCTGGGTTGTGTCCACTCTGGCACCACGAACACTAGGGCTGGCCCTTCTGCAGCAATGTTCCAGGAGCCACCAGACCTGGAAGAGCCAGTTCAGTGATGTGCTAGGTGACATGGGTGAATATCTTCCCTTCTCTTCAGCCTCTGCACCTGCTAGAACTGGGTTGCATAGACCTGTGAATACACAGCTGGGGCTCTGGTCACGTCTGGAAACTGATGCATGAAGGTGCAGTCTGCACTGGGGATGCTCCTTTCAACCCCCTTCAAAGCAGCACCTCCATGCTTGAGGTGTTAAACCCAGGGGCAGCACCACGCAGTCCACACTCATCTCACCAGGCATTGACTGCAGTGCCTGGGGAAGAGCATGTGGAGGTCCTTCTGCCGGAGTCTTGGGATGGAGGGACTGGTAGTGGGAGCAGAGCGTGTTATAGGCCAGTTACAAGTGATGTCCCCAGGGTTCAGTGCTGGGTCCAGCCTTGTTCAATGTCTTTATCAATGACCTTGATGAAGGCATTGAGTGCACCCTTAGCAAGTTTGCGAGTGACACTAAGCTGGGTGGAAGCGTGGATCTGCTGGACTGCCAGGAGGCTCCAAAGGGATCTGAACAGGCTGGACTGCTGGGCTGAGTCCAATGGCATGAGGTTTAACAAGGCCAAATGCCGGGTCTTGCACTTCACAGAATCACAGAATAACCAGGTTGGAAGAGACCCACTGGATCATCGAGTCCAACCATTCCCACCAATCCCTAAATCATGCCCCTGAGTACCTCATCCACCCTCACATTAAACACCTCCAGGGACGGTGACTCAACCACCTCCCTGGGCAGACTGTTCCAATGCCTAACCACCCTCTCCGTGAAGAATTTATTCCTAATCTCAAGCCTAAATCTCCCCTGGCAGAGCTTGAGGCCATTCCCTCTCATCCTGTCCCCTGTCACTTGGGAGAAGAGCTCAGCACCCTCCTCTCCACAACCTCCCTTCAGGTAGTTGTAGAGAGTAATAAGGTCTCCCCTCAGCCTCCTCTTCTCCAGGCTAAACAACCCCAGCTCTCTCAGTCGCTCCTCATAAGATTTGTTCTCCAGCCCCTTCACCAGCTTCGTTGCTCTTCTCTGGACTCGCTCCAGAGCCTCAACATCCTTCTGGTGGTGAGGGGCCCAGAACTGAACACAGTACTCGAGGTGCAGTCTCACCAGTGCCGAGTACAGGGGGAGAAGAACCTCCCTGGACCTGCTGGTCACGCCATTTCTGATGCAGGCCAAGATGCCATTGGCCTTCTTGGCCTCCTGGGCACACTGCTGGCTCATGTTCAGTCTGTTGTCAACCAACACCCCCAGGTCCTTCTCCTCCTGGCAGCTTTCCAGCCAGGCTTCTCCTAGTTTGTACCTCTGCTTAGGGTTGTTGTGCCCCAAGTGCAGGACCCGGCCTTTGGCCTTGTTAAACCTCATGCCGTTGGTCTCAGCCCAGCAGTCTAGCCTGTTCAGGTCCCTTTGCAGAGCCTCCCGACCCTCCAGCAGATCAACACTTCCTCCCAGCTTGGTGTCATCTGCAAACTTGCTAAGGGAGGATTCAATGCCTTCATCCAGGTCGTTGATAAAGACATTAAACAGGACTGGACCCAGGACTGAGTCCTGGGGAACCCCACTTGTCACTGGCCTCCAGCTGGATTTAGCTCCATTTCCCACCACCCTCTGGGCCCGGTCATTCAACCAGTTTTTCACCCAGGAGAGTGTGCGCCCGTCCAGGCCAGAGGCCGACAGTTTCCGAAGCAGAATGCTGTGAGAAACTGTATCAAAGGCTTTACTAAGGTCCAGAAAGATACATCCACAGCCTTTCCCTCATCCAAGAGTTTGGGACACAACAACCCTGAGCAGCTACAGAAGTAGCTGGCTGGAAAGCTGCCAGGAGGAGAATGACCTGGGGTGTTTGTTGACAGCAACTGAACATGAGCCAGCAGTGGCCTAGGTGGCCAAGAAGGCCAATGGCATCTTGGCTTGGATCAGAAACAGCATGGCCAGCAGGTCCAGGGAGGTTATTCTCCCTCTGTGCTTGGCACTGGTGAGACCGCACCTCGAATCCTGTGTTCAGTTCTGGGCCCCTCACCACCAGAAGGATGTTGAGGCTCTGGAGCGAGTCCAGAGAAGAGCAACGAAGCTGGTGAAGGGGCTGGAGAACAGGCCTTACGAGGAACAGCTGAGAGAGCTGGGGGTGTTTAGCCTTGAGAAGAGGAGGCTGTGAGGAGACCTCATTGCTCTCTACAAGTACGTGAAAGGAGGTTGTGGAGAGGAGGGAGCTGGGCTCTTCTCCCAAGTGACAGGGGACAGGACGAGAGGGAATGGCCTCAAGCTCCAGCAGGGGAGGTTCAGGCTGGACATTAGGAAAAAATGTTTCACAGAAAGGGTCATTGGGCACTGGCAGATGCTGCCCAGGGAGGGAGTTGAGTCACCTTCCTGGAGGTATTTAAGGGACAAGCAGATGTGGTGGTGAGGGACATGGTTTAGTGTTTGATAGGAATGGTTAGACTCAGTGATCCAATGGGTCTTTTCCAACCTAGTGATTCTGTGATTCTGTGTTTGGCCTTTGTCGGAGCTCAACCCTGAGACGCGCCCAGCCCTCAAGCTGCCACAGGGGATGCAGGATCTCATCCTCTGTGTCCTCAGCCATGTGTTTGGGAAGGATCCAGTCAGTCAGGTCTATTCGTAGTTTCCCTCTCTTCTCCTGCCCAGCTCCATGCCCTTCTCACGCCCTTGGAGGCTGGGCTGTGTGCCCAGCTATCCCCTGAGAGAAGGGCTACTCTCCCAGCAGAGCAATTATCCTAAATGCCAGCAGGAACAGCCGCATCTTAGGGCCCAGCCTGTACATTTTGTGCTTTTTTATTTTCTCCCCTGCCACACGGTCAGAATCCGCTCTGCCCACTGCAAGTCCATGCTGCCCTGAGCAGTTTGCAGCAGCTCCAGCACGCAGCACGCTGTCAGCAAACACGCTCTGCACCCACTTGCCTGCTCTTGCTGGTGCAAATCCATGGGAGAAGAATGGAGGATTTGAAGACCTGGAGAAACCCCCAGGGCCTGAGGCTGGTCCTCACCAGGATGGGGAGCTGGGCCATGCAGGGATATCTTGGCTAAGGAGCTGCTTTGCACATCTCAGAACTGAGTGCTGGCACCAGCCACTTCTTGCTCATCCCTTGGTGCTCATCATCAGGTGTTCTCCTGCCCCAGTCCATCCCCACACTTTGTGGTTGCAGCACTGCCTGTACCCCAGGCTCCAGCTCACCAGGGCTTTCCTCCTCTTGGCAGAGATAAAACTGCCTCTGCCTTAGCAGCATTACCTGGTATGTGCTCCATCCTCCCTGTTCCTCCTCCCTGGCTGTGGTTGTGGGAGAGTTTTAGTTCCCACTGACACTTGAGGCACAGTGAAGCACAGATGTGCTCCCAGGTGGCAGGGTCCACCCTACCCTCTGCAGCCATGTGTGAGCCTCTGCTACACGGCATCCCAGCTCATTCCCAGGTGGACACCGAGGCCACAGCTGTGCCAGGGGCCCCAAACATCTCCATCATGGGGGGAATCAAGCACGGCATCCTGGCTCAGCTCCAGTGTCCCGCCAGGGCCCTGCTAGGTCCGCTGTCACCCTGCGGCCATGACCCCAGCCTGGCGTGTGTGCTCCCTGCTGCCGGCACAGCCAATGGAGCCTCTTCCAAGGTACAACTGATTGGAGCCAGATGCTCCCTTGCGGGACGACCCATTGTGATGGGGAGGGGTGGGGTTCCCAAAATTCCTGATTTGCTCTGCAGCTGTGTGTCTTGGGGACTGGGACTTTCCTCCTTCTGACCTAAGGAGGCAGCTGTACGTGGCTGATCTCCACTGTGTTCCCGCAATCTTGGAGCAGCCGTCAGGGAGCAGAGCAGGGGCTGAGCTTCATTAATGTGGGGATGGGGAGGTCCTGGCCCAGGCTGCCTTGAGCAGTGGTGGCTGTCCCATCCCTGGAGGAGTTCAAGGCCAGGTTGGATGCGTCTTGGAGCAACCAGATCCAGTGCAAGGTGTCCCTGCCCATGGCAGGAGGTGGAACTGGATGGGCTTTGAGGTCCCTTCCAACCCAAACCATTCCATGACTCTATGATAAAGGCACTGAGCAGCTCTCAAACCACAGCAGCTTTTCCATCCCTGCTGAATATGAACGGCTCCCATCCAGTGCTGGTCAAACTGTGGAAGAAAGGATTTTTGTCCTGTTGGCTAGATAAAACGACCCGGACATCACCTCAGCCCTCAAGGTTATTTTACCCCAAAATAAAAATAGTTTGTGTTGTTTTCGGGGCAGTTCGGGCTGTTTCAGCACACTGGCCTTTTCCCCTCTGCTGTCTTCAGGGCCAGTTGCAAGAGAAAAGCCAGATTTAAGTTGCACTTGGGGAAATGTTACTCCTGGTATGAGCTCTGCCATGCAGAAAGCATCCACTTCTTTGGGATGCTTTCAAAATCTTCATTAGATCTTAAAATCTTCCAAATCCTTTGTTAGTCTCCAGGCTGAAACAATGCAGAGGAGACCTGGTTCCACAGGTGCATGGAACATCCCCCTGCGCGAGGCCCAGAGGTGTGCCCGGGGCTGCATTCAGCATCCCGACCTCTGTGAAGGACGTGCCATGGGCAGCTTGGAGAGAGCTCTGCTGGATGTACTAGGAAGAGAATGACCACATAATAGAACAACTTCAGCATTGCACATTTAGTGTGCTTAGGAACAGAACAATTTTAGCTTGTGAGAGACATTCTTGGGGCAGAGGCCCTGCAAAAGGGTCTGGACCAACTGAAGAGCTGGGCAATCATCAACTGCATGGGGTTGAACAGGGGCAAGTGGTAGGTTTTGCCCCTGAGGCATGACACCCCTGGATCCACCCAGCCTGGGGAGTGCGAGGCTGGAGAGCAGCTCTGCAGGAAAGGATAGGGGGTTCTGGTTGACCACAAGTTGTCCATGAGCCAGCAGACCCGGACAACCATGAGGACAACTGTTGTCCTGGGGTGCATCCAGCACAGCATCACAGGCTGAGGGAGGTGAGGGATTGTCCTGCTCTGCTCTGCATTGGGGCAGCCCCACCTTGAGCACTGAGGGCAGTTCTGGAGCTGCAAGATAAACAGGATCTCAAGCTCCTGGAGAGCATCCAAAGGAGGATATGGAGTTTATGAAGGGTCTAGAGGAGAAGCATATGAGGAGCTGCTGAAGTCCCTTGGTCTGTTCAGCCTGGAGAAGAGGAGACTGAGGGGAGACCTTATCATGCCCCACAGCTTCCTCACAAGGGGAGGAGGAGGAGCAGGTGCTGAGCTCCTCTCTCTGGTGACCAATGACAGGACCCAAGGGAATGGCAGGAAGATGCACCAGGCAAGGTCAGGTTGGACATTAGGAGAAGGTTCTTCTCCCAGAAGGCAGTGTAGCACTGAACATCTCCCAGGGCAGCAGTCACAGCACCAAGCCTGACAATATTCCAGCAGCATTGGCCAAGGCCATGAGCCCCGTGGTGTGAATGTTGGAGTGTCCTGTGCAGGGACAGGAATTTGACTGGATGGTCCTTGTGGGTGCCTTCCAACTCAGGATATTCTGGGATTCTGTGACATCCTGGTGCCAATGCCCCTGCACAGACACCAATGCATTCTCACCAGTGGCCGCACAGCTGTCCGTGCTGGTGGCTGTTGCTCTACTCCAGACCACCTGGTCTGTACCACAGGAGCAGATGAGCACAGCACCACAGTATCATCCATAGCATCCCTGTGGCCAGGATTGCTGGAGGCACCTGGCTGATTCTGGTAGGGTTCTTTGTGAGTGCTGCAGGGGCACCTGTGTCCTCACAGTGTTCCATGCTCTGCACCACCCAGGACACCTGGATGTGTCAACTTTCGTTTTGCTTTACTAAACAAAATCCTCAGGGGGTTTTCCAGCCCAGTCACTCTTCACATTTTCCTCGGATGAGTAAGCTGTTGCACTGCTGCCAGCTCCTAGAAAGTCATAAATCTCTCCAGTTCTTCTAAAATCAGGAAATTGGGGAGAAAAGAAAAGAAAAAAAAAGCCAAACTAAACAACAAAACCAGCTATTGTTAGCATTACTTTTAGGAAGTGTTTATTTCTTCCAGGGTCCTCAGCCTCCATCCCTCTCATTGCTGGCAGAACTGCCCCTACAAAACCAAAGGAGCTGTGAAAACCTCAATATTGCAAAAACTTATCCGGTTAAGGAGAAAGGTGAAACCGTTGGAGCCGAAGCCGTTGGGGCCGTTAGGGCTGTGAGTCTGGGAGCAACTCACCCAGTGAGAGCTGACACTGGTAGAAATGCCCTGGCTGCTTCCAGTCCCCCGAGACGGCTGTGCCTGTGGGGTCGGAGTGGGGGTACAGTTCTCACCACTGCTGCACGGTGTCCTGGGGACAGAGGGAACACCAAGCCCATGCTGCCCTGCACCCCGTCTCCATTCCCTGTAGCTTTTCCACGGGTTCTCACCATCTCTTGGCACCATGAGTCACTTTTTCTCCCCTGCTTCCCAGCAGGATCTGGGACTCCCCCTGTTCACAGGGCATTTGCACGACAGATGTCTGGGATGTGGGGCTGCAGGACAGGATCTGTTCTCCCAGGTACCCTGCCCACGCCTCCAACCCCCTGGGCCCCTCCTGCAAACCCTGCTGGCATCAAGGCCACAGGGGCTAAGCTGCCCAGAGCTACCCGAAGCTACCCAGAGGTGCCCAGAAGTGCCCAGAGGTGCCCACTGACATGGTGATGCCACTGCTCCAGCTGCAGGGCTGTGAGGCAGCTTTCCCCGTCCCCCCATGTGTGATGCCAAGCTGTGACACTGCTGCAGCTCCACAGCTATACAGATGTTCTGATGCAAGCCTGGACCGTGGTGAGGAATCCCAGAGGCAGACACCAGCGCTCCCTGAGAAGGGTGCTCAGGCACCACTGGGAACCCCCTGCCATGGGTGCACACACGGGATCATAGAATCGTGGAATGGTTTGGGTTGGAATGGACTTCATGGCCCATCCAGTTTCATCCCTCTGCCATGGACAGGGACCCTCCCACTGGATCTTGTTGCTCCAAGCCCCATCCAATCTGGCCTTGAACACCTCCAGGGAAGGGGCAGCCACCACTGCTCAGGGTAACCTGGGCCAGGGCCTCCCCATCCTCACAGCACAATATTTCTTCCTAAGATCTCATCTCAATCTCCCCTCTTGCAGCTCAAAACTATTCCCCCTTACCTTATCCCTGCACTCCCTGATCAAGAGCCCCTCTTCAGCTTTTCTGCAGCCCCTTTCAGTCCTGGAAGCTGCTTTAAGGTCTCCCCACAGCCTTCTCTTCTCCAGGCTGAAAAATCCCAACTCTCTCAGCCCGTCCTCATACAGGAGGTGCTCCAGCCCTTGGATCACCTCCGTGGCCTCCTCTGGACTTGCTCCAACAGTTCCAAAACCTCCTTACGTTGGAGACTCCAGAACTGGATGCAGGGCTCCAGGTAGGTGGGTTCTCTTCCCACTCTGAGCCGCTCTCCCACTTCTGCAGGTGCAGTAGCCCTGGCAGGGTGACAAAGAAAACCTGAGCTGCATCTCCAGCCCAGGACAGGGTTCAGGGTCTTCAGCGTGGACCCGTGTGCCTCTGGCTGGCACTGGCCAGGATGCGGTAGCTGCTCGACAGCTCTGCTCGACCTTGGGTTGTGGGACTCCTGTTGTGGTCAGGCACCGATGTCACCACAGGAGAACTCAAAGTGCCAGTCCTGGGGCTCGCTTCCCAGGAGAGGCACATGTGGGATGTCAGAAAGGGAAGCTGAATCATTTAGCTAGGCACCTACAAGCCTTCCTACATGACAAGGTGGGCATGGGATGCAGTGGCAGCCGGGTGGTCTTCCTGACAGCAGTTTGGCTCTCAAATCAGACCTCAGTGGCTGAGCAGGCTCCTGCTGTGGGACAGGAGAGGTGAGGGCTGGAAGTAGAATTCTGCTCTACTGTGGACCCCCATAGGCTGGAGGAGTGGTCTCTGCTCCACCGTGGACCTCCATGGGCTGCACCACAGCTGCTGCAGAGCGTGGAGCACCTCTTGCTGCAACTTTTTCACTGACCTAGGGATATCTAGGGCTGTTTCTATCACATATTCTCACCCCTCTCTCCTAGCTGCTTTACAGTGGGTTTTACCCCTTATTACATGCTTTTTCTCAGAGGAGCCACCCATCTTTGCTGATGGGCTCAGCCCCGGCAATGGTGAGTCCATCTTAGAGCCGACTGGGTCCATTGTGGGGGCAGCTCCTGATGTCTTCATCCAGAAGCCATTCCGGCTGCCAAAACCTTGACAAAAGCATTCCCAAGGACACAAAATCTCTCTGGCAGGAGGGGGATGAGGCTGGAGCAGAGCAGGGATACACTGGGAGTGGGATGTGGTCACTCATTCACACCAACCTCTGTCCAGTTCCCATCTGGTTGATGCATACCAGACAGGATTTCTACCCTGACAGCAGCTTCTCCCACTCCTGAGTTGATTTCAGCTCTGCTGAAGACTCACCAGCCCAGGCAGCATTTCTGACAACCCAGCACAGGGTGTGTCTTGGGCGCTGGACAATGCTGGCTGCTCCTCAGAAAGGAGACACAGACTGCTGGCAGCTGCTTGCACCCCTGCCAAACTTCACGTTCATGCAAAATGCTATTTTTCTGCACAGAGAGTTTCATTTCAGCCCTGCCCAAGGTCTTTGGGTTGGAATGGACTTCATGGCCCATCCAGTGTCAACCCCCTGCCATGGACAGGGACACCTCCCACTGGATCTTGTTGCTCCAAGCCCCATCCAATCTGGCCTTGAACACCTCCAGGGATGGGGCAGTTCTGGCACAGAAAGATTTCCCTTCCAGCAGGACAGCGACTCCCTGCAGCCCCCACCAGCAGCATGGGAAGCGGTGATTGCTCTTCCACCCCACAAGACAGCAAAATCTAGCAGAAGATGGAAAATGGCACTCAGTGATTTCATCCAAGTCACCTGCTGAAACCTGAGAGGAGAAGTGAACCTGGAGGTGGGACAAGCATCCTTCCCATGCTCTTTCTGAGCACAGCCCCATCCCTGCAGGTATAGAGGAGCACCTGGAGCACATTGTCATCTTCCTCCCATGAACCTGGGTGGGTATTGCTTTTGCTTTTGTCTCAGTTACAAAGCACAGTCTTAAAAGAGCAGGGTGGTGGCTTTGAGTGAAGCATTACAGCCCTGAAGGCCTCAGAGATCATCCCAGGACACAGTTCTTCTCCATCTCCTTTCTCCTGCTGGTGACTCCATCACCTCCATGAGTTGCTTCAGCCTCAGAGACAGAGGCTGAGCTGATGCACCTGGGTGCCACCCCACCTCGGCATGGGTCCTGCTCGCTCTCACAGTCTGCAGCATGTAACCTCCTTGGCAGAAGGAACATCGAGTCCAACCATTCCCATCAATCACTAAACCATCTCCCTCAGCACCTCATCCACCTGTCCTTTAAACACCTCCAGGAATGGGGACACAATCACCTCCCTGGGCAGCCTGTTCCAGTGCCCAAGGACCCTTTCCGTGAATTTTTTTTCCTGATGTTCAGCCTAAACCTCTCCTGGCAGAGCTTGAGGCCATTCCCTCTCGTCCTGTCCCCTGTCACTTGGGAGAAGAGGCCAAAATGTGATTGGAGGCCCTGAGTACCACTGCACAATTCTAAGAAAAGGGACAACGGGTTGTTTGCTGTTCTGTTCAAGCACAACATCATTTTCCTTCTTGGTCCTGGTGGCTCCATCCGCATCCCACCAGCTTCTTCCCTTATGCTGGGGATGGGCACCAGCCCTGTGGTCATGGCCACCAGTGAGGGTCTGTGCATGGTGCTCCTCTTTCTTCATGACGTGTTTCTCTCCTTCCTGCAGACTCCATTTCACAGCTTTAGGGCAAGGTCAGCCTGGACCCAGCGGGATGCCAGGGCTGCCCATGCCAGTGCACCTTTACACAGAACCATGGATCAGGGGAGGAGGGTGCTCTGCCAGTGACCTCCCTGTCCCACTTCAGCTTTAGAGAAGCAGGATGATGAGCTGGGGCTGCAGCCTGGAAGCACACCAGGCAGGCAAGGATCAGTGCCCAGGCACCAGCTTGGTGGGGAGCAGAGCTGCTGGGATGGGATGCTGCTGGCCCACAGTGGCTCCTCCCCGTAGTGCCTGCCCTGTGCCCAAACACCTCCCTGTCACCAGCTCTGGTGTGAGAGGACTCCTGGAAAGGCTGCTGGGAGAAACCTGGGGGGGCCTTTCCAGAGAAGCTGCCTGTTTCCTGACTGCTTTGGTGATGGGGTAAGAGGGAGCAGATCCCTGCCTGTGGGAAGCCCCAGGCTGGCATCGCAGAGATGGTGCCCTGGGAAACAGGAGAGAGGGAAGGTTTCAGAAAGTAAGGCAAGAATGGAGACTTGTGCTTGGTTTGATCTTCCTTCCAGGCAAGAATCTTTGCCAGGAGAGGGATTATAGCCTTGGATACCCTGGGCTCCTTCAGTGCCTGCAAGAGGATAAGCTCTGGGCTTGAAGCCAAGGCTTAAGCACATCGGGGAGCTCCCACCTCCAGGGTGCAGAGGCAGAGCCATTAGCCCTGCAGGAGCTGCCCACTTGGGGTTCTCACACCCCCTTATTTTTCTCCTCTACCAATGGAAACACTGTCTGGATTTGCAGTCTCGTTGCCCACAGGCTCAAAACCCCCAGATGCCTGCAGGGCCTTGCTGTGGGCTCGTTCGGTGCTGGGATCAGTGGGGGCATCCCCAGCTCTTCCCAACAAGTGCTCTCTCCCCAGCCAGCCCTGCCCAGCTCTCTCCGTGCCGGTGACATCGCACAGGTGGGAATGTGGGTGGGCAAAGACTGGGCAAAAGCATCTTTCTGGCTTCATCTAGACACACAGCTGGGATTGAGGGATGCACCCTGAGGCTGCTGGTTTTTCCAGTACCCCATGCTGTTCTGAGACTCCTCCATGCAAGGCAACAAGACACTGAGCCAAGGGTTAGTCCCAGCTGTGTAAGAAACCCAGATGCCCAAGTACTTTGGTCGATGCAGGTCTCAGCTTGCCTGGAGGCTCCTAGGGAAGGGAGCTCTGGGCTTGTGGGGTGGCCGGCCTGCACTGTGACCTCTGACAAACACACCTGATTTCTCAGGTGAGTCCCCAGGGCTGGGTCAGTGCAGGTGCTGACCCCAGCGAGAGCTGCAGGGCTTGTCCAGGCTGTGCGTGGCCATAGTTACAGCTCCTCTCCCTGCCTGTTGGTCTGGTGCTGCTCCCAGACAGGACTGAGATGTGGCCTTGTGAGCAGTCGCAGCCCAGCCCATGACCCAGGATCCAGTCCCTGCCCTCGTCCCATGCACTACTTGAGAGCTGCCATGAGGCAGACTGGGGCTGTGCTCCTGCTGGGGACACCTTCACAGCCTCATGCCATCTCCAGTGTACTGCTGGTTGCCACAAGGACCGTGCTGTTCTCCAGCCAGCCCCTCTTTCTGCCTGCTGTTCCTTGCCCTGAGTGTCTCTGAAGAGTAACCATGGCACCCACTGCCCTCCTGCACTACCCTGGAAGCAGATCAGGACCACCTTGTGTTCCCATCAGGGCTGCAATCAGTGTTTTTTCCTCCAGCAGCTCTTGAGTGCATTGTGGGACTGCTTGTGCATTTGCTCATGGCTGTCCTGTGCTGGTGGTTCATCCTAATTCCAAGATTATGAATGCTCCTGGAGGCATCTCCTCTGCTCTTGCTGTTGGACAAGATGCTTGCAGATGGGAGCAGAAAACATTGTCCCTAATCCCTCCCTTTGGATCTCAGCCTGCTGCAAAGAATCCAGGCTCATTCTGTTCTTCCTGTTAATTCCCAAGCATGTATGGATCTGTGGTGCCGGCTGCCATTGTTCCCAGATGTGCCGCCCACCAGATGTGCTCATCCATGTTTTAATGAAAACATTGAGAAGCCCTGAGCCCCAACATTGGCAGCCTTCCCACCCCCAGCACCATTCCATAAGCCCAAGTTCCTCCACTAACCCCTCTCCCAGGTGTCCCCACATCAGACACTTTTTTGGCAGACTTGGATTAGAAAAACCTCTCTCCTCTGTCTGGGAAAGCAGCCATCCTGCACTGCTGGGTGATGAATGCGCTCCCCACCTTCTCACCTTTGTTCCCCACCTGCCACTTTGTCCCCAGTGAATAGTTCACCCATGAGTCCTCGGGGTGGAGACAGGCTTTGTGTCTGGATTGCCATCAGGAGCCCGTGCTCAAGCCTCTTCTCGGAGCGGGAAGGAGAGCCTCGGCTCCCCGGCACTGCTGAGCTGAAATCAGCATCCACACCAGCTACAGGTAACGTAGAAATACACGCCAGAAGCCTGCCTGCAGATGCCCAAGGAGCTGCTGCCACCTCCTCACACAGCTCTACTTGGGACCACGCTCTCAGTGCTTGACCAGGTACAGAGTCACTGCACCGGAGTGGTGGGAGTTGGGGCTCCGAATGGTGACCCCCTGTGCCTGTGCCACCTCCCCTGGGCCCCTCACCATGCCGCATCTCACAGGTACAGCTGCTTCTTCGCTGCCTCTTCACCTGGAATGGAGGTGACACACCAAGCACAGGCTCCAAGTGTGCAAAATTGGCATTAAACACTGGGGAAATTCTTGCTGCCTCCCAGCACCCCCTGGCCCAGCATCCTGGTTGATGCTGTGGTTATTTCAGGTCATTTCTCATGCTGAGGGTCTCACTCCATCCTGCTATCGAAGCAACCTCCCTAAATTTCGCTCTGTGCCACTGTCCCTGGGGGTGCGCAAAGCCTTGAAGAGAAGGACCTGTGGATGAAAAATTGGACAGGAGCTGGTAATCAGTGGACATGACACTGGGGACATGAGGACAGTGGGGTGTCAGAGGCACTGGACAGTCTTTTTGTCAGCTGGAGCACAGGGCCCTGAAGCCTGGTGTTGTTCTTCCTCCAACCTTGCCTTGCTGTGCAATACGGCAACAACGAGGAGTGTGAGGGTGCAAGGAGGCAGCAGGGTGGTAGGGTGGAAAGGTGGCAGGATGAAAGGTGGCAGGACAACCAGGCTGGACTGGGCTGGGTCCCTACTCAGCTGCTTGTGCGTTGAACCTGCTTGTTCATGCAGATCCTCTGCTTCACAACCCAGAGTCCTGCACAGGTGACCTCTGTGCCAGCCTTGCTTTGCTGGTGTCCGAAATCCATGTGTCCCTGGTTTCCTCAGACAAACAAGGCTGCACTCACTTTCTCATGGCATTGGGAGATCCCCTTTTCCATCTTCTGTCATGGAGAAAGCGCCTCCCTGCCCCTCACTTTCTTTTCCCCACTGAATTCATTTGTGCCTGGTGGTGTTCAAGGACATGTTAGATGGGGTTTGGAGCAACCCAATCCAGTGGGAGGTGTCCCTGCCCATGGCAAAGTGTTATAACTAGATGGGCTTTAAGGTCCTGCAAATGGGACGCAAGGAGAAAGGGCGGCTTGCAAGAGCCTCCTGCTGAGCTCAGGACAGCAGGGTTGGTGTGTGCCCCTCAACACACCACCACTGAAGGACTTCTCTGGCTATACATGGCTTTGCAGGGCAGTTGTTTCTCCTTGCATGACTGGGAGCATTTCCAGCCTGGTGTGTCCCAGTTCTTGGTGCCTCCTTGTTAGCACTGGCTAGTTGGCTTTCCTGGGACACTAGTGATCAGCCAGGACAGAGCACAGGCTCTCTTGGACCTCGGCTTAACCCCACCTCCACACTGGGGCCAGGCAGAGGGTGGCAAATCCGACCCCATGAAGAGAAGGAGGATCAGGTCCTCTTAGTGGGAAGGGATGCATCCCCCTGCTCCATAGTGAAGGGGAATGGATGCTCCATGACACATACAGGCAACCTGGGAATAGGGTGGCCAAGTCTGTGTGAAACCAAGGAACAGAAGATACTTCTCCACTCAGATCTCAGGAAGGTCCCACCACACCAAAATTGCCTGCCAGAAAGGGACTTGCTCTGAAGCCCCAAAACCCAAAAGAAGGATGAGGAGCAAAGGACCACTCCTAACCCACCAGGGCTCTCCCAAGCCCGTCTCTGCTCCCTACCATTCAGAAAAGAGATTTTTTTTGTTCCCTTTCTGTCTCTGAAGACCTCTTCTCACTGCTTGTCCAGGCTAAAAGAGAAACAAGAGGCTTGGCAACTATTAAGAAAGGGATTAATTGCAATCCAGAGGGAGTCTTTCTGCTTCTGTGTTAATCCCTGGTGTGGTTGCACCTGAGAGGGTTTCAGGCGTGTGCTCAGAAATACTGGATGTGGGAGAAAGTGGTGAGAAGAGTCAGGAATAGGCAGACATTTCCCCATGGAAACCTCAGGAGTGCCTTGAAGTCAGCAGTGATGCAGGAAGGCAGTGGAAGCGATGCTCTGCAAAGTCTCAGAGATGAGGCTCTGGTCTGCTATGGGATCAGCAGCAGCTGCAAAGGGAATGCCTTTTTCACATCAATCAATATATGAATGTCTTGGAGATGGTTGGTGCAGGTTTTCCAGAGGTTAAATGAACTGAGACGGGAAAGTGGACACACCTGCAAACCCTCACAGCCTGAACAGAGTGAAGAAGCTCTGCTCCGCAGTGCTGGGCTCTGGCCAAGCAAGCTCTGTGCCTATCTTCAGCCATTTTCTTCCCCAGCCACAGCTTTGGGGACAAAATTGGACCCAAGCAGCTTGGCACTGGGCAGGAAGCTCTGCAGAAGCCCCAGCGCTGGTGCAACGCATGCTGCATGCAGGGCAGCAGACAGCAGCATGACAAGGACAAGGGTCTTGCTTGTTTCTTAATCAATTCTAAACCGTTCAGTGGGGGGGGAGGCTTTAGGAAGTCGAGGTGTGACCCCACAGCCTGCCACCCAGCTGGTCTGGGAGCTGCAGCCTCCAGCAGCCTCCTCTCCTTAGTGATATAGCCTTGTTTATTATTGTGTTCACAGTTTCATCCCAACTGTGTAAGCAAGATCAAAATGTCCTTCTGAGAGCCAGGGCCCAGGCTTCCTTGGCTTGCTGCTCTGTGTAGAAACACATCGCATTAATCACTTGTGACCATATTGAAGCAATCCAATAAACAGCTAGGCTCCTCAGAGCTGTCACAACCCCCTTGTGATGATTAAAAGCAGTCCTGCACTCATAGTTGTTAATCATGGTGAGGCACGTTCTCATTCTCAGAGCTTTTCTGTTGCTTGGGGGTTCTCAGGTCCCACCAAACCCATCTCTGGGCTGAGCCCCGGGACAATGTCTGGTGGGGGAGCAGGACAGGGCTGAGTTCTGGATCAAGGACAAAGCATGGTACCCGCAGAAGATGCAACTGATCCCAGGGACAGAGGCTGTGTCCAGGGAGGAGGGACAGGGTGGAACTGAGCCCTGAGGCCAGGTGCAGGGTGCCAAGCAGGACAAGGCTGATCCCGGGGCAGAGGAGATGCTGGGGCAGGAGATGGGGCTGGTCTCGAGATTGGGGCGATGCTCAGGGTGGGAGATGGGGCTGATCCCGGGGCAGATACTAGGACAGAGCTCCGGAGCAGGGGTAGCCCCGGTGTCCCGCCCGGGGGGGCCGGGGCGGCGGTGACTCAGTCGGGAGAGGCGGGCGAGGAGGAGGAGGAGGAGGAGGCGGGGGAGGAGGAGCAGCAGCCGCAGGAGCCGCTGCAGCCTCGGATCCTCTCACCTGCCCCGCCATGGCCCGCCGGGTGGCCGCGGTGCTGCTGCTGCTCGCCCTCGGCTGCCTGCTGGGCGTCCTCCTGCTCTGCCTCGGCTCCGGGGATGCTCGGGGGCCGCCCGGCTTCAAGGTGAGTGGGGTTTGCACCGGGAGGGCGGTGGGGGAGATGCCGGGGGTGCTGTCCTGGCCGGGAGAGGCTCTGGCATCCCGGGAATCCTGGGGCTCCCGGGCCGCTCGGGCATCCCCCGAGCCAGCTCTGCCCCATCAGAAATGCGCTTCTCTATGGGAACAAAGTGCTTTCCCCCCCCCCTCCTTTTTCATTGTAAATTCGGATGCTGGAAGAATCTCCCGACAGATCTCTCATTGGCCAAGCCCCGCGGGTGACTCCTTTGCAGCCCAAGTCTTTTGTTTTAAAGAAGTCTCAACGTTTTTGGTGACAGCAGAGCTGTTCCAAGGGGAGCGGGCTCTTGTCCCCGCAAATGGTTCATCCGAAACCCGTCCCCTCTTTTTTCACCTCAAGCAATGTCCTTGGAAACTTTCTGAGCCAGCCTGGCTGCTAGATGTGCTGCTTTCTCTCCCAGTTTATCAGACATAAAGAAGGAGAGGTAGAGAAAGGAGGTCTCTCAGCCAAGATGGCACTCACTGCAGTTAATGCAACTAATGATGAGACACCTTTCTTTGCCACGTACTGGGGCATCTCAAGCACTGCCCCTAGCTGGTTTCAAAACAGTTTTTGTCCCTTTTGACACAGGGGATTTAATGGATCAATGCTGAGAGCCCCATGTGCACCACTTGGGTCAGCCTGGGAAGCAGGCAGTCTGCAGTTTGGGGCTGAGCGGCTACGATGGGTCCTGACCATACTTCACCCGAGGCTAAGGTGCCCACCCTGTGGACTTGGGATCTTGCACCATTCTGGGATGTGCCAAGTGCACATGGGGTCTGGCACGGTGTGCAGTGAGGGGCTGCCCACCAGAGCTCGGCACTGGGGTCATGGCAGTGCCTGTTCCTCTGGGGATGGTGCCAGGCAGCCACCAAAGAGTTTGCTTTTGCACAAAACTCAGGGCTCATTTGGGGATGCAAAGCTTTATCTTAGTGGAACTCAGCCCAGAATGTGCAGATATGACTTAGCAGAGGTCTGTCCTGCTGTGGCGACCCCGGTCATACCCTTCCCCATATTCCTGGGCAAGACATGGTTCTTGCCTGCGCAGTCCAGCTCAGCAGCTGAGTGATGGCACTGCTCACCTCTGGGCTCTGGCTCCATGTCTTCCCTTTCCAGCTCCTTTGTTTGGAATACAGCCCTAAAAATACCCCACATCAGTTCTCTTCCTGCCACTGGGACTGGCACCCAGGAACAGGGTGTTCCCGTTCCCTCACAGGTCTGCAGCAGAGCTTACGGCACCACTGCCTGATGTCTTTGAGCTGTTGCCTTCCTTTGAGAACTGTTTTTAGCCCTTCTGTTGGCAAATCTCCTCACTGGCTATTAGAGCCTGCAGGGCTCTTGCCCTGCCAGCCAATCCGGGGGAGATGTGGCTGCTACAATGGGAAGGAAACCCATTGGAACCCATCATGCACATGGGGACCCCTTGGGTCTTGCCATCCTCGAGGGAGGTGAGATATAGAATCATAGAATCACCAGGTTGGAAGAGACCCACTGGATCATCGAGTCCAACCATTCCCACCAATGAGATGTGGTGGTGCTGGGCTGAGCACCCCTGCACCCTGGGGCCATGTCCCCCAGCCCTGTGGCATCACCAGAGTTCTGGGGTCCCACAGTTAGAAAATTCCATCATCTTTGTGCCATCAGGAGATTCTGGTAGCGGGAACTGTGCAATGGGCTGGGGCTGGGGCCAGGGCCACAAACACATGTGCAAGGCCCTGCCAAGCCCCGGGGTGCTAGCAGCCAAACATGCCAGGGGGGATGAGAGGGATGATGGCAGCCAAGCACTGGCATGGGAGCGTGCCAGGGCATCCTTGTGTCCCTGCAGCTCTCCTTTACAACCTAGTCCTTGGCAGGCACAGGGCACCTTGGCTGGAAGATCCAAGTGCAGTGCTAATGCTGCAAAGCACTGAAGAGATGGGCTTTCGGCCCGGTTTCTCGCTCCCAAGGCTGCAACATCCCTGCAGAGGACCTGCCTCTGACCCCCATGCAGCTGTGAGACCACAGCGGGGTCACAGCCTGAGCCCGCAGGGCAGCTCCCTCTCAGGGGGACACAGCAGCTCTGATGCCCAGGGACAGGAGCTGGGACAGGAGCTGGGCAAGAGCTGGACAAGGGATGGACAGGGGCTGGGACAGGGGCTGGCACCATCACTGCACTGCTGTGGGTGACCCTGTGGCTGCTGAAGATGTGTGTACACCCCCAGGAGGAGAAGATGGGACCTCTCCTTTATCCCTTGGGACTCTCAGCTGTCCAAGTCTGCCTCCGCCTCTTCATGCATGAGCCTGTGCACTTGGATTCCACCCCTGCTCGCTGCCACCAGTGCTACTGGGGTGGATAGCTCCTCCACAGTGACAGGCTCGGGTGCAAAACTCTGTGCCCCTCAGGAGAGGGGCAGAAGGGGCTGGTGTGGGGCTGTGGAGGCGCCTCACATGTGAGGCAGCCAGGGAGCAAACCTTGGCATCAGTGGTTGGCTGGGCGCCGGGCACTCCCTGCAGCTGGCAGCACCCTCCGCTTTGCAGTGGTTCATGTTGCCGCATGTCATTACCTTGTCCGGGCCCAAGCGCTGCTGCCTTCGCTGCTGGGGCTAGAGCACAGCTGGTCAGGGTATCCCGTGGATCGTTCCATGCCCACAAGTCCTGGAGCTGCTGCCTATCTTTGCCACCCCACACCTGAGAGCCATGGGCTCTGCCCACCCAGGCGTCTGGGTCTGAGAGGAGAGATCCTCACCCCGACAGGAACTGGCAGCAAAGGGCACTGTGATGAGCCTGCAGCCCTGCCACAGCAGTGTCACTGTCACCCCAGGCTTGACACCTCCCCACGGAGCCCACCCTGGGTGCGGGGTTGCTGCTGCCTCGGTTTCCCTGGGCCCGAGCCACAGGCGTACACCCCAACACGACTGCACACGTGCACGCATGCCTGTGCATACCTGCCAAAATGCACATCTGCACAGACACACGCACACAAAAACACCACCCCTGCACACCACGTTTGTGCACCCACCCACCCAAAAGACACACGTGGATGTCTGTGCACACAGCCCCCCCATCGTGCACACCTGCAGCCACACACACCACGTGCACTGAGGGAGGAGAAGCTCTCCATGCGCCAGCAATGTGTGCTCGCAGCCCAGAAACCAGCCATGGGTGGGACCAGCAGGGCCAGGGAGGGGATTCTGCCCCTCTACTCTGCTTTGGTGAGACACAAATCCCTGCATTCAGTTCGGGAGTCCTCAGCCCAGGGAGGACATGAAGCTGTTGGAGCGAGTCCAGAGGAGGCCATGGAGATGATCTGAGGCCTGGAACACCTCCTGTATGAGGAGAGACAGAGAGAGTTGGGGTTGTTCAACCTGGAGAAGAGAAGGCTGCTGGAAGACCTTAGAGCAGCTTCCAGAGCTGAAAGGGGCTCCAGGAAAGCTGGGGAGGGACTCTTGGGGCTGGATGAGCTTAGAGGTTTTTTTCCAGCCTCAATGATTCCATGATTCTTAAGTGGTTTCACCTCAGAGATGCTCTGCTCTTTTCTCCCCCAGGATTCACTCTCCTCTCTGGCAGCGAAGCAGCTCCAGCAGCCCCGAGGGGGAGGCAGACTAGGGGGGGGACACAGCACCAAGCGGCTCCTCCCTGGGAGCTGGGGAACCTCAGCTGGCAAGAGGGAGCTGGGTTATTTATAGCCAGAGAATGGCCAAGCCATACAAGGGCAGGAGGGACGAGGTGCCTGGCTGCCCTTCTTTGGTGAGCTGCATCCCCAAGGGGCTGCTCCCAGGTACCCCCCAACCACTGGCCCCAGGGAATCGCAGCACAGCAGGGTTGGGGGTCCGGGAGAGCCTCCTGGTCTGTCTTCAAGGAGACAAAGGGTTCGGTTCCCTGTGCCCAAAAAGCCAGAGTCCCTGGGCTGTGCCAAGCAGTGCCCAGTGTCCCTGGCTGGGGACAGCACCTGCAGATGTGGGCAAGCCCATGCCCACGCTGGGCTGAACAGTGCTCACCTCTGCCAGACGAAGCCCCTGAGGGCACTGACAGGGCCAGGATAGAACTGGTTGAGGGTCTTTGAGGGACGCAGAGGGTCTCCTGCCTCCCCCTGACCTGCTGCCTGCCCTCGCAGTACGGCATCGTGCTGGACGCCGGATCCTCCCACACGGCTATGTTCGTCTACAAGTGGCCTGCAGACAAGGAGAACGACACCGGGGTGGTCAGTGAGCACAGCATGTGCGATGTGGAGGGTAAGAGCTAGCCAAGAGCCTCTGGCAGGGTCTGTCTCATCTCCTGTGGGCAGGGCACTGCGGTGGTTCAAACAGCTGTGCTGCACTCAGCTGCCTCCCTGGGCAGTGAAGGGTTACAAAGGGTCTGCCTCTGTTCCCCAAGCTCCCCTATCTCTCCCCAAGGGCTGCAACCCCGTGTGCTCGTCTTTTATCTTCTCCTGGCATGCATTGAACCACCCTAACAATTCAGCTCCATGCTATCCCAGTGAGGAACAAGGGATGGTTTTTCACTCTCTGTTTAAACAACTTTTTTCCTGGCAGTCCCCCTGGTGGGGGATGCAGCGTGAGTAGGGACATGCGGCTGGACTCTGCATGGCTCCATGCCCACAGAAACCCACAGCACCTACCTTTTAAACAGCCTGGGAGGGACAAAAATGCCCACTGAGCATCTTTTCACCAATCATCTTTCCATCGCTGCCCAGGGAAGTGGTTGAGTCACCTTCCCTGGAGGTGTTTAAGGGACGAGTGGACGAGGTGCTGAGGGGCATCATTTAGTGTTTGATACGAATGATTGGAATTGATGATCCGGTGGGTCGTTTCCAACTTGGTGATTCTATGATTCTATGATCGCCTGCAGAGACAAATGCTGTTTCTCTCCCCAGGTCCTGGCATCTCCAGCTACAGCTCCAACCCTCCAGCTGCTGGGATGAGCTTGGTGCACTGCCTGGACCAGGCTCTGAGGGACGTGCCCAAGGAAAAGCACATGGGCACCCCGCTCTACCTGGGCGCCACGGCTGGCATGCGCCTGCTCAAGTGAGTGCTTGCTCTGGCCACGCCAGCTGCCTGGCCTCAAACTTTGCCTGGGGGACCCTGCTGTGCCACCCTGTCATCTCACCACCCATGGCAGGGGTAGAGATGGTGAAAGACATCTGCAATGTCCCTGCTTTGCCAGGTGAAGCTCATAACCCTCCCAGCTACCCAGTTCCGTGCCCCTTGCAGAAGTGCTGCTGCCTTTCAGAGCAGGCAATGCTCTGCACGGCACAGCCAGTACACCTCTGGCTGAACAGGGGCTGGTGTGGGGCCATCACCGGGACAATCCACCCAGCCCTTTTGGCTAGCCAGAAAGAAAGGCTCCCTGCACCCGTTGCCAGCCTGATGGGCTGCAGTGAGACTAATTCCCCCCTGAAAATCACACAGAGGAGGGAATTGTGACCCTCCTTGTCAGCTAGCCATAGAGCACAGCTTAGGAGGAGGGAGAACATCTCCATCCCTGCCACCCGCCTCTTTCTTTGGCACAGATGAGGAGAAGTAGCTGAGGATTTGGGGGGATGGCCCTACAAGTACCAAGGCGAGGGCCCTCCTGCTCCAAGTGCCCTCATGGGGCCAAGTCTCACAGGCTGTGCGGGCAGCAGGGTCTCCGATCGTGCTGCCCTGGAGCAGCCCTGCCACTCTGCCCTCTTGCTTGGCCCACAGCATCACCAACCCACAGGCTTCAGATGCCGTCCTCAACGCCGTGGCAGCCACACTGAAGTCATACCCCTTTGATTTCCGGGGGGCAAAGATCTTGTCAGGGGAAGAGGAAGGGGTCTTCGGCTGGGTCACTGCAAACTACCTCCTGGAGAACTTCATCAAGGTGGGCAGAGGACTGCAGCACTGGCCAGGGATGGCTGTGGTGGCCAAGCTATCCCACAGCTCATCACAGCCTTACATCTCTTCTTGTCTTCCTTGCTCAGCGTGGGTGGCTCGGGGAATGGATCCAGCCCCAGAAGAAGACCCTAGGGGCCATGGACTTTGGGGGGGCTTCCACACAGATCACCTTTGAAACCAGGGACACCATTGAAGACCCCAGAAACATGGTGACGCTGAAGCTGTACGGCCAGGCATACAAAGTGTACACCCACAGCTTCCTCTGCTATGGAAGGGACCAGGTTCTCAAGAGGCTGCTCTCAAAGCTCCTCCAGGTACCAGCTCAACAGGGACGCTGGCTGTTGTCCCCTCGCGGTTGCTCCTTCCCCTTGGTGTTTATGCAGGTGGGTCTCCCAGCCCTGGATCCAGGACAGCCCTGTGACCGCACACCTTTCCCAGACACCTCTTGGCTCTTGCCCTCAGCCCTCTCCCATGGCCCTGGAGCTCACCCCCACCCTCAGGGTGGGTCTCCCAGCCCTGGATCCAGGACAGCCCCGCAACCACACACCTTTCCCAGACACTTCTTGGGTCTTGCCCCCCAGCCCTCTCCCATGGCCCTGGAGCTCACCCCCACCCTCTCACCCAGAGCAAAGACATCCCAAGTAACTTCAAGACACTTGTGGCAGTTTCCCACTGCCCCGGCCCCTCAGTGTCTCCTCAGCAGGGAAGGGGAGGCAGGAAGGCAGTGATGCTGGCACTGCCTTGTAGCACCAGGACAGCCAGAGCCACAGCATTGCTCATACATCCCATGTGCCACTTTTCTGGCAGGCTGAGAACTACCAAGACACTGTCCCCAATCCTTGCTGGCCCATGGGCTACCGCAAGAGCCTGTTACTGAGCAGTGTCTATGACAGCCCCTGCACAGAGAAGGAGAGGCCCAGCCTCACTCTCAACACCACCATCACTGTGAACGGCACTGGCAACGGGACCCTCTGTGCTCTGCATATCAGCAAGCTCTTCAACTTCACCACCTGCTCCTTCTCCCGCTGCTCCTTTGATGGCGTTTTCCAGCCAGAGGTTTCAGGAAACTTCATTGTGAGTCCTGGCATGAAGTGGGGTGGTGGCCTGGCTGCTGGGGACACACACGACCCCAGCATCACACAGTGGCAAAGCCAGAGCCATGGCTCTGTAGGGGCCATCATTTGTGCCCAACACACTGGGCAGAGGGGCTGTTGGTGGCAAGAGGGTTTGCTCCCAGCCTGTCCCACAGCTGCCTCCTTGCCTCCACCAGGCCTTCTCTGCCTTCTTCTACACGGTTGACTTCATCCGGACAGTGATGGGGAGACCCGTGCACTTGCCCAGTGACCTGAAGGATGCTGCCAAGACCATCTGTGCCACTAGCTGGAATGAGGTGGGCTCCTTGGTGGGGAGGAGAGGGCTGCTTCATGTGGGGCATCACTCGGGTGCTGAGAGCTTAGAGGGGGTTGGGTGTCCTGGTACTCATGGAGTAGGGGAATGGTGGGTGATGATCCCCACATTGGACCAGGAGAGGTTCAGGTGGGTATGGCCAGCACGTTGGCCAGATGGATGCAACCATCCAGAGCTTCAGGCCACAGAAACAAAGTCTGGACGCTGTTGGCTTGACCTCTTTTCTCCATCCCTCCTTGCATCCCACCCAGCTCCTCCAGAAAGCCCCTAAGCTGGAGAAGAGACTGCCGGATTACTGTGCTGTCAGCATGTTCGTTTATTTGCTCACCACCAAAGGCTACAACTTCAACAACCATTCCTTCCCCAACATCGCTTTCCAGAAGAAGGTGGGTTAGGGGCAGAGCACATATTCGTGCCATGGTATTTGTTTGGGGCCCGTGGGAGAGAGGAACCCACACCAAGAAAGAGCCATGCAATGTGAGGGAAGATCTCAGGGAACAGGGGCAGGATGGGACTCAAGTGTTTTGGTGGATCTTCTGGGAGATGGGTAAAAAAAAATGAGCTGAGCTGACTGTAGGGTTTGGTCATGGCATCAGGTCCTCCAGACCTTCCTTGGCCCTCAAGACACCAGCCATCTCAAACAACTATTTGTCCAGGCTTGTTGGGAAGTTATCTCAGGGCAGGATCCCACCTTTCCCAAGTGCCCTCACCTGCACAAGCCATGGGATTGGCAGTGAGCTCAGGACTGGTACGAGCAGCCAAGATCCTGCTCCCATCAGATAAGCCCAGCTCAGAACATGGTCACTGCTTCATCCCTGGACTGGCTGGACCCGTGGGACAGCAAGGTTTCAGGGTGCTGGGGACTCCCCCACAACCCTTTTGTAGGGTGGTCCCTGGAAGGACTGACTATGGTGGTAACCATCCCGTGCTGCTTCCACAGGCAGGAGAAACCTCCATCGGCTGGGCCCTAGGTTACATGCTGAACCTCACCAACATGATCCCAGCAGAGAAGCCCTCTTCCCACAAGAGCATCGTGTATAACTACTGGGTCATCCTCCTCCTGCTTTTTGTGCTCACCACCATAACGTCTCTGGTGACCGCTGTCTGCCTGCTCCGGCGCAGCAAGTCCAGCGCAATCTAATGGCAGGGACAGGGTGGGCCTTGCCTGCAGGACCCAGCACCACCCTTCCTGCTGGAGTCAAACACTTAGGATGCGGCAAGGGCTCAAACATCCTCCTCCAGTACCTGGCACTGCCTGTCCCAGAAGGAAAGCTGTGCCTTTTTGCCCTCCCTTTGTTTTCAAGCTGCAAACAGTGGAGGATGGAAAAGGACCGCTGGCCTTGCAGGAGAAACACTGAAAGGTTTCCCAGTACTACTCAGGGATGGATGCCGGAACAGGCTTGGAATTCAGACTGGGACATCTTCCTGCCACCAGGCTGGGGCTGGATGGGCTAGTAAGTCCAAGACAACAGCAGGATTTATTCTCATGTACATGGAGGGGTGAGGAGTACTACCTATGCCAGTCCTTACAGCTGACCTCTCTAGCTTGTCCCTGGAACATTAGCCCTGCTCCCCAGGGAGCTCTGGGCATCACCCAGAGTCTAAGCTGCCTTTCTTTCCAACACACAAACACCACTGACCTTCCTGAGGGCCAGATCTTGGCCTGGGCTTCCACCAGCCTCAACACAGAGGCTCTGGGTAGGGGTTTAGCAACAACCAGACATGGGGACCAGGCAGCTTCCCAGGTTCCCCCCGCTTCAGCCACCAGGCGTAGTGCCTTCCTGATTCCTGTGGTTCCTAAGCCAGACTTGCCTTTGCCACAGAGAGAGCCTCCTCCATCCCTTGGCGATGGCACAAAAAGCCCATATGGCTCCCAGGCATGTGGCTGTGCCAGCACAGAGGCGATGGGCTTGCTCTGGGAGCAGGACTTTGTGCTGCTTTAGGATTTGAGCCCTGCATCACCCCACACCAGGCAGCCAGGAGGATGCACCTTCATTTCCAGCTGAGTAAAACAGGGACACACAAAGAGGCAGAAGGTTTGGGTTTGTCTGGATGGGTTTTTTATAATCAGAAATAAATCTTTGTAACCACTCCTATGGCTCTTTGGCTTTTGATCAGCACCATGCTGATCAATTCTTGCTGTCCTGCAGGGGTAAATCCACCTACAGGGTCTGCTAAGACACAGCATGGGTCAGGCTCTGCCTGAAGGTCTCAGTGCTAAGACACCATCATGGCTTCAAATGCTCTACTAGCCTGAAGAACCCTCCAGGATGGACCAAGGTGGGCTTGAAACCTCACTCTAGACTCAGGCTGATCTGGAGGTGGAAGAGTTTCAACCAGCCACAGTTGCAAAGTTGAGGTTTCCCAAGCCCTAGAGGTCCAGTCACCACAAAGGTGCGAGCAGGCAGCGCTCACACTGATTGCCCAGGTCATTCACCACTGTGCCCACAGCCACAGCCTCCACGAGGCAAACATATAGGGAGCCTCGGCTCCCAGGGGACCAGGAATGGTACCCAAGCAGGTCAGGAGAGCAGCCTGCAGGGCTGGTTGGTTGTTCACGCAGTCGCTGGCATCTCAGAGTCACCACAGCAGCTGCCTGGGGCCAGTCCCGACTCATCAAGCCCATCTGGAAAGAGTGTCCCGCCCCATCACATTCCTCCACATGCCCTAGGAAAGGGGCAGCTTTAGTGAGTTTTGGTTTCTTGCTGCCCTCCTTGCTCTTGTGGGTAGCACAAGCTCAGGTCCACAGGTTTGCTCACTTAGCACCACCCTTCCCTGCTCTAGCTGAGCTCCTCGTATGCCACATTTGTTGTAATCCACTCGTCCCCTGCAGCCACTTTGATTTTAGCTGTTCCATTGGCAGTTCCAAAAGATTCCAGTTCATATGAGGCTCTGAGCCCCCAGACCCAGTTTCTTCCCTGGGCCCCTCATCTCCTCCCTCCTATGATGAGCCTCAGGGACTGTCCCCACAGAAGGAGGCATTTCTGGCCTCTGAAGCTGAAATACAGCTGCTCTGCTCTAAGAAAGAAGCTCACTTCCAGACCTGGACTGGGTTTCCCCTTCTAAGAAACTCAGCTGCAGCTGAATCAGAGCTGGGTATCCACCAAGAGCAGCCAGTTTGCCATTGTCATGACTTTAAGAGTGCCAGTGCAGCCTTGGGGAACCAGAGCTCCCTGCTCTACCATCTACCGCAGGGGCTGCCTCAGGGTGACACACACCACCCGCACCCCAGGTCTGCCTGTCCCACCACCCACCTTTGCTTCATCCACAACAAGCACTTTCAGCTCTTGACTTTTATTATGCCCCACATGTGTGATGCTCAGAGACTGCCCAGGAGGCAGCAACCCCTATGATGCCTCCACCAGGTTCTCACTGCAGGATCAACTCCTCTGAGCTCCCCAGCAGCACTCCAGAGTCCACCAGGCTCGCGAGCAGCACTGGCATAGGTAGGCAGGGCAGGCAGGGAGGGGCGAAGCAGGACACGGGCACAAGGCACTGCGCTTTGCTGGCTACTCCACCACATCCCCGTACTTGTTTCTCCGCACCAGCGGTGACTTGCTTTCTCTGTCCTCTGGGCTGGACAGATTTTCTGCAGCAGAAAGAACAAGCTCCCTGGTGCATTTGCCAGGGGCAGCCAGAGAACTGCAGAGCCCTGCTGAAGGGTTTAAAGCCTTTCAGCCAGGCTCAGCTTTGGGAACTCATGGTGCCTGCGAAGCACCCAGTGGTGCTGTCTCGATGCCCACCCAGAGCAGTTGGGGTGGGGAGGGATTTACTGCCTCCCTCCATCTCCCACCCTTTTCCTCCTCTTCCAGCAAACAAACCCTTTATGCTGGCTTTCATGAATCCACAAGACTGGCAGAGCAAGAGGCAGAAGTTGCGTCCTCACTTTGTTTTGCCAGCCCTGCTCCAGTCCCTGGAGTGCTAGAGATGGGCCTGGAGCACACAGGGATGTGGGAGCCATGAACTTCATCATAAGGGCTGCCAGTGCCAGACTTGCACAAGGGCTTTGGAAACAACACAGTCACTAGCTTAATTAGGAGACAGGAACAGCAAATTTTTGCAGCAGGGAAGAACCAGGCAGGACAAGCCCAGGGAGAGATGTGAACGTACCTGTGGGCTGAGAGAACCTCTCAGCCATGGCAAGGTCCTGTGGGGACTTGCCCTTCTCCAGGTAAATCCAGAAGTCGGAGCATTTCTGTGTCTCAGCTCTAGTTACCACATAGCTGGTGAGGGACCCTGCAGCTGAAGAGACTGAGATGCTCCAGAGGGCACCGGCAACAAGGGCATTGCTAAGAGCAGCAGCAGCTGAAGCACCTGCCAGCTTCTGAGCTGCTACCGTTCAGGTACAGGGATGTGACAGGGGTCAGAGGAGAATCCCTGCGCCAGGGACAGGCGGCCACTCTGCCTGGCACTCACCAGCGGCCAGCAGCACGCTCCACTGCAGGCTGGAGGGCAGCTGTCTCCTCACCAGCTGTAGCACGGCGAAGGTGGCTCCACTGCCTGCTCCGACATGGGGTGGGCACTGTTACTGGCCTGGGCCCCCACTACCCCAGGAGAGCCAGGAAGCCCCAGGACCAACCTGCTAGGAAGGCGCCGATGCCCTTCATGAAGGCGTAGGACTGGCAGGCTGCGTACTGCTGCAGTGCCTGCGGGAATCACTCAGTGTGGGGTCCTGGAACCAGCCCCTGCCCTATCTGCAGCCCCCAGTCCCATCTGCAGCCTCAGCCCCAGCTCCCAGCCTCCAGCTCCAGCTTCAGCCCCAACTACAGCCCCCAGATCCTGTCCCCAGCCCAACCGAACCAAACCCAAGCCAAGTCAAGCTCCTGTCTCGCCCCTTCCCCCCGTCCCAGCCGCTGCCCCAGTTCTGCCCCGACATCCTGCTCCTGCTCCTGCTCCTGCTCCTGCTCCTGCTCCTGCTCCTGCTCCTGCTCCTGCTCGGACCCCCAGCTCGGCCCAAGCCCCTACCCCGTCCCTGTCCTCTTGTTCGCTGCTCCTATCCCAGCCCCTGCCCCGCTGTCCTCTTGCCCCTTGCCCCTGGCCCAGTCCCCGCCCCCGGCCCCGCCCCGGTGCCGGTTTCCCCCTCACAGGGTGTCTCTCCGCCACGCTCTCCTCCACCCGCCGCAGCCCCAGGTTCACCATGGCCGCTCCGTCCGCCCCGCCCGTTCCGGGGCCGTTCCAGACGCTGCAGGTCGGGCCTGGCCGGTTCCTGTGCTACCGCCGCGCCGGGGGCTCCGTGCGGTGAGTGGGGGGCGGGTGCGGGGGGGACAGTGCGGGGTCGCTCCCTGACCGCCTTGACCGCCCTCCTCCCGCAGCGTCACCGACGGCAGCGACGTCTGGAGCGGCGACCTGGGGGCCAGCTCGGCCGCCTGCGTGAGCACCGGGGCGGGGACAGGGGGCGGGAGAGGAGGGTGCTGGGGATCAAGGACTGCTGGGGGGCAGAGGGGAGGGTGCTGGAGGGCAGGAGAGGAGAGTGTTGGTGGTCAGGGGTGCTGGGGCTGCTGGGGGGCAGGAGGGGAAGGTGTTGGCCTCAGGGGCTGCTGAAGGGTAGGAGAGGAGGTTGTTGGGGGTCAGGGGTGCTGGAGGGCAAAAGGAGAGGGTGTTGCAGGTCAGGGGTGCTGGGGGCAGGAGAGGAGGGTGTTGGGGGTCGGGCTGCTGGAGGAAGGAGGAGAGGGTGCTGGGGGGCGGGGAGTGTTGAGGGGCAGGGGTTCTGGAGGTGAGAGGCTGCTGGGGGACAGGAGGAGAGAGTGTTGGGTGTCAGGGGGTGCTGAGGGGTTGGAAGAAACAGTGTTTAGGGTCAGGGGCTGCTGGAGGGCAGGAGGAGAGGGTGTTGGAGGTCTAGGGGTTCTAGGGGGCAGGAGGAGAGGGTGTTGGGAGTCAGGGGGTGCTGGGGGGCAGTGGGTGTTGGGGGGGCAGGAGGAGAGGGTGCTGGGGGTCAAGGGGTGTTGGGGGGCAGGAGGAGAGAGTGTTGGGTGTCAGGGGGTGCTGAGGGGTTGGAAGAAACAGTGTTTAGGGTCAGGGGCTGCAGGAGGAGAGGGTGTTGGAGGTCTAGGGGTTCTAGGGGGCAGGAGGAGAGGGTGTTGGGAGTCAGAGGGTGCTGGGGGGCAGTGGGTGTTGGGGGGCAGGAGGAGAGGGTGTTGGGGGTCAGGGGCTGCTGGGGGACTGGAGGCCAGGGTGTGCCTTGGGGCAGGAGGTACTGGAGGTGCTGGGGGTTTGAGGATATTAGGGGATAGGAGGGGAGGCTGCTGGGGGTCAGGGGCTGCTGGGGGTGCTGTGGGCAAAGGATTCTGGGACTCAGGGAGTGCTGGGAGGAAGGGGGGCCTGAGGCAAGGGGTGCAGGAATGTTTGGGCAGGATCCGGGTCAGGTCGTCCCATTTGTGCCCCTCTCCCCACAGCGGTGCCCACCAGAGGAGCACAGTGCAAAGCTGAGGTGGGTGTGGTGGCAGTGGGGAGCCAACTCTTCTGCCCAGGACACCGCTCAGCCCTGGCTCCCCACACAGGGAGGCCCTGGAGCAGGGGGCTGTCTCGCTGAGCCTGGACGAGGGGCCCGTCATGCTGCGGCTGCCAGAGGAGGCCCCCTGCATGTCCCTGCATCTTCTGAAACTGCCTGCCGCTGAGGCAAGGAGCCAGCTCCAGGAGCTGGTGTTCGACATGGCAGGATATATCGAGAGCCTGGAAAGACGCCTGGAAGGTCTGCATGGGATTTGAAAGGGGGGAAGGATGGGCAGCTCCCTGCCACCTTCGTGGCATTGTCTCCCGCACCCCAGAGGTGCCCCAAGAGATCCAGCTCATCCATAATGGGAGAAGGTCAAGGGATGTGTTGTCCCGCTCTGCTCCGCACTGGGGCAGCCCCACCTTGAGCACTGGGAGCAGTTCTGGGGCCACAGGATAAAAAGGATCTCGAGCTCTTGGAGAGCATCCAGAGGAGGGCATGGGGTTGGTGAAAAGTTTAGAGGGGAAGTATGTGAGGAGCAGCTGAAGTCCCTTGGTCTGTTTGGCCTGGAGAAGAGGAGACTGAGGGGAGACCTCATCATGCTCTGCAGCTTCCTCACAAGGGGAGGAGGAGGAACAACAGCAGGTGCTGAGCTCTTCTCTCTAGACCAAAGGGAATGTCAGGAAGATGCACCAGGGGACGGTTAGGTAGGACATTAGGAGAAGGTTCTTCCCCCAGAGGGCGGTGAAGCACTGGAACAGTTCCCAGGGCAGCAGTCATGACACCAGGCCTGACAATATTCCAGAAGCATTTGGCCAAGGCCATGAGCCTCACAGTGTGGATGTTGGGGTGTCCTGTGCAGGGACAGGAGGCGGACTCGATGATCAGAGTCTCAGGGCAGCAGCAGCCTGGTAGAGAGTGCTGGGAGGAGAACATGGCTCAGTTTTGCTGGAGAGGGGACAGAACTTGCTGGGGAGGTGTGGGATGGTGGTGCTGCCTTGGGGTGTGCTGCCACAAACTCTGGCTCTGCTTCCTGTCCCAGCAGTGCTGGAGACCACAGCATCTCCCTGCAGCCCTGAGAAGAATGGGGCCCAGAGCCAGCAGCTCTTCCTGCCAGGTAGGCAACTGCTGGGGCCACCTCCCCTGCTCTTGCTGCTGGTTTGCCTTCTCTTTCCTAAAAGGTTGCTGGTCTTGTGTCCATGTGCCCTTTAGGGCACTCGGAGTCCCCTTGGCTGTGGCTTCTGTCAGCCCACTCTCTGTTCTGGTGCCCTTCCCAGAGCAGAAGGGGCCAGGGCTCAGTGCGGTGGCTCTTGAGGTGTCTGGGATGCACTGCGCTCAGTTTGGGTGCTGGGCATTGCCAGGCAGGTTGCTCACAGCCTCTCTGCTTCTTTGGGAGAGGAGACCATGCCTGGCCTTTCCTCTCCCATCATGGGTGCCTGGGCGACTGGAGGCTCATCCGGGGCACGGTGGGGCTTGCAGGGCTGCCAGAGCCACTGCTGACCTTTTGCAATCCCTACTCTGCCTGTCCCTGCCTGAGGCAGACCCCAGCCCCAGGAAGAACAGGGGGGCTGGCTCAGCTTTGCCAGCCAAGAGGAAGATCCCGGGGGAGTCTCTCATTAACCCTGGCTTCAAGAGGTAAGTGCTGCTCCTAGGGCTGGGCTGTGCAGAGATCCAGCTAACACTCTTCTGGAGCTGCGTGGGAGCAGCGCTTTGAGCTGTGATGCTCCCTCGGTCTCCTTCTAGCAAGAAGGCACCGTCTGGAGTAGACTTTGAGGACTCCTGACCTCTGCTGTCCTGTCCTGGAGCTTTGTCACCACCTGTGTGGCTGCTGGAGGAGGTTTCACTGTGCCCTGGGCCTGTAAAGCCCCTGGCACCCAGGGAGGTGGATGGGGCAAGCAGGACCCAGAGAGCAGAGCCAGCGTCTGGCAGGCCTGAGCGGGCAGCAGATCCTTGGCTAACACGGTGGCAGCATCTTTGGAGGGGACAGACGGGGAAGCAGTGACAGAAGTGGTGGCGTTTTTTCCTTGCAGCTCTTCCCTCCAGGCAGAGGCCACCTCTCTACCTCACATGCCATGAATTGGTGGGGTTTTTAAAGAACTTTTATATTGCTTTGTTATGAAAAGATGAGCTGTGCTTAACTTATTGCCAATAAAGCTGGTTTTAGCCAGCCAGTCTCTGGGGACTGGGACGGTATGGATTTCTGGATCCATTCCACCTTTCCCTTGATCAGGAATCCTGTGGCCCATTTCAACTGAACCTGGAGGATCTGGGGCTCAGAGGAGTTAAGTTCCCTGGCAGCTTTGTGCCAGTGGGCTTTCCCTTGGGGAAAGTTCCTCCCAACCCCAAAACCCAGCCCTGTGCAGCCCCTGCAAGGTGGGGAGCAGCATTTCCTTCCTGGAGAGTTGCTCTGACCCCCAAACCCAGTCCTGTGCAGCCTTTACAATTGGACAAGCAGCTCCAATGAGAACCGCAGTGCCAGAGGGAAATATGTGATTGTAAAATTTTTTTCCTGATGTCCAGCCTGAACCTCCCCTGGCAGAGCTTGAGGCCATTCCCTCTCGTCATGTCCCCTGTCACTTGGGAGAAGAGCACAGCTCCCTCCTCTCCACAACCTCCTTTCACGTACTTGTAGAGAGCAATGAGGTCTCCCCTCAGCCTCCTCTTCTCCAGGCTAAACAACCCCAGCTCTCTCAGCTGCTCCTCATAAGGCCTGTTCTCCAGCCCCTTCACCAGCTTTGTTGCTCTTCTCTGGACTCGCTCCAGAGCCTCAACATCCCTCTTGTGGTGAGGGGCCCAGAACTGAACACAGGATTCGAGGTGTGGTCTCACCAGTGCCGAGTACAGAGGGAGAAGAACTTCCCTGGATCTGCTGTCCACACTGTTTCTGATCCAAGCCAAGATGCCATTGGCCTTCTTGGCCACCTGGGCCACTGCTGGCTCATGTTCAGTTGCTGCCAACCAACACCCCAGGTCCTTCTCCTCCAGGCAGCTTTCCAGCCGGACATCTAGTCTGTAGTTGCCCAAGGTTGTTGTGCCCCAAGTGCAGGACTCGGCATTTGGCCGTGTTAAACCTCCTGCCATTGGACATGAGATCCCTTTGGAGCCTCCCGACCCTCCAGCAGATCCACGCTTCCACCCAGCTTAGTGTCGTCTGCAAATTTGCTCAGGGTGCACTCGATGCCTTCGTCCACGTCACTGATAAAGACATTGAACACGGCTGGAGCCTAGGAGGATCGTCCCGAGCGGTGGCGAATGCGGGGGAGGTGACCGCGGGAAGGGGGGTGACGCTGTCAGCGGCGGGCGGGGGGAGCCCCGGGGGGGCGGGGCCTCTGGCGTGGCGGATGTGGGAGGGAGGGCGGTAAGAGCCGTGGCGGATGTGGGGGAGCCTTGGGAGGCGGCGGCGGGTGTGGGGGAGCCGGTGGGTGCTGGGGATGGGGGAGCTGCCGGCACCGGTCGGCCTCGCGGGGACTCCGCCGCAGCCGCCTCTGTTTCCCTCCCAGGCGATCCCGGACGGGCCTCCCCGCAGAGTTCCCTCCCTGTCCCCGGACCGGCTCCCGAGCCCAGGTAGGCACCCCCGGGCCCTCCGAGCCCCGCTCAGCGCTCGGTGTCACCGAGCGAGGGTCCCACCGGGTGCGAGAGGGGGAGATGCCCTGGTGGGAACGGCAGAATCGTGGGTGGTTTGGTCGGAAAGGACCTTAAATCCCATCCAGTTCCACCCCCTGTCATGGGCAGGGACACCTCCCACTAGATCCAAGCCCCATCCAGCCTGGCCTGGAACACCTCCTGGGCAACCTGGGCCAGGGCCTCCCCACCCTCACAGCAAAACATTTCCCCCTAAGATCTCATCTCATTCTCCACTTTTCAGCTCAAAACCATTCCCCTCATCCTACCCCTGCACTCCTCAGCTTTCCTGCAGCCCCTTTCAGTCCTGGAAGCTGCTTTAAGGTCTCCCCACAGCCTTCTCTTCTCCAGGCTGAACAACCCCAACTCTCTCAGCCTGTCCTTGTACGTGAAGTCCTCCAGCCCTCAAACCATCTCCATCACCTCCTCTGGACTCGCTCCAACAGCTCCATGTCCTTCCTGTGCTGAGGACTCCAGAACCAGACACAGAACTCCAGGTGGGGTCTCACCAGAGCAGAGCAGAGGGGTAGAATCCCCTCCCTGCCCTGCTGGTCTCAGGATCAGCCCAGGACGTGGTTGGCTTTGTGGGCTGTGAGCACACGTTGTTGGCTTGTATTGAGCTCCTCATCCCCCAGCACCCCAATTCCTTCTTAGGGCTGCTCCCAATCCATTCTTGGGGTGTTTTATTTCAGAAGGGCTGATTCAGGCAGTGGGAAATGGCAACCAGAGCTGGGGCTCATCCCCCACCGTGCTGTTGGTCCTGGGCACCTGCAAGGTGCATCCAGGCCCCCCAAACCCTGCCAGGAGCACAGTAGAGGCTGGTGAAGGATGGGCAGGGGTGTGGGGGCAGACATCACTGAAGCCAGGTTTTGTTTGCCAGCAGCCAGTCGGTCCCTGCTGATCCCTACTTTTCCCCTCCCCAGGATCCTTTCTCTGTTGATGGGAATGAAGGCGTTTCTTGCTTGCCGGCTCTCGGCCTCACTCCCTGCAGGTGCGTTTCTCCAGTGGAGAGAGATGGTAAGAGGTAGTAAAGTGCAGGCAGGTGGGTGGGCTTCTCGAGCTGCTGCTTCCAGCCCTGTGTGAGACTGAAACACTCCTTCCCAGCAAATTTTGGAGAGATGGATGCTGAAAACTCTGCTGATGGGCTGCAGCAAGCACCTCAGAGCTGCATGCCCCTGGAATAAATCCCACCAAGACTTTGGGGCTGAGACCTTTTGCAGGGAAGTTCCTACTCTCCTAATTTTTTTTTTATCCCTTTTTTCTTCTGACAGGAGAGATTCCACACTGGCAATCAGCAGCTGAGCCGCACACTGTCCACTATGGCTGGTAAGTCTGGGCTGGATTTGTGCTGGGTGTGAGAAACACCCTGGCTCTGTCTCCTCCCTGCTGAAACTTGAGGGTGCCCACAGGCCACTTGCTGGGATGTGATAGCACCTGGGTGTTGGGGATAAGCCTAGGTTTTCGGAGCTGGGGTGGGTTTTGGTGGGTCAGGGTGAGATCCCACCCAGCTATTCCCATCAGGAGCTGGTGTTGTTACACAAGTCACTTGGGAAGCACAGGGAGGTGCTGAGCACCCCCCGACCTCACTGTGGTCCCTTTGACTTTGCAGGCTGGTTTAGGCGGCTCCTACACAAGTCCAAGTCCAGCTCAGCAGAGAGCAGCCTCAACAGCAGCCGGTCTGCTTCACCCTCATGTTCCTCATCCTCTGCTGAGAACTCCACCTCCACCAGCATGAGCCTGGTGAGGTCGGTTCGCCTGTCTCCCACCTCGGTATCGGACATCAGCGCTTCGGGCAGTGCACGGTGGGCCAAGAACTATGATGTCTGCATCTGCCACAGCGAGGTGGACCTGGAGCTGGTGGAGGAGCTGGTGTCCTACTTGGAGGGTCAACCTGAAAGCTTCCGTTGTTTTCTTCAGCTGCGGGATGCGGCACCAGGAAGTGCAGTGGTGACGGAGCTCTGTGATGCTGTCCAAAACAGCCACTGCTGGGTGATGCTCATCACCCCTGACTTCCTCCAGGACCCATGGTGCAAGTACCAGATGCACCAGGCATTGGCTGAAGCTCCGATGGCCAATGGGCGCACCATCCCGGTGCTGAAGGATGTGGATCGGAAGGATTATCCCAGGGAGCTGCGAAACCTCTACTACATCTACATGGCGCTGAAGGAGAACAGCTTCAGGCAGATCAGAGACACCATCATGCGCTGTGAGTACAACAAAAGATGCTGGTGAAACATCGCTCTGGTGAGGCAGAGACGTGAGAGGGGTAGAGATGTGAAAAATCTTTAAATAGTTGATTTTTAGATGATCTGGTTGCTAACAGGGCTCATCCGCTGCCTCCACAGACCTCCAGGAGCTGTGCCGGACTTCCACGAGCAGGACTGACTAGAGCCAGGAACAGGCACAGGCAGCCCAGCGGGTGTTCTGGAGCTGCTGCTGGTGGATCAGGATGCAGCCATGTCCCGCTGGACCTCGGGGCTGAAGCCAAGCTGCTCAAACCAGAGCTGGGAGCCAAAGCCAGCAAGGTCCTGACCCCTGTGGAACCTGCTGCTTCCTGGGATGCCACCAGGATCCCCCAGAACCCCTCAGCGGTTATGGGGACCGGAATGGGGACACCCTGAGGTCCCCGCTGCTCAGCATGCACTGAGCGCCAGTGTGGGAGGCGTCCAGGGGACTTGATGGCTTCCCAACTCCCTTGGAGCCCCAGGGAACCGTGGGAGCACTGGGAGAGGTGCTGGCGCTGACTGTGCTGGGCCTGGTGGAACTGCATAAAGGCAGAGATTTAAAATGTTGGGGTGTTTTATTCCCTGGTTTGTGGGTGTCTGTGTGGTGGAGGGGTGGGAAGGAGCCCCAGGGGCTTGTGACCCTGGTTGGAGGGGTGACCTGGTGGGAAGGGGTTGCCTGGTGGAGGGTGGTCCTGTACCGAGAGGTAGAGGAGGCAACAGGAGGCAAAGCCATGGGGTGGCAGTACCGTACCCGGAGGGGACCGGGGGAGGTGGAGGGGCTGAGCTGTGCCTCGGGGAGGGGCAGCCCCGATGGGGGGCGTGACCTTTGGGGGTTGATGGAGCCTGCCCAGAGCAGCGGGGACACAAATGGGCTTAAAGGTCCCTCCTGCAGGGGAGATCAGGGGCTGGGGCAGCTCGGTCCAAGGGGAGGCTGAGAGCTGGGCTGATTCAGCCTGAAGAAGAGAAGGTTGCGGAGAGACCTTAGACCACCTTCCAGGACTGACAGGGGCTCCTGAAAAGCTGGGGAGGGGCTTTACACCAGAGTATGAAGTGACAGAATGAGAGGGAATGGCTTTAATTGGAAGGGGGAAGATTTAGATGAGACATTAGGAGGAAATTCTTCATACTGAGTATGAGGAGGCCCTGGCCCAGGCTGCCCAGAGCAGTGGTTGGCTGCTCCATCCCTGGAGGTGTTCAAGGCCAGATTGGATGGGGCTTGGAGGCCTTGATCCAGTGGGAGTTGTCCCTTCCTGTGACAAGGGGTGGAACTGGATGGGCTTTGAGGTCTTTTTCAACCCAAACCACTACACGATTCTGTGATTCTGAAGCAGGAGGCAGGAGGTGGCTGCTCTCAGTGCCATCACTCTGGAATCCTCGTTTCCAGCCTTAGGTCATTTATACTTACCAGTAGAGCCATTGCTCTTGTACTCTAGAGCAGGTTTGTCATATTTGGTGGGTGAGGTGACTGAATTGCAAGGAATATGCTACCTCTGGGGCTGTAAATAGGTGGAGAAAGGGAAATCTGGAATAACTAGGTGTTATGGCTGGGGAGGCTGGCTGTGGTGCCAGAGCTATGCAGCCACCTCAGCTCCTGTCTCCCGGAGCTGTGCATCTGAGCAATGAGGATGGGGTAGTTTCAGGTTGCAGTCTGAGGGCGGTGGGATGGTTGCAGTGGATGAGCAGGAATGCAGCTGCAGGTGCTGGGAGCATCTGGTGAGGTTCAGATGGGCTGAGACCTTGTCTGCACTCTGTGCTTCCCCTCAAAACCACCTGTGTTTCCTGATGAGGAGCAGGTTTCTGCTGCACTTCACAGCAAATGGATCGTTATGTTTGGGCAGGTGGATGTTTGGACTGGGAGGGGTTTGCATGTGAGACTTGAGGGGGTGCGAGGCATCTGCCGTGGTTCCAGGGTGGAAGTGTTCAGATCCTGAGCCCAAGATCCCCAGCCAGCACTGAGTCTGTCAGCTTTATCTGTTCTTATTCCCAGTGACTGGCCCTTCCAGAGAGGGCCTCAAGCTCTGTCAAGGGAGGTTTAGGCTGGACATTAGGAAAAAATTTTTCATGGAAAGGGTCATTGGGCACTGGCAGAGGCTGCCCAGGGAGGGGGTTGAATCACCTTCCCTGGAGATGTTTAAGGGATGGGTGGACAAGGCGCTGAGGGGCATGGTTTAATGATTATTAGGAATGGTTGGACTCGATGATCCTGTGGGTCTTTTCCAACCTGATGATTCTATGATTCTATGCGTAAACTCCTGGAAAAGACTCCTTTTGAGGAGGAGAAGGTGTCAGACCTTCTGAAGAAGCCCACAGAACTGGAGCTACAGATGTGTGATTACGTTTACAGTATGTACCCCCTTCTGTCCTGCCCCGGAGCTGAGTGCTTGGCTGCCTTGTGCAGGCAGTCCCAGTGGTTGTGGCTGGGATGCCAGCTGGCATGGTCCTGCCAGCACCAGAGCAGAGATGGAGCGAGACAGGTGCACGACGCTGCTGGACCTGACCACGCCAGCCCTGTCGTGGTGGTTTGGCTGACAGCAGTGATCTGGCCAAGGCGGGGAGAACAGTGGGTCACTGTGGGTCTGATGGTGACAGCCTACTCCAACAGCTGCTGTGCTCCATGCCCTGTCAGGCACCTCTCACACCTCATGAGTAGCTGGCTGTTAAATGGCCATCACTTGATTACCTACAGTCATCTGCCTGTGCCTTGATTTAAGGTGAAGAACGTTTGATAGAAGGTTTAACAAGGCCAAATGCCGGGTCCTGCACTTGGGACACAACAACCCTGGGCAGCTACAGACTAGGAGAAGTCTGGCTGGAAAGTTGCCTGGAGGAGAAGGACCTGGGGTGTTGATTGACAGCAACTGAACATGAGCCAACAGTGGCCCAGGTGGCCAAGAAGGCCAATGGCATCTTGGCTTGGATCAGAAACGGTGTGGCCAGCAGGTCCAGGGAGATTATTCTCCCTCTGTACTTGGCACTGGTGAGACCACACCTCGAATCCTGTGTTCAGTTCTGGGCCCCTCACCACAAGAAGGATGTTGAGGCTCTGGAGCGAGTCCAGAGAAGAGCAACGAAGCTGGTGAAGGGGCTGGAGAACAAGTCTTAACAAGGAGTAGCTGGGGGAGCTGGGGTTGTTTATCCTGGAGAAGAAGAGGCTGAGGGGAGACCTCACTGCTCTCTACAAGTACGTGAAAGGAGGTTGTGGAGAGGAGGGAGCTGTGCTCTTCTCCCAAGTGTCAGGGGACAGGACGAGAGGGAATGGCCTCAAGCTCTGCCAGGGGAGGTTCAGGCTGAATATTAGGAAAAAATGTTTCACAGAAAGTGTCATTGGGCACTAGCAGAGGCTGCCCAGGGAAGTGGTTGAGTCACCTTCCCTGGAGGTGTTTAAGACATGGGTGGACGAGGTGCTGAGGGACATGGTTTAGTGATTGATGGGGATGGTTGGACTCGATGATCCGATGGGTCTTTTCCAACCTGGTGATTCTATGAAGAGGGGCTGAAATCTTTCGTTGTGGGTTTTTTCAGTTATGTCAGTTATGTCAGTTAGTCCGGTAAGGAATTGTCTCTCCCCGTAAGGTTTACCTTGAAAACAGTCTCTGCAGAGCACGTGTCACCTTCTCCTCACCCAGGGTGTCCTCTGCTGCACTTTGTTTTCATTGCCCGATGTTACCTGGTGCAGATGAGCAGCACCGTGTTTGCAGGGGTCAGAGACCTCTGCCTCTCCTGCTGATTTCACACATCCATGTGTTATGAAACCCAATTAATAATGGAGCATGACGAGGTCAGATGAGCGAGTTGGAGAGATTCCATGGGTGTCTGTCATCCTGCAAGACGGGATGGTCGTGGAAAGGTGTGCTGTGGATGTGGCTCTGCGGCGGCTGCTGGCAGTGGGGCTGTGCTTCTGGCAGGCTGGACACTTCAGTGCAGTGCTGGAAAGAGTTTAAATTCTCGGGGCTGTGCTTCTGGCAGGCTGGACACTTCAGTGCAGTGCTGGAAAGAGTTTAAATTCTCGGAGTGCAGTGATTAATTATGTGTCAATGCTTCCATAAATGGTGATAGTCAAACTGGTTTAACTAGAGTCAGTTTGTGATAGCCTTAAGTAAGAAGTTGTTGCGGTCCTGTATTAAATTTCCAGGGTGTTTGATATGCCTTCCCAAAAATGCTCCTGTTTTAGTGCTGTGTCCATGGGGTAGGAGGAAGCAGTGTCTGGCTTTGTTATCTTGTGAGCTGTGCAAAGCTCCTTTTGTCCTGCTGAGGACTGGATGATGGAGGTTTCAGCATTGCCAGGCCACATCTTGGTGGCAGGAAAACAGCAGCACTGTGGTTGTCGCTGTTGCCCGGAGTGGGAAGCTGTTTGAGCTGTGCTTTCTCAGTTGGAGAGGCTCCTGCACAGACACCCACTGCGATCGCAGCCGGCAGCGGCTTGCAGCGATTCCCAGGAGGTGGCCTTGCAAGGCTGAAATTCCCCTGGCCTCGCCAGCTGTGCCCGCGTTTGGCTTCCCTTTGCTGCAGCGCTGCGACTCCAGCACTATTCAGGTAGAAACAGCCCCATGAGGTGAATGTTGGGGTGTCCTGTGCAGAGACAGGAGTCGGACTCAGTGATCCTTGTGTGTCCTTTCCAGCTCAGGACATTCTGGGATTCTATGATACATGTGGAAGAGCCGGTTGTGCAACCCTGGGGATGGCCAGATGGATGGGAGGTGTGGGATTGCAGGGTGCTGCTCACCACCCTGACCCTGGCACTCTCATGGAAGGGTGTCCTGGTGGCAGGCAACACAGTGCACAGACAGAACCAATGCTTTGGTGGCCACCAGCACCCATGGGACTGCTGCTCCCATTACCGCCAAGGAGCCCTCAAAGGGAGGCTCAGCTGGAACAGAGTGGCTGGTCACTAGCTCGAACCTGCCCCAGGTGTAATTAGAGTAATGAAATAGCCATGCGCAAGCTGCGCAGAAGGAGAGGTGTGACTATGGTAGGCAGCAGGTGCCCCCAGTGCAAGGACCAACAAAGCCCAGAAAGGTGGAGAGAGGTGGGAGGCTGTGCCTGTTCACTCTGAAACCTACTGAGAATTACTCATGCTCAACTCTTCAGCTCTACCAGGATGCAGACATCACCCTTCTTCACTCAAACTCTGCTCTGCCCGCATGAAGCAGTGTCCCCCACCCACCTCACCTGGTGACTGCACCTTGGAGAGGTGCCTGGCCATCCTGTCATCGATGGTGGCTGTGGAGGTGCCATGGTGTTGGTGGCCAGAGACACATTGTAGCAGCATGATGCTTGGTATCCATGCATGTGCCACATTTGTGGTGGCCACAGATAGACCACGCTGGCGTGGTTACTGTGATGGTACCGTGGTAGCAAAGTGCACGGTGGCCATGGACATACCTTGGTGTTATGGCATCAATGTTATGGCCTCAAGCTCCACCAGGGGAGGTTTAGGCTGGACATCAGGAAAAAATTTTTCATGGAATGGGTCATTGGGCACTGGCAGAGGCTGCCCAGGGAGGTGGTTGAGTCACCTTCCCTGGTGGTGTTTAAGGGATGGGTGGACGAGGCACTGAGGGACATGGTTTAGTGATTGATGGGAATGGCTGGACTTGATGATCCAGTGGGTCTTTTCCAACCTGGTGATTCTATGTTTCTATACCATGATGAACTGTGGACATACCACCCTGGCAAGGTATATGGTGGCCATGGGTACATCATGGTGGCAGCACACTTGTTAGCCATGGCCATACCATGGGGGCACCATGGTGGCAGGGTGTGTGGCCATCACAGATGCACCGTGATGGCAAGATGCTTGGAGGCCATGGTGAGGCCATGGTGGCATCTCCAGCCCTGAGGAGGCCCCCACCTTGGCAAGGCTGCCAGGGACTTGGCCCCACCTTCTCATGAGGGAGTGCTCTCCCAGAGGGAATCACTGCTCCCCAACTTGCAGGGGCTGCACAAGCTACTACACTGGGTTTAGGGGGTGTGAGGGGGCTCTACCAAAGGGAAACACTGCTCCCGGCCTTCAGGAGGATGTCTCTCCAAGGACTCAGCTGCTTTCATTCTGCTTCCAAGGTTGGAGCCTCCCAACCCTTGCGAAAGCTGGGAGAATGGGGTCAGCCTTTGCTGGGCACTGGGAGAAGACTGGGAGGCTGGTACGAAGTCTTGTGAGAGAGGAGTGCTGCTGGCGCCTCTCACACCAGACTTGTGCTTGTCTCGCTTGCAAAGCATTTATTGCTTTCCAGGAACTTTTATCCAGGGCTTGGCCCTACCCTACTTCACCCCAGCCCTTACCCAAAGCTGCTCCTGAGACCTATTGAATGGCCCCTGTTCCCCACCCCTGGTGCTGCACTGCATCTACCATCCCAGCATCCCCCAGCACTAGCGATGGGCACTGGTGCGGCTGCCCTGGCACAGCCCTGCCTGGGGTCACTCACTGGAGGCTGGCACGCGGTGCCTTGAGGGAGGTGCCAGGGCTGCTTGCTGCACCCCACAGCCTCTTCCTCGCCAGCCACTCCCCCAGCTCTAAGCTTTGCCCCTGGTGCTCCCCATGGGGGTCCTGACAGTGCCTGAGCCCCCCGTGCCCCCATCCCAGTGCCAGAAGGACTGCAGGGTGGATCGAGGGGGTCTTGTCCAGGCAGGGGGTTGGCACAAGAAGCAAGGCGGCACTTGTAGGTTAGTGTGATGCTGGTTGTTTCTGGCACCTCTGAATGGGTGCCAATTTGAGGCATTTGGGTACCAGGGTACAGCTCCTACTCTCAGCCCTCCCAAGCAAGTGCAGGCAGGGCTGTGGCGATGGCAGGACTGGCGTGGGCTCTGGCTGCTGCCCGACCCTGGCCCTGCGCCCACTTCACTGTGGCGACCGCACCACGGAGCGATAGGCTTGTATGATCTCCTCCTTGTTGGGGCAGGTGTATTTGAACTCCTTGGCTTCGCTGGCGCTGTTGAGGTAACGCCACACACCCTGCAGGTCCTTTGGGATCCCGAAGCAGCGGTAGTGCTGGCACACGACCTGCAGGCAGGCATGCAGTGAGGCTGTTTCCAGCCCTGTGCACCTGTGGTGTGCCAGATCCCCCCGGCCCAGTGGTTGCATTCATGGAAACTGGCCAGGAACGGGGACAGGCAGTGAGGGGACATCCTGATACTTCACAAGATGGGAGGTGGCACCAGGATGTGGAGGGGAGCGAAGTCTTGGAGGTGGCACTGAGCAGAAAGGTTGGCAAAGGAATAGGGGGCATACAGGGGAGGTGTGAGCAGCATGGAGAAGCCAGGGAAAGGGGAAGGCCACAGGGCCAGGTCAGCTGCATTCACCTGCACGATGTTGAGCTTGGGCAGCAAGTTGCAGTCAGCCAAGGTGAGCTGGTCCCCGTCGAGGAAGCGGCGCTGGGAGGTGCTGCGCTGGGGTTCCTGGGCGAGCTCATACTCCAGGGGGACATTCAGGTACTCGTCCAGCTTCAGCAGGGCCCGCAGCAGGCTCCGCTGCAGCACTGTGGGATGGGTGGCAGCACTGCGAGGTCAGCACATGGCCCCACTGTGGGGGCACGGGGACACAGCCCTGCCATGGCCCTGTGCCCACTCCTCCTGCCTCGCCCCAGCTGGCACTGCCCTCCCAGGAGAGCCCTGGCACTGCTGTGCAGGGCTGCATGGAGGAGAGACAGGGCACAGGGGGACCTGGCTTTGGGTCACCTGGGCTTTGGGTGGTGGCACCTGAGAGGTGGCATGGAGCACACCCCCCACCCCCCCCCCCCCCCCCGCAACTCCTCACCCTCATCCTGGGCAGGCACGGGGTTCTTGATGAAAGTGGAGAACTTGTGGAAGATGTCGTTCCCAGCCAGACTTGATTCCCTGTACTGCGGGACCAGGCTGGGGAACCTGTGGGGAGGTGGGCAGGGCTGGAGCAGGAGGCAGGGGCTGGCAGGCTGAGGTGCTGCCGGCCCATCCCTCTTTGCCCCATCTCAGAGCGATGGTGGTCACTGACATGGGGGGGCCCAGCTTGTCCTCCAGGAAATCCTCAATGGTGACAGTGTCGGTCTTGGGTTCACCGTTGTAGAGTAGAACGGGCAGCTGGGCACCTGGCGCGAAGTCCTTCAGCACATCCAATGCCCTGCGGGAGATGGGGGTGGATGCTGGTGCCCAGCAGTGCCCCGGGCTCTGCAGAATATGCACCCATGCTTATCACAGAATCGTAGACTCCCAAGGTTGGAAAAGACCTTTGAGATCATCAAACCCAGCCATACTTGTCCACTACTAAATCATATCTCTAAGCACTGTCCAAGTGTGTCTGTGTGTGCAGTGTCCTGGGCAAAGGGACAACGGGGTGCCCCTGGGCTGCACCTGCCCACCAGCTTCCCTCAGGCAGAGGCGTAGGGGGATGTGAAGGCTCCACGGGTCCCACCTACACATCCTTTCCCAAGGCGCTAGAGACCCCCATCCCTATCAGTCACTTTCCCTGTCCCAGAGCCAGCAGCGCCTTGGAGAGGGGCACCACTCACCTCTTCGTGTCCACGGTGGTGAGGGTGAAGGGCACCCCTTTGAGCAGCAGCACCATGAAGAGCCGCTGGCAGAAGGGGCAGTGCCCCATGCTCTCTCCATCCTCGCTCGCCTGCAGGCAGAGAGGGGGAGATCAGCTGCCCTTTTGCCCAACACGGCCACGGCAGGGGCAGCGCTGGCTGGGCAGACCCTGCAGCTGAGGGGTGATGGTGGCAGGGTGTGTGCCACCACCCCGGCTGAGCCCGGCGAGCTGTGCCAGCAGCCGTAGCACCCACTATTGCCAGGCAAGGTGCCAGCCCCGAACCTTGCTGCTCTGGGGCCCCTGCGCCCCACCCAGAACAGCCAGCGTGGCACAGCAGCTGCTGGCTCCGGCACCCCGGCTGCCAAGGGGGCAGTGGCCGCGGTGGCACCTTGGCAGCTGGGGCAGTGGCCAGTGCAGCGTGCAGGGGCTGTGCCACAGGGAGGTGATGGCGATGCAGCTGGCCCCGGCATCATCCCAGGTGGATCCAGTCCTGCCCTGTGCAGCCAGACAAATTGCCTTGGCTGGACAGTGGCTGGGAAGAGCCCGGCAGGTGTGGGCTGTGGTGTCCCTGGTTTGGGGGTGTTAACCCATGCCAGCACCCCATGCCAAAGCCCTGCAAGTGCAGCACTATCCCGTGCCCTGGGGAAGAACCTGAGCTTCCCAGCACGCCGGGGCTGTGGTGGGCAGGGATGCCTGGTGACCCCAGCGATGCCAGAGCTCTCTGCCAGATCCACCCATGGCCCTGGGGCACCCCGAGCACCGTCACCCTCTCACCTTGACAAAGAGCTGGATTTGGGGTTTCTCAGCCATGCTGGGTCGCAGCTACCCACAGAGTGGTGACTGTGGTGTGAGTGTCGTGCTGGAGCCTCGGCCCCTCCCAGACTACATTCCTCCCCAGGGTGCACCCACTTCCACCCACGCTTGGCCCCACGGTTCAATTTGGGATGCCCAGCCGTGGGGCCCCAGCCACCAGCCGCTGCTGCTGCTGCCAGCACAGCTACAGCTAACACGGCTGGCAGCACTGCCAGCTCTTGCAGAGCGGCGTGCCCCCAGCCAGCTCCGCCACCCACGCAGTGCCAAGATGTCAAATGTGGGTACAGCTCCCCACGAACCCCCAGCCTGGTCCCTATGGTCCCCCAGCCCTGGCACTGAGACCATAGTACGCAGCCTCCCTGCCTCCAGTTATTATTTTTTTTTATTTAAAATGATCATTATTTTCACATTTCAACTTTTTTTGTTGTTGTTTCTTTTGCTAGCAATGTACAGGCTCCTCCAGGCGTCCCCAACCCTCAGGGTGCCCTGTGTGTGGCACCGGCACTGTGCCCATGGCTGGTGGCCAAGGACGTGCAAGAGGGAGGTGAGGTGGGATGTGGGGCCAGACTCCATGAAGCAAAATGTTAAGGCAGAGGCCACCCCTGCCCAGGGGTGATGCCCTCCTGCTCATCCCACCACCCACCTAACAGTGGTCCTGGCAGGCCTGGGCAGCCCCCAGCCCAGGGAGGTCACCGTGGCCACCCAGGCTGTGTGGGACATAAAAGCATCTCAAGCGTCCAAGAAAAGCCATGGGGCATGGGGAGGGTGGCAGAGCAGCGGGAGGAGGGGGCAGCTCAGCAGATGGGAGAGCGCAGAGGGGGGCTCCTCATTCCCAGGTCCCTCCTGCAGCTCTGAGCAAGTGGCACTCACCTGGCATTGCCTGGCAAGTGGCAGCAGGCAAGAACAAAGCCCCAGCCGGCACAGAGAGCATGGCCCTGTGCCCACCCCGGGGTGCCACCACTGGAAACCAAGATGACAGCGTCCTCTCTCTCCCTAGTGGCAAAGGTGCATCCCCCAGCACCCACCTGGACAGCAAAGCATGCCCAGCAAGGGCTCAGGGGGCACCGGAGGGGCTGCCCACCCCAGGAGCAGCCAGTATGCCGTTAAAAAAAAATATGGTCTGAAAAATCTGAAAATAGAGCTCATCTCCCCCAACATTTCCCCTACTGAAAATACTGTATTTCATATCACAATCCCTAGCACGGCATACAGGGCTCGTGAGCCCAAGCGGACAGCAGGGAGGTCAGTAAGTAAGGGGCTGGTACTGCCTGCTTGGGGCATCCAGAGAGCCCGGAGGGCAGAGAGAGCAGCCCAGTCCTGGGCGCTACCCAGGCAGGGGGGACTGGCCCAGACTGGGGCACCGGCAGGGTGATTGGGGTTAGAATAGTGGGTGCTGCCATCACCCTATCGCTGGGCATGGCTGTTGGTCAAAAAGCTGGGTTGTGCTGACAGGGGATGCTGCGCAAAACCCCAGCAGGTGACAGGACCCTCTGCAGAGAGGAGGGGCACTGCAGGCTGAGGGGTGCTCCAGCCCCACCACCTCAGGAACCTCCACCAGGCTGTATCAGTGCCCAGCCGAGCTGTCCTGTCCTCGTACCTCAAACCCACCCCATCCCCAGCTTCAAAAGCCACCCAGGGTAGCAGCAGTGCCCCAACAAGAAACTCATGCAGTCACCTCCCGTACTGGGCCAGATGCTGAGCAATTAGTGCCAAGGCAAAGAGGAAAAGGAGGGGTCAGTGCCAAAAAGGTGGCAGAGCTGCAGAGCTGCCCTGCGGAGGGGGATGTGGGTGGCAAGGGCAGGCAGGAGGCAAGGTGAGGGGCTCTGAGAGGGGAGCTGTGAGTGGGGGCATAAGGGATAAAAGGCTGGTGCCAGCATGTGAGATACCCTGTGATATCCCTCTCTGCCCCATTGCCTGCCCCTCAGCTCGGGCACCACTGTCGGCCCTGGGGACGGTGCCAAGGGCTCAGCACACACCTGGCAGGGACATGGTGGCTGAAGCCCCCGGCTGGCAGCAGCGTTGTGCAGGCAGGGCACGCCAGCAGGGATGGGGTCCCCGTCTTGGGCAGGTTGGAGTCAGACAGTGACATCCCCGGCAGTGACAAATCAATCATGGGTGAGGCACCCGAGCTCTTGCCCTGTGGCCTCACAGCCCAAGTCCCTCACAGCGCCAAGGGCAAACACCAGTCCAGGGCACCAGGCAAAAGCAGCCATCCTCCCTCCAGCCCCAACAGGGCCAGGCATGGGGTGGTGCCAGTGGACGTCCCCACCGCCAGGGTCCCCAGGGCAGGTGCAAAACAGGCATCCACAAAGTGTACGTGGCTGGTAGCACTGGAGCCCAGCCACATCCTTCTCCTCGCAGTTTCTGTCCGTTGGCACACGCCGGCGAAGCAAACTGGCCAAGAACGTGGCCTCACTTCATGCGGTGACACTGTCCCTCAGCTGAAAGGGACCGAGGCCACCTGGCAGGCGGTGGCTCATGAGGTCCATCCAGGCTGGCGTTGCAGCTGCCCATGTCCTCCGTGGCAGGCACCTCCAGCCATGGCAGCTCTGCTTGACAGGGCAAAGGGAGGGGAGAGGCCAAAACGGGTAGGTGGCTCCACAGCCAGGGGTTGCAGCTGCCCCTGGGCTATCAGCACAGAGTGTCCGTGTTGAAGGAGAGCTGAGCCTGCAGGCAGGGAGATGGGCAGGGCTCAGGGCTGGGGCTGCACATGGGCTGCCCGCTCTGCCCAGCAGGAGCACAGTGCCTCATGGGCAGCTCTGAGGCCGTGCGTGAATGAGGGACAAGGGCAGGGACTGGATTCTGGGTCACATCCATAGGACAGCTTATGCACCAGCCCAGCTCTCAATCCCAGTCCTAACCACAATCCCAACCCCAATCCCGGTCTCAGTCCTGCCTGGGAGCAGCACCAGACCAACAGGCAGGGAGAGGAGCTGTAACTGCTCCCAGTCTACACACCCTGGACAAGCTCTGCAGCTCTCGCTGGGGTCAGCACCTGCACTGACCCAGCCCTGGGGACTCACCTGAGAAATCAGGTGTGTTTGTCAGAGGTCACAGTGCAGGCCGGCCACCCCACAAGCCCAGAGCTCCCTTCCCCAGGAGCCTCCAGGCAAGCCGAGACCTGCATCGACCAAAGTACTTGGGCATCTGGGTTTCTCACACAGCTGGGACTAACCCTTGGCTCAGTGTCTTGTTGCCTTGCATGGAGGAGTCTCAGAACAGCATGGGGTACTGAAAAAACCTCCCAGCAGCATGAGGGTGCATCCCTCAATCCCAGCTGTGTGTCTAGATGAAGCCAGAAAGATGCTTTTGCCCAGTCTTTGCCCACCCACATTCCCACCTGTGCGATGTCACCGGCCCGGAGAGAGCTGGGCAGGGCTGGCTGGGGAGAGAGCACTTGTTGGGAAGAGCTGGGGGTGCCCCCACTGATCCCAGCACCGAACGAGCCCACAGCAAGGCCCTGCAGGCATCTGGGGGTTTTGAGCCTGTGGGCAACGAGACTGCAAATCCAGGCAGTGTTTCCATTGGTAGAGGAGAAAAATAAGGGGGTGTGAGAACCCCAAGTGGGCAGCTCCTGCAGGGCCAATGGCTCTGCCTCTGCACCCTGGAGGTGGGAGCTCCCCGATGTGCTTAAGCCTTGGCTTCAAGCCCAGAGCTTGTCCTCTTGCGGGCACTGAAGGAGCCCAGGTTATCCAAGGCTATAATCCCTCTGGCTTGGGGAGCAGCTCTGCTCTGCTTCATCACCAGCCCCATCATGGTGCTGTGGTATGCTGGACCCCTAGATCTGAGGACAATCTCATACCCTCTCCTCCTCGAAGCTGATGAGGCCCTCATCGTCTGTCTCCAGATCCTCCTGCTCCTCCACCACCAGGGCCCGCAACTCAGTGGGGGCAGCTCGGGGGCGCAGCAGGCTCAGCATGCGCTCCAGGGGCGACTGCAGGGCGCAGCTGGGGCTTGTCTCCTGCTGTTCCAGGTTGTCGCTTTGCTTCTTGGCAAAATTCACAAATACCTTGCAGGGAAGAGGCCGGAGACTGTGAGGGACCCTCCCCAGCACCTCCTCCCCTTCCATACACATCCCTTGAGCTGGGTCCCAGCGCATCCCACCAGGCTGCAGCCACCCCCATGCCCTACACCCAGCTCCAACTCCCATCCTAAATGTGTCTTCTGCAAGGCGCTTTGGCACAGCCACCCTCTCTGGGGACAAGCATCCAGCCATCCGTGCCATCCCCAGCCTCACGTTGTCCAGCGTGGTCTGGCTGACGGAGTAGTCTTCAATGCCCAGCACGTCCACCACTTGCTCCATCTTGCTGAAGACCTGCGCCAGCGAGATCTGGTCCGATTTCAGCTGGTACTGGGCCTTGGTGTGGTGCCGCTCCTGCAGGGGATGTGGAGGTAACACCTCCTTCCCAGCACTCCTCCTGTCACCCCACAGAGGGTCCCACAGAGGTGAAGGGTGCCTGTGCTCCAGGGGGATGCTGCTGCCACCTCTGGGAGCTCACCTTGAGGACGGCCTCAGGGAAGTTGCGGTTGAAGAACCTCACCACCTCCTTGACGTTGAGACTAGACTTTGTGCGCACCGTGATCATGTAGCCATCTCCAAACCTGCACAGGGACAAGAGACCCTGTTGAGAAGCTGTCCCTTGGCCTGCACCAATACGGAGAAGGACTGACCCCATGAAATCATGGAACGATTTGCATCAGAAGGGTCTTAAATCCCATCCATTTCCATGCCACTGCCATGGGCAGGGACACCTCCCACTGGATCAGGGCCTCCCCACCCTCACAGCAAAACATTTCTTCCTAAGATCTCATCTCAACCTCCTCCCTTTCAGCCGAAAATCGTCCCCCTCTTCCTATCCCTGCCCTCCCTGATCAAAAGCTCCTCCCCAGCTTTCCTGGAGCCCCTTTCAGTCCTAAGCTGCTCTAAGGTCTCTCCACAGTCTTCTCTTCTCCAGACTGAACAACCCCAACTCTCTCAGCCTGGCCTCGTACAGGAGGTGCTCCAGCCCTTGGATCACCTCCGTGGCCTCCTCTGAACTCACTCCAACAGCTCCATGTCCTTCCTGTGCCAAGGACTCCAGAACTAGACACAGAACTCCAGGTGGGGTCTCACCAAAGTGGAGCAGAGGGGCAGAATCCCCTCCCTGCCCTGATGGTCCCATTGCTCTGGATGCAGCCCAGGACACGGTTGGCTTTCTGGGCTGTGAGTGCCCATTGTCAGCTCATGTTGCACTTCTCATCCACCAGCATCAAATGTTATAGAATCATAGAATGATTTTGGCTGGAAAAGACCTTTAAGATTGAGTCCAACTGTCAATCCAGCCTTATAAAGCTGCCACTAGACCATGTCTGCAAGTACAATGCCTACTAGTCTTTTAAACACTTCCAGGGATTGGGACTCAATCACCTACCTGGGCAGCCTCTGCCAGTGCTTGACAACTGTTTCAGTAAAGAATTTCCCCCTAATATCTGACCTAAATCTTGCCTGATGCACCTTGAGGCCATTTCTCCTTGCCCTGTCAGCAGCTACCAGGGAGAAGAGACCAACCCCCACCTCGCTACAAACTCCTTTCAGGCAGGTGCAGAGAGCGATGAGGTCTCCCCTCAGCCTTCTCTTCTCCAGGCTAAACATCCCCAGCTTCCTCAACCACCGCTCATAACCCTTGTTCTCCAGCCCCTTCCCCAGCTCTGTTCCATTGCAGAGAGGGACCCAAAACTGAACCCAGGATTCAAGGTGCAGCCTCACCAGCGCTGAGTGCAGGGAGATGATCCCTTCCCTGCTCCTGCTGGCCACACCATGGCTAATCCAAGCCAGGATGCTGTTAGCCTTCTTGGCCACCTGGACCATTGCTGGCTTACGTTCAGCTGCTGTCGACCAGCACCCCAAGGGTCTTCTCCTCCAGGCAGCTTTCCAGCCCCACTGCCCCAGGCCTGGTGTTCTGCATGGGATTGTTGTGACCCATGTGCAGGACCAACACTTGGCCTGGTTGAGCTTTATGCAAATGGCCTCAGCCCATGGATCCAGCCTGTCCAGGTCCCTCTGCAGAGTCTGCCCACCCTCAGGCAGATCAACACTCCCACCCAACTTAATATCATCAGCAAACTGGCTGAGGGTGCACTTGATTCCGTCGTCCATGTTTTTGATAAAGATATTAAACAGAACTGGCCCCAGTATTGGGCCCAAGGGAAGTACTTCTCTACAGGACTGCTCTACAGCAGTTGCTGTGCCCACCAGAACAGTACCAGGACCCTCAAAAGAGCCTGTCCCCTGCCCACTCTCCAAAGCAGCACCCACACAAAGGGCTAACACCTTGCCATGGGTGCCAGGCTGTCACACACACGGGGTGCTGGTCCCCCAGCAGGCTCTTACCGGTTCTTCAGGTGCTGGATGCTGCCAAGACACTTGAGCCGCCCATTCACCATGATGGCCAGGCGGGTGCAGAGCGCCTCGCACTCCTCCATGCTGGGGAGACAGGGCAGGCTTCAGCAGGGTGGCATGGGGGACAATGCCAGGCAGGTAGCCCAGCACCCCAGGCCATCACTTGGGTGCCACAGCCCCACCACCAGGGATGGAGAAAGCAACCCAGGTTCCCTCTGCTCCCCATGTCCCTGCCAAGTACCATCTCCCTGAGCCCAAAGAGCCCTCTCCCACAAAGTCAGCACCCCAAATACATCATTGGCACAGCCAGAAGCCCCCTGAGACCTGTGGGACGTAAGCACCACAGAGCGACCCGTTTTGAGGACATCCAGGATGAGGTTCCAGAGGAAGCGCCGTGCCTTGGGGTCCATCCCTGTAGTGGGCTCATCCTGTGGGACCAACAGCATCCTCAGATATCTCAGTGCTCGGGGGGAACCCTGACAGCCCTTCCCTGTCCTGAGCGCTGCAGGACAGAGCTGAGGGCAGACAGCTCTCACCCACAGTCATTTCTCCACCCTAGCCTAGTGCCAGACCCAGAGACACAGGGAGTGGAAGGAGGGCCCCAAGGGCAGGGTGCTGGACCCTGGGACACACCAGGAAGATAAAGGCTGGGTATCCGATCAGTGCAATAGCTGTGGACAACTTCCTCTTGTTGCCTCCACTGTAGGTGCTGGCGGGCTTGTTGGCATACTTGGTCAGCTCCAGCTTCTTCAGTGCCCACTTGACCACCTGCAAGGTGTGGGGGGTGGCTGTCACCCTGCCATGGCCATGGGGCTGGCAGAAACAGCAGTGAGCAGCACACAAGTGTCTGGGCTCCACTGCACAGGCCAGCTGCCTGGGGGATAAATGATGTGCCAGGGCAGGGAACCCCATGGCAGACCCTGGCAGAGCCACAAGCATCAGTGGGAGCCTGCGATAGTGTGTGCCCAGCCCTGGCACCCCATGCAGGTGCACTGCTGGGGTGGCATTGCCATCAGAGTCGCAGCACTGGTCCCCACTGGTGCGCAGGGAGATGCCATTCCCAAGGCACAGTGCCAGCCTATGGGCACTGGCAGTAGCCCACGCTGAGACCTACCCGCTCCTCATCCTTCCAGGGGATGCCACGCAAGCGTGTGTAGAGCTCCAGGTGCTCCTGTGCCGTCAGCTCATCGAAAAGTGCATCAAACTGGGGGCAGTAACCCAAACTCTGCTGGACCTGCAGGAGCTCCTTCAGGATGCTGTAGGAGAGGATGGAGGGGCCATGGGGGAAAGGGGTTGCTTTTTGGCAGCACCCATTACTCCCTCCTCTTTCACACGCTTTTATACTGAAGCATTTCTATCAGGTAACCCACAACAGGCAGCCCTGGCCAAGCGCTGGTGTCGCTTGCCACCACCTAGCTGATGGTCAGTCCATAAGGACACTGAGGAGGGCCCCACGGAGTCACAGGAGCAGACTTGCACTGCATCATTCCAGGAGAACTCAAGCTGACTGTCCCACCCCAGGACATCAGACAGTGCCTGCACGCCTCAACCAGCCTGTGCCCTAACCTGTGCCCGTTAACAAAGGCCTCTCCGCCTGTGGTGCTCTCATCACCCGTCAGCATCTTGAAAGTGGTCGTCTTGCCCGCACCATTGACACCCAGGAGCCCAAAGCACTCCCCAGGCCGCACGCCCACACACAGTCGGTCCACGGCCAGGATGCGCCCAATCTTGCGGGACTTGTATACCTGGTGGGGCAGAGGACATGGTATCAGCCCCCTAGAAGACACTGGGACCCCTGTCTCGATCCCCAGCCTCAGACGGGACGGTTCTGAGGTGTCCCCGTGCAGCCCAGGTGCTGCGGCCACCCTGCTGCAGCACCTTGGTGAGGTTTTCGATCTTCAGCATGTCATTGTCAGCATCGCCACGCAGGACACGGTGTCGCTCATTGGCCACATCGATGTCATCCTCAATCGGTTTGGTGGAGACAGGCAGCCGCCTGCAGGAAGGTGCACGGGGCCCGGTGGGGATGCGAGCAAGGCAGCTGCCTGCCCACATCCCTGCTCCCCAGCTCACACGAATCCAAGGAGCAGCCTTGAGTGAATGGGCGCCACCAGCAAAGCTTCTCCCCGCAGGCAGCCCCTACCAGTTCACCCCCCGCTGCCCAGCTACACTCACTGGGGTTTCCGGAAGAAGTTGTACTGGCACATGATGGTGATAAAGAAGCCAACAAAGCCTTCAACTGTCATGGCAACCAGCCCGCACGTCACGATATCCCATTCAAAGGGTGATTTCATTTTATCGAACTGCCCTGAGTGGGAGAAGAGAAGAGAGAAACTGGGGACACCTTCCCATGGGGACAACACCATCATATAACTTGAGTTGGCTGGTGACAATGACACCGTCCTGCTCCCACATCCCCTCCCCTGCCACAGCTGCCTGGGCTGGCACCGCTCACAACAAGGCTCTCCATTCCTGGTCAAAATCATCTTGCAACTTTTCACCCTCAGCATGACAACAGAACAGATGGTGGGCACCGGATGGATTTATCAGCTCCTGCCCCAAAATTGTCCCTCGTGATGCCAGCAGCACCTGGGTTGCACACGAGAGCTGCCTGAAAAGCAGGGAGCAGCAAGAGTTGTTTGAGGCCAAGCAGAAGCTGATCCTCACCCATGTCTCTTCCTGCACCCCAGTCCAGTTCACATTGCCTGGCTTTTTGCTCCACATCATTCTGGGCCTTAGGAAGGCCCGCCAGGACATGGAGGAGAAATGCCAGCACTGTGGTCACCCCCAGCCCCACAAGACCTGTAGCAAGGGAAGGAAGGAATGAGAGGCTGTACCAATTTTGGCATAGTATTCATTGATGTACTCGTTGTAGGCCATCTCCATCAAGCCGTGGCCCAGGTTGTAGTTAGGGAACACGAGGAAGCAGCTCTTCAGGTAGCTGTTCACCAACTTCAGATCCTACGGGGACAGGCAGAGAGGATATAACCATCAGAAACAGCCTTGAGGACCACGACTGCATTGTAGGAGTAGGATCCCTACCAAGATACAGCCTGGTCTGGTCTCACAGCTGACCCTGTTGTGAGCAGTACTTTGGAGCAGAGGTCCAAAGTCCCTCCTAGCCTGAGCCGTCTCCACCCCAGTGGTAGCTTCTTCCTTCTTGGTGGCCCCTAGACAGACCTGAGAACCTCATACCTTGTCATGCTCGAAGAGCTGCAGCAGGAACGTGGCAACAGTGGCCGTGATGCCGATGAAGAGGTTGATGACGATGAGAAAAACGTAGGCAGAGCTGGGCACTTCAAACCAGAAGGAGGCAGGGTACATGATGGGTGTGATGGACCAGCTGAGAAGGTGAGCGGCAGGAGCACACATCAGTGTGGCAGGAGAAGAACTAGGCGGCATCAGCCATCGAACCTTGGGATCTCCCATCTCCCAGCCCCATTCTGGGGGCTCTGCCCCCCAGCCCTCACAGCCCAACAGCTCCAGGAGCTGCAGAACATCACTCATGTGGGCAGCCCTGAGGTCAGATCCTGCAGAGAGCCACAGCACACAGAATCATAGAATCACCAGGTTGGATAGGACCCACTGGATCATTGAGTCCAACCATTCCCATCAATCACTAAAACATGCCCTTCAGCACCTCATCCACCTGTCCCAAGCGCCCCTCCGAGTAACGTACCCATAAAGCAGGAAGAGGGAGAGGACAGCAGGGAAATTGGTGGGTGAGGTGTATGCTGGGAGGTCGAACACGAACAGGATGATGATGCAGCACGTGGCTGGCACCAGGTAGTTCAGCTGGAGAAGACAAACTTGTGAGCCACCTGCATGCTGGCCCTGGGGGCTTTGCCAGTGGTGCCACATGCCTTGCTCACCATGTCCCACACGTAGTTGGCCAACCAGTAGATGACAGGGTCACAGCCACTCACAAACTGCAGGTGCTTGGCCTTGGTGGCCTTTTCAGCCACCAGGAACACCACAAAGCTGGCCGGCACGAAGGACATGGCCACAATGATGAAGATGGCAATTACCACATCTGTGCCTTGCAGGCTGCATGGAGAGCAAGGAACAGAGCAGAGGACCTGTCACCCTCAGCCACCCAGGGAAGAGCCACTCATCCCAGTGTGGGATAGTCGCTGTGCACAGGGACCACCAGGCCACCACCCCTGGCCACCCCACCATGCAGCCTGCAGGGCAGGAGCCCCTGTGTTTCCCTGCAAACCACGGTGAGGAGCTCCTTCCTCCCGCAAACCTGCTCCCCGAACCTACAGATAATCCAGCGACAGGCTGGCACTCGTCTTGTTCATGGGGTGGTTGGTGACCGTGATGCCTGCAGGAAGGGCCAAGAAGAAACAAAGGAGCATGAAAGCCAGCTCAGGACAGAAAATCTTGCCTGCAGTCTGCCCGGTCCCGGCTGTGAGTGGGAAAATGAGTTTCTTCCCTACAGCTCGTCAGCAGCACCTCAAGGCCAAGCCATCCCTCACTGGCTGGCAGAGAGCATCCTTGGACACATCACAAGCTCAGGTGCCTTCAGGCAGCCCTGTGGGACATTCTGCCCCAGCCCAGATCTCCTAATCAAGGTGTGCAACCCTCCCTTCCTCAGCCTGCTTGGTGCAAGGGAGATACTGCATTTTAGAGCCTGGATGGCCCATGCCTTAAAGCTGTTCCTGACATGCTTCTGCCCTTAACCATCTCCAGGTCCTCACCGTAGGCAGCAGGGTTGCCTTTGCTCTTGGGCAAGTTGGCTCGCAGGATGGCGTTGTTGAGTGCATTGAGGTAGGTAGGCATGCTGTGGTAGCCCTTGTTGTTGTAGAAGACCTGGAGGAGTAGAGGAGTGTCAGGAGAGGGAAGGGACAGGAAGGGGAGGGGAAGGGGAAAGGGAAGGGGAAGGGGAAGGGAGCAGTGCAGTCCCACCTGGGCCGTTCTCCGGACAGCGATCTTGCGCACTGTGGCAGGAGCCCTGGCTCCGAAGGAAGCCGGGATGGATTTCTGGACATTGCCAAAAGTGAGTGCCCCGTACCTGTGGGATATGGCACCTCAGCTGCGACCACTGTCCTCTGCTTTGGGGAGCAGGGCCATGTTCGAGCATGCTTCTTACTCCCAGCAGCCCTGGGCAGGTGGCCCAGAACCCCCAGCCCCACCAGACCCTCCCAGCCTCCCTCTTGCCTGTGCAGGCGGAAGCGGTCCGAGGTGTAGAGTAAATACTCAGAGACGTTGCGCCCTGTGATGTCAGCCAGAATGTCCCCTGTCACCACCTTCATCTGTGGGGGGTGGCCCCCCACACCGCTGGGGCAGGAGAAGCCGGTCCCCTGCATGGAGCACGTGCACCTGATGGGCTCATGGACGATGCGGGGCAGGGTGGGCGCTGAGGTTGCAGTCTCTGAGGAGTCGAGAGGGCAGCTCACAGCCAGGCTCCCACCCTCCCCAGCTGCCTGGGACAACAAGGGGGTGGCAGAGGCTGTGCTGCGGGGACACTCTGCCCCATTGGTGTCAGCTCCTGCTAGGCCAGCCTGGTCTACAAGGGGGCTTGTGTGTCCTGAGGACTGAGGAACCAAGAAACGCACGTGGGGAAAAGCTCTGAGGGACTGAAACAGTTCAGAGAGGGGCAGGAAATGTTGCTGGAGAAGGCAATGGCTAGGGACTGTGACCCAGCAAGAGTGACGCAAGGCTGGCCACAGGGCTCTGGATGGTGGCACATTCCCAGGAACATCACCAGCAATGCTGGGGTTGAACAGGGAGCAGTGGTGCAGGGCCAGCACTGGCTCTGAGGGGTTTTCTACAGCCAGGCCAGACCAGTGGACACTGCCAGAGGCCCCAGAGCAACTTCTGTGGGTAAGGCATTTCATCTCCCTACTAGAGATGAGATGAATCCCAGACCCCGACAGGCTCAAGCACCAAGCACACGTGATACCTTTGATTGCAGAGGAGAAGGTTGTGGAATTCCAGCCACGGAGTAGGTCCTCATCCACTGAGACGGGGTAGTCGGATGGAGCAGGGGACGGAGGCGGTGGCACAAAGTTGGAGAGCGGCAGGCCCTGGGTGAAGGAGTCGATGCACATGGCGTCGAAGTACTTGGCCGCCAGCATCTTGGACTCGTTGCTGTTGAGGTTGAGGGTCTGCATGGGCTGGTCCAGTGTGTTGTTGAAAGGTGTCTTCAGCACACAGGTGGCCCCCACGCCGGAAGGCAGGTGGAAGGTGTTCACCAGCTGTTGGGGGCTGGCATCAGGAGACAGTCGGATGCTAGACAGTCGGGGAGAGGCAGAGCAAGGAGCAAGAGACACGGGTCTCACCACCATGGCCATTTTCTGCTGAGACCTCCCCGAGACCTTGGCATGAATCATGTGGGGCACGGCTGAATGGGCACACACAGCCTGGGCCCTCTGGGGAGGATGGAGGCTGCTTGGACAAGGGGATGTGGCACCACCCAGGCTCTTCCCCATGCCCCAGCTGGCCCTGGCAGCAGCCCTGCTTGTTGGCTACCCACCCTGCCACCCCCACTGCAGTCCCAGGGATGGACACAGGGATAGGGTCAGGCACGGGATGCCGGTCACTAACGAGCAGTGGCTCTCACCGGTACTCACGCCGCTCCTCGTTGGCATATGGAATGAAGTTGCCCTTGGGCTGGGTGTAGTTGTGGTACTGCGATGGCGAGAGGATGAGAGGTGGCAGGTCACCTGCAGGGCAAGGACAGGAACCTGCTTGCACCCACAGGACCCCCGCAGTGCCCCCGCAGTGCCCACAAGCCTTGTCCTCCTCATTGCCCCAGGCAGTGTCCCCAGCAGCCACACTGTGGCAGGCAGGAGAGGCCACCAGGAGCTGTCAGCAGGTGGGTGGGTGGCTCACACACACCTATCTCGGGCACTGAGAGCGCCACTGTCATGGCCACGCAGACGAAGAAAGCAGGCAGGAGGATCTGCGAGAAGAGCGCCTTGGTGTTGCGCTTGGCACAGTGGAAGCGTTTAACAATCAGCCCGTGGAACTGGCGCAGCTTCAGCCATGAGCCCTCCAGCTTGAAGCTCCCCTGCCCAGCCAGGTCATTGTCCTCTGCATCCACCTCTTGCTCTGGTAGAAGAGAAGGATGTCAGCCCTCCAGTGCAGCTGCTCCCATGTGCCCCTTGGCCCCAGGGAGCTGAGCTGGTCACTGAGCCAGGCTGATGGCAACCAAGCCACAGCAGGACTCAACTCTGATGGCCACTGAGCCATGGTGTCACTCAACTCTGATGGCCACAGAGCCATGGTGGCACCTATCCCTGATGGCCACCAAGCCATGGTGCCCAACCCTGATGGCCACCGAGCCACGGCAGCACCCAACCCTGAGGCCACCGAGCCATGGCAACACCATGGTGTGAAGCAAGGCAGCTGGCTAGGATGTTCCTCTTGGCCACAAATGGGAAATTCAGACAACTGTTTTAAAACAACCTATACTGGTGCCTTTTGGCAGCCCCCCCTCAGTTTTCCCATCAACTTTCCCAGCTGGTGAGGGGTCACCAGTCATAAACCAGAGATATGATACGGGTAAGGGACCCAGCAAGGCACAGGGCTGGCGCTCAGGGAGCTCTGCCATGGTGTGGCCCTGGCTTCGCTCACAATGTTCAGAGCAGCCCCAGTGCAGCCTGGCACATCCTTGGATCGATCCCAGTCAGAGCCACTGGGATAACCCACAACAGGATTTGTGAGTACAACAACAACCTTGTGCCTGCATCCTCCACCTTCCAGCAATCCCAGCACCCGGGCGAGGGGAGCCCTGAGCCTAGGGATGGGTACAGAGGATGAAGCCACCAGCTGGGAGATGACTCCATGTCCAAGGGCCAAGAGGAGACAATCCAGGGCAGTGCTGGCGTGAGGAGCAAGCGCGTTACTGGGATAAGTCTGCAGGGTGGCATCGCGGGGTCCGAGGGAGGCAGAGGGCAGAGCCAACCCTGGCTCTACCTGTGCCCACCAGCTCCGGGTCTCAGCGTGGGACTCCCACCCACATGCTACCAGTTTTAGGGGCACACTGGTGCCACGCCAGTCCACTCCCAGCCCTCCCACCCTGTCTGTGGGCTCTGGTCAGTGGGTGCATCACCAGGTCCCAGAGTGGGGCTTCATCCCCAGCACATCCTCCTGCCCAGGGTTAGGGGCGGGTGCTGCCCCTGCCCAGCCACCCTCCACATCTTGGCTGAGCTCCTGCCCTGGCCCTGCCACTGCCTGGGCACCGGCGGCACCAACCTTGCAGACTGATGTTATCGGGGTCCTGCCGGTTATCGAACAGGGGCGCATAATCCCCAAAGAACTCGGAATAAGCCCCACCTTCGTCGCCCCGCACAGAGCCCACCGAGGAGGCTGAATGCAGGGATGCCTCTGACTGTGCCAGCTTGGAGCAGGTCACCAGGTTGCTGAGCTCCACCTCAGGCTTCTCCGGCACCATCGCTTCCGCCAGGGGCTCCCCATTGGCCTCAGGCTTTGGGCTCAGCTCGGGGGCCGGGGGCCGCAGGGTGTCCTTCTTGGATTCCTTCATGTCTGGAAGGAGAAAGGAGGTTGCCAACAGCCCTGCCACTCTTCTGTGCAGTGCAGATGTATTTGCTCTGCGGTCCCCCAGAGGAGCAGAGGTTGCTGCCCTTGGTCAGCATGGGCTCTGCTGGAGACCTCTCCTCACCTTGGGACAGGAGACTCTCACAGCCACATGCAAGGGGAGAGGAGCCACCAAGCCCGGGCAAAGGCACCTGGCCCCTCACCAGCCCCAGCCCCACTGTGTGCCCCTTGGCTGCTCATACCCGCGTCACTGTTCTCCAGAGACTGGTCCTCCTCAGACACCTTCAGGAAAACCTCCTCCAGCGTGGTGTCCATCAGCCCAAAACTGGTGAGGTCTAGCTCCTCCAAGCTCTGCTCCAAGTGCTGTGGAGGCAAAGTGCTGCGTGAGAAGGGCAGGAGGTGTCCACAGTGTCCTGGGACCACCTGCCTGCCCAACCCACCAAGCTCCCATGGGTACCTGGAAGAGCCTCTCAAAGCAGCCCTTCTTGACAGCCTCACTGGGCAGGATGTAGGAGAGTTCAGTGTTGGTGTCTGAGATGAGGAGGCAGGAGGCCACATATTTCTTGATGAACTGGGAGACACGGGGCTCAGAGCAAGGGCTGATGGAGGAGTGGGCTGGAGGGCTGTGCGACTGGCCTAGCTCTGCAGCAGAGGGGCAGCACCCATGAGTCACTTCTCCCCAGCCTCCCACCAGGATCCACCACATCCACACTACAACCCAAGCACCACTGGGACTCCTCCAGCCTCCATTGCGAGCTGCTGGAGGTTTCCTGGCCACCCTGACTGGCCTGGGGATGCTGCTCAACACCGTGGCCCATGCTGGACATCTTAGTGGGCAGCCCATGGGCCGGACAGAACCAGCACCTGGAGACAAATGCCGCTATGCAGGATCTAAGCTGGGACTCAGATGGGAGAAACCAAGGCTGAGCAATGCCACCTCCTGCACCCTTCCCCATTCCTCTCCATGTGGCCTAAGGAGACTTGGGGTAGGGATCACTTGGGGTTTGACCTCTCATTTTTTTCCTGGGCTGAAGAAGGGCTGGCCCCATCTACTCCTCTAAACACAGGGTCCTGCTGCCCCCCAGACCTGTGCCATTCCTGGTATCCGACTGCTTCTTCACCACCGTCAGCTTGTAGCCATCGCCATACGTGCTCTTGAGGAAGAGTGGAGAGCCGCAGCACTTGAGCTTGCCATGGGAGATGATGGCAATGCGGTCACCCAGTAGGTCAGCCTCGTCCATGTGGTGAGTGGAGAGCAGGATGGTCCTCCCTGGCAGTGGCACAGAGTCTCAGCAGCAGCCAGGGCCACTGTAGCCAGAGGAGCAACCCTGAGCTCTGCCCACCTCCCCTCACCTGGCTTGTACTTGAGGATCAGGTCCCAGATGGCCCTGCGTGCATACGGGTCCACGCCAGCCGTGGGCTCATCCAAGATCACAGCCCGTGACCCACCCACAAACGCGATGGCCACTGACAGCTTCCTCTTCATGCCCCCTGAGAGGGTCTGCACCAGGGAGTGGCGTTTGTTGGAGAGCTCCAGGTCCTCAATCATCCTGGGGACAGGGGAGGGGCACCAGGGATGCTGTGGGGGGCTGGACTGGCACGTGGTGCCTACAGGGAGCACGATGCCTCTTCTCCACCAACAGCTCCCAGCCACTGGGACAGCCCAGATGTACCGAGACTACAGAAGCATCTGCTGCTGGCTTCCACAGCCTGATGCCCCAAGCTTTGGAGCACACTCGGAGTTGCTCCAGGGGAGATCTCTGCTTTCAGATCACCCACCACAGCAGGAAGGGGTCCCACTCATGCAAAAAACACAGATGAGACAAAAGTTGCTGAGGGTGCCTACTTGTCCATCTCCTTGCGGATCTCCTCCTCTGCCATGCTCTTGAGCTGTGAGTAGAACCAGAGGTGCTCCTCCACCGTCAGCCTGTCGAAGAGCACGTTGTGCTGAGGACACATGCCCAGATTCTTCCGTATCTCATCCATCTCCGTCCGGATATCATGGCCATAGATGGTAGCAGAACCAGAGGTTGGAGGGAACAAGCCAGTGAGGATGGACCTGGATGGATGGAGATGAGCAACAATGTGAGGAACCTTGTATTCCTCCATCTGGTCCCAAGTCCCAACCACCACCTCCAGCAACATCTGCTGAGCCCTGGGCAAAGCAACAGCAGTGCAGAGCCATGAGCCTGTGGCCTGTCCCTGTTTTGTGCCACCCCTATAACCACTCTGGTCCTGGTACCAGCTGCGCTAGGGCTCGGCAGGGACATCATGCAGCACTTTCCTACCCACTACAGCTGGCCAGAAGGACACAGCCCACACCCACCCCGACCGGCACTCACATGGTGGTGGTTTTCCCTGCGCCGTTGTGCCCCAGGAAGGACACCACCTGGTTCTCATAAAGGTTGAGGCTAAGCTTGTTCAGTGCCAGCTTCTTGTCCGTCTTGTAGACCTTGGTGAGTTTGTCAATGCAGACGACCAAGGGGAGGTGGGTTGGCTCCTCCTCGATGCCTCGTGTCTCCTCTGCTGCGAGAGCAGGATGGTGAGGAGCCGAGGGCCGGCAGGGCAGCTTCTACCTCCCTGCCTCCACCCTCTAGGGCTGTGCTGGCTCCCGGCCCCTTCCCCTCCGCTTCTGCCACCTTGTCCCCTCCCGCACCACCACTTGCCCTCAGATCCTGCCCTGACATAGGGGACACACAAGGATCACGCAGGACACTGCAGAGCCAAGGCCACTCCCTGCCACCGCCGTCCGCCCTCACCCAGCCGCCGGCTCTCCATCGCACAGGCCTGATCCTCCTCCATGATGCTGAGGCGGGTGGTGCGGGACCAGGGCCAGGTCCACTCCCAGGTCTCCACTCGCCCGTTGCCCAGCCAGTAGGACTTCTGGAGAGGGAAGTACCACGGCCGCGGCAAACCAAACATCCCTGCAAGCACAAACCCTCTGGAGTCAGCCACAACCCCACACCCACGTCTGTGCAGAATGCGGCCGAGGGCTGGGGCAGAGCTCGACATGGGTACAGCCACTGGCAGGTCTTGGAGGTCTCCCTGGCAGGGACATCACTGCAGGGTGATGGCTGCAAGGGATAATGACTGCAACGTGATGGCTGCAAGCACTCTGCCCAGCTAGGCTCAGGGAAACACTGCTGGTTTGTGTAAGGAAGCAAAGTCCTTTGGGTTTAGGGTTGGGCCTGGCTTCAGGTTTACTGGGAAAGCAAAAGAAGCTGGTGAGACTCCTCCCCAAGCAAGTGATAACAGTGCTTCAGCTGTGGACATCTTGCTTTGCTCCAGCTGGCCAGGGAACAGAGACATAAAATCCTACAATCATGGAATGGTTTGGGTTGGAAGGGACCTCAAGGCCCATCCAGTTCCACTCCTGTACCACAGACAGGGACACCTCCCACTGGATCAGTTTGCTCCAAGCCCCATCCAACCTGGCCTTGAACACCTCCAGGGATGGGGCAGCCACCACTTCCCTGGGCAACCTGAGCCAGGGCCTCCCCAACCTCACACGAAAATATTTCTGCCCAAGATCTCATCTCAATCTCCCTTCTTGCAGCTTAAACATACAATGGAAGATCTCCAGGGGTCCTGCTGATGTCTCCAGCGGGTCAGGCCATGTGGGCAGGTGTCCCCAGCGGGACACATGCAGGGGACCCCAAAGACACATTGTGCCTAATCCCATCCTGTCAGGGCTGAGCACCACTAGGAGCCAGCAGCATCCTCAGCAAGGAGGCTCCCATAAAACTAGAGGTGCCCTCCTGCCCCACTGCCTGCACGTACCTGGGTGCACAGCCTCAATGTACCACGTGAGCACTCCATACACCACAGCATCCACGATCAGCATCATCATGGAAAGCAAGAGGTTGAAGTCATCTCCTTCCACGGGCGACTGGCTGAAGGTGTGCCACTGGATGCCCACACCGGCCACCTCGTACAATGCAAAGTACTTAGAGCCCAGTCCAAAGGCTGTGGTGGACATGAGGGACTGCAGAGAGGCAGAGGGAAAGGGATATTAGCAGGAATGACCAGTCAGCTCCAGAGGAACGGGTTGGGGTGAATTCCTACCCGATGCTGCACCATCCACCCCCATGGAGATGCTTCCTGCCCTGGAAAGCACCAAACCTTCTGAGGATTCATCCAAAGCACCATGAGAAGTTGATTCATACAGTCAGAAGTTTGCTCAGGTCTTGGTGACAGCTTGGTGGCCTTTGTAAATGGCCATGGGGTGCCCGGGGCAAATGTAGGGCCAAGAACCATCCCAGCAGCTGCAGCCAACTCACCGCAATGCACTTCTCAAAGGCCGTGATCTTGTCATGTGCCACCTCTTCCCGGATGGCCACGTACATGTAGGGCACGTAGCTGAGGAAATAGATGATGCCACCGCAGGCAGAGGCCAACTTGGCCTTGGAGTAGAGCACCGACACCAGGAAGCTGCAGGGAGGACAGCGTCACCTCGGATCCCACCCCAGCAGGGCTTCTCGTAAACCATCTGATTTTGGTGGTGTTGAGGTGATAAATTTGCCCTCAAATTAGCTGGATGGGGGGACTTGTTTTCCTCCACCAGCACCTGGGCACAGAGCTGGCAGCACCCTCACTTCATGGTACAAGGACCCTGGCGCTGCCCATGCCCCCTAATCCCTCAGAGCAGAACCAGCAGCTCACCAGAACATGATGGTGGCCACTGCGTAGATGGCAAGGAAGAGCCAGATGATGAGGACATCGCTGTGCATCAGCACCTTGCCGTACTTCAGGATGGCAGTGAGTGCCGTGACTGAGATGGAGAGCTGGACAAAGCCAGTGATGAACCAAGCCACCCAATGCACCGCATTGTTCAAGCCCATCATCTTCATCACCTGTGAGGCCAAAACTGCTCAGCGGGGCTGTCCCTACCTGGTGTATCCCTGCTGCCTGTGCGCTGGAGCTGCAAGAGCAACAGGCAGCACTGAAGAGATCTTGAGGACTGCTGGGAGCAGGCAGACCCTGTGCCAGGATGCCAATGGGCTTGGCTCCCTCCAGCACTGGGCAGGGCTTGTGCCAGGGACACCTGGATGGACCAGCTCAGTCCAGTGATGTGGGATTTCACCCAACCAAGCTCACACACCCTGGAGATGTGGGGAAGGTGCCCAGTGCAGAATTGAGAGCTCAGAGATGCCAGCTACTGCCCAGGGATCTCTCCCACCATCCCCACCTCTTTCAGGCGATGCTCCTTCTCGGTCACAATGTGCTGGATCATCATGGCCACCGAGTAGACCCAGGAGATGACCATGCACAGGGGCATCATGTGCTCGATGACGAAGAGGAAGCTAGTGGGGTAGAGAATGAGAGAGGAGATCTGGATGGTGGCACCACAGCAGATACCGAGGGTGACCCTGGGGTGCAGAGAAGCAGAGGGTCTTTCCCACCAGCCATGGACAACAAGCCCTCCAGTCAAGCACTTCCATAGTGCCCTGGAAGAGTTTCTCCAATGAGCCAATAGGACAGTCTAGGGTCCTGGCTGCAGGATCTGGCAGACAGCAGCCGTGGACTTGGCCCGGTGCCCTGCCCACCGCTGTGTGGATGGGGCTCTATCCAGCTGTCCTAGAGGCTCTGGGACTTCTCTGGGTGCTTCCTCCAGACCACTATGGTCAATAACCACCAGCACAGACCCACGTGCTGCCCATTTACCACACTTCTCTTGTTCTACCCAAGCTGTTTAGCCTCCAAGACACCTCAGAACCATAAATTCCTCACTTCAGTTGCAAACAGGGCAAAAAATCCTTCCCCTGCTTGCCTAGCCTGGTAGTCCAAGAAACAGGACTGAACTGGTTACTAATCACTCCCAATGTTATGAGCCCCTCTGAGGCCCCAAAACTTGTCCTCTTTTCCCAGCTGAAGTGTTCTGGCCTGGAATGGGGAAAAGGGAAGGCCCTGCCCTTGCCCACTGTGCCATTACTCACTCATCCCGGGTATAACACGGGTAGGGGAACATCTGCACATAGTTGCCAGGCTCCACCACGTCATGGCCAACAAACGTGTTGATGAGGGCACGCTCCATCATGTCTGGGGAGGAGGAGGAGAGGCCGAGCTAAGCGTGCAGCACGGGCAGAGTGTGAGGACACGGGCAGCGGTGGCAGGGAGCTAGCACTCACCTTGGATCCAGACAAAGCCATAGAGGAAGTAGAAGCGGCCGCCAGTGTTGGGGCCCGGCCGCCAATACGCCCGTCGGATCTCGTTGGTCTTCTCCGTGAAGCTGGAGTTCTGTCGGATCTTGTACATGACATGGGGAGGCAGTGAGCCATCTCTGTTGGTCTGGAAGATGACGCCTGCAGGCAGCGGAAGAAGCTTGGAGCCTGATGGCGCCACAGGAGACAGCCACACCTGCCAGACCATGAGCAGGGGCACAGAGCGGGCAGCGCGTCCCAGCAAGGGTAGCGCAGGTGTTGCCATGGATGGGGAGGGTGGGCATGGCCCCATCACAGGATGCGAGGGCACATGGACAGCCGGCAGGAGTAATGGGAGGGCCCTGTGCCCAGCAGGGCTCAGCTGGGGGCAGAGGATGGGTACTGCAGGATGCTTGGTCCACTCAGTCACCCAAGACATGCACCAAGGCAGCCACATCCCAAAGCCAGTGGCCCAAGCACAAGGCACAGCTGGAGGACAAAGCTCAAGAGGCCCATGTAAAGCTCAAGAGGCCCATGTGAAGGGGCTGGTTCCCAGGGACATACTGGCAAAGACGGTGACATTGTCCTGGTAGGCTTGGTTCAGCGTGTAGTTGACAATGCTCTCCTCATCTGGGAAGCCTTTGAAGATGTCCACACTGACCTAGAGGGAAGGGAAGGCTGGTGAGACCCCATTGCCTCTAACGGATCTGGCATGTGGACCCTGCACATGGCAGTGTGTGACCTGCAGCCACCACAACCCAATGGTTGATGAGCACTTCCACTGTTGACATCTACCTCAAAGCTCCTGACACTGCTAAAGCCACTCCAGGGCTTCCGTCCTGTGGCCTTAAGGAGGTCTGAGCAGACCTGTCGCCTCTTTAGCCCCACAGAACCTGGCTGTGGGTGGTGGGTGCCACTCCAGCACCTGTGTCCCCACGGGTGGCCATAACCTCACCTTGGCCATGAAGTGGACCCAGCCGCAGGCAGCATTGTCAATGGTGTCCAGCTGCTGGAGAAGGACGCTTGCATTGGGCAGGGAGAAGTTGCCACTGAGGAATTTGTGGAGAACATCATTGTCGGAGACATTCAGGATCTCTGGGTGCTTGTGGAGGTCAGCATTTATCTGGGACAGAGAGGGAAAAATCACCAAATCCTATAATGTCCTGAGTTGGAAGGGAACCACATAGATCATTGAGTCTAACTCCTGTCCCTGCACAGGACACTCCAACATTCACACCACAGGGCCTCGGGCCTCGGCCAAATGCTCCAGGAAAACTGTCAGGCTTCGTGCTGTGACTGCTTCCCTGGGAGCTGTTCCCGTGCTCCACTGCCCTCTGGGAGACAACCTTCTCCTAATGTCCAACCTAACCCTCCCCTGGTGCATCTTCCTGCCATTCCCTTGGGTCCTGCCATTGGTCACCAGAGAGAGGAGCTCAGGGCCTGCTCCTTCACCCCTTGTGAGGCCAAATGCCGGGTCCTGTACTTGGGGCACAACAACCCTAAGCAGAGGTACAAACTAGGAGAAGCCTGGCTGGAAAGCTTCCAGGAGGAGAAGGACCTGGGGGTGTTGGTTGACAGCGACTGAACATGAGCCAGCAGTGTGCCCAGGTGGCCAAAAAGGCCAATGGCATCTTGGCCTGTATCAGAAACAGCGTGACCAGCAGGTCCAGGGAGGTTCTTCTCCCCCTGTACTCGGCACTGGTGAGACTGCACCTTGAGTACTGTGTTCAGTTCTGGGCCCCTCACCACAAGAAGGATGTTGAGGCTCTGGAGCGAGTCCAGAGAAGAGCAACAAAGCTGGTGAAGGGGCTGGAGAACAAATCTTATGAGGAGCGACTGGGAGAGCTGGGGTTATTTAGCCTGGAGAAGAGGAGGCTGAGGGGAGACCTTATTACTCTCTACAACTACCTGAAGGGAGGTTGTGGATAGGAGGGAGCTGGCCTCTTCTCCCAAGTGACAGGGGACAGGACGAGAGGGAATGGCCTCAAGCTCCGCCAGGGGAGATTTAGGCTTGAGATTAGGAAAAAGTTCTGAGAGGGTGGTTAGGCATTGGAACGGTCTGCCAAGGGAGGTGGTTGAGTCACCGTCCCTGGAGGTGTTTAAGGTTAGGGTAGATGAGGTGCTTAGGAGCATGATTTAGGGATTGGTGGGAATGGTTGGACTCGACGATCCAGTGGGTCTCTTCCAACCTGGTTATTCTGTGATTCTGTGATTCTGTGAACTGCAGAGCACGATAAGATCTCCCCTCAATCTCTTCTTCTCCAGGCTGAACAGACCAAGAGACTTCAGCGGCTCCTCACATGCTTCCTCTCTAGACCCTTCACCAGCTCGTGCCCTCCTCTGGATGCTCTCCAGGAGCTTGAGATCTTGTTTATCCTGCAGCCCCAGAACTGCCCCAGTGCTCAAGGTGGGGCTGCCCCAGTGTGGAGCAGAGCAGGGCAAGCCCCTCCCTCACCTGGCCGGCGATGCTGTGCTGGATGCACCCCAGGACACAGTTGCCCTCTTGGCTGCCAGGGCTCTGCTGGCTCATGGTCAAATCATAGTCATTAAACCCTCCATTCCCGCCCCCAGGTCATTCATGAAGACATTAAAGAGCGCTGGCATGGATCCTTGCGGAACACCACTAGGGACTGGTCCCCAGCCTGATGGGACCCCGTGTCCTGTGACAATTGGAGCCTGACCACCAACCAATTGCTCATCCATTGCATTGTGCATTTATCCACATCAAAAAGTTGTGCTACACCCTGCCTCTCAGCCCCCTGTCCTCCCCACGGACACAGACAGGACCCAGTGCTCTTCCTGGGAATGGGGAACAGCATCCACCCCACACAGGGAACCAGCCTGATCCTCACAAGAGCACCAAGGAGCACCTGAAAGCTTCACATGAAGAAGTTACATAGTGCCTGAGGGCAGGACAGCCCCTTCCCAGCCCCAGGGCAGTAAAACCCAGGCAGGCTCGATTCTCGGTGCACTGTTCTACCTGCTGGAGCCATCGGATGCGACGCTGCAGCCGGCCCTCCTCCAGGTATGCACGGATCTCAGGGGAGATGTTCAGCCATGCCTTGGCGTAGTGAGTGACGTTGCCCACAAAAGCAAAGGTCTCATTGGCCTGTGGGAGAGGAAAGTCCCACAGTGGGAAGAGGCAGAGCTCTCCTGCTCTCTGGGATGGCCAGCAGCCACGGAGGCATCTGACCGCCTACCAGCAGGCACGGCTACCTCAACAAGGGCCAGGGCAGCTGCCTGCTTCTGCCAGCGCTGGCACCTTCCTCCCTGCTCAGCCCTGGCTTCTCTGAGGCATCTGGGCAAGGAAGTTGCTGTGGAGCAGGGCTGCTGGGAGAGGAAGGTCAGGGGGCCCAGCCTCTGCACCCTCACCTTCAGGATGACCTTGTCCACTTCAGTGCCCACGGGCGCATACAGGATTTTGGGGTTGCTGGTCATCAGATGCACGAGGAGGCCCAGGTTCCGCTGCTCCTTGCTGGTGAAGCCCAGTGAGCTCATGTTGCCTTGCTTCAGTGCCTCGGGCTCAATCGTCCTGCGAAGACGGCTCAGGCTGCTGACTCTGCTCCAGTCCTCAGCCCTGCCCGGCAAAGGATTTCCCACCAACTCCCGTGCCAGGCAGAGCTGCCCAGCACATCGAGCTTCCCCCAGCCTCCACACAAGGCTGCAGAACAGTGTTCATCTCCATCTCCATTACATCAAGGGATGACTGGGGCCTTTGCCTGCCAGCACAGGCAGGATGGGCTCCCGAATCCCCGTCCTGACCAGAGAGCACCTGGAATCTGGCATGCTCTGTCCCCTGGGGCTCCTACCGGTTGTTGCCGCAGAGGATGGGCTGCAGCCCGGCCCAGAGCTGCACGAACGCAGAGAACTGCCCCTGGGGGTTGTCGCTGCCGGCTGGGCCCCCAGCACCCTCCTCCTCTGCCGTAGTGTTCCCGGCAGTGGTGTTGGCGCCGGCCCAGCCGGTGCTGTTGGCTGTGGGTGATGGGGCCTTGCTAGCACAGGCTCCCCTGGGCAGCAGCTTGGCCAGCGCTGAGAGGATGTCCATGTCATGGAGAACCTTCTCCATCTCCACCAGGTCCTCCAGGAGGGCACGGAGATGATGCTGGGCAGCTGTGCTGTTCACCTCATCTAGCTTCAGCTATGAGGAAGAGCAGGCAAGGAGTCACCTTTGGATGGGGTGACAGGGCCCCTCGCCAGCAGGAGGGGACAAGGGGACCCCCATGCAGCGGCACTGTCTGCTTTCTTGGTTACAAGGTTGGAGCTGTGGCCCGTTGGGGCTCAATGCCATGCTTTCGTGGCTATCAGGCAGCAGAAGAGCAGGCAAATGCTGGCAGGGTCTGGCTGGGGGACAGGAGATGTCCCTTAGGCAGGGTGGTCCTCTGTGACCACAGGGACATGTCAGACAGGTGAGACAAGGAGAGGGACCTCAGAGCCAGCCTCAAGGAGCTGTGTCACGAGGGACATTGCCAGTCCATGAGTGAGGACGCCGCGGGAACATGCTTGGAGGATGCTGGGGACACTCAGCTCCACCTGACTGGCAGTGTCCAAGCAGGTGCCAGAAAGAAGGAATCAGAATCATAGAATGGTTTGAGTTGGAAGGGACCTTAATGATTACCTAATTCCAATCCCCTTGCCATGGGCAGGGACACCTCTTGCTGAATCAGGGGGCTCAGAGCCCCAGGAGGGGCCAAGCCACATAACAGCACCCATCCCCACACACCTCGTGAGATGGAAAGCCCTGCCCAGGATCGATCCCAGCCCCGTAGCCCTGTGCTCACCCTGCTGATGATCCTGGGGGTGTCAAGCTGGTCCCGGAGCTCGGCTGCCAGCTGGGTGAAGCGCTCGTAGCGGGCAGCCCCAGTGCCATTGCAGGCGAGTGCTCGGTATGCCTGCAGCAGCGGCTGTTGCGCGGGGGCCACGCGCAGGAGGTGCCGCAGCGTTGCCGGGCTCTGCTCGCACGTCAGCTTCTCCAGCACTGGTCCGGTGAAGAGGACACCCTACGGGGCAGGGAGCCGTGGGCAGCAGCCCCGGGCATGGCGACAGTGCCCACCTGGCAGTGCGGCCGTCCGTGTGCGCTCACCTCCATCTCGGTGAGGAGGGCCTGGGGGCTGTCGGAGGCGGTGGGTGGCGCAGTGGCACTGGCGAGGCCCAGGGCCTGGGAGAGCAGGCGGAGCAGGGCTGGCCGGTGTGGTGCTGCCACAGGGTCCCGCAGTGCCCGGTGCACCAGCCCTTCCCGCAGGCTCTTCCAGCCACTCGGGAGGCTCTGCTGCAAGAGGGGCAGCAGGGATGGCTGCTGCTGCGATGGGTCCCCAGGGACCCTGCTGCACCCGTCGTACAGCATCCACACCCACGGTGCCCATAGAGAGGGATGGAGGCAGCACGGGTCCTCTGCATCCTGGCCACAGGAGGGAACAACCCTTCCCTCCCCCAGCCACCATGCAGGTGGTGCCACCACCCGCTGCAATGGGAAATTGAGGCACAGGCATGAAGGGTCTCAGAGCAATGCAGGAACCCATGGCAGCATCAGAGTGGGACCTTGCTGCTGCTCTGGCCACCCAACAGCATCCCACCAAACCCCTTCTGCTGGGATAGACACCCCCAGCTCACCCTGTGGTGGGACATGGGGAGGGGACGCAGAGGATGAGCTCTGTCCCACTTTGTCCCCCGCACGCACAGCACTGCTCCTCACCTCCAGCCGCGTCATCTTCTCACCACGGCCAATCCCATCCCACAGGTCTTGCTCAAAGGCCTCGTCAGGCCCCAAAGGAAAGGAACCAAAAAACAGGCGGTACACCTGCACCAGGGACAGGAACAGGGCTGCTGAGCACAGCGGGAACAGAGGTACCACCTGCCCAGCAGTGCCCCAGCACGAGGAGGATAGGGTAGCAGGGCAGGATGAGTCCTGGTGGGCATCTACTGACTCCCACCCCATGGCACCTGGTGGTCAGGGCTCAGTTTGGGTCGGGATGTGCCCATTCCCAGGAGCAATGTGGACTCTGCAAAGCCTAGCCCTGCGGCACTGTGCTGGCATCCACCTCCTGCCAGGCAGCACCCACCTTCTGTGGGTCGGCACCAACCTCCCACAGACTGGCAGCCGCCTGCCGCAGGTCATCTCCCACCTCCATGGATCACCTCCCACTAGTCATCTCCCATCTCCTGCAGACCAACTCCCACCTCCCGCGGGCTAGCATCCACTTAGAATCACAGGATGATAGAATCACTAGGTTAGAAAGGACCCACTGGGTCATTGAGCCCAACCATTCCCATCAATCACTAAACCATGCCCCTCAGCACCCTCGTCCACTCGTCCCTCAAGCACCTCCAGGGAAGGTGAATCAACCACCTTCCTGGGCAGCCTGTTCCAGTGCCTAAGGACCCCTTCTGTGAAAAACGTTTTCCTGGTGTCCAGCCTGAACCTTGGATCTTGAGGCCATTCCCTCTTGTCCTGTCCCCTGACACTTGGGAGAAGAGCCCAGCACTCTCCTCTCTACAACCTCCTTTCAGGTAGTTGCAGAGAGCAATAAGGTCTCCCCTCAGACTCCTCTTCTCCAGGATAAACAACCCCAGCTCTCTCAGCCGCTCCTCATAAAGCCTGTTCTCCAGCCCCCTCACCATCTTCGTTGCTCTTCTCTGGACTCGCTCCAGAGCCTCAACATCCTTCTTGTGGTGAAGGGCCCAGAACGGAACACAGGATTCGAGGTGCGGTCTCACCAGTGCCAAGTACAGAGGGAGAAGATCTTCCCTGGACCTGCTGGCCATGCCATTTCTGATCCAAGCCAGGATGCCATTGGCCTTCTTGGCCACCTGGGCCACTGCTGGCTCATGTTCAGTCACTGCCAACCAACATCCCCAGGTCCTTTTCCTCCCGGCAGCTTTCTAGACAGACTTCTCCTAGTCTGTAGCTGCACAAGGTTGTTGTGCGCCAAGTACAGGATCCAGCATTTGGCCTTGTTAAACCTCCTGCCATTGGTCTCAGCCCAGCGGTCCAGCCTGTTCAGATTCCTTTGGAGCCTCCCTACCCTCCAGCAGATCCACACTTCCACCCAGCTTAGTGTCACCTGCAAACTTGCTAAGGGTGCACTTCCCACAGGACAGCATCCACTTCCCGCAGATCATCTCCCACCTCCAGCAGGTCAGTTCCCACCTCCCACAGGCCAGCACCCACCTCCTGCAGGTCGATGCTGGAGCCCAGGAGCAGCTCAGCAGTGCTGTTGGGGAGGGACAAGTTCTGTGTCAGGAAGCGGTGCAACTCTCCCCGGTCCTTGGCCGCCCACGCCAGTGTGAAGCCGGATCCTGGTAAGGAGCAGAGGGCTCAGCGCCGCCGGCGGCACTGGGGCACAGCACAGCCCCACGCGAGGATGCTTCATGGCCAGCCTGCCCGGCACACAGCCATGTGGGACAGTGATGGAGCACTGCTGGATGCCCTCACATCGCTGGGTGCCTGGCGGGTCGGCACCTCCAGCCCTGTGGGTGCAGGCAGCAGGAGGGCAGGCTAGTCACAGTCTACCTGCTCGGCTGCTGAAGTGGGTCTCCATGGGGCTGGGCTCGCTGGTGCTGAGCGCTTCCAGGCGCCGGCGCAGCGACTCCAGCTCCTCCTCCAGCCCTGGGTGCTGTGGGTCGAAGAGGCTGCTCTGCTCCACCGCTTCACTGAGGTGCTCTAGGAGCTGTGTCACCCTGTGAGAGCCCAGCACCACTGCGGCTTCAGAGACAGGGACAAAGGGATGGGAATACCCTCCACAGAGCCCCAGGCAGGATAAGCCCCTCCGGTGCACGAGAGAGCTGCGCCGCATGGGCACCACTGCCCTGCCCCGGGAGCTGCCCTGCACACCAAACCCACCAAGACAGGGGCAGAGAGTAGAGTCCCAGAGCCTCCAGGTGTCCCCAGGGGCCACCCACATCCTCCACCCAGCCATCAGGCATCTGGGAGCCCATGGGCTGAGCTGTCCCCTGCGCCCCAGGGACACAGCACTCTGCAACCGAGCACTTCAGGGACGAAGGCTGGTGCCTGTCCGCAGAGGGGCAGTGCCAGCATCAGAAAGGGCATGGCGTGCATGGGAGGGTGCGGGATCGCACAGTGCGGGAGTGGGATGTGTGCAGCAACGGCAGGACTCACGTGGAGTTGGAGTACTGCAGGAAGCCAAACTCATCACGCTGGCCATCAGGGCAGAGGGACTGCATGATGGGCAGAATCCCAGCCGAGGTGAGCGGTGCCGCCGTGTAGAAAGCTGGACCCAGTGAGAGAGCACGGAGAGGCCAGGGGAGGTGCAGGCAGGGAGGGAGGAGAGGCAGGGGAGGCAGAGGCCACCAGAGAGACAGACACTCAGTTCAGAGCAACGTGCGTGGGGCCCTGTGAGCCCAGCAGGAGGCTGGCGGCCACAAGCAGAAGTCAGCGGCTTTCCCACCAAGACTGCCCCAGCTGGTGGCCCTTCAGGTCCATGGGCACCTCCGGCCACTCTGGCTCATGCCCTCTCACCCCTGCCCGCTCCACACTGGGCAACGGGTCCTTCCCACTTCAGGACGATGCCAGCTCCTGCCACGTGCCCCCAGGACAGCCGCCAGCCTCCCCCAGCCTCTTGGCCGCTCGTTAGTAACCTCCGAGGCCCCACCAGCTCTCCGGAGGAAGAGGAGGAAGAATAGACAGGGAAAACAAGAGTTGTCACCCGCAGCTCCAGGAGCCCCAGACTCCCCCCGGCCCAGCTGCCCCTATGTGGCTGCTGGAGGTGGAAATGGAGACACGACAGGCGGGGAGATGGAAGAGATGAGGAGCAGCAAGGGGACAGCAAATCTTCCCCTCCTCTGCCGGCACTGAGCCATCATCCCTGTCAGGGTCTTTCCACCCCCTTCACCAGGACAGGGTGAGCCCATGTGGGTGTTGCCCAAAGGGACCAGAGGTTGAAACTGGGCAGCACCAGGCATGGACCCTGCTCTCCCGGGGTTAGGTCAGTCAGTGCTGTTAGCACGGTCACGGCAGGCAGGGCTTGGTGAAGATGGGCTTCTGGTAGAGGCAAGGGACAGCCCAGGACAGACAAGGACAGACCAGAAGCCTGCTAGGGTAGCAGGCCAGACGGTGGTGGCCATGCCACGCTTTCGTGACAAAGCATAGTGGTGTCTTGCAGGCCTCCAGGCTTCCAATAGTGCCACATCCCACCTCATCCCAGCAGCAAGGGGCCAGGACATGGACCCAGAGGTGGTGTAGGGGTGGGAGACATGTCCAGCCCCTTGGGCACCAGCCCAGGTCGGATGACCACAGGCCACCATATGGGTGCCAGCATCTGGTAAGGTCTGTGCGAGGAGGAAGGTAAGAAAGGGCAGGACAAGGCCAGGAGAAGCCTCCACAGTACAGGGTGTCAGGGACATCACCACTGGCAGCTCCAGCACCTGGGGAACCCAGTGGGGACACCACTATGGGCTAGTTCTGGCTGGACAAGCTCTGAGAAGGAGCCAGCAGATACCGTGCTGCGCTGCCCAAGCCCATCTTCAGCAGCCACAGAGAAAGGCAACAGGGTTACAGAGGAGTCGATTAGGCCAGAGTGAGTTGATCCAAACTAGGCTCTTTGTCACCCAAATGTGTAGCCGGCACAGGCAGGGGAAGGGAAGGAGGCGCCCACCCACCCCACCAACTTACAGACTGGCGCATGCAGTAGAGGCATGGAGGGCAGGCGGGCAGGGGAGATGGTGGGAAAGAAAAAGAAAACGTGAGCAAAAGAAAAAACAAACCAAAAAAACCACACAACACAGAGGGCACATCAGTGCCGGGGCAGGAACCAGGGCAGCACCTGCTGCTGCCAGCAGCCGGACCCGCGCTCGAAGCTGGGCTCTCCATCGCCAGCACACATGCTTGGACCATCGTTACACCTGGCACTGCAGCCACTGCAGTTTGAGATGCTCTGGTTGCACATCTCCAGGATCCCCACCTCCAGCCCCATCCATTTGTCACCTTGCCAGGGCCTTAGAGCACAGACTGGCATGGGTGCATCGTCCCCTCCCAGTGTCACAAGGAGCTGGGGAGCCCTTCCCAGCACCATCCTGGCTGCTGCTTGAGTGCTCAGGGGTCCGTGGCTGTCTCAGCACCATCCAGCTCCCTTTTCCCCTTTACCCCCACTGCCATGTCCAGGGGAGCCCCCCGGCTGGGGCTCACGCTGGCTCTCCAGCCCCCCTGTCTGCCCCACTAGCCCCCAGCTGCAGTCCCTGCCCACTGCTGTGTCCCCCAGAGGGCCCCACTGGGTCTCTCCCAGCCTGTACCCAGGGTGCTGGAGCAGCTTGCCAGAGCCTTGGGGTGCCCCAAAGTGCAAATTTGCTGCCACCACCCTGCTGGCACTCACCTTCCTTCACAGGGATGGTTGGCTTCTTCTGCCGCAGACCCAGTAGAATGAAGAAGAGCACCAGAGGGATGAAGATCTCAAAGGCCAGCACCCACTAGGGATGACACAAAGCAGAGGGATCATGATACTAGAGGACAGGACCTTGTTGTGCAGGAGGAGTGTATGCAGGATTAGGACCCCCAGGGCACAGGTGCAGTGCAGTACCAAGCCTGTGTTTTGAAGGCAGCTGGTGACATCATCACAGCTCAGCCAGAGGCAAACAGGTCCCTGGGCATTCCAGGATCTCCTGCTCCATCCTGCCCAGGGCATTTCAGAACTGGAGAGGGCACCACAAAAGGGATGGTAGGAAGAAATTCTTCACAATGAGAGTGGGGAGGGTTGCCCAGGGAAGTGGTGGCTGCCCCATCCCTGGAGGTGTTCAAGGCCAGGTTGGATGGGGCTTGGAGCAACCTGGTCCACTGAGAGGTGTCCCTGCCCATGGCTGGGGGTGGAACTGGATAGGCTTTGAGGTCCCTTCTAACGCAAACCACTCCACGATTCTGGAATTCTATGATCCCTACTCCAACAATGCAAAGAGGGTGCTGGGGCTCGAGCCCAGCCCCAACGGGCCACCATGGCTGGGACTGCCCGGGGGAGATTTCCCAAATTCTTATAGCCAGCAAAGAGCCACAGGAGGCCATCCTGGCACTGCCCTCACATCCAGCGTGATGGCCCCCTGACGCTGTGCCACCGCTGGGTCCCACCCGTGGGGCAGACCCCAGCGCCATGGGGCGAGGTTTGGATCAGCCAGGCGCTGACCCCAGCTCCAGGTGCAGTGGGGTGTCCCAGCATCCCCATCATGCTCTCCCATAAGGCTGCACGGGATTTCTACCGGTAGCATATGGTAAATCACAGTAAATCAGGCATCACTGATCCCAATCACACAAGTGACCCAGGCTGGGCTCCGTGCCCAGAGGCCCTGAGGATGGGCAGCAGTGCCTTCAGCTACCAGCAGGAACGGGCACGCAGCACGCCGCCAGCACAGCTGCTGGTTTGCACCAGGAGCACCCAGGCCACGTCACAGCCATGTTTCCCTCTCCCCTTAGTGAAGAACGGCTGCAGGTGGGGAAACTGAGGCAAGGCGTGAGGCAAGGCAACCTCAGCTCAGTCCAGGGCTGGATCAAACGCCACAAGCTGGCGCTGAGACCCTGGAGCTCACTGCCACCAAGGGCAGGCTAGGACCCATCTCTGCTCACAGCACCCAGGCACGGGAGGAGCAAGCCAGCGGGGCAGGGGCTGCAGGGAAGGATATAGGCAGCAGCAGGTGAGAGCCAGGCCCTCCTGTCCCCAGCAGCATCACCTCCATGCTGGCCTCACCCAGGGGCTGCCAAAAAGCCCCACAGTCCAGTTGAGAGTGGTGAGCAAAGGGACCCCGTGGCACAACACCACAGCACCTCCAAGGGCACTGTGGCTGCACCCATGGGTGCCCCCATTGCTGCCCTCCCCTGTCCCCAGAGCTGCTGATTTTTGGGGAGGCAGAGACCGGAGAAGGCAGGCAGCAGGGGACAGAAACAGGAGACACCCCATGAACGGTGCCAGGGTGGGGGATCCCCATCTTTCCAGCACCACTGGTCCCAGGCACGGTCCCCGCTGCCATCAGGGAGAAGGGATGCCCCAACTGGCTCTGCCCGCCTGGCCCCTGCCCCCCTCCACTGCCTGTTTACCCAGCACACAATTGAGCCTCTGTACCCAGGAGTCTGGGCATCATCCCTCCACACCCATGCCGTGCTGTACCAGGCTCCCTGGGGACTGACAGGTCCTTGGCAGCAACAGCAGGGCCCTGGTTGTTGTTATTTATCTTTTTAAAGCCGGTCATTGACATTTTGCTCATCCCTTTCCCCAGTGCCCGAGCCACCCTGCACCGCTGCAGACCATGGCGCCAGGGCAGGCTGTCACCCCACAGCCATGGTGATGGGCAGATGCAATGGCAGAGCAGGGCTTGGCAGCCTGCGCCTCCATGACCAACCCTGCACCTTGGGTCCCCAGGGCTGCCCCACATCCACAGTGGAGCAGGGGCACTGGGCTGTTGGTGGTGGGCAGGGATGCTGTCCCAGGGGAGCCTCTGGCCTCTGCAGGGAGCGTCCAGTGCTGGCATAGCCTGGAGGTGGTGGGGTCCCTGCATCTTTCTAGGGAGGGCACTGGAGAAGTTGAGGCCCTGGGGCTGTTTAGTCTGAAGAAAAGAAGGCTGGGGGGAGACCTCATCACTCTCTGCAGGTCCTGGAAAACAGGTTGTGCGGTGGGTGCTGGGCTCTGCTCCCAACTAACAAGAGATAGGATCGAGGAAAAGGACTCAAGTTGCACCTGGGGAGGTTTAGATTGGATATTAGGAGAAATTTCTTTACTGCAAGAGTGGTGAAGCCCTGGCAGATGTTGCCCAGGGCAGTGGTGGAGTCTCCAATCCTGGAACAGTTCAAGAACCATGTGGCCATGGCACCTGGGGACATCGTTTAGTTGGCACTCTAGGGCTGTGCTGATGGTTGGACTGGATGAGCTTAAAGGTTTTTTCCAACCTTAATGATTCTGTTATTCTATGATTTTGGGATTGTGTAAGGATGTAAGGAAAGGAAAGGCCAGGATCTGGGCTCCTCAGAAGGAAACGCTGGGAGGAGGAAAGGGACAAGGAGAGGAGAAGGGTTGGTGCCAGGCAGCAGCATTCGCCCCCCCCAGCACACATCCACGCCATCCAGATGGAGAGGCAAGCAGGACAAGGCCACGGACACTGCCTGTGTCTGCATGAGCACTGGTTGCAATGCCTGCCACCACCACAGACAGCCAGGCACCTGTGTGGCTGTTGGAATCAGCTTTGCCACCAGCTGGACATAAGGACAGGGCATCCTGATTGACTTTCCCAGCAAGGGGGCCAGAGGTTGGCGGGTGCCGCTGGCAGGGTGCTGGTCCCAGGCAAGCATCTCTGTGGCAGGGCACCCAGCCAGAAACAATGCCTGGGTCTGCCCTCTGCCATGTCTGTGGATAGGAGCAGGGGGCTGCAAGGGGGCATGCTGCCAGGCCAAAGGCACCAACAAACCCACGGGATGCAGCAAAAAAGGAACCATCCCAGCTTCGTGGTGCTGTCCCATCGTGCCCATCCTCCGGCCAGCACTAGGAGCAGCTGGGAGACACACTGCAGCCAGGGCTAGCATGGCAAGACAACTCCACAGCATCACCAGACCATGGCAGCGTACATGGAGAAGAGGAGGCTGAAGGGAGACCTTATTGCTCTCTACAACTATCTGGAAGGAGGTTGTGGAGAGGAGGTAGCTGAGCTCTTCTCCCAAGTGACAGGGGACAGGACAAGAGGGAATGGCCTCAAGATCCGCCAGGGGAGGTTTAGGCTGAACATGAGGAAAAAATTTTTCACAGAAAGGGTCCTTAGGCACTGGAACAGGCTGCCCAGGGAGGTGGTTGATTCACCTTACCTGGAGGGGTTTAAGGGACAGGTGAACTAGGTGCTGAGGGGCATGGTTTAGTGATTGATAGGAATGGTTGAACTTGATGATCCGGTAGGTCTTTTCCAACGTGGTGATTCTGTGATTCATGCTGACCCAGATGCTCCCCACATGGGCAGCCAAGACAGGCAGAGGCAGCTCTCTATGTCCATCAACACCACCCAGAAATCTGCTGCACCCCTCCTGCCCACTCCCAGAAACGTCCTGGAGCCTGCAACCATCGCCTCCAGCCAGCACGGCATGGCAGAAAGACAGGCAGGGGCTGGGAGCCCTGCCCAGAGACCCCTGAGCCGGCAACCCCAGCGATCCTGCTACAGCCCAAGCCTGCTCCACCAGCCCCATATTCCAGCCCTGACACAGGTGAAGCAATGCCCCAGGGACAGCCTGGTCTCCAAAACAACTGTCCTGTACTACCTGGAGGCCAGGGCAAGGTCTGCCTCTCCAGAGGAAGAAGAGCTGCTGCCGGCTCCCTGCCAGCCTCTCCCACAGGTCCCGGCACAACTCACAGAGCCAGCGGCCACCAGAGCACCAAGGGATGGGGTCAACTCCTGCAGAACCAACACCCCAACTTTTTCAACAGCATTTTAAGGCTGGCAAAACTATGTTAAACTTCTAGATGGCTCCAGACTCTAATTGTCATTAAATAATCACTTCCTTGCCCACAGCTGGAAAACACAGGCAGGTGAATCATAGAATCTCCAGGTTGGAAAGGACCTACTGGATCATCGAGTCCAACTATTCCCATCAATCACTAAATCATGTCCCTCAGCACCTCATCCACCTGTCCTTTAAACACCTCCAGGTAAGGTGACTCAACCACGTCTCTGGGCAGCCTCTGCCAGTGCCCAATGACCCTTTCTGTGAAATATTTTTTCTAGCTGGGCACCAGGGTGCCAGGTGGAGGAGACGCACCACTAGCAGTGCCTTGTCCCAGGGCCATGCACTGATCCGAGAGCAAGCAGGATTGTGTTGAGGACCGCAGTGTGGAAGAAGGTGCTGGCTGCCCTGCAGCTCCCCCAGCCCAGGCAAGGAGCAAAGCACAGCCCTGCAGGCTCAGTGGCCCATGGCCACCTGCCCTTTGGGCCACTGTGGCCACCAACTGTTCTGCAACAGGAGCCTCAGTGGCTGCCCTGCAAGTGGGGATTCGTAGGGACACTGTCCAGCACTGCCTTACCAGCAGCACCGTGCCAAGCCTGTGCAACCTCGCCACCTCCCTGCACCACCTGCAAACAGCAAGGGGGCAAAGAGCACTCTGAGCTGGGGCAGCGCCTCCTGATTGATTCCTGCTGCTGGATCCAGCCTCAGCCCCAGCCAAAACTGGCAGCAGGACCTGGCAGTGCCTCTGCAAGCACAGGGACACTGCGCCCCGGCACAGGGACCCCCCAGCCAGGGGAGTCCTCCAGTGCCCCAGATTTCAGCCTTTCTTATTTTGGAGGAGTAAAGATCCCCCAGTTCTGCTCCCACTGGCCAGATAGGAAGGGGCAGATCTGCCAGGACAACTCTACATGGTGGGAGCTTCCCAGCTCTTGGCCAAGGAGCAGCAGATAAACCCTGTATAGGGCAAGGCAGCCATGCTGTGCCAGGGTCTCCCTTGTCCCACATCACCTTCTCACCACAGGTGGCACATCAACACACTGTGACACTAAAGCAGCACCCAGAGCCTCAGCTCCTGCTCCTGTTCCTCCAAAAGAGCCCAAACCACCAGCACTTCCCAAGAGCCAAATAAAACCCAGTGGTGCACTTCCATCACCAGCACCACAGACCCAGGAGCACCAGCTGCAGGCACCATCCTGTCCCAAACATGCGGGCACAGTCGCAGAGGTGTCTGAACTGCACCTGCAGTGACTTTTGAGAGATCACCTGTTCCTTTTATATCCAACATAGGTTTAAACCTGCTACCGAAAGTAATCGTGGAGTCTGTGTGAGGACAACGAACAGTTGGATCCTCATCCCATGCCATGGCACCAGGTTCTCCCTCCCCACTCCAGTCCCCCCCAGCCTCTGCCAGAGCTGGATCAGCCCAGTGGGAAACCTGACAGGCTGAGAGAGTTGGAGTTGTTCAGCCAGGAGAAGAGAAGGCTCTGGGCAGCTTAGAGCAGCTTCCAGTTCTGAAAGGAGCTCCAGGAAAGTTAGGAAGGGGCTCTTGAGTGCAGAGAGAGGACAAGCAGGAACGGGTTTGAGCTAAAAGAGAGGAGATTGAGATGAGATCTCAGGAAGAAATGTTTTGCTGTGAGGGTGGGGAGGCCCTGGCCCAGGTTGCCCAGAGCAGGGGTGGCTGCCCCATCCCTGGAGGGGTTCAAGGCCAGGTTGGATGGGGCTTTGAGCCCCTGATCCAGTGGGACGTGTCCCTGTCCATGTTAGAGGTGTGGGACTGGATGGACTTTGAGGTCCCTTCCAGCCCAATCCATTCCATAATTCTATCACAGGAGCTGGTTTTGCTCAAGGAAGCATCCAGATGCCAGGGCAGACCAGCGCTGTGGGACTGTGCAGCCCAACAAGGTTGGGCTCTGGCATGGCGCCTGGCTCTGACCCAGTTGGTGCCAGCAGCTCTGCTCTCAGACTGCTCGGAGCGGGCAGCACTGGGCAGGATGATGTCCCCTGCACAGACAGGAGCACGAGGCATTTGTAGGACTTGCATGCAGCCGGAGCATGAGGAAGTAGGTGACAGGTACAGAGTACACACGTCCTCAGGGCGTGCCTGCCCCAGGGGCTGCACTGAATCCACCCCTGCACCCAAGGCTCCGGGGGCAGCTCCTGCCCCAGCACACAGGGATGCTCCACACACCCTATCCCCTGGCAGCGTCACTGGATAGGCAAAGGGGTACCAGTGCCACCCCTGCCACTCTGCTGGCAGCAAGCAGGGCGCTCCTGTGATCATCCTTCCATGTGGGGGTGACCAAGTCTGGGCTCCTCCTCCAGCTTCTTGCACTGCACACCCATGTTGCCATGGGGAAAGGAGTAAGGGCTCCCCAAAAGATAAGCCAACCCCAGTTTGTGACCCCCCCAGCCATAGTGGTGAGGCAGTTGCCTAGGGGATGCAGGATGGACAGCGGAGCAGGAGGGAGCTTTGCCCCAGCACTTGGAGCCATCATCTCCCAGTGCTGCCTCAGGGCACCCAGTAGCAGGGACAATGCCCTGGGAGATGCAGTGGGTGGGTCCAGGCCCAATGCTCACAGCACAGTGATGCAGCAGTGGGTGCTGGAGGTGCTGCACGCCCCATCCTCTGGCAGCATCGCTGGATGGGCAAGGGGGTGCCGGTGCTACCGCTGCCACCCTGCTGGGAGTGAGCAGGGTGCTCCTGTGACCATCCTTGCATGTGGGGATGACCAAGTCTGGGCTCCTTGTCCTCTTTCTCCAGCTTCTTGCACTGCACACCCACACTGCCATGAGGAAAGGAGTAACAGCTCCCCAAAAGACGAGCACATCCCAGTCTGTAATCCCCCCAGCCACAGCAACCAGGCAGCTGCCAAGGGGATGCAGGATGGATGGTGGAGCAGGAGGGAGCTTTGCCCCAGCACTTGGAGCCATCATCCCCCAGTGCTGACCCAGGACAACCCAGCAGCAGGGACAATGCCCTGGGAGATGCAGCTGGTGGGTCTGGGCACACTGACACTGCGGCACAGGGACACAGCAGCGGGTATCATGGTGTAGCTGTTGCTAGCTGGCTCACCTGCTCCAAGCACCCCTTGTTGTGCCCAGGCTGGGGGTAAGGAACAGGGATGACTCAGCCAAAGATCATCACCCCCTTGCCTAGGGGCACCAGGACCTGTCTGAACATGGGTCCCCACCCCAGCCGTACATATAGAGGGGACTGGGATGCAGGAGGGCCTAGTGATGCTCTGGGCTGCCGGCAAGGGAAAGCAGGCAGGATCAGGCCTGCAGGATATTTGGGAGGAGGAAGAGGAGAGAGTACTGCCAGCTTGGGAGCAGCAGCTCTTACCCTCCCCCATCCTCTATAAATAACTGGCTCCCCAGGCGCCCTGCACCCATCCCTGCCTGCGCCCCCACGCCCGGGGTCCCTGTGGGGCAGCATCCCACAGGGCAGCGCTGCTGGGGGGACCGCAGGGACACTAGGTGGGACCCACGGGGAAAGGGCTACTCTGCTCCCCCCCGACGGGGAGCAGCCCTCCAGGACTCCCTCAGCCCCCTCAGTGGAGCGCAGCCCCCCAAGATCCTCTCAGCCTCCTCTGTCCAGGAGCAGCCTCCCAGGATTCCTTCAGCCTCCCCTGTCAGGGAGCAGCCCCTTGGGATCCCCTCAGCCTCCTCTGTCGGGGAGCAGCCCCCCAGGATCCTCTAGGCCCCCTCAGCGGGGAGCAGCCCCCCGGGATCCCCTCCATCCCGCAGAGGGGTAGGTCTGCCCCACAACCCATTGAGAGCCCGGGCATGGGGAGAGGGGGCTCACCAGTAATGGGGGGGGGCACCTGCGGCCACCAAGAGAAGGGTCCACGGCGAGTAGGGACCCGGAATGAGGGTCGAGGGGGGTCTGAGCATCATCGGGGCACGCATTCCGCTGCTGCCCCGTGTCCCGCACAGAACCGTCCCCTGCCAGGGATGCAGGGGGATGCACACACACCTCCCCGGGGATGCAGGACACCCTACCCCCGAAAGCAGGGACACACGCACGGGGGATGCACGGGAGGATGCAGGGACAAACACACAGAGGAGTGGTGATGCAAGGCCCCCCCACTGCGGGATGCAGGGAGCCACAGATAACACACACCGGGAGGCAGGATCCCACCCCTAAGGATGCAGGGATGCATACACAGCCCGGGGAAGGGGGGGATGTAGGGCCCAATCCACGATGCAGGGCCACGGAGGGGATGCAGGGCCCCCGGGACGCGGCCCCCCCGCTCACCGGGCTGCGCCGCTTCAGCGTGACGTTCTTCCAGAGCAGGAGGTGGAGCTGGTGCAGGAACCCCATGGCCGCGGCCGCTGCCCGCTCTCACCCGCCGCGCTCCGCCATCCCCAGCCCGTGTCCGCGCAGACACCGCGGCCGCCGCCCCTTAAAGAGACCGCGGCCTCCGACCGGCGCCGCTCCTCCCCCCGGCCCCGCGGCGGATGCTGCGACTCAACCAGGCCGAATCCTTCCCTCCTTCCTCTCCTTCCTTCCTTCCTCTCCTTCCTTCCTTCCTCTCCTTCCTTCCTTCCTTCCTCTCCTTCCTTCCTTCCTCTCCTTCTTTCCTTCCTTCCTTCCTTCCTTCCTTCCTTCCTTCCTTCCTTCCTTCCTTCCTTCCTTCCTTCCTTCCTTCCTTCCTTCCTTCCTTCCTTCCTTCCTTCCTTCCTTCCTTCCTTCCTTCCCTCCCTCCCCTCTTTCCTTCCTTCCCTCCCCTCTTTCTTTCCTTCCCTTCCCTCTTTCCATCCAGCTTTCCTTCTATCCTTTCTTCATAGAATCATAGAATAACCAGGTTGGAAGGGACCCACCAGATCATCGAGTCCAACCATTCCCATCAATCATTAACCCATGTCCCTCAGCACCTCATCCACCTGTCCCTTAAACCCCTCCAGGGAAGGGGACTCAACCCTCTCCCTGGGCAGCCTCTGCAAGTGCCCAATGACCCTTTCTGTGAAATGCTTTTTCCTAATGTCCAGCCTGAACCTCCCCTGGTGGAGCTTGTGGCCATTCCCTCTCGTCCTGTTCCCTGACACTTGGGAGAAGAGCCCAGCTCCCTCCTCTCCACAACCTCCTTTCTGGTAGTTGTAGAGAGTAATAAGGTCTCCTCACAGCCTCCTCTTCTCCAGGCTAAACACCCCCAGCTCTCTCAGCTGCTCCTCATAAGGCTTGTTCTCCAGCCCCTTCACCAGCTTCGTTGCTCTTCTCTGGACTCGCTCCAGAGCCTCAACATCCTTCTTGTGGTGAGGGGCCCAGAACTGAACACAGGATTCGAGGTGCGGTCTCACCAGTGCCAAGTACAGAGGAAGAATAATCTCCCTGGACCTGCTGGCCACGTTGTTTCTAATCCAAGCCAAGATGCCATTGATCTTCTTGGCCACCTGGGTCATTGCTGGCTCATGCTCAGTCGCTGTCAACCAACGCCCCCAGGTCCCTCTCCTCCAGGCAGCTTTCTAGACAGACTTCTCCTGGTATGTAGCTGCCCAGGGTTGTTGTGCCTCAAGTGCAGGACCCGGCATTTGGCCTTGTTAAACCTCATGCCATTGGACTCTGCCCAGTGGTCCATCCTATTCAGATCCTTTTGGAGCCTCCCGACCCTCCAGCAGATCCACACTTCCACCCAGCTTAGTGTTGTCTGCAAACTTGCTAACGGTGCACTTGATGACTGCATCCAGGTCATTGATAAAGACATTGAACAGGGCTGGACCCAGCACTGAGCCCTGGGGACACCACTTGTCACTGGCCTCCAGCTGGATTTAACACCATTTCCCACCACTCTCTGGGCCCGGCCATCCAACCAGTTTTCCACCCAGGAGAGTGTGTGCCTGTCCAGGCCAGAGGCTGACAGTTTCTATAGCAGAATGCTGTGAGAAGCTGTGTCAAAGGCTAAAAAAAAAAGTCCAGGAAGATACATCCACAGCCTTTCCCTCGTCCAGCAGCCAAGTCACTTTATTTATAGAAGGCAGACAGGTTAGTTTGGCAAGACCTGCCTTTTGTGAACCCATGTTGACTGGGCCTGATCACCCAGTTCTCTTGCATGTGCTTCATGATAGCACTCAAGATCACCTGTTCCATGACTTTCCCTGGCACTGAGGTCAGACTGACAGGCCTGTAGTTCCCTGGATCCTCCCTGTGCCCCTTCTTGTAGATGGGCACAACATCAGCCTCCAGTCCAGTGGAACTTCCCCAGTCATCCAGGACTAGGAGAAGCCTGGCTGGAAAGCTACCAGGAGGAGAGGGACCTGGGGGTGTTGGTTGACAACGACTGAACATGAGCCAGCAGTGGCCCAGGTGGCCAAGAAGGCCAATGGCATCTTGGCTTGGATCAGAAACAGCGTGACCAGCAGGTCCAGGGAGGTTCTTCTCCCTCTGTACTCGGCACTGGTGAGACCGCACCTCGAATCCTGCGTTCAGTTCTGGGCCCCTCACCACCAGAAGGATGTTGAGGCTCTGGAGCGAGTCCAGAGAAGAGCAACAAAGCTGGCGAGGGGGCTGGAGAACAGGCTTTATGAGGAGCGGCTGAGAGAGCTGGGGTTGTTTATCCTGGAGAAGAGGAGTCTGAGAGGAGACCTCATTGCTCTCTACAACTACCAGAAAGGAGGTTGTAGAGAGGAGGGTGCTGGGCTTTTCTCCCAAGCGTCAGGGAACAGGACGAGAGGGAATGGCCTCAAGCTCTGCCAGGGGAGGTTCAGATTGGACATCAGGAAAAAATACTTCATGGAAAGGGTCATTGGACACTGGTAGAGGCTGCCCAGGGAGGGAGTTGATTCACCTTGCCTTTGTTTAAGGGACAGGTGGACGAGATGCTGAGGGACATGGTTTAGTGATATATGGGAATGATTGGACTGGATAATTCAGTGGGTCCTTTTCAACCTAGTGATTCTATGATTCTATTCTATGATACTATGGGGCAGCACAGCCCCGAGGACCCAGTGACGCATCTCCATGGACCTCAAAGTGCAATGGCCAAGCTCCTCCATCTGTGTGGGGTCATCTGCAGATGGCAGCACCCACCTACAGAGCTCCTCGCCCTGGTGGGTTTGCTTTGTTTCTGAGTTACCCATGGGGTTGTCCTGTGCAGGAAAAGGAATTGGACTCAACGATACTTGTGAGGCCCTTCCAACTGAGGACATTCTAGGATTCTACCCCTGGTCTGGCCCTGGATGCTGGAGGCTTCTGCCTAGCACATCTGGGCCGAGCTGGCCCTGGATATCAGCCTGGCTTTGAGATTTCAGCACCTGTGCTGCAGCATCAGGGTGCCCAGACTCACCAGCTGCATCTCCCAGGGCTGAGGTGTGCTGGGGCAGGGCTGAGGTGTGCTGGGGCAGAACTTGGGTGCAGCAAAGCTCCCTCCTGCTCCACCATCTATCCTGAATCCATCCTGCATCCACTTGGCAACTACCTGGCTACTATGGATGGGGGGTCACAGACTGGAGTGTGCACATCTTTTGGGGACTCATTTCTGCCTACCCTGTGGCAGTGTGGATGTGCAGCTGGAGGAAGAGGATGACGAGGAGCCCAGACCTGGTCACTTCCACGTGCAAGGATGGTCACAGGCACACCCTGTTCACTGCCAGCAAGGTGGCAGGGGAGGCACTGGCACCCCCTTTCCCATCCAGCGATGCTGCCAGGGGATGGTGGCTCTGGCCAGGTAGGGTGCGCTGCCCACAGCCCTGTGGGCTCTGCAGCACCTGTATCTGGGTTCTCGATTGCGCAGGAGGAGAAAGGCAGAGAGAGGGTGAGAATATATAACAGGAAATAGAGGACATGGCTGAGGAGGAAAAAACACCCAGCCCAGCACTGCCGTTTGGCCTCAAGGGCTCCCAGGGCGTTACTGAAACCACAGAGCCCTGTCGTACCCCAATGTGGTGCCACAGCCACTGCCCAGCCCCTCGCCCTGCTGCTGCCGCTATGCTCCCAGCATCCAGGCAGCTGGCAGGAGCGAGGGAGCCGTGGGAAGCATGGATCCTGGGGGTGCTCAAGCAGCCCAAGGAGCCCCTGGGAGAGGTTTGCGACCCCAGCTCTGTGGGTGCCCCTGCCAGCTCCAGGAACAGCGTGCACACCTCAGGGCTCCTCTGTTTGCCTCAGTTTCCCCAGATCTCCTTCCCTGCTGGGGCTTTGGGGGAGATGTGGTGCCCAGACAGTGATGCCAGCAGAGAATACAGCTGGGTGCATGGCCAGGTCCCAGCCTGGGTGCAGGAGGAAGCCGAGGAACATGTGCTTGCCTTCCCTCTCTACAGAAGCATCCTGGCCAGGATAGGTGCCCGAGGCTTGGCAGCACCCAGGAGCTGCTGGTGCCACATTAGCTGGTGGTTTCAAGATGAGTCAGTGGAGCCAAAGTCAGGCTGGCATCCTGTTTTCAATCATGCTGCAGGCAGGAGGCACTTCAGGGTGGCTGAGGGCACAGCCCTGCCTGCACCCATCCCAGCACACGCAGGGTACTTGAATGCCCTGCACACATGCCCAGGCAAGGAGCTGGCTCCTTCCCAGGACCCACCAAGAGGGAATCACCTGTGGTCCTGGATGGCAGAGCCAGACTGAGTCTCTGGGACTTATCCCACTCTCCATCCTCACCAGTGCTGCCATGGGAGGCAACAAACACCAAGGAAATGCATGATTCCAGTCCAGGCTGAAGAAGCACCTCACTCTTCAGCTGCTCCTGAGGGATTCCAGAGGGAGCTACATGTGCTTGGGGCAAGCAGCCGGACCAGGCAATCCTCCTTTTAGGAATAGTAGTACTAATAATGATGATAATGATGATGATGTATTTATTATCTCAGCAAAAGCATGTCTATGGGGTGTGCTCTGGTGTGCAGCTTTCCCCACCTGCACGGCCAGAGCTCCGACAGGCAAACCTAGGATGGGTACCTTGGAAAACTGCAGCCCGAGTGAGGCATCAGGGCTCTGGGTGGCAGCTGGGACTGAAGAGGTGCTTGGCAGAAAGGACCCACAATTTGGGCTTGGTTTCAAACCTGGCACCTTGGAAATCCCTTTAGGGAACTGAAATCCCACATGGGGCCATGCACACCTTCTCCTAGGAGCCACAGCCTGGCTGGAATATGGTAGGGGAAGCACAAGGGAGTAGGGTAGGATGTGCAGGCGCAGAGCGGTGAGCAACACCTGCAGCTGGAGGCTTCCCTGGGGGTGCCAGGGCATTACTACAGGGCAGCGCCTGCCATAGGGCATGTACTGGGCAAGAGCATCCCACCTAGGCACGGAGAATGCTCCAGGCTGGATGGCATACACCCAGCCAGATGGAATACCAAGCCATGGAGCAGCATGCACAAGCCACAGGCAGCACCCATCTGTGGGGTAAGTGCTCAGCCATGCAGCTCCAACCCAGCCACAGGATGCTCACACAGCCATGGAGCAACCACACTGCCACGGGGCAACCATGCAGCCATGGAGCACACTCCTTGCTATGAATTGTGGACCCAGCCATGGGCACCTTCTCAGACAGGGTGCGTGCACAAGCCATGCACCCACCAAGTCACAGGGTGTCCACCTAGCCATGGGGCACCTGCTCAGCTGTGGGGTACCCACCCCCAGGGCAAGTACTCATTCTGAGGTCATGTACCCAGCCATGGGGCATCCACCCTGAGGGTACACACCTGGCCATGGGGCACCTGCTCAGCCATGGGGCATGTACCCAGCCGTGGGGCACCCACCCCCAGGGCATGCACCCCTCCATGGGTCGCGTCGCTGCTGGCACGGCAAAGGGGAAGTGCTGGGAGCAGGCTGTGCCAGCTGCTGTGCGAGCAGGAAGGACCCACTGTGGGGCCAGTACGAAGTTAAACCACAGAAAAGAGGAAGCCCGTGCGTGCCCCAGCCCAGCGCTTGCAGCTGCCCGGGCAGACACACACCAGCATCTTGCACGCCGGCCCTTCTCAGGTAAGTCTGAGCTCAGCACCACTGTCCAGTGCAGGGAGAGGGGCTGAGAAATGGGTCAGCTCCTGGCACTGTCCTCCCAGAGCATCCTCATGGCAGCATGCCTGCTGCCAGAGAAAGCCAGAGCACCAGTGCTGCAGCTTGTGGTTCGGGAAGCTGGGCAAACCTTCCCAGCCCTCCCTGCTTTGGGTTCTGCTGGAGCCTAAACTTAGCTCGGATATTTTAGTGGACAGATGGAATGGGCCAATGCAGGGAAGGGATTTTTCACAGCAAAACCTCAGTGGTTGAGGTGGGAAAGCAGGGCACTACTTCCCAGGAGGGTTTGAAGTCACTGAGATTCGGGCAGCCCAGGATTTGGGCAGCCAATGTGTTTCAGGTTACCTGGAAGGGAAAGCACCTTTGGTGCTGAGCTCTGTCTCTGGGACAGGCACCCTTGGGTGAGCTTGAGCTTGTGGCCTGTCCCCAGCCCAGCTGAACATCCCCATTGCCACCCACCGCTGCTCTCCACTCCCACCAGTGGCACCAGTTAGAGCGCAGCACCACCGGCAGAGGCAGGTGGGCACCATGGCGAGGTGAGCATCTCACGGTCAGGGTTCTCATGCGCCTGCAGGCTGGGAACCCCAGTGCTGGCCCCGGGTGTCCCCTGCCCACGGTGCCCTCCCTGTGGGGCACTGCCATCTGATACCCTGAAAATAAAGTATTGAGTGTTGGGGGCAACAAGGCTGCAAAATCCCAGCCTGCTAAGGTGCCCTGTGCTCTTGGTGGCCAGAGGGAGTACCCTGAGCCCAGGGAGAGCATCCCCAGCCTGGGGAGAGCACCCCGGGTCCAGGAAGAGCATCCTGAGCTTGGGGAGACCTCGGAACCTGGGGAGACCCCTGCCATCACCACAGTAGTGACCTTGGGTAAGGAGGCATTTTTTGGGCAAGACATTCTGGTCCGGCCCTGAGTGGGGTTTCAGACTTTCCAGTCACTCCCAGAGACACCCCTGTTCACAGCTGGAACCTCACTGGAGTTGTTCACGGGGTGTCCCAAGGGGTTGCCCTCGCCCTTTGGTACATGACCCCATCCTGCACACTCCCAGGCACATTTCTTGGAGCTTGGCTGCAACAAGGCGGGCTGTATCTCAGGCTCAACCTGCCCTGGGCAAAGCAAGAAGGGTGGTGTGGGACCACAGCTGTTTGTCAGGTGGGGAAACTGAGGCACCAAGCAAGCACCCAGGACCACATCCCTTGTGTGTGCCATAGGGAGTGATGCCAGGCAGTTGGGGCAGTGGGGATGGATTGCTGCTGCCCATCAGCTCTGCACTCCCCCTTGGCCAACATCCCTGCTTGTCCCAAAGATAGGGACCCTGGTGACTGTGGAGAGGTGACACAAAAGCCACCCTTGGGTGTAGAGGACTCTTGGGGTGCTGGAAGCCAGTGGAGGGACTAGGAGTTATATTGGGATCCAAGTTTCACGGAGAAGTCCTTTCCCCATCCTTTCTGGTCCTGGCATCTCCCCACCACCCTTTGCCTGTGGCAAGCTGAGTTGATGGCCTTCAGTGGCCTCTCCTCTCTCCCAGGTGTTGGTTCTGTCACCAGGGAAAGTGACAACCATTCGACAGCATGACCCGGGTTTCGTGGCTGCCGTGGCTGCCGTGCGGCCGGCCCAGCATGAAGGCAGTGGTCACCGCTGGGTTGTTTGCAACCACCCTCTGGAACCTGAGGGGCCTCCTCCACTGCTCCAAGCCCTTCAGAAAAGCCCCCAAGCACACAGAGCCACTGGTGGTCCTGGTGTGGGAGTGGCCCTCAAAGCAGGTCCCCAACCTCAGCGGGGACGTTTGCCATGAGCTGTATGGCATCGCGGGCTGCCAGCTCACCGTGGAGCGGCAGCTCCTGGGCAGGGCAGATGTGGTGGTGTTCCCACACACCAGACTCCGGCCCGGCAGGGACAACCTCCCCACGGAGAGGCCACCAGGCCAGAGCTGGGTGTGGGTCTCCCTGGAGTCCCCCTCCAACACTAAAGCTCTAGCAAGATGGAACCAGACCTTCAACTGGGTGATGACCTACAGAAAAGACTCAGACATTTTCATGCCCTATGGCAAGCTCGTGCCCAACCAGTTGGCCACTGTGAACATCCCCACTAAGACCAACTTGGTGTCCTGGGTTATCAGCAACTACCACAGGACTCAGAAAAGAGCCCAAATCTACAAAAACCTCTCCAGGTACCTCCACGTGAACATCTACGGGAAAGCAAACAAAAAGCCACTTTGCAACGACTGCCTCTTGCCAACAACGTCCAAGTCCAAGTTCTATTTGGCCTTCGAGAACTCCATCCACCAGGACTACATCACCGAAAAGCTCTGGAGGAACTCGCTGATGGCTGGCACTGTGCCTGTGGTGCTGGGGCCTCCCCGGGCCAACTATGAGCAGTTTGTTCCTGCAGGCTCTTTCATTCACGTTGATGACTTTGGTTCCCTGGAAGAGCTGGCTACCTTCCTGAAGACCATGAACTCCAGCCGCTACCGGCAGTTCTTCGCCTGGCAGGAAAGGTTCAGTGTGAAGCTCTATGCTGACTGGAGAGAGCGGATCTGCACCATCTGCACCGTCTATCCCAGCCTGCCCCGCAGCCAGGTCTATCCTGACCTGGAGAGCTGGTTTAACACCTAATGCAGGGCTGATTTGTACTGGGCCACATCTGAGCAGAGGAGAGGGGAGTGTGGGGCATGCTCCTACAGACTAGGACATGGGGCAGGGAGGGGTGTGGGAGCTCCAACCTCTCCTCCCAATCTGGCTGTTGCCACACTGGAAGATTAAGCAATTTCGTGTGACCTAATTACCAGCAAAATGAGACTGATCCCCTCCAGACCCCACACTGACCAAATTCAGCAGGGTGCTGAAGGACAGGAGGGGCCTTTGGAAATAAATGACACCCTGCTGAAGGGACTCTGCCTGTGTTGTGGGGCTGGCAGGGCAGGGGGGCTCAGGGCTCCCCAGCCTTCCCCTGCGGTTGTGAATGGTGGTGGCAGAGGTTCCCTGGTGACCTGTTCTGGCTGGGGTTGAGGAGCCATGCTCAAGGCATCCCTGGAGTGGGCTCAGCACCCATAGCAGGAACACCGTGCACAGTTGCTGCTACCCTGCTTCCTGGCAGCACCCACATCCCTGCCACCCCCATCCTCAGCCATAGGTGTCACCATGCTGGCAAGTACCGGCAGGACACCGGATGATCTCGAGAGCAATCTCAGCCCACTCAGTGCCGTTTCAGAGAGGGACACTGCGGTTTCTCACTTCCCTGCCCTGCTGTGGCAGGAAGCCAGCGAGGTGGTGCCGGCCGGAGCCTCACAGCAAGACCAGAGCGAAGCTGGTCCCACAGACACCCTGCAGTGCCAGAACACTGCTCCGCGTGCCCCCAGCACCCCTACATAGTAGGCTGTCCCTGCACCCTGCAGGGCTGGAGCCAGTGCCACACGCAGGCTGTACTGCAGGTACCATGCACCGTGCACACAGCCTGCACTGTGGGCACATCCTGCAGCACGGGGAACTCACAGAGAGCAGCCGGCACCACGCACACAGCCTGCACTGCAGGTGCTCTGCATGGAAAGCACCCTGCACCGTGGGCACATCCTGCACCACGGGCACATCCTGCACCACGGGCACATCCTGCACCGCGGGCACTGCACATGGCGAGCAGCTGGCACCACACACACATCCTGCACCATGCGCACACCCTGCAGCACAGCTCTGTACCATGTGCATGCTGTGCCATGGGCACATCCTGCACCACAGGCACCTGCCCAGCACCCTGCATCACACATCTGCCCTGCTCTGTGTGTCCTGCTCCCTGGGCATTGGCAGTGCCCATCAGGGATCAGGGCCAGATGTCAGGACTTGGTGACAGGACCAGGGAGTGGGACACAACTGCTCAGTGCCATAAACCCCTGTCTGCAGTGACATCCCCTCATCAGAGGGGACATGCTCACCCTCAGCATCTGCTCTCCCAGCCCAGCTTGAGCCAGGTTGCAGTTTGGCGAGCACACTGTGATCTTCCAATTTCTGTGGCTTTTGATTTCCGCCTTGTTTTGTCTTCTGGGTCAACTGAAAGCAGAGCAGGAGGGGCTGAGTAACATTTGGGGTGCTGCAGGGGCCAGGGCTCCATCCTTGCTGGAAAATCAGATGGTTGAGAATGCAGCAAGAAGCAAACCTCGGCTCTGGAGGTGAGGCTTTCTGCTGCCCACCCTGTTGATTGCCTGCCTCCAGCACCTCCAGCCCACCCCGCAGATGCCAGGCAGCAAAGGGCAGCGGTGAGGAGGGTGGGTTCCAGTGGGTGCCGTGCCCCACTGGGATGGGATGGGATGGGATGGGATGGGATGGATGGGATGGGATGCAGGGTGATCCAGGGGGATCCTGCCCAGAGTGTACCCTCAGCAGGTCCTACAGTGCCTGAAGTGACCCCACTCCTGTCCCACCCACAGTAGCAAGGCTTGAGGCCACCTATAGAGAGCAAATCCATTCCTTACTGGCAGTGAAGCTGAAAAAGCAGCTCCTCAGAGCTTTCCCTACCAGCTCTGTCATTCCATTCCTTCTGCTAAGGGGAAAAAAAATCCCTAGGGAACACAGATTGGTGGCAAACCAGGCTATGGAGGCCACAGCAGTGAAAAAGGAGGTGTCATCCTCCAGAGCTTTGCTTCTCCAGTCTGGGCTGGCACCACTCAGTTCTCACCAGCTCAGCTCCTGCTGCTGACCTGGAACTCGCTGGCTGTGCTGGCACCACTCACCACGGCCACCACGATGCTGACCATGTATACAGGGAGCATCTCTTGCTCATTGGAGCCACGCTGGCAGCCCTAAGGTTCCCTGGGGCTGGAAAAGGTTGGCAGCTCCAGCCACATCCCTGCCTGCCTATGAGATCCCACTGGGTTCTACCCAAAACAGCAGTGGAAGAAAACAGCTCCAACCATTTGGAAGGCAGCCTCCAACTCCTGACCACCTGTTTCGGAGGGCACAGCCCCGAGTTGCTGTCTCTCCAGGACACAGCTGCCACCATTCCTGGTGGTGGGGATGATGAAGGCCCGTTTGGGAGCACCTCGTGCTGCTGGGCTGCAGGGGAGGCGAGGAAAAGGTGAACTCTTGTTCCCCAAAGAACCGAGATTTATTCCATTGCCAGAGGAAATGTGATTCAGAAAAAAAAAGGCCAAACAAATGTAAAGATCACCATTAACTACAGTGGGCTGAAGGCACAGGGGGGGGAATGGTGCAGCATGAACAGGGGGGCTGGGACCCCCGAGGAAGATGGTCCTGGGGCAGCAGGAACATGGCTGGAGGGGCACGGGGCACCCAGGGTGATGCTGGGGAGCAAAACTGGGGAGGACCCCCACCCCTGCCCCCTAAATGAGCCCTGCAAAGCTCTCCTGGGTGGCCTGGCAAGCTCTCACCCACCTCCAGCCCCACTAGGGCAGGCAGAGCTGCCGGGGTCCCCAGCGCCCCAGCCCTGCTCTGCTGTTGACAGGGAGGGGGCACCAGGGGAACTAGTCATCACTACAGAGATTTTTTTTCCTTTAAAAAACTACAACCAAAAGCCATTAAAAAAAATAATCACCCCACCCCCCTCCCCATTCCCCACCCCTTAAAAAAATCTAAAAGAATCTGTTGCTTCTGGGTCTTGCAGGAGAGTGGCTCAGCTGGGCAGAAGTGGGCACAGGCGACTCCGCTCCATGCCCTGGGTATGCATGGCAACAGTGGGGTGCCGTGGGGCAGGAGCAGCTGCCCCCCAGAAGAGGTTGGAGGAGGGGCTATCACTGCTGGGGCCAGTAAACTCGCCTAACTGGGAAGAGCTGCGAGTAACCACCTGTCCTTGGTGCCCCAGAAGCCCTGAGGCAGCCCAGCGAGCGCCTGGGCAGGGAGTGGGTCCGTGCCCATGCCCACCGTGGGCAGAGCTGCCCTTGCAGAGCCAGCCTGGCCACAGTGTTAGGGCAGCACTGCGCCAGCCCCCGCAGCCCCCGGTTCAGTGGTTGTTGCTGCTCATGGAGAGCCCAGGCTGCAGCGCTTGAGGGAACATCTCGGCTTTGTGGAAGGGTGGCATGTAGACGGGAGGGGACGGCGCTAGGGTGTAGCCCTGAGATGTCACTGGGACAGGCAGGCCCGAGGGCATCAGGGACTGGTTCATGTCGTACATCACCCCCTCTGCCTCGTTGCCGAAGGGCAGCAGCAGCCGCTTGCCTTTCTGACGCCGGTTGCAGAACCAAACCCGGACCACCTGCAAGGGAGAGGAGACAGGGAAGGGTCAGGGGGGCGAGAACAGGCGCTATTGTAGAATCACAGAATCATAGAATCACTAGGTTGGAAAGGACCCACTGATCATTGAGTCCAACCATTCCCATCAATCACTAAACCATGCCCCTCAGCAGCTCATCCACCTGTCCCATAAACACCTCCAGGGATGGGGACTCAACCCTCTCCCTTGGCAGCCTCTGCCAGTCCCCAATGACCTTTTCTGTGAAATATTTTTCCTGATGTCCAGCCTGAACCTGAACATTCCCTGATGGAGCTTGAGGCCACTCCCTCTTGTCCTGTCCCTTGTCACTTGGGAGAAGAGCCCAGCTCCCTCCTCTCCACAACTTCCTTTAAGGTAGTTGTAGAGAGCAATGAGGTCTCCCCTCAGCCTCCTGTTCTCCAGGCTAAACAACCTCAGTTCTCTCAGCTGCTCCTCATAAGACTTGTTCTCCAGCTTCATCACTCTTTCCTGGACTCGCTCCAGAGCCTCAATATCCTTCTTGTGGTGAGGAGCCCAGAACCGAACATGGATTCAAGGAGCGGTCTCACCAGTGTCAAGTACAGAGGGAGAAGAACCTCCCTGGGTGTGCTGGCCATGCTGTTTCTGATACAAACTATGCATGTGACAAGGAGACCCTTCTGCTGGTGGCACCTCCACAGCACCTGTCTCACCAGTACAGCATTCCCCCTGCCCCAGATTCCCTGGGGCTACCAGCCCTCGCCACCCTCCCACAGCTTCCAGTATCAAACTGGCCTGATGTGGTGCTCAGGAACCACGGCCACTTGGGGCACCCATCCTACAAACCCTCCCAACCTACATCTTTGTCCAGATTGAGGTCCTCGGCGATCTGGGAGATCTCCTGAGGACTGGGCTTCACGCACTTGCGGAAGAAGCTCTCCAGCGTCCCCTTCACGTTGGTCTCAATGCTGGTCCTGCGTTTTCTCTTCCGGGCTTGGGCCAACACTTGCTCTGCATTGCACATCTGATGACAGGGGAGAAGCCACGCACTAAGTCAACAGGGCTAGCAATGTCACCACGAGGCTCTGGACACGTGTGCTGTGGCTGCAGAGGTCTGAGAGGGACATGTTTTGTCAGTGCCTGCCTGTACCTGCGGCAGGGGGATCAACGCATCTTGGTCCAGGCTCCCCAGGGAGCAGTGAGCTGCACCTCTAGCTCAGCAAAGACTCCAGCAGGACCTGGCTGCTCCGAGACAGATGCTGCCATGGTTTTGTCAAGGTGTTCGGGTGTGTGTGTGAAATTGGGCTCCTCCAGCCCAGCAGAAGATGATACCCAGTGGCTCCCCACACAACAGTGTTGAAGTCATGGCAGGGATGCTACTGTGCCACAAGCCTGCTGCTCCCTTCCTCTCTCCGAAAAAGCATGTGTAAACGGGATAAGATGCAGCTTGCTGCCTTGCCAGTGTGCCGTGTCCCTGACTCCCGGCACTCCCCAGCCCCATACCTCTTGCATGTTGTCTGTGTTCTCTGCCTCGTTGAGCCAGCGCTGCAGTAGTGGCTTCAGCTTGCACATGTTCTTGAAGCTGAGCTGGAGCGCTTCGAAGCGGCAGATGGTTGTCTGGCTGAACATCTTCCCTGCGTGGGCAGACAGGGCATCACGTGCTGCTCCTCCCCGTGCTGGGGAATCTCCCCCCTCCAGCACCTCCTCTTACCCAGCATCCCTTGACCCAGGGAATGGGGAACCCTGCCCCGCTGCTGAGGCACCTTCCCCTTCCAGCTTCCCCTGTCCCAGGGAATGGGGGATCCTGCTCTTGCACTGGGGCATCTCCCTCCTCCAGCATCCCCTGCCCCTGGGAAGGGGGGAATCAGACACTGCATTCTCCCTGCTGTTTCAGCAAAGATTTAAAGCGCTGAAACACTCTTTAACAAGAGCTGTAGTTATTTTAATTCAGTTCCTTGTCAAACCCTTCCTAGAGTACTTAACAGGGCTGGGGAGCCCCAGGAGCCCTGGGGCTGGTGCTCACCACGTCCTTTGCAGGTCGTTAAGGTGCAGAAATCTCCATTCCTAGGTGTTCCACCCCCTCCCAGGATTCTCCCTTCCCCCCGGCTATGGGGCGGACAGGACCCAGGGGACCCCTTTACCGTAGAGGGTGCCCAGGGCCAGCCCCACATCAGCCTGGGTGAAGCCTAGCATGATGCGCTTGTGCTTGAGGTCCTTGGCGAACTGCTCCAGCTCCTCTGAGGTTGGCGCATCCTGGCAGGGGCAGAGACGAGCTGAGAAGGGTCAGACTCATGCCCAGCGGCTGGGGGGTCAGCGTGGGACGGGGATGGGGCAGGAGAGGGTCTGCTGAGCCCTTGGACCACTGGGACCCACTGGGTGCTGCCCCACCCGGCGGGGGGATCCGTGGGTGGTAGAAGGGTTTCTCCCAACTCCTGAAGGAGGGGCGCTGCTCAGGGACCCAAAAATGCCTCCACTACCCCCCTGCCGTGGGGCAGGAGCACCCCCCGACCGCCCGGCTCCCACCACGCTGGTGTGGCAGAAGCCCAGGGTGACACGAGGGGACACCAGGCTGGTCCCGGGAGCACCGAGAGCCCCTGGGAACGTCCTCTCTGCCCCCGGGTTCGGACCCGAGGCAGCGGTGAGAGGCATCGCCCCTCTCCCACTCGTCTCACGACCCCTCCCCACGGCTCTGGGGCACGGGGCAGCCCCCCTCCAGCCCCCAGGGAAGGGTGAAATGTCTCAGAGGAAAGCGCCCATGATCCAGTGGGATTCGACGCCTCCTTGCCACAACCGAGGTCTTCCCTTCTGGAAAGATACTTCCCTCCCTCCCTGCAGCTCAGCCTTGAGCGGCTGCGGGGGCATTTAGCGTCTTTTTACTCCATTCCCACATACGCTGCGCAGTTTCAGGGTTTACAGACCGCCCTCTTGCCGCCTGGTCTTCGGGTTTAATTCCTGGAGGATATTGAGAGGAAGGAGCCCGAAGCATCCCTGCTCCTGAATCCTCATCCTCCCTCAGCCGGGAAAAAAAACATTCCCGGCCCCCCAACCAGCACTGGGGATGCGCATCCCTCGCTGGTCGCATCGCGGAGGGCATAGGAGCTCCCGAATCCCGGCGGCAGCTCCTCACCGAGGCGGCCAGCACAGCCCCGGCATCACCGGCTCTGCCCGCGCCGTCGGGACCCGCGGAGGCCCGGAGGAGCGGCGAGGGGAACGGCCGAGAAACCGGGGGGACCGCGCTGCCCCAAGCATCCCCCGCCCTACGGCTCCTGGGCTGCGGGCGGGGAGAGCTGACCCCAAAACCAGCTTTCGCACCTCAAAGCTGCCCCCCCCGAATCCCTAAAACATACGTTCTTCTCACCTCAAAACTGCACCACAAGTTCCCGAAACTGCCACTTTAAGTCCCCCAAACCACCTTTCCCACCCTAAATCTGGTCCTTAAAACTACCTTACTCATCCCAAAGCTGCACACACACCCTCGGCCGCCAAACCAAGTCACTTATATTACCATTCAAAGATGCCTTCCCCAAGTCCTTAAGACCATCTTTCTCACCCCAAATTTGCGCCCCCACGTCTGGACTAGCAGATTTCTCGGCCTAAATCTGCTCCCTACAAGTCTTCGAAACCACCATTTTCATCCCAAAGCTGCTTCCTCGAGGCGCTCCCCAAGGAGCCGCCTCCGCTGGGCTCCCGGGGCCGACAATTGCCAGGCCGCTCACTGCCCCGACGGGGCGCACGGCAGCGAGCCCGGGCTCCACTCCCCGCCTCTGCGGCCGTTCCGGGGCACGGAGGAGACCGCGTTACCCCCGACGACATCGGCAAAGTCCTCGCAAACTTTTTTTTTTTCCTTTCACCCGTTTGCTCTCGTTGTCCGGGTTTGGCGATGCCCGAGGAGTCCGCGGCCCTCGCCGCCCCGACGGGGCGCACGGGTCAGAGCCCAGGCTCCGCTCCCCATCCCAGCGGCGGCTCCGGGGCACGGAGGAGAGCGCGGTTCCCTGGGGCTCACCGTAGCGGCGCAGGGCATCCCGCCCCGTCCCGTCCCGTCGGGGCTCACCTCGTCGCCGCTGTCGCTGGACTGGCCGCCCTCGCTGGCGGCGCCGCTGGAGCTGCCGCTGCTGCCCATCGCCCCGTGGCCGCCGGGGCCCGGGGGCTGCGCGGCGGGGCAGAGCGGGGCCCCGGGGTAGGCGGCGGCGGCGGGGAACGGCGGAGCGGCGGGGGCGGGCGGGGCGGCCCAGGGCGGGGCGGGCGGCGCGGGCAGCCAGGCGCGGGGCGGCGGCTCCCGGGGGGGCTCGGGCTCGGCGGAGAACGGGAAGAAGAGCGGCTGGGCGGCCGCTCCGTCGAAGCCGCCGCGGGGAAAAGGCTGCGCGGAGTCGGGCAGGAGGCCGAAAGGGGCGGCCGGCAGCGCCCCGTCGGGGCTGAACATGCTGCCGAGGCCCTAGGGCTCCATGCGCGGGGCGCGGGGCTCCCCGCCCGCCGCTGCCTCCCCGCTGCGGCGCCGCTGGGGCTCTGAGCGCGGGGGCCGCGCCGCGCCGGCCCGTATGGAAATGGGGCCCGGCCCCATTGGCCCCGAGGCGTGGGGCGGGCGTGAACTTGATCCCCTGGGGGGGCGGGGAGGGGGGACACACCGGGGGATGGGGCGAGGGGGTGGCTGTGCCCCCTTTGGGCTGTATCCCCCTTTGGGCTGTGCCGCCGTCGGGGCCGCGAAGGGCGAGGGACACGCACACCCCGAGCGTTACGCTGCGATGGGGGTGGCCGTACCCCACTTTCGCCTGAGCCCCTCTTCGAGCTGAGTCCCACCCTTGTGCCGATTCCCCCTCGGGGCCGGGGAGGAGGGTGGGGAGGGCTGCGGGGGGAAACGTCGGGGGTCGCTGTGCCCCGTCTGTGGTCTGAGCCCGGGTAGGGGGGCGCTTATCCAAGTGTCGGGGCAGCATCAGCCCCAGCTACCCCCCAGAGCAGGGACGGAGACCCGGGGGTGTTTCGGGGACAGGGGGAGCCGCCGCAGCATGAGCCAGGGCTTGAGGACAAGTCGGGGCGAGCACGGGCCTCGGTGCCGTCGAGAGGCGGCCCCTCACGGGAGCTACCGGGGCTCTCCCCAGCCCTAGCCGGAGCCTCGCAGCCCTGGGTGCGCCATGGCAAGCTGATTGCAGCCCTGGCTATCGGCCCCATCTGTTCCACAATGGAGCAGCCTTGATAGCTTCTCCGTCTGACGGGCTTTTCCTCTCCCCCCTGGGAGGGGCCGTCGGGGCTGGGTCCGAGCAGCTCCCCCTGCCCTCTCTCCCGCCTGGGCATCGGTCTGCGGGGATCTGCCACCCCAGGGCTGGGATTTGCCACCTCGGGGATTGGATCTGCCACCCCAAGGCTTGAGATCTGCCACCCTGGTGCTCCTGGGGCTGGGATCCACCCAGTGCCGCCCCCGGGTCCCGGCACATCCAGGCCCCGACGCCGCTGCCCCTGCTCGCTGTTTATTGACCCGGATTACCGGGAGCGGCGGCCGTCTGGCACCGGAGAGGAGCTAGAGGGGCGGAGGGAGCCGCCCTTGGACGGGGGGGGGCTGCGTTCGGTCTGAGGCCCGAGGGGGCTGGAACCCAGGGACAGGGACAGGGATACAGAGATTGGCACCCAGGGACCAGGGGACAGGGACACAGGGAACAGCACCCAGGGATTGGGGGACAGGGATTGGCACTGAGGGACAGGGACACAGGGAATGGCACCCAGGGACCAGGGGACAGGAATTGGCACTCAGGGACAGGGACACAGGGACTGGCACCCAGGGACAGGGACACAGAGACACAGGAATTGGCATCCAGGGACAGGGACACAGGGACTGGCACCAGGACTAAGGGACTGTCACTCGAGGGCTGGTACCCAGTGACCAGAACTCAGGGACTCAGACCCAGAGGATGGCACCAGGGCACTCATACCCTGGGACTGGGTAGCCAGGGACTGGCAGATGGGGACTGGCACAGAGGGACAGGTACCAAACACCTGACACCCAGGCATTCATACCCAGGGGCTGGCACCCCGGGGGCCAGTTCTTGACTCCTAACAATATTTCTGTAAGGAAAAAATAATTATCTAGAGGATGAAGTGGAATCAAAGCCAGGCTGTGCTTCCCAGTTGTGCCTGGCTGCCCTGGGAAGTGGGAATCCCGGGAAAATACCCCGAGAGGCAAAACCCCCTGAAGGGGCTCCCGACTGCAGCCCCACCTGTGGGAGCCCCTGCTCGGCCCCTTACCCTTTGGGCGCCAGGATTTGGCCATGCAGGGGGGAGCTGTGCACGGGCCCTGCTGCTTGTTTTGCCAGGGCACCAAACCAGGCCTGCAGGCTGCCCCACTGCCTGCCCCGCTGGCTGCCCTACAGTCAGCCCCACTGCGGGATCCCCACTGCCCGTGGGCAGAGGAAGTCTCCCCGCGGGGCTCCTTCGCAGCCATCAGCCCGGCTCCTCCCAGGCTCCCGCTGTGGCCCGGGGGTTTCAGAAGATCCTCGGCCGGGCAGTGACTCCTCTTCCCTTTGATTTATTGTTCCCGGGCCGAACCCCCTCCTCCTCCTGCCAACCTGCTCTTTCTCTACATCCCCCCAGGAAGCCCCCAGCCCCGGAGCCTCAAACGCATTCCTGCTCCCTTTCATATACAGGCGAGGGGAAGAGAGACGTTGACTTTGAACCGGTCCCTTTGTCGGCCCGGGTCATTGTGGCCCTGATGGTTTTAACTGGGGGATGCGGAGGAGCCAGTGGGGTTTCTCTGTGTGCACCCCCCGTACATTTCAATAGGGCAGCTTTTGGGGGGGCTGTGTGGGGCGCTCAGTCATTGTGGGGCAGAGCCTCCTGTTCTGGGTGGAGGAAGGATGCTCCCTCCATCACCCAGTGGCTCTGGGTCCGTAACCCAGCCAGGGATAGGGGTATCCTGCTAGGGAAAAGGGGACACAAAGAAACCTGTCCCGTCCCCACCTAGGTCACTGGTATGGCAGCAGGTGAGGGGATGAAGATGCACACCTGCTTTTCCTCCCATTGCTGCCTAGAATCATAGAATCACTAGATTGGAAAAGACCCACAGGATCATCGAGTCCAACCATTCCCATCAATCACTAAAGCATGTCCCTCAGCACCTCGTCCACCTGTCCCTTAAACCCCTCCAGGTAAGGTGACTCAATCCCCTCCCTGGGCAGCCTGTTCCAGTGCCCAATGACCCTTTCCATGAAAATTTTTCCTAATGTCCAGCCTGAACCATCTACTGATTTGGCTTGGAGAAAAGATTTTAAGAGCGAGTATGTTCACAGCAATGTTTTACTGGCTCTTTGCCCATCCTCTCTCCTGGGGTAGGGGATGAAGAAGCTGTCCAGTCCATGCTAGGTCTCCCCAGGTTTGATGCCAAAGACAATTGCCCCGTGGGCTGCAGCTCTGCAGTGAGTCGGGGCCCCACGGCCAGGAGGTGCCACAGCCTCCACTCTAGGTCCACGTGAGGAGGGCTGGGCAGCGGTTCCTCTTCAGGAGCCCCATTCCCTCGAGGAACACCAGATCTCCTCTAGTTTGCTTGGCTGCTGGCCTGGGTGAATGGGATGGAGGGTTGGTGCTTCCAAACCCAGATGAGATGAAAGTCCTTGGGGAGATGGGTTGATCCAGGTCTGCTCCCACTTTAAATCAACCCCTGCTTACAGAGCCCGAGCTGTGATTTGGGTATTGCCTGCATCACTGCCGCACCTGAACCGGTGCTCTCTGCTGTTTTACACCTGGGGAAACAGGCATGGAGAGACTGGGGCTGATCACAGCCCCTGTGCCCAGCCCCAGGCTGTCCTGAGATGTCTGCGACAGACACAATGTCCCAGGACAAAGCTCTGTTGTGACAAGACACACAGTGGGGTGGTGGCTCCCCAAGGTGGCTGGGAACAAGGGGGTCTTCCCGGGAAGAGCAGACAGGCTTTACTCAAAGCCAGAGCTCCCCTAAAGGCCTGGGTGTTCTTCAAGAGGCTGCTGGGCTCCGAGAGCAAAAAAAAAGAGGACTTTGGGGACCTGGGAGAGTGGGGAGCAACACTGGGTTTCCCTATGAATGAGCCTTAGAGCAGTCCTGGGTAATTTGGGATGTAGCGCTGCAGCTGGAGACCCCAAGGCCACCCCAGGTCCACCCCTGAGCGGGTCTGGGCATCCCTGCTGGAGCATCCCCGAGGGTGCTTGGGTGGTGAGTCAGCTCTCACCCTCGGGGCTGCCGAAACCAGGAGGAGACAAGAGATGGTATCAGCCTGATGGGGGGCTGGCTGTGATCAAAGGGCCAGGAGAGCAGCTCCAGCTCGCCACAATGCTGGGCGCGATAGCCCTTATCTGCCGGCCCTGCTGAGGTGTGAAATGACCAGCCCTGAGGAGATGGTGGCGGGTTGGAGGGGGTGGGTGCTATAAGGCTTGGGGGGCAGCACCCCCGGGGGTTCCAACCGTGCCCTGGGAAACCTCTCCTGGGAAACACAGAAGCAAGGAAAGACACACTGGGTCTGGGAAAGGCCTTTGGGAAAGGTTTTGAGGTTGCTCCAGCTGCAGGATGGCTGTTCACCCTCTCCCCTAGAAGGTTTTGGAATGAGGAAGCCGCAGCATCCTCCCTCCCCATCCCTCCAAACTCACCACCACCACCACCACCCTGTCTCCCAAGAGCAGCACACTGAGAGGAACATCCCAAAGAGCATCCTAAGAGAAGCATCCTGAGAAGCATCCCAAGAGGAGCATCCCAAGCCCAGGGCCCCACAGCGGGGAGCTGGCCCCACACCACACACTTGCATGGGTCTCAAACATGGTCATTTAATAAAATCTCCTTTTAGAAGAACTACAATCCATACAACAAAGGGTGCAGGGAAAAGGGCAGCAGTCCATGGGTGAGGGAGCAGGGCACAAGGAAAGGATCTGTGCAGGGATGGCCTCTGCCACCCCCCGGGGATGTCCCCTCACCAGGGCCATGCGCTGCTGCCCATGCTCGTGCAAAGGACCTGAACGTGCAAGAGGGCACCCCCGTGCCAGAGGCCACCGGCGTGCAAAACATTGCCCCTGGTCGGAATGGTCCATGCCAGTGTCTGGCCAGAGCCACAGCTGTGAAACGCAACCCAAAAACTCATCCCAGACCCCTCAGGGTTGGGGTCACAGCCAATGGCACCAGGGGGCTTTAGGGCACAGGGACGTGTTGGTGGGGCCAGGGGACAGACATGGGCAGGACAGGGGTGCAGAGAAGTGCGGAGGATGGACCAGCAGAGATGTCCCCTGCCATGGAGGGATGCCTGCAAAGAGCATCCAACCAGACTCCACGGGAAAGCTGCCAAGGGCATGAGCTCCATGGGGCAGGGAAGCAGCGCAGCAAAGCATTGGCTACCCCTCCCGAGCCCCCACTGCTCCTGCTCCTTCCTCTCCCATGGCCATACAGGCTTAAAACCAAACCTTTGGGTTCATTCACCCCCATACAGGTGTGGGGCAAGAGCCCAGCGGGCACCCAGCACTGCTGAGGGGAAACCCTGCAGTCAGCACAACCCAGCACAGGGTCCCAGGCCCTGGTGGCACTGGTACTGCCTGCGCCCTGGGTACTCTGAGGTGACGGAGCCTGCGCAGGGGCCAGGGCAGAGCCGCTGCTCCCAGCCAGGCACGTGCGTCCCAGGGAGAAATGCCAACGTGCGTCCGAGCCTGCTCCTGCTCTTGCTTGTGAAGAAGGCCCCTGCTGCCAGGGGTGAAATCACGTCCCAGAGGCTTTAGTGGTGCCACCCGCTCCGGGGGCACCTCAGCAGAGGGGCTCTGGGTAGGCTGGCAGCCCCCACATCTTCCCCTGCCTGACCCCTCAGCCCCTCTCCTGCACTTTCACCCTCTTTCCAAGCCTTTCACAGCTGCTGTTGCATCAGTGCAGAGGCAGCCAGAGTAGCAGTCCCTTCTTTCAAAGCCAAACACAAAGAGACGGTGCCGCAGCCCCCCAGTTTCTGTGCTGAGGCAGTGGCTGCCACTGGGTCCCCGAGAGCAGCGAGTGAAGGGTGAGGCAGGAACACTATCACAGCAGTAAAGAGGACAAGGACGCTGGAAATGGGGGCGATCCCCCCCTCCCATAGCTGGTAGTGGGTGTTTATTGGGCAGGTGTTGAACAGTCACCCTGTCGCCCGGCTGTGGGTGCCCCCCGGCATGGCCGCCCCACGGGCTGCGTACAGTCCATAGCGAGCTCGGGTGGAGGAGAGGAGGGGTGTTACTGGTGCCACTTGGGGTTGGAGGGATGTAAGGAGGAGTCATCGAAGAGCGGGTTCCTCACTTCCATTTCTCCAGTCTGCAGCGGTGTTGGGAGAGGGATGCGGGGAGGAGGAAGGCAGGAAGTCAGAAACCAGCCTGGAGTAGAGCCACCCCACCCCAAGGGATCTGAGTGTGAACCCAGTCCAGGATCCCACTGCCCCTCACCCAGGCTGGGGATGCTGGGATGGGGTGATGATGTGTAAAAATCCATAGTCCCGAATGGAATGGGACCCCACAGCCCCACTGGGGATCGCAGGAAAGAACTCCCACCCTGGATGGCAGGAATGGGGTTCCTGGCCCAGACTAGGGACCCCAGGACAGGATCCCGTCATGGGGTTCCTTGCCCAGACTGCCTGCCCACCATCAAGTGCCCTTTAATGGGCCTGTAAAGACCTAATGATGACTCGCAATCTGGGCTCTGATGGCCAGGCTCCGCAGTCATTACCATGTGAAAGGCTCCTTTCGGGTTTCTTTGTGCTCTTTGTACCCAGGGCTGTTAGGAGCTGCCCTTCCCCGGGGTCCTCTGCCCGCCAGGCTTTGAGGGGTCCCAGGGGCACGTCCTGGATACGCCCAGGAGCCCCAGGTGGCCTTGTCCCTGCTCTCTGCTCCTGGTGATGCCCAAGAAAAAGTCTCATGGGGCACCCATGCCAAGGCACCCGCTCCTCGCCATGGCAGAGCTCCAGTGGGAGCTGCCCAGGGCACCTGGGGGGAGCAGAGGGGTTGGACCATCTCAGGGGTTCTTGAAGGAGTGTTGAAAGGGCTCCTCCAGTTCTCCACGAGGTCCCAGTCATGTGGGATCTCACCCTTCCTGCACAGGGACCCCCTGTGCCCACCGTACCGGAGCCAGACCGGGGCACTCGTACACAGTGAAGTCTCCATCCTCGTTCTCCTCATCTGAGGATGCCGAGTCCGGCAGCTTCGGCTCCTCTTTATGCCTGGGGGAAGAGGATGTGGAGAGCGGGTGAAGGCCAGTAGGATGATTAACAGCACCCCAATTAATTGCAGGACATGGAGCAGTGCACAGGTCCGCTGTCTGCTCCCACAGCTACATACTTCTCCATGGAGAGCATCTGCTGCTTTTGGTGCTGGTAGTGGTACATCTGGGCGCTCTGAGCCAGCGTCTTGTCCCCAGGCTGTGAATAGAGCAAGGATAGCCATGAAGGCTGGGCTCCAGCAGCATCCCCGACTCCATGTCCAAAGCCCCTCAAAGCAGAGCACATGGCTCTCCCGAGCACCAAACACCCCACGGGGAGGGACACGGGTACCTTACCGAGATCTTGTCGTAGGGCAGTGGGCTGGCCACACGCTGTGCTGAGTAGTCTGCTTTCTGTGCCAGCCTGACCTCCTTCTGCAGCCTGCCAAGGCAGAGGAGAGTGGTCAGCAGGAGCCACTAGAGCAGATGACTCCACATGGAGCCAGATTCCCCAGGATGGCTCAGTCTCCTCACGTCCATCCCTGTTCCATGCGTTGGCGCCCACGATGGGTGGCATCCCCAGTCTATGTGGTCCAGCTCGTGCGCAGAAACCTCACTACAACCACTTCCATCCCACAGGGCCTGGGTGTGTGGCAGGAATACACATGGGGTGGCGGCACCCAGCACTGCAGTGCTGCCCAAATCAGGTGCCACCCACTCCCAGGAGCCACGGCTTGCGCCTGGCACAAGGGTGTCCCACCGCTGTCCTCCAGCCCTGATCAGTAGATGCCATCTCCTGGTGGACAGGGCACATCCCCTGGGGGACCGGCAAGGGGAGCTCTCACCTCTCCTCCAACCTCCCCATGCACCCAGGAAGCCCAGAACAAGCTCCCGTGGGCACACAGAGGGACTGGCTGGCACCAGCAGCCCCCGGCTCACCTGCACCAGCAGATCACAGCCGCGACCAGCGCTGAGAGCCCGGCCACCGTGCACACCACAATCAGCCCTGCAGAGGGGGACACAGAGGGACAGGTGAGCCTGGCACGGGTGCCACCAGCCCATGCTTGCACAACACAGACACAACACCCCCTCCCACTAACCTCCTGCCCCTGGGGTCTCACCAAGCACGGCGTTGTCATTTGAAGGGATGGGAGATGCCTCCACCGGGTGCTTCTGGACTGCAGTGGTGGTGGAGGTGGGCAGGGTGGCAGCTGCCTTGCTGCCAGTAGGACCCCGCTGCAGCAGCTCCTCTCTCAGCCCACTGGCTACACGCTGTCTGCCGCTGGCAGGGAGCAGGGTGGCTGCAGGAGAAGGCGGAGCCATGAACAGAGCAGCATTTGCTTAGGGATATGATTTAGCAGTGGACAGGAACAGTTGGAGTTGTTGATCTTAAAAGGTCTTTTCCAGCCTACTGATTCTATGATTTTATAGTCCAGGTAGCTCTGGGGAGCGAACCAGCCCAGGGCACAGGGTCTGGCTGCTGCAGGATCTTCAGCATCACTAAAAAGAGTGGTGGGAGCCAAGGAGCTGGCACTCACCCCTGGGCTTGCCATCTAGCGGGTGGGGGTGAGGAGCGTCTTGCCTGGCCAGCACATCTGCCAGAAGATCGATTTCTTCCTCCAAGCTGGGATCAGGCGTCCTCCCTGCACCGAGGAAAATCAGGAGTGAGACAGGCACCCCGGGAGGCAGCGGTGAACCCAGCCCCATGCCTGGCCCCAGCATCCCCCCGAGAGGGAGCTCACGTCCCAGCGTGAGGAAATGCAGATGGGTTGGAGTCCTGCAGCCCTGCAGCACTCACAGTCCCAAAGCTGAGACCCAGGACCAGCACACGTCCTTGCTGCTTTTGGGATGCCTTTCCTTCCACAAACGTTGCAGGAGGGACAGAGCCAGCGGGTCCTGCAGAGCCTCGTAGGAGCAGGCAGGCAGCAGCCAGGAGCTGCCATGTGTCCCTGCATCTGGGCCACAAAACGGCCTCGAGTGAGAAGGGATGCAAGCTGGAGGAGACACAGCCCTCAGCCACCGTACCGCCGTGGGTGCGAGCGGCAGCTCTGCAGGGCGAGTCGGGGCAGCTCTGAGATCCAGCAGGGGACACCCAAATGCTGGGTTTCACCCCAAACTGTCCTGTGTGCCCAGGAGCCTGGAGCTACCCAGAGCAGGACATGGCCAGGGCTGTCCTAGGGGTAACCCTTGCTCCTGCTAAGGGGCCAGGTTCTGCTCAGAGCCCAACAGCCCCTTTGCAGAAGGACACCCCCAGGGGCTGCCCCACACCAGGGACCCACAGAGGGGGGCACGGGCAGGACCCACACCCTGGCACAGCAGTGCCAGCGTGGAACAGGAGCAGAGCTGCTGTCCCCAGGCTTGCCAAACAGAGTCAAGTTCTGATATTCACCGCTCTGCTTTTAACAGGATTAAACTCAACTTTAAAGGAAGGAGACATCTCCAGCCCTGCTCCCTCTGCCCCTGCACTGCTGCACTCAGGCTGTCCCCAGCGGGAAGCCCTGGAGGGTTATAACAATTCCAGCTCCTCTGGAATCTATCCTCTCTCCCCATCTTTGGAAATAAACCCCAGTTCCCTCTGGAGCTGGGCACAAAGGCCCCTCAGCTGGCCGCCTAGGTCTCAGAGCTACTCAAGCCAAAGAACAGTTTAAAAGGAGGAGACACTTTAACAATCAGGGCACGAAGAGCCACCATACCTGGCCCCCATCTCCCCAGACTCCCTTGTCCTTGGCTGGAGCTGGAGTCCACACGCACCCCACACATCACTGGTCTCTCTGCACCCCGCTATTTCCACCCTGAAAGCAGTTTGCAAAGCAGCATGGTGGTGCTGGTCTGGGGCTGTGCCTGTGGTGCCGTGCCCACCAGGCATGTGCTGAGGTGCTCACACAGAACTGGGCTCTCCCAATGGGCAGCAGAGCTGGCACGGATGGAGCAGGACAGTTCTCTGCCCCATAGGTTCAGCCTGGTGCCCCGGATGTGGTACCTGGTGGTGCTGGCAGCACCCAAGCTATGCCGCTCACCTACATTATCCAACTCTACCACTTTCAGCAGCTAAACCCCCACCCCGCAAGATGTCCCGCAGTGGCGCAACATCTGCCACCCTGCAACACTTACGGTGCAGAAACAGCCTAGCACCGATGGCCAGTTCATGCCAGGCACCACGTGGAGGTAAATGCAAGCAAACACTCCCCGGGAGACAGGGGCCAGGGCTGCCTCAGGCTCTGGCATTTGCTGCAAGGGGAGCTGAGGTGAGAGGCTCCCAGAGATCCCCCAGCTCGGCTGCAGCAGGGTGAGCACACTGGGCAGGCACAGGGCACAGGCAGGGCATGTCCAGCGTATGGAGTGTGCATGTAGAGTAAGGCCAGAGCACACAGGGTGCACGCAGGGCATGCAGGGGCATACAGGGTGCATGCAGGGCATGCTCAGGGAATGCAGAGGGCAGGCAGGGTATGCCCAGGGCACACAGGGAGCATGCAGGGCATGCCCAGGGCACGCAGGGAGCATGTAGGGTATGCCCAGAGCACGTAGGGGGCACACAGGTTACGTCCAGGGCATGGGTGCCCTCTCATGGTGGGTCTCACCGCTTGCCTGCAGCAGGGAGGGCACAGCCAGGCTGGCACACAGCAATCCAGCCCAGCCACTCTCCCAGCTGCCGGCCCCTCCTTGAGGCTTTCAGGTCCCCAGGGATCCCCTGGGTCACACACATGGGTCTCACCAGGTACCATGAGGGGCTTAGAGACAGCAGGGAGCAAGAAGGGACATAGAATCATGCATGGCTTCTGCCCTGGGCAGTGGAATCCTGATGCTGATAGTATCCACAGGAGGGCATAAAATTCCTACAAATCCACTCTAGTCCTGCCCCAGGACGGCTGATGCATTCCTCCTTTCCCCTATCATCCCAAAATGCTTCCCACAGCCTGGTGGGAAGGAGACACCAGCAGGAGGGGGAATATCAGCCCAAACCACACCACACAAACCCCTTGCAGGCAGCACATTCAAACCTCACCCAGCATTTCAGAGGCGCAAACCACTGCGCAGGCAGCACCAGTGAGTGGCAGGCATCCTTCTGCCGGCCTGGCTGAAAGAGGCTGCAGGATGCACTGCACTGTGAGCTTCCGCGCATCCCTTCTCACCTCAGTGCTGGTACCCAAGAACATCCATGCATGCCGTCACCAATGGCAGGAACACGCTGCTCATGTGCATCGCCCTCCCAAGCCCCAAAAACACTGCTTCGCACCCCAAAAGAGCTGCCTTTAAGCGTCTGCCTGCACAGGTACACTGAGGGACAGAAGCCTCTGTTCTTGCCCATGCTCCTGCCAGGAGCTGCAACTAATCATGGGGATGGCACAGCAGGGAGCAGCAGGGAGCAGCTGGGATCCCGGGATTGGCATCACCAGCAGTTGCAGGCAGCTCAAGGATGCAGAACCCTTTAAAGGGGCTGCCCACGCAGGCAGGCGTGGGCAGCCCCTTTAAAGGGTTCTGCATCCTTGAGCTGCAGCATCCCCCCCTGTTTGCATTGTTTCCCTCTCCAGCGCAGCTATCACAGCTCCTCCACATCCTCGCAGGCTCCTGCTGTTGCAGCATGAAGCTGGATGCTGCCACCAGTGAAAGGGACAGGCAGGATAAAAAAGCACCAGGAGCTGGATGCTGAAATAGAAGATTTGGGAGGAAAGCCTTCCCCTGCACCCACACTTTAGCTGCCAAAAGCTGGTGGCATTGCATGAGGCAACAGGACAGGGCTTGGAGAGCCTCTGGGATGGTCTCCATCCTCCCAGCATCCTCTCTCACAGTCCTGCATCTCCTGGACAATGTTTGGGGGGGGACACTTGGAGAATCATGGAATGATTTGAGTCAGAAGGGACCTCAAAGCCCACCCAGTCTCACCCCCTGCCATGAGCAGGGACACCGCCCACTGGATCAGGTTGCTCAAAGCCCCATCCAACTTGGCCTTGAACACCTCCAGGGATGGGGCAGCCACCACTGCTCTGGGCAACCTGGGCCAGGGCCTCCCCTCCCTCATTGTGAAGAATTTCCTCTATGTCTAGTCTAAATCTTCCCTTCCCAATTTAAGGCCATTCCCCCTCCTCCTGTTCCTGCCCTCCCTGATCCAGAGCCCCTCCTCAGCTTTCTTGGAGACTCTTTCAGGACTGGAAGCTGCTCTGAGGTCTCCCTGGAGCCTTCTCTTCTCCAGGCTGAACAGCCTCACCTCTCTCAGCCTGTCCTTGTACAGGAGGTGTTCCAGCACCTCTGGACACCACCCCCATTCCAGACAAAACAGCAGAGAAGACTACTGTGGTTCTGTAGCTCTCTGCTAAAGCCAGGTGGAGATGCTACCATGCCTCATGTCCCTGCTGAAGCTGGTACGGAATGGGGTTGCTATGGAGATGCTGGCGCATGTGCAGTCTTTCCAAGAGAGGAATTTGCTCCCAAGACTCCACAATAAAAAATAAGCCACAAGCAATTCTTAAAGCTGTTGAGTGCCTGTAGTGAGAAGCCTGTTGGACCCCAGATCATAGAATCACTGAATCACAGAATGGTCTGGTTTGGAAGGAACCTCACAACCCATCCACTTCCACCATGGCAGGGACACCTCCCACTGGATTAGGGGCTCCAAGCCCCATCCAGCCTGGTCTTGAACCCCTCCAGGGATGGGGCAGACACCACTGCTCTGGGCAACCCGTGCCAGGGCCTCCACACTCTCATTTTCAGGAATTTCCTCCTTATGTCTAGTCTAAATCTTGCCCTTCCAATTCCCTCTCATCCTGTCCCTGCACTCCTTGATCAGGAGCCCCTCCCCAGCTTTCCCGGAGCCCCTTCAGGTACTGGAAGGTCACTATAAGATCTCCTCAGAGCCTTCTCTTCTCCAGGCTGAACAACCCCAACTCTCTCAGCCTGGCCTCATACAGAAGCTGCTGCTGAACACCAAGCCCCCATCCCTGTGCCATCCCCTCTCTCATCTCTCCCAGCCATCACCCCTGCTTTAGCACAGCCCGGCTCCTCTGCCCCTGAGCCGAAGGGCTGGGCAGAGCCAGAGCCACGCTGTGGGGATCTCCCCTCTGCTGTAGGTTGATGGCATCAAGGGCACGAAGGGCTCTGCTATCCCCCATGCGCTTGCTGCTGCAAAGCACAGGCTGTGCTAGAGCCAAGGGGCAGCTCCAGCTGCATCCCAGCGGGCCCTAAACGTGACTGAGACGTGGATCCGAACAGGGAGCTGCCCCAAAAATTTAGAGCACCCCTCCAAGCAGGGAGCGGCTCGTGTATGCAGGGAGATGCCTCTTTGGGTCCTGCCATGGCCCAGCGAGCCAGCACTTGCTCTTCTCACCTAGCTCGGGATCAGCCACCCTGTGCATTTTTGGGATGCCTTGGAGCAGGGATGAAGGCTGTACCAGCAGGGATGTCTCCTGCCAGCCCCAGGGCCAGGAGATGCTGCACCACAGTCAGGAGCTGAGCTCCAGGAGGGACCCTGGGCTCTGCCCACCAGGTTAAAAATCAACTCCCCTTTAGTGAGAGGGGCCTGGGGGCAGCAGGAGTGAAAAGCAGGCAAAGAAGGGTGTCATGGAGGAAGACACGCTTTGTAGCAGGCTCGAAGGCGGCTCAGAGGGGCATGAGAGCCCCTACCCCACACACAGCAGGGCTCCCTGGCAAAACCCACCAGGAGCGGTGGGCAAGGGCACGGCCACATCCTGGCTCCATCTCCAGGCGCAGAGGCCGCTCTGCTTCAGCTAAAGCAAATATAATTGGGTGGAGCTGTTATTACAGCCAATTTGCCTGCTTGCTGAATCTTTTCTAAGCGACAAGGTGGGGGGAGGGCACTGAAACAGCTCTGCTTAAAGCTTTCCAAGCCACAGGGAGAGTTGAGGGTCACCCGTGTCCAGCCCCCAGCATCCTCTGTGCAGCCCAGCGAGGGCATGCACCTTCCATGCCCAGCGGGGTGGCATGGATGACCCAAGGCTGCTGCTCCCTGGGGATGCTCTGCCCCACTCTGTGTCCAGGGCAGCCCCCTAGGCTGCACATTTTCCCCTCTCCTCTGGGACCAGAGTGTTGGAATCGCAGCCAGTGCAGCCCTCGGGCACAGCTAGGCAGGGCTCACACCCGCAAATGCCAACTCCAGCCCTCCTGGCATGGATGCTGGGCATCACCAGAGGAGGAGATGGCAGCTCCAAACTGCAGCCCAATGGGAACCAGGTATTACAATCCCAAAAACTTGCTCAGCTCAGCCCCAGGATAAGCGAGGCCATGGGGGCTGCACAAGCCACAGCTCAGTGCACCGAAATCCACTGCCCTGCTCCTGCCAAGCCTGTGGAGTCACGTCCCTTATTATGAAAAGCCCCCACTCCACAGCAGCCAGGTAGACCCTGGAGAGGCCTGAAAGCCCTCCCTGGGTCACCTTTTGTCCCTGGGCACCCCTGGATGCTGGTTGGGTGCAGTGGCGTATGTGGTCACTGGCGTGGCTGCAGGAGGGTGCAGAGTGAGTAGGGTTGGGTCCATGCACTTCCCACCAGCCCCCAAAATACCCTACAACCACAGCAAGCCAGGTCTTGGGGTAAGAGAGAGCAGAGCTGCTGTCCCCACGGGAAACAGCTGCCATGGAGAGGAGAAGACAGAGGATGAGGAGCAGGAGGGGGGATGCTGGGGCAGCCTCGAGGCATGGAAACCTCCTGGAGCTGAGGGGCAGGTTTGCAGGCAGGGCGGGCGCACGTACCACTGGGTGAGAGCTGCTTTTGGATGCATCGCCCACGCTCATCCTCCTGGAAGGCGGGCAGGCAGGGGCCGCAGGCGCCTGATCCCAGCGGGCAGAACTCCCGGCGCTGCAGGGCACAGTCCAGGCTGCGGGGACACAACGCTGCTGCAGGAAGAGAGAAAACAGGTCAGGAGGAGGAGAGCAGTCAAACGCACCCCAAGGTCTGTTCATGACTTCTTGGCATGGGATCCAGCTGCCCTGGTCAGCTCCCGCTGTGGTTACTGGGGTGGCTGCGCTTCACCAGGGCTGCCCCTCAGTCCCTTTTTGCCTTTGCAAAGCGATTACTGACTGCAATTAAGCATGAGCTCTAATGATCTGGGAGCTGGACTCAGTGATGTTTATGGGTCCCTTCCAATTTGAGATCCTCTCTGATTTTATGGCCTGCTTAAGGTTGTTCGCTGCCTGCAGGAAAAGCAGGCAAATGCCGGTCCTCCTGCATGGGACCCTGAGCCCAGCCACCATCTCACAGGACACTGCAAGCCCCAGGGTGTCACTGTCTCATAGGATGTCTGAAGCCCGAGGGTGGCAGGACAGCCTGAATCTCACAGAATCTCACCTGCACCACAAGCGGGCTGGCAGCTGAAATCCAACCAGCACAAAACAATGCTCATGTGGTCACGGCCAAACACCAAAAATGCCAATCCAAGCCTTGCAAAGCCTCAGCACAGCTGTGGCCAAGCATCACAGGCAGGAGCAGCTTTAGTTTCCATCCCCTTTGACATCACAGCAGGGGAATCTGGTGGGACCCAGCCCTCCCCCAGCAACAGCGTGGGCCAAAGCTCCCTCACTTTATTGGGCAGCTCATTTCAGGACAAGAGGGAATGGCCTCAAGCTGCACCAGGGGAGGTTCAGGCTGGACATTAGAAAAAAATTTTTCATGGAAAGGGTCACTGGGCACTGGAACAGGCTGCCCAGGGAGGGGGTTGAGTCACCTTTCCTGGAAGGGTTTACAGGACGAGTGGATGAGGTGCTGAGGGACATGGTTTAGTGATTGATGGGAATGGTTGGACTCTATGATCCTGGAAGTCTTTTCCAACCTAGTGATTCTGTGGTTTCCACATCAGATACAGGGATGTCTTCACTACCTGGAGACAGGTGTAAGTGCCCCATCCCCTGACTGCAGCCAGACCCAACACCCTGTGGCAGCTTGCTGTGGCCAGAAGCAACCCCGGTCCCTCCCCAGTGTGGATCAAACCAGTGGGACCACTTCGGGGACACAAAGTCCCCAGGTCCTGTGCTAAGCCACCTCTTGAGATTGGGTGATGGTGGCAAACCATGTGCAGAGACAGAGAGAGGAAGTGTGACCAGTGGTGACAGTGACTTGCAGGGCCAGCGCACAGGTGTCACCTGCGGCATGAGGTGTGGGGTCCAGTGGGGTCCTGGCTTTCCGGGACAGCAGCAGGAGCCGCTGCCAGGGACAGTGACACTCCAAGCACTGCCAGGACATGAGCACAGACAACCATCACTCGTGAGCTGGTGGCAGCTTGGAGCTGGGTACCACATGGTGCGCCCGTGTGCTGAGCTGGGCACAGCTGGATGAGGCTGGCACAGCTGGACAGAGGTGCAGTGTACGGCTGCTGTTCCCACAGCTTTTCTGCAGGGATGCTGCCATGAGACCCTCACTAGGTTCAGGGCCAGGCTCAGCCACCCCCGGAGCGGTGATGAGTCACGGCAGGAGCTGGCTTCCAGCACCATCCCACGCTCCTGAGCCATCCTGGCAGCCCTTCGCTCACCCACGCCAGCTCTGCCAGCAAGGTGCCTGCCATCTGCCTGTCCCCACACCCCAGGGGACAGCGCTGGCACCAAACACCTCACAAGAAAGGGCACCCCAACCTTGGGGGCTTTCCCGAACATCCTGAGCAGTACAGTAGCTCCTGCAGCGCAGTGGAGAGTCCTGGCACAGGATGGAGCCACCAGGGCCACCCTGCTCCCCCAGCATGGGCACAGATGCTGAGCGTGATGCCACCCCAAAGCAATGCATGCAAGATGCCATCCATGCAACAAATTCCCCTTCACACAGGCTTGTTTCACTGTTAAACTGCTCCCCAGAGGGGGCAACTGCAACCAATAGCTGCCAGGCTACGTTCAGACCCTTCCCCACTGCCCCCATCATCGCATCCATCACCCTCTGGCTGGCAGTGCCAAGGGACAGAGCTGCCTTTGCTGTGACAGCTCCTCTTGCAGCTGCAATTAGGGTGGCATTCATGACTGGCTGAACCCCACAGGGGTTAAAACCCCACCGCTGTGCCCACAGGAGCCACGGTTGCTCCTTGTGGATGGTGCGAGGCTCTGCCAGGCAGCTGGGGAAGAATTAATACTAAATAGGAAAATAATCAAGCATTTAAGCACAGGAATTAGACCCAGCTGCCTGATTTGCTTGCCACAGGACCTGCTCAAGGTCATTTTGTTTAAAAATCACAAACCAGCCAAAATACACAGCCCTCCAGGGCAGGAGAAGCTTTCGAGACAGCACAGCCTCAGGGGTAGCACAGGGCCCCACAGGGCACTGGGGGGACACCGGAGCCCCCTTGCCTGTGTCATGGACCTGTGGAACCACATCATCCCTGCTGAAAGCTCTTCTCTGGCAAGAGGAAGCCACCCTAGTGCGGGTGACTTGGCACTTGGGGCCACCCAGCACCATGAGACCCTAGTGGGACCTTGGAGTCACCTTGGGACAGCCCCGAGCCAGCGCCCAGCAACCAGTTAAATAAACCCAGCCCGGAACATAGGAAAGGTCCTTATCTCTGTTTGAGGAACGAGCTGTGCTTGCCCAGCTGTCACCGGCTGGGATTAGGAGTGAGACAGGCAGGCACTGATCTAATTAAGCTCCCCATGTGTAATCAGCTGGTGCCTGGTGAGCAGATAGCACCGTGGTGGGCACCCCACAGGGCAAGGGGTCCTGCAGGGGCTGTGCCCACCCTGAGCCCACCTCAAAGCCTGGTGGGGCTGGTGAAATTGGGCACCTCCATGTCACGCAGAGGACACATCTGACCCCAACCTGTGCCAGGCTGGGGGACTGGGCTTTGGGCTGGCACGAGCTGTGGGTGCTGGAGGGGCAGGATTGCTCACTGCAGGCACAAAGGCAGGCAGAAGCTGAGCCCCAGGCCAGCGGGTGCGCAGGACACACTGCACCTGGCATGGAAAGACAAACAAACGGGTGAACACGAGCTGGCGACACGCCGGTGCGGAGAGAACCCTGTGCACAGGATGAAATGCTGGTGTGCAGGTTCGGAGGTGTGTGCACAAATACACGCATGCATGCACCTCCTGACAGGTTATTCAGGGAGAAAGCTCAGCACAATGCCCCAGCCCCAAAAACCCACCCTGAGGAGCTGATCTGGGCACCCCAGAGGGTACGAGGTGAGCAGAGCACCTGCACCAGGGGTTCCCACTGCACCCCTCTACATCCCACAGGGTCCAGCAGGCCCCACAGGAAGGACCACACCAACTTTAGAGACTCTTCCAAGCATCCCCACCCCTGACACATGCCAGGAGTGAGCAGGGCAGCAGCTACAGTGCGGTAGAGAGTCCTGGCATAGGATAGAGCCACCAGGTCCACCCTGCTCCCCCAGTATGGGTACAGATGCTGAGCGTGATGCCAACTCAAAGAAACACACGTGAGATGCCGCTCACAACAATTTCCCACCCATGAGGCCAGAGAAATACAGAGCTGCTGACACTGCCAGCCCTGCACAAAGCAGCTTGGCAGCTCTGGTGCCAAAACACACAGGGGAAAAAGAAATGAAACTCAAAATGGAGAGGACATCCGGGTGGCGGGGAGCACCCAGCTATGTCACTGCTGCAGATAGAGAGATAAAAGTTAACGTAAGAGGATAATTAATTAGCGCTGAGCACTGGTCCGAGTGCTTATGCCCTGTGTGCTGGCAACACGAGCGTCCAGGCTCCTGGCTAATGGGGCCCTGGTGCCAGCGGCGACAGACATAGAATTATAAAATCATAGAATCACTAGGTTGGAAAGGACACCACAGGATCATCGAGTCCAACCATTCCCACCAACCACTAGACCATGTCCCTCAGCACCTCGTCCACCTGCCTTTTAAACACCTCCAGGGAAGGTGACTCAATCACCTCCCTGGGCAGCCTCTGCCAGTGCCCAATGATCCTTTCCATGAAAAATTTTTTGCTTATGTCCAGCCTGAACCCCCCTGGTGGAGCTTGAGGCCATTCCCTCTCGTACTGTTCCCTGTCACTTGGGAGAAGAGTCCAGCTCCCTCCTCTCCACAACCTCCTTTCAGAGAGCTGGAGAGAGCAATGAGGTCTCTCCTCAGCCTCCTCTTCTCCAGGCTAAACAACCCCAGCTCTCTCAGCTGCTCCTCATAAGATTTGTTCTCCAGCCCCTTCACCAGCTTCATTGCTCTTCTCTGGACTCGCTCCAGAGCCTCAACATCCTTCTGGTGGTGAGGGGCCCAGAACTGAACACAGGATTCAAGGAGCGGTTTCACCAGTGCCAAGTACAGAGGGAGAAGAACCTCCCTGGACCTGCTAGCCATGCCATTTCTGATCCAAGCCAAGATGCCATTGGCCTTCTTGGCCACCTGGGCCACTGCTGGCTCATGTTCAGTCGCTGTCAACCAACACCCCAGGTCCTTCTCCTCCAGGCAGCTTTCCAGCCAGACTTCTCCTAGTCTGTAGCTGCCCAGGGTTGTTGTGCCCCAAGTGCAGGACCCGGCATTTGGCCTTATTAAACCTCCTGCCATTGATCTCAGCCCAGCAGTCCAGCCTGTTCAGATCCCTTTGGAGCCTCCCGACCCTCCAGCAGAGGAGCTGGCACGGAGCAGCCTGGCAGGGCGATGGTCCCTGAGCCAGGGCATAGGGCCACCCTAGGCGCAGGGGGACGTCGGGGTGCCTGGGGAACACAGGTGCTGAAGCCAAGGGGTGGGCACAGGCACGGCAGCATGGTGTGTGCCAGCTCCGCTCCAAGGTCACTGCTTCTCCTCCTCCAGTCAGGGCATTTGGGATCCTGCCCGACCTCCCAGCAATCCTGCTGTGACCTGGCACAGTCTGGGGCTTTCCTCCAGCTCTGCAAATTGCTCCTGGCTCTGGAGGGCTGGAGTGGCCACAGGAAGGCGGGCACACTGCCCCACACCAGCCCTGCGGTCTTGCTCCCCTCTGCCTCACAGCCTCCCAGGGCAGGATCGAGGGTGCAGACACCCCAGCGCCCCAGCTCCACTCCCCCACTGCCCAGGGATGCTGAACTGCCCCAACTGCCAGTGGCCGCAGCGGCACAGCAAAAGCACTCTGACCATGGGATGGACACCTGTCACAGGGGACAGGCACTGACCACAGGGGATGGACACTGGCCACAGGATGGACACCAGCCACAGGGGACACATGCTGGCTGGGGGACAGACACTGGCCATGGGATGAACACCGATCATGGGGGACACGTCAGCCGTGTGGGGACAGACGGTGGCCATGGAGGAAACATGGTGGTCATGGGGGACAAACGCAGGCCATGAGGGACACATGCCAGTTGTGGGATGGACACTACATCAACGGCCTTGAGCATTGCTGGGCTCCTGGACCTGGCTGCATCCCCCTGCCCCACTGCAATCCCTGCTCATCTGCTTCTTGCCCCTGAAAGCAGGCAGCAGGGTTCCAGACTGCGTGGCTGCTGCTGTGCCCCCGTGGTGATGACCCCTCCCCAAGCCCCAGCCAGTGCGGCTCTCCCACCGCCCTGCAGCCCCTGCGGGAGCCCTGTTGCTGCCCACAGCCACTCATGTCACCGCTGTGCTGCTGCCCTCAAAAATGCAGCAGATGGAGACCCCTCCCACGTGCAGAGGCAGCGGAGCAGGACTCTGCAAACACCCATCCTGGCACACGGGGAGCAGGGGGTATGCTGGCCACATCACACTGCTCCTGGAGGACATGGCACAGAATAACCAGGTTGGAAGAGACCCACTGGATCATCGAGTCCAATCATTCCCACCAATCCCTAAATCATGCCCCTGAGTACCTCATCCACCCTCACCTTAAACACCTCCAGGGACGGTGACTCAACCACCTCCCTGGGCAGACCGTTCCAATGCCTAACCACCCTCTCCGTGAAGAATTTTTTCCTAATCTCAAGCCTAAATCTCCCCTGGCGGAGCTTGAGGCCATTCCCTCTCGTCCTGTCCCCTGTCACTTGGGAGAAGAGGCCAGCTCCCTCCTCTCCACAACCTCCCTTCAGGTAGTTGTAGAGAGTAATAAGGTCTCCCCTCAGCCTCCTCTTCTCCAGGCTAAACAACCACAGCTCTCTCAGTCGCTCCTCATAAGATTTGTTCTCCAGCCCCTTCACCAGCTTCGTTGCTCTTCTCTGGACTCACTCCAGAGCCACAACATCCTTCTTGTGGTGAGGGGCCCAGAACTGAACACAGTACTCGAGGTGCAGTCTCACCAGTGCCGAGTCCAGAGGGAGAAGAACCTCCCTGGACCTGCTGGTCACGCCATTTCTGATGCAGGCCAAGATGCCATTGGCCTTCTTGGCCACCTGGGCACACTGCTGGCTCATGTTCAGTCGCTGTCAACCAGCACCCCCAAGCCTTCTCCTCCTGGCAGCTTTCCAGCCAGGCTTCTCCTAGTCTGTACCTCTGCTTGGGGTTGTTGTGCCCCAAGTGCAGGACCCGGCCTTTGGCCTTGTTAAACCTCATGCCGTTGGTCTCAGCCCAGCAGTCCAGCCTGTTCAGTTCCCTTTGCAGAGCCTCCCGACCCTCCAGCAGATCCACACTTCCACCCAGCTTGGTGTCATCTGCAAACTTGCTAAGGGAGGATTCAATGCCTTCATCCAGGTCGTTGATAAAGACATTAAACAGGACTGGACCCAGGACTGAGCCCTGGGGAACCCCACTTGTCACTGGCCTCCAGCTGGATTTAGCTCCATTTCCCACCACCCTCTGGGCCCGGTCATTCAACCAGTTTTTCACCCAGGAGAGTGTGCACCCGTCCAGGCCAGAGGCCGACAGTTTCCGAAGCAGAATGCTGTGAGAAACTGTACCAAAGGCTTTACTAAGGTCCAGGAAGATACATCCACAGCCTTTCCCTCGTCCAAGAGTCTAGTCACTTGGTCATAGAAGGTGATCAGATTACTCTGGCAAGACCTGCCTTTCATGAACCCGTGTTGACTGGGCCTGATCACACGGTTCTCTTGCAAGTGCTTCTTGATAGCACTCAAGATCACCCACTCCATGACTTTCCCCGGCAGCCACACAGCCTGGCTCCCCCGGCACTTGCTCCTGCAGCAGTGTGGTGCATGCCAGCCCAACCCAGAACATGGGGCAGCAGGAAGCACCTGTTTGCCATGGGCTTCAGCAGGTTTGTTCAGGCAAGGACCACATGCCAGTGTGTTTCCCATTCCCAAGGCCACTGGGGCTTGCATGCCAGCTTCCAACTTTCCTGCTTCAGCTGATGGGTGCCAAGGTCTGGCAGAGACAGTCCCCAGTGCAGCTTGTGTCACAGTCAGGGGACAGTGCCAGCAGCCCTGCATCATAGGCTGGGGGATGGGGGTACCCCCACAGGGACCCACAGCTCGTGTCACAGCCAGGGGACAGTGTCAGCAGCCCTGCGCCATGGGCTGGGGGACAGAGGTACCCCCATGGGGACCCCAGTAGCACCCCTGCCCTCCGCTGCATCCCGCTCCTGCTGAGGGGACAGCCGTTGTGGCAGCATCCCCATCCAGAATGACAAAAAATGTCACCACAGGCAGTTGTGTGGGGAAATGTCACTGCTGGCTGCTGGAACCATCAGCCCGGGCAGGTGCCCAGGGAGGGCTGCTCATGCTGGAGCCAAGCACACAGACAGCATGATGCTGGGAAGAGACAGGGCAGGTGTGGGGTGGGCAGGGGACGTGGGGGCAGTGGGGTTGAGGGGCAGAGGAGACAGGAGCCAAGCTGAGGGCAGTGGCCTCCGGCAGCCCTGAGGCCACCACAAGGGTTCCCAGAACCTCTTCCCCTCCAGGTTCAAAGCCAAGGGGCAGAGGGCCAGGAGGAGTTAAGCCAGGATTCCCCAGAGGTGGGAGGATGCCAACCCCTCCACAAACCCTTCACCTCTGCAATGGTTGGTGTTACCCCAGAGCCCATCCCTGCTCTAGAGACCACCCTGTCTACAAGCACACCACACTCTCAAGTTGCCCCTGCAATCCTAGGCTGGGGGAGAGGGGAGCACCAGGCAGTCACCCAACCAGGCTGCAGGAACAGGATTCAGTGTCATCGTTACTCAAACTCCTTAATCAGTCAGAAAAATCCCCTTTCCCTGCCCTAGCAAAGCACATAGCACACTAGGGGAAGAGGAGCTGTATTGATGGGGGCTGCAAGATGGGGAGAAGGCACCTAGAAGGATGGAAATAACTCCAGCAAACTGCAGCTCCAGAGCCCAGTAGGGACATCCAGCAGGGACAGGATGAGGGGGAACAGTTTTGAGCCGAAATAGGGGAGATTGAGATGTGACATTAGGACGAAATGTTTTGCTGCGAGGATGGGGAAGCACTGACACAGATTGCCCAGGGAAGCTGTGGCTGTCCCATACCTGGAGGTGTTCCAGACCAGGTTGGATGGGGATAGGAGCTGCTGATCCAGTGGGAGGTGCCCCTGCCCATGAGTTCACCTCTGATCCAAATGATTCTGTGATTCTATGATTCCAACTAAACAAAAACAGGCAAAGGAAATCCAGATGCCCAATGCCATTTCCCTGCTGCTGCCTTTGCATTGTCAGCCCTGGGTTGGCTGGGTGCACATAGACCCGGTCTGGACCCCAGGCTGTCTCTGATGCCACCTCACGCCAGAGGGCACCTCACTGTTCTTTGCAGCTCAAACCACCCACTTTCAGTCTTGTTTATCACGTTTCGCTCAAGAAAATACCATCGGGCTACATCCCTGCTCAGAGCACACCAGGGCAGGGGCAGGCTTTGTTTAATTCCTTTTTTACTGTTTGGACTCCAAGGCCAGGTTGGTTGGGGCATGGAGCCACCAGATCCAGTGGGAGGTGTCCCTGCCCAGGTCAGAGGGTGGGATTGGATGGGCTTTGAGGTCCCTTCCAAACCAAACCAATCCATGATTCTAGGGGCTCAGGTACAAGGGCTGGCCAAGCAGAGCCCCAGCGAGCTCTCCCTGCAGACCCATCACTGCTGGTAGGGGAGGTGAGAGACCAAGGGCTGGCACAGCTGTGCCACCTACACACAGCTCTGTGCTCCCACATGCTCCTACTGCTGGAAAAAACCCCGGAGCAACAGCCCTCACTGCTGTGCCCACCAGGGCCAGATGCTCTTTGGCAAAGCCGAAGCCCTCCCACACCTCGCTGCCATCCCACGCCACCAGGAGATATTTTGCAGCCTTTGGAAACGATGCACCAGCATGATTTTGCTGATTAAACACCCTCAGGCAGCTCCGAGGCAGCAGCGCAGGTAGCTCTCATCCATCCTGCCCCCACACAGCACTGGCCTAGGTGTTCCCACCAGCTGGTCACTCTCGTATGGGGTCTGGGGGTATGGCCACATATTGCCAGGTTCCAGGGGCTGCAGGGGCTGATCCTTACGGCTTTCCAACAGCTCGCAAGCTGGGACTCCCAGGTGGGCAGCCCATGTCCCCCTGGACACGCAAGGCAAAAAAGCAAGGGCCACATCATCCCACTCCGCTTGGGCTGCACCTACGGCTGCGCCTGCACTGACTCAGCCTCTACCAGCAATAAAACCTGCAGGACATCACGTCCCACTGGGGCAGAGAGCCCAGCAAACAGGGGCCCTCTATGAGCCAAGGAAATGAGGAGGCTTTAGGATGCTGAGCCGCATCCCAGGAATGCTCGTGAATGCAGCGTCCCAGAGCTCCAGGGAAAGGGCTGCAGATGGAGCTGAAACAGCTGGGCCTGGAGATTTCCTCGGGATCTTATTGCCCGCAGGAGACCAATGGCACAGTGAAACCCCCTCCTTTCCCATCAGGATGCCAAGAATTACAGCCGCAGGATAGGTCACGTTACCTGCAGCATCCAGGGCTGCCCTCTCTCCCTACTGAGCAGGGTAGCTGGGAAATAATCCCCGACAGATGTGAGTCGATGAGCTCCCAGGGAGCAGAGCTGCTCCTCCTGCACTCGAGAGCCATGGGCTCCCCAGGAGCACTCCTCTGTAGACCCCCAGCTGAGCCCAGGCAGCACCCATGGGTGCTGCTCCCACCCTGTCACTGTCTCCTTTGCACAGGGGTCAGGAGCCCGAGGGACCCCTGTGCTGCCACGAGCCAGCATCCCTGCTAGCACACCAGCTGCTGCCACCTCTCATGTCACCTGCCTGAAGCCATAGGTCCTCCCCAAAGAGCAAACCCCTCTCTGGCAAAGCCGCTGCCAGCTCCATCGGTGCAGGGTGATGGCAGGCACTGCCAGCCCACGGTGCTTGGGGACGGGAAGCAGCAGGGACCGGGATCTGTGCCGGCTGTGCTTCCTTCCTCCAATTCAAAGTGCACTCCAGGCACTTAATGGTCAGTCTCTTCCGGTTGCAATTATCATTAGCTCCTAAGCAGCTAATTACAGGCCTGGTGCCATTGCGTGTTGTGGTCACCCCCGTGGCAGCAACGCTCAGTGAAGCCCAGACAAGGGAGGGCGATGCCCAAGCACCGTGTCCAGCACAGGGGCCATGCTGAGGGGTTCTGGGGGGGACCAGGCCCCGGGGAGCCACTGGGGACCAGACTCCTCCCCTCATCACAGGGATAAAACACCATGACTCGGTGTTTCTGGAGTCCATGCAGGGATGGGACCAACGGCCGCACCTGTCCCAGTGCCCACAGACCCAGAACCTTGTGCGTGGGGAAGGAGCCACCTCGTCCCCCTTGATGTCGCTGGCACTCCCAGAACCTCTCCCATCCCCAACATCCCCATCACCCCTCTAGTCCCCAGCGCCCCTATCGCGCTGTCCCCCTCCTGTCCCCAGCCCTGGCAGCGTAAGCGCCTGGCAGAGCTAAGCCGATTTCCTCCCTTAATTCCCCCATGGCCCAGAAGAGCCATTTCAGGCAAACGTCCCAGACTCATCTTCAGCTTTGCACTGCAGGTTGGGCAACCCAGGGAGCGAGGGGTCCCTGGGGAGCTCTGGGGACCCCAGCAGCCCCAGTGTCCCCACAGCAGTGCAGTCCCACGGCTGTACTAGTGCCCTGCTCTATACTCTCAGACCACTTGCAGACCCCAGGCACACGCCTGGAACTGGCAGGGAAATCATGGATCCAAGAGGTCAGACTGCAACCCCTGCAGCTCCTGGGGTCTGTGACCACAGCCACCGCACCCCAAGCTCTAGTTCTCCCTGCACTGGCACCCACAGCGTGGACACGCGGACGTTTGTGGGTCCCCAGCTGCAGCAAAAGGAGAGGAGGGAATTTTATAGAACCAAAGAATGATTTAAGGTTGGAAAAGACCTCTAAGCACATCCGGTCCAACCGTCAGCCCAATCCCACTGTGCCGACTAAACCATGTCCCCAGGTGAACCACAGCCACACCGTTGCTGACCCCCTCCAGGGATGGAGACTCCACTGTTGCCCTGGGCAGCCTCTGCCAGGGCTTCACCACTCTTGCAGTAACGACATTTTTTCCCAATATCCAATCTAAACCTCCCCGGTGCAACTTGAGGCCATTTCCTCTCATCACTTGTTAGGTGGGAGCAGAGATCAACATCCACCTCAGTACAACCTCCTTTCCTGGAGCTGCAGAGAGCGATGAGAACTCCCCTCTGCCTCCTCTTCTCCAGGCTAAACAGCCACAGGTCCCTCTAATGCTCCTCACAGGAGTTGTTCTCCAGATCCGCCCCTAGCTTTGTCTCTTCCATAAACTATAAACTGTTCCTTGATGTCGACCATGTTGGGAATTGGGATCACAGCAATCGGGGCTCTTCCCACCCGTCCCCACCCAATGACTGCAGACAGAGCCCTGCTGAGGTCCCCAGTGCAGGTGCTGACCTGTGGAGTCCCATGGGATGCTCATGGGCCACAGCCCCAGCTCTCCCCACACCTCACCTGCCCACGAAGGCTCGCTTCTCATGCTGGGAGCCAGCTGAGCCAATGTAGCACCCGAAAACGTGGGGGAAAGTAATCTACAGGAATCATAGAATCACTAGGTTGGAAAAGGCCTCCAGGATTGAGTCCAACCATTCCCATCAATCACTAAAGCATGTCCCTCAGCACCTCAGCCACCCATCCCTTAAACACCTCCAGGGATGGGGACTCAACTACCTCCCTGGGCAGTCTCTGCCAGTGCCCAATGATCTTTTTCGTGAAATATTTTTTCTTGATGTCAAGCCTGAACCTCCCCTGGTGGAGCTTGAGGCCATTCCCTCTTGTCCTGGCCCCTGTCACTTGGGAGAAGAGCCCAGCTCCCTCCTCTTCACAACCTCCTTTCAGAGAGTTATAGAGGAGCAATGAGGTCTCCTCTCAGCCTCCTCTTCTCCAGGCTAAACACCCCCAGCTCTCTCAGCTGTTCCTCATAAGGCCTGTTCTCCAGCCCCTTCCCCAGCTTTGTTGCTCTTCTCTGGACTCGCTCCAGAGTCTCAACATCCCTCTTGTGGTGAGGGGCCCAGAACTTAACACAGGATTCGAGGTGATAAACGTGAGCTTCTCCTTCAAGCCGAATAAAATCACACAGAAAATTAAACTTAGGAGCAACATGCAGCTCCCTGGGGGCAGCACCCTGGATGCGTGTGAAACACTTGGTCTGCACCAGCACTACAGAGGAAACCCGACATGCAGCCACAGCAAGGGCTCCAAGGGGCGAGATGACTGCACACCACCAAGTGAAACCATTGCCACTGCTACCAAGAGGACAAAGACGACCTCTGCGTCTAAAGGATTGGAACTATCTGCTCTCTGCAGACCAACCAAGTACTTAAAGGGGCTACAGGAAAGCTGGGGAGGGGATCTTGATCAGGGAATGCAAGGATAAATTGAAAGGGAATGGTTTTCAGCTGAAAGAGGGAAATGAGATATTAGGAAGAAATGTTTTCCTATGCAGGTGCAGAGGGCCTGACCCAAATTGCCCAGAGCAGTGGTGGCTGCCCCATCCCTGGAGGGGTTCAAGGCCAGGTTGGATGGGGCTTGGAGCCCCTGATCCAGTGTCTCTGCCCATGGCAGGGGTGGGACTAGATGGGGTTTGAGGTACCTTCCAACCCAACCCAATCCACCATTCTATGACCCACATGATGCTGGGGGCTCAGAGACCAACCCCTGCTCATTCACTGGGCTGGGAGACTTGGAAGGCTCTTGCAGGTGCCACAGGGGCAGCATTAGGCACCACAGTGATGGTCCCAAGAGGGGCTTGAGGCTGCCCCAGGTTCAGCGTTCAGGATGCTGGTCCCCAGGAACAGCTGCTGCCCCTCAACCCCGCTGTGGCTCCCTCTCCAGTGCAGCGACTGCAAAGCAGCCAAACTAAAAGCCAAGAAATGGCCAATTCCAGCACAGGCTGAGTCACGAGGACTTCATAGAGGATGGCTACTGCCTTGGTGTGCCCAGCTCTAGACTTTGAGAAGCTGCTGCACCACCACAGCTGGGGCAGCTGTGATCAGCACCAGCATCTGTGCTCCCACATGCATCCCTGAGTGGCATGCAGAGGAGCGGCAGCAAGGAGCTGGCAGTTCACACATGGCCAAATGGGTCACTTGGACTAGAAAGGACCACTCTTTTTTTGCTGAGCAGCTTCTCTGGGAGTTTCTGATGCAAAGTGTTGGCTGGGCAGCAGGGCTGGGGTTTTCAGGCTTATTAAAAAGAGAGGTTTTTGTCTGCCATCCCATTTGGAAAATCTTTTCTTGTTTACAATAATAATAATAGATGAAATTTGGCAACCAAATTACTCAAGCAGGGCTGAAAAGTCTGACTCTCACTAGTGCTCCAAGAAACGCAGCCAGGAAAGGAGGCAAGGAAGTGTTTCTGCCTGAAGCTAGGTGCACAGAATAGAGAGATGTAGGGAAAAACACAATTAAGAGGCACCAACCAAAATGAAGTCATCAGCCACACCACCTCCAAAGCCAGCTGCTGCCCCTCCTCCAGCTCGGATCTGGCCCTTAGCAAGACTGGGATGTCACCTTGCCACATGCCAGCCGCGTCCCAGGAGACAGTATCTATCGCAGGGGCCTCTGGGCTGCAGCACTGGCAGATGAAGATGGGGAGGAAGAGATTCCAGCCTCCGTATGCAGGAGCTTTGCTGAAGTTGCAGAGGCAGGAGGACATGGGTATGGTGGTCCAGGACCTTCTCTGCTGGCTCACTCCTTGCCAGGAGAAAGATACACAAATACGCCTTGAAGTGAAACCTGCCCCTGCTAGATCCACCTTGCAGCCATCCCCAAGGAAAGCTGAGTCCTGCCCCATCCACCCAGGAAGGGAAATTATACAACAGGTAGAAAGAGCCAATGTTTCCCCTTCCCCACTGTGCTCAGGGAGGAAGGTTATGGGGACAGGACAGTGACTCCTTTGCCTGCCCAGCATCCTAGGGATGCTCCTTCAGGCACCTCAGCCACCCCTAGGAGAAATCAGCCCTGTGCTTACCATCACCACAAGCCTCGCAAATGCAGCTTCCCACCATGGGATGCTGCTGTCAGCGTTTCCAGGTGGTGCGATGCTGGGAACAGAGCAAAGGAATCATCCCTGGCCTTCGCTTGGGGGAAAAGAGGTTGAGCTATCCACCCCAGCCCAGCCTGTACCGGGAACATGTGATATCCCCGCCGGGAGCGAGCTGCTGCTGGCGGTGCCAAGCCCCTTGCATGTGCTTCAGCCTCGGCAGGTGCTGCCAGGCCACCTCATCCCACCAAATCTTAGAATCATAGGATCATAGAATCACCAGGTTGGAAAAGACCTCCAGGATCATCGAGTTCAACCATTCCTATCAAATACTAAACCATGTCCCTCAGCACCTCGTGCACCGGTCCTGTAAACCCCTCCAGGGAAGGGGACTCAACCCCCTCCCTGGGCAGCCTCTACCAATGCCCAATGACCCTTTCCGTGAATTTTTTTTTCCTAATGTCCAGCCTAAACCTCCCCTGGTGGAGCTTGAGGCCATTAAATTTGGAGGCAGCAGAGATGATGTCGGATCACCAGTGGCTGCATCAGAGCTGCCCGCATCTCCTTCCTCCCTGTGTCACTGCCTGTGTCACCGGTACCCACGGCCTCGAGATGCAGGAAGAAGGAGAGCACGGGAGCATCCTCACCTCTGCCTCCAGCATCCTAACAGGGAAGGACCCGGATGTTTGGAACCGCTGGGAGATGCACAAATCCTGCATCTTCTCCCTCCCTTCGAGCAGGCAGGAGCACGGGGCGAGGCCACATGGTCCCCTGCCCAGCGTCCATCCTTCCCTCCGCTGAGCCGGAGCAGGGAGAACAATATCGGATCCGCAAACAATGCTGGGAGCGAGGAGGCTCTCACGGCTCCTGCGGGCAGCGAGGCAGAAAGCGGGGCGGCCGGGAGACGCGTTTATCTGCCGGTGGGAGACCCGGGCAGGGGTTACAGCCGGTGGTCATCGCACCCCTCGCAGCCCCGTTCCCCCGACGGCGGGCACGGACAGACCCACAGGAGGGAAAACGCGCTCCCCGAGACCTAAAACACCCCGAAACACCTTCCCTGGAGGGGTTTAAGGGACGGGTGGACGAGGCGCTGAGGGATATGGTTTAGTGGTTGATGGGAATGATTGGACTCGATGATCCGGTGGGTCTTTTCCAAGCTGATGATTCTATGAAACCAACCCAAACCCCCTAAGACCCAGAAAGCAAACCCTAAACCCCAAACCACGCCTAAAGGCAGCAGAAAGAAGGCCGCCGCCGGCGTTACCGGCAGGGAAACAAAAGCCAGTCCTGTCCCAGGAGAGCAGAAACGCCTCCGCCGAGATGCTCGGGGGGCCCCTGGGGCCCCGCCGCAGCCTCCGCCGCACCTGGATTTGGGGTTGTTTCCTTCGTTTTACGCGCATTGTTTGGGGGGGTTATCTTTTCTTCCCCAGTCCAGGTGCACCCCGAGCCCCCAGCCCCTCCGGTCCCTCCGCTCCGGATCCCGCCCGTCTCCGCGGGTCCCTGCCGGTGCCGCCCCCCACCCCGCAGCCCCGGGCACGGCGGGACGATGCCGCTGCTCCCTGCCGGGATCCCGCAGGGTTGGGAGAAGCTCCGGGGTCGCTCCCAGCGGGGCGGCGGGGCGGGGGTGCCGAGCATCATCCCGGTGCCCCGGGCGCTGCAGGCGGCGAGAGGAGGGCGAGCGGCAGCGCGGGGGCGGGACGGGGATAGGGCGGCGGGGAAGGGACTCACCGGCGCGGGAGAGGCGCGGGCGGCACCCCCCGAGAGCGGCGAGCAGCAGCAGCAGCGCTCCGCGGCGGGCGGCGGCGCCCCGGGCCGCCACCATCGTCCCCGGGCGCGGGCGACGCGGCGGCTGCGGGGCGAGGACTAGGGGGCGGGGCCAGCATTGGGGCACGCCTGTCACCTACTGGTCACGCCCCTTACTGAGACTACGCTCACCCCGTAGGTTTACAATGGCAGTGGCCACGCCCACATCACACAACCACGCCCCCTTGTTGTGACCACGCCTACTCCATCGACTCAGTGTCTCCGTGGCCACGCTCACCTGCTCTGGTCCCGCCCCCCCCGGCACCGCCCGAACCTTCGTGGTGTCGTGGAAGGGGTCTGAGCCCCCCTCAGCCCCATCCACCCTGGTCTTGGACACCCACCACTGCTCTAGGCAACTTGGGCCAGGGCCTCCCCACCATCACAGCAAAACGTTTCTTCCTAAAATCTCCCCTCTTGAATCTCAAAACCGTTTCGCTGCACACCCTGATCCAGAACCCCTCCCAGCTTTCCTCGAGCTCCTTTCTGTACTGGAATCTGCTCTAAGCTGCCCAGACCTTTCTCTTCTACTGGCTTAACAACCCCAACCCTCTCAGTCTCTCCTCGTGCAGGAGGTGCTCCAGCCCTCGGATCATCTCTGTGGTCTCCTCTGGGCTTGATCCAACAGCTCCATGTCCTTCCTGTGTTGAAGATTTCAGAACTGGACACAGAGCTCCACACGGGGTCTCACCCTCCCTTGCCCTGATGGCCGAGTTTCCCTCTTGAGGCTCTGGAGCGAGTCCAGAGAAGAGCGATGAAGCTGTTGAGGGGGCTGGAGAGCAAGCCTTATGAGGAACGGCTGAGAGAGCTGGGGGTGTTTAGCCTGGAGAAGAGGAGGCTGAGGGGGGACCTCATTGCATTCTCCAACTACCTGAAAGGAGGTTGTGGAGAGGAGGGAGCTGGGCTCTTCTTCCAAGTGACAGGGGACAGGACGAGAGGGAATGGCCTCAAGCTCCACCAGGGGAGGTTCAGACTGGACGTAAGGAAAAAATATTTCACGGAAAGGGTCTTTGGGCACTGGCAGAGACTGCCCAGGGAGGGGGTTGAGTCCCCATCCCTGGAGGTGTTTAAGGGACGGGTGGACAAGGTGCTGAGGGACCTGGTTTAGTGACTGATGGGAATGGTTGAACTCAATGATACAGTGGGTTCTTTCCAACCTAGAGATTCTATGATTCTCCTTCCCTGGCTCCTGGGCTGGAGGGCACTGCTAGGGACATGCATGGGCTCCTCCCCACCACCCTGGGGACTAACTGGTGCTGGAGATGCCAAGCCCATTTTCTGGTAGCCTAGGTGGTGGTGATGCTCTGGGGAGCCCAGATCCTGGCTATGACCCCCGTGCTGGGGAGGTTGTGGGGTGTAGGGAGGGTGCTGGGTGTGGTGCCCTCCATGGAGGTCTCGCGCCTGGTTTGTCTGTGTCCCATCCTCTAGGTGAACCAAGCAGGCAGTTTTCTACCTCTGCTTCATTGAATGAATGCAAAGGTTCTGTGGACATCTACTTAGTACAGATTTGTTTTAGGTAAAGGAAAAGGTTTTCAGTGGTGACAAAGAGCTTTAGGAACTAAAGTGTGGGCTTTGAGGTCCTTTCCAACCCAACCCATCCTATGACACTGTGATTCCATGATTCACATGCCTTGGCCTTGTTGGATGTGGGTTTGGGTCCTCCTCAGAGCACTGCAGCCAGCTACAGGGCAGCGGGCACTTGGTGGAGATATGACTTTGCAGCCACCGGCCCTGGGAACACCCCATGGCTGCCCCAGTCCCTCTGATCACTGTTCCCAGTGCAGAACTCTTGTCATTATTCCCAGTGTGCTTGTGCACGGCAGAGCAGCTCTGGGCCGCGTGAGGCTCTCCCTGCGGAGGCAGGCGATGCTGGGCCAGGCAGCTCTGCAAAGACCAGGCATCCTGTCTCCATCCACTGCTCCAGGCGTGGAGCCAAGCCCTTGGCACAAGCACGACACCACGACGGGATGCGCTGTCCCACAGGCGTTGCCTTCCCATCCGCACTTCTCGGTGGAGGATTCCCATGGTTGGACACCGCAGCATGGCTGGGCTCGGCCCCAGCCACCGGTGCTCACGGTGAGAGCCCATTAGAGCGCTGGCGGTGCCTGGCAGGCCAGCAGCTGGGCCTTGCCAAGGTTTGCCGAGAGCAAGTGGCGGTGCCGAGGGCACCGGTCTGAGCTTTGGCTGCCGACTCCCCCAGCTCTCGGTGCCACCAAGGAAACATAGGAAGGACACAGAGCTGTTGGAGCGAGTCCAGAGGAGGCCACGGAGATGGTGAGAGGGCTGGAGCACCTCCCGTACAAGGACAGGCTGAGAAAGTTGGGATTGTTCAGCCTGGAGAAGAGAAGGCTCCACAGAGACCTTAGAGGAGCTTCCAGTGCTGAAAGGGTCTCCAAGAAAGCTGGGGAGGTGCTCTTGGTCAGGGAGTGCAGGGAGTGGACAAGGGGGAACAGTTTTGAATTGAAAGAGGGGAGATTGACATGAGATTTTAGGAAAAAATGTTTTCCTATGAGAACAATGAAGCCCTTGCTTGGGTTCCCCAGAGCAGTGGTGGCTGCCCCATCCCTGGAGGGGTTCCAGACCAGATTGGACGGGGCTTGGAGCAATCCAGATCCATGGCAGGAGGGTGGAACTGGATGGGCTTTAAGGTCCCTTCCAACCCAAATCATTTTATGATTTCATTCTATGATTTGTTGTGGTGTGGTCTCACCCTTTGGTGTCACAAGTTGATGTAGGCTAAGCACGAACCACACTCAGGACCTGTGATGATTGATCCTTTTCTGCCACAGAGCTTCTCCCTCCTCTTTCCCTCCTTGTCACCCCCATGCTTGGCCAAAAATTGATGTATCTGTAACTGGCAGGAGCAGTTATGAAATCACAGGTTTCCCTGTCAGCAGGGAGAGCAGGGGAGTGGGATATCGCTCTGGGAGCTGTGGTGGGAAGGAATAGGAAATTCTTCATGTATTTCCAAAGGATCTGCTCATTTTGTAGGTGTCCTAAAAACTGGCTTCCTCAACATGCTCTGCCTTGTCCAAGTGCCCTGGGAGGATGTGCTGCACCCTCACTGGACAGGGATAAGGCACATTGGGCTCCTACTGATAAATCGTTGTCTCCGTCAGGGACAAGGGTGTTTCCAGTCACAGGAAACCTGTTCCCTGCTCCCATAAATTCTGGGAAGTAGGAGCCTTACAGAATCATACTTCTAAAGAAATCATAGAATCATAGAATCACCAAGGTTGGGGAAGAGCTCTAAGCTCACCCAGTCCAACTGTCAGGCCAGCCCCATTGTACCTACTAAATCATGTCCCTAAGTACCACAGCCAAATATTTTTTGAACCCCTCCAGGGACAGAGACTCCACCATTGCCCTGGGCAGCTTCTTCCCAACCCAGCCTTGGGCTGAGGGCCAAGGGGGACGTGGTTCGTTGTGACTGCAGGCGTATCTCCTCATGCACACTGAGCAGTGCTCACAGCATCCTTTCACATCCATTTATTTAGGACCACCAGGAAATGCCTTCCCAGCTCCGTGTGCTGCTTAGAGCCTCTGGGCCCTTCCCAAAGCCACAGTCATGAACTGGATCAATCTGCTCTCATATGCGTAGTCAGGTACCACCCACACCTCTGCTATTGTAACCCTTCTGCCTGTGGAAGCAGTGCTCTGTTCCCAGGATTCACTCTGGCCCCTAAGATCGATGCCCTGACAACAGCGTACCTACTTATGCATATTTTATTACATTAAGGAGAAGACATCCGGCTCTGTGGTGTCTGCAAGCCCAGCCCAGACAAGATTACCCACCACTTAACAGGAGATGGAAGCAGCAGAGCATTACTGCTGCACTTTGCAGGGTTTCACCCCAGAAAGGGCTCCACTTGGGAATAAAAGCTCTTTTCAGAAAGCCTGACAAAGCCCCAGGGTAAATGAGGGATTAAAAAAAGCCCAAGGCTTTCTGAGGCACCATCCCATCAAAGGCTGTGGGGACAGCCAGCAAGACTTCTCTACCTGGACAAACCTATTGCTTAGGAAAAAACAGTCCCAGGATTAAATACTGGGAGAGCTCACTTGGCAAGCAATGAGTGATTTTACAGTCCCCCCTCCCAGTCCACGCAGGTCTTCAGAGGAATTGCACCCTTTCCTCCTGCCACTGGTTTGAGATGGGGAAGTTCTCTGTGGTGCTTCATCCTGGAGCCCCGTGTCCAGTTCTGGAATCTTCAGCACAGAAAGGACATGAAGCTGTTGGATCGAGCCCAGAGGAGGCTATGAAGATGATCCGAGGGCTGGAGCACCTCCCGTACAAGAACAGGCTGAGAAAGTTGGGTTTGTTCAGCCTGGAGAAGAGGAGGGTGTCGGGAGACCTTAGAGCAGCATCCAATCCTGAAAGAGGCTCCAGAAACCTGGGAGGGGCTTTTATACAAGGGCTTGGAGTGATAGGATGAGGGGGAATGGCTTTAAATTGGGAGGAGGAAGATTTAGAGTAGACATGAGGAAGAAATTATTTATGACAAGCATGGTGAGGCCCTGGCCCAGGTTGCCCAGAGCAGTGGTGGCTGCCCCATCCCTGGAGGGGTTCAAGGCCAGGTTGGATGGGGCTTGGAGCCCCTGATCCAGTGGGAGGTGTCCCTGCCCGTGGCAGGGGTGGGACTGGATGGGCTTTTAGGTCCCTTCCAACCCACACCATTCCATGATTCTATGATTGGGATGCAAGTAGCATGTTCGTTTCATTTCTGATCACTGTAGGGGGCTGCAATTAAATCTGCTGATCTGACAGTCATTAGCTGGATGATCAATTGATTATTGGAAGTTTCTGTTTGCCTTTATGCTGTTAAAATTGCATTTGATTAGGAAGCAAATCTACCCTGAGGGAAGCAAGCCCGAGGTAGGGTCTGGAGGAGCTGACGGGCACTGCTCTGGGAAAAGCAGTGGCCAACCCCAGGGTCTCGCTGTGTTTGCAGAGCTGCATGCCAGGCAGAGCGGGAACACTGACAGGATGCAGGCTGGTGCCAGGAGAATGAGGGACACGTCTGCAGCTGGGCTGAGTCGTGTTTGCCTTAGGGGCAGGGCTCCTGCTGTGATGTGAGCATAGGAGCTGCGGGGTGGTGAACCAGGCACCCAGATAACATGTGGTAGCCTGGTCATTAGAGGGACTGCAAGGAACCCCCTATCTGCTGGTCATGGGAAAGTGGTGAAGAGCAGAGCAGAGCAGAGCTGGCCTGCAGGAACTCACCTGGAGCCCTGCATGCAATTCTGGAGTCCTCAACACAGGAAGGACATGGAGCTGTTGGGGAGAGTCCAGCGGAGGCCACGGAGATGATCCAAGGGCTAGAGAACCTCCCGTACGAGGACAGGCTGAGAGAGTGGGCGTTGTTAAACCTGGAGGAGAGAAGGCTCCAGGGAGACCTCAAAGCAGCTTCCAGTCCTGAAAGGGTCTCCAGGAAAGCTGGGGAGGGGCTATGGATCAGGGAATGCAGGGAGAGGACAAGGGGGAACAGTTTTGAATTGAAAGAGGGGAGATTGACGTGAGGTCTTAGGAAGAAATGTTTTGCTGTGAGGGTGGGGAGGCCCTGGCCCAGGTTGCCCAGAGCCGGGGTGGCTGCCCCATCCCTGGAGGGGTTCAAGACCAGGTTGGATGAGGCTTTGAGGACCCAGATCCAGTCGGAGGTGTCCCTGCCCATGGCACGGGGTGACCTCTGCTGTGATGACCGCACCACCAACTGGTGATGGCAGTGTTAGTACCTGTTCTGCACAAAGGGACATCACCAGGCAGTTGTTCCAGGCAGGATGGATGGATACCCATGTGGGCTCAGGTTTTTGGGATGGCCAAGAACCCAAGGTCATGAGCAGCAGGCAGGAACTGTCTCACAGGCTGAAATCAAAACGCCAGGGTTGTGACAGGCAGTGCTACTCTCAGGACCAGTGAGGATACGATACAGTCACATTTTATTTTTAAAAAGAGAAAAAATGGAAAGTCAAGAGGATTAAATATCACATATGGCACCGAGATTGCCTGAGCAGACCAGCTAAGCTTCATTCTGAGCACTTAAGCTGATATTAGCAAATACAAACCCTAAACAACATTGCAAAGGGAAAGCCTAAATGGAAGCCAGCACATTAAATCAATTTAAGAAGCTGATTGGAAGTAAGGTAAATGCTCTTAAACTTGCTGAAGCTGCATCTACAAGGACAGTGAAATGACCCCTGGTAACCTAACTGGCAACAAAACAGGACAAATGACAGAGGCACCAGAATCTGCTCTGCTCTGAAGAATGACACTCACGCTGATATATCTTCCTGTCTTCAAAGGCACTGCAACAAGGAATTTAACACTAGAAAACGTTCATCCAGCAGGCAGTCAAATTCAGAGCGAGTATTTGAAGGATCAAGCCCAGAAGAGGCCATGGACATGATCTGAGGGCTGGAGAACCTCCTGTACGAGGCCAGGCTGAGAGAGTTGGAGTTGTTCAGCTTGGAGAAGAGAAGGGTGTGGGGAGACCTTAGAGCAGCTTCCAGTACTGAAAGGGGCTCCAGGAAAGCTGGGGAGTGGCTTCTGATCAGGGAGGGGGAAACAGTTTTGACCTGAAAGAGGGGAGATTGAGGTGAAAGCTTAGGAAGAAATGTTTAGCTGTGAGGGTGGGGAGGCCTTGGTCCAGGTTGCCCAGAGCAGTGGTGACTGGAGGTGTTCAAGGCCAGGTTGGATGGGGCTTGAAGAAACCAGATCCAGTGGGAGGTGTCCCTGTAGGGCAATTGGAACTGGACAGACTTTAAGGTCCTCCCAATCTAAACCATTCATGATTCTATGATTAACAACGTCTGGCCAGGTTACTGGGGGGGGGGGTAAAGGGAGGGCTGGTACAACCTCCTTTTCATCCTGTCCCTACATGCTTCTTGCCCCCGAACGTGCCTGTTGTTGGCAGGGTGCTAGAAGAGCAGCTGCACCATTCAAAGAGCATCGGATGAGCAGCAGGGGCAGCAACAGCTCTCAGCTTGGCTGAGAGATTGTGGGGGCTGCAGTGGTGACCATGGCACTGGGGTGGAACTGGATGGATAAAGGTCCTTTCTAACCCAAACCATTCCCTGATTCTAGGATTCTATGACACCACCCTGGGGTACCTGCTCTGCTTGGACGGGACTCACCTCCAGAGCTGGAATTGCAGCCTGTGTGCATCCTGCTCCAGGGCACAGGGAGAAAACAGATGGACAAAAGGAGGAGTAGAAAATACCAGTGATCTCACTGCTGTCTGGCAGAGTGATGCCTGCACACAGCAGGAAGGAGATATTTGGCTGGAACATGATGTGGAGGCACTGGGACTCCTTGTCACACAAAGCCCTTGGTGAAGGACGTTGCTGGCAGCAGAATGTTTTCATCACGTCAACCCATGTACTGAAAACAAGCTTCGAGGTGGGGCTGCATGTGGGCCTTGCACGCTGGGGAGCATGGGAAATGCTGAACTGTTCCAGCACAAACTGCCAGGAAAAATTACTGCTGGAAACACTGGATTCCTTCCAAAGAAGGTGGAGATGCTGGGCTGGGAAGTCCCAGTGAAGTCCCTTGCTCTGCTGCTGCTGGGACGTGCCAGGAGGGGCCGTTTCCCAGAAGTATTTTCGCAGTCCCTGGAAGGAAGGAATATCTGGGAATATCCCGAGGCACTCAGCTGCTGTGGGGTCTTGAGCAACCTGATGGTGATAAGGCCTTGAGCTCCTTGATTGAGTAGGAGATGTCCCTGACCATGGCATTGGGGTGGAACTGGATGGATAAAGGTCCCTTCCATCCCAAACCATTCCCTGGTTCTAGGATTCCCTGACACTGCCCTGGGGTACCTGCTACTGCCAGGTATCAGCAAAGTAGATGCTGGGGTGAAAAAAACACCTGAGTGCCTGGCTAGGCTGGCCAGGGACAGGCAGGGGGAAAGACCAGCAGAGGATTCTGGAGGAAGTTCCTTTTCCAGGGGAGACACAAGGTGCTCTGTATTCTGCCAGAGCTCAGTGCCTGTGAGCACTGGCCAAGCCCTTGGAGGTGAGTGTCCATGGAGTGTTGAGGCTTTGCTGGAGACATGATTTCCCCTTGTGTAGGTTGTAGTTTCTCCCAGGTGGATGTAGGGAGCTGAACAGTGCAGGAAAGGAAGGATGGAGTGGGATTCTAGAAACATAAGTTCAAAGTAAGACCGCCTCTGGAGGCAGATGTCCACCACCACCAGACAGTCCAAGTCTGGGGCGGGCTTCCTCTGCATGGTGCCCAAGGGCAGAGACCATGCACAGCCCCACACCAGCTCCCTGGGTTTAGGGCTGCAGGATTGCACTCTCTTCCAGCAGCCCTGCAGCACCCTGGGGCTGGGAGCCCCCAGAGCTGACTCCTGCCCTGTCTTGGCTCCACCTGAGCTGGTGGACGAGCAGGGCTCCAGGGGAGTGGAGACTGCAACTGCCACAGGGTGAGTGGCGGGAGGATGAGCTGGCTGGTGGTGGTGACTGCAGCCCTCCAGACTTCAGCCTCTGCAGCAAAGTGCCACAGCCTTCCTCCACCCAGACCCTTGTGCCCAAGGCATTTCCAGCCTCACTGCACCCCCTGCCCCACCTCTGCCAGGCCACAGTCTTGCTCAACGGGAGGAACCCAGAGAGGAAAATCAATAATCATAGAATTATGGAATGGTTTGGGTCAGAAGGGAGCTCAAAGCCCATTCAGTCCCACCCCCTGCCACGGGCAGGGACAGCTCCCACTGGATCAGGGGCTCCAAGCCCCAGCCAACCTGGCTTTGAACACCTCCAGGGATGGGGCAGCCACCCCTGTTCTGGGCAACCTGGGCCAGGGCTCCCCACCCTTACAGGAAAACATTTCCCCCTAAGATCTCATCTCAATCTCCCCTCTTGCAGCTTAAAATCCTGGTGGGTTCTGAAAATGTCCTCACTTAGGCAAACTCCACCCCTGGCTGCTCCCCATCCACAAACCCTGAGAGGACAACAGAAGGGACCACAAGCCCAAGCACTCCAGCTTCTCCCCAGACAAATACACCGAGTTCTGGGGTGAGTTTTGTTTATTTGGCAAAAAGAAGGGACTGTGCCCTCAAGAGCAGGAGGTGTGTCAAAGCCTTGACCACCAAACTCAGAAGGGGAATGGCAGAGCAGCAGCCTGAAGCTTCATAGCATGGGTCTTGCCTTGCTCAGCAGAAGCATCCAGCAGTCAGACGCACACCCTAGAAAACAGCCAGGAGGGGTCAGCTGAGAATTCAAGGTGAGGAGGCCAGCAGAGAGGGGCCAGCAGGGCTCTCTACCAGGATCTCTGCTTTTGCATCCAGTTTTCCCAGCTCTGTAGGGTGAGACATCTCCAGTGGTGGGTTTCTAGCTGACCCCTACAACTATGCAGTTACTGGTGGGGTGGGAAATCTCATACCAGGCTGGGCCATCAGCAACCATGTTCTGCTGGGTGAGACACTAGCCCAGCCTCTGGCCAGTTTTGCCAGTCCACAGCCACAAGGTCATTGTGCCAACAGCTGGTGTCCCGCTCTTTCTGGCTGGATGAGCTCTGCCACCATTTCTGCTTTGAACCAGGAGTTTTGGTGCAAGCACCCTTGCTGGGGTCCCAAAGGGGACAGGCCCACCTGGGTGCAAGCTCCAGCACAGGTTTGAACTACTCAGCCTCCAGAGTAATTCATGGCTGCTCTTGCTGGTGCCCCAGGGAGGGCGATTTCCAGCTGAGCACATTGCAAACATCACAGGGTGCTGCAGCAACTCACCTATGCTTCATCGATGTTGCACTCATCTGTGAAAATAAAGAGAAAGTCTGAGTCCAGGGCTGTGGTCTGGCTAGTGCCCTGTAGCAACCAAACCAGACAACCCAGCTTTGAACTTGAGCGAGGCAAAAGCCAGCTCAGACCACAAAGTGGCAGTGATGGGCTGAACTGGTCCCTGTATCCTGGCTCCCCACATCGACCAAACCGGCCCAACATGGCTCTGGGCACTGCTCACCATGACTGGTCAGCACGTTGATCATCTCATCAGTGTAGCCCTTCTGCCTTGCAAGCTCCTTGAACAGCTCCATGATTTCAGGGCGCACCTCTGGGGTTCTGCCTGAAGGCAAAGGCAAGAGTTAACTCCAGGCTGTGGCCTGTCCCTACATCTCCTGGGTAGCTGGAAAGAGCAACCAGGTGAGGGTGGGATGGATGAGGCTCCCTGGGAGAAGGTTAGAGGCAGCAGCAGAGATCCTGGAGAGTGGTGGTGGCCAGGCACACGAGGCACCCCTCCAGGGGACAAGACAAAGCAGGGATCGTGGCACCAGCATAGTGCTATCTCTCTTAGTTCCCATCCCTACCATTTCTGCCCTACTGGCTGCAGGAGCACTACTCTTCACCCCATGTCACCAAGTGACTTCCCCAAGGCCATGGACTCCTGACACAGTGCGGACGTTGAAGTCTCAACCTCACCTGTCAGTCCCAAATTGCTGCCCCTTGACCCGCTGAGCACGGGACTCAAGACCTCTCAGGACACCACGACGCACCCCAACACCTCTGAGCCCTTCCCCCCAGACACGGCGCCTTGGCTACGCACTGTAGAGCTTCATCATGCGGTAGGTCTTCCCATCAATCACTCTGGAGGCAAAGATCACAGCGTACGTCTCTCCATCGGTATGTAGCACTCGCACTGTTTTATTGCCAGTGTCTGCAAAAAGGATGTGGAGGGAAAGGAAAAAGGAATTATCGCCTCCCAGGAGCTTCCCCACTGCAAAATCCTTTACCCTTGAGAAGAGGAGGCTGGGGGGAGACCTTATTGCTCCTGAAAGGAGGTTGTGGAAAGCAGGGAGCTGGGCTCTTCTCCCAAGTGACAGGGGAAAGGACAAGAGGGAGTGGCCTCAAGCTCTGCCAGGTGAGGTTCAGGCTTGACATCAGGAAAAAATATTTCATGGAAAGGGTCATTGGGCACTGGAACAGGCTGCCCAGGGAGGTGGTGGAGTCCACATCCCTGGAGATGTTTAAAATACGGGTAGATGAAGTGTTTAGGGGTATGGTTTAGTAGTGGACAGGTACTGTTGGACTTGATCTCAAAGGTCTTTTCCAACCTAATAATGCTATGGTTCTATGAAACCATGCTTGCTTCATCCCTTGAGAGCATCCATTGACAGCTCCACTGCAGAATTAATCAGCTTTTCTCCAGGGTTTAAGCTCAGTCTGAACACCTTGGAGGGCACCAGGGAGACACCATGCTGGTGGGACACCAACCCTGGCACTGAGCAGCCTTGAGCTGCAGCTGGCAAGTGGCCACAGAGGGATGTCCCACCCCAGGACCTCAATAAAGGCAGATAGGCATCCCTGAGGGTCACATCCCTAGGGACAAAGGTGGTGGGAAGTGCCCCTGCCCCATCCCAGGGTCAAGCTCCATACTCACCAGAGTAGTATTCACCGGGGATGCCTGTTTCCTTGAAGATTGCAGTGTATCCCTTACACCCATTTGGGCTGCAAAACAGGGAAGGGTACTCCAGTTGGGGTGAACTGACTCCCTTTCTCCATCTCTAGGGGCATTGGCTCTGGGGTCACAACCCAAAACATGGGACTTGGTGTTTGGGATTGGGTGGCCAGGGCTGGGAGACCACTGGCACCCTTGGAGCAATGGGCAGCTTGGCTGGCAAGGAATAGCGCTTGTGGCCAAGGATCGTCCTATGGGGCCACACAGATGTTCCCTTGCTCGTGTTCTGAGCTGGTGGGATGAGGCTGATCCTGCTGGGAAAGCTGGATTCACACGGTCCGTTATCATCCCACCATGTCTCTGCTGGGAGCAGTGGAGCATCTCTACCTCTGTGGTGGGACTGGTCCTGGCTGGTGCTGTCCTGAAGAGGGGTCTCCACAATGCAGCTCTCCCAAGCCCCCATTTCCAGCCATGGGGCTGGTGGCTCTGCCTGCCCCTGCCCAGAGCTGTGGTAGGTGCTGGGTGGGGGCCGTTCGGTGAAGCCCGTGGAGAAGAGAACTTTGCACTTACGTGGAAAAAGAAAAGGAGCCCTTCACGTCACCTGTCTCCAGGATCTTGAAGGCAGCCTTTACCATCTTCTGCTGCTCCTTCTTTTGGAAGTGACTTTTGGATTCGGAGGCCGTGGCAGTGACGTACCATTTCCCTGCAATCTGGCAGAGAGTGGAGCTGTGAGACCAGGGAAGCAGGCAGGGGACCGGGACACCCTCATGGGACACGTGCATCCCCTTGGGGCACCAAAATCCCCCCCCCGAGACAGCTCTGCTGGAGCCAGGTGACCACCCTCACCCGGGTGTGACAGCAGAGCCAGTGGCAGCCGTTGGGTCCCCAGGTGTCCCCAGCACCAAAACACCTCTCCCGTTCCCACTCCGGTGGCTGGAGACCCTGCTTCCACCTTCCCTTCCCCAGGACGCTGCTGGTCACCTTGCTCTTGTCCGGCCCCGTGATCCCAAGGTCCTCAGCCTCCACATGCAGCAAGCAGAGCAGGGCCAGCCCCAGGCTCAGCACCACGGTCCTCATCTCGCCACAGTCTCCTCCAGCCTTGCCAGCTTTGTGCCAGGGCTGCTGGCTTTATAGCGCGGTTCTCTGCCCCCTAACCCCCCCTCTCCCCCTGAGGCCACTGCATGCCACGTGGCACAGACAACACTGCAGGGTTACCTTGGGCGAGGTGTTGGTTTCGAAGGGCAGGAGTCACCCTAGGATGAGCTGCAAGCGGGAAGTGCCTGCAAGACCTGGGAAGGGGCCAAGAAGTGGGGTTGCCGGAGCAGTTGCACCGGTGTCGAAATTTGGGGTTTCCCAGATTTCTTCACTTGCTTGTGAAAGAACACAGCTCTTGTTTCCCTGCTGGCTGCAGGAGGCTGCCGGGAGTTGTGTGGAGGTCCTTCCCGGCACAGGCCAGCAGCGCTGTCACCAGTGACCTGTCACAAAGGGGCTCAGTGACCCTTCCCGCTGGCCAGGTTGGCATCTGCCCAAGGCTCCCTTGGGATCGTGCCCAAATCCGGCTGCCCGCATGCCACCAGCGCGACCTGACCCCACGTGTGGTCGCCCACCCATACAGGGACACTCAGGGTCTGCAAATCAGGGATGCAGGGCTGGTTCATGTTACTGTGGGAGTGTCTCCCCGCTTCCCAGGGTGTGATGTTCCCTGTGTCCTGGCTCTGATGAGCTCCTACAGTCACAGTCCTGAACTGTCCGTGTGGCTTCCTCTCAGCCCTGAGCCTGGCTTGGCACTGAGGGAACCAGGCTCCAGGGCAGAGGGGCCACCAGGGATGGAGGTGGATGGAGAAGGGGCACTGGCTGCCCACAGGGCTCATGGCAGCACGGTCCTACCTTGGTCAGTGGGCAGATGGGGGCACCCTGGGGGCCGGGAGGCAGGCGTAGGGGTCCCAGTCCTGCCGTGCGTTCACCCTGAGCAGCCCAAGCACAGCCCTGCTCCCACCTAGGTGGCCCTGGAGGGCACCGAGCAGGGAAAGAGGTGTCCTGGGGCTGATCTTGGTGCTGGGAGCCAGAGGTTGTGCAGGCACAGCTGCTGCCCACCCAGCAGGGCTGGGGCAACCTCTGTTAGTAGAATCATAGAATCATAGTTCATCCCTGCTAATCCTCCCCTGCCCGCACCCCTGGCAGACCCTTTGCACCTTGCCCACCCTCTGCCCCCATGCTGGACACAGCAAACAATGCCGTGGAGGATCCCCCAATGCCCCCAGGTGCTGGAAGAAGAAGAATGGGATCTGGGAGTGCCGAGCTTAGGGTGCCTTGAGTGCTCCTGCCAACAAACACACTGAGTTCCTGGGTAGTTTCTGCACTTATTTATTTGGGAGGGTGAGGTGTGATCCTGGCACGGGCTGTCGGATCTGTGTGAGGAGGATGGGAAGGGGCAACATGAGGGAGGGAGCAGAGCCCGGTTTCCACCAGGGCTAGAGGACACAAGGCCCTGGAGTTGGCTTCTTCAGCTGCAAGGAGAAAGGACAGACAGACGGGCTGTTAGAGCAGGGGAAAGCCCATGTGATGCAGAGCTCTGAGGTGGGTGGGGGGCTCCAGGAGGGCTTCCAATTCCCGCTCAGCCTATACCATGCTGGAAAGGAGACATGGTTCCACTGGCCACACTCACCTGCTGTCCTTGGAGCACTGATCTGCAGAAAGTAAAGAGGGGTGAGCATGCCATAGGCACTGCCGTGAGCTCCCACAAACGTCCCTACTCAGAGAGGCTGACCGTGCCTCCCACGCCCTCCTGGCACTCACCCGTCTTGGGCAGGATGACCAGCATGTCCTCGGTCAGGCCCACAGTGGGCAAGAGCTGTTTGAACTTCTGCAGGAGCTCAGGGCTTGCATCCTCCTCCCTCACTGCAGGCAAAGACCCAAAAAAGGGGGGTGGTGAGTGGGACACCCTGCAGCCAGCCCCACATCTAGGGTCCAGCTCCCAGAGAAGGACAAAGGCAAAGCCATGGAGGTGCTGAGGGGACATCGCACACCCCACAGCTGCCTTGGGCTGGCAGCAAAGGAGCACGAGCCCCATGGGAGGAATGACCTGGGGTGGGACAAGGCAGCTAGTGGCTGCAGGGGGCACAGCTGGACTGGGGTGCTGCGGGGAGGGGGCAGTTCAAACAACAATCATAGAATGATAGAATGGTTTGAGTTGGAAAGGACCTTAAATATCACCTAATTCCAACCCCCCTGCCATGGGCAGAGACACTTCCCACTGGATCCAGGTGCTAAAAAGCCCTGTCCAACCTGGCCTTGAACACCTCCAGGGCTGGTTTTGGCACATGAATTTATTCACCTCAAAATTAATTCCTTGGGTGCCAGCACAGCGAGTGCTGACGTGGTGGCCCTGAGTGGTGGTGTAGAGCCCAACCCCTTCCCCCGCCAGTGCCTGTCCCCCCCATGCCAGTGCCCATCCCCACTTCTGGCACGCACTGAGGAGCTGCAGTGAGGTGCTGGGCCCCTGCCTGCTCTGCTGAAGCTGGTACACAATGGCGTAGCTGCTGTAGTTCGTCTCCACCACGCGCAAGTCCCTCTTCTCTTCTGCTGCTAAAGAACCTGCAGAAGAGAATGCCTGCTCAGGGACACAGCCTGGCCACCTCCATAGCCCTGCTGGAGCTCATGCCTTGGGACTTGAGCCCCACATTTGCCCAAGGAGGGTGACCAGGGAATCTCATTTATCCAGCAGAGCCAGGTGCCCCCTCACAGCGCGAACTCCCTCTGAGCGATGGAGGCAGAGGGGCCAAACCCACCTCTTTGTGCCTCCAGTGATGCCCACCCTCTGTTTGAGGGTGCGCAAGGCTCAGATTGCCCCTGCCCACACGTACCCGTGTACTGGCCTGACTGCCCACTGGGCTGGAAGAGCAGGTCGAACCTTTGGCATTTGTCCAGCCTGGAAAGGGAAAATGGAACTTGGAATCATGGAATGGTTTGTTTCGGAAGGGACCTCAAAGCACATCTAGTTCCACCCCTTGCCATGGGCAGGGACACCTCCCACTAGATGAGAGGCTCCAAGCCCCATCCAACCTGGCCTGGAACGTCTCCAGGGATGGGGCAGCCACCACTGCTCTGGGCAACCTGGGCCAGGGCCTCCCCACCCTCATCATGAAGAATTTCTTCCTAATATCTAATCTAAATCTTCCCCTTTCCAATTTAAAACCACTCTCCTTGTCCTACCCCTGCACGGCCTGATCAGGAGCCCCTCCCCAGCTTTCCTGGAGCCCCTTTCAGGACTGGAAGCTGCTCTAAGGTCTCCCCAAAACCTTCTCTTCTCCAGGCTGAACAACCCCAACTCTCTCAGCCTCTCCTCATACTGGAGGTGCTCCAGCCCTTGGATCATCTCCATGGCCTCCTCTGGACTTGCTCCAACATCTCCATGTCTTCCCCGTGCTGAGGGTTCCAGAACTGGACGCAGGGTGGGGTCTCACCAGAGCAAAGCAGAGCAGAGGGGCAGAATCCCCTCCTTGCCCTGCTGGTCCCACTCTTCTGGATGCAGCCCAGGACTCGGTTTCTGGGCCGTGAGCTTCCGTTGCCGTTACGTGGCAGAGATGGGAGGGCAGCGGGCTTGGGGGCAGGGGGGGCACAGGCAGGACCATCACTGTGGGGAGGGGAGAACCCAGCCCTGGATGGGACACAGAGGGCACAAGGGACACTCACATGGGCCAGACAAGCTTCATGGACAGGTCCCCCACTGGTGTGAAGCTGACGGTGACGGTGGATGACTTCATCCCGTCCTTCAGCTTCAGAAACACGGGGCAGTTGGAAGCAGCGGCTGCAATGTGCCATGTCCCTGCAAACTGTGGCAGGACACCACCAGTAGGGTTTGGAAAAGCTGTGAGGACCTCCTGCCCACCCTGTGGACCTGTCAGCCTCTGCGGGGACCTACCATCTACCCTGGGGACCCTCTACTCTTAGTGGGGACCTGCTGGCCTGCGGTGGGGGACCTTCAACCTTGGTAGGGACCTGCCACCCACCCTGGGGACCTTCTACCCTTGGTGGGGATCTGTCATCCTTGGTGGGGACCTGCCATCCTCGGTGTGAGACCTGCCACTCTTGGTTGGGATTTGCCACCCGCTATGAGGACCTGCCACCCACCATAGGGACCTGTCACCCTTAGTGGGGACCTGCCACTCTCGGTGGGGACCTGGCATCCACTAAGTGGATCTGCCACCTTCTCTGAGGACCTGCCAGCCTGTGGTTGGGACCCACCAGCCTTGATGGGGAGCTGCCGTGCCCCTTGCCAGGAGGGTGGGCACAGCGCCTGGCTCAGATGCTCACCCACATCCCCTGGGTATTTGTGTCCCTGCAGCGGGGCCACCACAGGCAGGAGCTGCCCAGGACCAACCCAGCTCCACATCCGTGTCCTCCCGGCAGCTGTCTCGGTGCCAGCACCAGGCTGGGACCTGCGGGTACCCGGGGTGTGGGACTAGGTGGGCATGCTGTGCCGTTACCTTCTCGGTCTCAAAGTCGGGCTGCATGGGCACCTCGGCTCCTGCCTGCAGCAGGCATAGCAGCGCCAGCGCCAGGCTCAGCATCATCACCATCCTCATCCTAGGCTGGATGTGTTGGGAGAGGCCACGCAGCTCTGCCCCTGCTTGTGCCCACCTTTATAGCCCGCGCTGCTGGCAGCGCCCCTGCCTGTGCCCGCTTTGCGCAACATGTTACACAAGAGAGATAACGCGTACCCGGCTTAGGTGACAGTGCTGGCCTTCAGCCCCTCACATCGCCCAGTCTGGGATGAATGGAGCTTTGTGTGGGACACAGCCTGGAGCACAGTAGGAACCGGGCGATGCCCGGCACGGCAAGAGGGAGGCTGGTGAGGGGTGCCTGGTGCCCCTCCTGGCTGTTGAACACTGGGCCTGGACCTGGCAGTACTGGATGGATCCGGTGGTGCCAGGATGGATCCAGCAGTGTTGGATGGATGCGGCAGTGCCAGGTGGATCTGGCAGTGCTGTATGGATCCGGCAGTGTCAGGTGGATCCAGCTGTGCTAGGACAGATCCACCCATGCCAGGTGGATCCAGTAGTGCCAGGATGGATCCTGCCTCAAGGACGAGGATGGTTGGGCCCGTGTTCTCACCCAGGGCTGAGCCACAGCCTAGTGCCTCCAGAAGGTGTTGTGGCTGCCCAGGCTGTGGGCAGCAGGCAAGGACCCCACTCCCAGTCCAGGGTCAGAGCACGGAGAGCGGGTGGGCGGCTGGGGCTGAGTCACATCCAGTGCTCAGTACCATCTCTCTCATTCATGACTGTCCCTTCCCATGTTTTTTGAGACCCTCCATGATTGCCCATCACCCCATTCCCATGATGCCCACCTGCTCTCCAGCAGGGAAATTGAGGCAGTGAGGCTGGGGTAACCCAGGGTGCCCGGGGGGCAGGTGGGGGCAGATCCCCCATGTGGAGGCAGGTCTGGTGGCCAGGCAGCACCACGGTACGGGGATGTGAGTGTACTTGGTGTTTCCACCAACAGCCCCACAGAGATAAGCTGGGATCAACTCTGACCCTTGGGCCAGCCCCAGCCTACAGCCACCCGTCACGCTTCCCCTCCCCATTGCCCCACAGCGACCCAGAAGACAGAGGCATGGGACTGGTTTTACACTGACTTTAATGAGGATGGGGGTGCAGGTGTTGGGGGGTGAAGCCAGGGAGTGAGGGCTGCTGCGGTGCTGGGGTGCACTGGGACGGGATTGGGTGGCCGCCGTCTTGCAGGGCTCCCGGGGTCTGCCTGGAAGAGATGGGGAGACAGGGACACATGGGGGGGACATCGGCCCTGCCAGCCCCACAGCAAGGGGTGGGCACCTGCCACTAAAGAGCCACCCCATGGGGATGGTGGGGAGGGATCCCCATCGGAGTAAGAGAGAGGTGCAGCCTGGGTGGCTGGGATGGGGGTAGAGCGGCTCAGATGCTCCCGTACCCTCTGAAAGGGATGGGATGGGATGGGATGGGGGCTCTGTGGGGTGGGACAGATCTAGTCACCCTCATACCCTCTCAGCAGTTTGGGATGGGGGCTCTGTGGGGTAAGGCAGCTCTGAGCACCCCTGTACCCTCTCGCAGGGCTGCTCTGACCCCAGGACTCACCTAGGCAGCATCTGTCATACATTTGTCTGCAGGAAGAAGAAAAGCAGAGATCAGCTCCTCTAGGGGCTGGGAGACCACTGCCCTCTGAGGGACTCTGCCTGGCCCCACGGTGCCCCAGGGACAAGCCAGGAGGGTCCCCCAGGAGTACATCAGCACCTGCTCACTGCTGCCCCCCCAGCCTCTCCTGCTGGCTGCTCACCCGTGTGGGGCAGGATGAGGATCTCATCATCTGTCAGGCCTTGCTCCCTGGAGAACTTGCTGAACCTCTCCAGGCGCTCGGGACTGATCTCCTTCGTTCGGCCTGCAGGGAGAGCAGGGTGAGAGGCAGCCCCTCCCTGGACCCCCGGAGCGGGATTACACTGCCCTACGGCATGGACAGCCCAGCAGGGGACAAGTTCCCCAGGAAGGGGGTCCTGTCCCAGCCATCCCGTGGGTCACCCCCAGCATGGGAGATGCTGCCACCCTTCTCCCATGGGAGATGCCCCTGCAAGGACATCCCGGGGGTCCTGGGGGTCGGGGCAGGGAGGTCCCGGAGCAAGACGTACTGTAGAGCAGCACCATGGTGGAGGAGCCAGTGCTCTTGGAGATCTGGGTAGCCACCAAGGCATACTCATCGTAGTTGGTCTCCACCACACGGATATCGTGCTTGCTGCCCCAGCCTGTGAGGGACCAGGAGGGCACGGCTCAGCTCCAGGCACCGAGCCAGCCCCCAGGAACTCTGGCCAGGGCAGGAGCTGGGGGCACATCAGGAGCTGCCCCGCAGGAGGGCAAGCTGGGAGCTGGGCACTCACGAGGGCTGGTGTAGCTGAACCGCCCTGGCTGCTCTGTCTTGGTGTAAAGGCTGTTCCTCTTCTCGCAGTGGTCACCCCTGGGGAGCAGAGCACAAGGGGGTCAGAGAGGATGGGCAGTGTCCCCCAGCCCTCACACAGCCCCGGGCATCCCAGCACAACTCTCCGCTCGTCCACCCCTCCCCATGCCCGTACTTGGGGTACGTGGAGGTGACTTCCAGGTTCCCATCCCCGGTGGCAGAGATGGTTGTGGTGCACATCTTCATCAGGTGCTTCTTCTCCTTGAACCAGTGGGAGTTGGACGCCAGGCCAACGCAGTACCATCTCCCCGTGAGCTGCACACAATCGCTGCTCAGTTGCTGGCTGGACACAGACCCTGCCTCACCCCTTGGCTCCCACCTGCCCCAACCCAGGCCACCTCCATCCCCTGCCACCCACGCCCCACAGCATGGCAGGACTGCCTGGCTCTGAGATGCCATTTGCAGCCATCCAGGGGCACAAGGAGAGGCCACCCTGGGTAATCCCTGCCTGGTCCCCAGGGCCACCGAGGGGAGGTGTCAGCCTTGGGGATGAGCTGTGTGGGGACACCCTTGCAGGACATGCCAGACCCCCATTCTTGCAGCATGTCCCTCCATTCCCAACCCCTCCCTGGGGTGGCTGTGTGTCCTGGGATCTCTCTGGAAGCTCCCAGAGGGGCAGTGTGGCCCCTGCATCGCCTCACTAGGGCCCCAGGGCTGTGGGGCTAAACCTTGAATGCAGCCAGGCTGAGGCCATCCTGCTCTGGATGGTGGGAGGAAGGGGAGTGAGAGCGCCCCAAGGTGTAGGGGGCCCCCAGACAGCACCCTTGGTTTTTGGGGACCCCTGAGCACAGCAGCTCTTCGTTACTTGGGACCCTGGGTGAGGTCCATGCTGAGGAGAGGGGTCCCCATCCCATTCCTGTGCTGCCTGTCCAGCTGAGCTTGTTTTTCCCAGCCCCCTCCCACCCCATACCCCCCCAGCAAAATTCCTGTGCACGGACACCCAACCCACAGCCCAGCAGACAGCCTGGCCCCACACTTGCTTGGTCCTGCCCCACAGCCTGGAGTCCACATTCCCTCCAGAACCCCCAAACCAAGCCCTGGGGGCTCCCCAGGAGTGGGGGGTGTGGGTGCACCAACCTCTCCCAGTGCTGGGGCCAGCCTGGTCCCAAAATCCACCTGCACCACTGCCTCCACCTGTTTTTAGGGCAAGGTTCCCCCAGAACACCCCAAACCCTTAAGCAGGAGTTGCCAGCTGGGTTGGGTCACCTTGTCCTGCTGAAAGTCGGTTTGCACAGGAATGCTGTCCTGCGCATGAAGAGCTCCGAGCAGGGCCAGCCCCAGGACGCCCAGCAGCGTGGTGTGCATGTCTCCGTGAGCTGAGATGAACCGAGCCAAGTGGAGCTGAGCCAAACTGAGCTGAACCGAACTGAGTTGAGTTGAGATGAACTGAGCTGAGCCAAGCTGATCCAGAGGCGCAGGCAGAGCTACAGTGCTGGAGAGCCAGGCAGCCCCTATTTATGGGCAGGCTGTGCAGCCGCCCCAGAGGGGGCAGCCCTGCCTCCCCCCCGTGCCGTTATGCAAGCAAGAGCAGGGGCGAGGGCTGAAGCCAAAGGGCAGGCGGAGGAACCTGCAAATATTTCCCTCTTGACATGTTTGCTTCGAGTGCCAAACTGCTCCACGGCAAAAATACAGCTTGCAGCCAGCACAGCGGCTGTCCCTGCCCCCAGCACCATGGAGCCTGGGGCCAGTATGGGCATGAAGTGGCCACCAGCATGGGCAGGGGGCCAGTGTGGGCATGAAGAAGTGGCCACCAGCATGGGCAGTGGGCCAGGACTTGGCACCAGGGCTTGCTGGCTGCCCCACCCTTGCAGGATGGGCTCCCGCAGATGAGAGCAGCACAAGCAAGTTGGAGGGAATGCCCAGTGCCAGCCAGGTCCTAACCCAACCCGTGGGACTCATGGTCAGCTTTGGGTGCTCCTGTGGGGCCCTCACCTTGCCCCACAACCCTGCCTCACCCGAGGAAGGGTCTCGGCTGGCCCCACTGCCTAGTGTACATTGACAGCGAGCTGTAGGGCTGGGGGGAGCTTGACCCCAGCCTCGGGCAGCCCTGATGCCACCTCCCTGCAGGTCCATACCAGTTCTTCATTCCCACTATGCCACCCTGCTCTCTTTGCCAAGAGGGGCTGGGAGACTCCATCTTCCTCAGTCTGGGCTCACCAGCAGGTGCTAAGCCACCTGCCCTTGATTTGGGGACACCCAGTTTGAAGACTGGGGATGAACACTGGGTGTCAGCAGCAGCACCCATGGCACTGGCAGGGTTTAGGAAGGGCTGGCCATGCTGGGCAGAGCATCAGCCGGCGGCTCTCCCTGCGGCACAACCCTGCCAAGGCACTTTATGTAAGGAGCATGTTTGCACAGCAGCTGGTTTTTCCCCTCTGGCAGCCCACCCTGCCCGCCCCAGCACATTCTCTTCCCCGCACCCAGCTGTGAGCCCAGCCAGCCCCACACACTGGGCCCAGCGCCACAGATCTATTAAAACAAAACAAAAGCTGAGCTGGGCAGGACTGAGCATCACAAGAGTCCAGCTGGGCCCCCCGCGCACTTGGCTGGGGGCTCAGCCTCCCACTCTCAGGGTGCCAGGGGGTGCTCTCTCCACCAGAGGCATGGAGCATCCATGGGTGTCCGGTGGTTTTGCACTGGGGTGGGGACACAAAGGCATCCCTGCTGCATCCCCAGGTCCCTGCCAGCAGCAAGAGTGGGGGCAGGAGGGGCCAGCTCTCCTGAGAGTGGCAAAGCCAGGGCAGCCCAAGGAGCTGGATGCAAGCTCAGGAGCATGGGAAGCACAGGGTGGAATTGGTGTGGGGCAGGCTAAGCCCACTGCTGGGGCTGGGGGGGCATGGGCAGGATAGGGGTGCCTGGGCTGTTATCACCACAGTGCTGGGACACAGACCCTCAGGTGCGTTTTGTACCCCAGAAATGTGTTCAGAGCAGACAAATGCAGGCTGGGGTACAGGGGAGTCCTGGGGGCAGGAGGGCAGGGTGCTCTCCCCAGCTCCCATGGCCCTGCCATGGCTCTGCAGGGCAGAAAGTGAGCCAGAACTGTAGCCCCCCAGCTCTGCCAGGGGCTGGGGTCTGCAAGCGTGGCCGGCCAGGACTTCCCGCACATGGAAGTGAGGACAGGGGTTGGATTTGGGTGAGTCACATGGCGGCCCCTTACATAAGTTCCTGACAAACAACATGTGGTACCAGTTTCCGCTAAGATTGCAAAACACCGGGGCTGGGGGGGCTGCTCTGCGTCCCAGGGGCTGCGGGGTGGCCAGGGCACTGCACCAGCAGCTGCAGGGGAGCTGCTCCCCATCCCCTCCCAACGTCCAGCCTGGGCCAGGGCATTGGCACTGCTTGCCCAAAACAGCCAAGCACGTGGCAGAGTGGCACTGCCCAGGCTGGCATGGAACGGAGAGGGGTCCTGCAGGGGGGTACAGGCCCAGGGTCAGAGCCGCAGCCCCTCTGGGCTGGTTGCACGCTGAGTCCAAGCCCCTGCAGCGTGTTCAGAGTATGCGAAGGCCAAGCCATGCCTGGCAGGGAAGCTCCCACAGGCGGGGCGTCCGGCCCAGGCAGCCTCTTGAAGAACATGGGCTGCAGGGCTGGAGTGAGGGAACAGAGGGTTCTACTGCCCCGGAGCCCTGGGGCTGAGAAGCAGGACTGCTGCAGGGCCGAGCTTTCCTGCTCTGGGACGTCCTGGCTTGTCCTGGGGAAAGGGCTGATTCCGAGCCATTCCCAGCAGCCCCACGGCACCAAGCATTGTGGTTTTCCTCCTGCTTGCCAGGCAGACATGTGCACTGTGGCACCCGAGAGCAAACTGGGGACTGGCACAGCCCCACAGCTGCTGTGAGGCTTGGGGAGAGGAGGAGGGGGCTGCACGGATCCCCACACCCCCAGTCTGGCACCAGGAGCCCAGGGGTGGAGGCAGCACTGGCCTTACTGGGGCAAATCGAGGTGTTGACTTGACCGGACACGGACCCTTATCCAAGGCATTTATTGGGGTGCTGTGGGCTGCTGCGAGGGAGAGGGGGAATACAAAGCTGCAGAGGGGCAGTACAAAGACAGGCATGGCTGCCAATGTGGCTGGAGGGGTCGGGGAGCCCATGGGTCACCTCCAGGGCTGTGGAGCAGCAGTGGGGCACAGCCAGACACCAGCTCGGTTCTGCATGGCCATGGGTGGCTATACAAGGTGAGGGCTGAGCTCTGGGGACATCCTGGCAATGCCATCTGCACCTAGGGCTTTGTTTCTGGAAGGAAAAGAGAGGTGTTGGAGGGCTGGGGAGATGCCTGAGCCCGGTGCCAGGGCTAGAGACCCACCTCTGTTTCCCCAGGCAACAATAAGAGATGAAGCCACCCTGAAGACCCCAACCCTCACCCCGGAGTGTCCCTGTCCCAGGATACCCCATCCCAGACCAGCCCTCACCCCAGGAAACACCAGTATAGACCTCACGTCACCCTGACCCATGTAGGGGTGAACAGGGCTTTGCTCTGCCAGGCTGCACCTAATGCCCACCTTAGGTGATGGTCTACAACCTCCTCGCTCCACACAAGGGCACAAAGGGACCCTGTCCTGGGGGAAGATCCCTCATGGCCCCCCTGTGCCAGACCAGCCCCCTTGCACTCCTAAGGCAGGATCACACAGCTGTGGTGTGGTGTGAGCCCTGCCCAGCAAGCCCAGCCCGCAGCCAGGGCACAGAGAATCCACAGGGTGCCCAGCATGGGGCTAAGCCTGGCGCACGGGGGTCCCAGCACATCGCCCAGGATCTGCAACTCATAGAATTGCTAGGTTGGAAAATACCTGTGAAGATCAGGGAGGTGGTTGAGTCACCTTCCCTGGAGGTGTTTAAAGGACAGGTGGACGAGGTGCTGAGGGACATGGTTTAGTGATTGATGGGAATGGTTGGACTCAATGATCCAGTGAGTCTTTTCCAACCTGGTGATTCTATATGATTCTATTATCATGAAGTCCATCAACTCACCATCAAGGATGTGAAACTCGTCTGCAGAGTCACAAAACCCTGCAAGAGACAGAGCCCAGGGTGGTCACCCTGCCTGGGCACCCACAATCCCCAGCCTCGCACCCCAAGGATGCAGTGGGGCACAGCCCCACTCTGGCATCACTGTCCCTGAGACGACACCATGCAGGACCCTGCTGCGGGTGACCCAGGCCACAGGCTGCTCCCACTCATGCAGAGGTACCTCCCCCTCCCCACGCTGGAAGGGCTGGTGCCGGGTCCTGGCTGCGGGCGCCCGCTGCTCGCCCGTGTGTCACCCACCATATGTGGGGAAGTAGTAAGTGACATCTTCGCTCAGGCCCACAGCCCTGATCCGCTGCTCAAACTTCTCCACGATGGCATCACTGACCTGGCTGCTCCGTCCTGCGCATGGAAGGAGATGCCATCAGCAGCAGTGAGGCCTGTCTGTCCCCCGTCTCAAAGTCCCCTGGTGTCCCTCACCTCAGGGCTCGGCATCAAGGGCTCTTTCAGTTCAGAGGAGCCGCTTCCCAGTTCCCCCCTTACTTGCTCCCCCTGCAGCATTTGGAGACAATTCTCCATCTGGCGACCAGGACCCTCAGGAGACCCCATTCTCAATTCAAGGAGCTCCAGGGAGCACCCCGGTAGCCCAGCACAGGTTTCCCAGCCCTGTCCTTCATCTCCATAAGCCCCTGTGCACCGCTTCACCGTAGAGCTTGACAGAGATGCTCTGGCCCTTCTGGTAGTAAAAGACGGCGTAGGTGCTGTGATCCGTCTCGCCCACCACCACGTCCACCTTGCTGCCATAGCCGCGGCCTGAGGAAGACAGAAGGCAGCCCCAGTTTGTCCCTGCTGAACCCCAGAACCACCCAGGTGCCTTGTTCCACCACGAGTGGGGTGGAAATCGGGGCCAGAGCAGGTGCAGCCCCACATGGTGCCGTTCCCCTCCAGCAGGCATCAGCCTGTGATGGTATCCAGCACTGGGGCACTTTGAGACCCCAAAGATGAGGTACTGGAAGAGCACCAGTAGGAAGAACATCAGCACCAGCGCCCCGCTGAAAGCAGGAGTGGGGGACTCCAGCCTTGCAGCCCTGCCACTGCTGCAGCCCAGCCACCCTCACCCTTCAGGAGGAAGCGTCCGCTGACCCGCGCAGGGACATAGCGCTGCCTGATTTCCCAGCACGTCCCGTCCCTGTGTGAGGAGAGGAGGAGGAGGTCAGCACAGGCTGGGAATGGTCCAGCCCAGGTCTCTGCCACCTGCTTGCCAGGGCACACAGAGTGCCTTGTTTCTTGGGACTTTATTTTCTCCCCAGGGAGAAGCTGCAAAGAGATGTCCCAGAGCCCTGCAGGGACACACTGAGAGACTAGGAGCCTGAAAACCTCCTCAGGGACTCCAGGGGTCCCTGCCCTCTCCCCACACTGACCCAGCTCAGCCCCTCAGCCCAGGCCAGCTGGAAGCGCCCATGGATGCGCTGAGGATCTCCCTTCTCAGCTGTGCTGCCCCTGGGGTGGCTCCGACACCCGCTCCCCGGCTGGGCAGCTGGGGAGCAGCCCTGTGCCTGATCCATGCCTCAGTTTTTCCAACCTGGCTGCCTCCCACCTTGGGCTGCTGGTGCAGGGGGCAGGGTGCCAACCTGCCGCAGCCACAGTTTCTACTACAGAACATTCCAGAGGAGATTCCATCCACACTGCTCTGGGGCAGCTCACTCCTCCTTGTAGAGTGTGGCTGGGGCACTGGTCCTGCTCTGACCTGCCTGTAGCGTTACCATCCTATCCAGCATCCCTGTCCCCATTCCAGGATGCTGGCCTTGCTCTGACCTGCCTGCAGTGTCCTCATCTATCCAGCATGCCCCAGCCAGCCTTGCTCAGACCTGCAGCATCCCTCTCCCCATCCCAGGACAATAGACCTGCCCGTTGCATCCCTGTCCTATCCAGTGTCCCCCATTCCAGGACACCAGCCCAGCTCAGACCTGCCTGCAGCATCCCCGTCCCACGCCTGGTGTCACTCACATCTTCCTGAAGGTGCTGACAGCCAGGCTCTGCCCGTCCAGGACAGTCACCATCATCGTTGTGGCCTCCAGCCGGTGGCTGTGCTCTGCCAAGTGGATGCAGTGAGAGGCCACGCCGACCAGGAACCACCTCCCCATGAGCTGCAAGGCACAGGGGTGGTACCATCTGCTGGGCACCCCAGAAACACCCTGGGGACACCCCACCACACTAAATGCCCTCTCCCATGCTGTGACCCCTCGCTTGGTACCTCTGTCCCTTTGATGCACCCATGGGGCACGATGTCCCCTGCTTAGGAGCTGGCAGGTGGGACAAGGCAGGAGAGGGGACCGGGCATGGGGACCGTTGGGGGGCTGCAGGGAGGGTGCCTGAGACATGTGTCCTCACCTCTCGGGGCCAGTGGGCTGCGGGGATAGGGGTTTGAGCCCTGCCCTCACCTCAAAGCCGGGGTGCTGCAGGGAGGGGGGATCCAAGCCCAGCCCTCACATCACAGGATCCGTGAGGTGCGGACACAGGGTCAGAGGTGCCCACCCTCACCTCTCCAGGCCATCGGGGCTGCAGGGAGGGGGGATCCAAGACCCCTGCACTCACCTCACAGGGCTAGGGGAATGTGTGAAAGGGGGTTTGAGGCACCTGCCCTCACCTCTTGGGGCCAGGGGGCCTGCGAGGAGGGGGAACCCAGACCTTTCCTCACCTCTCAGGGGAAGGGGGGCTGCGAGGAGGGGGATCCGAGGCCCCTGCCCTCGCCTCACAGGGCCAAGGGATTATGCGGACAAGATAAGGGGGGGCTGTGATGAGGAGGGGGTTTGAGACCCCTGCCCTCGCCTCCTGGGACCAGGGGGTCTGCGGGTCCGAGTCCTGCCCTCGCCCCCCAAGAACGGGGGTGCCTGGGTGACCCCTGCCCCTCGTCCCCATGGACCCCACCGAGCCCAGCCCGTGTCCCAGGGCGGCTCGGGGCGCCGGGCCCCTCACCTGGGGCAGCCAGAGCACCTCGGCGGCCGCCACGGCATCCAGCGGGCTGTGGGCGGAGGGCGGCCGCCACCACGCCGCGATCGGCAGCGGCAGCAACAGCAACAGCAGCAGCAGCGCGAGGCAACGCAGGGCGGCCATGGCCGGGAACCGTGGGCCGGGAGCCGCGCCAGCCCAGCCCACATCGGGGTCAAGGCCGGGATCGCCGGGAATTGCGGCCCCGCGGGGGCGAGACCGGGGAGCAGGGCAGCCTCGAGCTGACCGGGGGGCGTGGCTTCGTGGGGGAGAGGGACGGCTTCTGATTGGCTCGGGCAGGTTGGGGGCGGTGCCTCGCTGATGAGGGGCGGGGCCTGATTGGCTCGGGCGGGGCCTCGCAAAGTGGTGGTGCTGATTGGCTCAGGGGTGTATGGGGACGAGGTGTGTCTCTACGGGTGGACTCTGATTAGCCGAGTGGGTCTTGTCTGGGCGGGGTGTGATCTGGTGGGCGGGGCCTGAGTGGGTGGGCGGGGCCTGAGTGACACGGGTGGGCCGGGTTTGGAGTAGTGGAAGTGGCCTGATTGGCTCCATCCTGGGCCGAGTGGGCGGGGCCTGATGGGAGGGGGCCCCTGGGTGGGGGAGTATGGAACCACCGAGAGGAGCGGCCAGAGCGGCCGGAGGGAGGAGGGGAGGGGGAGGGGGTGGTCCGACGCCGGACGTCCGTTGCGCGAGGCCGGAAGCGCTGCGAGACGGAGGCGGGGGCTCCGGGGCCGCCGAGGTGCGGGGCTGGGGACTGCGGGGACTAGGCGGTGGCGTGAGGTGGATAGGGTAGGGTAGGGTAGGGTAGGGTAGGGTGGGAGGGCGGAGGGCGGGCGAGCGAGCGAGCGAGGGTTGGGGACATCGGGGGCGCGGAACTGGGGTTGGAGGGGCCCTTGGGGCGGGCAGGGGCCGAGGACTGGCGGGCCTGAGGTGCAACACGGGCCGGGGAGGGATTGGCAGGCACGGGGCCCCCGGGGCGGGCAAGGGCCTGGCCGGTGTGGGATCCCTAGAATGGGCAGCCAGGTCAGGGGCCGGCGAGTGTGAGCCTCCGGGCGGGCAGGGGGGAACGGAGCACTGGGTGCTTGTCCAGGGACTGGTGGGCAGGAGGCTCTGGGGCGGGCAGGGCGCTGGTCCGGGGACACCCGGAGCAGGTAGGAGGTTGGGAGCCAGCAGGTGCGGAACTTCCCGGGGTGGGGAAGGGACTTGCTGGAGGGGCCCCCAGATTCAGGCTGCAGACAGCTGAACTGGGCCTCACTTGCCTTTTGCCTGCAGGTGCAGCGGCAGAATGACACGATGGACACAGGCGGCTGCTCCCTCCTCCCCGATAGTGTCCTCTTTGAAATCTTCCTCTACCTGGACCACGAGGACGTGCTCTCGGCAGGGCTGGTGTGCCGGCAGTGGCGCGCTGTGGCCCGTGATGAGTTCCTCTGGAAGGAGCTCTTTTACCGCTACTACCGTGTCTCCCGGGAGGTGCCCCGGCACCCAGGTGCGCTGGTGTGGGGACAGGGGCTGCGTGGGGCCGGCGGCCTCATCCACCCACCAAGCGGGCAGGTCAGCACCCAGAACCTCCCCGCTGCAAGCCCAGGAGGGAAAATCCTTGCTTGCATTGCTGCTGAACCTGCTCCCCACTGGTGTCGAGGGGGCTAGAGCTGCTAAACTGCACCCTGTTGGCAGCCTGCAGATGTCAGTGGCGATGTGTGCATGAGGAGCTCTGGAACTGCCCAAACCCTTCAGAAAAGGGCATCACATGGTTGGAAATGGTGAAACGTTCCCCCCCCTTTCATAGAAAGGTAGTTTCTGAGCTCTCTTGGGGCAGGCGTTCTCTGGTAGCTGTCACACAGCTTGTCTGGGCGCTGCTGCTGCGGGAGATCCTGAGGAGATGCAGTGAGTCACTGCTACATCGTAGGCCGGCTGGATTTCATGATAATCACTGTTGGCTTTTCCTGGTGAGGACCTTGCAGCCTCTCCTTCAGGCTCTGTCTCTTCCTTGTCTGGCCTAGGATAAGCTGCAAGTGCACATTAGCTAATCAGGCTATTTCCATAAGGCTCAGGCAGGATCTGTAGCTTGGCTGTGGAGGGGAAACGTGTGCCTGCTTTCTGGAGAGGGAGGTGGGTGTGTGGTGGTTTCCCTGTGCAGCGGGCAGCACGAAGGCAGGAGCTGACCCACTTTGTCGGGGCAGGTTGGGCTTGATCCTGGCCACAGCTCACAGTAGAAAAATTACTCATTAACAGTTGGCAACTGCGAAGCCCGACAGGGCCTGCCCTGAGCAGAGCTTTTGGCAGTCAGGATGTACAATCACAGGGCTGTTCTCTGCTGAGTTTCAGGTGCTGGAAACAGTTTGGTGGGGTCTGTGAGGGTCTCTTGGAGCCAAGAAATCGTGTTCCCAGTGTGCTGCAGGGTACCAGAGGGCTGTGACCATCTTCTGCACCCAGAATGCACGCAGGGCTCCCAGCTGTGGCCGTGGCAGAGGGAATTGGCTTCTAGATCTTGAGTTGCAGTTCCTACAGGAGGATGGCAATAAATGTGGATCAAGCAGCCCCTCACCCTGCATCAGGGAACACCAGTGGAACAGGGTTTGAGAGGAGACAGGGATGGACCAGCTTGGGCTGCATGGTTTCATTTGTGCAGCCCCTGGGGCTCCGTGGGGCTGGGGGCATCGTCTTTATCTGAGGCGCTCTCACCTGGCTCGGTCACTATCAGCCTCCTGCAGCAATTCAGAAGCTGCTGACCCTGTTCTTCAGCACTAATTGGGGCTGAGCAGTTGGGGTAACGCAGTCACGTGTTCTGGCACCTCCCAGGCTGTGCTTCTTGAGCTGCGACGATCCTGCACGAGATAGTAGGAGCAGAGCTGGCTGACTGGACCAGGAAGGGCTGGAGCAGGAGTTTGGGGAAGCACCTGGCTAGTCTGGCAGTCCCTGGCAGCTCTGTGGATTGGGGAATGGTATCCAGGGGGTCTTGTAAGAGGAAATATTGGGGTTGCTTGGCCAAATGGGATGTGTCCACGCTGCTTCCTGGCCAGATGGGCCAGAACAGGGAACTTAAGAGGCAGATGAGGCCTCCAGCCTCGTGAGCAGTAGTGGGATATCCTAGCACCAAGCTGCTCCCTGCCTGCAGCAGCCTCCTGGGCTTCAGCAACTTCCAAAACCCCTTCATCCCTGTTCAGCATAACTAGGGAAATTGGCCCTTATCCATATACATGTCTAATCCTCTTTGCTTCGTCAGGATTTGCTGCTGCCAGAAGGCAGTAGGCTGCCTTATCAGGCAGTTTGTTAAAAGTCTTCTTTATTTGTCTCTTTATTGGCCATCAGGACGACTTCTCTGAATGCTCCCCAGGCTCTTCTGCTGCAGGGCTCCTCTTCCACCCTGACATGCTGTGCCCAGCTCTCATTCTTCTCTCCTGCTTTCTCTTATCTCACTGAGGTGTTTTTTTCCTGGTCTCATAGCCATTCTGGAACCTTCTTAACTCTTTGTTAGACAAGATAAAGATAATTGGAGTGGAGCCCAGTTCCCTGAGGAGAAGCTTCCCTCTCTCACATGCTGGATTTGTTGGCGCTGTGCTAGGGCCCTTGTGTCATGCTGGCAGCTGTTTCGTCCCAAGCTTTGTTAGAGATCTCGCAGCTCTTCCCCGAGTGTTTCTGGTGGTGTCTGTGCTGGTTTAGGAAGCAGTGAAGTGGTGGAGAGCTGTGCAGTTGCTGAAAGGGGTGATTTTCTGTGGGAGGGAGTGGGGAAGCTGCTAAGGAGCACATTAAGCCCTGCTGGCAAGGCCAAAGCTGTGGGAGTCTGGCCCTGGCACTGCTCCTGGCATCGTGCACAGCAGTCGAGGCTGTGCTTTGGTAAAGACTGATTCTGCAGGTGCCACTCTCAGCTCAGGTCCATTGCTTCCCTCCATTTACATTTCTGCCCTGTGTCCCTGCTCCTGTGTTACAGCTGCCGTCTCCTGGTATGATGAGTTCCAGCGGCTCTATGACACCATCCCATGTGTGGAAGTGCAAGCCCTGAAGGAGCACAGTGACCAGGTTTTGCACCTCAGCTTCTCCCACTCTGGCGGTTTGTTTGCGTCGTGTTCCAAGGACTGCACCGTCAAGGTGAGGCAGCAGCCCGCCCCGTGCAACCCTCCTGATGCTAGATGAGGGACCCGCGAGGGCAGCCGTGGGGAAACCTGTGAGAGGAGGGGTCTGGCCAGGTGTCCTTGGACTTAGACTGCTTCCAGCAGCTGAGTTGTTCTCGGAGCCAGAGAACTCAAGGCTGTTGCAAATGGAACCATGAGGGCTGTGGATCCCAGCTCCAGCCCGTGCAAAGGTGGCTGAAGTGCCAGTCTGGCTCTGGCTTCTGTCTGGGTGCCAGTCTGCCTTCAGACTGCAGAAGCTGTCTTGCACAAATGGTTTTCTGGGGTGCAATCGTAGAATGATTTGGGTTTGAAAGGTCCTCAAAACCCATCTAATCCCATCCCTTGCCATGGGCAGGGACACCCACTGGATCAGGGTCTCCAAACCCCATCCAACCTGGCCTTGAACCCCTCCAGGAATGGGGCAGACACCACTGCTCTAGGCAACCTGGGCCAGGGCCTCCCTATCCTCACAGCAAAACATTTCTCCCCAAGATCTCATCTCAATCTACCCTCTTTCATCTGAAAACGATTCCCACTCGTCCTGTACTTGCACTCCCTCATAAAAATCCAGCTCTAACAGTCCCATTTGCTGCCCAAACACCATCTCCCTTGGCTAATGGAGAAGCAATCCTATGTTTAGCTGCTCTCCAGAGCTGTTGACCATTTTGCATAAAGGGAATTGACTAAGAATTGGGACTTTGGGAGGAGTTAAATGGGGCTTCGATGCTGCTTTTTTCTTGTCCTGGTGAGTGCAGGCAGAACAGATAAACTGGAATGGCTCTTAGACTTCTCAACGGCTTCCTGACTGTTTACCCATCTGTCTGCAGATCTGGAGCAATGAGTTGGACATCTCCCTGCAGCACAGCTCCAACATGAGGCCGTACAACTGGAGCTACACACAGTTCTCCCAGTTCAACTCCGATGACTCCCTCCTTCTGGTATCGGGTGTCTTTGTGGGGCCTCACAACTCGTCATCAGGAGAGATTGCTGTAATCAGCATGGGTAAATACTGCCCTTGCCTTCACCGGGCTGCCTGCGAGGTGGGGAGCGGTGGGTGCTGGGTTTTTCTTCCCCTCTGGTGTGTCGTGGCCCTGACCTCTGCTTCTCCTGCTGCTTCTGCCTTCTACCTTCTGTGGAGGGGGGCCCCAGCTGCCGTTTCAGAGAGCAGACTTTCTGGGTAGCCTTAGCTCTGCTCAGGTCACCACATCATCACCTAAAGTCAGCGTGGCATGTGTTTGTTCTCATTTAATGTCAGTTCTATGTGTCTGTCAAGAGTTGTCTGCATTACCTGTTGTCTTGACACCACCGTTCTGACGTGGATGGTGCCACTCCCACCCTGAGGTCTCATAGGACATTAAGGTGCATCCATCTGGGCCTGCATCTTCTGTCCTGCTGCTGTGAAACTTACCCCAGCTGTGTGATCTCCCGCTGTCTCTGTTCTGCAGTCCCACTCCGCTGCTAAGTGTGCAGCCGCCTTGCTCAGAAAGGCTTTGAGCAGCAGGGGCAGGAGTGAAGCAGTTGTGGACGCATTTGACTTGTTCTTGTTCTTAGCGATTCTGGTTCATGCTCGGAGAAGGACTGTACGGTTGGATTGCTCTCTGGTCTGACTCCGTGTGGCTGCCCTCTCATTCTGGTTTGCTTTGTGTGTGCTCTCCCCACCCATCTCTGTAGGAAAGCAAGGTAATCCATCTCCAGAGCAAGGACTGGAACCGGATGTTCATAGAATCATAGAATGATTTGGGTTGGAAGGGGCCTTAAAGCCCATCCAGTTCCACCCCCTGCCATGGGCAGGGACACCTTCTACTGGATCAGGGGCTCCAAGCCCCATCCAACCTGACCTTGAACACATCCTGGGAGAAGAAGCCACCATTTCCCTGGGCAGCCTGGGCCAGTGTTGGGCAGTGTCCACGCAGCCTGCCCTGGAGGTGCTGTGTCAGAGCCTCTCCTGCAGAGAAGTGAATCCATTACCCATATTTTCTGCCACAGTTGCTCCAAAGCTGTTGCCTCACTTTCCTGTTTACCCTCCCTTCCAGAGAACTTCACACTGCTTTCCAGGGTGAGGAATAAACCCTACGATGTGTTTGGCTGCTGGCTGAATGAAACCAACTTGATATCCGGCAATCTGCATCGGATTGGGCGTATAACTTCTTGTTCTGTGCTGTGGCTGAACAACGCTTTCCAGGTGAGCTGCCTCTATTCCGGCTCCTCAGGCAGTGTGGCTCCTGGGGGAGGAAAAGCTGTGGAGGAAGTGTGAGGAGGGAAGAGTGTCCCAGTCCTCCTGTCCTCCCTGTTTGTCTCCTCTGACTCGCCCTCTGGATCTTGAGCTTGAGGCAGACCTTGCATGAGATTTTTCCACTCTGTGTTGTGGTACCCATTGCAATATTCTATCTCTGCCCTCAGATTCCATTAAGTCTTGCCCCACTAATTGGGATGAGGAGTTGCCTGCAGCTCTCTAGGGCAAGAGTTGCTCAACAGAGTGGCTGAGCTGCAGCAGTGCTGCTGAAGTCAATAGTGTGAAGCCAGGCTGTAGTCTGGCACAGATCTGAGCAATGGCCATTCTCCCACTTGGCAGCACAGGCAGTTCCTGGGACCCAGAGGCAGCCAGGAGGCTGCACTCTGCCCTACCTGTCCCTGCTGATATTTCTGTGGGCCTGGTGCTGTCTCTGCTGTGATGAGACCTGGAGATCTGTGTGTGCTGGCTTTAGACTGTCTGCTGGCTGCGTATTCCTTCTTTTGCACTTGTGCTGCTTGAACTCAGTCCTCTTGCACGTTTTTATCTCAGTGTCACAGCTGCACGTCCTTGTGTTTTATGGCCCCAGGTGAATCCCTCTGGTTGCAGAGAATGTTCCGTAACCATATCTCTGTGCTGTGCTGAGCTGACATTACAGCATTAACTCCTCCACCTCCAGGAGGCAAAGAAGGACCGTGCCTGCTTGAGCAAAGGGTGTTGAATTGTGGCCGCAGGCTGCTGGAGTGATTAGTCAGGAGGTGACCACCTGTTTTGTCTGGGAGCAGATAGCCAGGCTGGTTGTGCTGAGGAGAGCAGCCTAGCTTCCAGGGCACGGAGCTCCTTTGCTGCTTGCAGGCCAGCGGAGTGGCCCTTCATGCTTCAGCAGTGTTACAGAGGCTGTGTCTGAAATCATGGAATCATTAAGGTTGGAAAAGACCTCTAAGCTCAACCAGTCCAACCATCAGCCCAACCCCACTGTGCTGACTAAACCGTGTCCCCGAGTGCCACAGCCACATGTTTTTATATAACCCCTCCAGGGATGGAGACCCCACCACTGCCGTCAACAGCCTCTGCCCTGGCTTCACCACTCTGTTGGTAAAGACATTTTTACTAATATCCAATCTAAACCTCCCCAGGTGCAACTTGAGGCCTTTTCCTCTCATCCTGTCTCTTGTTAGTTGGGAGCAGAGCCCAGCACCCACCTCACCACAACCTCCTTTCCAGGAGCTGCAGAGAGTGATGACGTTTGCCCTCAGCCTCTTCTCTCGCTAAACAGACCCAGGTCCCTCAGCTGCTCCCAGAACCCTTGGGCTCCAGCCCCTTCCCCAGCTCCGTTCCCTTCTCTGGATGCGCTCCAGCCCTTCAGTGTTCTTGTAGCAAGGGGCCCAAACCAATCAGGATTCGAGGTGTGGCCTCACCAGCGCTTAGTACAGGAGGACGGTCCCTTCCCTGCTCTTGCTGGCCACCCCATGGCTGATCCAAGCCAGGATGGTGTTGGCCTTATTGGCCACCTGGGCCACTGCTGGCTCGTGTTCAACTGCTGTTGACCAGCACCCCAAGGGCCTTTTCCATTGGGCAGCTTTCCAGCCACTCTTCCTGAAGCCTGGGGTGCTGCACAGAGTTGTTGTGTCCCAAATGCAGGACCTGGCACTTGGCTTTGTTGAATTTGGATCCTTGTGAAGCACCAAGCAGTGCCAGCTGATGGCCTCGGGTGGGGACTGGCAGCAAGGCTGCCCGGTGTCTGTGTTTCCCAGCTCTGCTGTTGTCTGTGTGCAGGATCCTTGTGCCTCTGTGTGCTCTGGGAAGGGAAGGAGCACAGCAAAGCTGGCCAGCCTCTTGGGTGGGTTCTTGTAGGCAGTGCTCCATGTAGCAGTGCTGGGAGAGATCAAAGCGTGGCTGGTGTCACTATGTGGGCTCCAGGTCTGGGCAGGCAGCTCTTGGCTTGAACTTCAGGGGTTGCTCTCAGGAAGGAGGTTCTGCTTACTTCTCCCTTCTTTTCACAGGGTGTAGAGTCTGAGAATGTGAATGTAGTGAAGAGACTATTTAAAATCCAGAACCTGAATGCCAGCACTATCCGGACTGTGATGGTGGCTGACTGCAGCCGGTACGATTCCCCGGATCTGCTCCTGGACTATGAGGAGCAGCTGGCTGCTTCCTCCACCTGCCCTGTCTTTGATCTTGGCACTGACAGTGAGGAAGAGGAGACCAAGCCCAAGCAGGCTCCAGAGCCGGCAGCACAGGAATTGCCAGGTGAAGGGGGTGTGATGGCAGAGGACGGGCTGCAGCAGTTCTTCGATGACATCATGGAGGACCACACGCGCCCTGCTATGACTGAGACAGAGCTGGAGACAAAGGTGGCTGAGCTGTTTGTACGCAACAGAACTAAACCACCGGAGCTGAACCTGCTCCCCACAGACAGTAACAGCAAGATGAAATACTTAATCTTCACCACTGGCTGCCTCACCTACTCCCCGCACCAGATAGGTAAGGCTGGATCTGCGCCCTGGGTACGCCAGCCTCCCCAGGCTGTGGGCTGCAGCTTCGCTCTGGATTTGAATTTGGACATGCCTGGGGTTTGTTTGCTGCCTGTTTGTGGTGAGCAAGTCGCAGGTTTTTTGAGGGTGCTGGATTCTCGGTACGGGAGGATTTTCCCATTACTGAAGGAGCTCCCACTCTGCACATGTTTGCTTGGTTGTGGTTTTGTTGCTGCCGGGCTTGATGTGTGGCCAAAGTCATGGCAAGGGCTGAGCTGAAGATCAAGGAGGAATTCCTGACTTCAGGATGGTAGACATGAACTGCACACAGGTGGATGGGCATGAGGGGCAGTGAGTGCCCTGACAAGACTGTGTGAAAGGGTCAATCCTGTCCTCTGGTGAGAGTGGAGGGGGCAACAGGGCAAGATCAGTTGCAGCAGCTCAGAGTTGACATGCATGTAGCTTATGCGGTGCCCCTTGTCTCTGAGGGCTGGAACCCTGCTTGCCCTGTGCCTCTCCTGCCTCCTCACTGCCATTGCCCTGCCTCAAACAGCCTTTCTGCCTCAACGAGATGCTCAGGCACCTCTGTTCTGGTACTAAAGAGTCTTCACAGTGTGTCTTTAGCTGCCCTGGTACGTGTTCCCGTGAGAGCTGGCACCCAGCTACCATCCTCTGGGAGTACGAGTGACTGCAGCTCGGCATGAGCCAGGCAGCGGTGCTGCTGGGGACTTTTCTGGGTGAGGACTCCTTTTGCTCATCCAGGACACTGGGAGTAGCAGAGGCTGGATTTAATAGCAACTCAGTGCGGTGATGAGCAAAAGTCTGGCTGCTTTTTCAGAAGCCCTGAAAGCCGGTGGAGAAGTTCAGTGAGAAGGGCCAGACTGATGCAAGGAGGGAAGGAGAGCTGCTTCCAGAGAGACTCCTGAAGACTCTTCCATAAGGCTAGACAGTTTCAGTTCCTTTTGCTGCTTGCACATTTATAGCCTGGTTTCCTGCAGCCGGCTCTTCTGACTTTCCCATTAACTGGTCCTGCACCAGTACAGCCCAGTAAAGCAGGGAAAGGTGTTTTCTGAAGTAGCAGGCAACTTGGAGAAGAGTCAGTTTGGTTTTGCCCACCTGAGTTGGGAATGCGACCTAGACTAAGGTCTGCTCCACACCCCCGTCCGTGGCCAGGCCTGCCAGCAGATGGATGGCTGCCTCCAGACATGCCCTAAGTTGTCTGCCTGGCTCAGCCCTGCTAGCAGCGCTGCGCTGTGGTGCACCAGGCTGAGCTGGGGCTGCCGCACAGGCCAGAACCTGCAGCACACGGAGGCAAAGCCTGTTGCAGTGGTAGTGCCTGCTGTTGGACAATGCCAGCTCCCAGAGCAGCCTCCCACGGCCTGTGGGCTTTGGTGGCTTTGAACTCCAGAGCCTCCCTAGCCAGCGCCCGCAGCACAGACTGGCTCTTGGGAGGGATGAACCCAGTGCACCTGCTCTGCCAGCCACAAGTCACTGCAAAATGCAGTGTTTGTCCATGGTTTGGTGTGCCGAACTGGCCTGTGTGCACCTGCTGCCTGCCCAGAGGAGCTGGTACTTGACAGGGCACAAGTCTTAGGTCTTCTGCAGTCGTATCCTAGAATGGTTTGGGCCTTAAAGATCATCCAGTTCCAACTCCTGCCATGGGCAGGGACATCTCCAACTGGATCAGGGTGCTCAAAGCGCCATCCAGTCTGACCTTGAACCCCTCCAGGGTGTTCTGGTGTGCAATTCACTTGGTGTGCGAATCGCTGGTGTGCGATTCACTTGCTTGGAGCTGCTGGTGGGTGCTGCGCTCTGGCTGCTGGACACCAGCACTGTCCTGCCTGCTCTGGCCCCGCAGCTCTTCTGCAGGGGTCTCTATTGGGTCCCGTCTACCTTGTGTTGGTGGCGGACATGAGATGTGGGCACAGTTGCCTGCTCCGCCAGCTTTAGGGTGTCATGTGGAGGAGATTGGGACTGGAATTGTGCTGTGGAAAGGAGGATGAAGATGCTGGTGAGCAGCACCATTCGGGAGTGAAAAAGTGAAGGGTTCCATCTTCAGGGTCTCGAGCCATCTGGGTTTGGTTGCAGGGATGCTGTGAAGGGCCTCAGGCTGGTGATGCCACCCTGATGGGGTGTGGAGAGGGCTAAAATCAAAGGTGTTGGGCAGTGATTCCCTCAGGTGATGGAGCGAGGCATCTCCCAGCTCCTCTTGAACCCCTGTGTGTCCAGGAGATGCTGAGACTCAGAGCGCTGCAGGAAGCATTGTGGATGGTTTGTGTTTGGGGCCTCTGCCTGGAACTGGAAGAGGTGAGGGCCCAGCACAGGGTGGGTTTCCCTTAGGAGGTTCAAAAACTGAGGACACATGAGCCCAGTTTGGGTTTAAACCCCAGCTCTCGGAGCTTTCTGGAGCTGCCCCACAACTGTGCTTGGCAGTGGGCAAAGTCCTGCCAGAGCCAGCGCCTCTGCTGGGCCCTCTCCAGGTAGGATGTGTGGGAAACTGGCCCAGCCCAAGGGTTCAGGAGAAAAAACATTCAGAGCAAGGTGTAGGGGGCTGGCAGTGAGGTGCAGCTGCACCAGCCAGGTTGGAGCCTGGCACTGGGCATCTTCCTGGCCAGGCTCAAATGTGCCAGGTTGTCACTTACAGGCACCGTCCTCACCGAGAGTGAGAGCTCAAAGGAGCCTGGCAGGGACAGCAGCCCTGTCCTGGTCCTCAGCCAATGAGCCCTTTCTCCTTCCTTAGCAGCACAAAGGAAAGCCCCTTCTGGAAGTCCAGGGGGACCAGCCCTGCTGTCTGTTGGTAGCAGCCTGTGGAACAACCTAATTGAGCTTTCTGTCCTCAAGGCATTAAAAGGATCCTGCCCCATCAGATGACCACTGCGGGGCCAGTGCTTGGAGAGGAGAGGCGCTCAGATGAGTTCTTTGACTCTCTGGATCATGTCATCGACATCCATGGACACATCATTGGCATGGGCCTTTCCCCTGACCACAGGTGAGCACTGGTTTGGACACAGTGGGTGGGTGACGGCTCCCTGGTGGTTGCAAGTGAAGGGGAGAGCAGAAGACTGCAGCAGAGTGAGCAGGGTGCAGTGCAGGCCGCTCTGCTGCTGTGCATCCAATTTCTGTCCTCATGCTGATGGCATGGGTACAGCCCAAGCTCCTCCTTGGACCTCAGCAGGAGCAGCACTTTCTTTCCTCTGCACTGCTGAACCTGGCTCAGGGTAGGGCCAGGCAAGGAGCCTCGTAAGAGTGAAGGAGCTGCCTACAGCAATGTGACTTCTTCCCCAGTTAGAGCAACACTCCACTATCCATAAAGTTGGCTTTAATGTGATTAAAGGGGCTCGAGGTAGCCTCTAGGGCCTTCCTTCCCAATTGTGGTGGCCCTTTCCTTTGTAAATGAGGCAAGAATTGGTTCAGGAGCATGATATAGAATCATAGAATTGTTAAGGGTGGAAAAGTTCTCTTGGCTTATCCAGTCCAATTGTCAGCCTAGTCCCACTGTGCCGACTAAACCCTGTCCCCAAGTGCCACGGGTGCATGTTTTTTGAACCCGTCCAGGGATGGAGACTCCCCCATAGACCTGGGCAGCCTCTGCCAGGTATTCACCACTCTGTCAGTAAGAGCATTTTTCCTAATATCTAATCTAAACTTCCTCTGGCGCAGCTTGAGGCCATTTCCTCTTGTCCTGTCCCTTGTTACTTGGCAAAAGCGTTGCTGTGTTTCAGGCTGGATTTTAGGGAGCGGAGCTGCAGGTTTTGGTAAAGACTGGAGAAACTGCTGGGTCCCTGCCCTGCCCGAGTACACTGCATTTGCAGCTGGGGCTCTGAACCATGTCATGCGTAGGGAGATGCAGGGTAACCCCTCTGCTCCCCTCCAAGGTACCTGTACGTGAACAGCCGGGCCTGGCCTCGCGACTGCGTCATCTCTGACCCAATGCAGCCACCCCCCATCGCCGAGGAGATCGACCTGCACGTGTTCGATCTGAAGACGATGAAGGAGGTGAAAAGAGCGCTCCGGGCACACCGAGCCTACACGCCCAACGAGGAATGCTTCTTCATCTTCCTGGATGTCAGCAGAGATTTTGTAGCGAGGTGCGTGGTGAAGGGATGGGCCAGATCCTGACCCCGTGTCCCAGAGGGCTTTGGGATGCTGCGGCACTGTGGGGCAGCTTCCTTGAGCAGGGCTGCTACATGTGCTGGGAACTCCTGTCTGTTGTGAGCGTGAGCAGCGCAGGAAATGAGAGGCTTGAAAAAAGCAGGGGGATGGAATCAGAGGATGCTGATAAGGGCTGTCTGCCCTGGTCCTGCTGTGACATCAGTGAGGAAAGGGGAAATTCTGGGCTCTGGTGTTTGGCAGCAGGAGGCAAACACCCTTCATGGTGCTGTGTGGGGCAAGTTGGAGGAGCTCTTGCCTCTGAATCCCAGAGAGAGCTGGGCTGCCTGGGTGGAAGCTCATGGGCTGGGGCCTCCTGCCAGGCTGAGGCTCCCTCTGCCTCCGTCTGTGCTGAAGGAAGGGGCTTGGGAGCAGCTGATGATAGGGGCTGCTGAGGAATGTCTTGTCTGCTGCAGCGGGGCAGAAGATCGGCACGGCTACATCTGGGACCGACACTACAACATCTGCCTGGCCAAGCTGCAGCACGACAATGTGGTCAACTCGGTGGCGTTCAGCCCGGTGGAACAGGAGCTGCTCCTGACGGCCAGCGATGACGCCACCATCAAGGTGTGGCGCTCCCCTCGCACTGTCCGTATCCAGCAGGCCAGGAAGCCCCGGCCCAGGAAGCTGCTCTTCTCCTGGCTCCTGAACCAGAACAGCTGAACCCAGGTACGCTGGCTCCTGCAGCTTCCTCACTGCAGCCACTGCCTCTGGAGCTCGCAGAGCCTGGGGCCCTGCACACAGAGACCAGCTCTGGGCACGTGAATCCCATCTGCTGAGCCAGGGTGGACTCTGCCAGTGAGAATTGCTTCCTCACAGTGGGAATTGCTTCCTCCTTGGAGCATCCTCTTCAAAGACAGAGCGTAAGAGCTGAGGGCCTGTCCCGGGGCCCAGGCTGGTCACTGCAGGGTGGGCCCCCCACAGCTTCTCACGAACACTGCTGCTTGGTCACGGCTCTCGGGATGAGCATTGGTCTCTGGGAACAGAGAGTGGCACATTGCCAGCGTTTATTCCTCACCAGCAGCTGCTGGCTGCGGAGCACATGGCAGCGCCGTGCTGCCAGACTGCAGGAGTTGTTATACAGTAGTTTTATCGATGGTTTTTTGTCCCGAACCTCCATGGGCACCTCATCCGGCTGCTGTGTGTGCCAAGTGCCTCTTCTCACTGGGCAGCAGGGATGGAGGGCAGCAAGGAGGCAGGGCTGGGGGCCTGGCTGGCCTCTTGTGGAGTCCCTGGGATGCAGGCAGTGCCTGGCCAATGCCTCTATTAGCAGCTGCATTTCTGTAGTGCCGGTGTCCAAACCTGAGGTGGGCAGTGGGGGGAGGGCCAGTGCTGCCTCTGCCTTCCTCTGCTGTACAGCACTTAAATAAGTTATGGCAGCCGTAATGTATTTATTTTCGGGGATCTGCTTCCCAAGGGGCAGCTGTGCGGACAGCCAGTGGCTCTTGCAGTCCCCTCCCTCCCGTGCTGCTGAAGCCGTGGCACTTTAGGTTCTTGGATGCTCTCTGAAGAAGAGCAGGCACTCCAGGTGCTGCAGGGATTCACCGGCAGGGAGCGCAGCCTCCACTGCCTGGCACAACAGTGCAATGAGCTGCCTACCGCCAGGGCTGGGGTGCTGCGAGGCTGGGGAGCGGCTCCTCGTGGGGACCCCTCCAGCAGCAGAGATGGCTCACCTGTAGCGATTTCAACCTTAGTGATGTTTACTCTGTCCCTGAAGCTCTTCTCCCTCCAGCAGTACCCAAAGGAGAGTCTAAAGTTAAGCTCCTAATCTTGACTTGGCCTGGATGGTTCCCAGGCACGGTCATTGTCTGTGCCGCGGGCTGCAGATGGACTGAAGGGGGGCAGCGGATATAGTCTGGAAGTGCACCGATGGCGTTACCAACTCTGCTGGTCTTTGGTTTGTGTCCTTGTTCCCCTGTGCCCCAGCAGGTGCCCATGGCTTTATCCAAGCCCCTGTCCTTGGAGTTTCTGTCATCACAGGACTCCCAGCAACAGAGGAGCCCTTTGTGCCTGCACACAGGACCCACATCCAGCTCTGTCCACTCACATGGCAAAGGAACAGCCTCTGCCTCCTCCCAGGCTGTGAGATCTGCCCTCCCCTGGTTTAGTGCCGTAGCCGTGAGTCAGGGGGGGGTTGTTTGTACTGAGTTGTGCTCTTCACTATGGCATCGAATAAATATTCTGCTAAAGCCACTACTGGGATTTCTTGTTGTTCCAGGCACTGACTAGGTAAGTGGGGAGCGAGTCCTGAGGCCACACAGCTGGGGTGTAGAGGGACCACACCTCGAATCCTGTGTTCAGTTCTGGGCCCCTCACCACAAGAAGGACGTTGAGGCTCTGGAGCGAGTCCTGAGGAGAGCAGCGAAGCTGGTGAAGGGGCTGGAGAACAGGCCTTATGAGGAGCAGCTGAGAGAGCTGGGAGTGTTTAGCCTGGAGAAGAGGAGGCTGAGAGGAGACCTCATTGCTCTCTACAACTACCTGAAAGGAGGTTGTGGAGAGGAGGAAGCTAGGTTCTTCTCCCAAGTGACAGGGGACAGGATGAGAGGGAATGGCCTCGAGCTCCACCAGGGGAGGTTCAGGCTGAACATCAGGAAAAGTTTTCATGGAAAGGATCATTGGGCACTGGCAGAGGCTGCCCAGGGAGGTGGTTGACCCACCTTCCCTGGAGAAGTTTAAGGGACGGGTGGCTGAGGTGCTGAGGGACATGGTTTAGTGACTGATGGGAATGGTTGGACTCGATGATCCAGTGCATCTTTTCTAAGCTAGTGATTCTATGATTCTGTGCTGCAGCCCCTCGCTGTCTACCCTGGGCAGAGGTCTGGCTGCGCACTGAAGTTGGGGGGGATGGGGTCCCCTCACCTTGGTGTCTGCTGCCCATGGCCATGAAGCAGCAGTGGTCCTGCTGCTCCCCAGTGCTGACACAGCCCCGGGGCTGGTGCTGTGGCCCGGGAAGGGCAGGATGGGCCCTTCTGCGGGGCTGGGGAGCAGCCCTGGCACTTGGCTCTGAACAACAGATGAGAAAACACAGCCTGGCCTGGAGGAGCCCGGCAGCTGCTTTGTTATCCAGCGCCCAGGAAGGGGAGTGGAATGCATTCAGTTTGCCTCCTGGGCTGCTCACCAGCTCCCCTGCGCTGGTGCCGGTGCCACTGGCCCAGTTCCACTGCACTCACAGCCCCGCAGGTCCCTGCTCCTGTATTCCAGCTGCCGGGCTGGGGCTGGGTTCCCTGGCTTGGAAACTGCAGTACTGATGCTGAGCAAATCCTTCCATCTGCAGCTTCCCCCCAGGGAGCCTGCATGGAACTCGCCCTCTCAGCCCCTAGATCCTGCCCCTGCTCCTCCTCCACCCGGGCACCCACAGACTGCGCACCAGGGCTGCTCTGCCCACTGCTTTATTGGGTAGTTTTGACCATACTACAGTCGCAAGGAGAGAAAAACAACCACTAACTTCACAGGGCGCTCCAACTGTGGTGGTCAAAAAGGGAAAAACCACAACAATTCCGCAGTGGCTTCTGCCAGGGTGTGTCTGTCCATCCATCGGTGTGTGCCTGGAAGGGGCCGTATTTCTGCCTGCAGCACAGGGACCAATCCCTGCGGCTACCGCTGCGAGTTCTGGAGCAGCTGCAAAGGGGCAGCGCAAGGGGAGGGTGACACTGCAGGAGGACAAGCGGTGGCTGCTGAGCTCCTCTCTGCCGCAGCGCAGACCTGAGTCCCCACTGCAGGCCAGGCAGGCTCAGCCCCATCTCCGCTCTGGGCGTGGGGAGCAGTCCCTGGGCCGGGCAGCAACCTGAGCAGGGACCTCACATCCACTCACACCAAGCTTCCCCCCATAGAATGCACTTCATTCCCTACCCCTGAATAAGCAGAGCTGGTCTTCTGCCCCCTTTCCAGGCCTTTTCCAGCCTTCGTGGGGCTGGGAGCCTCCCCTGGCCCTGGTACTGCTGCGGGTGGGAGCAGGGCTCAGGGGTTTTGCTGGATGGTTTTCTTTTCCCTCACAAGGCAACACAGGGCTTGATCCATCCCTCAGGGAGACTGGGAGCACCCCCAGCCAGATCAGCACCTGCCCTCAGCCTCCATCGCCTGATCCTGCAGGGTCTGGCACCCAGCAGGCACAGTGGGATCTGCAGGGAGACCCCAAAGGGGCTCAGGCATCACCCAGGGAGCTGGGGGCTCAGCAGGGTCATGGTCTAGCTCACCCCTGCCAGCAGGACACCGGCCCTGGACTGTCCTGGGTGGTGGGGCCTCCAGCCAGCTCCTGTCACCAACAAACCACGTCCTGGGGCACAGTCAGACACGGGCACAGGAGGCAGTGAACAGGAGGCAGCGAAGCTTCCCACGTCCTGCCCAGCCAGAGTGACTCATGGCCACAACTGAACACCAGAGGGATGGGGCAGCAGCTTCACAACACAAGGACCTTCTCCAGACGCTCAACATCAGCCACCCCATGGGAACAGAGCCAGGAGCCCAGGGACACAAAGAGGGCCAGAGCAATGACCAGCGCAGAGGGAAGGAGAGTGAAAGCTGCCGGCAGGGGAAAAGGCAGGCACTCGGGCAGACGACATTGGGGTCAGTACTGTGGTCACAGGGCCGGGTGCCCGTGCGGGTGGCAGCAGAGAGGACCCTGGTGCCAACAGTGCTGCAGCCGCCCCAAGACAGGGCTGAACACCAGCTGAGGAGTATCACAGGGGCGTAAAGGCAGCTTCCATCCCTGCTCTGTGTGGGCAGGCAGCTTCTGGCTGAAAACCCACCTGGGGCTCTCAGGGTTTGAGGCTGAAATCCTATGCTGAGCCCTGCATCTTGCTCCTCTCTTGGGACAGGAGGAAGGGGCTCCAGGGGGGAGTCCACTTCTTCACTGCTCCCTCGCAGGTGCTGCCCCACGCTCCTTCCCAGGCCATGGGCCCAGCCTGCACTGTCCCACACTCCCAGTACCCTGCTCGGAGCACAAAGCACCCCACGAACAAACAGCAGGGCCAGGGTTGGGGCTCCACTCTTCACCAGCCATGCGGCTCAGCTCAGCACCCTCTCTGAGGGCACTGATGGCACCAAAATAGCAACAAACCAGTTCCTATTGTGTCTGCCACACACCCTTCCCCGCCAGTAGCGCAGAGAAACAGCACCCCTGCAGCACACAGCACTCCAGGAACATGACGATCTCAGAAAATCCTTGACGGCTGAGCCAAACTCCCACACGAGGTGGTGCTCAGGCAGGTGAATACCTTGTTTTACTACAGAGCACTGACAACGTGCACTAAGCTGGAAGAGCAAGACCTGTACTGGTTTCCACTGGGAGCCCAGGCAGCGGCAGTTCAGACACCTGAGTCCCCACAGGAAATCTTCCAGCACCCCACAGGCTGCAACCATCCACCCAAACCTCTTCGCAGGGAAGGTCTCTGACGCTAGGGATGAGGGCTCCTGCCAGACACCTCATTTCCACTCCAAGTGAAGGTCCCTGTTCGCAGAGGACTCTTCTCCTTCTGCTCTTTGCCCTCTCCTCGCTCCGAGATCTGCCTGGAACAGCACAAGAGGGGGATGCCCCATGGGGGGCTGGCTCTGCATTCACAGCTCCTGGAGGCGAGGAGGGTTAGAGGCCTGTGAGATCAACGATGGCTTTAATAAAGATGGCATCATCACGCACGTAGGAGTTCTTGGCTTCCATCACGGAGACGGGGCAGAACAATGGGCAGCCGCTGGCAATGTTCATTTCTGTGACGGGGCGCTGGAAGGACGAAGATGTCACGTCAGGTCGGAAGGCATCAATGATGTGCTCCCGGTTGTTCTGATCCAGAAGCATTAGGGTCACCTGTGTGGAAACATGGCAATACACAAAAGCAGCTGAATAAAATGCACACAGAAACCCTGCCCAGCACCCTGCTGGCTTGAACCAGTGGGATGTTCAACGCAACCGGAGCTGTATCACACGCCTACAAAGTGAGATACTCTGCCCAGTTCTGGAGTCCTCAGCACAGGAAGGACATGGAGCTGTTGGAGTGAGTCCAGAGGAAGCCATGGAGGTGATCAAGGGCTGCAGCACCTCCCTATGGAGGCCAGTCTGAGAGAGTTGGGGTTGGTCAGCCTGGAAAAGACTCTGGGGAGACCGCAGAGCAGCTTCCTATCCTGAAAGGGGTTCCAGGAAAGCTGGGGAAAGGCTCTTGATCAGGGAGGGCAGGGACAGGATGAGGGGGAACAGTTTCGAGCTGAAAGAGGGGAGATTGAGATGAGATCTTGGGAAGAAATTCTTCACGATGAGGGTGGGAGGCCCTGGCCCAGGTTGCCCAGAGAAGTGGTGGCTGCCCCATCCCTGGAGGGGTTCAAGGCCAGGTTGGATGGGGCTTGGAGCAACTTGATCCAGTGGGAGGTGTCCCTGCTCATGGCAGGAGGTGGAACTGGATGGGCTTTGAGATCACTTTCAAACCAAACTATTCCATGATTCTAAGATTCATTTCTAAACAGGGTCAGCAGAGAACGTCATCTCAGGGACATTCTGTAGAAATCTCACCACATCCTTTCCTGCCACTGGAAACTTCTCTGTGGCAGAACAGATTGCTCCGATTGACTCAGAAGATCTACAAGGGGCCGGCACAGTGTTTGCTCGCAGCACCCACATCCCACACAGTTCTTTTGCTACACCACAGGGCTGCTGCCCCCCTGCGAAAGCAGGTGGCCTCTATTGCTGCATCTGTACTTCTGCTCAACCTTGAAGTGTTACGTGAACCTGCATCCCCTAGGAACTGCAATTGGAACTTCTGATGCCAAGGGAGCACCAGCTGCACCCCGAGTGCTGAGGCCACAGCAATCTTCCCTTGCCCCAAATTCCTGCAGAGGCTCCGCTCGTTTTCCGAGCCCATGGCCACTCTCTTGCCGTGCCCCAGCACTGCAGCACACTCGGTGCTTTCAGCACAACGGGGGAATCCCCAGGGCACTGACATAGCACAGCCCTTCCTTCTCCTTCTGGCTGTGAAGTAGGCCAGACCGATGGCTCTGGGAGCTCGTGTGGGTGTAAAACTGAGGGACACGCTGCTGGGCATCGCGGGCTCCGTCCCATCCCACCTTCTGATTGAAGGGCCATCGCAGGAGGGCATCGTTGGGTCCTTTCATCACCACGAAGAACAAGGACAGATGGGTCCCTCGCCCGGTGCCATCCCCATTGAGGTAAACACGCAGACACATCTTGTAGCCATACTTGCTCGTGTAGAAAGCTGTAAGTCAGAAAACAGAGCCTGAGAGTCAAACCCAGCAAAGCCCGGCACCAGCAGGTCCCTCTGAACTCTGACAACTCTAAAATTTGGAACCTGGAGGAAGGCAAGTCTAGGTCCTAAAACACTCACGCTATGCGGGGTGGCCGGAAAGCCACCGGTACAAACGTCAGCCAGATGCGACCTTAGCCCGGCCTGGAGGCAGCCCCGGGTCCCACGAAGGCGCAGCCGCTGCGGCACTGTGCAGGCACTCATCAGCCCCTCAGGCTCTCCTCACCTGCCCTGTGGAGCCTGCAGCTGGAGCCTGCCTAGGAATTGGGCATTTCCCACAACATACCCACCAGCTGTGCCGTGTGGGATGCTAAAGGAACACAGCTCATGGCAATAACTCTGTCAAGCAGGAACAGAACCTCCCCAAACACCCTGACCACTCTCAGCACCCACCGCACCCTCCTGGTGCCTGGCACCTCAGCACTCCCGTGCCCCTGGGAATGTCAAACAAAAGGAAGGACGCCCAATCAGAGCAGTGGGAGCACCCAGGACAAGGCACCAAGCAGCCAGAGCGCTGGACACCTCATGCACCACCCCAACAGTTCCAAGCAGTGATCTGGGTGCCCTGCTTCACTGTCCTAAGTGAAAGCAAAGTGCATCGGGAGCAAAGCAAGCACCCAGAAAGCTTGTAGTGGGCAGCTGCCCAGCAGGAGCTTTGCTTCAGGCTGTTCTGGACACCTTCTTGTGTGGATTTGCCTTTTTGACCACTGCCCGTTGCAAAATCCTGTGGTAATCATTGTGTGAGTGGTAACTGTACTTCCTTCTCTGTTTTCACACCGATTTCATGTGGCATTTCCTCACCTTTACATTTGAATACAAACCACGCCCCTTTCCTCTTTTCCTCCCCTCTCGGACTGCCAGCTGTCTCCTTCCCAGACAAAACAGCACCAGTCCATTTGCTTCACTTGCTGAGAGAAAAACCCCACCTCTACCAGAAACATTTGTTTCTCAGCTTAATTTTCTCAGCTAAAGCAAAACCAGGTTCTCTTGTTCAAGGCACACAACTGATCTCTGCAGGAGACAAGGACTTGTACTTTGCCCTTGCAAGACAAAAATCCCTTATGTCCAGATCCCTCCAGCCATGTACAAGCCTTCCATGAGCAGACTGCAGCAAGTAACCAGAAACACAAAGCCCTGGTGGCCCGCAAAGGAGTCTTCTCTTTGGCTAAGCCATTATTAAAAGACCTGAGCTTGCCAGTGCTGCTGAGTGTGGGATGGAGACTGGCCAGCACAAAGAAGGAGACTGCTCAAACACCTGCACACATGTAGCCTCTTCTATTTAGAGAGGTCTCAGCCCTTTTCCCGCCTTGGGCTGACTCAGATACTACCATTCCTCTTCCAGCTGACTTGTTTCTCCAATCCAGAAGAACAAATCCCACCCGCTGTGAGGAGTCCAGGAGGAGAGGAGCCTGAGGAGCCCCATGGCCAGAGGACAAGAGTCAGTTCAGTCCACAGCACAGCCTCTGGAGACCTCCAGGTCAAGGGCTCTCAAGCGCAGTGTGGAAGGTGGATTTGAGGTCCTCTCTCTATGTCAAACAAATGGATATGACGCAGATTTGTTGGCCTAGGGCAGAGGAGGGAAGTGCTACCCTTCCCAGAAGGGACAGAGAGCTGGGGTTTTCCATGGCTGCTGTTGAATTTTGAAAGGAAATGCTAACTGCATGTGTGGTTTCTGCAGCAGCTTAGTTCCCCTCAAGAAGGGGAATCCTTTTTTTCTTACAGTTTTCAAGAGATAAAGGGCTCTGAGCAGCCTTCATCCAGAAAAGGGATTTAAAAACACTTCTTAAATCTCACTGGCTTTTCCCTGGGGTCCTAGCCACAGGCTGCTTGCCACAGCTCCAGGTCTGCATGCAGCTCCAGGCATTCTGACAAAGCTCTCCAGCACGCTTGGATTCAAGCAATTGGTACGAGGATCAACAGGACCAAGTGCCAGGTCCTGCCCTTGGGTCACAACAATCCGGTGCACTGCCTCAGGCTTGGGGAAGAGCACCTGGAAAGCTGCCCAATGGAAAAGGACCTGGGGGTGTTGATTGACAGTCATAAACATGAGCCAGCAGTGGCCCAGGTGGATCAAAAAGGCTAACATCATCCTGGCTTGGATCAGACATGGGTTGGCCAAGAAGGACCAGGGAAGGGATCATCCCCCTGCACTTCACACTGGTGAGGCCACACCTTGAATCCTGGGTTGGTTTGGGCCCCTCTCTACATAAAGGACATTTAGGTGAGCTCCTCACCAAGCAACAGTGTTGGGAGACGAGATGGTTTTGTCTTACAGCTGCCTGTGCTGCAAGAAGCAAACAAGCCAGCCCATAACCCACTGCTGCCCACCCCAGAATTTCTTTTTTAAGAACAGGAAGATCAGCACTCAGCTGGGGCAGCTCCCAGGGAGAACCCCTTTCTCTAACAGCCAGCCAAGCACTTCCCTAGGTAGGGTCTGGGCTGGTTTTAGACACTGCACCGTCACGCTGTAGGCACTACGATTTATTTCTGGGATTCTAATATAGATTTCTTCAGTTCCTTAACCATCTAATTTCTGGTTTTATCGTCTCTATAATAGTAAAATACTATTTTAATCCTAACTGGAGGGCTATACAGGGCTGTTCTGGAGCCAAGAGGGTGGTGGTTGCCATGAGGAGAGATTAAAAAGGCTGTCTGCAATTAGAAAAGCACCTTTTTTCAGCAGAGCCATTTCATTTAGCCTAATGCTAAAAAAAAACATTCCAGGCTCCACGGGGAAAGGAGGACAGAACAGCATTATTCCTGCCCAGGAAGCCTCTCCCCCACCAAGGATATTGCTACAAATTCCCCACCTAAAAAAAGACAATAAAGGCTTTTGCAGTTTTGCAGACAATAACCTGGAGAGAAGATTGCGGGAGAGCGGCCGGTTATCGCCTCTTGACGCTTCCTGGCAAACTCCGTTATCTTCCAGATGAAAACTCCATCATAGGTGGAAGCTTCCATGTTGCGGATCTTCTCCTCCATCTCAGCCATGGCCAAGTCTTTGAGTCCGATGCTCCTTTCCAGCTGCCGGACCTGCTCAGTGGGACACACAGTGCAGCCTGATTAGACACACACACTGCTCTGAGAGCCCAGAGAGCCGGCAGATGCCCGATTCCCTCCAGGATGGCTCTTTAGAAAGAGACGTTCTCCAGAACTGACTGAGATCATGGGAAGGAGACACTTCCCAGAGCAGTGGTGGCTGCCCCATCCCTGGAGGTGTTCAAGGCCAGGTTGGCTGGGGCTTGGAGCCCCTGATCCAGTGGGAGGTGTCCCTGCCCATGGCAGGGGTGAGACTGGATGGGCTTTGAGGGCCCTTCCAATCCAAACCATTCCATGATTCTATGAAATTTTGTATCGTAACCCAATTCACTGAAGGTTCCTCATGAGCCCTGTCATTCTGGAGGAGACACATGGATACAACTCAGTGCTGGAGCTGGGAAGTTTCCCACAGAGTATGGAAAAATCCTCCCAACTGGCAGCTCCGTTACCAGCACAAGAAGTGAGGATCGGGGGAAGCTCAGCCCTGAGACAAAACCAGATTAAGAAAGAGCAGAACGCACACCGAGCCAAGGTCCCCACAGGGTGAGCCACTGCTGGACAAACAGGTCACACCTGCTACAGTCTTGCTATTAACCACACAGCTCCCAGCAACCACGACACGCTGGCAGGGGCTGGGAGCACAGTGGTGGGGTCGGCTTCTTCCCACTTCCAGAGCATGCGAAGCACAATGCTGCAGTGCAGCATCCCTGCGTACAGTCCTTTGGAAAAGTCTGGAAGGTGAGCAGCCCCATGGATTCCGAAAGTTATGGAATAGTTTGGGTTGAAAGGGATCTCAAAGCCCATCCAGTCTCACCCTCTGCCATGGGCAGGGACACCTCCCACTGGATCAGGGTCTCCAAGCACCAGCCAACCTGGCCTTGAACACCTCCAGGGATGGGGCAGCCACCCCTGCCCTAGGCAACCTGGGCCAGGGACTCCTCACGCTCATCGTGAAGAATTTCTTCTTAATGTCTAATCTAAATCTTCCCCCTTCCAATTTAAAGCCATTCTCTCTCATACTGTTCCTGCACTCCCTGATCAAGAGCCCCTCCCCAGCATTCCTGGAGTCCCTTTCTGTTCTGGAAGCTGCTCTAAGGTCTCCCTGCAGCCTTCTCTTCTCCAGGCTGAACAATCTCAATTCTCCCAGCCTGTCCTCATGTGGGAGATTTTCCAGCCCTTGGATCATCTTCATAGCCCAAGATCCAGTGAAATGCTGGTGCTCTGTCTCTTGCTGGAAAACTTCATCTAGGAATAACATCCTGGTGTCTGCGTAACTTGATTCCTAACAGAGATCTGAACACTTCATGCATGTCAGTTTAATTCTGATCTTTTCCAGGAAGCTTTTGAGAGTTGGGCACAGACAGGCACAGAGCGATATTTTAGTTCTGCCTTCAGGTCTGTGGGGACTGAGGGCTGGCAGTGAAGCTTTGTTGGCTGATAACATGGAAAGGAAACTGAGAAAAGCTTCTGCTCAGAGCGCTGGGAAGCCCAAGGCAGCAGTTGCCCACCTTGTTACTCAATGTTTCGATTTTCTCCTGGTCCAGTCGATGCTGCCGGCTGTAGGCTTCGGCTGTTAGAGACACTCTTTCCACCTCACGATTAAGCACACAGACAATGTTCTCAAAGGTCACCGTTTTCCTCTCAAGGGCCTCACATCTTCCCAAGAGCTCCAGGGACCTGGAAAGCTCTGACTCCGAGCATAGAGAGTTTGCTTCCAGCAGCGGGGAGCTGGTTTGTGATGAAGAAAGGGCATGAAGCGGCTTTAGGTCTTCAGACCCAGTCTTGAGGCTGAGCACAAAACTCAGCAGCATGTAGAGATGCTCTGCCAGACACTTGCTTTCATGTTCCAATAGCTTTTCATTTTCCACCTACGTAAAAAGAAACACAGCAATCTCAGTCTACGCAGTCCCTATCTGCAGAACAAATTCCTCCTCTTGCGGCCACAGCATTAGTTTTAAATTTAAAGGGGGAAAACCAAAGACAGATAGCTAAAAACCACGTTTGGGGTGGGCTTTCTATTTTGCTTTAACAAGTGCTGCCATCGCATAAAATGATGGACACTAAACATTTTCCAGCTGTACCCACTGATCCTTTGTGCTCTTCCCACAAGGGCCCTGTCAGACGTGCTTAACAGCACCTAAGGACAAACTCTCGCGCAATCCATCTGAGGAGGGATTTACATGAACATCACCAGTAGGAGGAGGGAAAACTAAGTCACGTGGAAAAAGCAACCTGGTCCAAGCTCTAGCAGGAGAGCGAGGCACTAGATGCCTCGTTCTGCGCTTACACCTGGAAGCAGCCAAGCCACTAGGCTCTCGAAGCATCAGGATATTCCTCAAGGAGATGGTTTCCTTCCACATTCAGGTCATTCTCTGGGTACCCAAACTCTGGGCAGCAGATGATGTTAAGCTCCAGTTGCACTAAACAACTGCACACAAACATCTGCATTAGTTTTGGCAACAGGAGCTTGCAGATTAACTCTAATGCTGGAACCGAAAATAAGTCGGAGAGAAACATCGACAGAGGACCCCTTACCACCTCGGTGCATCCAACAACCCCAAATCTGCAAGGCACTTTGGATCTGCCACAAGCCTTCACATGGTCCCGAAACTAGAAGGGAAACAAGGTAACGTTAGATCTCAAGTGTCCCGAGGAGCACCTAGGCAACAGAAAGCAATCTCAAGGACACCCAATCCAAGGTTTGTGGTTAAAACTAGACCCCACCTCCCCCCAGGTATGACTATCACTGTGGTAGAACCACAGCACTGACACCAGGAAGGAGGGCTTATTTCTCCTTCTCTTCACAACTGAGAGGTCTCACCTGTGCATGCAAGAAAGGCAAAGCAACCAGCACAGAGAGGTGTTAGAGGTGCTGAGCAACCAGCTCCACTGAAGGCAGGGGAAAAGAACAACCCTACGAAACGGAGAGCTGTTTAACTCTGCACACTCATGTAACCCTGCTCAGATGTGCCACAGCTCAGTATTTGTGCATCCAGCTAAGCCTTACAGATCCAAGAACAAAGAGCTGCCTAGTGGTCCTGCCTGAGTATCAACAGCAATTCCTGTGTGAGGGAAGGTGCTCTGTTGGGTTCAGCGCCTCAACGGGTGCCAGAGGGCACTGTACCACAGCCACCTCTCCTCTGGCCACTGCTGTGGAGAACCAAGGCCACACTAGGTGTTTCTGCAGTGCCACTGCTCCCCAGCCACCACGAAGACTCAACCTGGCTCCCACACAGCATGTGGTTAATGCAGGGACCGGCAGGCTATCATCATGGTTTTGATACACCTCTCATCAGAGATCAGCGCTCTGTTCTGAACAGCCACCAGCTTCCAGATTTAACACCTACATGTACGACAACAGATGTCGATTGGAACTGGGTTTAAACCATGTTTTTAAAAAGCTTCCCAATCCATCTGGCTTGATTAATGAGTCAGGTTACAGAGTGACAGTGGCTGTGGCTCAGCCACAAACATTTGGAGTGAGATAATAGAGGGCGTTAATATTTAAATGAAGGACTGATTGTGGGGATCCTACAGGCTGAGTCTCTGCTGGGCTCCAGCTTCAGAACCCAAGACTCCAGCATGAAGCCCTTCGTTACACTGCCCATTTTGGAGACCTCTGCTCCTCTTTGTTACACTCCTGTCCTCCCTGCCACACTACAAGGGCCTTTTCCTGCAGTGCTACTGAAAACATTTGCTGGCAACAGGCAGGATTTCAGTCAGATTAGTTTCAGACAAATGTGATACTTGAAGCTGTTTCCCCAGACTTTGATTTTCAGCCTTTTGATCCTTGCCCCAGGAGTCAGCAGCATGGAATCGCAGAATCATAGAATTCTTAAGGTTGGAAGGGACCTCTTGGCTCATCTAGGCCTTCAGCCCAGCTCCACCGTGCTGACTAAACAGTGTCCCCAAGCACCACATCCATACTTTTTTATAACCCCTCCAGGGATGGAGAATCCACTGTGGACACCTGAGAGACATGTATTCTATTACATGGTTAATTAGAAATAAATTAATTTAGTTGGAGATGGGCTCTCTTTCCATAACTGGAACTGAGACAGTTGCTTTACCCAGGGCATAAATCCCCTTTAAAACCCACGAGTGTGCTTTTCCCCCAGAGGCTCAAAATGGCAAACAGCCAACTCGGAGGGTGGCAGCACAAACGCGAATGGTGAGGGCCAATGAGTCACGCTCACTCACATCCCACCCGTGTTCTGAGCCTTATGGAAAGGTCACATCTGCACCAACAGCTGCTGCTTCACTGTGCTCCCCACTCCACTTCCCAATGGTCTCGGTTCTCCTCCCAGCTCCGAGGATGCTGGTGTCAGCCCATGAGACCCAAACGCCACCGCGGCAGCAGTTCACCGACACCCAATACCTTCTGCCTTGGGACTGTCTTCCCACAGCCTTCACAAGTCATTGGAAACTCAGGGCAGACTTCGTAATGGGCCTGCAAAAGAACCAACAGGAGAGCGGTTGGTACTCCAATGAAAGCTCCAGCTAGGTTACATGATAAGCACAACTCAGCAGGGGGTTATACTTTGTGGCATAAACGGCACTGCATTCTACCAACTTGTACTCAAATATTGGTTGCTCTAACAATTCCATACACTGACTGCTTCATGTGATCTCCACATGAGCCACCAATGTGCACTCGCAACCAGAAGGCCAACTGTGTTCTGGGCTGCATCCCAAGAAGCGTGGCCAGCGGGGCCAGGGAGGTGATACTGTTCCTCTACTCTGTTCAGGTGAGACCCCATATGGAGTCCTGTGTCCAGTTCTGGAATCCCAAACATAAAAAGGAGATGGAACTGTTGGAACAGGTACAGAGGAGGCCACAGAGATGATCCGAGGGCTGGAGGACCTCCTGTACAAGCACAGGCTAAGAAGAGTTGGGGCTGTTCAGCCTGGAGAAGAGAAGGCTGCAGGGAGACCTTAGAACAGCTTCCAGAACTGAAAGGGGCTCCAGGAATGGTGGGGAGGGGCTTTTTACGAGGGCCTGGAGTGATAGGAAAGCTGGGGAATGGCTTTAAATTGGAAGGGGAAAGATTTAGATTAGACATTAGGGAGAAATTCTTCATGATGAGGGTGGGGAGGCCCTGGCCCAGGTTGCCCAGAGCAGTGGTGGCTGCCCCATTCCTGGAGGGGTTCAAGGCCAGGTTGGCTGGGGCTTGGAGCCTCTGATCCAGTGGGAGGTGTCCCTGCCCATGGCAGGGGGTGGGACTGGATGGGCTTTGAGGTCCCTTCCAACCCAAACTATTCTATGATTCTATGATCTCCAGGCATCCAGGATTTTGGGTGCCTGCAGCCTCAGCCCCAGTGTAAAAACTGCTATAGTAATTTTTTTTAAAACACAGATCATTGCTTTGATGGACAAGATGATCATCAGGAAGCTCCATTTGTGGCCCTGCCAGGAAAACACACGTTTGGGCAGGTTGAGTGAAGTAATCCGCTATCTCAGCAAAATAATTGCTATCATTTTCCCTTGCAATGGTTATCAGCTGAAGTGCGAACCCACAGCCCGCTCCTCACATGCAGGCTGAGCTGGCAGCTTGACATTCAAATCAGAGATCCATTTTTCAACTAGGAAGATAAATATTTAGACTTGTTCCATCCAGCAGCCTTGTGCCCAGCACTCACCCTGGCTCCTGCACACATAGTTTGTTTGGCAGCCAGAGGCACTGAACGACGCGGGCAATGCGATCCCCTGTCCTCAGCGGATACCAGAGCAGTGATACCAGCTAATTTGGGAACACCAGAATGCGCCTCCGTTCTCTGTGCCCTTTCCACACCACTGAAACCTCCTCTGAACATTCCAATCAGTTGGAACAAGGTGTTGTCAATGCCACAAATATGTTTAAAGTGCAGACTAAAAGTGAAGCACAGTGAAGCATCCCGCCACAGTGGAGACAGGAACAAACCCAGGAGCCTTTATAAAGCAGCACTTAAAAGCAGATGCTTTAAAACTTGGTCACATCTATTCTTCATGAACACAAGTTACTGTCTGGGGGTGAAATGTGCAAAACCTGAACTGTCACCACATCAGAAACTGGAAAGTGAAACTCCTTAGTGGCTCAGTGCTGGCCTCTTCACTACTCTCTCCTTTTTATACCTTAAACAAGTAACTGGACTCCAGGCCTCGCTGTCCCTGGAAAAGGACCGGGCACAGGCTGTGCTCGCCGGGCAGCGCTGCCTGCGGAGGTGGAGGCCAAGTGCCTGTTTCCTCCCACACACAGAGCGCTGAGCCCTTTCTTCTCCCCACCTACCATTCTCCTGTTCCAGAAACAGCAGATAGCATCTTGCCACGACCCACGGAACGCTGGCATGAGAACAGAAGGGAAGGGAACTCCACTGCAGAGACAGCTCTTCAAACAGGCAGCACTCAAAACTCACATCTTTCTGCGCCACCGCACCAGGCATGAAACTACCACCCCCTCCAAACTCCCTGCTTCCCAGCATCCACCTCCCATCCCAGCCTCGCTGCTCCATGCTGTGATGCCCTATGAATCAGCACAAGAAGGGAAACTGGCCCCACACCGCAAAGCTGAAAGTGCAACTGGTCCACGTGTAAATTGTTGAGGACACCAGAAGCGTTGGCTGTAACCAGCCCAGATCCAAACCTCCAGACAGTTTTGCATAAACACTTTCAGGCTGTTCTGGAATCCCCAGTTCTGTCCCCCACCACGCAGTGTCTCAACAGAGACGGATGCCATTGCCACTGGAGAAATCCACCCTGCCCAGGAGCTGAAGAGCAGGGGTTGGCACTCCAGCATGATCTGCCACTCTCCAGGAATGAGGCAATCCTCCTGGTTACACCTTTCCCAAACCCACATCCACAATTTGCGTTGGCAGGTATGAGCATCTCTGACAGTCTGGCATTTACTCTGAACACATATCAGGCACGTTTGGAAAGGCATCGCTGCGAGCGGGGTGAGGTGGGAGAAGAGTCGTTCTCCCAGTGATCCTGTTGTGGGAATCAGACCAGATGGGGTGCAAGAGAGGACAGCAACATAAGAACCAAAACAAGAGTCAAGCTTGACTTGAGCCATGGAAGAGACCACTGCTGGGAATGACCATCACAGAATCACTGAGGTTGGAAAAGACCTCTAAGCTCATCCAGTCCAACTGTCAGCCCAACACAACTGTGCCCACTAAACTATGTCCCCAAGTGCCACAGCCACACATCTTTTGAACCCTTCCAGAGATGGAGACTCCACCATTGCCCTGGGCAGCTTCTTCCACTGCTTTTCTTTATTGCCATACTGTGGCAGCAGAGCAGGACGTGCACACCCTGCCCTATTGACGCACATCACGGAGGTCTTGGAACCACACTGGGAACCCCGCAAAGTGACACAATGCTGAGAGGTGGCTGGAAGGGTGATGTTTGCAATGGCTGCTGCAGGACGGCTCTGCCAGAGCCAGCAAGAAGATTATCGCAGCAGGCAGGAGCACAGAGGTGAGGCAAGGAACAGGCTCAGCCACACACCTCACCTCTTCCGTAAACAGTTTCTGTGGGAATTCAGTCCAGGAGTCCCCACCAAGCATGGCCACAGCAGAGACAGAGCTGAACAGCTTGGCAGCAGGAAGGAAAACCCACAGGATGACAGAGAAAAGCCAGCACGGGCACACCGGAGCACCAGCAGCCTCCTGCCCCAGCATTGCAGTGTCCAGCACATGGCTCCATTGGCATCTTGTGCCCACAGAATTGTAAGAAAAACACTGAAAATGGGTCTCCAGTGTAAAAGAGAAGCTTGCTGAGGCGGAGGGACCCCGAGTGCCAAGAGTTGCTTCAGTTCCTTCAGGAAAGCTTGGAGGGACCCCAAGTGCCAAGAGTTGCTTCAGTTCCTTCAGGAAAGCTTGGAGGGACCCTGGGTGCCAAGAGTTGCTTCAGTTCCTTCAGGACAACTTGGTGGGACTATTTACAAGGGGCTGGATGATAGGAAAGCTGGGGAATGGCTTTAAATTGGAAGGGGGAAGACTTAGATTAGACATTAGGCAGAAATTCCTCACAGTGAGGGTGGGGAGGCCCTGGCCCAGGTTGCCCAGAGAAATAGCAACCCCATCCCTGGAGGGGTTCAAGGCCAGGTTGGATGGGGCTTGGAGCCTCTGATCCAGTGGGAGGTGTCCCTGCCTGTGGCAGGGGGTTGGAACTGGATGGGCTTTGAGGTTCCTTCCTACCACAAACTGTTCCATGATTCTATGATGACTTCCTTATATCTCAAGCAACTCTGTATCACCAACATGGACGGGGCACGGTTAAAACCTCTGTGTGGGGGATCGCACGGAAATGCCCACGCTAACCACATCAACACCCTCCACACCTCCCTCTTCCCATTGCATTTCTGGTGGAGGGCAAAGAAAAAGCACGGGCAGCATGCACAGCACAAATAAAAGGGATGTGAGAAATGAAGACAAATTGATAAAGCAGGAGAGAGACTGAGGCAGTAAGGCGTGCTGCAAGGCATGAGAAGAAACGACCCAGTGCTCAGGAGACACAATCTCCCTCTGCCTGGGCACCACCAGACATGTTGTCTTGGTCTTTCCTCTCACTCTAACCAGCTGGGTTTGGTTCCTGCCCCCTCCACAGACTTTCTGTCTGAATCAAAAGGCCCTGCCTACCTGTACATTCAGGCAGACTCAGGAGGGAATCTTCCCATGAGCAGAGGTCACTGCCTGAGGGGAAACTCTGCAGCCCCACCACAAGCCACTTCACCCCATGGCCACCTGATATTTATAGCATCTGAAAAATGCAGTTATAAATGCAGATGTGTGCTAAGCACTTAAATACGTCATTTGCTTCACAAGGCTTTAAGCAGAAGCACGAGTCACGACCAAGCAGATCACACTCTCAGTTTGTGGGCCCTTTTGAGCCTTCATCTGCCTGAACCGAAACCAAAACTGAAAGCAGTATATTATTTTTTTCAAAGTTGCAGAGCTGGAGCTTTTCCACCGCACAACACTCTTCCCCGTTCATGCCTTGATAAGATTAGCGAACAGCAGTGACACTATCTCTTGATTTTTAAGTGGAGAGCAGCCGGGTCAGCCTCTCTAGGCACCAACCCATGACTTTTAAATTAGCAAACAATGAACTAGCTCTTAGGGACTTTCCATGTCCTGTCGGAAATAGCGTGGTGAGGGACTTTCCATAGCAGGAGCTATGCAGTGGGAGTGCTGCAGGACATATACACAGGCACAAATGCACCCAGCACACAGTCTGTGGCACTAAACCAACATGCCTGCCTGCAAGGCAGAGTTTGACATCCATCCACAGCACCCAAAGAGATGGGGCTCACATCAGTGTCTGACATCTCCCTCCAATCAGCCCTTTCCAGCCACACATTCCACCTCCCAGGCTCCCAATCAAATACCATGGCTCATTGGCAGGCAGCTGGGAGCAGAGATAAGCTTCCAGTGCTGAATGGGGCTCCAGGAAAGCTGGGGAGGGGCTCTTGATTAGGGAGTGCAGGGATAAGATGAGGGGGGATGGTTTTGAGCTGAAAGAGGGGAGATTAAGATGAGATCTTAGGGAGAAATGTTTTGCTGTGAGGGTGGAGAGGCCCTGGCCTAGGTTGCCCAGAGCAGTGGTTGCTGCTCCATCCCAGGAGAGGTTCAAGGCCAAGTTGGATGGGGCGGGAGGTGTCCCTGCCCATGGCAGGGGAGTGGAACTGGATGGGCTTTGCGGTTCCTTCCAACCCAAACCATTCCATGATTCTATGGCACCAGCCAGAGCTCACCTCCTCTCACCACTTCCCAGGACAGAATCAGTTCCTCCCAAGAAGACACAGAGTAACTTTACCTGCATTAGGTTCAGAGCTGCCTGAGGCAGCAGACACAAGCTCAATCCCAAACCAAACCAGCCAGATCCCCACTTGCCTTCCATCACAGGAGCCTGCTCCAAGGACACCAGGCAGGAAAGCCAGGATCAAGGCTGCAGACACACAGTCCAAGTCCTCCAGAGCCACACATCTACCAAACACCCTCTGTTTTAGCAAAGCACCTGAAGGGACCTCTGGGTGATTCAGTGGAGAGGGAAAGCAGCACAGCCTTAACAGTTCTTTCAAGCATCCGTGTGCGAGATCTCAGAGCTTCACACACACTTGTAGCCTTGCAGGAAGACCACACTTATCCCAGTATAGCTTGTTGTGTTTTGGAACTGCCAGTGCAAGTCCTGACTGGACCTCAGTCTATGTTTGAGCACCCATAACACCCTGCAGGGAGCATTTGTAAGCTGTAGGTTTTGCTGAGCTCTGTTTTAAACCCAGAAGTAAAAGTCCAGGAGAGCTCACCACACCCAGCAGAATCAGCGGCATCAGAAGCTGCGGGACAAACACAACGTGGTTTGGTTTGAGGAAGCTGAGCTCCCTTGCTCCAGTCCCACTGCAGAGCAATCAGACTGCTGGCCCCTGGTCACCAGCAGAAGTTAAAGTGTCCAGCACCACCAGCACAGCCTGAATCCAGAGTCTCAGCAAACACACTGCACCCTGAAACACACATCCCAAACCCTCTGCTGCACCGGCATAGAGCTTTTACACTGCTGAGCCACTTGCGGAGGGTTTCACAGCAAGGGAACCATTCAGAACCCTCATCCCCGCATCCTTCGGACTGAACCGTTCACACAGTGAAGGGCTCTGGACAGAGGACAAGGAAGCAGAGGTGCGACAAGATGCTCTGTTAACAAATACAGCAAGCCAGGCAGAAACTCAGGCATGACCCATGCTGTTGTTTCTTCCTGATGCCTTGCAGCAGCATTCCCAAGGGAATCCAAATGTTAGCGCAGGCAGACCACGGCCAAATCTTCTCCTGCCACCTGTCTTGATTGCTACCAAAGCTCCACAAAACACGGGGCCACAGCTTGAACCTGGGGTGAGCATTAGACAGACACAAAATGCATTCCTCTCATCTCAGGCACACCACATGGTGGTTCTCCCATTAAAGAAGGATGACAAAACCCCTCTTCAAGAGCACCAAAGCTCCACGGGTGGTCACACACTCACTGCTGATGGCTGGTGCATGGCTGATGGGGAAGAACAGGGCAGTGCAGGGCCTAATGCTGTCCTCAGCCAGAGCCCTGGAGGCACCTCAGCCCTGTACACACCACAGACCAAACACCCACAGCCACCATTAAAGTCTGGATTAAAAGCTGCTAGGTTCCTTGGGAAGAACAGGGATGGAAAAAACATCCTGCCCAGCCAGAAACTGAGGCCTCATTCCACTGCGCTGGCAGCTCTGGAGACAGCTGGATGGACACAGGACAACAGTCAGGCCGTGTTCCCCAACTCGTGACGCTGAAGTGGAGTTTAGGTTCCCATAACACAGAGAACATCACAACCACTTCACGGCACAACATGGTTTCTGGACAGTTTGCTTGTCTTCCAGAGCAGAAAGACGCTGGAGACAGGGCAGGCTGTTCCCCCCCATGGAAGGGACAAGTGGTCACGAGCAAATCCCGAATTGTTTTGGTTCAGGCTGTGCCCCTAGCAGGGCACACAAACCTAGCCTGGGCAAGAAAACACTCCGGCCTACAGCGAAGTCCAGGGAGGTGAAAGCTCCAACCACTGCCACAAGCGGTAGCAGATCAGCAAAACTGCCTGAGCCTTCCCTGAACAGAGGAAAGAAAAGGACGCAGCCATCGAAAGCCCTACTTTGACCTTTACCTCGTATTCTTTAATAGTGCCCTTCCATGTGCAGCCACTGTTAATGCAAATGGCAGGCAGACTCTCCACCTCCCGACGTGCTGCGTTGTCTGGAAAAGCCTGGAATGGGAAAAACAAGCAGATCACAAAAATAACCAAGGGGCTGCAGCTTCAGTTGGGTCTTAGTTCTTTATTAAGACTTTCCTAAGGCTCTTCCCAGGCTGATTGCCCCATCATACTCTCAGGGTTGTGCTGATGGCACACAGACGTTATTACAGCATGGAATTAGGGCACCACTGCCTTCACGTGACCTGGATTTCAGCACTGGGGAGGCTGCCACAAGTCAAAAGAGAGTTCATCACAACTCTCAACACTGAGCAAACACTTTGAGGATTTGCAGAACCTGGGTCTTAAATAACTGCAAGCAGTATTAACGACAGCACTGAGCTACTTTGGGTTTCAAAATGCGTTTTCACTTACTGAGCTTGTTTCCAAAATAGAAATTCCTTCTTCATAGATGCCTTCTTGAATACAGCTGGTGCACTTCTGGGGTCCGGCACTAGCAGCGAGAACACAACCATCAGGGACATCAGAAAGAGAAAAGTTTAGGATTTAATGATAAAACAATGTCCAGTAACTTGATAAAATGTATATATTTTCTGATTTTTATACCCCCTACCCTCCTTTGAGCCTTTGTGTATTTTTGACATCCATTCCTGATTCACTGCTCCATTCAACTTCCCACAGTAAAAGGCAAGAGGAAGAGCAGATGCTGTGGAACGTTTCTGGAAGTCAGCATGCACACAATTACTTTTAGGAGCCAGTTCTTTCAGTAGCTGTGGGGAACACTGAAGGAGACGAAGAATCCACCTGGATCACCTCCTGAACAGCCAAAACAAGCTGGAGGAGTCAGGAAAAGGGAACTTAGAAGCAACCCTCGGAACAACAAAAGGGAGTCAGAGGTTAAACATCCCCTTAAAACGCCTGATGCTGAACCTCAATGATTAAAGAGCTCCCTTGCTGAGAAGGCCCTGGAAATTAGACTTTTCTCTCCTTTTTTTTTCTTTTCTTGAAAATGCCTTTTCAAGCATTTTGCCCCCAGACTGTAGGCACTAGTGTTACCTTATTATTTTCTTCAGGCAGTAGGAACAGTAGCGATGCCCACACTGCGCCTGGAACGGCCGCCTCAGGATATTCTTGCAGTCGGAGCAGAGGTACTTGACCTCCAGTTTAGTTCCCAGGATCTCCTTTGCAAATCCAGGCTGGTTTAGATCCAAAGAACCAGGCGGAGTCGAGTTTGCTGCTGCCATGTGAATTAAAAGTTCTGGCTGTATCCCCAGAGCCTGAAAACAAAAAGATTTTCCCTGTTTGATTCTAACCAGATGGGCATAAAAATCCTGCCTTACAGACAGGACCTTCCAGACCCTGCAACAGGTGAACGCACCAGTGCCAACCTGCCAGCCTCCACCGAGTCAAAACACGGCAAGAAACTTTTTAAACCTACAACAGAGAGCGTGGACTTCACTAATATCCTCATCTGAGAGAAATCAGGCCTTCTGGTTCCAAACAAGGTCCAGTCAGGAACAGAAATAAATCATCTCAGGCTACTAAATGCTGTGGCCGAGCGAGGCAGCCCAGCTCAGCTGTCGACGGATGCCGACTCTGCCCAACACCCTCCAGATTTACCGAAAAATCCTCCCTCTGGATGTTGATCCTCTAGCAGGATGTCCCTGCCCATGGCAGGGGGGTTGGAACTAGTTGTTTAAGGTCCCTTCCAACCCTCGCTATTCTATGATTCTATGTGGGAAGGGTTTGGAAGAAGCATCCTGGAGTGTCCCACCGCTACATTTCCTGGCGGTGCCAGGCCAGGGCTCTCCGGAGGGCTGGAAAACCCAGACGGGAGCGGCGTGGGCAAACCAGACCGGAGGAAGAGAATCGAACTCACTTGTTGCAACCACTTGTGATGGTCTGAAGGTGCATTTCCCGCCCTGCGCCGCCCCCCACGGGAACCCGACGGGCGTGGGGTGGGGTGTCCTCCCCGCAGCGGGGATCCCTCAGCGCTCACCCTCTGCTGGGAACACCAGAACCGGCAAACCCACCCGGGACACCGAGGAGCCGTTCCCGCAGGGCCCCGCTGCCCCCCGACCCTGCACGGACCGGCCCCGCTGCCCCCCCACGTGGGGCGGGGCGAGCCCCGGGCAGGACCCCCGCCCCCGCCGGCCCCGGCCGTGCGCTCACCGCCCGCCTCCGCCCGCGCGCGCACCGGAAGCGGACCCGGACCCGCCGCCCCCCCCGGGACACGTGGAGCGCGCCCCGCCCGCCGCGACGCCGTCCGGAAACAGGGGGCGTGGCCAACGACAAATGTGATGCGAAGGGGCGAGGCCAACGAGCGCGGCCCTCGGTAGGGGTGGAGCCAATGACCGCGATTGGGGCGGGGCCTGTGGCCCTTGAGGGCGGGGCCAAGGGCTAGGGCGGGGCCAAGGGCCGCTCTTCGCCTCTAGGCCAACGGCCGGGCCAATACCCGTTCTTGGGGGCGGGGGCAAGGGGCGCCCTTCGGGGCGGGGACGAGGGCGTGGTCAAGGGCGGAGCCAGTGTCCCGTCTAGGGGCGGGGCCAAGGGAGCCGCTCTTGGAGCGGGGCCAAGGGGGCGCGGTCAGATGGGCGTGACCAAGACCGCTCTTAGGGCTGGGCCAGGGGCCGCCCTTGGGGGCAGCGGCCACTTTCCCCAGAGCCTCGTCACCCCCAGTGTCAGCTCTCCTCCATTCACCCTCTCTCACCAGTCGCCCCCACCCCTTCGCCTCCATCCTCTGTTACTTCTCCCTCCACACTGGAATGGCCCCAGCCCCCCCCCGGATTCCTTCGATCCCCACCCCAGGATCCCTTTAGCACCCTCACCCGGGGCCCCTCCTGCCACCACTTCCTGGGACCCCTTCACCTTCCCCTGGGACCCTTTCTACCCCACCCCGGGATCCCTTCATCCGCCACCACGACCCCTTCACCCTCCCCCTCCGGGACCTCTCCTGCCACCTCCTCCAGGAACCCCTTCATCCCTCCCCCACTCTGAGACCCCTTCACAGACACCCAGGACCCTTCAACCCTGCCCTGGTTTGCCTTCATCTCCATCCAGGACCCCTTCACACCCCCCTTGAAGACCCTATCAGCTCCTCCTGCTTACCTGGGCACACAGCTCCATGGCCACCCCACCACCCCGCAGGATGAGGGGTGGCCGGGGGGTCTGGGTTTGACCAAAGAGAGGGTAGCAGTGTGACCCACACTCCAGGCAGGTGGCCGTGACGTCAGTGCAGGAATTTTCAGCAGCGTGGAAGGTGACAGCGGTGGGGCTTCGCCCCTGTCCTCAGGCCGTGTGTCCTTCCGGAGCCTTCCCTGCGCTCACGCTGAGGCAGCATCAGGGCTCCAGGGCCTCACCACCTCCACACTCACCCTCACCCCGGGGAATTCACCCAGTGCTGGGGAAATCCTCCCCAGTCACAGCCATGCACCTCTGGTTCCGTGGCCGGGGCTCCCCAGGTAATGTCGACTGCAAAGATGGAGCAGAAACAGTGTGGGTCGGCACCAGGAGGTGAATCAGGGCAGCTCTGCCTGGGCTGTCAGGCGCCTGTCAAGGTCAGACGTTCCCTGTGGGCCGGGCACTGGGAGGACTGGGGTGCTGGAAACAAACAGCAGCTCTGCGGGCATGCCGCCACGATGCAGCTGCCCAGGATGGCAGCACTGCCCTCACCCTGCTGCAAGCAATGGCCCCCTTCCCCAGCACAGCCATCCGGGAATGCAAGTACGAAAACCACCACGTTGCCCAAGTTCTGGGCTGGCGGATGTAACACAAGGAAGGAAACCCCTGCCCCATTTCCTGAGGGAGCACGACTCTGGCAGTGGTACTGGGGCAGGATGGGCTGCTCCCAAAGGGCACAAACCGCCACCACTGACTCAACGGTAGCACATGATGCTCTGTGACGTTGCTGCTAGATTTTTCCCAGGGCTGCTCGGTCTCACCCAGCTGCACCCTGGCTATTCGATGTCACCCCACTGCACTGGGATGCTCCTTATCAGCCTCTGCACGCAGGCCGTTCGTGTGACCCTGCTGCACCTGGAGCTCTTCCTTCACCTTGTTGCATCCAGGCTACTCCATGTCACCCCACTCTTGGATTCCCCCAGGGCTTTTCCATGTCACTGTGCTGCTGAATCCTCCCGGGGTTGCTCCGTATAACCCCACTCCTGGATCCCCCGAGATTGCTCCGCGTCACCCCGCTGCACCGGGCCTGCTCAGTGTCAGCCGGGCCTGCCGAACCGCACTAAAGCCCGCCAAGAGGCTGCTCTTCGCCTCCCCCCAGCCTGGTTTCCCGGAGCGGGGCGGGGGCAGAGGGGAACTTCCCACTCCCCGGTTCCCAGCAGCGCCTGGCTCGCCCTGGAAGCGCCTGACGACGCGGCGCCCCCACCCCCCCAGCTGCTCCACAGATGACGAGAGGCGAGCGGCGGGTTTCCCAACCTTTACTGCCGGGCTGCCCGGTGACTCAGAGCGGGGTGGGGGCTTCGCCCGTGGGGGCAGCGGGCGACTCCGGCCTCTAAGCCCCAGGAGCCCCGACGGGATGCTGGGCCTGGCCCCTCCGGAGAGGCCCCCGCGGCCCAGACGGCTCCTGGGCGCCTCCTGGGGCGGGACGGGGCGAGGGCCGCGGCGGATGAGACCGTGCCGGATGAGACCGTGCCGGATGAGACCGTGCCGGGGCCGTGGAGGCGGCCATGACAGCGCCGTGAGCCAGCGCCAAGGCGCATGCGCGGCACCGCCCCGCGCAGCGATTGGCCAGCGGGGCTTACGGCCCCGAGCGCTGAGCCAGTCGCGTCGAAGAAAGGAGTGATTGGCAGCTTCGGCAGCCTATCAGAGTCCGCCCTTGCCCTGATGCGCCGCTAGCCAATGGCGCTGCGCGCAGGGAGATTGGCGGGCCCTCGCACCTATCAGGAGTGGTGTCGTCACAGCCGGGGCAGCTGTTCCGCCCCCTCGCGGCCGCTGATTGGTTGGATTTCCGACGGGCGCGCGCGCCGACCAATTAAGCGGCCGCCCTGGGGCCGCCCCCTTCCCTGTGGGGCGCGTGCGCCGACCAATCGTCGCGGTGACGGCTCGGGGCCATGGCGGAGAGCGACTGGGACACCGTTACTGTGCTGCGCAAGAAGGGCCCCAGCGCGGCCCAGGCCAAGTCCAAGCAGGTCGGAGGGCGCCGAGGGGCGAGGGTGGGTGCTCCGGGGTGGTGGCGCCGGGGCGACCCGCGCTTACCCTCTGCTCCCTGTAGGCCATCCTGGCGGCGCAGCGGCGCGGGGAGGACGTGGAGACATCCAAGAAGTGTGGGTACCGGCGACGGGGAGAGTCCTAGGGGGAGAACCGGGGCAAAGAACGGGGTGAGGGGGGAGAATCAGGGGGCAGAGGGGATTGGGGGCAGGAGAAGGAGTGGATCAGGGGTGGGGGAGAGAATCAGGGGACATAGAAGGGGGCAGGGGGGAGAATCAGGGGACATAGAAGGGGGCAGGGGGGAGAATCAGGGGCAGAGGGGATTAGGGGTAGGGGAAGGGGGCGGATCATGGGCAGGGGAGGGGGCTAGGGGAAGAATCAGGGGGCAGAGAAGGGGGCAGGGAGGGAGAATCATAGGGCAGAGAAGGGGGCAGAGGGGATTTGGGGCAGGAGAAGGGGCATGGAGGTATCAGAGGGCCGAGGGGGATTGGGGCAGGGGGCAGAGTGGATCGGAGGCAGGGGAGGGGGTGAGGGGCATCAGGGGGCAGAGGGGGATCGTAGGCAGAGGAAGGAGGCACAGGGGATCAGAGGCCAAGGAAGGGGGCGGGGGGGGGGTCATGGCCCAGGAGATGGGGATTTGGCAGCCCTGAGGAAGTGGGGAGTAGTCAGCGCTCCCTAGGGCAGAGGAGTTAACAGCCTCAGGGAGGAGGAGCAGCATCCCTGAGAGGTTGGGGGCTGAAGCCCCCACGGGATTGGAAGGGAGGAGCTGTCAGGGCCCTGGAGAGGGAGAGGCAGTATCCCCAGGATGGTGGTGGTTGGGAGCACTGGGGGAAGGGGACCAAAGGTTAGTGCCCCTGGGGAGGATGCAGCATCCTTGGGATGGGGTGGATGTTGAAGGTCCTGGGAGAAGGAAGGAGGGGGTCCAGGTCCCCAGTGAGTGGGGTTCGGCAGCACCAAGGGAGTGGGAATGGCGGGTTAGGGCCCCGGAGAAGGGGAGGCACTGTCCACTGGGACACTGTTGGTATTGAAGCCCATGGACGGGGACTTAGGGACCAGGGAGGGGGGATTCTGGAGCCCTGAGGGAGTGGGGAGGGCCATAGTCCTGTAGAGGAGGGGTCTTCAGTCACCGGGGGAGCAAGAGGGGCTCAGGGCCCAGGGAGATGTGGTCAGCAGCTTTGAGAGAGTGGGGACAGGGGGGTCAGGGCCCCCCAGGGGGGGAAGCAGTGTCCGTGGGGTGGGTGTCGAAGCCCCTGAGGGAGAGGGGGATTAATGTCCCAGGGAGGTGAGGAGCACACCCCTGTGGTCCTCTCAGAGATGCTCTTTAAAAAATTTCCCATTTACTGTGCAATGGAAATTCTTGGGTTCTTTTACCACAGGGATGAGATTATGATGGTTGGAAAAAACACATAGGTGATCTTGAATGACGTTTAGTCGGCTTTGTCAAGAGGCTGCATGTCAGAGACAGATGTGAGGGAGGAGTTAAACAGTGACTTAAGGCTGTAACTGAGAGGACCCAAACCAAACAGCATGTTTTGAACTTCAGGTTTTCAGGAAGGCTAAGTCGGGTTAGAGTTCACTTATAAAAGTTATCAGAAAATTGATTTAGAGCCACTTATTCACACTACAAGTTTAAATATTAACCCCTGCACTGTAGCACAAACTTGTGTGTGGGGTGAAGTTAAATCCCCAAGCAGTAGCAAATCTGGAGTGAAGTTCCAATGTGAAGTGAAGAAAGGAGAGGGCTCTGCCCAGCTGTGTTTGGGCATCAGCATTAACAGGAGAGAGGAAACACATTCCCTGACGTGCAGCGAGCAGGATCTGGCCGAGATCAGTGCTGATACTGGCACATTGAAATCTTGAAAGCTCCGTGGGATCTTGAGCAGCTGAGTGCTTAGAAAAAGTGCTTTGATACTTTTTGGCACAGTTGTGAGCCTCGTTTTGTTTGTCCTTGCTTTTTGTTTTGCACTTGCTTTGAATCACAGGGGCAGCAGGCCAAAACAAACAACACTTTATCACAAAGAACACAGCCAAGCTCGACCGTGAGACAGAAGAGCTGCACCATGACCGCGTTTCCCTGGAGGTGGGCAAAGTGATCCAGCAGGGCCGGCAGAGCAAGGGAATGACACAGAAGGACTTGGCCACCGTGAGTATCGCCAGGGCCCGCTGGGCTCTGCTCCCGTGCTTGCGGGCAGCTCAGACCCCTCAAGGCAAAGGTGGGCGCTTCTCCTGTCCCCTCCTGGGTGGCTGCAGTGGGATGGGAGCATGGGCAGGCAGCTTGGTGAAAGCAGCACCTCTGGTAGCTGATCTACAGGCAACACTTGTTGTGTGGGAAGGGTTTAGAGGTTTATCTGTGCAGAGCTTCAACACCTGCTTGGAGACGAGCGTTGCTGTGGCTGGAGAGCTGGTAGGAGGGTTCCGCCCACCCCCCACCCCTCCTCCCATCAGCTCAGCAGCAATATAAGGTGTTTTTTGTGCCACCTGGGCCTGACGCAGCATTCCAGAGCTCACTGCTGTCCAAGGAACAGCACTGCACAGTGTTACTGCTCTTCCTGAGCGGCTGAGGGTATCAGGACTCTGTCCAAGATGGGTGACACCATCTCTGTGACATTCCAGCAGGGAGGAGGAAGGGAGGTGACAAGGGAGAGGGAGTTGGCCTGGGAGTAGCAGTGGCACTTTTCCTGGCGTAGCTGGAGGCTGTTACTTATCCCTGCATGCTGGGGGTGGTGCCAAGTGTTCACTGTGTATGGAGCCAGCGCTTGAGGTGTTGCTTGTTTCAGAAAATCAATGAAAAACCACAAGTTATCGCTGACTATGAATCAGGAAGAGCGATCCCCAACAACCAGGTGATGGGAAAGATTGAAAGAGCCATTGGTAAGTTAAGGCAGGAGGCTTCAAAAGCAATGCCAGGGTCCTCAGTGCCTGGGAGGGGTGTGTGTGATGACATTATATACAGTTTCCATGTTGGGAATAGCTGCTAGCTGCGGGTTATCTTGGGTGTGGTGTCATTAAGCTGTATTCTGAGAAAGCTTGGATCTTCTGGCTGAAACCGGAACTTGGAGAGTGTATTCTCTTTTGTTGTTCATCTTCACAAGTGGAGCTGTGCCCTGGGTGCACCCCTGGGGCTTCCCCCAGCAAAGTCAGTCGGATTCGCAAACCCTTAGAGGCCTGGTTGCACTCTGAAGGGTGTCCCGCAGCCACTGGTGTGTATGTAACTCTGCTAGGCCAGTACAGACACTGTTTTCTAGCACAATAATCAGTGCACAAGTGAGAATTGGAGCTTTGCCTGGTGCTTCTAGGAACTAAAGCAAGATTCTCCCCAGCTCTGGCTCCCCTGCCCTCTTCTTTGGATGTTCTCTTCCTGATAGCAAAATTTGAGGAGATTAAAGTTTGGGTGAGTGATTGAGTGCTGATGGTGACTGTTTCATCTGTCTTATTCCAGGCCTTAAACTGCGTGGGAAGGATATTGGAAAACCGCTGGAAACCGGCCCCAAAGGGAAATGACAACAAAGCCTCGAAATCAGTTTGTCCAGACTGGTCTCGCCTGGCTGGTTCTCCATAGCTGCCAGAGTCTCTCTGCGTGTCGCCAAGCTGAACACGAGGGCTCCAGACTTGCTTTGGGGGGGAAATCTGCCGAATCTGTACATGCTGTAAAAAGGCAACTTTAAAGAAGCGATTTTCCTGATTTTGTTTTCCCTTCCCTCCTTTCCAGAGATTGGGGAACTAAACCCTAACAATACCGCATCCGATTTGTGAGAAAATGCCTGCGTCTCGGTGTGTAGAAGCAGCTCATGTTAAGATGCTTGAGGTGGTCTGGGGCCGTTTAATCGGAACAATATGGGGAGGGGTGGGGTGTTTTTGATATAAATAATTTGGGAGAGTTGATCTGTGTATGCATTTGAAATGGTGACTCTGTCACCGCACCCCAGCAGCATTTCTGTTTGCTCCCCCCAGCCTGGTTTTAAGAGCTCTACAATAAAGTTTGATACCCTTCAGCTGCGCAGGCTGTTTGCCTCCTGGTAATCCCATCCCGTGGCCGGAGCTGCAGCACCATCGTCCTTCTGAAGGTGTGGGTTGTGGGACTACCTGGAGCGGCTGGGAAAGGGCCGGTGCTGTCGGAGCCTTCCTGGCTGCTTGGCTCCAGTGAGGACTGCAGCTTTGGCCTACAGCCCAGAGATGAAATCAGCACTGTGGGTTTGTCTTGCGCAGAGGAGAGGGGAGGCTCTGAGGTTCTATGAAGCCAGATGGATGCGGAGAGGCCCAGCCAGGTGTTTCTTAGCCCAAAGCCCTCCTTGCCTCCACACTCGCCCACTGTGCAGGAGCACTAGAGCTGTGGGGATGGTGCACAATGAGACTGGGGCACAATCTAAGTGGGACAGAGCTGAAAGGAGAGTGGGAAAGCAGGATGCCCTAATCCCCCCTGGACCAGCCTGGGGTTTGAGGAGAGCAGGATCCTTACTGGGTGGCTCACCCGCACAGAGCCCAAACAGCTCCATCTGTCCTTGAGTCTGGGTGGCTGCTCGGGCCATGGGCTGTGCTTTGGTATTAAATAAAATGTTGAAAGCTTGGGGGAAAGAGAGGCCCTGGGCTTGGGTTGGCTCTGGCTGTAGCTGTGGGTGCTCAGGTCCTGAGCCCAGCGTGTGCCTTGGGAACATTCTTCTTTTCCCGGTGCCTTCAAATGCAAGTAATTGGGAGTTCTAGAAAGGCACTGGGCAGGTAGGCACCTAGGGCTGCTGTGTCTTCAGCTCTGCTGCATGGTGCTCCCAGCTCCCTCCCCTCCTAGCTACCTCCCCAAGCCCTGCAGAAGCACTGAGCTTCCTCCTTGTGCCTGGGGAGCTCCTGTGCTCAATCCTGGATGCGGGAAGGGGCTTGTGCTTCATGCAGCACCTGCCAACCTGGGGGTCCAGGGCTGTGCACTTGCCCCTTCTGTGGCCAGGACCCTGCTCGGATGAGGACAGCGTTGGCAGGAAACTCCTGGTGAAGTACAGATACATCTCAGTGCAGAAAGTTCATGTTACAAAAGACAACAACACTTTTCTCGAGGATGTGGAGGTAGTGGAGGCAGCGGCACCTCCCTCTGCGGGGCCAGCGCCTGTGGCAGCTCCCTGCTATCGGATGCCAAGAGCTGGAGGTGGCTGCTGGAGTGTGAGCTCTGCCCTGCATACATCTCGCAGGCGTGAGTAGGCAATTACTGCTGCTGGTTGCTAATTTCAAACCTCATCCCCCTCTTTTGGCAGTGGAGAGATAATGACCTTGTTCTGCAAAGAAGGAAGAACAGAAATCAGTTACAGCAAGCATGGGCTGTGTCTCATTTGAGCTACACGGACTTTTTCCAGGCTGCAGAGGGGAGAACCTGCGTGATAGCCCACCACGACCCCAGCAATAAAACCAGCCCCAACACAAAAACCAACCACAGCAAGTGCTGGGGCTCCCTGTCCTCTTCTGGGGTCAGTCCTGGGGCCAGAGGCTCTGCTGGGGACTACGTGGCACTAAACAAAACTGCAGTTTAAGTGCCTCTCAGGGTTTTAAGTTGCTGGCTTGAAGGGGGTGAGCAATGTTTGCATGCTGTGGTCCCTGCAGGGCTCAAGGAGGAGGACTGCAGCCTCAGCGCTTTCTGGAGCAGCAGCATTTCTAAGTCAGTCCTACAGCTCAGGGTCACTTATCCACCCGCAGTCAGATAAGAGGCAGAGCCCTTTGCACCTCCGGATGTGTTGGCAGAGTGCAGGCTCAGGGATTTGCTGAGCTTTTAGGAAAATGCTGGTTTGGTGCGGCTGGGGGCAAGCAGGAGAGCCCTTCACCCAGCCTTACATCTCGGAAAGTGATGTTGTCGAAGCTCTGGGGAGCACCACTCTCCTCTGTCATCCTGCTCGACAGTCCTCGCCTCTTCAGCCCGTACCAGCCGCCAACAGCCACCAGCGCCACGACCACCAGAGCCAGGAGAATGCCGAGCACCACCTCTACCGCAAAGTTGCCCAAGGATTTCTCTGCAGGGAGAGGAGATGCTGCCACGCTCGACCCACACTCCAGGAGCCAGCACCACAAGCAGTGCTGGGTTAGCCTTGCTGGGTCACAGCCAGAACCAGCCCCACACCTTCTTCTGGCACCACTAGGCTGGCGTGGCAGCCCCTAGTGCTGTACACGATGTCATCCAGTGCCACTGGCCCCTCCATCGGCCACCTCCACGTGCTGATCTCGAAGATGATCTGTGGAGGAAGATCTGGGGGTTGATGTGTGGGGAGGTACCACCACGCCTCAGGAGGGCACCATGGAGAGGCTCCACGTACCTGGAACTCACTGGGGCTCTGCACGGGCACCACGCCTTCCTGCCAGCCCCGGCTCTGGTGCCCGGCCACACTCCACACCGTGCGCTGTCCCACTGTGCTGTGCAGCATCACTCGCAGCTCCCCACTGGCTGCAACACCAAGAGGGACAGGCACCTTGGTATCAGCAGCCACCCAGAGACCCTGAGAGCCACTGGGTCCCACCAGTCAGGCCATCATCCCTGGGGACAGCAGCACCCAGCGGAACAGGCCATCCCCACCACACGGCCAGAGCTGAACTAGAGCGTGGTGGGAAGGGTGGAGACCCTGACCATGCTCCCATCATGGGCTGGTGAGAGGGCCAGCACCTCCCCCCTGTCCTGCAGCGCTCACCGAGGTGCTCTGGGATGTCCATGTGGTACCAGAACCACAGGCAGGAGTCGGCAGCAGCGGGCAGGGGCTGGCTCTCCAGGCGGGCAGTAGTGCCCCCTGCACCCAGCACGCTGGTGTCAAAGTGCACGTAGTGACCTGATAGGCAGGGACAGAGCACAGGTGGCCCCGGTCCTGCTCCCCTCCAAACACCCAGAGCGATGCCCAGAGGATTGCACCCAGCAGCCCTGCTCCTCTTGGCCTTTGGGTCCAAACTGTCCCTCTCAGGCAAGGGACTGGGGATGCAGCGGAGCCAGGACCCCTGGGACACAATGGTGAGGGACACAGTCCTGAGTGACCCCATCCATCCCCAGCTCCTCTCCCTCCCTCTGGCCATGCCGGGCTGCCCAGGAGCGCTGGGTGCCTCCTACCATGGCTGGTGCCGAGGGTGTGATCCTGCTCAGGGCCAGGGTACTTGGCAAGGGGGGTCCCACTCTTCCAGCCCCAGGCGAAGCTGTGCAGACGTGGATCTGAGGGGCTGCTCCAGCCGCACAGGTCCTGCTCGAAGTCACAGGATGCTGGGAGGAAAGGTGGACTGTGATTCAGCCAGTGCTGCAGGCACCCACTGCCTGTGGGGAGGTGAGGTATCCCCAGTCCCTTCCCCACTGCCCCCAACTTGAGGCCAGAGCAGACGCAGGGTGACCAGTAGCCATGGCCAAGCTGTGATGGAGGAGACAGGCTGTCCCTGTCCCCACGGCTGTGTGCATCCATAGGATAGTTTTGGTTGGGAGAGACCTCAAAGCCCATCCAGTTCCAACCACCCTGCCATGGGCAGGGACACCTCCCACTGGATCTGGTTGCTCCAAGCTCATCCAATCTGGCCTTGAACACCTCCAGGGATGGGACAGCCACCACTGCTCTGGGCAACCTGTTCCAGTGTCTCACCACTCTCAGTGTGAAGAAATTCTTCCTTATGTCTAGTCTAAATCTGCCTCTCTCCAGTTTATACTCATTGCCCCTAGACCTATCACGCCAAGCCTTTGTGAATAGACCCTCTCTAGCTTTCCTGTAGCCCCTCCAGGCACTGGAAGCTGCTCTAAGGTCTCCTTGGAGCCTTCTCTTCTCCAGGCTGACCAACCCCAACTCTCTCAGGCAGTCATACCCTGTTCCCTCCCTTACAGATCTCTCACCTGGAGTGGGGCAGGCTCCATTCAACACACGCAGGTCGTCCAGCGCGATGTACCCATGGTCGCCGCCAGCTCCCACTGCCTCGAATATCACCTGTGAGTGGTGCGGGCAGAGCAGAACCCTGAGCCTGCTCCCCTCCGTGCCCCATCCCACCCCTCTCCACGCTGCACACCCCCTGCCCGTCTCACCTGCCAGTCCCCATCTGGCCGGATAGTGACATGGCCTCGGTGCCAGGCGTGCCCCTCCCCGGTGCTCACGTCCAGCACCCTCATCCGCGCTCCGCTCTGCTCCATGAAGACGCTGAGGGAGCCTGGGCAGGGCACCTGCCATGGAGGGGGGTCCATGCGGAACCCCCACCTGCCCCGGGTGCCCTCGTGGGCACTTACCTGAGTTGCTGGCGCTCAGCTGGTACCAGAAGGCCAGGCATTGGGCGGGCGCGGAGAGCTGGTAGGGCTGGGAGACGAGGGCAGCCGTGCGCCCCATGGGCAGCGAGGTCCTGCCCGTGCTCACCACCATGTAATGGCCTGGAGAGAGAAACCCCACACCGTAACCCACCACAGAGGGCACCGCGCACGGCTCGGGACGCAGGGGAGGAAGGGCAGGGAGGCAGGGAAAGAGGGGATGGAAGGCAGGGAAGGAAGGGATGGAAGCAGGGAAGGAAGGGCAGGAAAGGCAAGGAAGGAGGAACAGGGAAGGAAGACAAGAAAGGGAAGGAAGGGCAGGTAAGGCAAGGAAAGCAGGGAAGAAAGGGCAAAGAAAGCAGAGCGAGGAAGGAAGAACAGGGAAGGCAGGGAAAGAAGACAAGAAAGGGCAGGGAGGGAAAGGCAGGGAAGGCAAGGAAGGAAGGGATGGAAGGCAAGGAAAGAAGGCTGGGATAGGAAGGAAATGAAGGAAGAGCAGGGAAGGAAGGACAGGTAAGGCAAGGAAGGAAGGGAGGGAAAGGCAGGGAAGGAAAGGAAGGAAGGGATGGAAGGCAAGGAAGGAAGGCTGGGATAGGAAGGAAATGAAGGAAGAGCAGGGAAGGAAGGCAGGGAAAGAAGGGCAGGCAAGAGAGGCAAGCAGGGCAGGGCAGCGAAGGCAGGGCAGGCAGCAGGGCTCCCCAGTGCCCCAGGAGGCCATGGCCCCAGTACCTGCTGCAGTGCCAGTGCTGTGGTCAGCTGCAGGCCCGGTGACGGTGCCAGTGCCGTTGCTCTGCCGCAGCCAGGTTTGCTGCCCGCTGCCTGCCATCCCGCAGGTGTCAGCCTCGAAGGAGCAGGAGTGCTCGGCCGTGCAGGGCCCTGCTGTCAGTGCCAGGTCGTCCAGCGCCATGTCCCCCAGGAACCCATCCCGCAGCGCCTCGAAGGCCACCTGCCACCAGGAGAGCAGCATCCCATGGCCCCGCGCCCTACTGGCTCCCTGTGGCACCCAGGGACCCATCCCTCACCCGGTACCGCCGCTGGCCCGTGGTAGGCAGTGTTGCCCAGCCCCGCTGCCACACGCTGCCCTGCATCCCACGCCGGGTCCACAGCACGGTCTCCTCCGCTCCCTCCAGCTGCAGCTTGAGGTTCAGGGTGCCTGGGCAGAGGAGAGCATGGGGCAGCCGTCCTGCACCCTGTGGGGACTCCAGGGGCATGGAGTCTGGCGGGGCGTTCCAGGAATATGCGTGGGGCTGTGTACCGATCTGCGGGCCAGCCAGGCGGTACCAGAAGGAGAGGCAGCGCGGGGCGGCAGCCGGCTCCTGGTGGTAGGTGATGAGCTGTGCCCGCTGCCCTCGGCTCCACGGTGCAGAGGGATCCACAGCCAAGAAGTAGCCTGAGAGTTGGGGATAGCCAGGGTGGAGGGGACACGGTCATGGAGGCTTCCAGGTGTGCCCGTGTCACCTGCATCCAGTCCTGGGTCCAGATGCCCCCGTGCTGCCCCAGCTCATCCCATGGCATGGGGCTGTGTGGAGCACACAGGGCCCACCCCAGCCTTTGGGACAGGAGGCTGTGGGGTCCTCTGGGCTGCCTGGGGTCCCTAGGACAACAGCGAGCCCTGTACCTGAGCCAGTGGTGTGGTCAGAGCCCTGCTGCTCCTGCCCCGTGCTGAGGACCCACTTGAAGTCGCTGGCCTGATCCAGGTACCAGCCGCACATGCCCCTCTCAAAGTTGCAGGACAGCTCTGGCCAGAGAGAGGTGGCCATGGAAAGAGAGTGGAGATAAGGCACCCCACAAGCAAACAGGTTCCCAAACTGTCCCTCTCCCTCTGTTTCCCTGCCCCACTCCCTGATTTTTGACCCCATGCAGGTGTCCTGGGGCAGGATGCGCCCATGGCAGGAGGTTGGAATTAGATGATCCTTACGGTCCCTTCCAACTCAAACCATTCTATGTTCCTATGTGTGCTCAGCCTCAGCCCCAGGGCTTCTTCACCGTGGTCCTGCCCTGGGCTGGGGACAGGGTGATGGTATCCAGGTAGCACCCATGGGAGCAGCCCCCATCTCTGCGGGCAGGGTCCGGTGTCCTCTACCTGCCCACACGCCCCTGGTCATACCTGTGGCCTCTGGTGGCCCCGCATTGGGGTGGCACTGCACAAATACCACGTTGTCAATGGCTGCGCTGGCCGAGTCCTGCAGGTCCAGCAGCCCCAGCAGCTCCACCTGGGGTGGCACGGCAGCAGTGAGCCCTGAGGAGCCCTGCCAGCAGCCACCTGGGCTGGTCCCTCTGCCCTGGGCACACCTGGAAGGGCCGTGTCCTCTCTCCAAGTGGGACACGGACATGTCCCTCAGCTGCACTGCTGCGCCCCGACATGTGCCAGGCCAGCTGGGTGGTGGCCATGGTGTGATCCACGATGCTGATGGCGAGGAAGCCTGGGTGCAAGATGCAGTGAGGAGACTGCAGGCTCCTATGGGCACCAGCTGCAGCCTGGGAGCCCCCTGGGACCCCAGCATGCGCCCAGCCCATGCCCACAGAGGGCAGGATGGTGGTGGGATGGTGGGATGGGGCAGGGGGAGGCAGCACAGGCAGGGCACGGGGGCTCTGCCCTGTGCCGGGTTGGGAAAGGGGTTACCTGTGGGACCACTGCGCAGGAGGTAGCTCAGCTCCATGGTGCAGGCAGGGCCAGAGGGGCCCAGTAGGGGTGTGCGAGCCTTTGCTGCAGCCATCATCTGTCCTTCTCCTGCCTGAAGGGCCAGGAAAGCCCCTGGGCACAGAAGCGCTCTGAGAAGTCAGGTCAACAGCCCTGCACCCCCGACAGCACCCCCAGCCCAGCACCTTGCCCTGGCACAGAATCACAGAACCATAGAATCACTAGATTGGAAAGGACCCACTGGATCATTGAGTCGATGGAACCATCATAGAACCATACGATTATTTGGATTGGTAAAGACCTTTAAGATCATCAAGTTCAACCATAAACCTAATGCTGCCTCTTTTACCACTAATCCATGTCCCTAAGCACCACATCTTCACATCTTTTGAACCTCTCCAGGGATGGAGACAGCCTCTGCCAGGGCTTCACTACTGTTTAGGTAAAGAAATGTTTCCTAATATCCAATATAAACATCCCCTGGCACAGCTTGAGGCCATTTCCTCTCATCCCATCCCTTGTTATTTGGGAGCAGAGCCCAGCACCCATCTCACCACAATCTCCTTCCCAGGAGCTGCAGAGAGCAATGAGGTCTCCCCTCAGCCTCCTCTTCTCCAGACTAAACAGTCCCAGGGTCCTCAGCTGCTCCCACAACCCCTAGGCTCTAGACTCTACCCCATCTCTGTTCCCCTTCTCTGGATGCTCTCCAGCCCCTCAGTGTCTTTCCCTCTACACTTCTTCACCTCCACACTTCCCACAATGTCCCAGTTGCCTTAGAACGGTGGGGTGAAGGTGTCCCTGCACCCTAAGAGCCCTCACATCACTGGGGACCGAGGAGCATCGCCTGGGCAGTGGGAATGGCCTCACCTGTGAGCACGGAGTCAGTGAGCTCGGTGCCCTTCTGCACGCTCCAGCGCAGCCGCCCCATGCTGACGTCGTGCCAGCCCCCAGCCCCATCCTCAAAAGTGGTTGCTCCTGCAAAAGCCCAAGATCAGCCCCACAGGGCCAACATGTTTGGGCTGTGTTGACACCCGTTTTCCCTGGTTGTGCCAGGCAAGGGATGCTCAGGTCACCTTGCCCCAGTCTCCTCCGCTGCCCGGCCAGCAGGGAGCTGGCTGCCCGCAGCCCTCACCGCAGTGCTTCTCATCAGAGCCGTCAGCACAGTTCTGGGCGAAGTCACAGGCCAGGTCTGCACTGATGCAGTTCTCGTCGCACGCCACCTGCCCAGCCGTGCAGGTCCTGGCACTCGCCTGGCTTGGCAGCCAGACTGAAGGCTTCGCTGGTGGGGAACCCCAGATGGAGAGTGGTAGTGAGATGGGGCAGCAGCATCATGCCTCCAAGCCCCTCCAGGTGTCCCCTGCCCACCTCCTTGGCTCTCCATGTCCCCAGCTGAAGGGAACGAAGGAGGTTGGTGAGAGCCGCCTGTGTGACATGGCTGGGGTAGGAGGTTTTGGGGTGGAAAGGTGGACAATGTCACAGCTGCAGGGTGAGGACACCAGGCAACCTGGGCTGTAGGTCCCAGGGAAAGTGCTCGCCACGCTGTGCTCAGGATGGTCACCGTGATGAGCAGAGGGAGAGGTGATGGTGCCACAGGCATGAGACCCCTGGGGACCACAGCGGTGGGGGGTGGCCACTCTCTGACTCACTCTGCTCCTGCTTGCAGCCTGGAGATAGGATCAGGTCATCGATGGCCACGGTTCCTGCACCACTGGCCACCCCCTCAATCAGCACCTGCAGGGAAGCACCGCGCTGGCAACATCGATGTGGGGTCTTGCAGAGCACAGAGGGGCAGGGCGATGGTGCTGGGCTGGGGGGACATCAGGGAGCTGTGGAATTGGGGGTCCCAGACCCCGAGAAGGGGTTTGGTGGAAGTGGGGGTGCTGCTGTGGCAGGAGGGGGGGGTGGCAGGGTCACAGTGGGCTTGGGGTGGTGGCACTGACCCAGCACACCCATGCGGTTGCCCAGGGGCCACCACAGTGCCCTTGGATGCCATCGAGGTGCCGATGGGCATCCTCCAGGGCCAGCTGGGAAGAGGTCTGGTTGTGTGGGGGACAGCGGACAGGATGGTAGGAAGGTACAGGGTGACCTGGGATAGATGAAGACACCACCCCAGCTTTCATCTCCTTCCAGTGAGGTGACAACTGTGCGAGAGGGGCTGCTGGGGGGACTTGGAGGGGTGGCCACAAGGGTGGCACATGCCAGCACCAGGTGCCTCAGCTCTGGTGTCTGGTTCCCAGTTCAATGCCTATCCCTGGTCCTATGGGTGTGTAGCAGGGGGGCCCTGTGCCCCTCGTCCTGCAGGCAGCCAGCTTGCCCCAGCCTTGTGCCCAGCCCACCTTGAAGCTCTGCAACACACTGAAGTCCACTCTCTCCCGGACCCAACAGCTGCCCAAGTCTCCCATCCTCTCTCTCACCACGTGCTTGATGGAGTTGGCCACGTAGGAGATGCTGATGCTGCTGGTGGCCGAACCGTGAAGGTGGCAGTACAGCACGAGCTGGGGATGGAGAAGGGGTGAGTGAGCACCGGAGCCCTGCGCAGGGGTATGCAGCTCCCACACTCCATAGCTGTTGCCCCACAGAATGGGGCTGGAGAAGATGCCACCAAACCACCCCTAGAAACCCTCTCTCCATCCCCACCAAAGGGCGAATCGTGGCCCCAGCCCCGCGTGAGGGTCCCTGCAGCTGGGGATCCTGCCCCCTACTATCACCATGCCCACTGTGCCGCAGGGTCTCAGCTGTGACTCACAGAGCAGGAGTTGGTGGCCTGAAAATTGGGACTAGTGAGCTGTGCTGTGCTGCCGGCCCCCGAGGCGCTGCCCACGTGGAGAAAAAAACCTGTGGGAGATGCCAGGAAGGGGCTGAGTGGTGCCAGGCTGGGCATGTGGGTAGAAGATGCCGTTTACCTGGCACAGCCCTAAGCTGAGCACAAGCGTGTGCTACCCCAGGGCACGTCCACCCCGGGGCCAGTGATGCCTCGGGGACCCAAATTGGGGTCCCTTGTGGTGCTGGTGCCCGGCTGCATACCTGCCCTGCTGTTGCTGCTGTGGTCCCGGGTGGGGATGCCGTACGCGGTCCCCAGGTTCAGGCTGGTGCTCCTCTTCCACATCAGTGACCCATCCTCTGCCACCCAGTTGCAGAGACCTTCCTCAAAGGAACATTGGGTGAAGGATTCTGCAGGGAGGGAGGGAGAGCAGGGTGATCCATGAATGTGCTTGGGATGGGGATCCCTCCAGAGAACCCTTAGGGTGATTCTGCCGTGGGGCACAGCTGCCAGCCCCACATTCTGGATTTGCCCCACCAGCCCGTCCATGCAGTCAGTGGGGTAACAGGCAGGACCCCCCCAACAGGGATGCTCACTGCACTGTGTTTCATTTTCATCCGATCTGTCCCCGCAGTCGTCGGTGCCATCACAGAAACGGTGCTGTGCCAGGCAGGAGCCCTGGCTGCAGCTGCTCTCCCCGGCCCCACAATCCTTCTGCTCAGGCTCTGGGGTGGGGGGACACACTCTCAGCACCTCACCGGCCCTTTATGGGGACCAGCACATGCTGAGGTCCCCCCACAACCTTCCCTGGGCTAGGGGACAGGACTTAGCTGCCCTGGCTAGGGAGCTGCACCCAAGACTTGGTGGACAGCAGGTGAGCTCCCCACGTGCAGCACCCAGGGATCTAGGCTCTTATCTCATCCTATCGGATGCTGAACTCACCCTGCAAGCCACAGTTCCTGAAGATGATGTCATCGAGTGCCACCTCTGCCTCGCACGCTGGCGGTTGTGTCAGGGAGAAGATGAGCTACGATAAGATGCCAGGGTTGGCATGAGCTGAGGATGCGCCCGAGCTGCCCAGGCACCCTTAGCTTCTGGTGCCTCTCCCAGCTCCTCCAGCCTCAGCTCACAGCTCCCGGGTGCTGACACGGCCCTGGCTCACCTGGAACTCCTCTGCGATCCGGCCGGGGTAGGCGAGCAGCTGATGCCAGCCCTCCCCTCCACGCTCGGGGCTCTGCCACAGCCCCACCACCTCATCCCTGTACGCCATGGCCAGGCGCAGCACCGGCTGCTCCGTCTGGTTGAGCCCTGTGGGAGCCCCGAAATGTGGCCCTGGGCACCCTGGGGTACCCGCAGAGATGAACCCAGTGCCCCCCAGCTCTGGTGACCCCTGGGTCCTCCCAGCTCTGCTTGTGGAGCACAGAAGAGGCGAGTGGAATGGTGAGGACCCATCTTGAGATACTGGTGGCTCTGTCCATGCTGTGAGGAGATGGTCCCATCCCTCCCCACTGCCTCCCCACCATTGCTTCCCGGTGCCCTGAGGCTGAGCCGTGTGCGCTGTGGTGCCCTCACCGCTTCCCGAGAGGTGATACCATGCCCTGATCTCACACGTGGCAGCCGCTTCCCGCATCACCGGTGACCTGAGCCAGGCTGTGGCCATAGTTTTTGCTGGGGGGGACACAGTCACCATGAACCATCCTGGGGAGGTGAGAGAGAAGAGCAGGGGCTGCAGCCCTGTGGGACGGCACCTGGCACTGCTTCTGCCCCACCGCTGATGTGCTCCGTCCCCAGCATCCTACGAGGATGGCACGCCAGACACAGGGCACCCACGGCGCAGAGGAGTGATGCTGTGGGTGCCTGGAACGCACCCACCTGCCAGCCAGCTCCTGCTTACCCAGGTCGGTGCCCATAGTGTGGTCTGAGTGGGGCCCTGCGCCACAGGTGGCCAGGCTGCCCCGGCCCCGCACCCATCTGTACGCTGAGGTGCTCACGTCCTGCCAGCCACAGTCGCTGTCCTCAAAGTCACAGGTGAAGGGGGTGCCCAGCACTGCCGAGCCCTGTGCGAACCCTGACGGTCGGGGGACAGGGTGTCAGGGCTGCAATGGGTCTAGCTGGAGTCCTGTGCCCACCCTGTGGACCTGCACCCACCCCTGGGACCTGCATCCAGTTTAGGGACCTGCACTCACCTGGGAGACCTGCACCTCACCAGCGCACCTGCGTCCAGTGCAGGGACCTGTACACTCCTGAGAAATCTCCACCCACTAGGGAGATTTGCATCCACCCCGGGGACCTGCACCCATCCTGGGTGTCCTGCATCCACCCTGGGGTCCTGGATTCACCTACAGGACCTGCACCCACGGTGCCCCCAGCTCATTGCCTGCTCCTGCACCAGGAGCAGGACCTGGCAGTGGGGCTGGGCACTCACCACACTGGTTCTCGTCGGAGCAGTCACTGCAGTTGCAGATGAAGTTGCAGAGCTGTCCGGCTGCGCTGCCGCAGCTGTTGACTGTGGACTCACCAGGGCACAAGCTCCCAGCTATGGGAGAGACACCCATGAGGATCCAGGCGTGGTGCCCACAGCAGGTGACATGTGGGACCTCCAGCTCTCAGCTCCATCGTCCCCTGGACGGGACGCCCCACTGCTGCCCCTCACCTCCCACATCTCCACCTTTGCTACACTCATACACCCTTGGGCTCTGCCGGGAGCTGGGGCACAGACCCTCCAGCCTGGTACATCACACCCCTGCTTCCAGTCTCAGCCACCATTTTGAGGAAAACAGGCAAATCTAGACATTTTACTCCCAAGGTTGAGTTAAGCCACCAGTGGTGCCCAACCCAGCACTCGCCCTGGGGAATCCTGGTTTGACTTTCGCCAGCAGAGCCCGGAGAAGAGTTCTTCTGGGCTGTATCTGCTCCAGCGCCCCGGCACAGCGCAGTCTCCCTGGCGCTGAGGAAAGCAGCAATCACCGTACCAGGGAGGGATGGAGCAGAGCAGCCAGCACCATGACCCTTCCCTCCCCACAGCGCGACCCCGTGTCGGCAGAGCTCACCCAGCAGCAGGAGGGCGAGCAGCACCTGCCCAGCCATCTCAGCCTCCAGGTCTCAATGATGGTAAAACAGAGCTGGGAGAGACACAGGGTTGGCAGCAGAGGCCACACCACGAACTGAAGGCTGGAATCTGCCCCCCCCCGGGATCTGCGTCACACTGGACTTCAGCCCCGCTGTTATCGGCGCCCCAGTCCAAGCCACGGGGTTTATGGCAAGGTGGTTTGCCAGGCTGGAACAGGTCACCGTGGTCCTGCCACCTGGCATCGCTGCCACCATCGCAGGCATTGAGCTGGCAGCTCTGTGTCCGCAGACCTTCAGCTGCTTTACCTCACAGAATCCCTCTTCCAACCATGCTGGGTGCTGCTCTGGATGGGACGGGGATGGCTCGCACAGTTCAGCAGCACACACCGGCTTGGCCACTTGTTCTTGCCGAGCTGGTGATGCTGCCAGCCTTGGGGAGAAGCTAGCACCACGCCAGCAGCGTAGGGGCTGTGCTGTGCCGGCTGCCTGGGCTGTACCCTAACTGCAGGGAAAAACATGCATAAGGAGCAGTGAGAGAGGCTCGGGGTGCAGGCACAGCCTTGGGGTGCAGGGTCTGGCAGCAGAGTGCACCCTGATCAGGGAGGGCAGCTAGAAGTGGGATGCAAGGAGCCACCTCCAAGACAGGAAAGGTACAAATGGGTCAGGATGCACTCCAGCACTTTCAAGCTGCAGCAGGCAAAGAGCCCGAGGACTGGGGTGGGGTTAGCCATAAAAACGTCAGAGCTTTGAACTCAGAACAACACCCTGGCTATCTGGAGACTTGGAACGGGCTGGGAGAGGAGACGGGGACTAGTGAGCACATGCAGGACGAGCAGGCTGTCCCTGCACCTAGCTGAGCCGGCTTTGCCAAAAGCTGGGGCTCCAGCCCAGCCCCAGGAACGCACTGATGGGAGGCAAGAAGTGGCCTCATCCTGCCCGACGTGCAGCTGTGTGTCCCTACTGCTGCTTTACGGGGGTGCCCAGGCCAGCACAGAGGCCAGCAGGCTGCCCTGGGGACCCAGAGGGGCCACCAGCAGGAGCCAGCCCTCCTCAGTCCCTCAGCAGCCCAGCGCCCAGCCCATGACACCACAGGGCTAAGGGGTATGGCTCTAGGGCCACAACCAGGTCACTCCTGCAGGAGAACAACCCCGGCTCAGTCCAAGGAAGGGCCATTCAAGCTGGAAGACATGTGGCTTGCAGCACCACCAGAGCTGCCTGGTGATGGCAACCTCTGCCTCTGGGCAAAGGGAGCTGCCACCAGGGCTCGTGGGGGCTGGCACTACCCAGGGGAACTTTTCTGCTTCAGTTGCCAGCAGCCCCTGCTCATGGCTGAAGGTGGAGGTCTCTCCTGTCCTGGCTGATGGCCTTGGACAGCAGATTGCGGCATGATTGCATCAGATGCAGTAAAACAGGACTCAGCTCCTTCCCCCCATCAGCAGGGACAGGTGGAGGCCAGCACCCTGCACCCTCCCAGCCCATCAGCAGTGCCTGCAGGAATGATCCCTGTGCGTCCCCTGCTGCCTGTAAACCTGGCACCGACCAAGCTGACCACAAGCCAGCATCATGGCCTCCGGAAGAGCAGTCAGCAGCCTCCCAGGTGCCACAGGCAGAGCATCTCCAGCAGGTCCCATCCATCCCCTCCACCCTGCAGAGACACAGGGGGTGCTGGGCGCCCAGCACGGGAGAGATGGGGGCAGACCAGAGCAGATCCAGCTGGGGGCTGTGACCATGATGGAGGGACTGGACTTCCCACAAGAGGCTGAGAGAGCTGAAGCTGCTCAGACTGGAGAAGAGAAGGCACGGGGAAGTGACAGGAGGGAGTGGAAGGAATGAGGCAGCCTCTGTGCAGCAGTGAGTGCCCAGCAAGGGACAGGAGGCAACGAGAACAAAGCAAGAATATGAAACGCCTCTTAGGATACGAAGGCTGCCTGGTGGAAAAGGACCTTGGGGTGCTGGTCCACAGCAGCTGAACACGAGCCAGCAGTGGCCCAGGTGGCAAAGAAGGCCAACAGCATCCTGGCTTGGATCAGCCATGGGGGCACCAGCAGGAGCAGGGAAGGGATCATCCCCCTGCACTCAGCGCTGGTGAGGCTGCACCTCAGTTTTGGGTCCCTCACTACAAGAAAGACATTGAGGGGCTGGAGTGCATCCGAAGAATGGAATAGAGATGGGGAAGGGTCTGGAGCCCAGGGGTTCTAGGAGCAGCTGAGGGACCTGGGGCTGTTTAGTCTGGAGAAGGCTGAGGAGAGACCTCATCGCTCTCTGCAGCTCCTGGAAAGGAGTTTGTGGTGAGGTGGGTGCTGGGCTCTACTCCCAAGTGACAAGAGATAGGATGAGAGGAAACCTCCTCAGGTCATGCTGGCTGAGGTTTAGACTGGATATTGGGAAAAATGTCTTTACTGAAAGAACGGCAAAGCTGCCCAGGGCAGTGGTGGAGACTTCAGCCCTGGCGGGGTTCAAAATGCATGTGGCTGTGGCACTTGGGTTCATGGTTTAGTCAGCACAGTGGGGTTGGGCTGACGGTGGGCCTGGATGAACTGAGAGATCGTACTGGGGGTCATCAGAATCAGAACAGGTTGCCCAGGCTACTGCGAGGTCTCCATCCATGGAGACACCCAAAACCCACCTGGCCACAATGCTGAGCACCCTGCCGGGGCATGGACCAGCCCAGCCCCGAGGAGCCTCCAAGCTCTGTGATGTGGAGACTCCAAGAGAAGCTGCGCTTCTTGCAACCAACAGGCACTTGGCCCCATCCACCCAGGGTCTGGCACATCCCAGCTGCTGTGCTGGGGAACGAGACCCCCCCACACACACGACTGTTGGGCAACATCCATACTGGCGCAGGGAAGTGGCCAACGACTCACAGAAGGGAAGGTCTGGGCACAGCAGAGCTGTTCCTCTAGAGGCCCAGTGCAACCTCATGTGTGTTCAGCATACCTGGGCTTAGACTCCGGATTCTGTCCTGCTCCACCATCTTATGAGGCTGGAGGTGGTTTTGGGTGCTGTCCTATGTAGGAGGCACTGCTCCAGCTGCCCAGCAGGCTCTGCACCCCCAGCTCGGCCCAGGAAGTTCATCCTCATCCATCAGGATCTACCCTGCAAGTTTGGAGCAGGACACTGGGCGCAGGGGCTGAGCTTTAGCAGGTCCTCCTAACCCTGTGCTGCTCCAAGAACAGAGGAACCATCTTCTGCTCCAGGCAGCCAGCATTCCTGACAGCAAGAGGGATGCAGGAGCCAGGAACACAAAGGACCACAGCCCAGCAAGGGAAAGGGGTCTGGAACCAGGGAAGGTGAGGCTTCTCCAGCCTCAGTCCTGTATGGGACGGTGATCCAGCAACCCATCTGGCCAGCCCGACCTCTGCGTCTCTCCTTCAAGCTCTCCTGTCACCAAAGGCTCCAGTGGCATTTCCCAGTCTGCCTTACCAAACCTTGCTGGTGGAGGCACAAGTGGAGTCTGCCTGGGAAGGACTGAGGGGCAGAAGGTAACCCTGGATGTTCAGAGGGCTGAAGTCAAGGTGGATGCTCTACCTCAAGGTGTGACCACTTGTCGAGGTGGGAACAGGAATACTCATCCCAACGTGTTTCTAGGCAGCTCCGAATCATAGAATCATAGAAACACTAGGCTGGAAAGAACCCACTGGATCATCGAGTCCAACCATTCCCACCAATCACTAAACCACATCCCTGAGCACCTCATCCACCCATCTTTTAAACACCTGCAGGTAAGGCGACTCAACCACCTCAGCTCCCCTGCAGCAAGAGATGATGGTGGTTCCTCCAATGGGACCACCCTGGTCTTCCCTCTGCCAGGCATGGGGTTCCATCGCTGTCTCCTCACCTGCCTCAGCCCTTCCCAAGGCAACTCCTGATGCACTTTCTGCTGTCTCCATCCCAGACTCTGCCAGCTCAGGGGTCAAGCCCCTCAGGAGGGGCTGAAAATCCGGGAGGTCATTCCTGCTATAAGGGGGGACAACCCAGACCAGGGCAGCCATGAATGCACCACCACACAAGCAGCCTCCACTTGCCAACGTGTTTAATTCTCACATACAGATGTGGGACAAAGCCCCTTGCTGCCAGGGAGGCCAGGGCAGAGCACCCACCGGCCCCACCGACGCTTTGCTGTGCTGTTCTGGGGAGGTGGGGAGCACCCATAGTGCACAGGAAGCCCAGTGGCAGTGAAAAATGGGCACGTTCAATACAAACCAAAACCAGGAGAGCCCAGAGCACTGCTGAGTGCAGACAGGGAGCCTGCTGCCACTGCCCTGATGCTAGCTTGGGCTGTGCCAGCTCCAGGCTGGCACTGCTGCCACTGCCCAGCTGGAGCAAATCAGTAACCTTCATCCGCCCAGGTGATCTCGTAGTCCGGATACTCAGCTTTCAACTTCTCTGTAGTGACGGAGTGGTCCGCTCGCCCAAAGCCCTATAAGAGGAGAGGGTCCCCAAGTAGACCTGAGGTGCTTTTCATCCACAGGAGAGGTTGGCAAAACCCTGGGGTTGCTCAGTGCAACCAGAGGTGCTGGCAGCAGAAGCCGTGGCTGAGCCCATGCCTAAGAAAGCTGAGTTTATTCCAGTCCTCCCACGGCAGCCGCTCAGCCTGGTTCCAGCTGCAGGAATGCGGTGCCAGCCTGGTGATGGGAACCACAGACAGGGAACGAACGGCCGGAAGGGACCTCAACGGCCATCCAGTCCTACCCACTGCCACGGGCAGGGATGCTCCCACTGGACCAGAGGCTCAGAGCCCGGATTCCTTGCTCAGGACATGCAGGGGATGCGGGCACGGCCCCGGCAGCACCGCTGCCCTCCAGCTCGCCCCTCCACTGCCACTTCAGCCGCGAGCAAGGGCCCCAGTGCCCCCGCATCGCCATGGGAGGGTCCCCGGTCCCGGCCCTGCTTACCACCGAGTACCCATAGACGTGGATCCTTCGCTCCTCGGGGCGGTGGGCGAGGCGGCCGCCCCCTAGGCACTCGCAGCCCAGGCCCTGCCGCGCCAGCTCCTCCGCCGTCCGCTCGTACAGATCGGCTGCGGGGGGAGGCACCCGTGGGGCGACGGCCACTGGGATCCCCCGCACCCACTCGGGGCCGGGGGCTGCGGATCCCCTCGGACCCCGGGGCCGCCCCTGGTCCCTGGCCGCATCCCCGGCCCGCGCCCCTCACCGTGGTACTCGGCCCAGCCGTGGCCACGCACGACGTCCTTCGCGGGCCCGCCGGCCGCGCGCACGCGCACCAGCACGTACTTGAAGACGCCGTCACCGTCGATCTCCACGTCCGCCACCCCCGCCAGCGCCTCCGCCAGCGCCTCCGCCGCCGCCATCGCGCTCACCCGACCCACCGCCGCTTCCGACCCGCCGGCCAATCCGCTTCCGCCCACCGCCGGAAGCCCCGCCCACTGGGCACCAGTGACCAATCAGTGTCCGCCAGCTGCCGGAAGCCACGCCCATTAGTCAGCAATCAGCACCAGATTGCAAAGACCCGCTCCTTAGTACTAACAGCCAACGAGCGCCAGCTTCTAGTCCCCGCCCCTCAGAGCACTATTAAACCACGCCCCTTCTGCGCCATCGGCCAGTCAGTTCCCGCCGCTAAGGCCCCGCCCCTTCAGCACCGCCACACAATCAGCGCCCACCCACGAGGCTCCTCCCCCTTAGCCACGAGAGGCCAATCAGCGCCCGCTGCCCGCCGCGTAGCTCCGCTCACTTCGCCCCAGCGGCCAATCAGCGCCTCACCCGTGCCCCTGGGGGTCCGCCTCGGGGGGCGCGGCGGGCGGTGCCGCGGTTGTACCGGCGCTGTTGCTGTTCTCCGCTACACTCCGGGCCGCAGCTGCCCCGCTGCCACTGCGGGAACCCCCTGTCCTTCCTTTGGGCTCCTCAGGGGCACCGGGGCCGCCGCCGCCTTCCCCGGCCACGGCCCCGCCCCCCTGTGACATAGAATCACAGAATCACCAGGCTGGAAAAGACCCACCGGATCATCGAGTCCAACCACTCCCATCAATCACTAAACCATGTCCCTCAGCACCTCCTCCACCCGTCCCTTAAACACCTCCAAGGAAGGTGACTCAACCACCTCCCTGGGCAGCCTCTGCCCGTGCCAAATGACCTTTTCCATGAAAAACATTTTCCTGATGTCCAGCCTGAACCTCCCCTGATGGAGCTTGAGGCCATTCCCTCTCATCCTGTCTCCTGTAACTTGGGAGAAGAGCCCAGCTCCCTCCTCTCCACAACCTCTTTTCAGGTAGTTGTAGAGAGCAATGAGGTCTCCCCTCAGACTCCTCCAGGCTAAACAACCCCAGGCTGAGTCCGGCTGCCCCACAGGGCTGGGAGCCCAAGAGCCACCCTGCAGTGGCCCCAGAGTCCCCGGAGCCCTTATGGTGACAGGCTTGGGCTGCTGTGGGACCAGGGGCAGCCCAGCTCCTCCCCTCCAACCATGCTGGGTCCCCGTGGTGCTGGGCAGTGCTCCAGTGATGCCCTGGGGCTCCCTGGGGGCACAGCTGGGCAGGGCTGTGGCACCTGGGCAAGTGTGCAGGACGTGAGGTGCCCAGAGTGCCCTGCCGTGGCTGAGCCCTGCGGCGACTGCAAGGTCTTCCTGGCAACTTGGCCCACGTTTCCATCACCCCACGGACCTCCTGGTCCAGCCAGCGCTGGCCACCCACAGCCCATCAGGGCCTCTCCCCTTGGTGCCACATGCAAGAGGGGATTCTCTGTCCCACTGCGCCGACCAGACAAAATCTATCTACAACGACAGGGTGGCCCCGGGGGTCCCCACTGCGCCTTCACATAATATCGTCCAGGAGGTTGGGGCTGGCCACCCAGTCGAGGGTGCGCGGCTCGGAGGCTGCCATGATCATGCACATGAACTGTTTGCCCGTCCTCTTGTCGATGGGGTAGATGGTGGTGGGGGTGAAGCGCTTGTTGCTTTCCACGAACTCGCAGAGCTGTTCGTAGACCGTGGGGAACTCGTGCCGCAGGAAGACACCACGGATGCGTAGCTCCCGCTGGATGTTGATGAAGCAGACCTCCCGCGCCTTGCGGCCTTCCTCCCCCTCCTTGTCGATGTCCGCTGTGCCAGGTGGCGGCGTCAGGATCAATGTCTCCATGTCCCGCTCCTTCTTCAGGATCTTCTTCTCGGGGCTGGAGGAGGCTAAGGCCACCTTGGCGTATTTCCTGACTGTCGGCACCTGCGTCTTTGGCGACGGCCTCTCTGGCACTTTTTGAGTGACAGCCACAGTTACATTCAGGAGGAAACATTCGTCGGGGTCGTACTGGTTGCCTGTCTCCCGCAGCTCCCGGGCATACTCCCCCAGGTTGTCTGAGTAGCTCTCTAGCTCCCGCAGGGACAGGTAGGTGGGGGACATCAGCAGGCTTTCCAACCCAAACTGGAGGAAGTTCTCAGCCGAGCCAGCATTAGGGAAGCCCAGGAAGAGGACGCCACGGCCGCGGGAGAGGTAGCCTACCTTGGCGATGCGCGAGAAGGCTTTGTGCACCTCAACGTTCTCCCGGCAGAACTGCAGGACGTGGCGGCAGACGCTGCCCACGCGCCCATAGACACAACTCTCCTTGTGCGTGTCCCAGTCCTCGCGGCGGCAGTGCCGGGAGCAGTAGTAGGTGTAGCAGCTGTGGCACGACTTGAAGTAGAGGCAGGCATTGAACATGGTCTCCGTCCGGCGGCACTTGGCGTTGGAGCACATCATCATGTCGTCCTCCTCCGCGCTCAGGTCTGGCGAGCAGTTCTCCGGTGACTTTTCGAAGGGGCTGACGGACAGCGGGGCGGGTGGGGGACGCGGGGTGCCAGCACGGGAGCTGGGACCTGGCTGCTCCTTCATGGGACGGGGTCCCTCGGGCATGCTGGTGGGGACCCTCCTGCTCTCCCCTCGCCGGGGAGGGCCCGGGGTGCCACTGCTCAGGAGCTGCTTTAGCTGCTCGGCGAGGCTGTCCCTGTCCCTGGTGTGGTGTCCTGGTGCCGGCTTGTAGTCGATTACAAGGTCGGTGATGAGTTCATCCAACTGCTCTAGGCTGCGCTGGTGCCCCGAGCCGCTCTCCCTGGGAACAGGCTGCGGGGTGCAGGGCACAGCGTAGGGACCGCGTTCCCGCTCCCCATCCAGCACATCCCAGCTGGCTGAGCGCCTCTCGCTCCTGCCCAGCCCATCAGCACGGATGTCATTGTCGGTGATGGTGATCTCTGGTGTGACATACCAGGAGCGGCCCAGGGGTCCACGGCCACTGTCGGCATGCACCCTCTCCAGGATGGAGCTCTCTGAGAGGGACAGGGCAGCGTAGCGCTTGGGCGAGCTCGACAGGTTGATGACCACAGGCTGCCGGCGCTCCTCTGGGGATAAGGCACGGTGGTGCTCCTGGGCGAGCAGGTTCTCATAGCTGCGTCCGCGCTGCAGGACCTCTTCCCTGCGCGCCGCCGGAGCCAGGATGTTATCCCAGGATTTGGAGTAGTGCTGGCTCTCCCGGCCCAGCCGTGGCGGCGTTACGGCATAACCGCCGTGCCAGGAAGAGAGCATGGCCTCACGCCCAGCCGGCTGTGGGGTGAAGCGCGACACCTGCAAGGTCTGGTAGGGCAGTGCGCTCCGCTCAGGGCAGTACCAGTCGCTGAAGTGCAAGGGCTGCGTGCTGCGAGGCGGGGGACACGTCCGTGAAAGCATCTCCCGCTCCCGGTACTTCCCATAGTCCTCAGCATAGAACACACGGGCAGAGGAGCCAAGGGCTGGGTACGTCCGGGTGTCCTCGGCATAGAGGGTTTTGACAGGGGTGCCACGGGAGGCATAAAAGTGGGGCTCGTCCCCGTAGAAGACGCGGTTGGGTGCCTCCTGCACCGGGTAGCCCCGCGGCTCCTCCATATACAATGTCCGGGGCGGCACAGTGTGCACAGTGGCTTTGGCTGGGTCCTCGGTGTAAAAGTGCTGGGGGATGCTGTGGCGAGCAGGGTAGGGGTAGCTGGCATAGCCAGAGCTGCGGAGCGGCATGGCAGGGCTGGGGCACCGCACTGGCTCCTCCGCATAGAAGAACTTGGCGGGGACGCCAGGTGCCGAGAAGGTCATGCAGCCCCTCTCAGGGTACTCCCTAAGGTCCCGCGAGGCCGGCACCGGCACTGTCTGGTACGCCAGCGCCCGTGGGTCAGCCTCGTAGTACTCGCTGGGGTAGGGCAGGAGCGGGGGTTCTCCGCTGTAAGAGTCGCTGGGGGTGGGCGTGCGGGACGTGGACACCTGTCTGCTCCCCGGCACTGCCAGGTTGCGGGCAGCGCCTGGCACACGAGGCCAGCGTGGCGGTTCCTGCCGGTTCTGTGCTGCCCGCAGGCTGCGTGCCGCGTGCACCAGCACCGCCTCGTCTGGCTTGATGTCCACCCGGCACTTGACGTGGGGGCTGGCACCCACCTTGGCTCCCGGCCCCTCCTCGTAGCAGTTGCTGCCCATGCAGAGCGGGGAGATGCGGCTGATGCTGCTGCGCTGCGGCTGCAGCTTGATGGGGTGCACCTCGTTCGCCAGCACCCGCAGCGGAACCTGGCCCTCACGGCGTGGTGAGGGCTCGGGGCGTGAGGGCTCCCGCACCACCCGCAGCACCTCCCTCCCGCGCCGAGCCGGTGGTGGTGACGCCGCCACGGGGATGGGCACCGGGGTGAACGTTGGCTTGACCCGCGGCGCGCTCTTGGAGCGGGCGCGTCGCTTCGGCTCGCTCCTCGGCGCAGGGGCTCTGCAGGCAGAGGGCTCCGGCTTCGGGGGTGCCCGCCTGCCTGGCAGCCCTGGCGTGGGCTCTGGGGTGCTGGGGTGCGGGCAGGGGTGCTCCATGGCTGCAGGGGTGCCCAGCTGCTCGTCCAGCGACTCGAGAAAGTCAAAGCTCCTGCAATGGCGTTTGTTGAAGGGCTGCGGCTCGCGAGGCAGGGATGAGGACATGGGTGCGTCACATCGTGCCAGGGGCTGGCAGACAATGGAATCCCCAGGGGCTGCGGTGGCCACCTTTATGTCTTGGTACACCGTAGACACTAGGATGTCAGGTGGGTCTGTTCGTGTCATCTTAAAAGCCACTCTTCTCCTGCCAGCTCCCCTTCAGTTGGCCTCAGAGGAAGGCAGCCGGCCCTGGAAGAGAACAGATGAGGTGCCTAAATCCCAGCGGGGACCCTGAGGAGCCATGATGGCATTGGATAAATCCCCACAGCTCCTGGATCAGGGTGGAGGTTTGGCCACCTCTTCAGAAATGAGGGTACAGGGGCGTCCCAGCCCTCGCTGTTGCTGTTAAGTGTTGGATCCTGACTGGAAAAATGCTCCAAATCCAGGGTGCAAATTACAGAGCAGGTGGCAGGGCACCCATGGGCACAGTGGGGCAGCCAGGAAGAGGGCCAGCTCACCACAGGATAAGGGAGTCACTGCCTGCTGGGCCCCTGGCTGGTGTGCAGGACATGGGGAGCCTTTTGCAGCATCACAGGAACTGGCAGCTCTGAAGAGGGCTGCGTTTCCATAGCAGATGGGGAACGTGTGCCAGACCCCTCACTGTGAGCACCCAAATGTCTGTGGGGTCTCCTGGGACCACATGTGCCCATGTCCTGGCACACACAGTGCCCAGCACCAGCATTACCCAGGATGGGGCTTGGGGTAGGGGAGCAAGAGCTGTACTCCCTCCCCACGGTGGCTGCATGAACACTCCCGTGGGTGCAGACAGTCCCAGCCGCTTGTGCTGCATGGCTCCCTGGTGCTCCTCCAGCCTGGCATGGGTGGTACAGGCGGCTGACAGAGGGGTGCCGTGGCGGGCACCCCAACCCCACAAGCCAGCAGTGACTCCTCCGTTGCTTCCCACCAGTCTGAGCAGGACAGACCAGTATCCTCCCTCCACAATAACCACAGAACAGCAGAGCTGTGCTGGGTCAGCGCCCGCTGGCTTTGTCCTCTCCTACATCCCGAGCAATGTCTTCTGGGCTGGAAAGTGGGTAGGATGGCAGCTGCAGCTCCCATGGGACACAGGGTCTGGCACCCACCACGCACCAGCACTGGGCACCCCCTCTGCCCCAGGATGCTGCTGCACCAGTGGCTGGGGTGGGCAGAGCAGCCACACGTGTGACACAGCTGTGTGACAATAGGGGACATCAGCACAAGCCCCCGGAGTGACCAGGGAGAAGATATGGTGGTTTATCCGCAGGATCTGGTGTGTTGTGGTACTGATCTTCACCAACAGCCCATCAAGAGCTGGCTGCCATCGGCACTGAGCGGGCAGACAAATGGCTTTGCCTGTGGTAAGGATACCTGGGCAGCTTTTACACTCAGAGAATCACAGAAGGTTGGAAAAGACCCTCAGGATCATTGAGTCCAACCATTCCCATCAATCACTAAACCATGTCCTTCAGCACCTCATCCACCCGTCCCTTAAACCCCTCCAGGGAAGATGAATCAACACCCTCCCTGGGCAGCCTCTTACAATGCCCAATGGACCCTTTCCGTGAAAAATATTTTCCTAATGTCAAGCCTGAACCTCCCTGGTGGAGCTTGAGGCCATTCCCTCTCATCCTGTCCCCTGTCACTTGGGAGAAGAGCCCAGCTCCCTCCTCTCCACAACCTCCTTTCAGGTACTTGTAGAGAGCAATGAGATCTCCCCTCAGCCTCCTCTTCCCGAGGCTAAACACTAAAGGTGTGTGACAAAGGACATCAAAGGGCATTTGCAGTTGAAGAGCAGCAGAGGACCACAGAGAAGGTGTTTCTGGGAGAAAAGGAACAGACTTTATTTGGCAAGAAGCAGAGATAGGGAGGGGGGAGTTGTGATCCCCTTGTTACTTGGATAAAGCCCTGTCTCACCCCAAAGCCGGGACGAGGTGATGCCGGAGCTGCAGTGGAGCTGGTGGGGTTGGTTTGTCTGTCTCTGGGGTGGGCTGGGAAGAGCTGGATGCCAGGAGGAGATGGGGGATCCTGGTGCCTCTGGGAGCAGGTTTGCTCCTGTAGCGGTGGCTCAGCATCGGCCCCACTGCTGGCTTCGGGCAGGCAGCCACACGTGCCGCAGCAGTGCTGCCAGCGGCAGTGGGAAGCCCATCCCCGTGGCGTTGGGGCAGTGGGTGGGCAGGGAACCGCAGCCCAGGGTCCTACCTGGTCCAGCGGCAGGAGGACTGAGCTGCTGGGTGCACTGAGCTGGCTGAGGGCCCAGCGGTGGCTCCATCCCAGCGCTGTGAAATAAGAGAGGCTCATGAGGGTCCTGGAGTGCCACTGGAAGAGCAGAGGGGTGGCTGCCAGGGCCATGGGGTGCCCTGGAGGGGACATCGAGCACCCCGAGAGCCCTGCTGAGCCAAGCAAAACCATAACTCGATGAGGCCGCTGTGCACATCCCTGGGGACGTGGGCACTGCATCATCCCCCCAGCTGTGCCTTGATGCCCGAAGAGCCGCCCGAGGCCGAGGTGGTGGGGGGACAGTGCGGTGCTGGCATCCCCAGTGCCACCCAGGGTTGCCATGGTTTCCCTGAATTATTCCTCCTCTGCAAGGACCACGGGTTGCATGGGGGCTGCGGGGGCTGGCAGCAGCTTTGTGGCTCCGCAGGGAGAACAGAGCACCCACAAACCCGTGGGCACTGTCTGCCCATCCCAAGCGCAGAGCTGGGGCAGCCCCATCAGCCACCAGTGCCTCCACGATCCCACATGTCACCCATCCCCTGCACTGCGTTTTCAGGAGAGGATTTCACGTCCCCTCTACCCGGGCTGGTGGGCAGCGGGTGCCCCACAGCAACCCCCAGCCCTGCCCTGCTCTCGGAGGGCGCTGGGCTCCCTGTGCAGGGTCTCTGCGCTGTGTCAACCTGGCTGAGCAGCCACCGGCTAGCAGTACGTTCAGAGCTCTCTGCGCGCGAGCCAACCCTGGGGTGCATGGACCCAGGGACACGTGCCCACTCCAAGCGGGTTCTCCCATGGCCCTGGGGCTGGGCAGGACACATGGACACAGCTGCCCAGCCTGTCCCTAGCACAGTCACTCCCCTCCAGCAAGCCTGTAGTGTTCATAGAATCATAGATTCACCAGGTTGGAAAAGACCTACCAGATCATCGAGTCCAACCATTCCCATCAAACACTAACCCATGTCCCTCAGCACCTCATCCACCCGTCCCTTAAAACCCTCCAGGGAAGGTGACTCAACCACCTCCCTGGGCAGCCTCTGACAGTGCCCAATGACCTTTTCCGTGAAATATTTTTTCCTAATGTCAAGCTTGAACCTCCCCTGATGGATCTTGAGGCCATTCCCTCTTGTCCTGCCCCCTGTCACTTGGGAGAAGAGCCCAGCTCCCTCCTCTCCACAACCTCCTTTCAGAGAGTTGGAGAGAGTAATGAGGTCTCAGCCTCCTCTTCTCCAGGCTAAACACCCCAAGCTCTCTCAGCTGCTCCTCATAAGGCCTGTTCTCCAGCCCCTTCACCAGCTTTGTTGCTCTTCTCTGGACTCGATCCAGAGCCTCAACATCCTTCTGGTGGTGAGGGGCCCAGAACTGAACACAGGATTCGAGGTGCGGTCTCATTAGTGCCAAGTACAGAGGGAGAATAACCTCCCTGGACCTGCTGGTCACGCCGTTTCTGATCCAAGCCAAGATGCCATTGGCCTTCTTGGCCACCTGGGCCACTGCTGGCTCATGTTCAGTCAGCTGTCAACCAACACCCCAGGTCCTTCTCCTCCAGGCAGCTTTCCAGCCAGACTTCTCCTAGTCTGTAGGTTATTGTGCCCCAAGTGCAGGACCCGGCATTTGGCCTTTTTAAATCTCCAGCCTTTGGTCTCAGCCCAGCGGTCTAGCCTGTTCAGATCACAGCAGGACGCTCTGTGCCGCCCCACAGCTCCATCCCCATGCTCCACCCCAGTTGGTACGCAGCTCTGCATCCACTGCTGCCCGTGGGGCTCAGCCCCTGGCACCTCATGCTGCTCCTGCAAGTGCCGGGTGTGACCCTGGGCTGCCAGGATCTGGGTCACTGCCTGCATGCGGCACGTGGGGCTGTGCAGCGCCTACCGGGGCACAGCACGCTGTGCGGCGCTGCAGCACCACTGCCCTCCCTGCTGCCGGCTCCATGCCTCTGGTGAGGGTACTGCCTGCCTGCTCCGCGCAGGATGTGCTGCCCCTCACCCTGCTCATGCTGCCAGGGCACTGGATGGAGCACGCTGCCAGGACACTGCCCCACATGCTGCCGGGGCACTGCCCCACAGGCTGCCCACGCACCGTGTAGCCTGCGAATACTGCAAGGGTGCTGCCTGCCTGTGCTGCACGGAGCACGCTGCCAGCATGCCACAACGGCATGCGCGCCCCACGGAGCAGGGATGCAGCTCGCTGCCAGGGGCACCGCAGCGGCCGTGCCGCCAGCACTGCTCACACATGCAGTGCTGCTGCTGCCGCACCAGCACACAGCAGGCTGAGCAGGCAGGGGGCTCCCGCTGCTCCGTGCTTGCTGCCAGCGCACAGCACCCGCATCTGGAAACCCAGCCAGGGCAGCGCCTCACGTGCGCTGCGGCGATGCCACGGTGCTGCTGCTGGTGCGGTGCCCACGCTCAGGACATCGCCAGCCCATGGCCCTGCCGCATGCAGGCCTGTGCGCCCTGCATGGGTGCCAGGAGGCTGTGAGGCTGCATGGGGCTCTGTGCTCAGGCACTGCCTGCACTGGGGGAGCCCCCTGCCCTGTGGTCCTTGCCCAGCTCATGTGGATAACAGATACCCCAGCCCCCCTCAGGGCACCCCCCAATGCATACAGCCCCCCGTGCCCCTGCTGCATTGCCCCCACATCACACTGCCCCTCCGCAACCCCTGTACCCCTCAGCCCTGCCCCACACGCCTGTACCCCCAGCCCTGCTCCATGCATCCCTGTCCCCTCCAGCCCTGCCCCACACCTCTGTGCCCCCCAGCCCTGCTGTATCCATCCCTGTTCCCCCCAGCCCTGCTCCATGAGTCTCTGTGCCCTCCAGCCCTGCCCCACACCCTGTGCCCCCTAACCCTGCCCCAAACCTCTGTGCCCCCCAGCCCTGCTCCATCCATCCCTGTGCCCCTCAGATCCCTGGAGGGACCCATTGGCCTGGGGAATTGCCAGCACCAGGGGGTGCCAGGGAGACCCCGACCCACTGTGGTGCCGCTGCTGACCCCAGGGTGGTGGCCCCAGCCCCAAACCTCATGGCACCAGTACCAGCACCGGGAGGCACCGGGAGGCATGAGGCCCACTGGGCATCACTGGAAAATAGGGAGAGATGGGCACTGTGGAGGGGTGGGATGAGATGGGGATGGGATGGGATTGGGATGGGATTGGGATGGGATTGGGATGGGATTGGGATGGGACTAGATGGGGATGGGATGGGATGGGAGCGGGATGGGATAGGGATGGTGATGGAGAAGGGATTGGGATGGGGAGGGGATGAGATGGGATTGGGATGGGAGGGGGATGGAGAAGGGATTGGGATGGGGATGGGATTGGAGGAGGATGGGGATGGGATGGGATGGGATGGGATGGGATGGGATGGGATGGGATGGGGATAGGATGGGGATGGGATGGGAATTGGGATGGGAATTGGGATGGGAATTGGGATGGAGATGGAGGACATGGGGGATGGGGTGTGATGGGCTGGCATGACTCAACTCCGGGGCAAGGGATGCAGAGGGCCTGGAGGGATGGAGAGGGGGGAACATGGGCAGGATGGGATGTGATGGGATGGATTAGGATGGGATGGTCCAGGAGGCTCTCAGAGGCGTGGGATGGGGATGTGGAACATCGGGGGACGGGATGGGAGCTTGGGGGAGGCCTGGGAGGGTGGGATAAGGGGGAATGGAAGGAGATTAGGAGGATGCAATGGCCCAGAGGTTCTCAGGGGATGGTATGAGATGGGGTGGGGTGGGAAGGTCTTGGGGTGACGGCAGGGGGATGTGAGATTGGGAGGGAGGTGAGACGGGGGCTCAGGAAGGGGGGCACGGGGGATCGGATGGAGGGAATAGCAGGATGGGTCGGGATGCGATGGGGAACGCGGAGGGATGAGAAGGGAGCGATGGAGAAGCGTGGGGGGAGGGAACGGAGGGAGCAGGTTGGGATGGAGATGTGGATCACGGGGGGATGAGATGGGGGCTCGAGAGGGGCGTGCGGGGATGGGGTGGGATGGGATGAGATAGGGTGGGATGGGATGGGGTGGGATGGCCGGTCCTCCCGGCAGCCCCACAGCCCGAGCCCCCCCTTACCTGCTCCGCGGTGCCGCCGCATCCCCCGCGCCGGGCTGGGCTGGGGCTGACCCGAACCGATCCGATCCAACTCGATCCAATGCGATCAGACCCGATCCGACCCGCCCCCCCTCACGCCCGGCTCCGCCGCCTGTTTTCCCATAAATACGGCGGGCGGAGTTACCGGGGGGGCTGGGAGCCGCCCCCAGCACCGCCCCCGCCCGCCCCCGGCATCGGCATCTCCCCCGGTCCCTGCTCACCAAACCCCCCACATCAGCATCAGCATCAGCATCAGCATCTCCCCCGGTCCTTGCCCCCCCGGTCCAGCTAACGCCCCCCTCGGGGTCCTCCCGCCCCCCCGGGGACCCCGCTAACCCCGGACAAGGCCCCGGGCTGTCCCGGTGAGGAAACGGGGGTCCAGACCCACCTCGTGCACCGAAAGCCTGGCTTCCACCAGGCACCCGCACCAGTGACAGCAACCCCAATGCCATCAGCCCCAGTGTTCAGCTCCTCCAGTGCCACCAGCCCCAGTGCCACCAGCCCCCTGGTGACTGCAACCCCAGTGCCACCTGCCCCCCCAGTGTAAGTGCCCTCAGTGCCAGCACTCCCAGTGCCACCAGCCTCACTGTTCAGCTCCTCCAGTGCTACCAGCCTGAGTGTTCAGCCCCAGTGCCACCAGCCCCCCAGTGTTGGCACCATCAATGTCAACAACCCCAGTGCCAGCACTCCCAGTACCAGCAGCCCCCTCCCCATGCCACCAGACCCCCAGTGCCAGCAGCCCTCCCTGTCAAGATGCACAGTGCCACCAGTCCCCAGTGTCACCATCCCCTGCCCCCCACCAGTGCCAGCATCTCCCAGTCTCTAGAGCCATCAGACCCCAGTGCCAGCATCCCTGATGTCTGCACTCCCCAGAGCAGCACCCGCAGCCCCTCTGTCCCCCAGTGTTGTCACAGCATCCCCCCTGATCTTGGCCTATCACCGTGTCCATGCGCGCCCGTGGCCAGCCGGGCAGCACAATACCCATTAAGTTCCTGCATGACGTGGCCTCGTTTTCTCGAGGTGCTGGGGTTGGAGCTGTGGGGTGGGATGCCCAGCGACACAGCGGGCACCGTGCTGAGATGGGCAGCATTGGCATCCAGTGGCTCTTGGCACTCAAAGCCACACCGAGCCCAGCTTGGCTTCCCCTCCTCCCTCCTGCTGGGGTGGCCCAGGTTCTCGGCGTGTGCTGGATGCCCCAGTGAGACCCCAGCTGGCACAGGGGGCTAGCAGGGCTCTGAGGTTTGAGCTCTGTGAGGCACTGCAGACTGGGATTTGCTTGATTTCAAAACCCTTCACTGCAGCACCAGGAGTGTCAGCCCTCGGTGGTGGTGCCTGCAACAGGCAGTGGGCGCTGGGACCCGCAGAGCGCTGGTGCTGAAGTGACTCCTGCAAAAACACAGCCTGGAATGATGCACTTTGCGTCACCAGGGCACAGCTGAGCTCGCCAGGGCCAGCAGCACAAACCCAGCCTGGGCCGGGCTGAGCCCCAGCAACTCATTGCACTGATGGGCAAGAAGGCCAATGGCATCTTGGCTTGGATCCGAAATGGTGTGACCAGCAGGTCCAGGGAGGTTATTCTCGCACTGGTGAGATCGCACCTCGAATCCTGTGTTCAGTTCTGGGCCCCTCACAACCAGAAGGATGTTGTGGCTCTGGAGCGAGTCCAGAGAAAAGCAACGAAGCTGGTGAAGGGGCTGGAGAACAGGCCTTATGAGGAACAGCTGAGAGAGCTGGGGGTGTTTAGCCTGGAGAAGAAGAGGCTGAGGGGAGACCTCATTGTTCTCTATAACTCTCTGAAAAGAGGTTGTGGAGAGGAGGGTGCTGGGCTCTTCTCGCAAGTGACAGGGGACAGGACAAGAGGGAATGGCCTCAAGCTCTGCCAGGGGAGGTTCAAGCTGGACATCAGAAAATGGGAAGGGTCATTGGGCACTCTCAGAGGCTGCCCAGGGAGGTGGTTGAGTCACCTTCCCTGGAGGTGTTTAAGGGACAGGTGGACGAGGTGCTGAGGGACCTGGGTTAGGGATTGATGGGAATGGTTGGACTTGATGATCCGGTGGGTCTTTTCCCACCTGGTGATTCTTTGATTCTATGATGAGCGGGACAGGAGGGTGGCAGGGGAGCTGGGTTATCTTGCCTCCATTCCCATCATCCCCCAGAGCTTCCATTTGCCTTCTGGCGGGATTCTGTGCTTGGGCTGCTGGTCCAGCCACTCCCGCTGACCCCGGTTTCCTGCCTCCATGGCCCCCGCTGTGCCCTCCATCTGCTTCCCGCCTGCTGCCAGCCCCGTGCCAGCTGCCCTGTGCTGAGCTGGGCATTGCTGAGGTGCTCTATGCGGTCCCTGCACATGTGGGGGTTCAGCATCCCCCGAGGGCAGAGTCACCTCAGAGATGCGGGAGATGCAATCCTGCAGGGATGCACAGGGGACACTCCAGGATGGATGAGGCTGCTGCCAGGTGGGCACCGTGAAGCCCACCCCGAGGATGTCCCATGCGGTGGCAACTGCTGTCCCTGTGGCTGTGACCCTGGGTGACGCAAACCGAGGTCACCCATCCTGAGCTCTGTGCTGCCTCGGCTTCCCCTGGGCAGGCGACAAGCAGGCTGGACCACGGTCCCCAAGTCCTGCAGCGAGAGGCAGTGGTACCATCTGCTCCCCCTGCACGGCTGCTATTTTAGGCTGGGGAGCGCTGAGGGATCCAACTGGACCATGAGCACAGCTCTGCGTCACCGGAGACGGCAGCGCCATGGCACAAGCTGAGGCCTCCTGGAGCCAGAGGCAGCTTGGGGGGAGGCTGAAGCCACGGGCTGTGCCACACTGGCCATCGTGGCCTGGCTGACCCACTGCACTTGCTGTCATGGCCAGGAGTGGCCAGGCAAGGCCAGAGTGGGGCAAACCCCCTCTTCTGTTGGGGTTCCTGCTTGGTGCTGGGTCTTCCTCGAGCCCAGTGGGGAGCCAAGCTATGGTGTGTGCTGCATCCTTGTGCTTCAGTTTCTCCACTGGCATCCTCGTGCCTCAGTTTCCCCACTGGTGTTCCCATGCCTCGGTTTCCCCACTGGCTGCACAGTCGTGCCACAGGGCCTGCCAGCAGCTGTTGGGCAGCCCCCCATGTGCCACGCAAGCAATGGTGGCCATAGCTTTTCACCCTGATCATTCCCTGAGTGCCATCCCCACGACACTGTGGCAGCCCCTGGCTCTGCCCGGGAGGGCGGGGTAAGCAGCACAGGCTGAGCACTCGGTTTGTGCATCACACAGCGTAACCCTGGCACCACGGCTGCGTGTGACAGACTTGGCTCTGCCATGCTCTGGCCAAGAGCGAAACTGAGGCACGGAGGAATGACTTGCCCATGGATCACACTGGGGGTCACTTGGCCAGACCTGAAGCAGGACAGACCCCAGCCTGGGGGGATGTGGTGGCTCACGTCAGTCCTACAGAGCCTGCGAGGCTGGTGGGGGGCATCTCACCAGGCCTCCCCAAGGACCAGGGCCACATAGAGAGCACATCATAGAATCACAGAATCACTAGGTTGGAAAAGACCCCCAGGATCATCGAGTCCAACCATTCCCATCAATCACTAAACCATGTCCCTCAGCACCTCCTCCACCCGTCCACTCCAGGGAAGGTGAATCAACCCCCTTCCCGGGCAGCCTCTGCCAGTGCCAAATGACCCTTTCCATGAAAAATATTTTCCTAATGTCCAGCCTGAACCTCCCCTGGTGGAGCTTGAGGCCATTCCCTCTCATCCTGTCCCCTGTAACTTGGGAGAAGAGCCCAGCTCCCTCCTCTCCACAATCTCCTTTCAGATAGTTGTAGAGAGCAATGAGGTGTCCTGGCCTCATCAGCCAGGATGGTGCTACTCATGCTCTGTGACTGCTCAGAGAGACACAACATTCTGGCAGATTCCAAGCAGCCAGCAGGTCGTGAAGTGCCTGCAGAGACGGGGGCCAAGCCACCTTTGCACCCCCGGAGAACTGGGGAGGCTCATCCCGCTCCGTGGGCGCTTGGGGCTGGCTGGGACAGAGGGTGTGTGGGGTGGCAGATCCTGACAGCGGCTCAGGACACAGACTGGTCCCGCACGGTTCTGTTGGCAAAGGGCTGGGTGGCAGCAAGTCGAGTGGGAGGCAAGCAGCCTCTGGGCAGCTCAGCACGGGGACCACGATGGGAAGCGACAGCGTGACAGGGGTAGCCGCCAGCTCGTCCTCGGGGTCACCTGTTAGTGGAGCCCATGCCAGGGCGATTGCACCCGCAGGTGATGGCTGGGGAGGAGCGGGACTGGGGCACAGCTTGAGTCGAGCACCAGCAGCTCTGTTGGGGCAAGCAAGGAGGTTGTTTGTGGGTCTCGCTTGGCTTCCTGAACAGAGCAGAAAGGTCTATGGGACCCCAGGGTGCCGGCTTTAGGAGTGGCTCAGGATGCTGTGCTGAGCATCAAGAGGCGATGCAGGTGCTGTCATGCCAGCCACAGCCTGGGATGCTGGGGAAAGGGTCAGGGGCCACCAGCACTCGGCTCAGCTTGCCAGGGGTTGCTCCCATGGGCACTGCGGCCACCAGAGCTGCGTTTAGCAGGGTCAGGGTTCCAGCACTGGGTGAATGGTGTGGGGCACCCTAGAATGGGAGGTGACACTCTATGGGAAACAGGGGTGATGGGTGCCCAGCGCCTTGCTGTGCTCCAGGGCAGAGCCCGTCCAGGAGCCGTGTGTGATACAGATGGAACTGGGAAGGTGCGGGGGATGCTGTGCAATGCCCCGCTCTGCCCCCACACTGCTGAATTCACAGCAGGGATTAGCATTTGATACCTTCCCCTTGCCCCAGGCTCATCATCCTCCACTTGCCATCCTCATGGCATGAGTAGCTGGGGCGAGCTCTGCAGGTGGCCCAGAGCCAGAGCCTGGCAGCCTTCACGCCTCGTCCTCTGCCTGTGGGGAAGGGATGAGGTGGGGAGCAGTACAGACAGGATCGGGGCAGGGGGGGGGTGTCAGGGTAGTGGCTGGCATGGGCAAGAAGATCTCTCCTCCCCAACGCAGGCAGCACCGTAGCACCGCTGCAAGCCACCGTGAAATCCTCTGTTTCCAAGGCAACATGGGGATCCCACAGCTGGGAGTGAGGCAGAGCTGGGGTGGGATGCGATGGGATGCTCACTGCTGCCTTGCCTGCCCACTCGCTCACCCCTCGCTGTGCCCTGCAGCTCCTGTTGGATGCTGCTCTCATTTTCCCTGAGCAAGGAGCACCCGAGCTATCAGCGCAGTGTCTGGGCTGGGGGCAGGGGGCTCTCCCCTCCTTCCAGCTGTTCCAGTTGTTTAGCCTGGAGAAGAGGAGGCTAAGGGGACACCTCATTGCTCTCTACTACTACCTGAAAGGAGGTTGTGGAGTGGAGGGAGCTGGGCTCTTCTCCCAAGTGACAGAGGACAGGACAAGAGGGAATGGCCTCAAGCTCCACCAGGGGAGGTTTAGGCTGAACATTAAGAAAAAAAAAATCCTGGAAAGGGTCATTGGGCACTGTCAGAGGCTGCCCAGGGAGGTGGTTGACCCACCTTCCCTGGAGGTGTTTAAGGGATGCGTGGATGAGGTGCTGAGGGACATGGTTTAGTGATTGATGGGAATGGCTGGACTCGACGATCCTGGAGGTCCTTTCCAACCTGGTGATTCTATGATTCTATGATCAGTTGCCAACAATCCCTCAAGGCTGTGAGCTCCCCACAGCTGGGCTGATGGCTCTCACACTGGGCAGCGCTAGAGGCAGTGAGGCCAGAGCAGGAGTCCATTCCCTTGCACCCTTCCAGGGAGCCGTTCACAGCTGATGGCACAAGAAGGGGTGTTTCTCCTACCAGCTTGGGGAAAAAGCCTGCTCGTTTCCCAGCCTGCTGGCTCCCTCCCGCAGCCAGTCTGCAGACGCCAGCACAGTCTCCATCTGTGTCTCCCACCCAGACCAGACCTGAGGCAAGGCAGAACTCCCCACGCGGACAAACACTGTCCTGGACCAGGGAGAGATGCGCAAGAGGGAAGACTGGCATCTCTCAGGTGTCCCCTGCCCCTGGGAGACGCGACCCCCTGCTCCCCTCATCTCATGTCTGTGGTGACAGAAAGCCACACCACAGCACTGCTTCTCCTCCTTGCTCCTGCTGAAAGGCAGAACCTGCCGACAGTTTGGAGCTAATAGGAGTTCTAGGGGCTCATGGACAATTTGGAGCTAACAGGAGTTCTAGGGGCTCACTGGCTGCCTTGCCACCCCAGGCACAATCCCTTACACAGCTCCAAGCAGAGACACGAGCACAGACACCACCGCCTGCTTTAACCTGTAACGCTGCTCCCACTCTGCTCCGTGCCTGGACTCGTGGCTTTGGTCGACTACATCGCATCTCACCCGAACAAGGTCTCCCTGAGCCCGCAGCACTGCCAGGCTCGGTCAGGACGGCTCGCAAGGTGCCAGGGGGTTAATCCCTTTGCTCAGCAACTTCCCTGCAGTGGTTGAAAGACGCAGCCTGGATACTCACTGTGAGCCATCCTCGGGCCAGGAACACGTGTGACATGCTGGAGAGGCTGGAGGCTGGTCCTGGATGCAAACCCACGAGTTAAAAAGCCTCGGCCACTTGCCCTGGTATCTTTAAGCAGCAGAGTGAGCCAACACTGGATTAATTACATTATGCCATGATTGAGACTGTTGCTAGGTTACAATGATCGGTACCTAAGCCCATCCTACTGCGGGATTTCCCCAGAATCACCCATTTCTGAGCTCAGGGGCATCCCAGAGGCACAGGAAAGCACTAGCGTCTCTCCAAGAAGCAGGACCCTACCAGCAGGGACGTTGCAGGCAGCACCAACTGGGCACCCAGCCCCTAGCCCAGCTCCCGGCCCCTCGCTGCCCTCCCTGCATTCTAGCAGGTTTGTCTGGCCCCACAGCACCTCTGGGAGCGCACAGCCACTCACAGCCCAGGCCTCCTGGAGAGCATCTGCAAGTTCCCACATTCATTTGTGTCCTGGTAAAAGCCCAGCTTCAATACCTTCTCCACGTTCAGTGCTGGAGGGAAGGAACAAACTCCCACCTGGGCCTTGGCAAGCCAGGGAAATCTTGTTATAGGCTTATGGGAACAACAGCAGAGCAATCATAGAATGGTTTGGGTTGGATGTGAACTTAGAGATCATCCAGTTTCAACCACCATTGGACCAGGCTGCTCAAAGACCCATCTGACCTGGCCCTGAACACCTCCAGGGATGGGACAGCCAACCCATTGCCCCCAGTCCTATCACCACAAGCCTTTGTGAACAGTCCCTCTCCAGATTTCTCGTAGCCCCTTTCAGGTAATGGAAGTTTGCTGTAAGATCTCCTTGGAGCCTTCTCTTCTCCAGGCTGACCAACCCCAACCCTCTCAGCCTGTCCTCACATGAGGTGCTCCAGCCCTCGGATCATCTCCGTGGCCTCCTCTGGACTGGGTCCTACAGGAATGGGGTGAGGCTGAGCCCCTCAAAGGGCTGGATCACTGCACTCCTTGCACGTGACCCTTGCTATAATCACGGGGAATGAGGCAGCCTTGGTGCAGCACTGAGCCAGCTGCCGGCTGCCAGTCTCCAGCGGGATACAGTGGTGGAAAAGGCCAGTTCCACCACAGGAGATGCATTGTACGGGAATCATTAAGTACCAGCCCTGGCATGGCCATGGAAAGATAAACTCCAAGTGGAGTTGGTGCCAAGGACGGCTGCTAGCGCAGCACGGGGACAGCCTGTCCAGCAGGACAAAAGCAGAGCTGGGATCTGAGCTGTGTCTGCACAGGACCAGGAGCTGGGCGCAGGATCTGAACAGCTGTGCTGGCAAAGGAACAAATGAGCATAAATTGGCCAGGAATAAACCTGGATGGCAATTACCAGATAGCTCCTGAGCTGCAAGGCAGGAGACTGATGGGCAGCTTCCCATAAGGATGTCAGAAACCAAGCTGGTATGGGGTGCTGGGAACTGCAGGGACTAGTCAGTCTGTCCTTGTGCTCTTTTTCTACCTGGGATTTTAACAAGTGGTGGAGGAACCACCTCAAAGCAGCTCTGGCATAGGCTGTGCGGGGCTGGGGTACCCAGCGCAGCAGCAGCGCTAAGCAGCTCGATTCTCTTGGTGGTGTGACCTTTGTGACAGCCACAAACACAGCTTAACACGAGCAATAGCTTTAGCAAGCTAGGAGAGCCACGTGCGCTAAGGAGACTTAGGCCGTCAGGAGGAAGATGCTGTGAATGCGCTGCTCTTGCACAGGAGAAATCCACAGGGAGAGGACATCCGAGCACAGGAGTCAGGCCCAGGCCACTTGGGTGCAGGTGAGCTGGAAGGTCTCGCTGACACTGCTTCCCAGCTGGGGAGCCACAGGGATGCCAGCAAGGAAGGCACGCTGCGAAGCCCGTAGAGATCACTGTCAGTTGGAGTACGACTTCACCCATGTCTCATCACAGCAGCTGCACCGAGCCACAGCCCAGGAGCCGCTGAAAGACAGTAGCTGCTAACTGTCCGCTGCATCAGCCCTCTCTGGGAACGGGCACAGCAAGGAACACTCCCCAAAATAAGCACTGGGCGCACAGCTCCCATCCATGTCTTGGGCCAGCAGCAGAGCCCCAGTGGGATGCTATTGTCCCGTCCACAGAGTTGACACAGAAGCTCCTGCAGATGAGGGATAAATCCCTACTCCCCTCTCCTCCTGGAGGGCTGCCAGACCAGCCTGACGCTCGAGTGAGCAGCGGCGGCTCACCAGGCAGCTCTTGTACTGCAGAGGCTGGGTCAGCAGCCGAGCGATCCCAGCTGGGGAGACACAATGGGTGGTAAGAGGGGACCTCAGAGTTACCTCTCATGACTTATCATCCTTGCTCTGGCTTCACGCTGGCACATTGGGAGCCAAGATGCAATTGTAGCGTGGCTGAGGGCCAGTGGATCCCCAGCAGCCAGTGGTGGGGAGGAAGGGGAGCGGGCAGCACAGCTTTCAGGCAGGCGCCTCCGGCAGCAGCTGCCACGGACAGGGCTGCCCTGGGAGCCAGTCCACAAATGCAGCAATAAATCTGCACTTCTCCCTCCTGCTGCTCTAAACCAACCGAGACCTTGTACAGCATGCAGCTCTGGGCAGCATTAACTACAAAAAATTGCAGCTCCTCAGCCTCAAGCTCTTGTTTTTTTTCTTAGATGACTGATAAAACCCAAAAGCAAATTCACTGGTACCTCTAGAGATGCTTGCAGGGACTATTTATATCGACATGATCCTGCAGAAGCTTCCCCATAATGACAGGCACGTACACACACTTTTTATATTTAGCTTATTCAAAAGACTGGGTATGGGAGAGTCTGGCTCTGACAGGGTCGGTTTCGTTCCCCTCTCATTCACACTTGCCAGCGCTGGCTTACACCTCATGCTGTAGCCCTAAGCAGTTCAGCCTTCCCTGAAAAAGGGAAACATCCAAGTGCAAAAAGGATTTTTTTGCTGCTACTGCCCCCCACGCTCCCGCTTCCCCCACAGGGAGGGATTTCTCTGGTCCTGCTGCCAAAGCCAAAACACGGCATAGACTCTTGGGGGCTCTGGTTTAAGTACAGCTCCCACATCTGCTTTTCTCTTTCCAAGGAGTATTCTGGAACACAATGACTCATCTTCACTTGTTTTTGTCTCTGCTCCTCGTGCTGACAAGGAACAGGAGCCGCAGGGAGTGTAAAGGCTCCTGCAGTGGCCAAATCTGGCCCAGGTGAAAGACAAACCCATGCCAACATCGGTGTTTCCAGGGCACTCAGGTGCTGGCATAGCCTTCTGCTAACTGACAGCCGCACTGGCGTGGGATTAGAGCTGAACCAAACTGCCGTCTCCCTCATGCTACCTGAAACAGCAGCTTGCTCAGGACAGAACTCTGTTTTGGGGAAAAAAACATGTGATTTTGACATTCAACTTTTTTCATTTTGTACGATTTTCAATTTAGCGCCATGTTCCACAGAGCGTGCGAATGGAACAGCAGGAGGAGGGGCAGCAGGATGCCTGTCTGTGTGACAGTCCTGGAGGGTCCGTGCAGCTCCCGAGCCGAGCAGACACTCGCAGTGGAGATGATGTACAGAGGCAGTTGTACAACAGAGCTTTATAGTCAGAATGGACTATACCAGGTTTTTCGATGCAAAATGGAACATGACCCAGAATCTTCACAGAACAGAATCGCTTTCAGGAACGCAGCCAGAAGGAGCTCTGCCCTTTCACAACGAGAGGCTGCAAATCGGTCGCATCCCCATCCACTTTTTCCTCCCCAGATGTGCAAGGTTTGACCTGTCCCATGCGTCACATGAAATGTAGCAACGGGCAGAGAAGGAGGCAAATTCTGATGGCAAACAGACCTGAACAACATACTGTTCATGCAGCAAAAACCCAGTTTCTTTTATCGGGCAACAGTTACAAGTGCATTTTGGGGGCTGAGGAAAGAAAAAAAGAAACGGAGCAGGTAACGGCCAGCTGTTCAAGACAACTCTGGAATGGACAGCAGATCAAAAGAACACCTTGCTCTATTGGGATGTAGTAGGAGACTCCAGATTGGATTTCATGGTTGACATTTTACAACAAAAAGGGAAGAGGGAGAACAAAACTAAACCTCAAATCAATCTACAAGCAACAGGGCAATGTAATGCACAGAACCTTGATGAAGCGTCACCGTCTGAGCTTTGAAAGGGACACCAGAACCAAAACCGAAGTGGGTATGGAGAGCTAACGAGCTCCATCAAACATAGAGGCTGCTCACTGAGACACAGGCAAGTGAGAAGGGCTGGCCTGTAGTGCCCATCCAACGGCATCCGATGCTGCTGAGCAGGCACCAGCCCATGGGCCCAAGTCCAAAGCAGAAATGAAAAGGCTTCACAAACTCTTAGGGTAGTAGAAGGCTCCTTGCTTGGGGCAGGGAAAGCACGCTGGCTGCTGGGAGGCTTGGCAGGAACTGGACTGGGAAGGACGCTGTCTGAGCTGCAGAGGTTGTCCCTCCATGCAGGGGTGCAGCCTGTGTGTTACAGTATGACTGTAAAATGCCTGAGAAGCCAATGCCTTGCCATGCTAACACTTCCCTGTAGACAGTTCTGAAGCTCTGGATATCTTCATTTCCACGTGAGAGTCATGTCCCTGAGAGGTACTGAAGGGTGGGGATCCTAGTCTACACAAATTTGAGGGTGGGAAATGCAGGAAAGCACTGATTTTTCTCTTTCTTTTCAGATTAGCTTTGCACTTTGCATTGTTTTCCCAAACTGCATAGCAGCTTACGTGTAGTGTCTGTGACACTGGGGCCACGGAAATCAATGGGGCTTCATGAATTCCAACAGCAGCACCAGTGAGTGCTAATTAAGCTGCCGTGCAGAAAGGTCCTGTTCCAAGGACTCCAAAATCACACATGCTCTCTCTCACTCTGGCCTCACGGCTGCCGTTTCAGAGAGCTGTACCACAGCATGATCTGTTTGATTTAAAGCTTATCAGCTGCTGGGTGGAGGAACAGACAACACTACCTTTCTCATTAAAAAAATAGGAAGGATAAAAAGTTAAAGACTTGAGACAGGCGAGCATGATGCGTTCATGCGGCATGTTTTGTTGCACTCCTCTTAACAAGATAGGAATTTCAGGTGTGCAGGAGTGGGATAGAGCAGGGGTGGGGCAGGGGGCTGGTCCCCACTGCCTCCTGCCAGCTCCCTGCTAGGGCATGTCTGGAAGGAGAAAAACCAACAGCCTGGAAGCAAGCTTGGGAACTGTGCCCCGAGCCTTCCCCTTACTCAAGTACATCTCAGCTGGATATTCTTTGTGTAACGAATGCACCAGACCAGCACACACAGATGTAAAGCTTTTGTTTTGCCAGCTCTGTTTTGAGTGAATACACAGAAAATGGCCAAAGCTTTACACATCTGCGCCTGTCCTGGTGTGATTCTTAAGGAAAGATGGAGACAGCCACCAGAGAAGAGTCTGCTGCGCTTACAGGCTGCCAGCCTACAGCTCCTCATAGTCCCCACCTCCTCGCGGTTTGCTCACACTGGCTCCTCCTCCTCCAAGAAAAGCCTCAAGTTCATCTATCTCGTTTTTCTCCTTGCTCTTCTTTTTCTTTTTCTTTTTGTCTTCTTTGTTCTCCTCTTTCTCTTTGCTCTTCTTGTGTTTGCTCTTCTTCTTCACTGACTTCTCCTCTTCCTGCAAAATGAGAACAATATTATCAGTAAACCCTCTGAGTGTGCCAGTAACCCCGCATCTCTCTCCCTGGAACCTGGCTCTGATGGGAACCTTTCTTAGGGTGAAGCCTCTGCTACCAAGGCTGGCTTGGAGGTAATTCCAGAAGACCCCTCTGTGAGTTTGGACAGCAGAGAAGAACGACCATCTGGTTTATCTGTAGCAGTGGTCTGTCAGGCATTTTGTGCCGAACACCACTGTGGTATTGGACAGGCAGAAATGTCAAAGACAAAGCCTCCTGCGGGCTTCTCTTGCTGCCTCTGCCACTAGCTCTGTCGGGGTCACCCCTCTGCTTGGACAGAGCCATGGTGCTGTCAACAGACCCCACCTGGCAGGGATGGACTCCTCTATTTAATCCTCCATTTTACAAACTCACACGCTGCCTTCTCAAAATGCAATTGTTCTAAAAGTTTGCTTTTAAGCTGCAAAGTGCTAAATGGTCTGCAGAATGTGAGAGGCATGGATCCAGCTGTGGGATGGAGAATGGAAGGAAGCCCACCAGGTACACAGAGTACGCTGTACAGGGCCAGGCCTCTCCTTGGCTGAGAGATCATATGGCAGCTCAGCTCTGAGGATTTAAATAGTACCTCTTTGCTTTTCTTTTTCTTCTTCTTTTTCTCTTTAGAAGGTTGTTTATCTGTTCAAATGAAAAAAAAAAATCAACATTGCATTTAATCAATTTAAACCACAGGAGATGGTATTCTGCTCTGAGAACTAAACACTCCACCCTGGAGTCTTGTACAAAGGCGATGCTGACTCCTCTGGACACACTGTGCCCCTTCAGACACCAGCACAAGCCCCAACACCCACACTCCAACTGAACCAGATACACTTACGATAACTACAAGTGTTATCTTCTATTGCTCCGTGCTGTGAACACTGGATGCTCACTGTATCACAGCTACCCAGACACAAATCATAGAATCACAGAATCATAGAATAGTTTGAGTTGGAAGGGACCTTAAACATCATCCAGTTCCAACCCTCCTGTCATGGGCAGGGACATCCCATTAGATCAGGCTGCCAAGAACCCTTCCAACCTGGCCCTGAACAACTTCAGGGATGGGGCAGCCACCACTTCCCTGGGCAAACTGTTCCAGTGCCTCACGACTCTCATGGTGAGGAAATTCTCCCTTATGCCTAGGCTAAATTTGCCCCCCTCTAGTTCATACCCATTGCCCCTAGTCCTGTCACTACAAGCCTTTGTAAACAGTCCCTCCCCTGCTTTCTTGTAGCCCCTTTAGGTACTGGAAGGTTGCAATAAGATCTCCTTGGAGCCTTCTCTTCTCCAGGCTGAACAACCCCAACTCTCTCAGCCTGTCCTTGTATGGGAGGTGCTCCAGCCCTCTGATCATCTTTGTAGCCTCCTCTGGACCCATCCCAACAGCTCCATATCCTTATGTTGAGGATCCCAGAACTGGACACATTACTCCAGACGGGGTCTTACAAGAGAGGAATAGAGAGGCAGAATCACTTCCCTTGACCTGCTGGCCACGCTTCTTTTGATGCAGCCCAGGACACAGTTGGCCTTCTGGGTTGTGAGCATACATTGCTGGCTCATGGTGAGCTTGTCATCAACCAGCACCCCCTAGTCCTTCTCTGCAGGGAAATGCAGAGACCAGCTCTACAAACTGATCTAAAGGCGAAACTGGGGACAGGTTATTATTTCCAGAACTAAAGAAATGCTCCTGGGAACAATTTCCCTCTGACCAAGACAGACAGAAATCCCACCAGGCACAGCTGGTGCCTCTGTGAGTCCATGTGGTAATTATGGAGTGGTTTGGGTTGGAAGTGACCTCCAAGCCCATCAATTCCTCACCCCTGCCATGGGCAGGGACACCTCCCACTGGATCAGGGGCTCCAAGCCCCATCCAACCTGGCCTTGAACACCTCCAGGGATAGGGCAGCCACCACTGCTCTGGGCAACCTGGGTCAGGACCTCCCAACCGTCACAACAAAACATTTTTTCCTGATCTCCTTTCAATCTCCTCTCTTTCAGCTTAAAACTGTTCCCCCTTGTCCTATCCTGGCACCCTTGATCAAGAGCCCCTTCCCAGCTTTCCTCTTGACTGAATGCTTTCTCCTTTCAGTACTGAGAGGCTGCTCTATGATCTTCCCAGATCCTTCTCTTCTCCAGGCTCAACAACCACAACTTTCCCAATGGAAGGACCATAGAAGACAGCGTGTCAGCTGATGGGAGCAGCCCAGCACTTGCTGCTGTTCAAACCCTGCATGAAAATCTAAGCACCATGAGGCCACAGCATGAAGTGCTGCAGCCCTCCTCTACAGGGGTGGCTTACTTTCACGGTATTAAATGAACCCCAGAGTCCACCACTGCCAAACCATCTATGCCAGGTTATTGTAGTTGATCACCTGGCTGCTAATTAGACTGCAGAACCTCTACTGCCTTTGCACAAGAACTCCAGGAGAGCACCTACCTGGCTGTTTCACAGATGAGTTTGTAACTCACGTTTCACCTGTGTATTCGTACTCCCATCTTATCTACACATTCCTATCCTTGGTTGATCTGCAAATACTAGTCAGCCATGGAAAAGTCTAATTATTGCTCAAGCTCCAGCTGACTGACTACCAAGATGTGTTTTTATACTTATCCAAGAAAGAGGAAATAGGAGAACCCCACGCTGAATTATTAAAGATGCTACACTGAAGCCATTCCATTGACATGGGCCTCTGCAGGTGCACTTGGAAGTATTTCAAACTGTGCTATTTATCAGCTCAGTGTGACAAAGCTGATGAAGCCGTTGCAGCCTGTGACACCTTGCTTACACTTTCGGAGTAGTTACTCAAACAGATCTTGCTCTGGTGCTCCTCACAGCTTTTTCTCCCTTTAAGTCTTTAACTTATTGTCTTTCGTGGTGCCATGAAGGGCAGATCTATAGGATGTCGCTTTGCAGTAATGCCAAGACAGCAGAAATGATCTGTGTGAGTAAGATTTGTTCCCTTAAGGGATGAGGAAAAAAAGAAAAGCCTGATGAATGCTTAGGTTGTGATCACAACCCCACCCCACCTTTCCCAAAAATAGAAGAGTGAATTGGCAGGATCTGTCAGAGCTTTTTGCTCAAATTGATCCAGATTCTTGAGGGGGTGGACACTGCGGTGCTGAGTGCCTCTTCCCAGGCTGTAAGGCTGAGTGAGAAGCCTCATACAGATTCATAAAGCTGTGCTCCTGCTTCCAGCTGGGGCAGAAATAATACAGGGTTGATGTCACGGATGAGCCCTGCTCCCCCAACTCCACATGGGGAAAAACTTAAAGAAAGTTATTTATGCTGTGTTAAATCACATTAAAGACTCACACAGGGCACTGCATGAGGTTACAGGCTATTTTCTTTAGTGCAAATTGGTTTGCTTGAATCCTGGAACCATTTTTGAACAAACAGATGTCTGACAACCAAAATCAGCAAGAGTGGAAGGAAGGTGTGACCTGTACCTTCCTCGCTGCTCTCCTTAGGACCAGCTTCTTCCAAACCCAAACCAAAGAGATCCGAGTCATTTTTCAGTTTAAAGGAGTGGACCGCTGATTTCACAGGCTGGGGTGGCTGGGCCAACAAGGTATCATCATCGGATACTTCAGAGAGATCTTCCCGGACTGGGAATTCATCCTACAGACAGGGAAAGGCAGACAACACAGAAGAATCTTTCAGCCAAAATCTCTAAGCATTTTTTACACGAAGCCATCAGAAATCAGCAGGGGAGGAGGAGGGAAGGCAATGGCAACCAAACTGAGCTGTTATTGCCTGGAAATCAGCGACCTTGATCTTATCAGCTCTATTTCTTGCCTCAGTAAAATGTCTCAGTAGTGCCACTACTGGAAAGTGTGCTCTAATAACTTAACATTCGTGCTATCAAAATCAAATTTTTGATGCAAAGGGATAAAATTTGACCTCCAACTGTGTTCGCTCAACAGCATCAGCCTTTACCTGCCCTGGAAAGGCACCTTTGCTTTGGGGAAAATCAAACCTAACAGGCTGAAAACCTGGCAGACAAAACCTTTCTCATGCATAGCCCTGTGGGGTCTCGCATATCAGAGCTGCCACGCAGGTGGGCTAAGGGGGCGGCCAGTGTTTGCAGAGACTTCACCAAGTCAAAAGGAAATGTGCTCCCAGGGCAAATCTGTCCCTTCAATGTGGGCTAAAACCTAGGATGCTGCAGAGACTGGACATCACCCAAAAATCCTCTGTCTCTGCATGATGGGAATATAAATGAAGTTTAATAGTCTTCTGGTACCTGCTAACTGATCTTCATCAGAATTCATTACCCATCCTTTCTTTGTACCCTCCATGCTGACCCAACATAGCCTCACGCTGCTGCTGGTCCAGGCAATGCTGTCTCGTCCTTCTGGCTAACGATGGTGGTTTTGCTGTTTTCCCTGCCTGCTAAACCTTGAACTTGGAAAGTATTCTCAGATTGTGGGGCATCTCCCTGACACTGTAGTGATCCAAGCTCCTATACGAACCCTATTTCTCACCATTGCGTGCTATGAGAAGTAAACTCACTGCAAATACTTTTGCTTTCATATTACTGTGCTGGGAAAAGTAGGTACTGAAACTGCTAAATGAACAGAAAATTCCTTAATAAACAGCATGACACGGAGGCAAGGTCAAAGAAACTGGGACAACTGTCCTTTCTGCAGGATCCTGGAATGCTGCATATGCATAAAACACTCTGAACACCCGCTAATGCAGACACTGGGAGTACCCTTGGGCAGCAACTGCTCATCCCAAATCGTGGTTAACAGTTCCTAGAGATTGCTCTGCCACCTGTGAATGCAGATTACTGAAATCAGGGATAACCAGAGCCACAGCAGCAAGTTTCCACCAACCCAGAGAAAGATGCTTGCGTTTTCTCCATCTTTAACACAGGATAGGTGCAGAAGGAACTCCCGCTCCTGCTGCAGGCAGTCCTGAACAGCTGCCCACATGTTCAGCACCTCAGAGATGTTACAGCTAACCTGGCTATACTGGGAAGTCCTTCTCCAAGAGCCTTGCCTACTTCAGTAAGGAGCTTTGCCAAGCAAATTTTGTTATGGCCTTTTGCTGGCTGGGCTGACTGTAGGAAGCTCACTTGTGCTCTGGCATGCAGACACTTCAATGGTTAAGCTTTGCGGGGAAAACCATTTGCTTTGTATTACATTTTACACCGTCTGCACTGCTGCCCTGATGATGTTTTGGACTTATTGTGAATAAACAGCACATTAAAACCTGCAAACACAAACCTCGTTGCTGCATGACTTCAACCAGAGCATCAGTGGGTTTGTGCTTATATCAGTCTCTTCAGGTTGCTTAGCACCTGACTCACTGCGACAGCCGTGGAGAGATGGGAGAGCAGATGAAAGCTCTGCTCAGAGAGATCACCCAGCATTTCAAGCTCAGCTTCACAGCAGCACACAACGACTCATGCACATTATTTACCTTTTTCTTCTTCTGGCTGTCAGAATCCTCGCTTTCAAAGTCTGGGTCATCCATAACAAATGAGAGCATCTGAGTAGCTATTGGTCCCTCTTGATCACTATCAGATTCCTCTGGCTTTTCCTCTTTGACCACCTTCTGCTTTAGAGCAGGTCCTTTGCTTTGTGAAGTGGTTTTTGGGGCCTGGATGGCTGCTGGGGTGGCGGCAGCAGCAGCAGCGGGCAGGCTGGTGTTCACCTTGCTGCTAGTGTTTCTTTCAGACCCAGAATGGGGAGGTAAACTGTCAGGAGGCTTCGGGTCAGTTGCTTTGGTCAAAATTGCTTCACTTTGTGGCTTCAGAGAATTTCTGGAAGACCTGAGAAGAAAGAAATAAGTTGTCAGAGCCTGTCCACACTCCCACACTGTGAAATAAAGCACAAACACCAATTAAGAGCCGAGCCTGCCTCAAGCGTGCAATGTGCATCTCAGCAGGAGAGGCAGCTCATTGTGGGGCTGTGTGCTCAAACACATGCCACTCAGAACGCTAAGGACGGTCCTCACTCTTGAGGATGCTCCCACAGAGGTACCTGCACCAGCAGGCCATGCCTGACTGTCACCCAAGATGTGGTATGTGGAGAACATTATTCAGCCTATTTTTCTCCAGCACAGGGGGTGGTGAGTGATTCCCACTCCCCTCACCTCTGGCCTCCTTGCACTGCTCTGGACAATCAGCCACAGCCTCGTGTTCAAACTGGAGAAAAGGGCTGGGCCATTCCTAAACAGCAACGCACGAGTGACCACAGGAACCCAGCGCTCTAGGCACGCTGCCAAGATGCAGTGCAGGAAACACTGTGCGAAGCAGGCACAACTGAAGTAAAATGCAGCCCCAGCTCGGAGATGAAGGATCAGACTGATGGAGACACCAACATCTCCCACAGGCCAGCAGGCAGGACTGAGAAGCGGCCAGCACAGCCCCACAATTCAGGCTGAGCTTCATACCTTTTTTTTTCCTGCTCTGTGTCAATGTCTTCATCAGGTTGGAGTGTGACCTTAGAGTCCTTCACCTCCTCCTCTTCCTCACTGGAGAGGGTGATGTTCTTGCTGGGCACCCGTTCTGCTGCCAGCACAGGTCTGCTGGGGATTTTGTCATCCAGGTCCAGGTCATCTTGGAAACCTGCAACCATGGGGTTCCCTCCAGGTGCCTCTCCATCGCTGCAAAACAAACAATGGTCAGACAGAGATGCCCCAGGGTGTGCCAGGGCAGATGTGCCTCCCCTTGCAAGCAGACTGTCACTCACTTGGCTTTTCTGGCCAACTCTGGGGCTCACATCCCTCAGCTTGGCTCAGCTGCACTGCCAGCCCTCCCTCTGCCCCATTCGGGCTGGACCCTGCAGGGTGGCACAAGCCTTGCACAGAATGGGCTGCAGGAGGATGTGATGCAGAGTGGCTGCCGCTGCTCCAGCTGAATATAAGCGGCTGGAAAAGGTCAACAGTGTTACAGTTCCTGTTGCTTTGGCTCTGTTGGAACATCTCCGGTCCAACATGCCAAGATCAGCCAATTAAACTGAGGGAATTGCCTCCCTGTTCTGGTTTGAGCTGAAGCAGAACCAGTTTCTGACTTCAGCTCACTCTCATCCAAGTAACTTCATTTTCTGAAAGCTCACTGCATGTTTTCAGACAGTTTCTCTCTGGAAGGGATCACACAGGGCATTGGGATGCAGAAAGACCGTTGCTCACACTTATCCCTGTGGTAGCCAAGGCGATCCTGGAGCTGGTGGAGCCGTAAGGGAGAGGTGGAAAAGGCTGCAGCTGCAGGGGGGAGCAGACAGGAGAGGTGACCCCAAACTGACCAACAGGGGATTCCAACCCACAGACTCTGCACTCGGTAGAAACTGAGAGATCATGAATCACAGAATCACAGAATAACCAGGTTGGAAGAGACCCACTGGATTGTTGAGTCCAACCATTCCTACCAATCCCTAAATCATGCCCCAAGTACCTCATCCACCCTCACCTTAAACACCTCCAGGGACGGTGACTCAACCACCTCCCTGGGCAGACTGTTCCAATGCCTAACCACCCTCTCCGTGAAGAATTTCTTCCTAATCTCAAGCCTAATCTCCCCTGGCGGAGCTTGAGGCCATTCCCTCTCGTCCTGTCCCCTGTCACTTGGGAGAAAAGCCCAGCACCCTCCTCTCCACAACCTCCCTTCAGGTAGTTGTAGAGAGTAATAAGGTCTCCCCTCAGCCTCCTCTTCTCCAGGCTAAACAACTCCAGCTCTCTCAGCCGCTCCTCATAAGATTTGTTCTCCAGCCCCTTCACCAGCTTCGTTGCTCTTCTCTGGACTCGCTCCAGAGCCTCAACATCCTTCTGGTGGTGAGGGGCCCAGAACTGAACACAGTACTCAAGGAGCAGTCTCACCAGTGCCGAGTACAGAGGGAGAATAACCTCCCTGGAACTGCTGGTCACGCCGTTCCTGATCCAAGCCAAGATGCCACTGGCCTTCTTGGCCACCTGGGCCACTGCTGGCTCATGTTCAGTCGCTGTCAACCAACACCCCCAGGTCCTTCTCCTCCAGGCAGCTTTCCAGCCAGGCTTCTCCTAGTCTGTACCTCTGCTTAGGATTGTTGTGCCCCAAGTGCAGGACTCGGCATTTGGCCTTGTTAAACCTCATGCCGTTGGTCTCAGCCCAGCAGTCCAGCCTGTTCAGGTCCCTTTGGAGCCTCCCGACCCTCCAGCAGATCCACACTTCCACCCAGCTTGGTGTCATCTGCAAACTTGCTAAGGGAGGACTCAATGCCTTCATCCAGGTCATTGATAAAGACATTAAACAGGACTGGACCCAGGACTGAGCCCTGGGGAACCCCACTTGTCACTGGCCTCCAGCTGGATTTAACTCCATTTCCCACCACCCTCTCGGCCCGGTCATTCAACCAGTTTTTCACCCAGGAGAGTGTGCACCCGTCCAGGCCAGAGGCCGACAGTTTCCGACAGAATGCTATGAGAAACTGTATCAAAGGCTTTACTGAAGTCCAGGAAGACCACATCCACAGCCTTTCCCTCGTCCAAGAGTTTAGTCACTCGGTCATAGAAGGTGATCAGATTACTCCGGCAAGACCTGCCTTTCATGAACCCGTGTTGACTGGGCCTGATCACACGGTTCTCTTGCAAGTGCTTCTTGATAGCACTCAAGATCACCCGCTCCATGACTTTCCCCGCTACAGAGGTCAGACTGACAGGCCTGTAGTTCCCCGGATCCTCCCTGCACCCTTTCTTATAGATGGGCAAGACATTAGCCAGCCTCCAGTCCAGTGGAATCTCCCCAGTCATCCAGGACTGTTGGAAGATGATAGAAAGGGGTTTGGCCAGCACATCCGCCAGCTCCCTCAAAACTCTTGGGTGGACTCCATCCGGCCCCATAGACTTGTGGGCGTCTAGCTGGGCAAGCAAGTCTCTAACCACCTCCTCTTGGACCTTGGGAATCTCATACTTCTCTTCCAACCCCTGGGGTTGTGCACAGAGGGAACAATTTTCCTTACTGTTAAAGACTGAGGCAAAGTAGGCATTGAGTACTTCAGCCTTGTCTTCGTCCCCTGTTACTCTTGCTCCCTCTGCATCTACTAGGGACTGGAGATTCTCCCTAGCCCTCCTTTTGCTGTTGATGTATATGTAGAAAGACTTTTTGTTGTCTTTCACAGTCTTGGCCAATCACATTTCTAGTTGGGCCTTAGCCCTCCTGACGTTTTCCCTGCACATTCTCGCTTCCTCCCTATAGTCCACCCAGGATGCCTGCCCCTTCCTCCAAAGGTCATAGACCTTCCTCTTCCTACTGATGTCTCTTAGGACCTCCCTACTCAACCATGCTGGTGTCTTACCCCGCCGGCTACTTTTCCGGAACTTGGGGACGGCTTTCTCCTGCGCTGCTAGGAGTTCCTTCTTGAAGAGCGCCCAGCCCTCATGGACACCTTTGCCTTCAAGGAGCGCCTCCCATGGGACTTCTCCGACCAGCCTTCTGAACAGCCCAAAGTCTGCTCTCTGAAAGTTGTGGGCGACTGTTCTGCTAACCTCCTTCTTCATTTTACCCCGCACTGAGAACTCTATCATCTCATGATCGCTTTGCCCCAAGTGTCCTCCAACCCTCACATCCCCCACCAGTCCTTCTCTGTTCACCAACAGCAGGTCCAGGAGGGCACCGTCCCTTGTCGGTTCGCTCACCAGCTGTGTGAGGAAATTGTCTTCCACACACTCCAGGAACCTCCGGGACTGCTTCCTTTCTGCTGTATTATACTCCCAGCCTATATCTGGGAAATTGAAGTCTCCCACAAGGACTAGAGGTAGCGATTTTGAGACTACACTCAGTTGTTTGTAGAAGAGCTCATCAGCTGCTCCTTCTTGGCTGGGTGGTCTATAGCAGACTCCCATCACAATACCTGCCTGCCCATGGGCTCCAAAGGGGTCTCACTCTCTTCTGCAATGGCCAGCGTCCAGTGAGGACCTCATCTATCTGTTCGTCCCTGATCCTGGATCCATGTGTTCCTGAATCCAGACCCTGAGCCCAGCGCCCTCCAGCCTTGGACCCTTTCCCTCATGTCTGCTCTGCAGCTTCTATGGGGATAGAGTCATTGAGGGGTGAGGGCATGACCTCATATACTTGTAAAGATTTTACCAGTATATTATTATTATTATTTCATTAAATCTGTAGCTTTGTTTTCCAACCTGCAAGTCTTTTTCTCACATGTCCCTTTCCCCAGGGACAGTGGGAGGAAGGAAGGGAACTGGGAGCCCAACTGCTTGGGTTTAGCTGCTGAAATTGGCCAGACCAGGGCTAAACCGTGACACTCCCTTAATCCCTACACCCAGTAATTAAACCCCATCACGCACTGCTACTGCTACGTGAATTCACTCGCAGCTATTCACTGCCTGAAATTGCTTCTGTTTCTCTGCTGCTGCCTGGAGCAGGTGGCTCCCAGACATCATAACCACGCGTTAACTTTCCCCAAATTAAATTAACCTAAGGATGCACTTTTAGAGCTGGGAGCCTGTCAGACTCCCTGGATGTAACACACTTATGTGTTCAGAGGCAGCTTGATCAAGAGCTTCATAGCTGAAATTACCAGCCGAGGATTCTTGTCTGAATGTCCCCAGGACTCAACAACTGCAATATTTTCTGAAGGATTTGCTCGTGTCAGGAATACAGAAGTTTCCCCAGGCCTGACTGACAAGCCTTTGTATCACCTTTCCTCATTCCATTCCCTTTATCTGCAACAGATATCTAGTTCCTTCCCGATATCCCACCACACACAATATTCTCTTAATGACTTGATATGGATTGTACAAAGACAGCCTTCTTTGTTATGGAGAAACAAACCAGAATTATTACAGTGTTGAACAGATTAGATTTGAGAGGCCCAAAAGGCTTCACAAAATCCTAAAATCCTTAGTCTGGAAGGAGGTGGTGTTCCCAGTCCCTAGGGTGCTCCAAGGCAGTAGGCTGTTCCCAGTTCCTAGGCTGTTCCCAGCCAGTAGCATGTGGCCCGCACTAGAAAAGACGGTGGAGGATGGTGAGCTGATGGAGTGGGAAATACTGAGGCCCAAACACAGCCTGGCTGATTGTGTCACTCACTCTGCCTCTTCTCAGGGCTAGTTACTGGTTTACAAATTAGTTTTAGAGAATTACTACCTCTGCCCACAGACAATGCAGTTATTTTTGATACCGAGGACATCAGGCTTGCCACAATCGGCACAGAATATTGACAGTGGATGTGTGTCTGGGTTAGAGTGCCACAATCAGCACACTGGGGACATCCAGTCCCTCTTCTGCTCCTGGTGTGGATCCTTCTGCTTTCTGGTCTCACAGTGCAGCTCCCAGTGAGCACAGCCAGGCTGCTGAGAGCCCCAAACTCACTAACACTGCTGCTCTCATCCTGCGCCAGAAAGGTGGCACACAGCCTGTCCCAGACAAAGGATGTGAAAACTGGTGCCCAAACCAGCCTGTGAGGCTGGAGGAGTTACAAGCGAGCGGTTTCTGAGATCTGTGAAACACTGGCAGGGTTTCCTCTTGAAGTGCACAGCAGAGAAGATGGAGTTGGTTCGTAACAACGGCAAGATATTATTCTGGAGTAGTGACACCGCATTTCTTTGACACATCGCTGCTCTATTAAGCACAGGGACTCTTCAGAGATCACTGCCACTGTCCTTCCATCATGCACCAGACAAGACTCGCAGCCTTTAAAGCATTCTCAGTCCAAACGGCCTGTCCATGTGTGTACACACACTCGCACAAAGTGGGTCATTGCCCTTTGCAGAGAATGCGCTGCCTCCATCTATAACTTCCACACAAATTGTTGAGCGACAGCTCAGGAGCAAAGCAATGGAGTGAATATATGTCAGGAAAATCACTGCTGCAATCCAAACAAGGCCTGACAATGCGAAATTATGATCAGCTTGTGGTCCTGGGGTTCCAGCTGGAAGGAATTCAGAACATACAAAACTAAGCACATTGCACCGCTCTCTCCAACGCTTGACGCGTGGCCAAGCATGCGTTAGTGCTGAGCCAACTGGTTTGCAGGCGCAGGTACCCACCAAAAACAACTACACTCACCAAGGTCTGCATCTGAGCCAGTGATCACAGAGCATGCTGGGGTTTCCTCAGTGAGCCCTCTGTCATGTGCACAGAACAGCCGCTGGGCACAAGAGGAATCCTGCCGAGCCCGTGGTCTCGAACCCAGACTGACCGTGTTCCACCCAAATCCTAATAAAGCAGGTAAGCTGAGGGAATCACAAGCCACAGGATGAGTTTGCATGGCCATATTCTAGGAGATGGGGGTCTTCTAGTGTGAACCAGTGTCCTCAGCCTCCCTCACCCAGCACAGCGCAGCTCGGTACCACTGCACCAATAATAGAGACATGAAAGCACAGAACCAGCTCAGGTGCAAATCTAATCAATGTTTAGGATAAATATTTGAGATGCTGAGGAGACAGAACAGGAATACTGTCAGGGACAGTATTAACTCACTTTCAGACACCCATAGCCCCCACCCATAGACCCAGGCCAGATGGACCCAAGGGGAGCGAATGGGAGCCTATCTGGAGCCACAGCAGCTCAGGGCATCAGGCTACAGAGCAGCAAATTAAGTTCTGAAACAGCAAACCACGAGGCTCAACTGCCTTGCTAATTAGCCATTAAGGGAACTAACTGGGGGAGCTCTCTTTATTCCAAGCCAGAGAACCATGATGTGACATTAAACAAACCCCAGCACTCTATTAATCTCCATGGATCCGTGCTGGGATTTAGCTACAGCAACACCCAAACCCATCTGAATCTCAGCAGCTGTCAGATCTCTGGGCAAGACCAGCCCCGTTCTGCAGGCATGGGCGCATTCCTCACTGCTGGCACTCCCTGGAAAAAAAGGTGCTTTTTCCTAACATTCCTCCTTCCTGGATTCAGGAGAGCAGCTTTTGGCTTCTTCAAAGATCTGCCTGGCAGAGTCCTGTGAGGTAAAGTCCTGGTGGGAAGAAGGGCCCAAGAAACTTGGTTTATATTCAGGGATCAGCTCCTCCAAGCTCAACAGTGGCCACCCCAACATCTAAGGAGTCAGGCAAAAATGCTAGGAGGTCTGCATGAATGAACAAGGAGCTCCTGGACAAACTCAAATACAAACCCAAAGTATAGAGGGGGTGGATGCAAGGATGGGAGGAATTTCACACCCAGGCTATGGCATCTCCATCCACAGAGATATTTAAAAGCCACCTGGATTTGATTCTCGGCAACGAGCTCTGGGTGGCCCTGGCTGAGCAGAGAGGGTGGCCAGATGATCTCCAGAGGTGCCTTCCACCTCTGTGACTCTGTGGCTGTAACGATCTCTGCTTCACGCGTGAAACACTGCACTGAGGTGTTCTTGCAGGAGCTGACTGTGAGAGTCTCATGTACGGACAGCCAGGCAACTCCACTATTTTGAGTGAGAGAACCGACTTCTCAAGTTCTCAACACAGAGGCCATTATTCTGCCACATCTCCAACAGCTCTGCAGTTTCAGAGCTTACCCTTGGTTACAGCACACCCAGGAGAAATGCTGGCAAGCTGCATAAGTTCAACAACTCAGATATCTGCTCCGAAATGGTCAAGAGACCTGAACACATCTCTGTGTCCTCAGGCTTCGTTCCTCACTCAGATGCAAGGGAGAAACAGCTTCTAGTACTCTGTTTTTTAAAACCAATAAAATCCCCAATAGGTTTGAGTGGTTTCACAAGAGAACTTGTGTGTTCTTTAGGTCAGAGACAAATTTTTGCAGCAGTAGATTTTGCTGCAGCTACAACAACCCACTCACTGCAGCAGAAGCTGATCATTAGGGATGGTGTTTACAGAACTCATGTTGCTCCTGGGTGTCACTGGGTTGTAATTAGCATCCTGAAGGAAATCAGTCATTGCAGGTGATCGTAGGAACCACATCCACATCTCTGAATTCCAGATCATTTGGCTTATCATGGTAGGCCTTCTTTGGCAAGAAACAGAATTGTCAGACCACTGAGAGAACTGTGTGAACTACAGGAGAAACCATAGCAGGACATGGGCGCCCAGCTGCAGAGAATGAATGAGCATCTGAATTAGCAGGGATGTGCTTCATGGTCTTCTAGGGAAGCAGAGCTGGTCTAATCGCAGAAGGCTACCACTGTCACCAAAGGACAAGCTGTGAACAAGTGTCCGCTATGTGCTCCGTAAAAGCCTAAAGGTGTTGGATGAAGCTGTGAACCAGTGTCCTCTCCATGCTCTGTGAAAGCTCAAAGGTGCTGGATGAAGTTGTGAACGAGGGTCCTCTATGGGCCCTGTGAAAGCCCAAAGTTCTCTCTCTTTCTGCCCCCACCACCTCATATGGCTGGAACGCTACCAAGCCTGGGGACAGAGTGCAGAGGGGCATCACAGCAGCCAAGAACATGACAACCCTACAACTAAGGAGCAGGGCTCCTGCACTGCTGTTCGAGATGTTTGCCGTTGGTGTAGTTTAATGCCTGGCGTTCTGGAGAAGAGAAGCCTCTGTTGACCAGCTAGCCTCCTCGCCACAGCCAGAACTGCAGCTCAGGAGCTATGAGGGCACAGGAGCCAGTCAACCAGCAAACACCAGGAACGTCAGGCTTGGTTCTCCTGACATTTCCTTGTTAAGACACAGAAAACACTCCAGCTCACCCCCTGCCGCAGGGCAGACACTCTGTAGCACAGCACACTGCTAGCAACCACTTGAACACCTTTTAAAATTCCTTTATTTCTTTTTTTCTCTTTTTAACACATCCCTGTGTTCTGCAACCACGAGGGATGATCATCCAGGCTTACCGGCATCAGACAGGCATCACGCCTCACACATAGTACCGATTTTGAGTTGTTGTCATTGAACTAGAAAACACTGAATCATGACAAAAATGTCAAAAGACACAGAACCCACCACATTCAGAGATGAGCTGTGTCATTGCTTAATTACTCTCCTGGTTAATCCAGTGAAGATGACAAGAGGCAGGCGTTAAGGGCTGTTTGAAGCAGAGGGCTGCAGAGCCTCTGAGTGTGCTGAGGTCACCTCCTCGGTGACAGTCTGCTCTCAGAAAGCTCGCTGCACATCTTGTCTGAGCAGCTCAGCAGACACAATCCCTTCTCCCGGTTTTTGGTTAAAAAACATCAAAGCCCAGAAAAGAAAAAAAAAGAAAAGGAAAAAAAAAAGAAAATCCAGCCTACAGTGTAAGCACAGCTCTGAGCCAGAGGAGTTATGGAATCACAGCCTCATGTGACAGTTTGGGTTGGAAGGGACCTTCAAAGCCCATCTAGTTCCAACACCCTGCCAGGTCAGAGACGTCTCCAAACAGATCAGGACACTCGGAGCCCCATCCAACCTGGCCTTGAATGTTTCCAGGGATGGGGCAGCCACCCCGGCTTAGGGCCTCCCCATTCTCATGGGAAAACATTTTTCCTGTTCCCCCTCATCCTATCCCTGCACTCCCTGATCCAGAGCCCCTCCCCAGCTTTCCTGGAGCCCTTCCTGTACTGGAAGCAGCTCTAAGGTCTCCCCACAGCCTTCTCTTCTCTAGGCTGAACAACCTCAACTCTCTCAGCACAACCTCGTACAAGAGGTGCTCCAGCACTCAGATCATCTCTGTGGCCACCTCTGGACTTGCTCCCAACAGCTCCATGTCTCTTGTGTGCTGAGGACTCCAGAACTGGATGTAGGGCTCCAGGTGGGGTCTCACCAGAGCGAAGCAGAGGGGCAGAATCCTCTCCCTGGTTCTGCTGGTCCCACTGCTCTGGATGCAGCCCAGGACACAGCTGGTTTCTGGGCTGCGAGCACACTTTGCAGGCCCATGCTGAGCTTCTCATCCTCCAGCACCCCAAGTCCTTCTCAGGACTGTTCCCAATCCATTCTCCGCCCAGCTTGTGTTGACAAAGGGGATTGCCCTGACCCAGGAGCTGGACCATGCACTGGGCCTTGTTGAACATCATGAGGTTCCCATGGACCCACTTCTCCTGCTTGCTCAGGATGCCATCCTATCCTCAGGCATGTCAACCCCACCACTCAGCTTGATGTCCTCTACAAATCTCCTGAGGGTGCACTCAATCCTGCTGTTTGTGTCAGTGATGAAAATATTAAACAGCACTGGTCCCAACATGGACCTCTGAGGGACACCACTCTTCACCAAGATCCACCCAGACACTGAGCTGTGACCACTACTGTCTGGATGTGACCATTCAGCCAATTCCTTATCTATCAAGCAGCATCAAATCCATAACTCTCCAATTCAGAGAAAAAATGCTGGGAAGGAACATTAGAAATGCACGGAGAAAAAGAAAGGCTCCTGCTAAGATTTCTTCGGAGTCTGCAGTGACACTCTGAGGGAGCGTGACCCTCTCCATCCTTCCTTCCAGAGTCCCATCTAGCCATGGAGTGTCCTCAAGAGTCACTCAACAAACACAAAGCCCTTTACAGTGCCTCAAAATTGGCAGTGCCAGGCCACAAAGGAGTTTGGCCATGCTTTGGGCCTCTGCAGTGCGAACTTATTCATTAGGTAAAACTTAATATGCCCACAGAGCGCACTGTGCTCCAGAGGGAAAACATCTCCAGTCGTTCAGCACGTCCAGGCAGAAGGGAAATCCCTTCAAAATCAAATACTTTGATTGCTGTTTCTCATTCCCAGGGAGCAGTGTGTACCATTAACTGGGAGACAGCGAACGCTGTGACTGACTGTCCCACAGCCAGAAAGGCTCTGGGGCAGCTGATGGCTCTGCATCACTTTCTGAGCCATCCCAACAGGTCAGCCAGGCTCAAGGCACCATTCAGACTGCACATCCAGACACATCCCTGTCCCACCCTCCCTCCATCCTCCTCTCCTTACCTTTCGCTATCAACACGGTGTTTAGCCTGCAGTTTCCCTTTGTCCTTCTGCGGGGCTGGGTCTTCTAGGAAGCTGTGGTCCAGGCTGTCATCAGGAACAAAGTCCTCCACGCTCTGGACTTTCATGGGGACTGCAGGGTGGGGAGGAGGAGTGGCAGCAGCAGGATCTGTGTTAGCAACAGCACTTGTAAAACACAGGTTTCACCACAAGCAAGACAGCAATTTGCGTTTTACAGATCTCTCCTGCCCAGGAAGCGGGACCTTGGCTACAGGGAAAGGAAGGCTGCAAACAGGATGCTCCAGCCATCCCAGAATCCTGCACAAAAGTACTCAGCCCACGCACGCCGCTGTGGTTTGAAATGCACTGGGCTGACCCAGGCACTTGAACAGTCTGAAAGTATCTCCAGTAGGGCAGCTGACTCCGCTCAGCTGCAAGGGCTGTGACAGACCGTCCTATGGCCAGATTTCATACCCACGCTGTGTGCGCTGCTCCTCTCCTATTTCCCTTCATTATCCTCTTTTTTTTTCCAGACTGTTCAGCTCACCCGCTCCCCTCCTCTTGCTTTTCCAACTGTCGAAGGCAGGGGTTTTCACACTGCTCTTTTTGATGCCCGTGTAACCAAAATCTCAAGAGCTACTTTGCATAGACTTGCTTTAATACAGCTTGTTTGTAGGGAGACACCATTAACCATCCTCAAACTATCTGGACAAAACTCCATGAAACTCGCGTAACAAAGAGGCTGAAAGAGATGAACCTGTTTAGAATTTACCATATTCAACCTTTCTCTCCTGCCTGAACCGCACCTCATATCCAGGCTAACCTGGTGAACGAGACTGGGATGTTTTTTCTAGGTTTTGCTCTACCAGTACAGCTTTCAGATCACTTCTGCATACAAATAACACTATTACCAATGCCAGGGAGTAGCATTGGTGTAAGAAAAAAACATAGCCAAAAGAATTACTATTGCAAGACTTCAAGGGAAAGCTTCAATAGCAGCTCCCATAAAAAAGTATTGTTTTGTGACAGTGATTTTCCAGCTGCTTCCCAATGAGCTGCTCCCTAGGCGTGTTCCTGTAGAGGTGCAGACCCTTGGCACGCTACCTAAACCTGATAGCACTGACAGCGCAGCTTTCCTTAGCTGCCAAAAACGCACCCCTGAGACCAGGACTGTGGGCCCCAAGCCTAAACCAGATCTCGAGTGAAGTGACAGATTTAAAAATAATAAGAAAAAAACAAACGTCAAAGACTGTGTTGCTGGTAGCAGCCCACATGTCTGTTTTCTCCATACCGATATGATAAAGGGTTTTTATTAACAAGGGATCTCTAATATTTGTTTCTCTTTGTTTGCTTCTGGGTAGGAAGGCACCAACCAATTGGAATGGGTACACTGTGTCACACCTGGGAACAAGTTCAGGTTGCAGAACATTCCATGCAAATGTAAAACCAAAAGATTTCAGCATCTGAAACTGCAACCCATGTTCCCAGCACCTCCTCCTTTCTTTCTGTGGGTGTCTTGAAAGTGCTGTGAGCTCCAGGGATTGACAGTTTGAGAAGGAAGGTATTTCCAAAGGATGATTCAACCCGTGGCATGCTAACAAGTTTTAGGCAGTGCCAGCTCTGCAGCCCCACTTAGCTTTGCAAACAGAGCGACTGGGACAGGCAAATTAAGGCCCAGATCAGTAAAAGTGCATGCAACAAACCCCTCAATGCCTCTGCCCTGCAATGTTGCCTGGCAGGGACTTGGTCCAATCGCTCTGTGCCTTTGCACCACTGCGACCTGGTGCTGAGGAGGGAGCTGAGGCGGGCTGCCCTCCTCCTCAGAGCAGCTCTGAAGGAGAACTTTTCCCCAGAGGGGAATTCCATGCAGAGCCTGGACTTACGTGATCATTTCTGGCTGAATAACCTTTAAAATCAGCACTCTGCTGGCTTCGTTAACGCACAGGAACCCCTTTGAGCTGCTGGACTTTTGTGAAGACAGAGCTGCCATTAGCTGTGCTAACAATGTGAGCTGCTGTTCATAGAAGAGAATCATGGAATAGGCTGGGTTGGAAGGGACCTTAAAGATCACCCAGTTCCAACGTCTTTGTAATGCACAGGGATACCTTCCACTGGACCAGCCTGCTCTAAGTCCCATCCAACCTGGCCTTCAATACCTCCAGGGATGGGGGCGCCACCACTTCTCTGGGCAACCTGGGCCCCACACTCATGGGAAAACATTTCTTTCTAAGATCTCACCTCGATCTCCACTCTTTCAGCTCATAATCGTTCCTCTCATCCTATCCCTGCACTCCCCGATCAAGAGCACCTCCCCAGCTTTTCCTTTCAGTACTGAAAGCTGCTCTAAGGTCTTCCCACAGCTTTCTCTTCACTGAACAACCTCAACTCTCTCAGCTTGTCCTCATATGGGAGGTGCTCCAGCCCTCGGATCATCTCCATGACCTCCTCTGGAGTCACCCCAAAAGATCTATGGCCTTCCTGTGCTATTCGAGGCACATGGTTAGAAGCTGACATTTATTTTAGCAGCATTCCTGTGTGTTCAATACCTTCCTGCAGGTGACAGCCGCCCCTCAGCTGGATGGACACAGTCTGTATCTGAGCCCAGCAGAGAGACAAACCAAAATGCCAAGCAGGAATAAGAAGAGTGACAGCTCAGCGCTCCTCAGATACACGCTGCACACACAGGACTCTTCAGACTCCTCTCTGCTCAGACTCCCCCAGGGAAAAATGAAAGGAGAATGGAGAAATGCCCACAGGTGATGCCCTGCCTGAGACACCACACTCAGCACCTACCTGGCTGGGGAGGAGAGGGGTCCGACGCAGATGTCCCGAACAGACGAGAAATGATGCTGCGCTTCGGCGGTGGGGCCGCAGCCAGCGGCGTGGGGGACGCTGCAGCTGGTGGAGGCGCGTGCGGCGGCTGGGCTTCGGGTGCAGGCACTGGTGAAAAAGATGCAGGGGGTTCAGGAGAGATGGCAGAGCTTGTGGAGAGCGGCTGCGGTGGCTGTGGGGTGCCCGGGCTGGAGCTGCCCGTCGATGTGGAGCTTGGAGGAACTATGGGTGACTGGGAGCCAGAGGAGGGGCTCTGCCCGTTAGTTGTCAGTGGCGACGTGTGTCCTCGACTTCGGGCTTCCATCATTTCAAGGAAGCTGTGGGGAAGGACAAATTGAAAATATAAGGAATGGAGAAAAGATGCTCAGCAGAGCACTGAGCGTGATTCAGGGCTGCTTTGGCCGTGGGCTGAACTCAGAGGATGCAAGCCTGCTTTCACTGATGCTCTGCCTCCCAGGGCCACAGTAAACCTGGTTTGCCCATGTGAGCTAAACCCACCCGATATGCACCGATGTATGGAGTACCTTGACCTGCTTGGCACGACAGGATGAAACCTGCATTTGCAATCCTGATGGGAACTCCCTGGATAGAGAGACTAGAAAAACACGCCAGGCTTCGAAACAACCTTAAGTCAGTTATTGGACATATGTCTCTAAGGGTGTAAGTGCTACATGAATGGCACATTTTTACATTCAGCAGGGGAGATCAGTGTTCAAGAAAATATAAATGTTATAAAAACCTCTCCTTTCAGCCAAGAATGGATTTGAGAGGAGAACCCTTGAATGTCAAAGGCAAAGAGCCATCCAGAGGGCTCGTAGGATGGGGACTGCAATGTGTGGATTTCCAGGCAGTCTCTCCCCTGCACACACTCCCTGCTGGGTGAGAGGCACCAGAGCCAAGCAGCAGAAGCTCTGATGCAAGTTGTGGTCCTGGCTGGAGTCCTGACTAGAGAAGCATTAAAGCCTGTGCCGTCAGCAAGAGGGAAATGCTCTGTCCTTTTCAAATGGAAACCAAGCCTGATCCTGCAGAGCAGCCTCTTTGGTCAACAGGCTTTTCACAAGCTGTGTGCAGAGAAACACTCACAGAAAGCCAGGCTTTTACTGTGAAAAGGTCTCAAAATAATACCTGCTACTACTGTACGTCTGAGAGAGACAAGGAGGACACTCAAAGTGAGGTACTGCATATAAAATCCAGTACATGTCACAGTCTCTCTGGTCTCTTATTTTACTATGCCAAATGAACAGAGCACAGAGGCTCAACCACTTCTACAAGATAGACAGACGTGGCTGTGATCCAGGCAATGAGTAAGTCAGAACCGAGACTCCTCTCCCATACAGAGCATGGCCTCATCTCTCAGGGACCTGAGCCAGCCAGCCACCTTCACTGGAAAGACAGCAAAGTGGAGAGCAAAGAGAGGGGCTAAAAGACTCTAAGGCTCCTTGAGATGTGATCTTCTATTTTAAGGAGCAAACTAATATTCTTTAAGGAACAAACTAATATACTCTGTGACCAGATGTGTGTGGAGTCCTAGAGAAAAACATCCCCAGGAAACTGTTACTTGAACTAGAAAGGCAGGAGTCCTTCCTAACTAAAGGGTAGGCTAAAGCAGAGATAAAGGGTAGCACTAAAAAGCAGTATTAGCTAGGGGAGAAATCCCTGGTACAGTTCTTTATGCGTTAGCCTCGAGAGATATTTCAGGATTTGAGTGAAGAGGGAGAGAGCCCAGGGAAACGCTCATGAGGCTGCAGGCTGGGAGGCAGCATCAACAGAGGGAGGAGAGAGACATGATACGGAAAGAACTGGATGATCCTGAATAACAGAGATGGGAAGAAATTCAGCAGTACAAAGGCAACTGTCATCTGCTCAAGGGCTGGGAAACAAACGTGCTTGCTCCAGGTTCACCACAGAAGGGTGGCCATCCCGAGCCTGCTGCCAATGCACCGAGATTAGTGCCACACTGGGGAGTCTCACTGGTGCTCCCACCAGGATCTGGGGCAAGGCTTAAGCACTTATTCCACCCAGCAGATTGGCACAACAAAACAAGCTCCCGGCAGAGGTGAAATCAGAACATGCAGCAGAGCACCCATGCCAGCATCCTCCCTCCCAGGGGACTCGTAGCTGGGGTGAGCTGTGTGACAGCATATTACGCTGAAGAGGATGCATCATTTGTCATGCACCAAAGAGGTAACACACAGGGGTTGCACTGAGCTCTGTGGAGACCACATCAGGTTTGGCTGGAAGGTGCATGATGGGTCACACACACTGCGAGAATGTAACTGCATGTCAGTACTTCCCTGCAACAGCACAGCCCTCCTTTCCTGCAGAGGGGCCACCACAAATGTGACCAGCATCCCTCAGGGCAGCTGTGGGGAGGGGAAGATAAACTGAGAGTGCCTGCAATCCAGTCCTTGTCCAACAAAGCCAATGCTCTGAATCCACAAAGCCACATGAATTGCTGTGGCCTGAAACGCCACACATGAGACTTCCCTGCACTGAACATACGGCTCCACAGATCCATACCAGAAGCACTAAGTGCTAAATTCTGTCATCCCTCCCCTCTGAGCTATGATTCAGGGCTCCCAGCAGCCAAAGGTAGGATGGCTGAATAGCTTTGCTTTGCAGTACCAACTCCTCCTCCCAAGTCCTGCTCAGGGTTAAAGACTCCTGCTCCCAAACATGAAGAGAGATTAATCCCAGCTGATCTACATGCACTCCGTTCTTGTTTATAGCAACAGCAATCCTGGCTGGAAGCCTGCAAGATTGGTCACTGCTGCATTCAGCAGCCAAGATACTGATGCCAGCACCGTTTGCTCCTTGGCTGAGCTGAGCCCTGCCTGCCTGTGTGCGCACCTACACCACCAATGCTGCAGGGGAACAGAATTCAACCCCCAAGCCCCCAGTCAGGACACTGGGTCCCACCACCAAGGCCACTGGTTGACTCAGGCAGGATAAGACAATTGTAGGCTGAAGCCTAAGAGCAAGGATCTGCTGTGGAGAGCACACAATAGACATACACAGTTATTTTAGGACACAGAACACAAGCACCAAGAATACTTAAAGCTGGACCCAGCAAAACGCAGAACACTCTTTACAATACTGGGACATGTGAAGATTTACTGTACTTTGCACCACTTGAGCTCCCATTTTTGAATCAACCTGCTCTGTTCTGGGCCAGGAGCCAGCTCCAGAGGAGGGAGGGCTGAGACTGCCACCTGTTCCTTCTGCAGAAACACAGGAATTTGAAGAGCTGGAGGGAGAAAATGCTACATAACTGGAGTATAAAGAGCGTCACCCTTCCCTCCAGCTCAGCTTGTCTCGAAGGTAAGACACACATAGGCTCCTGCACCTGCACTTCTGCCTCGCTCACCTACACTGCGCGAAGGGCACAGAAACAGAGACAAGGTGTTATTTTTAGTAGAAGGGCACAATGGTTATTGGGGACAGAACACACAGGCTCCTACCCCAGCAAGGAGAGCAGGGGCACGTGTGCTTTGCATCACCCTACTCATCCCCAAGCAGACACGTGGGCCAAGCTCTGAGCTGCGTGCTCTGACACCAGGGAAATAAGGATGGCCTGATCCCGGTTTTACATGGGCTGCACAAATCAGCTCTGCTGAGCTTTCGTATTCATATCTGCTTCCGAGGTGGGTGGAAAAACAGCATCCATGAAAAAGCTGCCAGCGAGTTCTCAGTAATTTCCAGGGCGGAGGTGTTGAAGCATCCTCCACACTTTGAAAATACTACATAATGCATGAATGCTGCCTCTGCCTTTACACACGCTCATCAGAGGCACCAGCACGGCTGTTTTGGGAACACACCGGGCCAAAGCTGCCACGTGTCTGGTTTTCTCATATTCTGTACAAGCCGGCCAATGTGTTCCTTGTTCTTTCATAGAATCATGGAATGGATTGGGTTGCAATGGACCTCAAGGCCCATCCAGTTCCACTACCTGCCACGAGCAGGGACACCTCCCACTGGATCAGGGGCTTCAAGCACCATCCAATCTGGCCTGGAACACCTTCCGGGATTGGGCAGCCACCACTGCTCTGGGCAGCCACCACTGCTCTGGGCAACCTGGGCCAGGGCCTGCCCACCCTCACAGGAAAACATTTCTTCCTAAGATCTCATCTCAATCTCCCCTCTTTCAGCTGAAAACCATTCCCATCCATTCTACTCTGGCACTCCCTGATCAAGAGCCTTTCCCCAGCTTTCCTGGAGCCCCTTTCAGCTGGAAGCTACTCTAAGGTCTCCCCAGAGCTTTTACTTCTCCAGGCTGAACAACACCCTTATAAAAACCTGTCTTGCCTTTTCATGGAGGACTCATTCAAACTCTCACTGAAACAAGCCCTGTTGTGTCTACATCAGAGGCAGCAGAGCAGGTCCTGCCAATGCCCAAGATGAGCTCACGCTGTGCCCTCTCTACGTTGGTGTGGTTGGGATTCAGAGACAGCCAACGTACCACACAAGTCCAGATGGGTCACCTGCCCTCACCCATGTGAGCTCCTTGGTTGTCCTTCCATCCTTCCATTTCAGATGGTGTTACAAAGCCCCTGAAGAATTTGTTGTCAGTCAGAGCTGTACGCCAGAGGAATTTTTAAGATGAACATGCTCTGCAGGAACAAAAACTCATCAAGGCCTGAGGCTCCTGGTGCTCTGCTCCCAGAGCAAACAAAGAAAAAAGGGCACAAAAGGACTTGTTAGCCTCCCAGCTCCTAAAATTGTCAGTGCTCATGCTCATTCCGTGCTGTGGATGGGAGCAGCCCAAGGCCTTTTAGCTCCTGGTTCTAACATGCTGTGATCCATGTTTCAAATGTATTTCATGTGGCAAGAACTGTTTTGGGTTATTTGATTAATTGGGAAAATGAAGATTAATAGGCCATGTGACATCAAATTAACTGGGGTTACTGCAGGTTGGACTTCTACATTTGTTTTGGGCTCATTAATGGTACAGACCTCAATTCGCCTGAGCCCAGGTCCCTGCATCTGAAATCACTTGCAAAGCGGGGTTGAATCCTGCCGCTTCTTAACTTCAGCAAATCATAGAATCACTTAATTGAAAAAAACCTTTGAGATCATCGAGTCCAACCACCCCTGTCCACTACTAAGCCAGAACTCGAGAACCTCGTCCACCCATTTTTCAAACCCCTCCAGGGATGGGGACTCCACCACCTCCCTGGGCAGCCTCTGCCAGTGCTGAGAACCCTTTTGGTGAAGAAATGTTTCCTGATGTCTAACCTGCCCTAGTGCAGCTTGAGGTCATTCCCTCTCATCGTACATGCTTCTACCAGCACTGTGTTCCTGAAAATATGAATATACAGGAAGAGTTTCCTCAGTTTCCCAAAACCTCTTTCTCCCTGTGTACCATTTGGTGAGGGAGCAGGCACGCTGAGTACAAGAAGTTTTCCTTGTGGCAGAAGACAAGCTGAGCACAACTGAACATGGAAAAACTGAACAAATTAAGTACCAATTCAGACCAGAGTTACAGAAGCCATTATTGTTTGTTCAAGAAGAATTCAGGAACTCAAAAAGGGATGGGATATGTTTTTAGCAGCACTGAAAAAGCAAAATCTGAGAAACCATGGGGCAAGTCCAAGAGCAAGAGGTGTGTGGCAGGAGGAGAGGAGACCAGACACAGGGAAAGAGCTGGAAGCATCTTACAGGGACGGCTTACATAAGGTAGATGAGGCAGTGTTGTGTGCCACCTCGTGTTTTCTTTGGGATCCACACTCTGGAGCTGCAATATTTTGTCCTCAGGGACCCAGCAACAGCAGGAGGAATCATTCTCGTGCTCTTTCTGTTCTCTCATCCAAATTTAGCATCTGTCATTGTGACTGCAGCTACTGGACAGGCACGGGATGAATGAAATCACCGAGATGTCCTAGCGCTGTCACCTCACCTTGCTCCATGGCCTGATTTTATGGCAGAAGAGCAGGAATCACCTTGGAGAAGGTGCTGCCACAGCCACACCACGGCCCGCGGGCACCTTGTTGTGCTGTGCAGTGTGTAGTGACCAACAGCAGAACTCTGCGTACTTTCTGAATCAAAGGAACCAACACAAGGGTTGTGTGTCTGCCCTGGGTCACCGAGCCATGCTGCACCAACACACAGGCTACAGGCAACCAGGTGAGCATCAGGACAACCCACTAGGTGCTGACTTTAACATTCACTGCAATAGTGTGTTAAGCATGATAATCCTGAGATGATGGGCATCTGGCTAGCATGGAAGCAAGGCCCTTCCCAAGCCCTAACAAGAAGCACTCCAAGCTTACTTCACTCCTTGCCCGAGGCACAGGGCTTGTAACTGGAAGATCTTTAAGGTCACTTTCAATCCAACCCACTAAGATTCTATGACCTGCCTCGCAGCTGCAAGCTCTAATTCTCACCCTGTACTGTCGCTGCACCCACAGATGCTCTGTTCATCAGCCTGAACTAAACATTATCCAAACCCGACTTCCTTGCCACATGAGTGTGGTTAGTTCTTTAAATCAGGTTTGTGGATAGCAGTTTCAAGCCTGAAAAGCTCCTGCAGAGAGAAAAAATGAATGCATGAAGAGTAAGCTGTTCAGCTCTGGGGCTGAAGTAACCCCTCTGCGGTGCATCTGTTTCAAGAGGTGCCGCTGGAACAAACAGACTCCCTGTTTCTACCTGGGGCGCAGAGAAAAACCTCAAAAATCCTAAAATAGTACTTTCTTTTAGTCAGCGTGATCAGAGTTCTCAGACACAGCCTGGTCCTTTTCTTTTGGGATCAGTGGCTCAAGCCAGGAAGAACCCAGTGATATTTTGAAGACCTTCTGTAGAAGAAGTGTTATTCTCAGCAAGTGAAGGGCACCGCTCTCAGTACACAATGTGCAGCAGCTGCAGCAAGAGCAGAGGTTGCCCAGCTACATAGAAACATCAGTTTATTTGCAAACCACAGTCCTAGGAAAGTCTTACTTTTACCATTTTAGCAACTCCTCTTCCATCAGATGCCATGGGCAGGGTATTTCATATGCCACATTTAGCCAATGATGCAGCCTCAGGGTGCAGTCACTACCTGCAGTGCGAGCGCATCCAGCCCTGAGCAGCCCTGGCGACAGCTCTGCAGCGCAGGAGATCGGCAGCCATGAACTGGCTGGGCATCTTCAGGTATGCACACCCCAGCTCTTGTTCTTCCTGAGCTCTCCAGCTGCTTTGGAGAACAACAAGGCACTGACATGTGGGGCAAACTGTTATCTAGCTTTGGAGTTTCTGCAGATGACTCAGGGATTTCTAGGGAGGTGATGTCAGCCACCACTGACCAAGAGCTCCTCTGAGCTCACACAAGGCTAGAAGGTGCCTTCTGATTTGTTGTCTAAAACAACATGGCCAGTCTGACCTCAGGGCTCTGGATACTCCCACAATACAAATGATTCTCTTTAGTAGCCATGTGTTTCTGCAGGAGCACCCAGGAAGGGTGTGCTCCAGCAGGGGAAGCACTGCAATATAAAATGCTCTACATTGGTGTGGTTACACTAGATGGGATGTGGTTACACTGCTCCTGGGACTGGGAGGCCTTGCCACCCCACCTCTGCCAGCACTACACTGTTTCTGCTTCCTTTCCATTCCAGGCCTGAGCAGACATTCCTCCATGCCAGCCCAGGAGAGCTGAGAAGCAGGTACGGCAGAAGAGATTCCTCCTGGATTTGTGAACTGAATTGGCCCATGTCAGGGTCCAGAAATCGCTAACGCTGAAGTGTGAGAGGTGAATAAGTAGCAAGATCATAGAATCACTATGTCCACTACTAAACCAGATCCCTCAGCACTTCATCTGCCCATCTTTTAAATCCCTCCAGGGATGAGGACTCCACCATCTCCCTGGGCAGCCTCTGCCAGTGCCTGAAAACTCTTTAGTGAACAAATTTTTCTGATGTCCAATCTGAACTTTCCCTGGTGCAACTTGAAGCCACAATAGATCTCCTGAGACCTCCTGATGTAAGTCTGGAACAGCTCTGCCAGCTCTTGATGTTTTAAAGCCTTTTCCCATTCCTAATGCAGGATAAACAGAAACACTGGAAAACAACCTGACAGCACAGCTCACACAGCTTAGTCCTCGGGGTAGGGACATCAAGAGAATTGCAGAAGGCAGGAGGAGACCAACCAGTCCCTAAGGGTAGGGACACAGTGAGCACTCAAGACAGTGCTGCTTTGTGTATGTCGAGGGTATTATGATGCTCTCACAAAGGAAAGCCCACAGACTGAGGGTATGGAACTTGAAACTTGGTCTGTAAAATGTATGTCAAAACGGCATGAATATTTCATAATCATCGATTCTCACTTCCAAAAAATTAAAATAAAGCTGCCTGTGAAGAATCTTTTTCCAATTCATTCTGCAGGTGACTTTTCTGGCTTGCACATCACTGCGATAAAGCCCCTGTAAAGGGAATTCACGGAACACATTTGTCAGAGCACACAAATCTGAAGAGACCCCTGCTTACTGCTAGAGATGTACTGGGTGTGCAGGGCTAAATGTGGCAAAGGCTCGTTTCAAGCAGAAAAAAGACCAGGCACTGAACAAACACAGGGCAGCAGGAACCAGCCACAACTTCAAACCAGAATGCACTGAGGAGTCCAGAAGTATCCAAAAAGAACAAAGACACAATGCTGTTGCTATTACTTTCTGCCTATCATAAGCCATCACACAGGAATGCAATAGCCAGGGTGAGAGGAACCAACTTGGGTGCAGAGCTGGAGAGAGATGGAAAATAGCCCCTTTCAGCATCAGAGGCTGTATAATTTTTTATCTACATCCCCTTCAGTGTGTGCTGCCTCCATGTGGTGTGCAGTTCCACCTCTACCACCCTCTCATAGATCACGTGCCTGTAGGAACCAGGCCCCCTCACAGGAATCCCCAGTGCAGGTTGTATTTCAGGGGACGCCACTTAATACTGACATTTTAAAAGACACAAAGAAACCCTCAGTGTAACTCTTGGATCATTCAGCCTGGCCATATACGACAGCTGGGGCTGCCCAACATTTACGAGACATCTTCACTGCAACAGAACAGTTAGGAAAGACAGTTCAGTGACATACAGTTCGTAGTTTTGATCTTCTGTCTCTTGCTGCACCGACAGCTCCTCCAAAGTTGCATCAATATCCAGCTGATTTGTCTCCAGCTGCCGCAGCAACGTCTCCCTCTGAGGAAACGAAAACAAGCCGGCTGTGAGCAGGAAGGGTCGTTGTAGCAGATCTCTGTGCTCACAGGGCACAGTAAGATCTTGTAACATCACCATACCCACGGCAATGAATTAAACAGGAGCTTCAGTCCCTCTCAGGGTGTTCAGTTTAAATACAGAGGCACTAAGGAAAGGTGAAGCAGTAGCAAAAGTTATGTTAATCCAGACAGCCTGTGTGTAAGAAAGTGATTTGTTCTGTGAGCTGTACTCAGCTGTAGGTCAATCCTGTGCCATTTTCAGACACAGCATCACAAGCTGCATTAAGAGAACAGCATCAGCCCCCATGGAGAACAGTTGTGCAACCCATTCATTCTGATCTTTCCTTTTCGTCCTGTGCTGAAGTCCCCGCAGAGCAGGACCCTGCTGGTGCAAAACTTCACAGTCATTGTCCTTTTACTGCCTGGGCAGATGAGTGAGCACAATCCCTCAACTCAGCAGGATTTTAAGAGTCACTGCGCCTCTGCCTGCAGTTGCTGCCCCACAGATGGGGGAAAGATGCTCCACTCCATGTCAAGTGTGCAATACAGTGAGCTGGTGTCGTTCATGTAACACAGGGCAGCATAATTCAGTCCTCTTCCCACATTTCCAACAGAACCCAAGCAAAAACCTCAGCTAAGGGGAAGTGCTAGCTTAAAAAGCTCAAAACTGATTGCAAATGGTCACAGACACTCCTCCTGACAGCCTGGATGGCAGCGAGAAGAGATCAATAACCACACAAATTGTGGTGAGACTGCATGGCATGGCCAGCCCCACCTGCTTACCCAGCCCCAGGCCTCTGCCTGCCTGCCCAGTAGACCCAGCTCGGCAACAGCCCCAAGCCACAGGGCTAACACAGTCTGTACTTCCACAGAAACATGCTTTGGGATCCTCTGGCCAAGACCAGAGCTGCCTGTGACCACTGCCCCACTCCATGGTACAAATCCTACACCAGTTTCCCTTCACCTCTGCTCAGACACAGCCGCTGTCACACAGCTGGGCACGGCAATGGCCAGGCACAATGTCAGGCACCGGCTCTGGCACCAGCAATGGCCAGGCTCCAACTCCAGCACCAGCCAGGTTCTGGCACCACTCTATTGCTTGCCCGCTGGAAAGGCTCTGAGGAAAAGGCACGCCAGCCACTTTACACATTGAATTCTGGAGTCAAAACTCATAATGCTCAGTGCCTGAAAGCGTCAATTCCTGCTCTCCCACTGTCTCCGGACAGCACAGGGACCGCTTGTGCTGACAGAGGTCCGGTGCCTCAGAACACTGCACACTGCCCGACACAGCAGGTGCCACTGGTGCTCAGACAAGAGGAGCAGGAGTCTCCAGGTTTCCCCAAACTGCAGGTTTTTCTCCAGGTTTCCTCCAAACTGCAAAGGTTTTTGCTTTTATAACTGCCTTGTCCTCAATGGGCATCCAAGGTTCCTGCTCTGACAGCCTTTTCTGACGTTCAGTGTCAGTAACTGTGTGAACTTTCAGTTCCACAGCTGACAACACTCAGGCTCCCGGCAGAAAGATCCCATGGAGTGAGAAGCACAAAAGGCAACCTACTAGATAATTTAGAGAATAGCATCCCTATGGGAAGACAAACACCAGGATAAAGCAGTGGTGCTCAGTCTCTACGTGCACACACTGGTCATCAGACAGCATCACAGACACAACAGGCGCTATTGAAAAAGTGAAAATGTAAAATGAGCGACTCCTCTGGCTCACACAGACCCCAGCTCCGTCACAGGGAGTGGGGGGCATGGCCAAGTACTTCAGGGAGCAGGGTGACTTACCCAATGCGACCACAGCTTCAATCAGAGAGCAAGGCTGCAGTACTCAATATTTTGTATTATAAGAGCTTGAAGTGATCATGTTTCCTTTGCTAGGTAATTTTTATTCATTTTATTATTCATAAGCTCTGTGCAGATGGAAACTTGACTTAATCAAGACTTGAGAAGTAATTCTAGATTTAGAATTCAAATTCTAGAGTGTAGAATTTAAGATTCAAGAATTTCAAGGTTTTAGAAGAAACAGATTCATAGATAGAATCACAGAATGGTTTGGGTTGGAAGGAACCTCGAAGCCCATCCAGTTCTACTTCTGCCATGGGCAGGGACACCTCCCACTGGATCAGGGGCTCCAAGCCCCATTCAACCTGGCCTTGAACCCCTCCAGGGATGGGGAAGCCACTCCTGCTCTGGGCAACCTGGGCCAGGGCCTCCCCACCCACATCGTGAAGAATTTCTCCCTACCGTCTAATCTGAATCTTCCCTCTTCCTATTTAAAGTCATCAATAGATTTCATCCTTTTACATTATTCAAACAGTGTAAGCAGAAATGAGACAAAAAGGAGCAGCTTTTCTACTTCTTTGTCCTCACTTTCTGAAGATTAAATAAATGCCAAACAAATTAGCTGAATAAACATAGACAGAGGGGTCTCTTCTCCCCAGTGCTCACATTAGGCATTTCAATAATGGCTCTTACTAAACAAGTACTTTGCATTTCCTCATACTTTGACAGTAATATATAAGCCAGAGTTTTCGCAGATCACAGTCAATTAAGAACTTAGGTTTAATTAAGAGACAGTTGCACTGAATTTTGTAAAAATTTATCACCAGTAATGGACTTCCACTGCTTAAAAACCAAATTCCATTGCACCACGTTGGTATTAAAAGAACCAGCTTATTTTTAGCAATGCTCCAAAAGAAGGGAATAAATCATGGGCTGCAGCCCAGTGTTTCAGCCACTTGCAGAACCCCATCTCTTTCCAATGCAGAATCCACGGGCCCGGCTGACCCCAACGCATCTGCATGTCATGTGAGCCACCAGCTATACCTACAGCTGACCCGCGTCCTTGGGGCTGATAGTCCTTCCCTCGGAAAAAACAGATGCATAATTGAAGAGCCGGGGCTGTGGAAAGGGCTCTGTGCTAGGGGTGTGAATTTCAGCCTCTGCTCTCTTATGAAAAATGCATGAGCGTGAGCTGAACTGTGCACCTGAGCCGCAGGGCACCAACACCAACCCTGCTGAAGGACAGCGCAGAACCTCGCTGAACTCCTCCTCCCCAAGGGAGCTGCGGGAGGCTGGGCCGAGACACAGGGAAACCTCTGAGATGTTAAACCACCTGTGCCTTTAATACCTGGCAGCATCCTTCTCCATTAACCCTGCCTCATGGCACAGCACCAGGGAAATGACTCCTTTCTGGATGTCTCCATCTGGCCAGTCCCTCTGAGGTACCAGCAGAACCTTCAGGCATTCAGGCTAGCTGTGATTCCTACAAATGCTAACACCACACTGGTTGTTATTCAGGCTCAGCAGGGCTGGAGCTGGCTCCTAGGGCACTCCAAGGAAATGCTCATACTGGGTCTCCAGGAGCAGCAAACACCCAGAGATGCTTGTCAGCAGCTAACACAGAGCAGCACAGAGTCCTCCCAGTAAGACTGTGGTACTGGAAAAGCTATGTGTAGCACCTTTGCTGAAATCTGACACCAAATAAAGCCCCAAAGCCTGGGTGGAAGCAAGCAAAAGCCTCCAAATTCGCATCATCACCTGCCTGAACACAGAACGGCAAGGCCACGGATCTCCTGTCCACCAGAGGGGAATGGAAGAAGCCATCTCCACACTGGATCCTATGCTGTGATTTCTATTAGAACACACAGGGACACACCTGCCTGCAATCCCTGGCTGAGCACAGAATTGGAGGAATTAGTTTTGGCATTGCTGTTTTAAAGACAAAGTCAGGTTGCTATGGCGTGATCGCGCTCTCCTTCAGCTATGGGCACAAATCAACTTCCTCAGCCACCACCTTCTGTGCTGAGGCACAAAGAACAGAGCAAATATATTTACACACGTGGTTTACACATGCCCTTCCAAACCACCCCTTGCACGTTCTGGCAACTAAACTTCAATGAGAAGTCTTTTGGGGTTTGTTTCTGCAGGGTTGAACTATTTAATAACATGAAACCCACAGGATTTGGAGTTCTGTTCCCAGGAAAGCCACTCATTTTTGGACTGCACCCTGTGCCTGAGCCCACTGAACAAGAGAATAAATGTGGGCTGGTAGCCCCATCACTCTCACCTCTCCTAAGCAATCAGCACCCACACAGCTGAAGATTCATCAGATTTTGGTTTTCTGTCTCCATGAAGAGCAGGATTTGTCCCAGAAGTTTTCTGGCTTTGGGGCAAATTATCTAAGTGTCCTAATTGCTTTCAGTCTTGAAAAAAGAGATGATGTTACTTATATGCAGCACATTTAAGTGAAAGGGCCTGGAAGACTCACATCCTAAAGCTGCCAAGTAAATCAACTGCTCCAAAAGCTTCAGTATTTCCTGCTTACAGCTCTGCCTGGGAAAATCACTGCATGCACTGATTATTAACAGCGTTGCTTTGAGCAGCTTTCAGGTTTGGCAGGAAAGCTGCTGGATGCCTTTGTCTCTTATCAACACCTATTTGAGAAAACTAGGAGAGACCTACAAACCCAACAAAAGTAACCTGGGAACAGATCATTCTGTGTGATTTCCATGAGACATCGCTTTACCATACGAGCTGAGGCTATACGCCCAAATGTTTAACCAACACCATCCTGGAAGAATTCAATCTTCTCCACTAAGCAGGAGGTTGGTTTATAGCTCAGATTTTTACAATTTCCTCCTCAAAAATGTATTGTTCTACTTATTTTACTGGGTTTTATACATTCAGTTTTCTTATTCTGCTAGTTTCTGCTCTGCAGCCTGAGGACATGGTAACATCCACTAACACACCTGAGCTGCTTCTGAACCAACATTTCAGTGAGGGTTCTAACAGTGCACACAAACCCTTAAGTTACTGCAAGATAAGCAAGATCAACTGCTAATTTTTGCCATCCCTAATAAACCAACGATCACATGTACCCCCAAAAAGCATAGGATGTTGATGCCTAAGGGATCCCTGTAGAAAGACCCCAGAAGATCCTCTTCTGAAGGATTGCTGCTGAGAATTCCACCCTTCTGTGCCCACTCAACCTTTAACCCTCCACTCAGTCCACCCAAGAAGCCTCAGTTCTGGAGGAAAAACGAGACCTGGATCTCTGTGCACAGGGATCCAAGCAGATCAGTTACTGTTAGGGAAAAGATGTGCAGCAAACATTTGTCTCTGAATTATTCAGTTCATGACTTCTCACCTGAGTTCGTATTTAAACTCTGTTCAATCAAAAGCTTAGCAAAGGTGTGTATGGAACATTTTTGACTTGGTAACTAGAGCACTGGATGCAACCTTCTTGCACATGTCATCCATCTCCTCAGAGCCTTTCTCCAGAGGTAAGCACTAGTGAGCAAAGCAGAGAAGAGTCCTCTCTCACAAGCAGAGACAACTTTAACTCACAGGCACCAATGTACTGACAGGATTTTGTTAACAACCAAAAATCGACTCTGGATGCTTTAACAACAAAAGAAACCCCAAATACTAAAATTCCTGCCTAAGAGACAGAGACAATAAAATCTGTCCCTCCACCCGGCATCGTGAGGGGGAGAGGAAATTATCTCTCACCTGCAGCTGCAAGAAGGGGATGTTGAAGAACTTGTGCAGGTACTTGAGGCCAAAGCTGTTCTTCATGGAAGACTCAGCATAGCGAAAATATGAGGAGCCGGGAGGCCTGCCACAACCAGAGAGAAGAAAACTGATCAAAGGACATGGACAGCACATGCATTGAGGAGGCAGCTGCTGAACTACACACCAAGAACAATCCTCATCCACAAGCCACCCCTCCATCCCCAATGTGGGCTAGCAGGTCACCCTGCCAGGGACTCGCTATGTTGTTTACAGATAGAATTTACACTTGGTTCCTCCTGCAGGTTGGCAGAACGCAGCTGCTGTGGTGTTGCAGTGTCACACGGCTGCCAGACTAAGAAATACCATGTCAGGACACTGGGCCATTGCTTTAACAATCTGGGGGTTTCACAGCTCTGTAAGCTGTTAACTTTGCAGTGAAGATTTAGTTTTAAACCCACAGGACAACATTAAGTAACAAGCATGAACAGTGGGCATTAAACTCAGCTAAGTCACATATAGACATGAATTTGCATAGGAACAACTACATTATGCAACCAAGCCTTAAAACGGATCCCATTTCTGTGTGCCAGACACAGGCACACATGAACAAGAGACTAGGAAAATGAAAAAATGCCTTGAAAACATAAAATCACATCAAAAGGTAACACCTATGGAATCCTGAACAAAAAATTCATACTAAATAACTGAGAGCCTCAGGACTCTGCATAAGGGGAAATCGTGCCTGGCTGGCACAGAAGGTGCACGACTTGGCTGTGCCCAGTCAATGCTGTGGGGACGCTCGCAGAGGAAGAGCACGGAAGCAGCTGCACCAGCTGGCTTTCTGGTAGCAGAATTATTAGGAGTAGAGAACAGTTGTTCTGCAGGGAGAAGATTCTTTCACAAGAGAAGGTCTATCTGGAAAGAAGATGGCTTCTTGGGACAAGTACTTAAAAGGCCTATGCTGGCAGGCATTCCTGCTTCCAGGAATATAGCTAACAGCCTGCCCAGAACAGGCTTCTAGATCAAAGGAAAAGGAGCCCATTGTGCAAGCTGCTGTACAAGACACTCGGAACTACAAAAGCCCAAAAGCCAGACAGAGGGGCCACAGGAGAACATGATGCACACCTGAAACATGGCAGCAATACAGCTATCTACAGTAGAAGACAGAGCAGCCCAGGTCTACTCTCTGCCCAGAGACTGCAGGGCCACCGTACCTGTTGAGACTGTCGATGAGGTCCCGCACGTCGCCAGGCAGGATGACCCGGTGCTCCCCCATGTCTCGGTAGTTCCCAAGCACACACACTGGAACGTGTGTCGGCACTTTAGGAAGCTCCCTCAGAATATAGTTAAACGTCCTTCACCATACAAGAAAGAGATAGAGGCAGATCATAGAATCATAGAATAACCAGGTTGGAAGAGACCCACCAGATCATCAAGTCCAACCATTCCTATCAAACGCTAAACCATGTCCCTTAGCACCTCATCCACCCGTGCCCCAAACATCTCCAGGGAAGGTGACTCAATCACCTCCCTGGGGAGCCTGTTCCAGTGCCCAATGACTCTTTCTGTGAAAAATTTTTTCCTAATGTCCAAATCAGTGAAAACATCATTCTGTGACCAGTTTCACACACAAATCAAAGAAAAGAAACCAAAGTAAAATTTTTTCCCCAAATCCTTCCCAGACTGTGGTTTCTTTGCTCCCTCAGATAAGTACATTAACTAGAAATAAGCTTGTATCATTATTTAGTCAAAGCAACTTGACAAGTTCAATATCCCCTTCCACCTCCTGCAGCACTATTTCCCCCAGTCCTACAGAACTGGGCGGCTCAGCAGAATAACTGACATCCTGCTCCAAGCTGCCAGTGGCACTGGCAACCTAAACCTGTAAAACACAAGCAGGCACTCTCACCACCTCCTCTTTCCACCGTCGCTTCCATGCATCTCTCCTCCTCCTTGGGAGATGTGCAAAATGAACAGCTTATTATGTCTGTACATTACTGTAGCCCAGGGCCTCTAACTAATTCTTCTGAACAGCAGCCTTCCAGGGAATCCCTCACTAGCATTCCCTTTGTGCTCTGGAGAGCAGGGGTTTGTAATACGCCCAACATACTCTGCACCTGCGGTAGCACTAATTAGTAATTACCAAGCCTCAGACAGCACCGTTATCAGAAACTACAGCCCACAGGAAGGCTGCCTCTTTGAAACAAGCCCAGGAGAGCCGTTTATTAAAAGACATGTCAGAAGACAAAGGCATTATTTTAAGGGATACAAGCTTGCTTCAACCCATTAGGCTGGTTTTCATTTCCAGAGTCTGCCTGGGAATCCAGAGGTCTGGAAGTAATTTTTTTTCACTAAGCACGCGAGAGCCATGTGGTGCATGCTGCTGAGGATATCTTACCACTGTTTGGTGATGTCAAACATCATCACTACGCCATTGCAGTTCTTATAGACGTCCAGGAACTCTGCATCCAGAGCCATTTCTGACTCTGCCTGAGGAAATGAAGGGGAAAGTGGCAGTAAATCACTTGATTCAATTTCAGGCTTGTATAAAACACAACTGATGTAGTGCTGAACAGGCCAACTTTCTAAAGTGATGGTCACTAGAAGTGCCAATGGATTTCAAAGCATCATCATTTAAAGCAAGACTCTTACGGTTCACAGCTTCTGTTGCCCACAGGAGCAGGATGTGAAACACTCAACAGTCTCTGAAAAAAACATGCCTGACAGTAAATGCTAAATCCTACCCTCTCCTCTTCCCCTGTGCCCCAAATCCTGTGCTGAAAGATAACTCCATGTAAGCTACAGGATGGAGGACAGAAGACAGCTCCCATCCCACCTCTTTGCCAACCCAAATACTGACTTTTCTAATGCTGCTGCTGCAAAAAGCCAGGATGTTGGTTCTACCAAGTTTCTTCATGCAGGGCTGAAAGTATTTGTTAATATTTGCTTTTCATCATTTGGACTCTGCACGCTGCAAAGCACAGTGCTGGTCACAGCTCAGCCTCCAAGGTTCCTGTGGCAATTTGGCGCCTATGGAACAATTCCCACTCATTTCCCAGAAGCAAAAAATGCACCCACGTTGGCGAAGGAAGCAGCAGCTGCGATATCTGTTCTCAAACAGTTTTTTTCCCATAGGAGTATATCTTTAAAGAACATTCTGTGATTCTCCTCTCCTGACTGCACACACTGAGCAGGACTGGCACCCTGGTGGATGAAGTAACTCACCCCTGCCCTGACCCAGCCCTGGAGCCCAGTGCTCAGCTCTCTACATATCACAGACATTCCCTTTCCCATTCATTTCAACAAAGTGGTTATTGCATGAGCATCACAACACTGCTGTGCACTGAGCCCCAAAGGGCACGGACACATGAGCAGGAGCAACAAAGCTCTTTAAGAGCTGCAGAAATCATGGGACTGAGGGCCTTTACATGGAATTTCTCCTGAGGATTAAATTATACATCTTTTGAAAGAGATGCCAGGGAATTCCACAGTCAGCCTGAGTGCGGGTGGGGAACGTGGTAGCATGGTCTCCCAGACAGAGCTTTGCCCTACAGTGGAAGATCCAAAGGAGACACATCTGTGAAAGCGCCTAGAGGAAGCCACTCTGTTTACTTTTTATGCTAGGCAGCACTTCTACTGCCCTTTCTTCCTCTCTGCTCCAAAGGGTGTTAAAGGGTAACTGTTAGTGCAGAGAGCAGAGCATCAAGTGACTTCTTCAGGCCTCACAAGAAGTCCATCACAAAAGGATGCCCACGTGCAGACATGGACAGAGCTGCTGAGTAAACATCTGAGGCCAGTCATTCCCAAAAGATAGAATGGAAATCAGCAGGAAGGTCATGGTGAGGGCACAAACAAGGACAAAATGGACAGGCACAAGAGTGAGGAGGATCAGGGATCACAGCGCCCCTCATCTATCAGCCAGGCCAGCTTTAAAGCAGAAAACAAATACAGAACTTACTCTCCGTGGACCAGAGGCCTCCTGCAAAGAGGCAGACATCGGCGCTCAAGGTGACTCACCTCCTGAGGGTCGTTCTCCAGTTTCAAACCGTCTCCTCGTTTTTTACATTTTCCTTAAAAAGAATTGTAAAACGAAAAGCGTTACAGAGGGCAGAGAACTCTAGGACTGGGGCTGGGCAGGAGCCTGGCATTTCAAACATGGCCTTAAAGCAGATCTGACTTCTACTAAAAGCATGGGGAATGGGGGAAAGGTGGGACAGGCATGCCTGGTTGGGTGGGGAACACCACCTGCCCTGTTGGAGAATACCAGCTTGCCTGGCTCAAAGATCAGCAGGAATCAACGTCTGGGGCAGCTCAAACAATGCTCTTCACAGCATAAAGTCCCAATGACCAATAATACTTGGTGCACACCCTGATCACATTGGGAAGCTGCTCTGTTGCACTTTGTGGTGTGTTAGTGCTGAAGAAGTGAAAGATCCTGGGGCTCCTGTGATTGAACTGCACAACCACACAAGCAGCCTCTGAGATGCTGTGACGTCGCTGTGCTCTCACCAACCCAAGGCAAACAGTCTGTTTTGGAAACGGGACCTCAGCGCCCAGCAGGTGCTTTGGGCTGAGTTGTGACCAAAACCAGGGCTGGCAGGAGACTCATTATGAAAGTTCAATAGCCAAAAGCCAGGCACAACTTCTACAAGGGGAAACCCGAGCACAATCAAACTGTTCCAAGGGGGCTGTGGAGAAAGAGGAGAGCAAGTCCACACATGAGTGAAAGGCCCAAGCCAGACCCAGAGGGTCAGGTCTGGTCATGGACAATAAATATGCAGAAAGGAATTCCTCCCGTGACAGGGACACGCACACACAAACAAGCTAGAGGACACGTAAAACTGCTGAAGTTCACAAGAAAGCATGAGAGGCAACAGGCTAAACCCTTGGAGAAGGCACCAGAAAACCACTCTAGAGACTTGCCTTGCACTCCCATGGCCAGAATCCCATCTAGAGGAACCTACAGGTTTCCCTCCAACTCTTCTGCTCCCTAAGGCACACGCTCAAACCCAGCCCTTATACTTAAAGGGCAGACCCTGAGACTCCTCTCTTTACTTACAGCTTCAATAAGCACTGGATGAGTTCACAAACTGACATTTTAAAGTACCACTGGCATTAGACTCAGCATTCCCAGAAAAAGAGTCGGGCATTTACAAACCTCAGACTCCCTGAACATCTTGCATTACATCCGTTATACTGTAATCACATTTTCCAATCTTAAAGCCCACAGACAGAGGAGACACCGTGGACCTGTAGCTACATCAGCAGAGCAACAATCCGCTAACGTGACCTTCTGGTGCAGATACTAGAGTCTGCCAAGAGCCTCAATAGGTGAGAGCAAGGACACTTTCCTTCACCTGCTGCCCAAGAGGTTCAGTGTGGACATGACAAGACCTGTCCTCACCCCTGGGACTGTTTAAACAATCTCTACATACAGCAATTTCCATAGCTGTATCAAATGATGAGCGCTGTGCAATGAATAACCCTGCAGATCTGGAGCTGGCTTACAGATACTGAATATCTTCCTGATGTTACTGGCAAGTAAGAACTGTGCTTCAGAATGAAGTTTTTCTTCCTGCTCTAATGACGACTTAACTAAAATATAATGGCAGAGACTTGGAATTCCTTCTCCTAATTTCTAGGAATTCCCTGTGTCACTGACAACAGAACGTACTGGCAGCTCAGATGGACCCATAAACCCTCCTGCTGACTTTTTAACAGGGATCAAAACAACTTCCACCAATGACCCAACTCCACTGATAAACGTGGAGCAATCACTTGTAAAATCCATGGGCCTGCCAGATCCTGCATGTGAGCTTCCTTCTTTACTGCAAGCAAGTCAAGGATAAATAGTGATGAAACACAGAGTTATTAATTAAAGTTTTAATGCACATCAGACTCCAGCCTCCACTCCCTGCCAATGTGTCTGGGGTGCTTCCCAGCATCATTTGATTCAGTCGGCGCGGTGGGGTTGGGCTGATGGTTGGATGGGATGAGCTTAGAGGACTTTTCTAGCCTCAATGATTCTGTGATTCTATCAACTAAAAATTGCTTGCCCTCCTTGTCTCATCTGAAAGTGGCAGAAGTACTGATGCTCCCCCACTCGTGCAATGTGTTTCCCTGGAGGTTCCAAATATGGGCTCTGATTTTTTCCAGCACACTGAAGGTGTGGGATGCCTAGGACGTTCCATGCCTTCTCCCACTTCAATTAAATTCCTTTCAAGTCAGTGGCATTTGCGTGGCTTCTCTGAATGTCAAAATATCACCATTTCTGCATTTGCTGCGGAATTACACTTACCATGACCCAGTTTTCCAGGGACTGAAACAGAAGCCTAAGCAACCATAAATACTCTCCACAGATCCTCTCATCTGGAGCAATCAAGGTGTCTTTCTAACTTGGACACACTCACAGCCTATGCTTTGAGACTGAATAGAAGATTTGCACACCTCTCCCTGCTTCCAGCTCTGTGTGTGTATCAAGAGGCATGAGCAATGTTCTTACGTGATGCTGTAAAGGAGGTCATCTGTACGGAGTAACAGAGCTGGAAGCACATGTGTGTACATATTCATGCACAAGGTCTATTTTTGGAACTAAAATTGCAGGATGAGCCAAAGAAAGACAATATGCATGTAGTGAAAAGATGCAATTCAGCCTGCAAAGGCAAGCACACAAAGAAGGTTGCATAGGAACGAGGTCCTGTATTGAAGGTCACATTGGTTGTAATTGAGGAGCCTCAATTAGAAAGTGAGGGTCTTCATGTTGCGATTACTCAGCTTCTCCACTCGAACAATGACTGCTTCTTATTTACAGGCATAACACCACCACCAAACCCAAATAACCTTGCAGCAGTGCCCAGAGTCTACAGAACAGTTCTTCCTGAGCACCAGAAGCCAGGGCTTGTGGCCAGCAGTGCTGGGTACACCAGTTTTATTGCAGGAGAACAAGGATTTGGTACAGCTTGCCAACAAATGCTGCCCACAGTGAGACGGAGATGCTGCACTGCACTATCCAAAAACACAAAGACAGACTATTTTGCATACCCAGTGCCATCCAACTTAAGACATCTGAAAAGAAGAGCAACAGAAATTCTGATCTCTCCTCCTTTTTGCAGCCCTCCAGGAGGCAGAAGGTGAAGGGGCAGGGAGAGGAAAGGAATCTCCAATATAAGGCAAAGAGTTTGTGCTCTTTTGGGGGCAACAGAAGAAACTATGATTTGATCCCTTCAGATAATGGATGGGAAGAGATGCAGGAACCAAACGAGCAGAAGGTATAAGACTGGAGATCAGAACTGTTCTTGAATCACCTCCATTCAAGCAGTTTCTCTGCAAGCAGGATCTATTACAGCTTTATGACCTGCAGCAGTTACACAACTCACTGAAAGATGAGTCAGGACTGTAACTTGTGCTGAGAGACAGCTCTCCTACGTTCTATTAGTTCCAAGGGCAGCAAAAGAGACGGCATTGCCACAGACACCACACAAAATCTAACCCAATCCATGGCTGGGGGCAAGCTCTACTCATTACGATTTTAACAAATGGCATCATCACACAAATAAGCCCACTCTCCAAGCAGGCCCCTGAGACCACAGTGGGCTGCAGGGAAGCCCATGCTCCAGTGAGCCAGTACATGGAAGAGAAATCACAAAGAGTCAAGGAAAAGCTAAGAGGAGTGGTTCAGTGGTTGCCATTTCCCCTGCTTCAGTGCAGAAACCGACCTCAAAGGTTTTAAACTCTCATAACATATCTCCCCACCCTTTCAAATTTACATCTCTGTGCTAAACAGACAACACTGGGCACAGCCAGGCCCTGAACAGTCCGGAGGGGAACTCAAAGTGCAGTGCTGAGCTAACAGGGATGGGGAGGCACGCCACGCAGGAAAACCACATTTAACTTCAGGGCAAAAATGAACATGAAGTTTTTTGTGGTGCAACTTACTGAGTTTCTCCCAACCCTCCTGTGCACATTCCCACGGAGATGTGATGCCTGGCAGCACGGCACAGTGGAGAAGGGGCTGATGCTGCTTTACAAGACTCAAGTTGAATACTGCAGTGTATGGATACATCTTTCAGACAGCCTGGCTACCACCTCACATCAGGCTTCCAATGCATTTTTCAAATATCCTAATTCAAATAGAGGCCTCAATTTTCTCTTACAAGGAATAATTCTTCCACAATGGGGGAGTACTGGCAAAAGAATTTAGCCTGGAAAACAAAGTATGTCGAAACTAATGTTTAGAATATGCATTTTTGGGCAGTTTTTAACCCAGGCTTATAAATGCAGCATCCTGCACAACTCTAATACACACAGCTGCCAGGATCTTGTAGGCAAGGGAAAAAGAAGGATCAGCTATTGTCAGTTCTACGCTGCAGCAGCACTGGGAACTTCACTACTACAAGTCTACAGCCTAGACCACTGTTGCTCTCACCCAAAGCATCACGCAGAAGGATTTTTTGTCCTGAGCACAGAGAAGGAAGAACAAAAATGGTAAGATGAAAGTTAGACCTGAGAAAGCTCTTAGTGGTTAATTTGCACATTTTCCTGAAGGTGCCCTCAATCTGCAACCCTGTGGCAATAGGAAAGGATTTGATTTTGTTATATCATGACTTTTGACACTGCACTGCTACATTTGATTACACAACAAGTACCTATTTTGTGGTCCATATGGAAGGATCTGAACACAATGAGTTAAGGGTATGAAGTGGAGAGGAGTCCCTTGAGATTTCTAACGTGCTCCACTGTCAGAAGCAAAGGCAGTATCAGCACAGCCATTATCAACATCTGCACACTGATCTGTTTTCTTTTCTTGTTGAGAAGATGACTCTGCTCAGAGAAGCTATTCACAGACATAAATACTGAGACCACATGATTACCAAATTAACTGTCTATCTATTCAAACCACAGCTGTGAGGCAGTGAGAAAACAGCTGCTTTGCTCAGATTCCCACTCTGCATGTGTTATCCCAGGATTTGGAAGCCAAACTGCAATCAAACTGACTTCAGCAGTAACTCCAACCCAAGTAAGGGTCTGCACTGGGAAAACTGGGCTTCAAAGAATAAACAGATCAAGCCCAGGATTTTCAGTTGAAGTTACCGTCTCAAGTTTAACCTAAAGGCTTCGTTATGCATCTGAACTATAGCTGTCATCTTTAATCACTTTTTCTTTTTTCTACTTTAAATACAAATTAGCTAACGAGAACAATTTAATCTCTCCTTTTCCTACTCCCTGTTGTGCTTATTTCCCCAGTTTTGGGTGGTAACACATATGCATGTTGCAGAGCTGGGGCAGCAGGGGTGGTGCACCTTGGATGCATTCCTGCTGAGGAATGTGTGCCAGCATGGATCCTACCTAAAGCTGCAGGAAAGGTATCGGCCCCAAAACATAAAAGTTTAAGTTTCAATGACTATGGTCAACAGACTTCAATGACAGAAACACAAACAAGGAGCATAACCCACAGAGCAGGAGAGGTTCACTTGTAGTGCTGCTTTCCTTACTCGTGTCACAGCAGGAGCATGGGTCATACAAAAAGCCTCCTAAAGCCAACCAACATCTGCATTTAGGGCTACAGATACGGCTGGTAAGATTTACATCTGAATCCCAACCTCTTCTCACAACAGATCCCACTGCATCCAGATTTGCACTGCATCCAGACTGTGTTTTCACATTTGCTTGTGGGGCTGTTTTTATTTTTTATAAAACAGAACTTTATACTCTGACAAAAACTAAAAAATCATGAAAAATGTATTTATGCATCATAACACTTTCCTTTCAGCTGAACATTTAGGAAAGACTTTGGATTAAATACATTGCATTTTCTGTGCTAAGTGAATTTAAGTAACTGGCTTCTCTTTTACCCTCCTCCCTGCATACATTATTCACTGCAGATAACATTTTATCAATTTAACAACTGCATTACTTCACAAAAACAGCTTGGCAAGAACTGACAGACAGAACAAGGAACTCAGCAACTGCCTAAACATACATAAAACTGCAAAGGGGAGAAAATGTAGTTTACTATAAAGTTCAGAGCATAAGAATACACTAAGCAGCGACTTATTTGTCATGAAGCACAGGAAACCATGTGGTTTGGACTGAAGTTCCAATTGCAAATAATGAGCTCCAGCACAGGAGACTCCACTCTCCTTTCCATATTTTCAGGAAGTAGCACGCACACACTTGAAAATATTAAGTGCAGGCCCTTTTCTAAAGCAGAAGTCATAGAAACATGGAATGGTTTGGGCTGGAAAGGACCTCAAAACCCACCAAGTTCCAACCCTCTGCCATGGACAGGGACATGTCCCACTGGACCAGGCTGCTCAAGGCCCCATCGGCCCATCAAGTCAGTTGGTTTTTGGAATACAATCTAAGTTTTTAACTAAAATTGTGAAAGAACAATGCCTCTCCATTAGAAAGGAAGGTACAAACTTTACCTTTGTCGACGACATCCCAGACTTCGACTTTCACGATATCATCAGTGGCTGAAAGCACAATAAGAACACAAAACATTAGAAGGGGGATTCAGTAAAATGACCGACATTCAGTGCTCACCTCAGAGCCCAACCCAGCATCATCAGCATAGAAGAGGAATGTCAAAAGAAAGGTAATTCCTGAGCAAGTTAAAAGAAAACACAAACATGGCAAGGAGCAGGCTGGCTGCTGTGGGTCCAAGCTGTACACCCAACCTGCGCTGTCTAAAGAACTGCTGGAAGACTCATGGTCACACAAGCCACAGACAGATTCCCTGGATGTTTTATGTCAGATTTGAGCCATGTTATAAATACTTTGTGTAGGTTCTTTTATTAACATAGAGGAGGTTCCATAAACTTAATTGGGAGAATACTGTCTGGTCCATATGCAAGGATACATCTGGAAGAAAGGAACAGGCACATTTAAGGAACAGTGTGTTGATGTAAAAGTAACAAACACTGTGGACAGTCCTGCGGGTACAGACACCCATTCTCTTTGCAAATCTCCAGTTGCATTTTGTGACAATTAAGATATTACCAGCAATTTTCCTTCTTAATGAGCTGCAGCATCAGTAAATTAGGGCCACAAAGATGATGCGAGGGCTGGAGCACCTCCCATATGAGGACAGGCTGAGAGAGCTGGGGTTGTTCAGTCTGGAGAGGAGAAGGCTGCGGGGAGACCTTAGAGCAGCTTCCAGTGCTGAAAGGAGCTCCAGAAAAGCTGGGGAGGGGCTTCTTACAAGGACATAGAGTGATAGGACATGGGGGAATTGTGGAGGAGTTTTTGGTCCAGGGAGGACATGATTTGCTGACTGTGAACAATCCAGGCCTTGTAATGAAAACTTTAATGTAAGTATACGTGACTAAGAACACGCAGTGGAAACCTTGAATCACAGAATCATAGAATAACCAGATTGGAAGAGACCCACCAGATCATCGAGTTCAACCATTCCTATCAAACACTAAACCATGCCTTAAACCCCTCCAGGGAAGGTTAATCAACCACCTCCCTGGGTAGCCTGTTCCAGTGCCCAATGACCCTTTCTGTGAAAATTTTTTTCCTAATGTCCAGCTTAAATCTCCCCTGGCAAAGCTTGTGGCCATTCCTTCTCGTCATGTCCCCTGTAACTTGGGAGAAGAGGCCAGCACCCTCCTCTCCACAACCTCCCCTCAGGTAGTTGTAGAGAGCAATGAGGTCTCCTCTCAGCCTCCTCTTCTCAAGGCTAAACACCCCCAGCTCTCTCAGCCTGTTCTCCAGCCCCTTCACCGGCTTCGTTGCTCTTCTCTGGACTCACTCCAGAGCCTCAACATCCTTCTTGTGGAGAGGGGCCCAGAACTGTACACAGTACTCGAGGTGCAGTCTCACCAGTGCCGAGTACAGAGGGAGAAGAACCTCCCTGGACCTGCTGGCCACATTGTTTCTGATCCAAGCCAAGATGCCATTGGCCTTCTTGGCCACCTGGGCACACTGCTGGCTCATGCTCAGTCGCTGTCAACCAACACCCCCAGGTCCTTCTCATCCAGGCAGCTTTCCAGCCAGGCTTCTGGTATGTAGCTGCCCAGGGTTGTGCCCCAAGTGCAGGACCCGATATTTGGCCTTGTTAAACCTCATGCCGTTGGACTCTGCCCAGTGGTCCATCCTATTCAGATCCCTTTGGAGCCTCCCTACCCTCCAGCAGATCCACACTTCCACCCAGCTTAGTGTTGTCTGCAAACTTACTCGATGCCTTCATCCAGGTCATTGATAAAGACATTGAACAGGGCTGGACCCAGCACTGAGCCCTGGGGACACCACTTGTCACTGGCCTCCAGCTGGAGTTAACACCATTTCCCACCACTCTCTGGGCCCGGCCATCCAACCAGTTTTCCACCCAGGAGAGTGTGTGCCTGTCCAGGCCAGAGGCTGACAGTTTCTGTAGCAGAATGCAGTGAGAAACTGTGTCAAAGGTTTTACTGAGGTCCAGGAAGATACATCCACAGCCTTTCCTTCGTCCAGCAGCCGACTCACTTTATCATAGAAGGCAATCAGGTTAGTTTGGCAAGACCTGCCTTTTGTGAACCCATGTTGACTGGGCCTGATCACCCGGTTCTCTTGCATGTGCTTCATGATAGCACTCAAAATCACCTGTTCCATGACTTTCCTTGGCACTGAGGTCAGACTGACAGGCCTGTAGTTCCCTGGATCCTCCCTGCAACCCTTCTTGTAGATGGGCACAACATCAGCCAGCCTCCAGTCCAGTGGAACTTCCCCAGTCTTCCAGATGGTGGAAAAGGTACCATCGATCTTGTATGGATGGTACAAGAAACATTGCAAGCTATAAGGATGGAACTGAGCAGGATGTGAAACAGCAAGGCTGAAACATTGTTAACTGCAGCTTCACAGTCAAGTCTTATCTTGGACAATGTCTTGTTTCAAACTGATGAGCACAACGACTTTGCTCTTATTCAGGGTGAGCAAACTCTAACTGCAGCACATCGCATGATAACCAATTAGAAGCAACCTTGAGTGCATGAACAGCTTGTTTTAACCAATAATGTTATGTCTTGTGGCATGTGGACAGCTTTAAGGTGTATAAATAGGTGATACTTTGGCAATAAAGGGAGAACAATTTAGCATCGCATAGGTGTACCGTTGTTACTTGGGACTCGTCTTCCTATGAGCTACCCTGCAACAGGGAATGGCTTTAAATTGGAAGAAGGAGGATTTAGATCAGACATTAGGAACAAACTCTTCATGATGAGGGTGGGGAGACCCTGGCCCAGGTTGCCCAGAGCAGTGGTGGCTGCCCCATCCCTGGAGGTGGAGACTGGATGGGGCTTGGAGCAATTGGATCCAGTGGGAGGTGTCCCTGCTTATGGCAGGGGGTGGAACTGAATGGGCTTCGAGATCCCTTGCAGCCCAAACCATTCCATGATTCTATGATAAATGAGTTGCTAAAATCTGAAGCAAGGCAAACAAAATTCGAACTATAGAGCCAACATGGCTGGTATAGCTGGCACCTTCACTTCTGATGGCATGAGAGACAGGCAGCTGTGGCCAGATGTTTCCATTGAATCCAAACAAGCAGTCCCATCTTCATGGAGTTGTTCCAGGAAATGATTGCCTCTTTGGAAATGCTATTGGCTACAAAGCAAAAACTTGTGCTCAGAGCAGCTCTGACCATAAAGCAATAGAATGGGAGGAGAATGTCTCAAGAGTAGAGAATAATCTCATAGGATGGCATGAAAATTCAGCCAAGTGTCACTGTCAAGCCAGGGCACATTCACTCTACATAATTCACTGCTGTTTCAAAATATTGTAAAGATAGGTTATGAACAAAAGAAAGCTTTGATGCTCTGCTTCTGGAAAAAGATCCTTTTTCACATTTATGCATGCAGTAAAATCAGTCTGTTTTCCCTCACAGGAGCTCCCACTTATCTTCCAGGAGGGCAGTGAGCACAGGACCAACAGGAGCCTTTTTCAAGGCTGGCCCCACCACTGCATCATGGGCTGCGATGGGACCGAGAACACCGAGGCAGCTCTACTCCCCAAATTAACTGCATCCCTGAATATTTCCACAAACCATCAAACCAGGTACAGGTCAAGTCCATCCACTCCCCATTCCTCATTCACAGGGCACCCAGCTACAGGGCCAGCCACTCACACACAGGGGCTCACCATGGGCTGCTCGAGTCTGTGGTCTGTTCAGGGCACACCATGACCCTGTAGGTGCTGGGACACAGATAGATGGCCGAATTTTGACCCCGAATTCTTACCCAGCAGCTAGACTGGCAGTGCTGCTGCTGTCCCTGAAGGACAAGAGGGCAGAAAGACCTGCAAAGTCAATCCTGGTGCCTTTCAACAGCCAAGACTTCCTGCAAAAGGACAGGAGATGTTTTCTTTCCTTTTCTCAGATGACAAACTTCGCAGGGGCACAGGAAAAGTCCAGAAAGCTGCTGGTTCTTTAAAGCAGCATTGTGTGAAGGAGCTTCCATGGAGAGGCAGCAACCCTGTGTCAGGAAAGCCATTGGGGTGACGTGCAGTGTTCTCTGAGGAGGTGACTCGACATCCAGCACTGGGACTTTACTCCTGAGCTCTGAAGATCTCTGCTTTCTTATCTGAACACCAACTGCACCCTCAGTCAAGACGTCCTCTCCTGCTGAGTAATCTCTACAGTACTCATCCTGCTGAGCAGCAGCACTCCAAGCTGAGGCGCTGAACTGCCCAGCCCAGACAGACCTGCTCAACAGCCATTTATCTGTGGGGAAGCACAGAACTGCACAAAGAAATTGACTGCATGAGACCCAAGAAAATAATTTTTCCACATGTTTTTTTTCCTGCTAGCACCCATGCTCCTCCCATCTGGTAGCCAGGGAGTTCTTCCTTTTCCTCACCAGCTTCATTCCCAATTATCCTGAACACACAAGAGGATGATTACCTCAGCACTGCTGTGTTGGCTTTGGTGTGACTGACACAGGGACACTTCACCTCGGCGGCTTTGGGAGGCTTGTCGCAGCAAAAGCAGAGCCAATTTATCCTTTTAACTGTAACTCATGAGCAGAAAATGTGGATCAAACCTTTCAGAATATCTGTACTTGGCTGCTGTTTGGTTCAGTTCCCTGCAGTTCCTAGCAGACTGAGACATTGCTTGCCCATGAACGGCTTCATGGATGGTGTCATCATCAGGAATTTCCAGGCTCTCAGACATACTTACTCTCATGCAACTACGCAATTCACCTCGCAGGCTTTGGAGCACAAACCCGATGGAGCAGAGCAGCTCTACTGTTCCTCACACTAATCATGAACCATTCAAAGTATCTGAACAGATGTTATTTGCCAGTTTGTATTTCTGACTCGCTTTTCAACATTGCCAAATAGAGAATAAAACAAGTGACCAGCGTAACCTGAGGGCAGGAACTGTAACTCCTTACCAGGACACAAACATTACCAATATCCACTGACACAGAACAGTTATTTTGTTCATTCTGAGTAGGAAGAATAATTCCAATTCCTCTACCTTTATTCAGTCCCCCAGTACAAAATTTCTCAAGGTAGGACAGGGGGGCGCATTCCACATCTGAAATATGAATCCTCTACTATCAGGCAGTGTAAGAATCATTCACTGTTTGACAGTGATTTCATTAACATCCATAAATATTTACTGCCAACCTCCTCAAGATGTTTATTCAAGGTGGCTTGAGAGCATGATCACAGGAAAACCAAACTTATTTTCCTCTCCAAATTAGCTCAACCAATAGGGCAGGTGCGGGCACAAAAGATTTCACTGTGGCTTGTATGCTGGGACAAGCGGCTGATGCCTTGGCATACCCGTGATATTAGCAGCAAGCACAGAGCAAACAGCCAGTGTTCTCATGCTTGCTAGCTTGTTGAGACCTTGGAATCTTCACTAAGACCCGTGACTTAATAAGAAAAGAATGCATTAGACAGAAAACATGAAGATAAGGGCCACATCTGTGGTAAATAGTGGGTTGCACTCTATCACTGTAACTGCGGGTTTCTCATAGGTGGAAATTCACTGGGGTAGCTGCTGACTGGATACAGAAACACTATATAAAGTTTGCATCCTCTCAATAAAGGTAATCTTGCTTGTTGTCTCATCAATGGAGTCCGTGCCTTGATTGCTACAGGCAGGAATCATATCTGGGCAGTTTCTTGGAGTGTCCACACCAACCATCAGGGATGAAAAGCTTTCACAGCAGGGAAGTCCTCACAATGATTTGGAAGAGAGGTTATTTTTTAAAACAAATTATAAGAAGGTCACAGAGAATTTCCTGTACTGCTGGAAATTATTAATGAGAAAATAATAGTGAGGGGACAGAGACGACCAGATTCAAGAGGTCAGAGAGGTGCAGATGAACAATGTTAGATAATGACAAACTAACTGCTTTTTAAATCAAATACAGTCTACAGAGCAAGTACATGCTGAATCACTAGTCCACCCCACAAGGCCGTGGCATTTTTGATCAGACACCTGAAAGCTAGACTGAATGCTCTGTTGAATCACAGTCCTATGCAATTCTGATGCCCACAGTGTCTTCTCCAGGCGAGATCCAGGGCTTTCACAGCCACTTCATACTGTCAGAGCCAGGGGTGAGGGATCAAAAAATGCACACCTCATGTTTCAGACCCAAACAAGCACTAAAAAAGCTGCTGATAAGATAGTTCTGTGCTTGAGTTGGTCAGCACAGAGTACTACAGTAATTTTTAAAACATCGCTTTCACTCATTACAGGATGCTTTTTATATTTTAATAATTAAAAGACTAGTTTGCAACATGGTGTTCACCCCTGTGCAACGCAGGCACACCAAAAGCAAGTGTTGCTATTATTATTTCCATAACAAACATGCTTTCATTACCCAGCCAAGTGCATCACAAACATTTCAGATCTTCTGGATCACTTATTAAACACTTCCCTTGGACTGCAGCTTCCAAAAACCCATCCTTTAGCACTTATAACACATAGTTTCTGAGTAAAGTTCTTAGAAACACGATGGAGAAACTGTCAATAATAAAGTAAAATAACATTAGTGATGACAGACCATTTTATCTCCCAAGAAGACACAGAGGAAAGAAGCAAACAAGACTGCAGTGGAATTTTTACCCCCAAGGCACTGTCCCATGACTGTCACTCCCTCTACCCTCTTTCATCTTACTTTTATAATTCCAGTGGATGCTGGTGACTTGGATCTCCTGAGTTGGAATGTATTCCTCAATAAATTTCTTTCCCTGCAGTCGGTGCCAGAGTGTGGTTTTTCCGGTGTTCCTGTCCCCTCGGATGACAATTTTCACTGGGGAAAAGAGCAAGCAGACAAATAAAGTTGATTAAAAGCAAATTGAAGGATGCTGTGAAAAGCATGTTAACTTTTAGCAAGCATTATTCAGATGTAATTAGTCCTCTCCTATTACACAGGCATGATGGGGGTTGTTAAAAACCATGAGACCAGTCATTACAATCAGTGTTTATTCAGCTCCTCGCATGGCCTCAGCAGAAAGAACCAATATCGCAACTGAGTATTCAGAATCTGCACAACTTCAGCCAGCCGAGTCTGCTCTTTCCATCCTCCTGCCTTCTCGCCCTTACTCCCATCCTGCCACACCCTAACCCTTTGCCAGCCTTTTATGCCAGGCTTCTCCTTCAGTTATTTCCCCTGCCATTCCCAGTTCTCCTCAAACACTTCTCATTCTTTGAGAAAGCACTCACTTTTCAGACCCAGCTGTCCCAAGCCACTGAAGGGCCTGTTCCCAGCAGGACTGTGTGCTCAGAGTGGGACTGAACCCTAGCACCAGTGAATCTGTACTCCCTGCGGGGGGGAAAGCCAAGAGGCAGCTCCTGGTCAGCATCGCTGCCACCACCCTCAAGCACCCTCACACTCTTGCCCCGGGGCAGCAACCCTTTCCCAGGGCAAGTGGAAGGAGACCACAGATCGCTCTTCAGCTGCTCCAGCTCACTGCACGGGTGGGCTCCAGGAGGCGATCCTTGGCAGGGACAAGGGACAAAACAGGGGGGGACTACATCAAACTGCCCTGGCAAAGCCATCAAACTGCCTCTGCTGATGGCCACAGCACACAAATTAAACCAAACCTGGTCTTTCTCATGTGCACTAGGAACAACTAAACTGACCCAAAATAACCATGCCTCTCTGGGGACAGAACTTCAATAAAATCACAGGGAAATAAAAGCAAGAAAAACTCAATCTCTGTGGGCCCTCAGCGCGTCAGAGGAGCCATCTCTGTGCTGGCTGTGGGTGTGGAACACAGGGATGGCATTTGGTGAAGGCAATCTGAGAAACCACCATCTCAAGTAAACAGTCAAGCAGACGGGCTCCTCTCCCACTGACAGGCCACACATTCGTCGCTGCAGCCTCTCCGCTGAGCAACCACCACATACCTCTGCTTGGAACCGCTGCAAGGAGAGCCCGCCAAGGGAGAAACTCACCCAAACCCTCCGAGTGTCCATCGTAAACGGTACACAACCTGGCAAAGTCACTTCCACAGCAATTAAAGTAATGGATTTTCCAGAGTCTACCCTAACGTTACCTTCTTCTTTCTGAAAACTTATATTTTATTTCATACATTTTCAGTTACACTATGGAATATTTTTAAATACCATTCTTGTTTCAAGCGGTGACCACAAAGCTGCTGAGAAATGAGAGATGACTTGAATAGAATTTTTACCCTTGTGTTTTGAATAGGAGCTATTATCCCTGGAAAATGGGCCACCCAGAGACAGCTAAAGGCAGATTCAGGTGATCAGCATGAGGCTGTGCATCACCATTTGGGCAAGGAACGCACAGTCCGAAGGCTACCTTCTATTGTAATTCGGGAGTTACCGCAGGCACTGCAGAGAGAAGCCTAAGAGGGGAGCTGTAAGGTTAAACAGATAAGAAATACAAGGTCTAGGGAAGAGTTCTGTCTGGCAGTATTTTGTGCTGCAGCTCCACAGCACTTTTGCTGTTGTACACCCAGAGGTTCATTCTTTCACCAAGTTGCTAAAATAGCAAAAGAATAATAAAGGCAAAAAGGAACATAGTATTTATAGGCTGACTTCACTGACAGGGCGGCTCTGCAGAGACAAGAAACCATTACTTGCATCTCCTGTCACCCTGTGTGTGCCTCCATATGGATGGTGAAACAATTGATGAAAGATTCCTTTCATTTTTCTTAGTTAATGCAGCAAATCCATGGCACAGGCAGGATGAGATTCCATTTGCCCCCTTTAAAGCCCAAGCCTTCCCAAACGTTCTCATTGCTGGCCTTAGAGAGCCTTTTTAAAATCCATATTCCCTCAAGATGTGCAGCATGAGGTACTGGGACAGGGAGTTTTAAGGGACAAAGGGACCCTTCCTTAAACAGTCTGGCTGCTCTCAAGGTTCACTTTCAAGATTGCTCTCAGGCTCTCCCCAGCAGAGGTGATTTTACTACTCCCAGTACAAACAGCATTATTTGTGCAGCTACACATTGAGCTGGATCAACAAACTGAACTGGCTGAAATCTGGCCACAAAATTACTCATTTTTAGCTTTCTCCTCTAGTGCAAGCACCCATAGCAGCAGCAGCAGCAGAGGGAAGCATGGCTGGAGTGGACAGGAGTTCACTTCAGCCCCGGAGCCGGTCCCACTGGGATCGTCACCAGGTGCTGGTGGCACCACATGCTCAGTCCAAACAGCTACAACAGCCCCATCCCAGCACAGCACTCCCCACATGAGGATCTCCTTTCTCCTACCCACTGCTGAGTTTTGACTGACTTTTTTCCTGAAGAAAGAAAAAGTCTTTAAAAGCAGGACAGGAAGAAGGCAGGTGATGTAAATCATTTTTAGCCAAACAAAATCTGTGTGTGGGAGGTGGGCTGGGGCAGGGCTGTTAAACCACAGGCAGGCAGAGCTGAGCAAGCATCATGGTACGGCCAGGCAGGCACAGCACTGGCTTGGGCTGCACCTGGAGGAGGGAAGAGTAGCAGCAGCTACAGGTGAGGTTGGTACTGGCAGCTTGGGACAGGAGTAACAGCTGCCTTGTTTCGATTCTATGTTCAATCAGTGCCGCAAACAGCCACAGGGTTGTAGCAAAGACACAACCATCTGTGGGAAGAAGGATAGGGATCAGGATAGGTCAAAATGTGAGACAAAACCTAAACAAATCACTTTATTCATATTGTCACTGCATGAGGATAAACAGAGGGATTTCCGCTTTCCAGACGGGTAGAGCAGCGAGGGCAGCGAGGCCCTCAGAGCAGGTCTTAGACCAACTCGGAACACCAAATCAGGAACTCAAAGCTCTGCTTGTGTTCCTCAGGATGCGGCAGCAACTAAGGATCTGAGACTCTGCAGCTTCTCTGCTAGTAATCCCCATGGAGGGGCCACAACCTTGCTCTCATCAAGGCCTTTGGGGCTGTGGCTACAGGGCTGTGATCCAGATGCCTTAAGCTGGTCCTTAACACAGCACAAAGGTAGCAAGGACTGCAGAGCTTATCAAAAGGATACAATACTAAATTTAATGATGCCATGTAAAGTACATTAAGCTGGTCTGGTGTCAAAAGCAGCACCCCCGATCCGCAGGCACCCCCAAGCACAATTCCCAGGGGAAATGGGCCAGACTGTGGGCAAGGCAGGTTTACCACATGTTGCACAAATGCCTGCATGAGCAGAAGGAGACAACAAGTGAAGGTGGGAAGCAGGAAGAGGGGAAGCATTTCCTTTGGAAGTTGGGCTGAATGTAAATACTTAACAAAACCACATCAGTCTGGGAAACCCTGCTCCGAAACAGCACAAAGACAGCAAGGACTGCAGTGCTTACAAAAAGGCATCAAGTTTAGTATTGTAAAGCACATTTTAGACAGAAAAGTAATATGGTGAGAGAGTTGGGGGAATTCTTGGAGCTATTGCCTTTGATGTTTCAGCACTGACTGCTTGGGGCAGGCCAGCAGCTCATCGGAAGAGCAGCCAATGCTCTGGGAATGCACAGCAGTGGGGTCTGTCAAGCAGTGGGCAGGTGAGACACAGAGCTAAGAACAACAGCCAGAGCAGAAGGTGCATCATTCTGGGGAATGGGACAGACGGATCTGAACCGCCTTTCCTCGCATCACTTATCACCAATGGGCAACTCCAAGGCAATCCTCCTGCGGTGTCACCCAGCCAGAACCACTGACTTCACCCTTGTTTGCCCAATATAACCTTACACAAACTTTCACAATTGAGTAATCTGGTGCCGGTGCTTCCTTCAATGTGCCTGGTAATTCATTAATCAGCAGGGTCACCAAAGGAAATTTTTACAAAGATTGGTTTGCTGTACTGGGAAATTGCCGTACCCCGATTCTCTCACAAACATTCAAGCCATTACAAACATGATGCAGATGCACAGCATTTTCCTCTGTGCACCTCCCACAGTGCTCAGGAAACACTGCCATTATTTGGGCCATGGTAGGTAAAGCAGAACAGCGCTGAGCAGATGATAAAGAGAGCAAATAAGGAGAGTGTGTGTTGGGAATGCAGCATGAAAGTGCTTTTGGTTCATAATAGGATGTGCCATGCAGAGGAAGTGGCTGCTGCTGAGGGCAAATATTGGCTGTTGCTTGATCAGAAATCTAAGCTGAACCCCTCTGCAGTGCTCCTCCTTTTGGGAACTTAACCGCATGGGAGAGACACTGGCAGCATATATCTTTTTGGCTCAACCTAGAGGTGTGTACAACCTTGTCACTCTCAGTGCCACTGAAGCACCACACGATCCCCAGCACCACCTCAAACGGGGCAGTCCGGTCACAAAAGCATTGCCAGGTGCCAACAGCCAGGTGATAAGGCCCACATCCCAGCCTTGCTGCCAACGTTATCAGCCAGCAACCTGAGCATTCCAGCACACTGACTACACTGCTGAGAAGGAAAGGGGCTTCAGTTCATGATCGGCGATGGACTGAGAAAACAAGAAAGTGCTTCTGGAAAATCAGCCACCACAGAACCCTTTGGTTCAGGTTTAGGCAGCTCTAGGGGAACAGTACAGTCCTCAAGATCCACGTGTGTGAAGGTGGCTACAAAACACATTTGTGCCCCTCTGCAGAATGTCATGTATTTGCTGAGAAAGGAGCACTTGCAACACACAGGATCTGCAGCTTAACTCTTGTAACAGTGCTCCTCCAGAGCCCACCTCCAGCTGGGAGCACGACAGCCTCACCATGCCAAAGCAGCTACCCACCCCATGCCGGGGCCAGGCAGGGACTGCACAGCCCTCTTGCCAGCCTGCCTGCATCTCCCATAAACATTATATAACAGTGATTCTGGGAAGAGTTACTATGGAGACTGGAAAGCTTCCCTCAGGACCATGATAGCTGCAGCTTAATTCCAGATACGAAAGCAGGAACTAGACACAGATCCTGATAAGATGGGGCACCAGACAAAAAGCTTTCCTGGGACTTTCAGTAAGGAGACAAGCAGCAGAGCTGTATCCAACTGCTCAGCCGTGGGCATTCCTGGCCTTGCTGTGGAACAGCAAGCAGGTACCGATCCACGCAGGCCCCCTGGCAATGCATTGAGTGAACATGTAACCCAAAGCTGTCCCCAACTGCTGTGCCAGCAGGATGCAGCTGATCTGCACTGTCCCCAGCACAAACATTCACTCTCCGAGAAGTCAACTCCTTTCTCTTACATAATTCACAAGCCAGTATCAGCTACCTGATCTCAACATAGACCAGTGAAGCAGGCAGGCGAGTTCTTGGCTGTAGGTTGCATGCAGCCCCTGCACAGACCCAGTCTTTCCCATGGAATGCTTTTGGTTGGACCTTAAAGATCATCCAGTGCCACATAGCAGCAGCACAGACAGAGAGATGGACAAGGCGTGATCTTGAAAGCACCCGAATGATGTGGCAGACACTGCATCACTTCTAAGAGTGAATTTTGAAACAATCACAGAATCATAGAATGGTTTGGGTTCCACCCTCTGCCTCCTCCCATGGGCAGGGACACCTCCCACTGGATCAGGAGCTCCAAGCCCCATCCAACCTGGCCTTGAACACCTCCGGGGATGGGGCAGCCACCACTGCTCTGGGCAACCCAGGCCAGGGCCTCCCCACCCTCACAGCAAAACATTTCTTCCTAAGATCTCATCTCAATCTCCCCTTGTTCAGCTGCAAACCCATTCTCTCTCATCCCACCCCTGCATTCTCTGATCCAGAGCCTCTCCCCAGCTTTCCTGGAGCCCCTTTCAGTATTGGAAGCTGCTCTAAGGTCTCTCTGGAGCCTTCTCTTCTCCAGTCTAAACAACCCCAACACTCTCAAGCCAGCAGATCTTTTACCAGCATCTCTCCAGGTCTATGTGCTGTACTCCTGGCACATCCCAGCCTCACCCTGTCTGTCAATGGAAATCAAGCCTCCAACATCAACACTGTGCTCCTGTTCACATTCCTCACTGCTTGCTAAAGCACTAATTTTCTAAATTGGGTGCTACTGGCACATCCAACAGCCTGTGGACAAAGGTGACAAACGCTTTCCCTTGTAAAGGCAAGAGATTCAAAACATCAGGTCAAGAGCACAGAAAACACTGAACAAAGCACAAAGCCCAAACTCCTCCCTTAACTTTCTGTTTCAGATTAATACTTGACACAAGATCTGTTCCTCCAGCACAAGTGCCATTACAGAAATTATTCGCTGCCACACTGACAAATCAGTCTCTTTCCAAACTGCCCGCCACTTGGCCCTCTACAATCCAGCTTTACTGCCTGCCTGGATCGACACAGACAAGCTGACACTCACAGCCTTCTCTTGTCCCACCTCTGTTTTCAGTGAGGATGACATAAGTACTGTCCCCATCTCACAACTGTTACTTTGGGATGTATCTCACGTATGTGCAGTGCCCTCTTGAAACATCACAAAAGAACTAACCTTTATGGAGCTTCAAGAGAAAAAAAGCAACCCTGAATCTCAACACTGACAGAACAACATTTTGGAAGTGTTCCCCGAGAAATGCAGAGACGTATTGGTTGCAGAACAGAGTATGAACGAAATCATTTACCAAGAGCACATGAAAGCAACACCACTCACCTTTTATTAAAGCCTGGCAGGGCAGAGCTCTTCAGCAGGCCCTTAGTGAATAACCCGCAGAGCTTAATTATAACTGCCAGGAGGTCACCCACACACCCAGCAGAGCCGCCTCTTGATGCCTGAACTGACAAAAATGCATTTACCGGTAACTCTCGTGCTGCAGCCAGCGGAAGGCAGGATCCACAGGACACTGTGGCACTGCATGTTCCAAAGGCCCATACAGAGAAGCTTCCCATGCCTCACTGCTCCCCATGCTTCCACAAGCTCCAACGTTTAATGACAAATATAAGAACATGGAACTGTTGAATGGGCCCACAGGAAGCTACAAAGACAATCTGAGGGCTGCAGCACCTCTGCTATGAGGACAGGCTGAGAGAGCTGGGGTTCTTCAGCCTGCAGAAAAGAAGTCTCCAGGGAGACCTTAGAGTAGCTTCCAGCACCGAAAGGGGCTCCAGGAATGCTGGGGAGGGTCTCTGGATCAGAGAGCGCAGGGACACAACAAGGGGGAATGGATCTGAATAGGAAAGGGGAAGATTTATATTTCACATTAGGAAGAAATTCTTCATGATGAGAGTGGGGCAACCCTGTGACCCAGGTTGCCCAGAGCAGTGATGGCTGCCCCTAGAGGTGTTCAAGGCCAGATTGGCTGGGGCTTTGAGCAACCTGTTCCAGTGGGAGGTGTCCCTACCCATGGCAGGGGGTGGGACTGGACAGGCTTTGAGGTCCCTTCCAACCCAAGCTATTCCTAGAGTCTATGTCAAACGTGGCTTTGGGTGAACCCCGTAGCAGCTCGGAGTCCCAGCAGCCCCTCTCCCCGCCGCAGCCCCCACTCACTGTTGTACTGCACTCCCTTGGCGAACCTCCGCTGCAGCGCCTGGTTCATGGACTGCAACCCCGCGGGGATGTTCTTGTCCCTCACCGCGCTCTGGTCCGAGCCCACCAGCTTCTTCAGCGCCGAGAACATCTTTCTGGCCCCACGCCCGCGGGCCAGGGGCCGCTGCTCGGGGCTCGAGGGGTGGCTCGGGGTGGGGGGAGCGGGGCGGTCAGGGCGGGGGCAGCGCAGGGAAGGCCATGGGAGGCTCCGGGCTGGGCAGGACGGGGTGCGGGGCTGGGCCCGGCCTGGCGGAAAGAGCCTAACGGGGCATGGGGAGGGCCGGGGGGGCTAGGAGGGGGAAGAGCCCGGGGCGAGGAAGGGGCCCCCGGGGAAGGGAGGAGGTGGCGTGGGGGTCTAGCAGGGCCAGGGGGAGAGGAAGGGGAAAGGGGGGCAGGGGAAAGGACGGGGGCGGGAAGGGACGGGGGCGCCGCGGCGGGACGGGAAGGGCCCGGGGGGGGAGCTGGAGGTCGGCGGGGGCTCGGAGACGGCTCAGCTCCGGCGGGCGCGACGCGGGGTACGGAGGCCGCACGGCGCCGCCGCCGCCATCTTGGCTGCTCATGCCGCGGCGCAGGGTACGGCGGCCCGCGAAGGCCAAGAGAGCGCGGCGCAAGCGCGGCGCGGGGCCCCTCGCAGTCCCCTCCTGGAGAGCCCTACAGCCCCTACTCGTGACCTGAGGAACTCTCTCCCTAGCATCCCTGAGACCCTCTAACCCTTCTCATCCCCCCTCGGATGTCCCTACCCCTCCGTGAGCCCCATAACCCTCACAACCCCCTCCTGAGAGCTTCATAGCCCCCAACCCGTGACCCCCACAGACCCTGGGACCCCCTCCCAGCACCCTTCACCATCTCTGGGACACTCCCCAAAACCACTTCTAATTCCCCCTGGGAACCCCACAACCCCTGTAATTCCCTCCTGAGACCCCCATAGCCCCCACCAGTGGCCTCCAGAAGCCCTGGGACCCCCTCCTAGCACCCTTTACCATCTCTGGGGACACCCTACCCCCACCCCAACCACTTCTGATCCCCTCCCGGGACTGCTGCAGTCCTCAGGGCTTTGCCGGATCCTCTCAATCCCCTCCTGTGAGCTTCACAGCCCACACCCATGACCCCCATAGACCTTGGGGCCTCCTCCTGGAACTCCTCCCTAGCATCCCTGGGACCCCCCAAAACACTTTAGTGCCCTCCTCTCCCCGCCCTCCCAGGAGCCCCACAGCCAGCAGGCCACACAAACCGTCCCAATCCACTCCTGAGAGCTCCATAGCCCCCACTCATGACCCCTAGAAACCATGGGACCCCCTCTCCTTGGACCCCCCCAGCATCCCTGTGAACACCATAACTCTTGTAATCCCCACCCCCAGGACCCCCACAGTCCCCCCCCGTGGCCCTCTGAAAGCCTGAGATCCCCTTCTGGGACCCTTCTAGCATTCTTAGGACCCCAAAAACACTTCTAATCCCATCCTGGGACCCCCACAGTCCCCAGGGCTCCCACAGGCTCTCTCAGTCCCCCTCCTGTGAGCATTATAGCCCCGACTTGTGACTGTCATAGACCCTGGGACACCCCCACACCTCCAGCATCCCTGTGAACGTTGCAACCCCTATAATCCCCTCCTGGGACCTCTATAGCCCCCTCCTGTCAACGCTCTAACCCCCTCCTGCAACCCTCATAGCCCCCGTGATCTCCATAAACCCTGTAGTTCCCTCCTATGACTCCCAAGAACCTGTTGTGAATCTCTGTAACATCTGCCACTCCCTGCTCTCACCCACCATAGACCCTTCTCTCACTCCCCGGGGGCCCCTCTGCCTCCTCATAATCCCTTGCTGTAACCCCATGTAACCTTCCCACCGTGATCCCTCTCCTCGCCCTGGCCGGGGTCCCCATGGGTCCCATCACATGCTCTGCAGTCTGACCTCGTTGCAGCAGTGATTATTCACATTTAGGGCTGAGCAGACACCCGTTCCTTGCTGCTGCCCCCTTCCCAGCTGCCCACCACTGGCCCCTGGGTAATGAGGGGCTGAACTCCCCCAGCAGGATGTCCTGAGCCCCTCGGTGCCACCTTCAGCCACCCGAGGCCAGCGGGGTGAGGAAGGGACAGAGACTCAGTGGGGAGCACCTAGCAACCCCACAAAGTGGGGGGACACTGCACTGGGGAGGTCAGTGAGGACCCCACAGCATCCCCTGCCCCTCCTGGACCCCCCCAACCCTGCTTCCCACCAGCTTGTGGATGGACACTGGGCTCTTTGGTCACATTAGAGACATTTACTGCTGGAGTCATCTCCCGTGCCTCTGTGGGCAGCCGCCAGCACCCTCCTGCGAACCCTGCTGCTGGGTGCTGATGACTTGTCCTCCGCCCGCGTCAGTTGGACAGGTGCAGAAACTCCTCGTCCTCTGCAAACCGAGAGACACACAGGGTGATGGACAGACCCACAGACCCTCGCCCCATGGACAGGCGGTGATGGCTGATGCTTTATCCTTGCCATCAGCAATGGGGGCAAGCAGTCCAAATCCTCCACACACCCCTGTGCTCTTCTAGGATGTCACTTCATATCCCACCCCTTGCCACTGTGGCATTAACATGCTTTATGTTGGTGATGGGATGGTGGAAGATGCTTCGATGTGTTATTCCAGAGAAGAGCAACGAAGCTGGTGAAGGGGCTGGAGAACAAATCGTGAGGAGCGGCTGAAGGACCTGGGGTTGTTTAGCCTGGAGGAGAGGAGGCTGAGGGGAGACCTCATCACTGTCTACAACTGCCTGAAAGGCGATTGTAGAGAGGTGGATGTTGGTCTCTTCTCTCAAGTGATAGTTGACAGGACAAGAGGGAATGGCCTTAAGCTGTGTCAGGGCAGGTTCAGACTGGACATTAGGAAAACGTCTTCCCAGAAAGGGTTCTCGGGCACTGGCTGCCCAGGGAGGTGGTGGAATCCTCATCCCTGGAGGTGTTTAAAAGAAGGGCAGATGAAGTGCTAAGGGATCTGGTTTAGTAGTGGGCAGGGGTGGTTGGAGTTGATTTCAAAGGTCTTTTCCAACCTAATAATTCTATGATTCTGGACCCTTCTTCCACCTGTGGGGGCACAGTGAGCCCTTGGATTCTGCCACCTGGGAGCAGGCTCACCCAGGGCTGGTTGTGGATGAAGACCCCCTCTCTACAGAGAGATTCCCCCTGCCACGCTTTTAAAAACCTGCTTGTCCCTCTGTCCCAAGGACTGGTTGTGCCTTCCAGGGAGGTTCAGTATGGAAACTCCTGTACTGACCGAGTCAGAGGAGCTGCACAGCAGGTGTTGCACAGGGGCTACACTCCTGTCAAGGATCCCTGTTTGGTCCTGATCCAGTGTCAGGGGCCCAACACCCCCCCAAATCTTTCCTCGCTGGCAGCTACAATGCTCCCCACTGCACCCCAGCCTGCTCATGGCTGTTCTCCCTTTTATCATGACCACTTTGAAGTTCAACCATGGCTCCTGCAGTCCATATGGCCCTAAGTGATATGGCCTGGAGATTAATGACCATGTTCCTCAGTCCATTAGAACCCTAGATCCAGGACAGACCCATCCAAAGGACATCACAAAGCCCTCCCTGACCCATCCCAGATCCATGCTGAACCCATGACAGAAACATCCCAGGACCTATCCCAGGATAGATCCACCCTGATACCCATCCTAGACCCAGGACAGACCAATCTTGAACCCATCCAGACCCAGGAGAGACCCATCCCAGATCCAGGACAGACCCAGCCTGAAGCCATCATCACCCAGCACAGACCCATCCCAAGACCCATCCAGACCCAAGACATACCCATCTTGAACCCATTCCAGATCCAGGACAGATCCATCCTGTACCCGTCCAGATTGAGGACAGACCCATCCCAAGATCCACCCCAGATCCAGGACAGACCCATCCTGAACCCACCATCACCCAAGACTGACCCATCCCAAGACACATCCCAGACTCAGACCAGCTATGTCCCAGTCCAGCCCAGGACAGGAGCTGGTGCCGGGTGCTCCGCAGCAGAGTGTGATGTGGTGGGGCCAGGATGGGGGTACCTGTGAGTGGAGGAGCCCCGCAGTACTCCTTGCACTCCTTCTCCGAGTAGAACTGGTTCCCGTTGCCCTTGCAGCCTCCATAGCTGAATGTGGTGCACTTGCCCTGGGCGGCGTCAAAGGCCCAACGCGTCACCGGCTTCTGGCATGGCCCGGGGACAATGGGCAGCCGACAGGCAGCTGGGGGACAGGGCTGCTCTGAGCCAGGGGGTCCGAGCCCCCCACACCTCCTATATGGAGGTTTAAGGCCACTCTCAGACCCCTCTGATGCCTCAGCAAAGGCATCTCCTGTGCCCTGGCGCCATGAGGTCTCTCCTGGTCACGCACTCACCCTCGGTCCGGCACGCCTGCAGGCACTCCTTTTCCGAGTAGAAGTTGTTGCCGTTGCCCAAGCAGCCCCCATAGAGGAAGGTTTCACAGGCCATGGAGGAGGAGTTGTAGAAGAAGCGGGAGAGCATCCCGCTGCAGGGCCCGGGATCCCGGCTCAGCCGGCACGAGTCTGCAGATGGCCACCACAGGCCATCACAGCGAGCAAGGGTGTGGGGCAGGGAACATCCCATCACCCCTGTCCCCCAGTCTTACCTTCCTTATTGCCAAGGAAAGGTGGCAGGGGTCCCGCAGCCGAGCCCTCCTCGGGGGGCAGGACTGCTCTCCGCACCCTCTGCACCGGGAAGGAAGCACAGAACTGCTGTCAGCCCCTGCCTGTGGACCCCCTGCCCACCTCCTCGAGCCTGGAGCCTCGCTGTCCCCCAAGCTGGGCTGTGTCACCGCTGGGGGCTGCAGCCCATGCAGGCTCCAACCCTCCTTGGTGCCCCCAGCATGTTGCCACCCATTGATCTTGGGCCAACAGGCTGTGTCCTCCACACCTCTTGGTCTTCACAACGTGTGCTCATCCTGGATGGGGGCCTGAAGCCATGTAGACCCAGGACAGACCCATCTAGACCCAGAACAGACCCATCCTGAACCCATCCAGACCCAGGACAGACCCATCCAAACTCGGGACAGACCAATCCTCCGCCCAAAGCACTGCATTGATGCCCTGAGCTAGGGTTGTGTCTGTGCCCTCGCTAATGCAGTGTGGTGTGTTACCTGCTCTCCAGTCAGTTGGGTTGTTTTGCCTATCAAAGTCCCATCACCTCTTAAAAATCTTTCTAAACTCATCCGTGTGGGGTTGGGAGGTGCAGAGGCATGGTAGCTGGAGGTGCTGAGCTGCATCCCCATCCCTGGAGATGGGGTCTGCAGCCTGGCTGGGCCACCCAGCGGCAGGCAAGGAGACACCAGGCTCCGCATGTGGCATCTTTCACCCCATGAAAAACACCAGAGTAGGAAATGGCTGTTGCCTTCCACTGGGAAGTGAGCCCTGGTGCCCACCCTGCCCCAGGACCTTGGCCCTGCAGGCAAAACCCATCGGCAGAGATGAAAGAGCATCTCCCAGGGGGATCAGTGAAGCTGCTGCCCAAACAACTTCCAGCCCATGAAGCCTGGTCCCGGGCCATCTGGTCTTCAGTGGGTTTGGCTTGGAGGGGATGTCCCCAGCTTTCATTCCTCTCAGGAGGTCCCAGCTGGACCACTCACCTGCGAGGCAGCTGCAGTCTCCTGAGGAACACATTCACCTAACCCAGATGACAGAAGAGAAGATCAGCACTGGGAGAGGGGAGATGCCTTGACAAACTCCTCCTACTGTGGTCCTGCGCCAGGCACACACAGGACCCTGGGGAAGGGGATGCCCTCCCAGTTTCACCTCAACGTTCTTCCCCTCTTGCTGCTTTCCACCTCCCGCTAACAGGAGGATCACCCCAAAATCCCCATACCCACTTGCACCACGCTAGCACCTTCTGAAACCCAGACTGAGCAAGGAGCTCCTCAGGTACTGAGAGCACTCAGCCTTGGGGAGCAGGTGTGGAGCTCTCTGAAGTGTCCTTCATCCACACCCCAGCACAGCGTTGTGGACATATTGGCCTGACAGCCCACCAAGGATCCCACCAGTAAGAAGCTGGTGGAAGCCTCACTTATACATGGCCTTACCTCCTTCCCATCCCATCCTACCAAAGCTCTCGTTTCTTTTCCTTCCATCCTGACCATCACCTGTCTCCCCAGCCTTGCACACCAAGAAGGAGCAGCTCCGCTGCCTCGGCATGCCCAGGGAACAGGCAGCAGGAGAGGCAGATGCCTCATGGTGGGTTACCTCTGTTGGCCAAGATGAAGATGGAGTCTGCAGGGATGCCCATGTCCAGAGCTAGCTGCTGGAAATCCTTAATGAGGTCTTCCCGCAGCTCCGGACTCCTTCCTAGACACAGGAACAGGCTGTGAGCATGGTTGGCATGGGTTGGGGTCTGCATGCAGCCCTCCAACCACTCACCAACTCGCAGAGCTCAGGCAGCTGCAGGCAGTCCAGTACCAGCCTCCTGGCCCTTCCCAACCTCTCCTCCATTATTCTTGACCAACCTTGATCAAGGGCTTGGACAAAGTGGTTTAAATGTTTCTCAGCCATGAAAGACGGCACCTCCTGCCACTTCAGGGCCTGGATTTCTTCCAAGCAGATATTGCCACCTTCATGCCAAACCACAGGCTGGTTTGGTCTTTCATTGTGCGATGTGGCTCTAAGCTGGGCCAAAAGACTCAACTCAGTGCTGAAGATGAGCTGGTCCAAGACACCACTTCCACAGCCATGGTCAGGTCCCTCAGAGCCAAGGGACCTGAGGAACCCTTGAGTGGTGTTTCTGAGCTGCTCCCCAGAGCCTGGTTGCCCACAAAAGCCATAGCCGCACGTACCATACAGCTTCAGGGTGGTGCTGAGTCCAAAGGCGCTTTCCTTCTTCATCAGAATGACAGCATATTCATCGTAGTTGGTGCGGAGCACGTAGGAGCAGATGGACACGTCCCATTCTGGGTGAGACAGAGACACAGGGGACATCATTCCTGCCCCTCAGAGAGAAATGGGGCTGTGTGAGACAGCCCCAAAGCTGGGGCTGAAATCAGGCAGGTAGGTCAAGAAAGTAGCCAATACTTGGGAAACAGACTCTCAGACAACCCAGACTTCCTTTAGGTTCACCATCATCTTCCCAGTCATGCAGATTGGAAACCAAGGGCTGTGGACAACTGGGATTTCATAGAATCACTAAGTTGGAAAAGACCTTTGAGATCATCAACTCCAACTACACTTGTCCACTATTAAATCATATCCCTAAGTGATTCATTCACCTGTCTTTTAAACACCTCCAGGGACTCCGCCAACTCCCAGGGCAGCTTCTGCCAGTGCTTGAGAACCCTTTTGGTGAAGAAATTTTTCTGGATGTCCAATCTGAACCTTCCCTGTTGCAATTTGAGGCCATTCCCTCTCATCCTATCACCTATCACGTGGGTGAAGAGACCTGCCCCTTCACCAGCTTCGTTGCTTTTTTCTGAACCTCAATTTCTTTCTTGTAGTGAGAGCCTAAAACTGAACCCAGGATCTGAGGTGCAGCCTCACTAGTCCAGGGGCAGAATCCCTTCCTTGCTCCTGCTGGCCACACCATGTCTGATCCAAGCCAGGACGCTGGTGGCCTTCTTGGCCATCTGCGCTACTACTGGCTCATCTTTATTTGGCTGTCATGATACCACTAGTGTTCCTGAAATGTGGCTGGTGGGAGCCTGCCCCACCTTGAGACCTCAGGGACAAGAGAGATCTGCTGAAATAGATGCCAAGGCTAAGCCGGGCCAGTACTGAAACAGCCCCTTTCCTCCAGCTTCACTCCATACTTTCACTGGAAATGACCCAGCCAGTGGAGTGCCTTATAAGCCCTGCTGTTTTTAACTCCTTCCTCAGCCACCCAGTTCCCATTGACCAGCTGTGCTGCAGCTCTTGATGTCGAGCGGGACGGCAGCGAGCCCAACTCACTGGGGTTGTAGTAGGTGTATTTGCCGGGGGTGCTGGTTTTCTGGTACTCTCCTGAGATCTGCGTGCAGTCACCTTGCCTGGAGGGAGGAGAAAAACAATGAGCTGCTCAGAGGGACTGGTTTTGCTGGTCTGGGGCGCTGAGGCCATAGCAGGGGACCCCAAAACCCAACCTGCTGAAGAATGGGATATTCCAGTCCGTCCTTAGGGCTCTTACGCCAACCAGAGCAAGAGACCCCTATGCCTTGTCCCATCCCCTGGGAGATGGAGCATCCCAGGGTGGGGTGGCTTTGGAGGAGGTTTGAGCACCCGCAGAAGTGCCCCGTACCGCAGCCTGGTGCTGGCAGTGCTGATCTGGTCGGAGCTGGGGCCGGGGCCCAGCACTAGCGTGCCCATGCTGAACTTCTCCTTGTAGTTCTTCATCCACTTGCAGGTCGTGCCGATGGCGATGTCGTACCACTTGCCGTACACCTGCAGGGAGAAGGAAGGGACGTCTGCACCACGAACCCTCCCCCCCGAGGGGGGGCATTCTGCAGAGCTGAAATATTCATAGCTCAGAGAACAACTGGGAAGTTATAGTGCAGGGTGCCGAGGCCAGAGCTACTGCAGGATTTGGGAAGCAGATAAGCACTGAGCAGGATTTTCCTGGGTCTGCTGGCCACCAGGCAGGGCTGGAGGCATCAGGTTGGCATCCCCAGGGGACCACAGACCCCTGAGGCTACACAGAGCCTGGCAAGGGATGGGGCTATCTGCAAGAGATCTCCCAGGCCACCTGCATTCCATGTGAATCCTGCATCCCGCATGAATCCCACTCACTAGGGCTGCCCACGGGCCCTGCCTACACCTCTGAGGTCTCCCAGGCATCTCCTGGGATTCATCTGACCCAGCCATCGCTCCAGCTGCTCCCCTGATTGGCACCCAGCAAGGCCAGTGCCCATCCCACACAGCCTGGCGTGGGCAGAAGTAACATCACCTTTCTTGCTGGAGGAGAAGTGAATAAAGGTTTCCCTCAATCCTTCTGCCCCCAGGATTAAGGGACCGCAAGCTGCCAGTACCCGCTCAGCCTCAAAGTTCTCTTGCACTTGGATATCCTCATCTTGGTCCTTGATGGGGGTCCCGCTGGCCACGATGATGAAAAGGAGGGAAAGGAGACCCCAAAGCATGGTGGCTGGTGGCTTCAGAGTGCTGCTGCGCCCAGCACACTGGCGGGATCGTGGACTCTGTGCTGGCCCCACTGCGCAGCAGCGTGACCTTCAGACCGTGGCCAGCAGGGACAGCCAGGCTGGCTGGGGGGGCGGCTGGGGGAAAGCTGGTGGCCCTGCACAGCCCAGTTGAGTGGCTGCAGGGCTCACCCTGCCCTCAGGGGCAGCAGGGATTTGCAGAGAAACTGTCGTGGGGTGCAGGAGAGTAGATGAGCATCCTCCTGCCACACCAGGCTGAGCTCCTAACCCTCTCCTGTCCCTGCACCACTGCTTGGCCCAGACGTGGGGTCAGGTCCTACCTATATCCTTTATTCTACTTCATCTTTCTGCCCTGGCATCCTGCGCAGAGCCCTGATGGTGCCCCCAGCCCCTGTGGAGCAGCCTGACTCTGCAGAGAGGAGAGGATGGAGGTGTCCCCAGTGCTCACCCCAAGCTGCCAAACCCTGACCAGGTCGGTAGGGAGCAGAGCTCACTCTGCTTGCTCCCCTTCTTGACCCCCTTCCCCGGAGGTCTCGACTCCCAGGAGCTGGCTGGGTGTCTCCCACCCCACAGCTGAAGGTCCATGGGCCTGGAGGTGTGGGAGGTGCAGGACACCTGGTTTAGCCTGGAGAAGAGGAGGCTGAGGGGAGACCTAATTGCTCTCTACAACTGCTTGAAAGGAGGTTGTGGAGAGGAGGGAGCTGGGCTCTTCTCCCAAGTGACAGGGGACAGGACAAGAGGCAGTGGCCTCAAGATCCACCAGGGGAGGTTCAGATTGGACATCAGGAAAAAATTTTCACAGAAAGGGTCATTGGGCACTGGCAGAGGCTGCCCAGGGAGGTGGTTGAGTCACCTTCCCTGGAGGGGTTTAAGGGATGGGTGGGCGAGGTGCTGAGGGACATGGGTTAGTGATTGATGGGCATGATTGGACTTGATCCAGTGGGTCTTTTCCAACTTAGTGATTCTGTGATTCTATGATTCCATGATTCTACGTGCTGTCCCTCCCCACCACTGTTTGCCTTTGTGGGATCATTAACTGAAACCAAACAGCGTGAGGGGAACGGCAAACAGAGCAAAGGGCAGGAGCCCCTCTCCATGTTGGCCTCCGGCCCCATGTTTGCAGTCACCCCTGTTCTCCATCTGCCCCAGGCGCAGCACCTGCAGAGTTACAGAGTGTCCTGGGTTGGAAGGGACCCGCAAGGATCATCGAGTCCGGCTCCTCTCCCCACACAGGACACCCCAACATTCACACTCTGGGGCTCATGGCCTTAGCCAAATGCTGCTGGAATAACATCAGGCTTGGTGCCGTGTCTGCTGCCCTGGGAGCTGTTCCAGTGCTTCACCACCCTCTGGGAGAAGAATCTTCTAATGTCCATCCTAACCCTCCCCTGGTATCTTCCTGCCATTCCCTCAGGTCCAGGGATGCTGGGGTCAGCCGAGCATCCCTCCACACGCACATCTGCACGCCACATCTGGGGCGCCCTGGGGGTAAGAGTGGGAACTGGAGGCGGACAGGGACCCCCTTTTCCACCCCCGTCATCGCCCCGCTCCGGGTTCCCTCCCTGGAGCAGCCGCGGCCCCGCGGCGCTAGGGGGCACCCGGCGGCAAGGAACGGACCCGGCCGAGCCCCGAGGGGCTCCCACCCTGCTCCTGCTCCCTCTCCTGCTCCCCAGTACCACTCCTGCTCCCATCCTGTTCCTCTTCCCTCTTCCGCTCCCCATTCTCACTCCTGCTCCCACTCCTGCTCCCTCTCCCCACTCCGCTCCCACTCCCTACTCCCATTCCCACTCTCACTCCCGCTTCTGCTCCCACTCCCGCTCCTGCTGCCACTCCTGCTCCCTTTCCTGCTCCCCACTCCTAGTCTTGCCCCCCACTCCTGCTCCTTCTCCCTCTCCCCCTCCCTACTCCCACCCCCTAATCCTGCTCCCACTCCACACACCCCCTCCCCACTTCCACTTCTCCTCATTCCCACCCTCAACTCCCACTCCTGCTCCCCCAGCTCTGGCTCAACTTCATCCCCACTCTTGCTCCCCTGCCTCTCTCCCACTCCCTGTTCTTGCTTCTTCTTCCTACTACCAATCCTGATCACTCTTCCCATTCCCATTCCAGCTACCAGCTCCCCATGGAAGGGGGATCTGGCTGTGTGGGGAATGGGCAGGAGTTCCATGGGGATGGGCAGGGGTGGGCAGGGCTGGGCAAGGGGCATGGGCGCTGGGAGCTCTGCAAAGCCAACGTCACTGTTCCCTGCTGGCTCCGGCCGGAGCCCTGTGCCCGCGGCAGCTGCCAGGGAACAGTCGGTGAGTCCAGGCTGGCTGCCCGTGCACTGCTCGAGCAGGGATCAGGCCTCCCCATGGCCCTGTAAGCCAAAAGTACCCAGTGATGGACCTAGGTGTGAGTGACACTGGACACAAACCTAAAAATCCTCTTTGGGGACCAGTCTGCTTCCCTGGGAGCACAAGAATCCCATGCTGGGACCTGGCAGGGGAGGGAGGAGAAGGTGTGACCCTGACGGGCTCAACCATCCTTCCCGGTGGTGCCGCTCTGCTCCTCTCCTCCTGCTGCTAGTGCTGGGGAAGCAGAGGGAGCTTGTTCCTCCCAAAGGACAAGGGCTTGGGAAGCTGCAGGGCTGAGGACATCCAGTGTGGTCCTCTCCTCTTCTGTACACATGAATCATGGAATGGTTTGGGTTGGAAGCGACCTCAAAGCCCATCCAGTTCCACCCCTGCCATGGGCAGGGACACCTCTTATGGATCAGGGGCTCCAAGCCCCATCCAACCTGGCCTTGAACCCCTCCAGGGATGGGGCAGCCACCGCTGCTCTTGGGCACAGAAAGGCCATTACAAGGTCTCCCTGGAGCCTTCTCTTCTTCAGGCTGAGCAACACCAGCTCCCTCATCCTGTCCTCATAGCAGAGGGGCTCCAGCCCTCAGATCACCTCATGGCCTCCTCTGGACCCATTCCATCCTTCTTATATTGTGAAATAGACACAATACTCCAGGTGAGTTCTCACAAGAGCGGAGTAGAGGGGCAAGAACAGCATCTTTGCTTGTGCTACAGAGCTCATCACTCTGAGAGGCTTCGTTTACTGCCCCTACAAATGGAATCTCTACATCTGGACTGTAAGAAGCCCATCTGTATGGGGTGGTGATCACCCACCTTCATCATCTGGGTGGGCACATTCTCCAGCCTCACTTGGTATTTCCTGATGACTTTACTGTTCTCGTCATGTGCAATCTGAACGTTACATTTTTATTATCAGTGCCTGGGATTTTCACCTGCAAATATTTCTTTGTGCACTTTCCCCACCCTGTTCCATCCTATACCAGCCCTCTCCCAGCCAGCCCCCTCCTCTGTCACTCCTAGAAGCTGGGAGCTGGGGCATCACTACGTGGGTGGTCACCCTGCCTCCCCCAGGTCTCTGTCCTGCTGCACGGTGCCATCGTGTGCTGCCAAGCTTTCCATTTCCCCCAGTCCTGGTGTGAAAGCATTTGCTCTTCTGCCTTGGCTCCCAGCTGTGTCCGCACTCTGCACCCTTCACTTCTGCTTCATGGCCTGCTCTGAACTCTCTGAACATCCAAGGCCCAGTTTCTCTCTCAAATGCCTTTTTGTCCCCTCCCTGTGGTTCCGCTCCTGTCTGAGCCTGCCCAGGCTGTGGCCTGAGGAAGGGCTTGGTTTGCATTTGATCAGCGCTGGTCAAATTATGGTTTTAGAAAAGCTGCAGTTGTGGTGTTCAAATCACAGCTGCCAGGAAGGGAGTTGGAGCTGCAGGCACATGGGCTGAGCACATGGGCTGAGCTTTGGGATGGTCCTACAGCCTCTCTGCCTGGGAACTGCATGGGATGGTCTTGCTCCACAGCAGCTTCCCTTTCTGTGCTCCACCAACCTGCTACTTCTCTCTTCTTCGCCTCCTCCTCTTACTCCCTTCCCTCCTGCTGCTCGCTCCTTACCTTGAGGACTCTGCTCCTGCCCTGATGTTTTTGAGGTACCTCATGTGAGCTGTGGCCTCCTATTGAGGGTGACTGCCACGCAGCACTTGTGGGGCTGGTCAGGAGACATCTCATTCTCCCCTCTTTTGGCTCAAAACTGTTCCTCTCATGCTATCCCTGCACACCCTGTTCAAGAGCCCCTCCCCAGCTTTTCTGGAGCCCCTTTCAGGACTGGAAGCCCCTCTAAGGTCTCCCCACAGCCATCTCTTCTCCAGGATGAACAACCCCAGCTGTCTGAGCCTGTCCTCATATAGGAGATGCTCCAGCCCTTGGATCATCTCCGTGGCCTCCTCTGGACTTGCTCCAACAGATCTGTGTCCTCCCTGTGCTGTATCTCCCCTGCTTCAGAGGCTGCTGGTCTGCCAGGTGCTGCCTGCATCGCCTTGCACTGCCCTTTTAGCTCCATGGTGGCCCGGAGGGCAGGCAGGGATGGTGGTACAGGGTGGGCATGGTGAGGATTTACTAAGACGCAGAGGCCACAGTACTACAGAAACCTCAGAGGCTCCTGCCTTGTATCCCATGGATCACAGGGTGCTTGGGAGCACTGGTGGGTTGAGGTTGAGCTGTAGAGAGCATGGCCATCACATCTCAGACACACTTGGGAGGAAAAAGTTGGGTGTTCAGCAAAAGGCAGAGCAAAGCCAGTCAAAGGCTGGGCCAGGGAGGGCAGTGTAAACTGAATTTGGAGGCTGGGACAGGCATGGATTGCCCCAGGCTTCTTCCCTCATCTTGGGGAAGGACAGGCACAGATACGTCCTGGATTGCCCCTGATGGAGACAGGCTGGGGACTGGCTCCATCTGTAGCCCAGGTGCTCGTGCCCCACTGCCAAGGTGACTCCTGGCATCCACCCACCCCCCATCAGGGTTGGGTGGCAGCAGGGGACCTACCGGTGCAGACCTGCTGGGCTGCTGCCCCGTGGTACCTGTGTCTCAAGGCTGGTGCTCCCTCTCTCCCGGGTACAAGGGCCAGCAAGCGGGGTGGGCGGCAGAGCAAGAGAGCTGCTGGGACAGAGTTGTGGGACATCCCTGGGGTGGCTGGGTGGCTGCAGAGGGAGGGGAGCTTCACCTTGAGTGGAACCCACCTGACTGGGGTGGCACTGGGAGCAAGGGGTCAGGGTAGAGGTGGCATAGCCATGAGTTGGCACCCTTGGGTCGGGGTGGCAAAGTGCCACTGGGTACCCCTGTGCCCGGTCGCTGTGTCCCCAGCCAGAAGCCCAGTGACGTGGGGACCCCAGCCCATTGGCCCACCCCTGTCTGTGTGCACAGGTCCTGCCCCTGCTCAGCCGCCAGCCCTGGCGCTGCTCCCTCCATCCAAGCCCTGGAGACCCTTCCCATGCTTTCTGGTGGGACGAAGCCACAGTGTCCCCATCCTGGCGCCCAGTCCCTGAGCTGCCTGCTGCTCCGGCCCAGCCGTACAGATGGCTTTGCCGCCGCGCCAGGTCACAGCCTCCACCCTCACGTGCGGCTGCTTTTTGTGTCCCTTCTTGCTGCGCGTCGGGCTCACCCCATCCCTGCCACCCCTCACCGCTGCGGCCCCCGGCGCAGCCCCCACCACAGCCAACCACACACACAAGTGAACTTTTCTGCGTTTTCCAGCAATTAAAAAGAATAAAGCAACAGTTGTCTCCAGGCAGGGCATGGATCCTGGTGACCCTGATTTTCTGTGTGGCTGGGCAGGGTGAATGGGGCTATTGAGACCCCGGTGACTGGCATCTCCACTCCAGGATTGTCTCCTCTTCCAAGTCCCCCTCCTCTCACTCTCCTCCTCCCTACCCTCCTCCCCGCTTTTAATTTCCTTCCTGGAGAGAGCTGCTCATCCCCTTCCCATTGGCCAAAGGCCTGAAAGGGAATGGAGGAGACAAGGGAAGGATTAAAGAAGCTCTGCTTAGGAGCAGGCAGCCTGAATACAAGATGCACCGGCTGGGAAAGAATGGGGGCTTAGTGGGGCACCAGATCAGACCCGCCTCCACCGCATTCAGCCCGACCCGCATTCCTGCATTGCTAAGCAGGGACCTTTCTCCCAAGCCGGCCCATCAGAGGGACCCCCAGACCCCTGTCCCACCTGCCAATGCAGGTAGACGTTCCTGGGATGGTCCCACCACACCACGGCCCCTTGGGTGCAGGCACACAGCAGCGCTAGGGGGCTGTAGGTCCCGTGGGTGAACCCTGTGTGAATAAGGAGGCATCGTGGACATCCCTTGGACCAGTCTGGAAGTGACGTAGGACAATGTGGGTCTCCAGGATGTGCATAATCCTCACCCCAGGATGGGCTTTGATGCTCAGGGGAAGGCTGGAGCCTGCAGCAGTCAGGGCTGTGTGTGTCTTCCTGGAGAAGCCTTGGGATCAGAGTTGTTGAGTCATAGAATCATAGAATCATAGAATCACCAGGTTGGAAAAGACCCACCGGATGATCGAGTCCAACCATTCTTATCAAATTCGTGTCCTACTGCTTGTCACCCACGTCCTCTCAGCCACAGCAGACTCCTCACAAACTCTGTGGGTGCTCAATGCCCTGCTCAGGGACTCCTGCAGTCATGCGGTTTGGGGTGCGGGTGGTGCATGGTGGTTTGCATCCCTCCCTCCCACTGATCTCTCTCAACCCGTACCACCAGTGCGCGGGATGAAGGAGTTGCCGCGCTCCAGTCTTTGAGCTCCTCCAAGAGCAGGTCTGGGGCAGGGCAGATTTTGCTGGTCCTTGGGAGGGCTTGGGCAGAGGGAGATGGTGGAGCATGACTCAAGGTCACACTGGGAGCTGGAACCCCAAGGGTGATGGTGATGTTGGCCACCTACCACCAACTCAGCCCATGGGGAGGCACCAAGGAGCAGGACTGTGCTGCCAGCAGTATCTGGGGCTTTTTATACCACTTGCACCCTCCGTGCCAGGTTGACCCTTGTGGGTGAAGAGCAGCTCCGCAGCCCTGAGCGTCATCAGGTCATGCAGTGCAGGATCAGTGCCTGCTGCCTCTTGCCCAAGGCCAGTCCTCTGAAGGTGGAGCAGCACAGACTCTCCACTCAGTTAGCGTGCCAGGGGCTTCCTTTGTGCTTGCACACAAGGGTTCCCCAGGGTAGGGAGAGGAACACCCCCATTCTCTCTGAACTGGGGATCTGAGGTAAGACTCCTGGTGGAGCTGCCTTCCTTCATAGGACAGGAGGAAGCTGTTCTTGGAAACCATTCCATGTCCTCCGAGAGCTGTTTTCTGGAGGAACTCATTGCTGGAGGAGCCCAGCAATGCTCCATAGTGAGAATGATGTTTCCAGGCTGAGAGGCTGGTGGTCTGCACGGGGGAACCAGGACGGGGTGGGTCAGTGGAGTCCTACAGCCCTGAAGCATCAGCTGTGAAGGCTCCCCAGGGATCCCACACTGCAAGGAACATCCTGGGAACCCAGGTTCCCATGCAGGGAAGCACTTCAAGGCACCACACACAGAGCTCTGGGGCACTGTTCTGCAGAGGCAGGGGTCTGAGCTCCCGTGTCCCACGTCCCAAGTAGTGGTTACTGTCATTTGAGGATTCCTGGGGGTTGTCCCACCTCTCCCCATCTTCTGATCTTGCCAGCCTGGTCCCTCACACATCCCAAAGCCATGCAGCCCCTGCAAGAGTCAGGATGGAGCCCTGGTCACCGTGTGAACACAACTGCAGGAGCCAAGGGATGAGCAAACACATGGAGGTGGCCTATCAGGGCAGCCTCCATCACCTTCCAGACTCTTGATTGTATCGATACAGCACAGGATTCAAGCACCAGAAGCCAGCCACCACATGCCAACTGGGATGCACTGGAGCACCCAGGAAATCTATGCAAGTCTAGGAGATAGGATGGTCTCCAGAGCCTGGGGCAGAGGCCAGGCAGGACACGTGAAGACACCTAAAGCAGCAGAAATATCTTAGGTGTCATTCCTCTCCTGGTTCTCCAGGCTGCAAAGGAGCCTAGACACCACCTTGGATGGACACCTGGTGGTCAGAGCCGAACCCCACTCCACTGACAAAGCTGTGCAGGCAGGGTCCCAGTTACTGCTGCTTCCTAAGCAACGTGTGTGGCCATCACAGTATCCATGGTCCAGCTGGCATCACTCAGATAGCTTCAATCCTCACACGTTCAAACCCATGGTTTTAAAACATTTTCTAATAGTTGGTACTGAAATCCTCATCTCCTGAATGTTACTCCGAGATTTGGTACCAGAGTATAACGTGAACTCTTCCTGGATGTGCATCTCCATTTCCATCCCAGAATGCAGAAAATTCCCTTCTTTTCCTTCTCCAGAGAAAAGGATCCCTTGAGGCATCCCACCACCCACCGCCAGCCTTATCAGTTGACATGGAGCTCACCTCCGCACCCACCTCCACCACTGCATCCTCTTGCTCCGAGGATGAGCTCTGAGGTCTTCATATCAGGAAGGTGTCTCTAGGGCAAAACAGGCAAAATGGGTAGGAAATAATTTTGGCATAAGGACCTCCATTTTCAGCATTAGGTTCTGAGTGAGCACCTGCCGTGGTGTAGCAGAGGTGGTTACTCCACACACAGGGGCTGGTGGGCACGTTGCAGTGACCCTTGGCTGTGCCCAGCCCTGCAGGAACCCTCCCCCTTCTCACTCTCTCTCAAGTGTGTCCAGGTCCTGGAGTTTGTCCAGAGGAAGGTGACAAATGTGGCGAAGGGGCTGGAGAACAAGGCTTATGAGCAGTGGCTGAAGGACCTGGGGCTGTTTAGCCTGGAGAAAAGGAGGCTGAGGGAAGACCTCATTGCTCTCTACAACTGCCTGAAAGGAGGTTGTGGAGAGGTGGATGTTGGTCTCTTCTCCCAAATGACAGATGATATGATGAGAGGGAATGGCCTCAAGTTGCACCAGGGCACGTTCAGATTGGACATCAGGAAAAATGCTTCTCCACAAGGGTTCTCAGGCACTGGCAGAGGCTGCCCAGGGAGGTATTGGAGTCCCCATCCCTGGAGTTGTTTAAAAGACAGTGAGATGAAGTGCTCAGGGATCTGGTTTAGTAGTGGACAGGTACAGCAGGACTCAATGATCTCAGTGGCCTTTTCCAACCTAGTGATTCTATTATTCTGTGACTAGGAGCCCTTTGAAATTGTGTGTGGGAGATGTGTCTCCCATTGCCCAGTCACTGCCATAATGCTCCCCAGCACCAGCACTGGGCAGGAGACACGAGGTCCTCACATTTTGCACTCCCGGACTCTCTAATCCCGTGTGGTCCCTGGAAGCTGGTGAAGGGGCTGGAGAACAAGTCCTACGAGGAGTGGCTGGGGGAGCTGGGCTTGTTTAGCCTGGAGAAGAGGAGGCTGAGAGGAGACCTCACTGCTCTCTACAACTACTTGAAAGGAGGTTGTGGAGAGGAGGGAGCTGGGCTGTTCTCCCAAGAGACAGGGGACAGGACAGTGGGGAATGGCCTCAAGCTCTGCCAGAATAGTTTCAGGCTGGACATCAGAAAAATAATTTTCACAGAAAAGTTCATTGGGCACTGGCAGAGGCTGCCTGGGGAGGGGGCTGAGTCACCTTCCCTGAGGGTGTTTAAGGAATGGGTGGATGAGGTGCTGAGGGACATGGTTTAGTGATTGATGGAATGGTTGGACTCAGTGATCCTGGGGGTCTTTTCCAATCTCGTGATTCTGTGATTCTGTTCCCACTCAACCTCTGACCGCTGCCCGCATTGCTGGCACAAACCATGAGCCCCATCCCAACCAAGGAGCCATGGGGTCCCAGGTCGGGGAGAAGCCTGGGATACAAGGTGAAAGGCAACTCCTGTCCCTTTGTGGTGGCCGGTAGGCTTTTGTCCCTCCCCTGCCGTGCCAAGGAGCCGGAGCCTGGTGTTTCCCAGCCCGGCAGGGATGTGGAGCCCTTCCCTCCGCAGGCTGGGAGGAGAGGGACCGTGGGGCTCTCTCTTTAATGCAATGCTATGAATACTCAGGGTCTTTCTGCTTGCTGTTTAATGGATTTGAATGTGAAAAGGTGGTGGAATTGGGAACAGGGGAAGAGAGGGGGGAGGCCAAGCCTCTTTGTTCGGGGATGCTGCTCCAGCCTTGGATTTATTTAGTATTTGGAGGGCTCTGGGGTCTTTTTCTCCTCCTCAGCCACTGCTAAAGCTCGCTCCCTTTTCTGCCTCATGCTTATTAGCATAGCAGCTGCTCGGAGAGGGGCTAGGCAGGAGAAAAGGACAGAGGCGGCCGGGAAATGAATAGGAGGGGAAAAAAATAGCTTAAAAGGACGGAGGCTTTGAATGAGGGGGAGTGGGGAGTGGAAAAGGGGACGGGGGGCGGCTCAGAGTTGTCATCGTAGCTGTGAATGCGAGCGGGGGTGAAATGCGGGGACCCAGTGGGGACAGTGGCCCCGGGCGGGTGCTGAGTGGGGGCCGAGGGTCTGATCCTGGCTCTGCAGGGTGAGGCCAGGGCAGCGCACAGGGGTGTGCAGGGCAGGGGGTGCTGAACCTGCACCCTCCTCTCCCCAGAGCCCTGCACCCCTCTTCTTGCAGGGATTCGGGGCGCCCAGAGCCCTGTGGCTGGTGAATGTAAAAACTGAGGCATCTAGGGAGTGTTCCCAGCAAGCGCCGCAGCGGCCAGCAGCTCCCAAAGGTGCTGAGCTGCTGCAGAACCCAGCTCTGCCCCGTGGGGCTTGCGGAACATGGGATGGGGCAGCAGGAGAACACACAGCCTGTGCTTCCAGCTCCCAGGAGAGCCCTCCAGCCACTGGGTAATTGAATGGCTTAGGCATAATTAAAGGAAATCAGGTGTCCAGGGAGCTTGTGACCACTCCTTCCCCTGCTCGTGGAGGGATGACCATGCTGAGACATCCCAGCAGGAGTGGGCAGAGGTCTGGTCCTGGGCAGAAAACCTGGGAGATGTCTGGGCACATTTGGAAGCCGATGGTCAACTGCACTGTGAAGAATCATAGAATAATGGAATGGCTTGAGTTGGAAGGGACCTTAAAGATCATCTAATTCCAACACCCCTGCCATGGGCAGGGACACCTCCTGCTGGATCCGAGTGCTCAAGGTCTCATCCAACCTGGCCTTGAACACTAATGACATTGATGTTGACTGGGCAGAGGCAGGAAGGGTTTGTTCAGCTGGAGAAAACAAACACTGAGGTAGCAGTGCACTCCCAGGGATGAGAGGAGGCTGCTGGGATGAAAGGAAGCCCCAGAAATGAGATGAAGCTTCAGAGATGCGGTTTCCAGGCAGAGGCTCTCTGTGGTTGTAGAATCCATTTGGGGCCAGGAGATCTGCTCATTGTGTCCTCACCTTTCAGGGCACAAACCACCCGCCCCAGGTTGCTGGGGGATGCTCTCTGGGTCAGCTCTGCTTCTCTAGGCTGCGTGGGAGCGGCTGGCTGCATCCCCACACTGGGCTGTCTGGGGTCCTCCCCACCAGTGGCAGGACTGGCACTGCGAGTGGGCAGCAGAGCCAGCCCCGCTGCTGGCATCTCCATCCATTCTACAAGTCTATGAGGAGCAGCTGAGTGACCTGGGGCTGTTTAGCCTGGAGAAGAGGAGGCTGAGGGGAGACCTCATCACTGTCTACAACTGCCTGAAAGGAGGTTACAGAGAGATGGATGTTGGTCTCTTTGCCCAAGTGACAAGACAAGAGGGAATGGCCTCAAGCTGCATCAGGGCACATTCAGAATGGACATCAGCAGAAACTTCTTCACTGTATGGGTTCTAGGCACCGGCAGAGGCGGCCCAGGGAGATGGTGGAGTCCCCATCCCTGGAGGTGTTCAAAAGATGGGGAGGCAAGTTGCTTAGGGATCTGATTTTGTAGTGGACAGGAACGGTTGACTTGGTGACCTTGAAGGTCTTTCCCATCCTTCCCAGGATGATTATGAAGCTGTGTTTGGTGCTGGACTGTAACAGAGACAAGGAGGATGGATTTGTCAGTGAGTAAGTGCTGACCGTGGCTGAGGATAGCCCACCATGCACTGCCCAGCTGGAGACACTGGAACTGATGCTCGTGGATGGGTTTCTGCTCCTAGCAGCTCCAGCAGCTCCACCGCACTCCTCCAGCATGCCAGGGCTACTGCCCACATCAGGAGGGGAGGGGGGAACCTCTGTCTAAATAGCAGCAGGAGGAAATCTCCAGCTCAGCCAGGCCAAGGTCTGCCACCTTGTGAGGGTGCTGCCATAGGTGCTGCTCTCCTTGCCCTGCCCTCAGAGACCACTCCCAGACACAGAACGCCGTTTGATTCAGGACCATGAGTTTCCTACTGTAATAGTTGTCCTAGCCACCCCCCAGCCATTCATCCAGCAGTCCACAGCTTTGCCTCGGTATATTCTTCTACCCATCCCTCTGTCACTCTGCCTCTATTCCCCCCTCCTTCCCCAACCACTCCCCATCTCTCCATTCCTCCACCCCTCCATGTCCCCAGTGATCCCTCCAAACACCCCCATCCCTCCATTCCTTCATCCCTCCATGTCCCTGGTGACCCCCAGCTGTTGCCCACCCCTTCCCCTCTGTCCATGCAGCCTTCCACCCCTCCAGACGCAGGCCCAATCCTCTGTCCTCCCCAGAACAAGCCAAACCAAGGTGTTGTCCTGTTAGCTATTTCTTCAGGGTCAGGAAGAGAAACCTGCTCACACAAAGAAGCCAAAAACTACATTGCACCTGCAGGTCTGTGTCCCACCTGGTGTTAGACCAGAGGTCTCATCCTGGGCACCTAAGAGACAGGTGCCCATGGTGGTGCTGGGACACAACTCCTGAAGAGTTTCTGCGGAGAGAGGATGTTCCTCCTGCCCACAGTAAGGAGCAGTGTCATTCCCTGCCACCAAGAAGCAGGCACTGCCTGCGGTCCCCCTCCCAGGCCTGGGAGCATCCCTGGGGTAACACAACTCCCTGAGCATTGAGGTCTGCAGAGCAGCAATGACTCAAGGCACGGGGTCTTGGTGCTGAATTCCCTGTACCCACTTGTGGCAGGGTGTGAAGGCTGCGTGTGCTGCAGGAACACCTCACACCAGCTCCCTGCCACAGGAATGGGGTGGCGAGCTCCAGAATCACAGAATAATGGAAGAGATTGAGTTAGAAAGGACCTTTAAGATCATCTAGTTCCAACCCTCCTGCCATGGGCAGGGACACTTCCCACTGGATCAGGCTGCCCAAGATCGCATCCGACCTGGCCTTGAACACCTCCAGGGACGGGGCAGCCACAACTTCCATGGGAAACCTGGGCCAGGGCCTTCCCACCTTCATTGTGAAGAAATTCCTCCTTATGTCTAGTCTAAATCTGCCCCTCTCTGGTTTATAGCCATTAATTAATTAATTATAACCAGCATGGGAAGAATCCTGGAGGCCACGATCTTTGCCTTGAGACTGAGCCCCAAACACCACAGCAGCACTGGGTCAACAGCCAAATGGGTTATAACAATGAGTGGTTCCATCCTGCACAATGTGCTATGGACACCCCAGTGCTGCCACCCCACCTCCCACCCACACATTGGGCTCACCCTGACAGGAGCCCAGAAAGCATCAAGAGGAGACAGAACATAGAGCCTGGCCAGACGGATCGAGCCACTGGCTCCTCCCTGGCACCAAACAGTGGGCAATTGTGATTTTTTTCTTTAAAAAAAGGTAACTCCTATTGGGATCCACAGGCTGTGGCATTATCATAGTCATACAAGTGCCTAACAAAGCATCTATTTAAAATGTCCTGAATTTTGATTACAGCCCGTCCCCTCTCGTCCCCTCTCGCTTGCCTGCTCTCCGTCTTTCTTTCTCATTCATTACTTACTGTGTTAAGCTCCCTGAAATTCAAATAAAATCCCACCTCCTCCCCCCTCCCCATCCATATGCGTTGGACGATTCAGCTCCGATGGCTGCGCTTGACGGATGAAGGGCAATAGAAAAGAAGACAAAGCTGTCAAACCTCACCGGGCTATGTTGACTTCCCATCGCCCCCGCGGCCGGAGGGGAGCCCGATCCATCTGGTTTGGAGTCAGTAGCACAAACAAAAGCAAAAGACAATGGCAGGAAGCACTTGAAAGTTCAAATTCTTGCTTTGGTTTCTCTTGGAACAACAGCACCTACGTAATGCGGCCGGCGGACAATAATGTGCAGCCAGGGCCACGCAAAAATGCCAGAAGAATGTGCTTACGCCACCAAACACTCCAGTATTTTTGTGTTATTGGAGCAAAAATAGAAAAAGGAAAAAAAATACAAGAAAATGGAAGAAAAAAAAGCAAGTCTTTGGAGTTCCTAGATTTCTTGAACAGGGTTTCTGTAGAGAGGAGAACTGAGAAGTGAGCTGGCCACTGGCTGTGTGGGGAGCCCAGAGCTGGGGCCAGCCTCGGGGTTGGGGTTTGGCTGCACCCTTGGAGCATCCCAGCTGCTGCACATGGGAGCCCAGGAACGCAGGGTGGCATCACAGGCACTGGGCTTGGCACCAGGAGGCTGCGATTTGTGTCCAACTGCCCAGCCCAAACTCCCTGCAAAGGGGCTGCCGCAGCCCCCCGAGTCCATCTCTGCCTCAGGGAGTGAGGATCTGTGTGCAGGAATGTTGTGTTTCCTTGGAAAACGCCATCCTCGAGGTCCTGGCTGGCTGAGACTCTGGGACAAGGTGAATATCAAGGAGTCCTGCTGCTGAGCCCAGCCCTGTGGTGACCCAGAACAGGCGCCTGGACCCCAAGCCAGGGGGGTGCAGCTCCCGCGGGTGGGACCCGCAGCCTCAGCCCTGGGGGACACTGCGTTGGCCAGAGGGTTGGTGGCACTCGCTGGTGGGTCACTGTCACGCAGTGGCCAAGCGGGACAGGATCACACCACGGCAGGAGAGGGGCGTGATGCTCACTCCTCTCCACATCCCATAGACTTGGCTGTGGCTTTCAGTGTCGCGAGCCCCCTGGTGACAAACCCGCAGGATCACAGCAGCTGCAACATCTGGGTTTGGCACCATTGCCCTTTTTTGCCTGCTCAAAACCAGCCGGGTTCCCGGGTGCTTGTCCTTTCCGCACTGGCTGCGTGTCCCCAGGGCACCCCAGATCAGCCGGCTGTGCCCGTCCCAGGCACCGTCCCACGCTGGCAGTGGATGGCATGGGGCTTGGCACATCGGAGCAGACTTTGGCCAACCTGGAAGGGTCACACTGAGCCTTTCCTCCACGTTTCCTCCCCGCTGCCATTTGCAGGACACTGCTCTGGCATCCCTGGGAACCCACATCTCAGAGCCAAACCAGGCACAGAACACATTTCCTGGCAATTTTGGCCCGTTTCCAGAGCCATAAAATTATTGATGTAGGAAAAGCTTCATCCAAAAAAACAGGCTAGTGCCAGCGAGGGAGGTTTGCCCTCACTCTGCCTCCAGAGCCGCAGGCAGAGCCCGACCAGGGCAGGGATGGGGCTGCCTCTGCCTTTCCCACTTCCCACAGTGGCCAAATCCTGCCTGGAAAGCCTCCAGGAGCGCAGGGCACAGCCTGCTTTCAGGCAACAGGGAGCAAGGCAAGGTAAGGGAGCAGCCTTGCTTTCAGGCAAGGGGAGGGAGCTGCCTTCGGGGCTGGAGACCCCATGCCAATCCTCATCGCATGCCCCTTCCAGGCAGGATGAACCCACTACTCCTTTCCAGCTGGAGATGTCCCCATCATCCCAGCCCAGGGCTTGCTGAGGACCAGGGCATCTTAAACCCTCACTGGGGCCCAGAGTGGGGTAAAAAGTGCTGGGGCAGGATTGCAGGGAGCAAGGTGATGCCCTATTCCAGGTGGAATGGAACTTTGAGCCCCTTCATCCAGTGGGAGGTGTCCCTGCCCTGGGCAGGGGTTAGAATTGGATGGGCTTTAAGGTCCCTTCCAACCCAACCCATTCCATGACTCTATGACCGCTGCTGCTGGGACAGAGTCACAGCAGGTCCTACCCCTCTCCCTCAGGGCAGGTGGCTTCCTTAGGACCCTCAAATGTGCCACCCAGACATCACCTCTTCACCTGCCTCCAAACCCTGGGATGGAGCAAACAGGACATCAACCCCACCCCAACCCCAGGAGTTTTCTCCAACACCTCAGGGGCTGCAGCTCCTCAAACCGCACCCCAGGCATCACCTTTCAGGCATGAACCCCAGAGGAGCTGCAGGTTCAGGCACCAAAACAGACTCCCCACCCCAGAAGCCCGCAAGAAAGAACAAACAGGAAAAGCCGTTTTTATTTTTTTGGTTTTTTTATAAAAAGATCAATGAAAAATTTATTTATAAATTTTGCACTCTGGGGCTACACGTCTCTATCTTACACACAGGAATACGCTGTACTGTACAGACTTTATCCAGTTAGAAATGATCATATAGTGACCCACATACAGCTTCAATATAAGCCTAAAAATTCTTAACATTAATTAACATAATTAAAAAAGGTATTCGCATCTAAAGAAAAATCTACAGAAAAACTCCTTTCTGGAGCAATCTGTGCATCAGCTTCAATGTCTGCTTATTTCACTGACATTATCAATATATTCTTCTTACAAAAATAATAATAATTAATTAAAAAGATGACTGCCGGAAGGCGACCAGTCATGCACGAAGAAGCCTCCCCCACCTGCCTCTTTTATTTTCTCTTGTACTCCCCGTTTTGGCATGAAGGGTCAGCAGCACGATGAGCCAACAAGGGGGACGAGGGGACCCTCATTTCAATTGGAATCAAATCTGCATCCCTTTTACTTCTCAGGATCAAGAGAGATGGGGGGGTGTGGGGGTTGCATAGAAAATTGAAACTCTAGGGACTAGGGAGGGCAGCAGCTTTTCAGTACAATACAAAGGGATGTAAAAATACATCAACTCACACTTTCAGAGCAAACCCCCTTCCCCAATGGACAGTTTCCCAAAAATCTCAGCATGTCTAAAGCTCCAGGAAGCTGGAAATGAACCATACTTTTCTGAAACAACTCACCCAGCACTTCACACAGGAGATTCACAGTCTTAATAGGTATTTTATAAAAATATAAATATGGGTTACATCATGTTGTCTTTACAACACTGGACAGAGCTCCCTTTAGACTGGGTTTATAACCAAGATTTCTTTTTAAAAATCCATCTAGAACTTGGCTTTACAATACACTTTTTAATACCATGTCATAAATGTTATGACATTTCATTGTGGCAAATCCATTTAGGCAAAAAAAAATATATATATAAATGTGCAACCATCTGGTAACGACGATAAAAACCTCGCTAGAAAAGATCTCGTTCCCACCCCATAACCATCGCACAGAAGCACCAGAGGAAGCGCTGGACGCCCCCTTCCATGCTCACAGAAAGGCTTCGGCCAAGCAGTTCCTTGCGAGTTACAGCATTGACAGTAGGTGCTTTCAACAGGGCTTGCCTTCTTTTTCTTCTTTCAATCTGGAGCTTTGACAAAATCATCTCAAATTGTTGACATGGAGCAAACCAAAACCAAACTGCAGGTGAAATCGTCAGAGACAAAGCAGAACATTCAGTGCAATGGGTAATCATCACGGCAGACTCAAGTTTCATTTTAGTTTTAAGACTAGGAACAAAAATAAAGAAAAAAAGGCATATTTCCCAAACCATGTTTTACGAAACACTCACCACCAGCTTCAAACAAGCCCAGGCTCACAATCTTCACCCACAAATATATACATACATGATAAATAGTTAAGACACAACCCAAATAAACCAGCAGGTAACTAATTTTCTTTTTTTCATTTTTAATTGGAACAGTTTGGAAGCAGGGAGCAAGAGAGGAAAGAGCAGGGAGATGGCAGTGACACGGATGGTTTTAGTGCAGACGAAGAGAAGAGGGCTGAAAGACCAGTGGGAGAAAGGAGACTTCTGAAATCTTCCGCATTTTCCCCATAGATGTTCTTGTGCCATAGCAATAAAAAAGCAGCATTTGCAATTATACGTGCAGTCACTTCAAAATGCGCCTTCAGGTGTCTTCCTCTTCTTCCTCCCTTTCTTTTATAAATATATATACTCAGGCGTACATATACAATATAAAAGGCAGGTGAATCTACACACGTCGAGTGAATTGTTCTGCATTGAGAAGTGTTATCCAAGTTTCACCACAAGGAAAAAATATTAAGTTCCCAAGCTATTTTTCAGTAGTTTCCCGGCCTCTCCAGGCAGCAGAGAGCGCTCACGTCCCTTCCCTGTGCAAATGCAAATCCTCTGCTCTAGAGTCTGGGTCACTCGGTGGTTTTTCTTTAAGAAGAAGAAAAAATAGTAAAGAAGTCCAGGATTTGCTAATCCCCCTTGACACACAAACTCAGAAGGATGCAATGTCTTTTCCTGGGATCTCACGCATGCTGAACGGCTTCAAGGAGCGGGTGTGGGGGTTTTCTTCAAGACACCCCCCAAAAAATCAAACCAAAGCAGAAAACCCAGCTTGAATGGAGACAGAAAATAGGAGCAACCGGAGCGAGAGGAGCGGGTCAGCCGTGTTCCAACAGTCATCGGGGATGAAAACGCATCGGTGGTGGGAAGATACGGGGAGATGCCAGAGGAGGAGATGCCAGAGGAGGAGATGCCAGAGGAGGAGATGCCAGAGGAGGAGATGCCAGAGGAGGAGATGCCAGAGGAGGAGATGCCAGAGGAGGAGATGCCAGAGGAGGAGATGCCAGAGGAGGAGATGCCAGAGGAGGAGATGCCAGAGGAGGAGATGCCAGAGGAGGAGATGCAGGCTCTGCCGCTGCTCCCGGCCCAGGGACACGGGTACCGGCAGCCTTGAAATGAACTCGTTTCTGAGCCAGAATACTTTTTAAGTCGGAGGGAGCAAGGGGAGCGAGGATTAAATATTAGCGGGGGGCGGGGAGGGGACAAACGGGGAGCCTTTAAAGCATCTGACCAGACGTCAAACTGAAAAACCGTGAATACTGTGAGTGCAGCCGAGGTAGATGGAGGAGAAAAACAACCACGTTACAGTAGGAAAACGACCCTCGGAAGGCGGAGGGACCCACCCCGGGCGCAGGATCGGGCGCTCGGGGCCGCGGCCTCCGCCGGGGGCGCCCCGGGCGGGGCGGGAGCAGCTCGGGGGAGGTCGCGGGGCGGCATCACCGGGCGCCAGCCGAGTATTTGGCCTTGGTGATCAGGTAGAGGACGATGTCCTGGTGGCCCCCGAAGGCGGCGATGTGCAGGGCGCTCCAGCCGTCGCGGTTCGCCAGGCGGATGTCGGCGCCGAACTTAACGAGCAGCTTGACGAGCTCGAGATTGCCGTCGATGACCGATTGGTGCAGCGCCGTCTGGCCCTCGGGCCCGAAGGAGTTGACGTTGAACTCGCAGCTAGTCATGTTCTGCAGCAGCGACTGCAGCTCCTTAGTGTTGCCGCGCCGCACCGCCTCCTGGAACACGCGCTGGCTCGGGGGCGGCGGCGCCGCGCACGCCGACACCTCGCTCTGGCTCATGCCGCCGCCCTCGCCCCGTCGGCCCGCATGGACGGGGCCGCCGCCGCCTGCTGCTCCTGCGCCCGCCCGGGCATGCGGTGCTGCCAGCGGGGCCGCCGCCTGCCGCCCCCTCGCCGCCCGCTCTGAGCGGAGCCGCCGCACCAACGGCCTTTTACGACGCCTTTTATTTGCATAACAATGGCGCTGCGGTGACGTCACGGGGCGGGGCCATAGCCGAGCGAGCGCATTGGGCGGCAGGGAAAGGCCACGCCCCCTTCGGGCCCGAAGCCCCGCCCACTGCCCTCGAGCCCCTCGGAGCGGAGGGGGGCGCTGCCGGCCCGAGCTCCTTTCGGCTCCGCTCAGCTCCGTTCGGCTCCGCTCGACTCCGCTCGGCTCCGTTCGGCTCCGTTCGGTTTCGCTCGGCTCCGCTCGGCCCCGTTTGTCCTCTTTCAGCTCAGCTCAGCTCGGCTCCGCCCGCCTGGGTCTGTCCCGGGTCGGCGCGGTGGCCGCAGGCAGGGGGCACCAGCGACCAGCCGAGCCGAGCTGATCCGAGCTGAGCAAAACCCAGCTCAGCAAAGCCCTGAGCCAAGATATGCCAACCTGAGCAAAGCCTTGAGCCAAGCCAAGCCTCGAGCTGAGCCGTGCCAAGCTGAGAAAAAGCCTTGAGCTGAGCCGTGCCAAGCTGAGCCAAGCTGAGGAAAGCCCTGAGCTGAGCTGTGCCGAGCTGAGCTGTGCCAAGCCCTGAGCTGAGCTGTGCCAAGCTGTGCCAAGCCCTGAGCTGAGCTGTGCCAAGCTGTGCCAAGCCCTGAGCTGAGCTGTGCCGAGCTGAGCTGTGCCAAGCTGTGCCAAGCCCTGAGCTGAGCTGTGCCAAGCTGTGCCAAGCCCTGAGCTGAGCTGTGCCGAGCTGAGCTGTGCCAAGCCCTGAGCTGAGCTGTGCCAAGCTGTGCCAAGCCCTGAGCTGAGCTGTGCCGAGCTGAGCTGTGCCAAGCTGTGCCAAGCCCTGAGCTGAGCTGTGCCAAGCTGAGCTGTGCCAAGCTGAGCTGTGCCAAGCCCTGAGCTGAGCTGTGCCAAGCTGTGCCAAGCCCTGAGCTGAGCTGTGCCGAGCTGAGCTGTGCCAAGCTGTGCCAAGCCCTGAGCTGAGCTGTGCCAAGCTGAGCTGTGCCAAGCTGTGCCAAGCCCTGAGCTGAGCTGTGCCGAGCTGAGCTGTGCCAAGCTGTGCCAAGCCCTGAGCTGAGCTGTGCCAAGCTGAGCTGTGCCAAGCTGTGCCAAGCCCTGAGCTGAGCTGTGCCAAGCTGTGCCAAGCCCTGAGCTGAGCTGTGCCGAGCTGAGCTGTGCCAAGCTGTGCCAAGCCCTGAGCTGAGCTGTGCTGAGCTGAGCTGTGCCAAGCTGTGCCAAGCCCTGAGCTGAGCTGTGCCAAGCTGAGCTGTGCCAAGCTGTGCCAAGCCCTGAGCTGAGCTGTGCCAAGCTGTGCCAAGCCCTGAGCTGAGCTGTGCCGAGCTGAGCTGTGCCAAGCTGTGCCAAGCCCTGAGCTGAGCTGTGCCGAGCTGAGCTGTGCCAAGCTGTGCCAAGCCCTGAGCTGAGCTGTGCCAAGCTGAGCTGTGCCAAGCTGTGCCAAGCTCTGAGCTGAGCTGTGCCGAGCGGAGCTGTGCCAAGCCCTGAGCTGAGCTGTGCTGAGCTGAGCTGTGCCAAGCTGTGCCAGGCCCTGAGCTGAGCTGTGCCAAGCTGAGCTGTGCCAAGCCCCAAGCCGAGCCAGCCCCGCTGTGCCTCGCTGGAACCCGGCTGTGCTGGTACCCAGGCTCCCCGCTGTCCTCCCCATGTTGCCGGCTCTGGGCTGGGGTCACTGTGGGGCTGTGGGGTTCCCCAAAGCTCTCACATTTTGCGGAGACGCTGTTTTGCTGCAGGGTCACCTCCCTGTGCCTCTTAGGGTGCACAGCTGGGGCTTCGGGGATTGCGGGTGGGAATGATTTTACGGGGGAAGATGCAGCCCCAGCAGGTCCCACCAGCTCTAGGAGGACTCAATTCGGTTACATGGGGCTTTCTCCAGGGTCAGATCCACTGCCCAGCTGATCAGTGGGTTCCCATTGTGAGAGCACTGGGAGCTGTAGGCAGGAAAAGAGGCAAAAAGGTACCAAACCCAGTGCATTAACCCAAAAATCACACCAGAAGGGCCCTCCCTGTACCCGTTTGGCCGGCAGGAGAGCAAATGGTGGAGGCTGGTGGGAAGCGGCACCCACCGCATCTGCCGGGCATTTGGTCAGCTGGAGCGGGCAGGAGGTGTAGGAAGAAAGGAAGGAGCGTGTCATAAAATGAGGTGACGGCAGCCACGCTTGGGGCAGCTGCCTGGCAAGATGCTGTCACCTGGCTGCCGTGGCCATCCGCTCTGGAAGGAAAAGGAAGAAATCAGCCAACTGCTAAATTGTTGAAAGAAGCAACTGTTGGGGATACATCGCCCTCAGAGCGCCAGTCAAACGACCAGAGGACCCTTGGGAAGGCTGGGGCTCTGCTCCTGCCCTCACTGGGTCTGGCTTTGTTCTTCAAGGATGTTAAACCAGCCTGATTTGGGCTGTAAGGAGACAGCAAAGCACCTCCTGTTTCTCCTCTCCTAAGGATCCACTTCTCTGGGTTCATTTTTGCAGTGATTTTTTCTCCTCCTCATCCCATTCCTCTCTCCATGCCAATCTCCATGCCCACCTTCCCATCTCCATTCTCATCCCATGCCCATGTCCACCCTCATCTCCGTCCCTGTCCAGCCCGTCCCTGTCTCCTGCCCCATGCTCATCCCATGGAATCATAGAATCATAGAATCATAAGATCATAGAGTGGTGTGAGTTGAAGGGCCATTGAAGTTGAAGGACATTGAGTTGAAGGGACATTGAAGACCACCCCAAATCCTAAATAGACCCATCCATCCCTGTCTGTTCTCCGGGTCTCACCCCATTTAAGATCCCTAAGCTGGAGCTCCCCCAGTCCCATCTTTCTAATGTGAGCGTATTGAAGCACCGCGTTCTCATGGAAAAAGGAGAACTGGGGTGTGATTGCATCTAGGGGCTTGACATGGTTGGACTCGATGATCCAGTGGGTCTTTTCCAACCTAGTGATTCTATGATTCTATCATCCCTCAAAAGCTGATTTTGTGCATTTACAGGCCATGTGCTGCAAGGTACTGAGCTGTCTGTGATCCATGGGAGAGTGGGAATTGCTCACACCTCCCTGGTCTGGGGCTTGGCTGGTGTTGCCTCCTCACAAGCAAATCTGTGTTTGCCAGTGACACTGGTGAGAAAAATAAAGTGCCCGGGCAGGGACCCAGCCATGCAAATGTTCGGGGATGGCAGGTGGGGGCAGGACTCAGCCTGGGAATGGTGCCAGGAGGGAGGAAAACCAGCAAAAATACACCAAAAAAAAAAAAAAGCAAAATAAAAAGGCAATTTTGAAACCCTGCATTTCAGCTCCAGTTTGTGCCCCAGCTCTGTAACTGGAGAGCAGCCGGGTTCGCTGCGGTGGCCAAGCCAGCTCCGGTGCCACTGGCTGGCTGGGGTGTTGGAAGGGTCCTTGGTGGCTTGGGTGTTGGAAGGGTCCTTGGTGGCATGGTGCAGCCCTGCAGAGCCAGCAATCCCACACAGCCACTGATCTGCTCCCTTCTGGGAAGAGAGGAAGCGGCGGTGAGCGCTGGAGCTGCAGAAGCAGCGGGAGGCAGGGAGAGGGACTGGACTCTGCGATGCCTCCAGCAAATGCTCACATCGAGAGGCACAGATCTTATTTCCCCTCCTCTAGAGATGTGACCACCACATTTTTACCCCTTTCTCGTGAGACTCTGCCCTGGGAAGAGAAAGTCTGGCTGCCGCTGGCACTGCCAGAGGACTCAGCGGCCGCAGTGCGTTGGTCTGGGCACGTTGCACCCCTCATCCCGGAGAGCCAGGCTGGCAATGCCCATCCTGCGGGCCAGGCGAGAGTCCTGCCACCCCCGGAGGCCTCCGTGAAGGGAGCTGGAGAGCCAGGGGGACGGATCTGGGGCAGGCGGTGAGGGGGCGTGCCCCCACTTAATTCATTAAAATGTGTCGGAGAGCGTGGGAAAGACGAGAGCTTTTCTTCCCAGCGCAGAGACCCAGCAAAAGGCGCGCGAGGGAGCGCGACCTGCCTGCTCGGCTCCCCGCGAGCCAGGAGGAAGCGCAAAGGTTTCCTCCGATGCTGGTGTTTTGCCTCCTGGCTTCTTGGCAGAGAAGTTGCCAGAGCCCTAGTTGGGAGACACGGGGCTCAGGTCATGCCACCTGCTCTGCCACAGGGATCGCAGAACCACAGAATCATGGAATGGTTTGGGTTGGAAGGGACCTCAAAGCCCATCCAGTTCCAACAGCCATGGGCAGGGATACCTCCCACTGGATCAGGGGGCTCCAAGCCACATCCAACTTTGACAGGGTCTTGAAAACCTCCAGGGATGGGGCAGACACCGTGCAGGGATACAGTCAGGGACAGGGGTGCTGAGGTTGTGGTTGCTAGATGGCAATCGCCTCCGTGGTGGAGATCCACCTTTGGGTGGAAGCAGAAAGGAGCCCTGACCCTGGGCAGGGGAGGTTCTCAGGGTAAAACCCAGCCTGAAAGCTGCCGTCCTCGCAGCAGGAGGCATGGGGATGGAACCAAACTGATGCACTCCCCACAGACACACTGTGAGCCGTCAGCAACCCCCAGTAGTGCCCCCACCATTCCTGCAGGTGGAAAGTTCCTAAGGCAAGAGAAACCTCACACTCCTGCAGGGTGGGTGCCCTGTGTCTTCTGCAGGGAGCCAGGCAGCACGACTAAAGCTCTCATGGGTGATTTGAGGAAGCCCTAGGGACAAAGGAAGGCTCCAGAATCATCCTGGGATACCCACACCTGGAGCAGGGGGGCAGCACTGGGGAATGCCACTTCCCATGGATGTCACCACAGATGCTGCTCTTGCATGTTTCCTCCATCCCAGCCTGTGACAAATTTGACTTAAAACCTGTGCAAGACTCAAGTATGGTCATAACCCGATGTGAGGTCATTGTCCTCAGGGAACAGCAGGAGCATCCCTGCACTCCTCGCCCTGGTGCAGGACGTGGTGCTTGGCCTTTAATCATCCTGGTTCCCCTCATCAGTCCTTATCCTTTTGGAAATGCTGCAGCTCTTCTGACACTCAAACCCTGCCCATAACCTCCAGCCACCCTACCCAACAGTGGGAAAATGCTGTTTGAGCACCAACTGGGACACCCTCTGAGGTAGAGAGTGTCTCCTGCTCCTGCCTGGAGTCACAGGGCTCTCCAGCTGTGCTGGTTTCCAACTTTGGTGGCATTGCCTTAGCTGATGTCTCTGCCGCAGCTGAGCACACTTGTACCAAACTGCCTTGGCTTGAGCCTTTATCTCCTGAGAAACATGGTCCTGGGGCTCTCGTTTGGCTGTGTAGTGTGGGACCGGGATGCATTGACCCACGGCTCCCACCACGTAGCTCCCCCAGAAAACACAGCACAGCCCATTGTCCTGGCCTGGGGACAGGGTGACACAGCCAGACCCCTCTGTGGGACACATGGGAATGCCTGGAGAGTGGCAAGAAGCTTGTTTGACCGAGAGTCATTCCTGCATCTTGTCAGGCTGGTGGGAAGGGTCCGGTCCTGGGCTATTTCCCAGGGAGCGAACATCCGCCTGATGCAAATCTCCCTCCTCATGTGGCACCGACACCTCTCTCCTCTCCTACCCTCGGCAAGGGGCCAGCACTGGGTGTGTGGTGTGGGGCAGCCAGCCCCAGGCTTGCCAGCGCTGGTTCCGCGCCCAGAAATACGCCGGTTTGTTTGAAAGTGGCAGCTGAGCAACTGGGAGCTGGATGGGAGCATCCGGCTGGAAGAGCAGCTCTGTGTCGAGGATGGGTAGTGGGACAGCCTTCACCCTCCTCCTCCTCCTCCCCTGCCTTGCCCGCTGCCTCAGGGATGGAGCAGCCCTGGTTCAAGGCACAAAGTCACGGCAGCGAAAACCAAGCTGCTTTCTTCGAGCTGCTCAAATATGCGGCGAGGTTTCCGCTCCAGATTACAGGAGGAAGGAAGTTTGCTCTGAAGGGGATGGGGATAAGGTGGGGGAGAAGGAAGGGAAGCACATTCCTGCCTGATGAGGAACAATGCTGATACGTTAATTTGTAAACTAAAGCTGGCCTGAGCGCCAAACACCTTGTCCCCATCAAACTCTGAAGGATATGGAAGAAGGACACGAGGTGAGGAGCGGAACTGGCCCAATATCCGATGTGGCGTGTGGTTTCTCAGGGCTGAGGCATGCTGCTCATTCAGGTCTCATTCAGGCTGGTGTGATTAAACAGAGATAAAACTCTCCCCAGTGCTGCTTTATCACAAGGGTCTCCCACGATCGATCGTATCTTGCAGGGGCAGGAGCCGAGCACGGCTGAAGTGGCTTGGAGGGTCTTGGTGTGGACAATCCTCCCAGCCCTGCAGGAGCTGCTCCTCCAACCCACGAGCAGCCAGCTCCGTGAATCCATGGAGGGCTTGTTACTGCCCTAATAAACGTTAAACATTAGTGAGGCTCAGACAATGAGGCTGTTTAATTTTTTTTTTTTTTAAGTAGCCAGATAGGGAAACAATATTGTAGGCTGATTAAAAAGCTGTTTGGATTCCTTTTGATCTGCATCCACCATTCAAAACTGGACAATTTATTACTTCCTGGATGCTGCTCAAGGCCGGTCCGACGTGGAGTTTGGTGCTGACCGTGTCTGTGACTGGAGATGACCTTGCTGCTCAGATCCCACCTTGGCATCACCTCCTGCAGGCAGCAGGAAGGGAGAGGGGCTGTGCTGGGTCTGAGCCACTGTCCCCATTCCAAGGAGCTGGATGAGACCCTGCGGGAGCTGTTTCGTGCCATGCGCACGTGCACATGTGACATGCTGGTGTCTGCCCTGGGTTGGTCTTCTCCTAAATCCAGTCCTGCTGGGGTGAGCCAGCCTCAGTGTGGCTGACTGTCTGTAAGCACCGGATCTCATCCGCAAATTCATGGAGGTGGCAGGGAGACAAAGTCTAAGAGGTGGCCAGGAGGTGACCCTGCTGCCCCAGGGATTAGAGGGAAGGGCTCTTCCAGGCAGCTGTGTGGCCAGGAGCTTTTCCCAGGATGAGGGACAGGGTCAGCGCACCCCGTTGTCCTTGCGCTAGTGGTGAAAGCGATGGCAGAGTGACCTGAACCCACAGCTCCAAAAACGCAGGGAGCAAAGCCCAGGAATGGCCATAGCTGGCTGGAAGTGGTGGTTGGGAGGCTCTGGGCTGTGCCTCCCACCTCATCTCTCCTGGCTGGGGCCAGGATGACTCAGATGCTGGTGTGACTCAGGCTCTTCCCCAAACAGGGTCTGGAGAGGTTCATCTCATCACACAATGAAGCATCGCTCACCATGAGGCCCTGCAGCATTTCTGCGCTGTTTCATCTCCTGTTTCTACCCTCCCAGAGCAAACCCTGAAGCAGCAGGATGGTGACACAAGGATGAGTCTGTGTGGAGCCTGGGGGGCTTGGGCTGCCCATCCCTTGGCTCCCCAGTTGGGGTGGCTCCAGGAGGACCTGCCTCTGGGGCCTGGTTAGAGAGGCTGCTGGCAAAGCATGAGCCCCGTCCTCCCTCTGCTCTAAGTATCTATAGGGTCCTTACCTGCTGCTTCAGGGAAATTGGGAGTCTGGTTGCTCACAAGGACACGGCAAGGCACAAGCCAGGAGCATTTGCAGAGGATGTGGCACTGGAGGAGCCAGTGACTGTTTTTCAGAGCATTTAGGGTGCTGGCACCAGAGGTGGGTGATTGTAAGGACATGCTGCTCCCAGGCATTGAATGAATAACCTGGAGGGTCTATACCATCAGTTGGGGACTGCAAACCAGGTCTCCAGAGCTGCAGATACCATGCTAGAATGAGTCATAAGTGTCTATTGAAGCAGATGGTTGGACTCAATGATCCTGTGGGTCTTTTCCAACCTAGTGATTCTGATTCTGTGACAATAGGAGAACCCCAGAGCCAGAGCACCAGCTCGTATGCTGAGAGTGGCAGGATGTCCTCAAGGGACCAGGTACAGCACCTGCAGCCATGGGGCAGCAGATACCCCAGGTGGGTGCTGAGAGTTACTCAGCAGGGATCCCACGTGCACCTTTCTGCAGGTCTCCTGCCACCCAGCCCAGACACCTGAGGGCTTCTGAACAGGCTCAAGGGAGAAAACTGCCCTGGCAGCAGCCTCAAGCAGCCTTCCTGTCCCTGGGGGAGGATGGGAAGGGGTTGAGAGTTTCAGAGCTGGTGGCACTTGATGGATGAGAAGACACATGCAATGGTCTATCCTGCTGAGACTGCGGCTGGTGCACTGGAAGTATCTTTATCCAAGCATGTCCATGTCCAACCACCAGAGATGACACAGGCTGGAGGGACCTCAGCTGCTCCGAGGGAATGCACGCACTTCTGACGCTGCCATTGGGAATAGCCACGATTTTCAAACTTTTCCTGATACAGAGGCAGAAAATCTTCAATCATGGGTGCCATTTCCTAGCACCAAAGCCTTGCACTGACATGGGATTCAATACTGGAGCTCATCCTGGTAGCCCCAGGACAAGATAATTACGGCCCAATGACAGGTGGTTGGTCCAGGGCATGTAAAACAATGTCACCTCCAATGCAGACATTTGGTCCCTCCACATACCAGTTTTCCAGCACCAGAAGCTCTAGAAGCAATTCCCAGTGCACTGGGCAGGTACATTTAGAGATGCCAGGTCAGCAAAACACAGTTTATCCTCTGCTGTCACTTCCTGGCCCCAAACTCTTGCCCCTGAAACATGACAAAAATGACTGGGGGGCAAACGCAAAGAGGAAATTCCCATTTTAGATAAAGAGGGAATTAAGAGAAACATGTTAACACTCAGAGAGAGCACAGGGCAGGAAACCCAGGACATGAAACACAACTCCTTCAGGTTATATGCAAAAAATATAGACAACTGACTGGGGAAATGGAAAGAACCAAAGGTAAAATGATGGCCAATGAGGGCAAGATCAGCAGAAGGCATTTTAATCCCATTATGAGGAATAATCCCCGTGACTGGAGGTGTCAATGAGTGTGCAGGAAGGTGTGACAGGCTTCAGGAGCCTCCACTCAAGAGGGAATATCCCTCATTTTCTTCTGCTCATCTCTGGAAGAAGCAGCCACCTCCAGGGCAAACCAAGGGAGAAGGGGAATGAGGTGACAGAGGTGACAGGGAGGGAAGATTTGGCTCAAACAGACCACTTGGCTGGCCTGGGTGAGAGCCACTCTGGGATGGGGGATGACTGGACACAGGCAGGACCGTCTATGGCTGTGACTCTGTGGGAAGCACAGAACCTGCCAGCCCTCTTGGGGCAGGAGAGGAGAGAAAAAGAGAGGAGAGAGGCAGCGATGCAGCAGTTCCCCAGGGCAACCCCCCAGACCCAGTGTTCCCCTGCAGTCAAAGTCCCAGCAGCAGAAGAGGTGGTCCCCGAGTCCTACATGCACAGGGGCTGCACCGAGCTAGGCACGGACATCACTGGCTGGGGCATCATCACTGAGGCTTCACCCTGAGACCCCCCCAAACTGGACCGAGAGGAGAGAAAAAGTGGATTTAGGGCTAATCTGCAGTGGGCTGCAGCATGTCCATCGCTCCACAGGAAGAGCAGTGGCTGGGGCAGGGGGTCTTGCTGGTGCATAAGCACAGTCCAGCAGATGCTGCTGTGATGATGATGGTGATGGTCAACCGTGGGGGAGGCTTCCTCTCCAAGCACAGCAAAGGAGGGAAAATAGCCCCCAAAACTACTGGGAAACACAGATTCTTGTAGCTGCCTCTGGCCAGAGCCACCGCAGCATGTTCTGATGGGAGGGGATCAGGCTCAGTTTCCTCACCCTGTCAAAACGAGCCCTTACTTTTATCAGTGGTGTGTGCCACCATGGTGACAGCCCCACCAGTGACGCTGGTGCCTGCCTTGGCTTTGTTAATCATAAGGAGGTGTTGTTATTTTATGCTTTCACTTGAAAGAAATGGGTTCCTCATCAGGCAGCAAGCGAGGGGCAGTGGGTGGCCCTGGCAGGGCTGCAGGGGAGATGAGGAGGGCACAGGGTGGGCACAGGGGCCCTGCCCACCCCTGCCATCTCCTCATGGAAATCAGGAAAAAAATCATCGAATCATGGAATATCTTGGACTGGAGGCGACCTTAAATCCCATCCAGTCCCACCCCTGCCATGGGCAGGGACACCTCCCACTGGATCAGGGGCTCCAAGCCCCATCCAGCCTGGTCTTGAACCTCTCCAGGGACGGGGCAGCCACCACTGCTCTGGACAACCTGGGCCAGGGCCTCCCCACCCTCATTATAAAGAATTTCTTCCTAATGCCTGATCTAAATCTTCCTTCTTCCTATTTAAAGACATTCCCCCTCATCCTGCCACTTCAGGCCCTTGTGAAAAGCCCGTCTCCAGCCTTCCTGGAGCCCCTTTCAGTACTAGAAGTGGCTCTAAGGTCTTCCTGGAGCTTTCTCTTCTCCAGACTGAAAACAGCACACGGTGACCATGGAAAGTGTCCCCAGGGATGCTGTTGAGCCCACAGCTGGGCTAGGCAGGGCCCGCTGGGGAGAGAAGATGGGTATAGTGGGGAGAAGACCACCTTTCAGGGTCCCTTGTACCGACATCCAGGTGGGAGCCCATGGAAAGAGCTCTGTCTAATGTGGAAAAAGGATTTTTTTGTTTTGCCAAAGGGCTGAGTCAGGGGCTGAGATATCCCTGGTAGGGAAAAAGCCCTTGATACCACAAGGCCAGGAGTGCTCAGAAAAGGAAAGCGAGTTTTGCACTGCAGCATAGACTGCCCAGGCAGGCTTTGTGCTGGCCCACGGACACCATGCTCCAGCCAAGAGCCTTGTGGACCCTCTCAGCTCCACCAGGGGAGGTTCAGGCTGGACATCAGGAAAATATTTTTCATGGAAAGGGTCATTGGGCACTGGCAGAGGCTGCCCAGGGAGTGGGTTGAGTCACCTTCCCTGGAGGTGTTTAAAGGATGGGTGGGCGAGGTGCTGAGGGACATAGTTTAGTGATTGATGGCAACGGTTGGACTCGATGATCCGGTGGGTCTTTTCCAACCTGGTGATTTTGTGATTCTATGATTCCCACCATCAGGGACCAGGGGAGAGGGGCTGCTGGGGACAGGTTGTGGCATGACATGAGTCCCACAAGCAGGGGAGGGCTCTGGGCACTGGGGACACTCGCTCCCCTGTGCTGCTCTCGGGGACGCAGCTCCCAGCTCCACAACAGGAGTGACTTGGTTGAGGGGCATCAGGTGAGGTGCTGGAGCTGGGTGGGCACCACAGGGTCGGCACTGGCTGGGTGGTGTTTTGGAGAGCTCAGCCGTCATCTTGTCATGCTTATCCTGGAGGGAGGCAGAAGTAAAGCAAAGGGTCCATTCTCTGATTTAATGATCTCACAGAGGCCACACAGTTCTTGGTTGTCATGAACCATCAAGGCAAATGTGACAGTCCCCTCCCTGGCAGATCCCAAAGTCAATCTCCCCATTCCAGCCTTGCACTGCAAACCTGTGGCCCAAAATCTGCTGAGGTTCACCAGGGAGTGTGTCCCCTGTGATCCTCATCCTGCAGAGCCCCCGTGACCCCTTTCAGCTCGTAGATGCTCTGCACATCCCCAGTGGTGACAAGGGCATCCTGAAACTGGGAGACGATGCGTCCAAAATGGGACCCTTCCCAAAACACCTTCCCACAGCGGGTGCAGCAGTAGAAGTCGGTGAGCTCAGCTTTGTCCAGCACCCCAGGGGGGATGGTAGCGACCTGCAGGACCGTGCCCTCTGCCAATGCTGCGGACACCTCACGCTGCTCTGGTCCTTCCAGCTGCTCACTGCACAGGGTACGGCCAGGCTGGGATGCGGCACAGGCTGACACAGCGGCATCGCAGCTCTCACTGGGCTTTTCCACACAGCTCACCAGGCAGCCTGTGCAGAGAGGAGAGAGCAGATAAACCATCAGTCACTGGCATGCTTAGACACATGTACGACCCTTGTGAGGGGCCTGTCCAGGCAGTCCAGGCTCTGTTCTGCATCCCCAGGAGGAGCATCCCGTGAATTTGGGAGAAGGTGGCCATCAGAATCCTGATGACTGACCTGACCACGGCAGCCGTACAGCTTCCTGCTCCCCTCAGCTGCCCAGCACCTCTTGCAGCTCCTCTGACGTGCTCTGCTCCTTCCCTGACAGCAGCACAGTCAGCTGGAGGAGCTACTCCAGTCTGGGTAACTGCACTAGTGCCACCACTGTACTGGGTACAGTGGTTTTCCCTCCCTGTCACAGGCTGGGCAAGGCTGCTCTCTGAGGTGGGTCCCCCCACACCCTCTGTCTCTGTTACAGGGCAAGCAAACAGCAAGTGAGGCTGGGAAGCCCTTAATGCTGATTTAATTAAGAAAGTCACCCATTAATAGCTGTCTGCACTGTCACAACACCCAGAGCTCTCCTCGCTTGCCTGAGGATCATAGAACCATGGAATGGTTTGGATGGGAAGGGATCTCAAAGCCCATCCAGTCCCACCCCTGCCATGGGCAGGGACACCTCCTGCTGGATCTGGTTGGTCCAAGCCCCATCCAACCTGGCCTTGAACAGCTCCAGGGATGGGGCAGCCACCACTGCTCTGGGAAACCTGGGCCAGGGCCTCCCTATCCTCAAAAGAGAACATTTCTTCCTGAGATCTCATCTCAATCTCCCCTCTTTCATCTAAAACCCGTTGTCCCTGCCCTCCCTGATCAAGAGCCCCTCCCCAGCTTTCCTGGAGTCTCTTTTAGGACTGGAAGCTGCTCTAAGGTCTCCCTGGAGCCTTCTCTTCTCCAGGCTGAACAACCCCAGCTCTCTCAACTTGTCCTTGTACAGGAGGTGCTCCAGCCCTGCATCATCTCCGTGGCCTCTTCTGGACTCGAACCAACATCTCCTTGTCCTTCCTGTGCTGAGGACTCTGGAGGTGGACACGGGGCTCCAGGTGAGATGTCATGGGAGCAGAGGGGCTGAAGAAAGTAGACAACACCCGGCGTTGGGGTGTGTGGGACATCCAGGATGCCCACCTCCCACCACACATGCTGGGCCATGGCACAGCAGATCTACAGGCTCACAGATCCCTGTCACTGCAAAATGAGCACCGCGGATCCCACAGCATTTTTGGCAGCTCAGGGCCAGTTCTCAGCGTGCGCAGCCAGGCCGGGGCACAGCAGGTCACTGGATCCGGGTGGCGGAAGCTGAGGTCTGAGCTGCCTCCCATCCATCAGGACGCCTGGCAGGCAGGGCCACTGGCTGCAGTTATTGCTCTGGATGACTCATTTTTGGCAGAGGAGGGGGACTTGTCCTGGCCAGGCATCAATTAAGACAACAAAAGGCATCCTGCATTGCTCCAGCAGCACCTCCGGGGCATCCAGGATCAGAGGGAGCCCGCTTGGAATCCAGCTGTGACAGAGAGGTACACCAGCAGTCCCAGCTGGCTCTTCTCTGCATCCCAACACCGTCAGGACCTGGGACATCCTGGCAATTATTGTGAGGAAAAACAAGGTTGAAGACAGCCCTGGAACAGCCACTCTCCTGCAGCTGCCCAGATGAGCAGAAAGAGCTGCAGCCCAGGAGAGGCTCAGCTCCCTCTGGTCCCTGGGGTGGGGTGGGGGGCTCCCCAGGACCTTCCACAGCTCCCAGAGGAGAAGAGCAGCCCAAACTGGTGGAGCACGGTCATCCCCTGGTTCCAGCAGACAAACAGCCGCTCTCAGGTTCAAGGCTGTCACTGGAGATGTTCTCAGGTGGGTTTTGAGGACCAGCCTGGGACCACCACAGAGCCCAGGAGCTGATGGTGCCCCGACACAGAAACTCTGCAATGCCCAGGGCTCATGTGCATGGTGACAGGTTGTTTCCAGCCAAACCAGGGCTGTGTGGTCTAGGAAAGGGGAATGGGCATGGATTCAAGGGGATGATTGTCCTGAAGCTGCTTTGTCCTGGGTTCCCAGGCCATGTGGTACCCAAGGCTGCCCAAGTAACGTGGACCTGGGACTCCTGAATTGTGACTAACAGAATAGGCTGTAGGGGTTACAGGTCACTGGTGTCACCATCACGGTGGCCCTTGTATATGATCCCCCATCCCTGAGGGCCTCTCGGCAGGCAGGAGAGACTCTAGGACCATGACAGGAGGAATATCTCCCTGGGCTGGGAGCCTCCAGGACCACAACAGGAGGGACATCTACCTTGGTTGGGACTTCTATATCCAACCGCAATCAAAAATGATGCTGCCAGCACCAATGGCCAACATCTTTCCCCAGTGTGGAAACTAAAATCTTCCCTGGCCCACCCTTGCAGCACCCCAGCTTTTCCAGCGTCCCGGCAGGGACACTCGCTGCTCCTGCATCAATGTTGGGCAATTTGCTCTCCCTTCCAACACCCTCCATCAGCTGCTGGTGGGGAAAACTGCCTGCAGATCCCCCTTCCCTGACCGATGGGGTGGGAAACCTCCAGCTTTCCCAACCCCCCCAGTCCCACCCCCAAGGCTCATGAGAAAGAGGCAGGCAGGGTGGAAAAGTTCATCACTTAAAAGCTGGGGGAAAAGGCCAGGATGGTCACCCAGTCGTTTTGCCTTCCCCTTGCACCAGCCCCCCTCCTAATTGTGGCTCTTCAAAGGGTTGAAAATGCTATATCACTTCAAAGTGACCATTTTTGAATGGGAGCTTGTAAAACCCCTTCTCCCCCTCCCACCAAATTCCTCCCAGGGCTTTTGAAGATGCCTGCCCTTCCCTTGCTGCTGCAGTGAAAGGGCCATTGGGCGCCAGGCACAGGGTTCTATCCTGACACACAGGGAAAATCGTGCTAGAGAAAGGTCTGATCCTTCCCCAAAAAAGGATTTTCCTGGATGAACAGGGAAATTTTTTTCAATAAGGGTTTTTTCCCCCTCTCTGTTGAGATAGACAGAGCCCTCCCCAGCAGAGCTGCTCCTCCCGTGGGGCTGCAGAAGGGTCGCCTGGATGCTGCACCCCATGGAGATGCTGGAGATGGAGCAAAATTCATGTGGGGTGTGTGGGGCTGAGGGAACCAGCATGTCCCCACAGTGTGCCAGGAGTTTTTTCCATCTATGGCTTCCAGCACTCTGTAATGTTCACACCAAAGGCTGGATTCCCATCGCCTCTCAGCAGAGGAGAAATGAAAGCGATTCCTTAACAAATCAATTTGAAACACCTCTTGGGAACTAATAATCCCATTATAAAACATCTTGAAAATGAAAAGCCCTTTTGCCTCCCGCTCACCTCTCCCTCTTCTTCCCGGGTCACCCTGGGGAGGACGGATCCTGGTGAGGGTTGCACCCTGCAGCCCTCACACCCCCCCGGCGCTGAGCACCCACTTGTGTTGGTGCTGCCAAGCTCCACGGGTAGGATTGTCCCCATCCTCTGGCACTGTCCCCAGCCTGGCAGCCCCGCTCAGCACAGAGTCTTCTCCTCCTGCCCTCCCTGCCCTGGCACGTGCTGTCCACCACAGCGCCAGCTCCTGCCCATCCTGCTCACCTGGAGGATTTAAACCAAACACAAACCGCTGCTGTTTGCACCCTTGGCCACCTCTCACCTTGCTGGAAGATGAGCTCTGGACCTCTGCATCTGCTCCTAGGACACCAACAGGAGGGACAACTACCTGGGCTGGGATCCTCCAAGACCTTGATCTACCTTGGTTGGAAGCCTTCAGAATCCTGATGGCAGGGATATTTACCCAGGGAAAAGCGGGTGCTGCAGGACCCCATTTCTGCCTATTTTTACACCAGGTTCTGCCCCAGGCTAAGCACAAAGCACATCTCATGCCCTGGGGCACTGCATAGTTCCTGGTGCCCAAAACCCAGGTGGATTTTGCACACCCCACTGTGAGGTGAGGTCCTGCTCGTGGATGAGGCCAGCAGGAAGGATGGGGGATGTTCACTCTCCTCTGCCCGCAGAGAGGCTCCTATTGAGAGGCCACTGTGATGGTGACACCGGTGACCTGTAGTCCTTACAACCTATTCAGTGACAACATGAGAGCCCTGGGTCCGTGGTACTGGGGCAGCACTGGCACCTCCTCACTGCAGGACAGTGGGTACTACACAGCCTGGGAACCTCAGACAGAGCAGCATCAGGACATGCCTTCCCTGAACCCATGCCCATTCCCCTTTTCCAGACCATACAGCCCTGGTTTGGCTGGAAACAACCTGTCCCCACATGTGTGAGCCCTGGGCACCATAGGGTTTCAGTGTCGGGACACCATCAGGTAATCCAAACTTCCCTGCAGGAGCTGGATTCTCCTGCACAAAATCCTGCCCTCCAGGCCCTGTTTTAGCTCAGGTCCCTCTGTGTCACCCTAGCTACGACCAAGGCCACGGGGTGAGGAGTGGGGCGCTTGTCCTGGCTGGCTCCGCAGGGACCTAGTGCTCGCCCCACGGCTCTGCAGCGGGAACCGCAGCCTCCTGCGAGGTGTGCGGGTCTGGCAGCGCTTGTGCAAGCTGAGAACCCTTTTCCCAGCCCGGCAGCCGCACCCAGCTGTCATCGCAACCGCACACACGGGAGACTCGTCCGTAATTAGGCAATTAAGGCTGAGGTGTTTTGGAGAAAGCGCACCTCGTAAAGGCTTTGCACAAGGCTGAAAGCAGACCCGGGAGCATTCTTGGAGTACAAAGGTGCATGGGAAACCTTGCTGTGGTGAAAGATGGAACCTGATAAGAGGAGTTATGAGCCTGAGAAACACTCAATTGCAGGGCACTGAAGATGCCTGGTTATCTCTTCCTCCTCGGTGAGGCAGATAAGCAAAGGACAAAGGACCTGGGATTGTGCAACCTGGGCTGTAGCAGGCTGGCCGCGATCTCAAGACGTTCCCAGGGCAGAGGAGGGCAGATGAGCTCAAGGCTCCTTCAGTTGCTTTCACCTCCCCACGCCACTGTGGGAGAAAACCCTGCTGGCTCCTGCACCCAGTGCCGTCCTGAAGCACCAAATGGTCCCCAGCTCCTTCCTGGGGAGCATTCAGCACAGCACTGCTGTCAGCAGGTGCACACAGAGCTCTGCGATCCCACCGCCACCGAAATGCCACACGCCTACAAGCTTAGCAGGGGCTTTTTTAATAAGAGCAAATAAAATTCTCCTTAAAAGCTGGCAGAGTGCAATCCAGCTGAGCCCAGTGATGTTTTTTAGCCAGTTTCACCACCGCGGGCCCTGGTGCCAGCCCTGAGCTGCAGCACCTTGACCCCCATCCCTGGAGACCATGCTCCATTCTGGGACAGACGTGAACGTGGTCCATCAACTCACTGCACCCTGGAAGGAAGAGCTTAAATGCTGCCCGGTCTGAGAATGAAGTGGGCTGGGGAGCTCATGGGTGCAGCCCCTTGAGGAACCCGGTATCCCCTTTCCTGCAGAAACACGTGGAGCAGCCCGAGCTGTCTGGGGTGCCTTGGCCTTTCCCATACACTAAGTCCAGTGCAGAAGCAATGAGGACACATGAAGTGCTCTATGGGTGCTGAAGCCTTCCTGGGATAGCACAGGGACCAACCCACCCTTTCCCATGGCAGAGATGGGTGCGATTCTCCCAGCAAAGCCAAACACTGCAGATCAGGGAAGCATGACAGGAAAAAGCCTGCATCCAGTGTTAAGGCTGTGGACGCGCAGTGCCTTTTCCCACTGTGCATCAGAGCTGCCGGCTGAGGGAAGCAAGTCCCACCAGACCATGCTCTCAGCTGGCCCAGAGTGGTGGTTGTAGAGGAGAGACGAGGCACTGTTGTGGTGTCACCCCATCTCGGAGCTGCCACACAGCACCCCACGACTCCTCCAGCTGCCCTGGGCTGCCCAGGGCTCATCCTGCACTCGCAGGACACTGTGCTGGAGGAGAAGACGAGTAATGCAGATCCTGCCAAGTGCCAGCTTTGGCAGCCGGTCAGAGGGGCACTCACTCAGCCTGGGGCTCCCCAGGGTGCTGTGTCGGGGTCTCTGACTCCCCTGGCTGCTGTGCTGGCTCTTCTGCCTCTCCGCAGCATGGAGTGGAGGCTCTGGGGTGCCTGTTTAGCAGCACAGCCCAGAGAAAAGCAGTAACAGTTGTTTTCATGTTTTGCAAAATGATTCAGATAGCAAGGGGTGCTTTTACAATTGAAGCAGCCTCTTCTGTTTGGCCAAGCCTCACCAGATCGAATGTGCTCTGTCCTCGCCTTTCCCAGGGACTGGATTTCATCTGGCAGAGCACCCTGAGTGCCGGGGCCCATGCCAGCTGGTTCTACCACACTGAGTAAGCACGAGAAGCTTCCCCTGGCCAGACCTGTGACACATCCCATCCCCTGGGGCATTTGGGAGCCTGCACACTGCCAACAGCCTCCAGCCAGGTCTTGCCTGTGCAATGGGGTGACTCGCAGCGCTGCTGCCTCTCTCTGCCCCATGCCCTGCCAGCTCCAGGCACTCAAGTTGCTCTGAGCATCCCACTGGGAAAAAGGCATCACAGACCAAAGCTGTCCAGACTTGAAACTATTTCCAGCACTTCCATCAAAGCCCTCATGCAGGGCGAGTGTGGCTCTGTCAGGAAAAATGTTCCCTAAAACCTGGGAAAGTCCTAGATCCAAGTTGGAGTGAACTGTTACAGGATGAATAATCTGCTTTTCACCACTTGGAAGTCTTGCCATAAAAATCCAGGAGCCAAATGAAGTGGCACTGGCCCAGGTTTTGCAGCCAAAATGTGAGCAGCCCCTGGCTGCCAACAGCCAGACCTTGGGACTCAGGAGTGCACGGGCAGCTGTAGGCTTATGGCAAGGGTTGGTCTGCAGGATCTGTCCCCATCCCCAGCTGGTGGGTGCCCTTGGCTCCTGCTGTGCTCAACGGCTGATCCCAGGAGACGCGAGTCTCTCTCCTTGCCTGGAAGCCATGAGCTTCATTACAGGAAGGAGGATGATGAGATTGAGAGCAGGCTGGCGGAGAAGGACTTGGAGGTGCTCACTGATGAGCAGCTTGATGTAAGCTGGCAATGTGCACGCACAGTCCAGAAGGTCAACCGTGGCCTTCCAGAGCATCCAGGGCAGTGGGACCAGCAGGGCCAGGAAGGGGATCCTGCCCCTGTGCTCCACTCTGGTGAGGCCCCACCTGGAGCCCTGTGTCCAGCTCTGGAATCTCCAACATGAGGAGGAGATAGAACTGTTGGAACGGGTCAGGAGGACGCCATGGAGATGATCCAAGGGCTGGAGCATCTCCCATATGAGGACAGGCTGAGAGAGCTGGTGTTGTTCATCCTGGAGAAGAGAAAGCTCCAGGGAGACCTTAGAGCAGCGTCCAGTACTGACAGGGGCTCCAGAAAAGCTGGGGAGGGACTTTTCACAAGGGCCTGGAGTGACAGGATGAGGGAGAATGGCTTTAAATTGGAAGGCAGAAGATTTAGACTATACATAAGGAAGAAATTCCTCATGATGAGAGTGGGGAGGCCCTGGCCCAGGTTACCCAGAGCAGTGGTGGCTGCCCCACCCCTGGAGGTGTCGAAGCCCAGGTTGGATGGGGCTTGGAGCAACTGGATCCAGTGGGAGGTGTCCCTGCCCATGGGAGGGGGCGGAACAGGATGGGATTTAAGGTTCCTTCCAGCTGAAATCATTCCATGATTCTATGATTTTCTTGCCCTGCAGCAGCATCCAGCTGCGGGCCCAGGTTTATTCCATGAACAGGATGACACGGCCTGGGCTGCAGGCACACAGCAGGTGCCAGTGCAGCGCAGGGGAGCAGCTGTGGGTGCTGAGCTCCCCATGCCATGCACTGAGCCACAGCTGAGGGCAGGGCAGGTCCCAGTAATCAGCCCCCTCCGGAAGGAAAATGTGAAGGAAATTGGAGAACAACTGAGATTTTCCTTGTGAACGTACTTGGCTGTCCCCACTGAGGGATGCCAGGACATTGTCATCACACCTTTCCTCTGTTTCTGTTCCACAAAACTTGACCCGAAGAGGGACATAATCTACTTGAATTCATGCTGATGTTTGCAATCCTAGTAACTGAGTAGACAGAAATAGACCCCTTGGATGGCCAGAGCCAGGGTGGTCCCTGTGCCCCAGGGTCCTCTGGCTTGGGTGCCACCTGCCCAGGAATCACAACTCCTGTTTTCTGCCTCCGTTACAACAAAACACTAACTCTCTGAGCACGTTGTGGTATCTTTGGAGGATGCTCCGTGTCTGAGGATTCCTCCTGACAAGGTTGTGGCTGGCACAGGACCCCTCATGGCCCAGCAGACAGGGATGCTTCCCCATGAGACCCTCCAGAGACAGAGGCACCTGGCAAGAGGTTGCACAGCACAACAGGGACATGGGGTGAAGCCGATGTGGTGTAAAGGGCCAAGCAAGGTGGTCCCTGAAGGGTCTGCACTGAGAAGCAGTGTTGCCATGTGACCCCCCACCCCCCGCCCAGCTCCATCACCCCCATCTCGAAGGGGGAAGGGGAAACCGCTCACACGGCTGAACACAAACCACAACATTGCTATTTCCCATACTCTGAAACTGGCTGAACAGGCCCAGCTGGTCGCTGGGTACACACACAGCCAGCACCCTCACCAGAGAAACCGCTGGGAAAGATGCCCCGGACTTTTGGGAAGCGCAGTGCTCCCAGGCTGCTGGCACCATGGGAAAAGCTGCCCCACCACATCCCTCATTCCTAGAGCCACCATGTGTGGCACCCAGCAAAGCCACAGCTGGCCGGGAGCACCCAGCAGCCACCACTTTGCACTGATGTCTCCTATCAATCAGATGGGGAAACTGAGGCATGGGAAGTGATGTATGCAAAGACCAGCAGCAGAGGCCAGGCTAGGTCAGAGCAGTGAGGAGGACATATTTCTACCCCAGTGAGACTGTGGTGGGTGTCACCACCAAAACGCAGCTCCTCGCAGACTGACAGGGGAGGTCACAGAATAACGACTCATGGAATGGCTTGGGTTAAAAGGGACCTTTACAGGTCACCCTGTCCAACCCCCTTGCGGAAAGCAGGGACATCTTCAACCAGACCAGGTTGCTCAGAGCCCCATCCAACATGGTCTGGAACGTTTCCAGGGATGGGGCCTCCACTACCTCCTTGGGCAGCTTGTGTCAGCGCAGCTCAGGGCAGGACACAGAGGAGCCTTGGCCGCTCCACATCTGCCAGAGCCTGGCTGCGCGGCAGCACTGACTCACTCCTGCAGCCTGACCTAGTTTGTGTGGCACAGGGCAGGTGAGGGATGCACCAGCAGCAGCACCAGACAGGAGGCATTTGCAGCTCGAGCTGAGTTTTCCACCTCAGGTGATGACGATGGCCTTGGGCTGTCATTGGAGCCACTGCTGGCGTGTCACCAAACCGCCCCGGGCTGGGCAGCCCCATGCCTGACCCCGAGCCTGGCTGGGCAGCACGGGGCAGTGGCTGGGAGCTGGGCTTGGTGTACACAAGCTCCACCAGGCTCAAAGTGGGCTTGGATGAACTCTGCAGGTCTGCGCCCAGTGGCAGGTTGGTGGCAGAGGACCCCAGTCCCGCACTGAGGGATCTCAAGCAGGACAATCCCACTCTGCCCAGGGCTGTGAGTCCCGGGTGGGATTGCAGGGAGGGAGCTGGGGTTGGGGCATCACTCCCAGCCTTCAGTGCCCGCCCGCTTACCTGCACTGCCGTCCCCTGCCACGTGCCTGCTGCCCACCACCAGCTGCCTCATCCTCTCCTTTGAGACCTTCACATACTTGTTGCAGTTGCACACCTGCAAGAAGAGAGAGGGGGAGGCTGGTGAGCTGGTGGTTGTGGTCCCCAGGCACAGCCCTGTGACAGACACCCACAGCAGAGGCCAGATAGCCCCCAGTCGCATGATGGGGAAACTGAGGCCATGCCTGTCCAGTGTCAGCAGAACAGCAGCAGTCCCCAACTAGGGGTTCACAAGCCACAAGAACCCCCTTCCCAGAGGCACTCCATCTCTATGACCCTTCGCCACCACCCATCCCTCGAGCTGTTCAAGGCCAGGTAGGATGGGGCTCTGAGCAACTGGATCCAGTGAGAGGTGTCCCTGCCTATGGCAGGGGGTGGGACTGGATGGGCTTTGAGATCCTTTCCAACCCAAATCATTCCATGATTCTATGATCTTCACACCAGGTTGCTGGTACTGCGGCCCATGCCTGCCAGTCCTTGCTCCCTGGCCCTACATGATGCCACAAAACACCAGAAACTGAGGTTGGCCTAAAACTTCTAGCAGACACCCAAAGTTCAGGCCATGACTGAACATTTTCTACTCCACCTTTGTATGCTAAAACGCACCCTAAGAGATCTCCAAGTGCCTGCCTGTGCCAGGTGCTGGCCCCTAGAGAGCCAATACCCTCCAGCAGATCCCCAAGCCCCCGTGCTGAAGACACTGCAGCCGGGTGCCCGGGTTGAGCCCAGCATGCAGCCGGCAGCCAAAGGTGCTTGTCCAGAAGCGATGGGCACTAAATCTCCTTGGGAACATTGCAGCCAGCATCTTGAGAGCTTTGTCCTCCTCTTCCCTTCCCTTCCTAGGAGCCGGGATGTGCCACAACACTTTTCATCAGGCATTTGTTTTCAGGGGCTGTTTTCTGCTGGTAGAGCATTTCGCACACGCTGCACCCAAGGCAGGCGGTGAGAGAGGTGCAGAACTTCACCAACCAGAAAAAGTTCTCTGCCTGGGGCTTTGCTCCACAGCCTGTTGCAACCAGAAAGGTTTTTCCACCTCCTGACTGGGCACCGGTGTGGGCCCGCGGCAGCTCTGCTGGTTTGCGGCGTGCCAGCTGCAGTGGTGCTGGGTTCATGGCGAGGCACAACGATGCCCCTTCTTCCCACACAGCTGCCTGGAGGAGGATACGGGCAGGATGATTTGTTTGAAAATGAGCTTGCCACCACATCCAGGCTCTGCCCTGCAGCAGGAGGAGGTTATTTCCACCAGCAGCCTCCAGAAAACCAGGACACATTCCCTTGCCTGGGCATGATTTGGCCAGAAAAGGATGCTTGGACTCAGGTCCTCGAGCTGCACTGCTCCAGCTCTGCAGAGCAGCATCACATACAGAGATGGAAAAGGTGAGATCTTGAAAGCACCTCAATGATGTGGCAGCCACTGCACTACTTTTAAAACTGATTTTTTTCAGCCACCATAAAATCATAAAATCACAGAATCATAGAATTGTTTGGGTGGGAATGGACGTCAAAGCCCATATAGTCCCATCTCCTGCCACTGCATTAAGTTGCTCCAAGCCCCATCCAACCTCCAGGGATGGGGCAGCCACCACTGCTCTGGGCAACCTGGGCCAGGGCCTCCCCACCCTCACAGCAAAACATTTCCTCCCAAGATCTCATCTCAATCTCCCCTCTTTCAGCTGAAAACCATTCCCCTCATCCTGTTCCTGCCTTCCCTGATCAAGAGCCCCTCCCCAGCTTTCCTGGAGCCCCTTTCAGTTCTGGAAGTTGCTCTGAGGTCTCCCTGGAGCCTTCTCTTCTCCAGGCTGAAAAACCCCAGCTCTCTCAGAGCAGAGGTGCTTCAGCCCTTGGATCATCTCCGTGGCCTCCTCTGGATTCTCTCCAACAGCTCCATGTCGTTCCTGTGCTCAGGACTCCTGAATTGGATGCAGAACTCTAGGTGGGGTCTCACCAGAGCAGAGCAGAGGGGAAGAATCCCCTCCCTCAATCTGCTAGTCCCGCTCTTTGGATGCAGCCCATGACATGTTTGGGTTTTTGGTCTGTGAGTGCACACTGCTGGCCCATGTTCATTGTAAATCCCCCTCCCCAGGCCAGGTTGATCCCAAGAGCCCAGGGGCAGCCTGGCATTTCCCACTCCATCAGGTGCTTGCCGTGAGGCTCCAAGCCCCATGCCACCCTCCCAGCCTCCAGGTCTTGGCTGCCCTCAGCTTCCCAAAAAACACAGGTCATGCTCAGGACCCAGATAAGCTGCAGTCACAATTAGGTGTAATAAAAAAAAGCAATTAATTTTTTGGATGCCATGCCAAAATGAGTCAGAAGAGGTGGAGTGAGCGGAGCAGCCTGCCACCACAACAAGGATAGGCTGAGTGGCTGCCATGCAGGGGCCAGTGGTGGCCTCCGGCTCGATGCTCAGCTCCTGCCTGGGGACACGCTCCCCACAGCCTCTGCATCTCAGTGTCGCTGCCCAGGACTGCGGGGCAGGTTTTGCAATGGGACTTGTTTTTGTTTTAAGGTTAGGGAAGTGGGGAGCCCCTCTGCCGGGGAAAGGATGGGGGTTTCCTCCTTGGGAAGGTTCATTTTCCTCAGATCCATTGTGGCTACCACAGAGTGAATGTAAAGGGGATGATCCTTGTGGTGGTGAGAAACCAGGAGGTGATGGCACCTGGGGGTGCAGCCGCCGTGAGCAAGGGCTGTGACCTGACAGCCAAGGGTTCATCTTCTCCCCTGCAACATCTCAGGCTCCCCCCAGCCCCGTGCCTGGTGCAGGTTGGGGGTAGCAGCTGCCGCCCCACATCCCAGTGCTTTGCAAGGGACGATGTGCTGAGCGTGCGAGGTCTCTGCTCACACCGTCCTGCTCATCCACGTGGCCAGGGTGACCACAGGGTGACCCGGAGCCAGGCCACAGCAGAGAAAACGGGTGAGTTAGGGTTGGGAGGAGGGGGTTGGGTGGCTGCAGGCCCCGGGCTCCCAGTGCATGGCGAGGTGCCCTGGTGCCCCCGAGGGCTGTGCGCCTTGGAGGAGGAGCGGTGCTTTCTCACGCTGGGGCAGCCCTTGCCAGCACACGCTGAGTCACTGGTGAATCCCAGCCGAGATCTGCTCTGCCCTCTGTGAAATGGATCTTGGCTGCACCCCCGCTGAAGCAATCCTGGTGCTCGGGAGCCATGGCGGTCGCACTTTCCCACGGCTTCCAGCGCCCCGTGTGAATCAGCCCCTTCGTGGGCAGGCGCTGGTGCCCCCGCACGGCACACGTGCCGATGCCCAGGCAGAGCCAGCAGAGCACATCCCCTGGCTGTGCCAGCCAGTGGGGATGAATATGGGCTCTCTGGGCACGGGGCAGAGCTGCAACATCTCCCTGTCTCCCCAGACTCTGCTCGCTGTGTCCACATCAAAGGTGAGGAGCTGATGTGACCCATCCTGGATGAAGCTGGGGTTGCCACTGTGGCCCCTGCACCTGTCTGGGTGGCCTGGCCGAGGTGCTGCACCTTGGCATGGGGCATCAACACCCCCACATGCTCCTGCCCTGGACCTCATGCCAGGATCCACCACTCCCAGGAGAACACCCTGCAGCCCAGCCTGCTCTGCGATGTCACCACTGAGAGCTGTGACACAGAGATTAGATGGCGTGATGTCGTTGCACCAGGACCGTGATGTCACATCTCGCTGTGTGTTCACAGCAGGAGGGCTGCACAGGCCTAAGCCCGACGCGGTGCTTGTCCCCAGCCCCAGCACCCAGAGCTACCCTGGCAGCTGCCCCTGGCTCTCTCCGCCTGCACAGCCGAGGAGGACAAGGCAGGTAAAATGTCCTTTTGCAATCCTGGCAGCCCATCCGGTGGCTTGTTGTTTAGGACAATCCCTGCCTCTCCCAGACCTCCTGGGTTGGGATTTCACCAGCGGTGACACACAAAACTCCCGGGACTCGAGGGACTGGATACCTCAGTGCAGAGCTCTGGGGCCACCCCAACATCTCATCTCCTTTCTGAGCCTCCACCCAAGACACCAAAAAGATCAAAGAAAACTCAAGTCCTAGACAACAGAACCAACCTTCGGGACTCAATAGAGACCTAGGAACTGGTGTAAGCTTGACCAAAGAAGGTAGTGTGAGCTCAGCTGGAGGTCCACAGGCTGGTGCCCACCACACATGGAAGATGAGCATTTCAGACCACAGTGGAGTCAATTTTGCTCCTTACCTTGGTCCTCCTAAAAGCTGACTTTCCCAAATGCTCCAGGAGTCACCCTGGTGATGCCGAGGTCTGCCCAGAGGAACTGTCCTCAAAACAGTTCTTGGGCTTGCAGGGCTCCTTCCATCTGCTCTGCTAACAAATATCATGGGCCAGCCTCCCTGAGAGATCTCCTTGGCACAGCTTTTATCGGTGAGACACAACCTCTGCCTGCAGAGCTTCTGGCTTGGAAAACCCTCCGTGTACCAACATCAGCTGCAAAGGTCTACAGTGCCTGGCATGAACTCTTTGGGGCAATCCAGGGCAGCTCGTGTGAGGACAATTCCCTGGGTGTCTTCTGCTCACCATATTGCAGGACTATTCAACAGCACCTGGAGTGATATCTCTTTTCCTACTCACCGCCCACCCTCTTCCCTTTCTTTCTTGCCCTCTCTCCGAGATGGATATCATCTGGTGAAAGGGCCACTCCTCCGGATGGAGGTTGCAACTCTCATTTTGATTGTGAAACCACAGTCCTTGAGCATCCAAGAGTTTCTTTCAGGGAAGTATCGAGACTAGAAACCTCCCTGACACAGGCATGCGGGATGCTCTGGTTCAGCCAGGTTCTCCCCAGCACACTCGTCTATCACCCTCCTGCCCATCACAAAAAGCAGAGCAGGAAGGAGGCAGATGGTGGGAAGGCCAGCGAAAGAAAAACAGGTAGCAACCTGGAAAATTCCAAACACAAGTCAGGAGTTGATCATGATCATCCCTGGAAGTGATCAAGACCAGGCTGGATGGGGCTTTGAGCCCCCTGATGCAGTGGGAGGTATCCCTGCCCATGGCAGAGGGGTGGAACGTGATGGGCTTTGAGGTCCCTTCCAACACAAACCATTCTGTGATTCTATGATTCGCCCACATATATTTGTTCACAGGCTTTCCCCAAGTTTCCAGTTTTGACCTTCAAACCCACCCCTCCAGCAATGCTCTGGGCCAGGTTCCTCTCTGCCCTGCAGCGCCTTCAAGGTCTTTGCACAAAGAGCAGAAACCTCAGGAATTCGACTCAGCAGAGCTTCCCACACCCTGCAGGTCCAAAGGCCAGCTCTAGATGCAGAGCAGCAGTGAGCTGCGGATTTTCATCAAGCAGTTACCCAGGCTGCTCCCTTCTCCTTTACCCCAAAAGCTCTTCTCATTGACCTTCATATTGCCTGGGAACCATAAAGGTGTGCAGAGCTCCTGCTCTGTTACAAATGATTGAATGTCAGTTCTTGGGTACCAGCAAACCCACCTAAGCAGCAGATGAGATGCATGTGTGTTTCAGCCTGGTCTTCCAGGGAGCAACAGCTCTTTGTGCACACAGTAATCTTGAGTGGCCACCAAAACCTGGGCAGCCCTGTCTGCCAACAACACAGAGAGAGCCGCTCCAAGAGATGGACTGTGATGGTGCACATGGGATTGCAACTCAGGCATCCTCCACTACACCTGCCTGTGCAACGAGCACTGGTATTTTAAGGCCATCCAAGCCAAGCAACGTGCTGTCGGTGGGAATACAGGGCTGCTGGTGGGTTCCTGGCATCACACAGGGGCAATTTGGTTCACAGAGAGGGAAGGGCTCTGTTTATTGAATCATTAACATCACTTCCCTCATCACCAGCCAGGTACTCTGAGAGGTCTCTTAGGCAAGTGCTGACCTAGCCCAACCCTGCTAAGCTGGTAAGATGACATGGGATCCCATGCCAGCCTGGTACGGCGTTCCCACTGCTTTCTCTGCTCCCACTTTGCTATTAGTCATCCGTTTCTGGAACGTTTCTCATGCATAATAAAGTGTTTCAACACTTGCATAAGCCAGCTCTTCTCATCAGGAGTGACCCACTGCATTTCCCAACGCTTTCCCTAGGCAGTCCTTCCGACTGCCATGAAATATAGAGTTAAAACATGAAGTTTTCTTTCCCCCTCGGAGGCAAAAGGTGTGGGAAATCGAACAGATAAGAATGCCTTTAATTAGTATCATTTGCATAAGCTCTGGGAAAGGCTCACCTGACAGCTAGAAGGGCCTTGCTCGTCTGGGAGTACGAAGCACTGAAATGGGCAGATTAGCGGAGCTGACAGGAGATTGGGGAGGTAGAAGGGATGGGAGGCGAGAGGCGACAGAGCCCTGGAGGCTCTGCAGGCACCCCAACTCCCCCTCCATTTTCACCTGCCAGTTTTTAGCCCTCTGAGGGAGAGAAAAGGATGGGATATGGGGGTTGGAGGGGTCCATCACCTGCTTCAGAGAAGGGCAGGGATGGAGGGAGAGAAGCACAAGCACATCCCCGGATAATGCACAGTAGGCTCAACATCCAGCAGGGATGGCACCAGCGGTTTGTGAGCTCTGCTCTTCGCTCCTCTCCATGCACACGCGCTCCCTTGCACAGATGGCTTTAGCTCCCTAACCACAAACCCCATCCCACCACCGCCTCGCGTAGTCGGTGCCTCATCGTCAGTGACACCAAAAGCCCTTCTTGGTACCTCAAGGCCTTTGCAGTGATGAGAATCTCACCCCATATCACACCTAAACTCACATGCAAAGCTGAATTTCCCAGGGGAAAAAAAAGAGATACTCAACCCTTGACTCCTGCTGCAACCCCCCTTCCTGGGTCCCTCTGTCTCCTCCAGCTGCCTTGCAGTGTCTCAAGTCTCATTCTCCTTCCCAGCTGGGCTGTGGGCTGCAGAGATGAGGATTGAGCCCCCTCGAAGAAGCTGGAGCTGCCGCAGCACCCTTGACCTAACCTTCACCATGGCCGCAAGCCCTGTTTATACAGCACGCAGTGCAGCAGGGTGCTGCTGTGGGACAGGCTCCCAGTGCTTACGAGTTTAATAACAAAGCCAAACCAGTAATATCTGCCTTATAATGAGGTTACGCAGCATCCCCCAAACCTTCGTTTCAGGGTGAGTTCTGTGTCAGGAGCTGCCGGGGGGCCAGTGGGAGAACCATTTCTTCCCACCTTGCCTGGTGCCTCCGCTTCTCCAGGCCTGTGCCCTCTCCTCAGCATAAATGTGTTTGATATCCACCTCTGGCGTGAGGGTTAACCCCTCCTGGGCTTGTATTTGAAAGCATTGCACCTGAAAAGTAAAATCTGGCTATCAAGTGTCCCCCAGGAGCATCACATTTTGGAACCAGAAATGGAAAGGGATGCAGTGATACATTTTCTGACCGTGAGAGCCAGAGCAGTGGAAACTGCAAAGGACTGAAGCTTTCCTGTCTATAGACGAGTCCAGTGCTCAGCTCATTAACAGTCAGGCGCAGCACCGCTCTTCCTTACCCAAGTGCATGCTGGTCCTGCTGGAAGCGTAGTTTCCTGCCTTACTCAGGTCCCAACAAACCCCAAGTGCTGCACGTAAAGCCCCTACTGCATTGCTGCACCCTCCTCCGATATCCAGGGCTCCTGGTACTAGACAAGCTTTAGGAAATGATCTTTATTACACACTAAGCCAACAGCCACCTTTATTCCTGCTCCTCCTGGCTTTCCCTGGCAGCCGCCCCTCCCATGGTTGAGGTCCTGGGACCATCTGTGTAACACATGGCAGGGATTCCCCCCTTGCCCCATACCGAGACCTGAAAGCCATATCTGGCTGGAAGTTCTGCCCCCAGGGCTCTCTGCTTTTCCCCAGAACAGTTTTCAACCCTGGACAGGAGTTGAGGCTGCCCTGGTACAGGTGGCCACGTGGCTCCTCTCCTCCACGGCCATCTGGTCCACGAGCATCCTCACCCGCATCCCTGCTTCCTCCTCCTCCACCCTCCCTGGGGCTGCTGGGGGTGACACAAGCTGGTGGCCCCAGGATGGTGCAGCAGCCCTGAGGGGTGCGGGGCAGAGGCAGAGATGGAAGTTGGGTTCACATTTCAGCTTCTATTTTTATCTGGGAACCCGAGTCTGCCCGCAGTGCAATGCGGAGGCCCCGGGGGGGCGCGCTGCCTGCCCCAGCCGGAGCCAGATACCATCTGCACGCTCCCTGCCCTGCCCTGTCGGCACTGACGGACCTCTTGGCAGAAGGCAAAATCTTCCGAGGCACTGGGACATCCTGCCAACACCTCTGCCTGGGCGGTGGTGCGGTGAGTCGGGAGTGAAGCAGCCAGAGAGAGGATCTGTGTCCACCGGGCATGGTTCTGCGCAGGTTCCCAGTGCTGAGTCTGGGAAAACCTCATCACCGTGAACTCTCTGGAGGCACAGAGCAGACCTCTCACACCTGGGTCAGTGGGCAGATGCTGGTGTCCCTTCTTAATGGCCATTTATGTTCTCAAGTTGCACCAAAGCAGGTTCAGAATGGACATTAGGAATAAGTTTTTTCATCACAAGGGTTCTCAGGCTTTAGCAGAGGCTGCCCTGGGAGGTGGTGGAGTCCCCGTCCCTGGAGGGGTCTAAAAGATGAGCAGATGACGTGCTCAGGGATCTGGTTTCATAGTGGTCAGGTACAGTTGGCTTCAATGATCTCTGATCTCAAAGGTCTTTTCCAACGAAGCGACACTATGATTCTATGATATGATTCAACCTGGCCATAAATCCGTGCCTCAGGGGTAAGATTGGCCCTGAGGGCTGGGATTCGCTCTGCTCTGCTCAGAAGCCGTGGCTGACACTCAGCAGGATGAGCTTGGGTGGAAGCCCAGTGGGAAGGACGCGGTGCCATGCTGGCTCAACACCTGGGGGAACCCCATTACCTCACCCCGCACGGTGCTCAGTGGTCACCTGGGCTGCACCAGACCCGCTCCTTTTCATTTATTACAGCAAATTGGTGGACAGACCTGCAGAAAAATGGAAACCTGAGCAGGCTGAGCCCAAGGAGTCTGTGTGCAGGTTGTCCAGCACAGAGGTGGCCAGGAGCAGGGTCCCAGCACAGCGTTTTGGAGCCTGGACCCTGGTCCTGGGCAGGAGGAGGCAAAATGCCCTCGTCCTGTGGCAGTGCCTGTGGCTGGAACTGTGGCGAGGAGAGAGGGGCAGAAAACACGGATGGGGAGGAAAAAAAAGCGTGAGAAAGGAAATCTGAGCGAGGCCTGGAGCGATCGAACCAATGCAGCGGAAACAAGAGCGCAGGGAGAAAAACCAGTTCTGACACAGAATGGGGAACAGGCTGGGAACAGGAGCGGGCAGTGCGGGAACAAGCAGGCTCTGTGTGGCTGGGGCACCCAGCACCAGTGTCCCAAGCCAGGATGGGGACTCAGCACCAGTGCACCAAGCCAGGATGGGGACCCAGCATCACTGCCCCAAGCCAGGATGGGGACCCTGCATCACTGCCCCAAGCCAGGATGAGGACCCAGCATCACTGCTCAACCAGGATGGGGACCTGGAGTGTGCCTCTCAGCCAGGCAGGGGGGCTCAGCACCCCAGCTCAGCATCCAGCTCATCTGGGCTCGGCTCAGCACCCAAATTATGCTCAGCCAGGCTGGGCTCAGCACCCAAACTATGCCCAGCCGGGCTGGGTTTAGCACCCAAACTGGGCTCAGCACCCCGACTCAACTGCACTGACTTTAGACTCCAAGGAGGGCTTGGCACTCAGGGTTCACTCAATCTGGCTCAGCACCCAGCTCGGCAGGGCTGGGTTTGGCACCCAAACTGAGTTCAGCACTCAGGGTTCACTCAGTTGGGCTCAGCATCCAGTCTGAAATTACACTTGAGAAAGAGATTAGGCATTATCCTGAGATTATCCTGCAGGCTGGGCTCACCCCGAAGCTGCCACCACTCCAAGGCTGGTCTCACCCTGAGTCTGGGCTCATCCCAGGGCTAGGCTCAGGTCGGGGCTGGTGTCACCCTCAGTCTAGGCTCACTCCTAAGTCTAGGCTCACCCCTAGGGCTGGTGTAACCCCTTGGGCTGGGCTCACCCCAAGCTGGGCTCATCCCCTGTCTGGTCTCAAAGGGCAGCAGAATGACCAGCCGTGCTCCTTGGGCGGGTAGGATGAAGGTGCCGGGGAAGTGATGCTCCTGCAGCTTGGCTGTGACGAGGCAAGAAAGGGAACATGGAATTCTGCAGAGGGAACAAACTGTTCGCAGCACCAGTCTGCGGGCCAGCACGGGTCTGCCTGGCCACCCCACTGCAAACCTTGGCCATGGATGCACCTTCTCCCCCCACCAGCTCCCACCACAGGGTGTCCACCTGTCCCCCCAGGCAGTGCACTGGGCAGGGTGTGGGAAGGACTAGTTGAAGGCTGGGAGAGCCCACGCAGATGAACCAGCTCCAGCACGGTTCGGTGGCTGCTCCACAGGCTGGATGCAGCCATGGGTGCTGGATCCAGCCCTGTGTGTTCATGGCAGCGGTTGGGACATGCTGGGGTGCTGTGTTCCCTGCCGCCAGCAGAGCTGTGTACATTCATTTTCAAGGAGAAGATTAAACTCTGCTCAAATCAAAATCACCATTGCACTCCACACCGCCAGCACAGGGACCTTCCAGCACCTGAGGATGCCAATTCCCTCCAGCCCCGGCTCCACAGATGCAGCCTCCCCTCCCTGGGGACAAACCACAGCCCTCCAGTGGGGTGGGCAGGATCCGGCCCCTGGCCCTCTGCCAAGGAGCACAGCGCTCCCCTGTCAAGAGCAGAACAGTTTTCATTGCCCTCCAAGCGCCTCCGTGCCCACCGCAGCGGGTCTGGGGCAGCAGCCTGGCAAGAAGGCATTGCTCCCCGCCTGCACCGGGACTTGGACTCACTCAGTGTGCGCAGGAGGAGCCAAAGAGAGGGAGAGCAAAGCTGTTCCAGCACATTTTTATTCTTTGACACACTCGCAAGGCCTCAGAGGTCTGCAGCTGGGTTCCCAACACCCCGCGCGGCTCTCCTGCCTGCACCCCTGAGCCAGCGGCACGTGGGGCCCCTGGGTCCCCAGATGCCTGTCAGGAACAGCAGGATGAGTGCGCAGGACAAGTGCACAGGCAGGGGCAGCTCATTGGCCCCATGTCGAGCAGTAAAAGCTGCTCTGGGTGTCATGTGTGCTGATCTCAGCACTGAATGAGAGATCACAAGTGTTTCAGGCTCCAGCTGGGAGTGTGTAAAAATCAGCTGTGGTGCAACTGCCCTGACATACTTCAAGATGTGCCCCAGACCCCCAGTATCCACAGAATCATAGAGACATGGGATGGTTCGGAGGTTTATTGGGAAAAATGGCTTTACTCAATGAGTGGTAAAGCCCTGGCAGAGGCTGCCCAGGGCAGTGATGGAGTCCCCATCCCTGGAGGTGGTTAAAAGATGAACAGATGTTGTACCTGGGGACATCGTCTTGTTGCAGACTTAGTAGAGCTGGATTGATGGCTGGACTCAATGACCTTAAAGATCTTTTCCAACCAAAACCATTCTGTTATTCTCCAAAAGGATTCCCCTAAATGGGCTCAGAAGGAAGCTGTGCAAGCTGCTAACTGTGAGCTACAAGAGGAAAGGTGCCGGGTGAGGAGGTGCTGCTGCTGGGGCAAGAAGAAACCCCAGGAGACCTCGTGCACTGATTCCCTGTGTTCCCAGCCCGCCACCTCCCAGCCGTGCTAACATGACCTCAGCGTGTTGGTGACATGGGAGGTCACCGCGGTGACAGAGGCACGCAGGGGTGTTCCTGCAGGGCCCCAATACCTCCACTTCTTCTCACCACAGTGGGGGCCTGGGGAGCTGATCTAGAGCATCACATGCTTGTGTAACACAAAAAAAGGGGTAAAAGGGGGTAATAAATACACACAAAAATGTGGCTTTTTTTAGGCATTTGCTGTACCTAAGGGATTTCTTCTCTGCTGCTCGGTGGCCAGCTGGAGGAGAGGAAGCTGGGACAGATAGAAAGAGGAGTGATTCAGCCCCACCAGTCCTGGCTTTGCTCTTTTGCTGCTGAACAGGACATTGTCAGGGAGTGGTGTCAAAACTTTAATTTCACCCTGCAGAAAAAAATACCTCTGAGTGCAAAATACTAATGGGCTCTTTGTGGAGGTGAAGCTGAAGGTGTGTGCTCCATTCCTTACATTCCTCCCCAGCTTCCTCAGGACAGTTGCTGCAATCCCCAGGGTCCACCCAGGCGCACGGGTTCCACCAGCCTAGCATGTTCCCTTCCCAGTAAGAGGGGTGAGGGATGGGATCAAGATCTGAGTCCCTGCCAGAGCCCAAGAATCATAGAATGGTTTGGGTCAGAAGGGAGCTCAAAGCCCATTCAGTCCCACCCCTGCCATGGGCAGGGACACCTCCCACTGCATCAGGGGCTCCAAGCCCCATCCAACCTGGCCTGGAACCCCTCTAGGGATGGGGCAGCCACCTCTGCTCTGGGCATCCTGGGCCAGGGACTCCTCACCCTCACAGCAAAATATTCAATTTCAAAATATTCAATTCTCATTTCAATCTCCCCTCTTTCAGCTCAAAGCCATTCCCCCTCATCCTGTCCCTGCAGTCCCTGGTTAAGAGCCCCTCCACAGCTTTAGAGAGCTCCTTTCTGTACTCAAGACAGGTCTAAGGTCTCTCTGGACCCTTCTCTTCTCCAGGCTGAACAACCCCAACTCTGTCAGCCTCTCCTCATACGGGAGGTGCTCCAGCCCTTGGATCATCTTCATGGTGTCCTCTAGACTCGCTCCAACAGGTCCACGAAATTAAACCTTTGATCTCCATGGCCAGCATCTTCAGAATCCCTTGCGTGTGGGACCAACACAGGTGAACACTGTGGCCCCAGGTGCTAACCTGCTACACTCCAGTGTCCCGCCATGTGCCTGGCCAGGACGTTGCATCCCTATGGTCACGTGCTACAGCCTGCTTAGAGCAGGGCACCTTGGGCTCATCGAAGCGTAGTCAGTGGGATGTCCTCTCCTTTCGACACACTGCCCTTTCCCTGTCCCCTCTCCTGCAACACCAACGTGAAAAGCAGAGATGAAACTATTCCATTGCTGTGCACTCCCTTTCCCGTGCTGTCCCAGCTCCAGGCGCGGAGCAGCGCTGGCTGCCTCCTGGGCACATGTGTGAGGGCAGCACGCCAGCAGCTAATGGGAAAGTTCAGGGTCGGGGCGAGCTGTGGGGAGAGACACATAAAGAGCTCATTGTGCGGCAGGGCTCCCTCGGCTCTGCTCATACAGGGCTTGCCGTTCAACAACAAAACGCAGCCCAGAAATATGACAAGACACCTTTTTCCCAGGCTGCTGTTAAACTCTAATTAAACATTTCAGTACACTCGAGCGAGGGAATGTCTGCTTCTCAGGCCCAGGCTATCTCAGCTGGAAAACATGTCCTCTGGTGCAAGCAGGCTTGCACAGGTTGGCCCAGAAAGATGCCCCTTGGGCCCAGCGATGATGTGAACCCACACATCAGGGTGGACAACCTGCTCCCACCCATCCACCTCTGGGCCAGCGAGGTGACCGCTTGCTGCTCCCCACCCTGGAGGATCGGGCTGGGCTGGAGCAGCCCAAGAAGAGTTTGTGCACCCGGGTGCACTGTGGGCAAAGCCACGGCAGTGGCTGCTGGCACTTGTCACCGCTGCGCATCATGGGACCTGCACCACCGGGACAGCAGCTGATGGAGCATAGCTTGAAGAGCCATGAGTTTCATAGAATCATAGAATCACCAAGTTAGAAAAGACCCACTGGATCATGGAGCCCAACCATTCCTAGCCAACACTAAACCTTGCCCCCTGTTAGCCAGTGTTAGCCCCGTTTCACGATGTTAGCCAGTGCAAAAGAAAGCCAGGTGATAGCTGCTCCATGACAGTCCCAAATCCAGCTTTTATGACTCAGATATTACCCACTGATTAAGAGGGACCATGACTCTGCCCGCATGTCTGTGCAGTGCCTTAGGAAAGGTCAGTGCCTCTTCAACCCACCATCCTGGGAATATTTAATGTGATGCCTCGCAGTACAGCCCACAAACTCTGTCTTCAGACCTGTTTGGTTTTTGGACCTTAGAGCCCCTATTTCAGCAAAGTAACTTTTTCCCCAGCTTCATCACTCTCTTGGTCAGTGCCTAGGGCCACTCATTCCCTTCCCCAGGCCTGGACCATGGGTTGGGTCGCCCCTTCCAGAGGTTTGAACAGTTAAAAATAACCCAACAGAGAAGCACAATGTCAGATTCTCATTCTTTGGGTGCTTTGTGGTGTTGACCCTCGAACCTTGACCATTATCACACAAGATTGGTCTTAAGACATTTCAGTTGGTCTTAAGTAACTTCTTTCCCAGCCTCCCCCACTCCACCCCAGCAGCCTCCTTCGCGCCTAGGCAGGAAAATCGGGCTTGAGCTCCTTGTTTGTCTCCCTGGGGAAGCAGAGGTGCTCCCAGATTTTTGTTTGACCCAGAAATTTCCAGCGGTCTGCAGGCTGAGGGAGGTGACCAGCCTTGGGACGAAAGGGTCTCTGTGGAAAGATCCAACCCAAAGCCTGTCTCCTTCTGAAATCCCACTCCTGGCTTTCCTCTGGGTTTTCTGGGGAGCAGAGGGCAGCACAGCCCCAGTCACCCAAGAGGTTCTTCCCATTGTGCCTGCAGAACTGTGAACCACTGAAGAGGAGAGGAAAGCATCACCACCAGCTTTCTGTCACCATAAACCAAAAGCTCACATGCCCTGCAAGCCCTGCTGCTGGAAAACCCACTGAGGCTGAAGCTGGCATCCTGCTTTGTAAAAGAATGAAGGAGAAAGAAAAGAGCACAAAGGAGCACAAAAGAGCCAAGAAATGAAGCCAGGCACTGCCTGGAGTGAGGAGAGGTGTAAGTCAGAAGAAAGGAGTACGGTGGCTAGAAGATACCCCAGGGATTACTTGGATGCCCAGGAGGGCTAAGGTGACAGCGAGCTGGCAAAACCTAGTGAGTGCCAAGGAGCCAGCCCCCCTCCGCATTATTGAACACAGACTTTGGCCATTTATTACAGTAATTCTTCAGCACCTTATTTCTAGCAGGTGCAGAAGGTCTAAAACAATTCTCCATGGCCAGCTCTTGGTGGGACAACTCTCCACAGTGAGCACTCTGCAGCCAACAGAGTTATCTCTGGCTCTCGGATCATCTCCATGGCCTCCCCTGGACTCACTCCAACAGCTCCATGCAATGACATGTCTGCCCCAAGACCGGGTCCACTGAGATTCTCCACGAGGACAAGTCTACATGGGGAACTCCTAACCCTAACCCTAACCCTAGCCCTAACCCTACCTGTGTAGAGTTGTCCCATGGGGAGTTGTCTGTGTAGATTTGTCCCACAGAGAGTTGGCTGTGGAGAGTTGTCCATTTCTGAGCACAGACTCTACCCCAATCCTCCCTTCCTCCGAAGCTCTAACGTTTGACCCAGCCACGTGGAGAGGACAAAGCTGAGCTGCTGGCTCCGATGTGGCTCAGCTGCCACTTTGCAACAGGCCCTGTCACACCCGAGCATGACCCAACGGGAGCAGCAAACTGAGGCCAGGTGGCTCGGGCTCGCTGGGGACTCGCAAGCTGGTGTTTTCCCACATGCAACCTCAGGAAGAAACAGGACACCCAGTAAGGAGTTACCACAAAAATCTGCCATTCCTAGGATTGCTAAGCAGTGGGAAGGTGGTGTGACCTGAAACGCTCGGAGTAGAGTGACAGCCCGAGCGAGGACACTTGTAATTTGGCATCCCGTGGGGGTGGAATTTGGCAAAACTGGTCTCTCCTGCTCTGAGGACATTCCAGCTTCCCGCATGGGCACTCTGAATTGAACTCTCTCAATAAATACACCAGCCAGGGGTTTCATCCAGCTGGGCCCCTGCAATAAGAAAAGCAGGAGCAGCATGCTCCTCGCGGAGGCTCCATCCACCTCAGGGAGGCTCCAGCTGCGCGTGGCACTGCTGTTCCCAGCATCGGGCAGGCCATCGCCCTGGGGTGATGAAATCTCACCTGGGGTTGGGGCTGCTCTCGCAGGGCACCGTAACCCTGAGAAAATGGCAACACCAACCCGGGAGCCCCAGAGATGGCAGGTGGCTGGGGGTGGTGACAGCCCTGAGGGGGACATGGCCACGCACAGGGCTCGTCCTCCTCCTCAGCCACTGCACCAGCATCCAGAGACTGGATTTGGGATGAATCTTGATTTTTCTAGGAAAAGGAAGGCATGGCACCTGGGCTGTGCTGCCTGGGCACATATCAAGAGCTCCTCTCCAGCTCTCCCAGAGCCCCTTTCAGGACTGCTCTAAGGTCTCTGTGGAGCCTTCTCTTCTCCAGGCTGAACAACCTCAAATGTCTTAGCCTGGCCTTGTACGGGAGGTGCTCCAGCCCTCGAACCATCTCCATGGCCTCCTCTGGACTCCCTCCAACAAATCTATTTAGTGACAAGTCCACTGAGGATGCCCTGGGTGGCACAGGCAGCGAGGAAGACAGCACAGGGATGCAGAGCGAGGGCACCCACCACCCAGGCAGCGCACACACTGAGGGGGGGTCACTGTCCCCTCCACGCACACACGAGGCCCTGGGAACCATGTCCTCAGCAGGCACCGTGACCCACAGTGTCCCCCTGTAGTGCCCATGGCTGGGGACATTTTGACACTGTGAGCTGGTGATGACCTTTACCAGGTGATCTTTAAGGTCCCCTCCAACCCAAAATATTTAGTGATAGAGGGCTGGATCCTGACTTATTCGCCAACTGTTTCTCAGGCTCTTCTGCGAGGCCCCATGTGCCGACGAGATGGGATCAGGGCATGAGAGGGAAGAGAGGACAAAGGCGCTGGACCACGCTCCTCCTCCTCTTCCCCGCTCTTGGCAAGGCCAGGGGACTGCGGCTGGGAAGGGAAAAGGTTCCCAGGGCGAAGGTGTTAAATACCCTTCTCCCGTGCTGCTGTCACCTCGCCATCCCCGGGGTGTGAGAATCAGACTCTATTATCCCCTCATTAGGAACTAACATACTGTACTAACCTTTTCACATGAAAGCTACGCTCTGTTCGCCAACAAAAGCTGACGCTTGGTTCCCAGGAGTGGAAACCCCCCCCCACCCCCACAAGCACTTAGCAGGGGCTCTGGGGCCAGCCTTCCCCGCTGTCCCCACGGATGCTCCGGCGGGGAAGAAGGGGCTCTGCAAGAGGGGAGCCAGGCAAACAGCTCTGGGAGAGAGGAGCAGGGGACCCCCCTGCCCCAAACCACCCTGAGGTGATTTTCCCCACTACTCCGCTCTTGTCAAACCCCACCTGGAGTCCTGTGTCCAGTTCTGCAATCTCCAGCATAAGAAGGATAAGGAGCAAGTTGAGAGGAGGCAACGAAGATGATCCAAGAGCTGAAGCACCTCTGTTATGAGAACAGGCTGAGAGAGTTGGGGCTGTTCAGCCTGGAGAAGAGAAAGCTCTGAGGTGACCTCAGACCAGCTTCCAGGACTGAAAGGGGCTCCAGGAAAGCTGGGGAGGGGCTTTTCACAAGGGACTGGAGTGACAGGATGAGGGGAGATAGCTTTTAATTGGAAAGGGAAAGATCTAGAGACATTAGGAAGAAATTCTTCATGATGAGGGTGGGGAGGTCCTGGCCCAGGTTGCCCAAAGCAATGGTGGCTGCCCCATCCCTGGAGGTGTTCAAGGCCAGGTTGGATGGGGCTTGGAGCAACAGGATCTTAGTGGCAGGGGATGGGACTGGATGGGCTTTAAGGTCCCTTCTGACTCAAATCATCCTGTGATTCTATGATAGCTGGGATCCCCTTGTGTGGCGTGGATGGGCAGGGGTAGGAGTGCAAGAGGGACTCCCTCCTTTGGGGTTCGTGCTCTAGGGAGCCCTAGCGAGGTGTTTTCGGGCCAGCAGTCCCTGCTTCAGCCATGGGAGCTGTTGCTGCTTCCCCCAGATCCACCTCAGCAGTTTGCAGGTCTCAGGGTGGTTCTTCCTGCATCGCTGACCAAAGCACATTGCAAGATCTGAAACCCTCACTCCCCTTCAGGCTACCCTGAGCGGTAAGAAGTGAGGCTGGGAAAGCATCACCCAGCTATGGGAAAACCCATCTGTGCAACACCCGGGGCCCCAGGTCAGCATGTAAAGAGGCTGGATTTTCAGAGCACCAAGCACAGCAAGCTGGGCACCCTCCTTCCTCCCCCAGAGAAAACACGATGAAAGAAGGGATGGGATAGACATCACTGCGACCCACATCTCCCCATCTCAGATACTGGCAGACGTCTCCTGGGAGGATGAACAGCTGGGGTAACATCTTTCTTGCTCAGGCTTTTAATTGAATGACATCTGCCTGGGGCAACAATTTGAGCTTCTGCCCACAGCAGAACAATCTTGCTTGATGCTGGGGCTGGAAGGAGAGATCTTGAAGTGAAAAGAATTTTCCTGGTTTCTTCACTTTAAAAGTATCTGTTCTGCCTCATGTCCAGTTCTGGAATCTCCAACATAGAAGGAGATGGAACTGCTGGAAAGTGTTCAGAGGAGGCCACGAAGATGATCTGAGGACTGGAGCACCTCTGATCTGAGAACAGGCTGAGAGAGCTGGGGTTGTTCTGCCTGGAGAAGAGAAGGCTGCGGGGAGACCTTAGAGCAGCTTCTAGTGCTGAAAGGGGCTCCAGGAAAGCTGGAGAGGGGCTTTTCACAAGGGCATGGAGTGACGGGATGAGGGGGAACAGCTTTAAATTGGAAGGGGGAAGATTTAGGTGAGACATCAGGAAGAAATTCTTCACAATGAGGGTGGAGAGGCCCTGGCCCAGGTTGGCTGCCCCATCCCAGTAGCTGTTGAAGGCTAGGTTGGATGGGGCTTTGAGAAGTCTGATGCAGTGGGAGGTGTCCCTGCCCATGGCACGGGTGGAACTGGATGGGCTTTGAGGTTCTTTCCAACCCAAACTGCTCTGTGATTCTATGATTTTTGGCTGGAGATCTTTAACAGCTTGGGGGAGTGGGCTTGAGAGTTGCCCAGGGCCACAGCAAGGGCTTAATGCCTGGAGTCCCTCACGTGGGGACACATCACTGCCTTCCCCAGGGCTGTGAGCTCCCACAACTCCCACACACACTTGCCACCTTGCAGCCTCAAACAGCTCCATGCTTCTGATGAGGAAAACAGGATGCATGCCCTTTCGCTCGCCTCCCCTCCATCATTTCCTCCCCTGCACCCGGCTGTGAGGGCAACTCCCCACCAACCCCACAGCCCGCCTGTCCCTAGGGATGGGGGACTTGTCCAGGTTCCCCAAGTAGGTGCTGGCCTGTGGGGCAGGGATGGGGTGACTCTGCTGCACTGGCAGGTCCCGTGGCAGAGGGGCAGGTGAGTTTCATATTGCACACACACATTTCTCAGTTGCTGGCTTGAGCCCACTAAGCTGTTTCGCACCGGCCGCTAGCGACACCTTCCAGAGCTGTTCTGCTGCCACAAGATGCTGTGAAGGCGTCAGTGGTATTCCACACTGTTTGGAAAAGTAATTTAATTAAACCCAGTGAAAGGTTTCGGTGCTGCCTGGCTTCTCCTCTCCTCTCTGCAGCATGGCCGGGTGCAGCGGCCCGGGGTGGCCTGGAAAAGATGCTCTTTTTGGAAGGTCACTTTTCTTAGTTGCTGCAGTCAGATTTGGGTCATCAGGTTTGAGCTAAGCGTGTCAGAGGACAGGAATTCTGGGAGAAACAGAAGCATGAGAGATGCAGGCTGTTTCAGAGCATTTCTGGGCTGGTTTCAAACTCCTCTGGGTTCACTCTTAGAGTCCGGCAGAAGGGCTGGGAAAGCTGTCAGTTGGTTTAGTTCTTCCCCCAACACAGGTGCCATGGGGCTGGTGGCAGCAAGGGCAAAGCCGGCTCTCAGACATCAAGAAGAGCCTTGAGAAGAGGAGGCTGAGGGGAGACCTCATCACTGTCTACAACTACCTAAAAGGAGGCTGCAGAGGGCTGGGTGTTCGTCTCTTCTTCCAAGTGACAGGTGACAGGACAAGAGGGAATGACCTCAAGCAGCATCAGGGGAAGTTGAGATTGGACATTAGGAAAAATTTTATGAGAAGGCTTCTCAGCACTGGCAGAGCCTGCCCAGGGAGGTGCTGGAGTCTCCATCCCTAGAGGTGTTAAGAAGCAGGAAGATGTGGTGCTTGGGGACATGATTTAGCAGTAGTCAATTGTGGTTGGAGCTGAGGTCTTTTCCAACCTGATGATCCTACGATTCTCCCCTCCTGGTCGAGTTCAGAAGCATTTTTGAGCCACAAACTGAACCAGAGCAATGGGTGTTAAGTTTTGGGCAAGGTGAGAAGCAATCCTTACCCAGCAGCAAGCAAAGGAGGCAGGAGGAGAGAGAGACAGTGAGGAGGAGAGGCGCAGAGCTGATTTGGGCCCCTCGTCCCCATAGCCATCGTCCCCAGGCTTCCCCGTGCCAATCAAATCCCACAGATGTTGAGGAGGTCAGTGCTCTCCAGGGAGGAGCAGGCAGAGCACTCTCAGACTTGCTGCAACTGTGAGAGAGGAACAGCCAGAAGGCTTTCTCCAGTGCCTTCAGCCCAGCCTGGCTCCCTGGAGCTGCTCCCCAGCTCCACAGGTCCAGTGAACTCTGGTCCAGTGAAGGAGGTGCGCAGCGAGGTCTGAGCAAGCACACTCATCCCTGGGGCAGGTGGCAGCCCCGGACCTGCTGGAAAACCAGCCAGAAAACACAAATGGAGAGATAGGTTTAGAGGATGGCTGCAGATTTTCCACTTCCCCTGACTGAGGTCTACCTGAACTCAACCATTTCAGAGGTTCAGAGTCAACCAAGCCACCCTGAAGCAATGAAAATGGACTTCAGATGCAACATTTTAAGCTGAAAAAAGTGATTCCCCATCATTTTTTGGTTCAGTCCATACAGTGATGAGTGCATCACAATCTGTGTCATGCAGACACCAAGCTGGAGACCTCTTTGACTTCACCAGTGTCCTCACCCAAAACACTCTGCACATCTCCAAAGCCTTGCTGGTCACTGGTCTCCACCTACATTTCCAGGAGCCTGGTGCCTTTTATTTTCCTCATGGTCCTTTGCTTGTGGCTGTAGCCAATAGGAATCCTGTGCAGTGCAAGGAGACCCTCCTTGCAGAGCTCTGGGATGCACAGGGCCAGGGCTGGAGGACAAAACCCTCTGAGCTCTGTCTGAGCAGCCTAGGGTGAGCAGACTCAGTATTCACCCTGGCAGAAAGCACCTGGGTGGGACCTTCTCCTGCTCAGCCCCATCTCATAGCTACCTGCAAGGTTAAGGCTGCTCAAAGCAACAGCCCAGGCCCTTGCATAGCCTTTTGCATATAAAAATGGGACATAGAAATGAAGAAGCGGCCTTCACCAGGCCTTCATCATTTCTGGTGGGAAGCAACTTTTGGTTTGGTCTTGGAGGCTCAACCTCAAAGCCCAAGGCAAGTCAAAGTCCAAACCTGCAGGCCCCAGGCTTTCTCTGGAGAAGGTGTGCGTGCCTGTCTGCCAAAGCACTAGCCTCTGTTCTCGCTGTTCTGCATGAGCCACTGGGGATAAACTGCAGAAGATTGCAGGGATCTCTGAAGCATGGCATCCTTAGCAGCCCAGGAGACACCACTCGGCTCAGGGGCACTCTGACTGACCTCAACATTCCACCCTCTCTGGCTTTAGTCCTGGCCAGACGTTTGTACATAATAAAACGGGACCTGCCTCAATGCTGCCTGCGCCCTGCTGAATTGCAGAATCTGAGCGGAGACGGTAGGGGAGGCACTGAAGGACCATCCTGACACACAGTCAGCCGCCTGGAGAGCACCCAGGTGGTCCCAGCACCACTGAATCCACACATGCACCCAAAACCCCAGGGCTGAACTAAAGGGTGTGTGAGGTGCAGCACAGCACAGCACAGGGCTGGGCACCGGTCAGGAATTGTGCTGGGCTCCCATTGCTCTCCACACCGTGATGGTGGGACACGGGAACATACCTGCTTTGGGACAGGTGCCCCAGGAACTGGAGACACTGAGGTTTGCTGTGTCTGTGCCACTCAGCCAAGCCCCTGTGCCCTACCCTCGCCTCACCATGCACAAAACAGAGAGAGAGACTTCACCCCAGGCTGTGTCACTGCTGTGTCACCACTGCCTGATGGCACCTGACACCAGGCAACAAGGACAACCCCAAGCAGTCACAGGCAGGGCTGAGAGTAGTGTGGCTGCCTCCATGCAAGAACATCCCCCCAGATCCCCAGATTTCTTCATCAGGAGGGTGAGGAGGCCCTGGCCAAAGCTGCCCAGGGAAGTGGTGGCTGCTCCATCCCTGGAGGTATCCAAGGCCAGGTTGGATGGGGCCTTGGGCAGCCTGATTCAGTGGGAGGTGTCCCTGCCTATGGCAGGTGGGTTGGAACAAGATGGGCTTTGAGGTCCCTTCCAACCCAAACCACTCCTCGATTCTATGATCCCTCACCAGCTCTGGCAATGACTCCTCTTTGAAATGTTCTGATGGACGCTCAGTGGGTCCTGCTATGCTTCAAAATCAGCTGGGAGCTGAGAAGGAACTGTGATGCTGCAGCGTTGGGTTCAGTGTGGGGCCCCACTTTGCTGTGGCCCTGGGAGAGCACGGCACTGGCTGCCGCAGTCCTGCTGTGCGGCAGAGATGAGAAGAAAAACAACTCTTGGGCTTCCCCTCACCTCTGTTCCTTGCCCACGCCATGGCCCTGCCGGCTCTTTCATCTCCAAGCTCCAGCGGCTCTTTCATCTCCTGCCCAGAGGTGTGAATCACTCCCGCTCCAGCCACCGGCCATTGGCGCTGGCATCGGCATTCGAGCTGACATTGCTGGGACCAAATGGCCAGTTGCCTGTCCTGTCCATGAGAACGGAGGTGGTGGGTGAGGACTGGTCACCTCTGTCACCTCTGCAAAGTGCCCAGGACCCCTCAAATCTGGCTGCTCCCAGAAGCCTGCAGAGAAATCAAGGCACTGGGATTTCTTGTGGTTCTTTCTGCAAATAAGATGATGCCAAGCTTGTGCCTGCTCTTGTTCATGCTTGCTCAAACCCAGCTCATCTTTGTTAACTTGTGCAGGTACAAAACCAGCCCATGAGAATGGGGAGCCATCCACCCCGGGGGACAGAGGTCTCTGCCACCCTAGCAGATCCGGTGGGGGATGAGGAGATGGCTCCGCAGCCTTAAAGTTGGGGCGTTCCTGGCATCCACCTGCCTGTGCTAGGGCAGTGCCACTGCAGCAGCAGCGCTGAGCACAATGCTGGTACAGGTAACACACAAAGAGACAGCATCAGGACATGTCAGCATTGCCACAGCACCCAAAAAGCCAGGCATTACCACCAAACGGCTCCGCTGCAAAGGGGACGCACCACGGGAAGGGTGATGCTCACAGGCAAGGCAGGCTCTGAGCTGAGGAAGGGCTGCAGGTGGCAGGGCCACCACAGCTCCCGGCACATGGAGCATCCACTGACGATCTGCAAACCTGCCTGCGGTGGGGTGGGAGATGACGGGATGAGGGGAGCCCTGGCACCACGGCCCTTGCTGCTCTGACCCAAGTGCGTCACATGGAAGGCACATGTGCCCAAGCAGAACACATCCGTCGTGTCCTGGCTGCAACTCCCATGCAGGGACATTTTAAAGTCCCAGCAAGTTTGCCCCATGCACCTTCACGAGTCCCAGCCTGGCACCTTGGAGAGACCCAGTTTTGCTTTGTCTGGTCAGATGTCAGATAGACATCAGTTAAAAGGAGGTGATTAGCACCTGCTGATGGAATTGCTTCACATGATTGCAGCAACTAAAACGTCAAAATCCATCCAAACTCCATCAAACATCACAAAACTCAACCCAGCTAAACCTGGTAGTCCTTAACACACACGGATGCACCCAGCCTGGCTTCCCCTGCCAAACCCAACCATCCTAGCTACTCGCCTTGGCTCATGTTTGCCATTTATCCTTCTACCTTGTTGCAGCCAGAGTGATTTAGGGCATTTCTTCTGCCCTGGGACACAGCACCGCGGTTTACCGAACTGTGTGCGGAGCACATGGGCTTAGCATCCCACTGATGGAAAAGAGAGGTCTGATCCTTGAGGCTCTGAACACCCTGATCCAGTGGGAGGTGTCCCTGCCTGTGGCACGGGGTTGGAACTGGAGAGGCTTTGAGGTCCCTTCCAACCCAAACCATTCTGTTATTATATGATCCTCAGGTGCTGCAGCCTTAAAGTCTCCAGCCAGTGAACTGTGGTCTTTTGGGACAGGGAACAATTGATCTTCGCCCTGTCCTGGCACTGGAATAAAGGAATAAAACTGGCTACTGGCAATCCCTCTGCAGGCACCTTCTTCAGCCATCCCTGCCCCACCACAGTGGCTGAGTGGACCCTGCAGGGCACTGAAGGCTCAGAGAAGTCAGCGGGGGCACCGCTGGGGTGCAGAGGGTTCAGGGCTGCAGCGATCCAGGCATCCGGCACTGTTTGTTTCACTCCGGAAATCTGGATCTTACCTATTGAAATAAAGTGGCCAGGAGGATGGCGGAGCGTCAGGCCTGTTGTGAACGCACAGGAAACAGCTGTATTCGATCAGGCAGGGCTAAGGTGGGGACTCTGATAGCCTGGGAATAATAATAATCATAATAAATCCTCCTCCTGTTGCAGGGCTATTCATTTTCTACAGAAAAATCCAACAGCAGCCCTTCATGCGGCCACCTGCAGCCGGCTGGGTCCCAGCCTGGCCTGGGGGTGGGTGATGCTGGGACCTGCAGGGTTTTGGAGGCTGGCAGGGGAGTGCTGGGCTGAGGGAGGGTGCGGAAAGTTGGGCACCCAAAGGGGTGTGGTTGGAAGAAGCAGCCTCAACCAGAGCACCATCGCCATCACGGTGCTGGGGCTGTCTCTCTGTGTCCATCGTGTGTGCAGAACAACACTGGGACATGCAGGACTCGGCGGTGTCTGGCTGTTCCCACGACAGGTCCCTCCAGCCCCATGGGTCTCTGTGCCTACAGCAGAGGAGGGTGAGCAGGCAGTGCGCGGCACAGGTGTCCACAGAGCCTGGCAACACAGTGAGTTTTGTGTAGGGACCTGACCAAGATGGTGTGTCTGAAAGCAGCTCATCTGCTCCGACCAGGAGTACATCCCTGTCCTCAGCCACATTCCCATTGTCATCTTCATCCTCTTCCACATTCCCATCCTCATCCCTGTCCCCATCCCCATCCTTATCCTCCTCTTCATCCCCATCCCCAATGCCATCCTCAACCTCATCTCCATGCCCATCCTCATGCCCACTCCCAACCCCACCCCATTCCCATCCCAATTCCTATCCTCATCCCTAACCCCATCCTCATCCCCATCTTCTTCTTCATGCCAACACTCATCTCCATGCTCATCCTCATTCCCATCCTCCTCCTCACCCCCATGCTCATCCCCATCCTCCCCATCTGTGCATGCTCCCATGAACACCAGACTTGCCAAGTGCTGCTGAGCATTTGGGCACAAGGATGTGACGGTGACACACTGGTTGCAGGTCTTCACCCCCAGCGAGCTCACAGGGCTGGGGAGGCATTTAGGATAAGGCCCTAAAGATGTGGCCAGAGGTGACTTGCTCCTTCCACCCACCATGGAAGACCCAGACTGGCGCGTGCTGAAAATCCTGCTTCTGGGAAGCCATTCCCAATTCTTTCACAGCTTTTTGAAAGAAAACCTTGGCCACTGCCCAGCCCTCGTAGAGCTCCTCTGCCCTTCCAGCTCCAAGACTCCCAAGTGACCTCCAGGAATATTTCCACGGCTGCCCACACAGATTTCCCAGGAAGGACCATGCGGGCCCTCGGTTGTGGAGTGGACGCGTTCCCACTGTCCCTCTTGGGCTGCCTCATTTCTCCCAGGTAATTCCATCTCAGAGGGGAGGCTTTGTTTTTCCTTCCAATGTGGTGGGATGCAGCCAAAAGACCCATTGGGGGCAAACCTATTTGTCACTCTTCCCTCTTTGCCTCACTGCTGGGCACAAAGCCTGTGGGTCACACTTGGAGGTGGCTGTTTAGACCCCGTGGCTTGGCCTGGTTTGAGCTACCAGAGGTGACTCTGGAGTCACTTCCACCCCTGTGGTTCCCTGGAGGAACAGGGTGGTGCTGGAGCCTCAGCTCTTGGCTCCAGCTCCAGAGGAAAACAAGGGCTGGGAGCAAGTCCCAGGCTTGGTGCTCAGCTCATTTTTTCGAGAGATGGTACAAGAAACGTGCAGAGTCCCAACCAGGATGAGGCATATTGCAGAGTTCAAGGTCACCTGCAGCTCCTCACTGTCAGGTCACAGGGGGAAAAGCTGGAGGCGGGATGGAGGGATTTTCCCAGCAGGCTCCCTCCCTGGCATGCTGTCTGTCCCCAGATGCTCTGGAAGGCTGGAGCAAGCCTTGACGCCAGATGCAAAGCAGCTGAGCTTCATTTCTCTGCTCAGGGCAGCTTCACTGCACACCCCACAGTGCTTCATCAGGGAAATTCCCTGCCTGTGCTCTTCCCAAAAAGAGGCCAGAGCAAGAGCTGGACTGAAGGGTGGGCCAGAGCCAGCCCCAAGCCCTTCTTCCACCTCTCCCAGCATCCAGGTGGAGATGAAAACTGTGAGCAAGAAACAGCCTGAGGATGAGGGAAACACTCAACCCATCTGCAGGAGTCCAGGCAGGGTGATAGCGGACAGCGCAGCCACTCCTGGGATTCGCGGCCGCGGTCTCACCCAGCAGCCGATTCCCGGCATGAATTTTTGGCACGATCCTGCCTCACCACCCCTCTCCGGGAAATTGCACTGATAACACTGAAGCTGAGATAAAGCAAAACACCCTCCACATTCCCATCCATCTGCCTGCTGGAGCATCTGTCCTGCCTGGCCACGGCTCTCCCAGCAGTACTGGGATGGATTGCAAAGGGGAAACCACAGCTCCCGGCTTCACAGGCGACGCTCAGCTCCCAGGCATCTCTCCTCCCTGTGCAAACGGGCTGGCAGACGCTGGGCATTGCCAGGGTTGTTGCCCCACTCTGGGTTCCCACGTACCGCCTTGACGTCACCCTGAGAGCGCAGGAGTGAAAGGGGGGCCCGCAGGCGCCTGACAATAGCGCTTTCCTTCCCCATCAATAGCAGTGAGAGACACGCTGGGCTGACACGGAACTGTGCACAACAAAAGCCAGTGTCCGAACAAATCTTCTCAGGCACTGGGTCCCCCGGGTGACCCGGGGTTAGCCTGGACTTTTGGTCCCGCCCGGCCCTCCGGAGCAGGAATGTCCCTCCGCGCTGCGCCATGGCTGGTTCCCACGCTTCCAACCTGCTTTGCTATTTATCAGCACCCGGCCTCTAATCCCCTTTGTGAAGGTCTGATTCAAGCTCAGCACAATGTGGTGAAAGGGAGGGGGCAGGCGGGAGATGAGGGAGGGGAAAACAGTCCCAAAGGATGAAAATCAACCCCTTTACCTTTCCCCCTCCCCAGAGCGCTGGGGACTCTTTAGGCTGCCACATCTCTGGGCAGAGCCTGGCTGCAGCAGGGAGTTGGGTAGCTCAGCTCACTGAAAGGAGTTGTGGCGGGATGTGATGGTGCTTAGGAATGAGCATGAACACACACAGAAAACAGCACTTGTGTCCCCTTGTAAGTTAATCATAGAACAGAATCATCATGGAACAGTTTGGGTTGGAAGGGACCTCCACGCCCATCCAGTTCCACCCCCTGCCATGGGCAGGGACACCTCCCACTAGATCAGGGGCTCTGAGCCCCATCCAGCCTGGCCTGGAACACCTCCAGGGATGGAGCAGCCACCACTGCTCTGGGCAGCCTGGGCCAGGGCCTCCCCACCCTCACAGAAAAACATTTCTTCCCAAAATCTCACCTCAATCGCCCCTCTTGCAGATGAAAACAATCTAAAGCCATCTCCCCTTATCCTATCCCTGCACTCCCTGATCAAGAGCCCCTCCCTAGCTTTTCTGCAGCCCCTTTCAGTACTAGAAGCTGCTCTAAGGTCTCCCTGGAGCCTTCTCTTCTCCAAGCTGAACAATTCCAAGTCTCTTAGCTCCTTGGCTGATTGCAATTAGTTCAGCTTGGATCCTTGCTCCTCTTTCACAAGTTTTCTCCTGCCACGGCTTCCTCCATCACCTCCAAGGATACACCCATGTTCCCCACACTTTCCCAACAGGGATGGAGTTATACACTGGAACATCACTGGAGAGGCTTGATGGAGGAACAGGGAACACAAATCCCAATTCCCTCCTGCTCCAGCCACCCCACAGCAGCCTTTCCCCAATAACACAACCTCTCTCTTCATGAACTCCTTTGGAGAGAATTATCCAACATAATTTCTCCACCCCATCGGGGCAGAACCGGGTGCAGGTGCCCCACGCTGGGCTCTGGTTCCATCCTTCGCAGGGCTGAGCCCCTTAGCTGACTCCTGTTTGCTTTAGGGGGGAAATCGCAAGCCTTTTCCCCAGATAACCTTGGAACAAAACAGTTTCCAAAGGCTGCACTACTCACAAATGAGGGGTTTCAGGCTTTGGTCCTAAATCCAATGCTGTTTTCTTTGCAAATGGCAAAGGAAAAAAGTAAAAGAAGAGCTGACCTCGAATGCTAATCTTGTTAGGTTAAACTGTTCACTAAACAGATGGAGGTGCAAGGCAATGGGATTTTGTCTTTTCGAGGACGAGGTTAGGTTTGTAGGGCACAGAGGTCATTCTGGGCACACTGGCAGCTTTGCTTTTTGTGTCACAAGAGCAGGGGGAAAGAAAAGTGGCAAAAATGCTCCAAGCTGAGCAGGTGTGGTGTGGTTTAACCTCCCGTCATTCTGGTGGTCTCACAGGATGAAGCCCCTGAGCCTTGCTCCAGGGTTCTTGGTCACTCAGAGCCAGCACAAGGCTGAGGCTCCCCAAAAGAGACACATTGAGAAAGAACTCGTTGCTCCCTGATGCCACAGCATCTCTGCATCTCCCAAGGAAATCCCTAGAAAAGCCACCCTACGGCTCATCAGTTACTTAGCCCATTTGGGGAGGATGAAGGGGATGGGAGTCTCCAGCACAGACACTGGTGGGACATGCAGCACCTCCTGGGACCTGCTCCCAGCTGACTTCATGCAAGGGCTATTGGGCTACCAGGAAATGTGCCCTCGGCTGTGGATGGGAGCAGTGCCCTTACTCCTTCGGGAGATAGGAACTCTTTCAGGTAGAGGCTCCACTCCCACTGGATGGGTGGTGGCCATGGCACAGCGCCTCTCGCTGCTCCCCTGAGCTCAGCCGCAGCCCCAGGGAGGCCAGCAGGGGTTAGGGCTGTCGCAGGGAGTCAAGAGATGCTGTTCCAGGTACTCCTGCCTGGGTGCTGGTGCCTGTCCAGGGGTTTTACACTAGCCTGGGAACTAACACTGGGAACTGGCAACGCCAGCCAGTGATCTCAGAAGAAGAGGGCTAAGCCAGACAGTCCTGAGCACCCCAAAGGGCTCTCATTTTCAGGCCTGGACCTCAGAGGACTCTCCACACTATGGCTGAGATGCAGGAAAATCCCATGCTGGAGCTGCTCAGTTTGGCTTGAAACTCTGTGTGTGTTGTTTCACAATAAAGGCTAAGAAAAGGGTGCTGGTGAGGCTTCCTAGTGGGACATGCTCCTCTGAGTGCCACCAGCCTGGCTGAGCATCATCTGAAACTTAAACCAGTTCTTGTGGGAAGACTCAGGACAGCTGAATCTCTGCTCAAGGTGGCTGCTGCCAGCTCGCATCCACGATGGCATGGCCAGCAGAGCCCGCTGCCCATCCCTGCAGAGCTCCCTTCTCTGCCCAGCCCAGCCCCCTTGTGTGGACCACGACTGGGGCTCGTTGGGCCAAGGGTACCCTTCATGCTCGCCCAGCCACTGCCCATCCCGAGCCTCACCGGCTGCGTTTGCTGACAACAAACTGCAGGGAACTGACTCACCCTGGAGCCACGGTGAGCCATGAGGAGACTTCACACCAACATAAAATTGCCGCAAGAGCAGGTTTACCCTGGGCTGAGCTCTCCCAACTGCTCCCACCTCCCTCTTTCCAGATCCCCTGCAGAACAGAGCAGACCAAGGACCCGATTTCTCCCTTTGGCTACAGCTGTGAGACCTCCTGGAGATGCTGCAGCTGGGTCCTGCCGGAGCTGCAGGCGCCTGCCCACACGTGTCAGAGTGGGAGCTTGGGAGCTGCATTCCTCCCTGGGGGCTGCAGCCGCCAGCACCACATGAAGAGCGGAGTGGCTGCAGGCAATCTGGTTTCACTGCTGTGATGTGAACACGTTCTCAGCGGGTGCTTTCACACCCCCAGCCCTGTGCTGCGTGGGCGGCAGACGCAGCGTAGTCCCAGGCTGGGAATTCGCCATCGCCTGTGTCCCCCCACCATTCCAAACAAACAAGAGATGTGAAAACAACATCTAGAAATATGTGTGAAGACGGAAACGAAAAGCTGAGGTGGCCAGAGGCTCGGCTGGGACCCGTGGGGCTGCGACAGCAAATAAAAACCAGTCCTGGTGTCCAGCAATTGGTCACCACACTCAGCCACTGCCCTGGGACTGCAGGAAGACACACCAGCTGGCAGGATCGCACTGAAGCCAGCAAAAGGACAATTGGAAAGAAGGGGATTGAGTCTGCTGTGTGGCAGAAGCTTAAATATTACCCAAATGTTTGTTTCTTTCCTCTCTCAGATCAGGTAGCCCAGCTGTGCCAATCCCACGCCAAGGGCTGGCACATGGCAGTAGTGTTTGGAGAGCTGTCTGCCCAGGCAAGGATGAGCCCATGGTCAGGAACAGCTGTGAATTCACACTGCGGCTGCTGGACAGACATCCTGCCACGAGCAAAGGCTGAATGGTAAATGTGCCCACGGTGCTGCAGCCAGGTTTGCTATGGGAGCCACTAGCCGGCATCCTGCTGGTGGGCATCACTGCTCCTCCGGCGAGAGAGCTAGTGAGGTGTCTGCATTTATGCCACAGGCAGAATAAATGGATATAGAATCATAGAATGGTTTGGTTTGGAAAGGATCTCAAAGCCCATCCAGTTCCACCCCCTCCCATGGGTAAGGACACCTCCCACTGGATCAGGGGCTCCAAGCCCCATCCAACCTGGCCTTGAACCCCTCCAGGGATCGAGCAGCCACCACTGCTCTGGGCAACCTGGGCCAGGGTCTCCCCATCTTCATTGTGAAGAATTTCTTCCTAATGTCTAGTCTAAACTTTCCACATTCAAATTTAAACCATTCCCCCTTGTTCTAACCCTGCACTTCCCGATCCAGAGCCCCTCCACAGCTTTCCTGGAGCTCTTTTCAGTGCTGAAGGTGCTCTAAGGTCTCCCCACAGCCTTCTTTTCTCAGACTGAACAACCCCAACTCTCTCAGCCTATCCTCAAAGCAGAGGTGTTCCAACCCTTGGATCACCTCCATGGCCTCCTCTGGACCCCACCTCTGCCCGTATTGCTCCTGGCAGAGGGTGAGGGGAGCATGGTGAAGTGCACTTGCCTGTTAAACATGCCGACTCAGCTCTCTGTCCTCTTTCATCTCTTCCCTGCTGCACATCAGAGGACCTAGGGACGGGATGCAAACTGCCCTGAGTTTGGTGTTCAGCTATGTGCTGTTTGTGGGAATCCTTCCATGTTCACAGGGAGAAAGGGACACCAGCTGAGGACACCTCTCCCCATCAGCATGTGAGGACATCAGAGATCAAGATCATAGAATCACTGTGATTGGAAAAGGCCTCTAAGCTCATCCAGTCCAATCATCAGCCCAACCCCACTGTGCTGAGCAAAATATGTCTGGAGGTGCCCCGGCCACATGGTTTTTAAACCCTTCCAAGGACGGAGACTCCACCACTGCCCTCAACAGCCACCGCAATTGAAGACATTTTTCCCAATATCCAATCTAAACCTCCTCTGGCACAATTTGAGACCACTTCCTCTCATCCTGTCCCTTGTTACTTGGGAGCAGAGCCCAGCACCTACCTTACCACAACCTTCTTTCCAGGAGCTGCAGAGAGCGATGAGGTCCCCCCTTCAGCCTCCTTTTCTCCAGGCTAAACAGCCCCAGGGCCCTCAGCTGCTCCCAGATCCCCTGGACTCCAGACCCTTCCCCAGCTTCTGTTCCTCTCAAACCACCCGACATTCTGAAGTGTCTGGAAAGGTGCGATGAACCACCCTGAACTGCAGACATGACAATGTGCTGGTTCCTCCAAAGCAGGGCCCAAGCTGATGCCCTGCAGCAACTCCTCTGGGGTGCCTGCAGCCCCCGGCATGGAGCTCATCCCAAGCACAAGCCCAGCACGTGTTTCCCATGCCCTGGTGGCTTCAGACCCTCTCATCACATCAAGTAAATTCTATGGGTGTTTTTCCAGCTAGAGGCCCTCTGCAACCTCTTTGAAACTGGGTTGCATGACCAGGCAGGAAAAGGGAGATGTCTGCTCAGTGAGAGCCTTCAAAGCTCCCTGCAGCCAAAAGGCGTTTAGGAAATGATCCCAGAGAGGAACTTGGGGTGGGCCCACCATGGAGTAAGAGCCAGAGCAGCATTCAGAGCCACCACAGGATTTGTGCCGAGCCCTTTTCTGGGTCCTGTTTCCAGATATTATTTTATTCTATGTGAGCTGTTGTAAGCCTTGGAGATGATGGACTTGGGAGCAAACCAGGTGTGGTTTCTTCCACACAATAAACGTCCATCCCCACCTTATCTTCAACAGAGCACCAACTGCTTCCCTGAACTAGAAAAAGAGTACTGTGTCTTTTAAAAATTTATTATTTTTGGTTCTCTGAACATTTTCCCAGAGGAAAAAGCAGAAGTGAGGAACCTCTCGTGCCAGACAGCACCATAAATGTCTCCTGCTGCTCCATAAAGCCAGGAAGGAAAATACCATCACTGACATCACATGCACTGGAGCCAAATCTGCTGTCCTGAGAAGCTGTGATGCCTAGCTCTGGAAGCCCAGGCTGGGGTCTCCTGAGGACATGAGTCCAGGAAAGGTGTTGGGTGAGAATCTTCTGGCTCAGTGATCTTAAATGCAATTCACACCCAAGCATGCACGTGCTGTGCAACTGGCACCCAGCGATGTTCACACCTGGACTGGTCCTGCTGACCCACACCCTATCGTGGCACCTCTGATCCAGGAGCTGTGGCCACTGCAGGAGACCCAAAGCTCATCAGGCTTCCGACACATGGCCTGTGCCTCCAGGGCTCCTGTGCCACACTTGGCTATGCCCAGCCTCTCAGACTTCCCTCTCTTATGAAGTACCAGGGCTCAGTAGGGGCGATGCTCCCCAAGGGATGGGAGCTTAGGGTGCCCCAGGGCTACTCTTGCCACCAGGACCACCCCGCTGCCCTGCACAAGGGACAGAGCCAGGGGTCTGCCTGGTTCCACCAAATCCAACCCATTATTGCCATGGTGTAAACCTCCCTGTGAGCATCCAATGCATGGCCTTGGCCATAGCTTCTTGCTCAGCCTGCACCTCCCCGCAGAGCCCGACTGCCTTGTAACTCCCTAGCAGGCACAGGCTGTGATCTGATCCCCCAAGTCTCTCCTCCCCCAGGGTAACTGAGATGTGAGATGATTTTGTGAAACATTGTCCTTCAAGAGGGATGGAAGAGACTTTCCATGGATCAAGACAAAGTGTCCACCTCACTGCAGACTGAAAAAGAGAGGGACACCTGCAAGGAGAGTAGCTGTAAAACAGAAGATGAGGAGTTCTCATGTGCTGTGAGCAGCCATCCTCATCTGTCACTTAAGAGGAAGCTTGCTGGGTGGGAAAAGTGTTGGACTGTCAGAAGAAGAGAGAAATATTGGAAAGAACCTCCTGACATCAGAAATCATGTTGGTGACAACTACAAACATTTCAGTAGCGTCAACAAATAAAACACCCAAGCTGGCGGCTCATTCTGCACAACCCAAACCCCAAACTGCAAAGCTTCCCGTTACCCTGAGCAAGAAGAAAAGCTCTGCTCTGCTGTGCTCCCTGCTCAACACAGCCCAAAGCTCTGGCTCTGGCAACATTAACCTCCTCCACGAACATGTTAATGGTGATAAAATGGTCCTGGATGACAATCACAGCCCGGGGCATTCCCTGCCCGAATGAGTCAACTTGAAGAGCTACTGCCATTGCCAAAGAAAGGACTCTGCTCCACGTTTTGTGACTCCCAGCAGCCTATAACCTCCTGGATTATATTTCTTTCAGCTCCATCCCTTCCTCATTGACTTCTCCGTTTTATCTTAGTGAGGGTATCACACGTTCGTGCTCCAGAAATTGCATGTGATGCTTTATATTGAGGAAGTCTGACGGAGGCTGCCAGCACCCAGGAAAGGCTATAATTTGTCTTCACAGCATCAGATCTTCCTCACAGAAGCAAAAAGAGCATTTTGATTAGTTTACACATCTCCCACAGCCTGGGAGCTGAGGAGCTTTTCCCCAGGGTAGAGAACCAGATCCTTCCCCACAAAGTCAACTGAATGTGGAGATCCTCAGATGAGGCATGTTGGGGATTTTGGGGATAGATGGATTTTAAATAGCCATTTTTTACTGAATTCCCCAGCCTGTCTCCCTGTGAAGATGATTTTAATCAGGCAGGCAGAGCTTCCACAACCTCTGCAAAGCAGCCAAATGCACCAGTGCTGCAGTGGCAAGAGCGCACAAATGTGGTGCAGAAGTGGCTGAAACAGCAACCTGCGTGGGAGCAGCACACTCTGATTTCACCCAGCCTGCAAAATAATCCCTTCTCCTTTGTGACAGACCCAACTCCTTACTTCTCAAAGGGGCTTCCTGGCAGCAGCCAGGGAGTGAGAGAGTACAGAGCTGAATTGCCCTGTGATACTCCCTGTTTTTTCCCAGCTGGGTCCTTCGTGCTTGCGTACGGTGGTGAGTCCTGCAGTCCTGTTGCCTTTGCTCCCTTCTGAAGGGCTGTTGAGGTGTCCCCTCCCAGGGAGGGCCATGGACACCAGTGGTGTGGGGGCTTTCAGCACCACCTCCCTGATGCCCAGATTGTGCCCTTGCTGTCCTGACAAGACCATAGAGCAACACCAGGTAGATCCCTCCCCATCATGGCAGTGCTGGGAGATGGACATGGGGCAGGCTGTAACCCTGTGCTTTTATGTGCAAGCCCAACCTGCTAAAGAAACATGACTGACAAAGGCAGAAGAAATAAAAAAAAATAGGGAAAACATATCTTATGGCATAAAAAAACATGGAGCAAAAGTGCATGGACTGAACTGAAAAACTTAGGGCAGAGAAGCCAAAGTGTAATATCATCTCACGTGGGCAGAAGCAAGCACAATGCACAGGGCAGGGAAAATGTGGAACGGGAAGGGTGTAGCACGCCCTAGTCCTCCCTCTGCCCCTTAAATCCACCCCTGCTGGGAGGGATGTTGCCAAGTTTCCCTACGTGTTTACAGATATTCAAGGGCATCAGAAGGAAGAGCTGGCACGCGCAGAGGCGTGGGGGCTGTGGGACGCACACGGCATCACAGCCAGGACCACCAGGAATGTCAGCAGGGATAGACTCAGCACTGCCCAATGTAAATACAAACATTGTCACATGCAACGATGGAAAAAGGGATATTTCTTACTTTAAAACAATTTATCTCAATTCAGTTAACTTCTAAATTTGAAGTTTTTCACCTCAGTTTAGAGTTGATTAAAAACTTAAATGAGTTTCCTGGCATTTAGGGGGTAGAAAGGGTAAAACCCATCACCCTTAGCCCTAACACCTGGCTGAAAGACTAAGAATTGAAATTAATGCCTATTTGGGGATTTCCCTCCAGAGTGCATCTATCTCAGAGAAAATCAAGTACAATCTGTACTGCAGGTGGAGTTGGGAAGGGGCTTGGGTCTCCTGGCTCCTCAGGAGCACTCACTTCCACACCAGCCCCAGCCTGGGCTGCCCATCCCCACTTTGAGGTCTTACTTAAGATCTCAATTAATATTGACAGAGCCGCGTTCCTGATGCCCATGGCTGCAGGCAGACACAAGACTCTGCTATGGCCTCTATAACCCACTGAGTCCCTGAAAACCTGCAGAGAAAGCAGGTGAGAGGCAGGGCTGGGGGACAGATTCAAAGAAGTCTGGAATGGTTTGGGTTGGAATGGACCTTTACAGGTCATCCAGTCCTGTAGGATGGATGGAGCGAGGACATCTTTAACCAGATCAGATTTCTCAGGGCCTCATCCAACCTGGCCTTGAACCCCGCCAGGGATGAAGCAGCCACCACTGCTCTGGGCAACATGGGCCAGGGCCTCCCTACCCTCACAGCAAAACCTTTCTAAGATCTCATCTCAATCTCCCCTCTTGCAGTTCAAAACCATTCCCCTCATCCTGTCTCTGTACTCCCTGATCAAGAGCCCCTTCCCAGCTTTCCTGGAGCACCTTTCAGGACTGGAAGCTTCTCTCAGGTCTCCCCACAGCCTTCTCTTCTCCAGACTGAACAACCCCACCTCTCTCAGACTCTTCTCATATGGGAGGTGCTCCAGCCCTTGGATCATCTCCGTGGCCTCCTCTGGACTCGCTCCAACAGCTCCATGTCCTTTCTGTGCTGAGGACTCCAGAACTGGACACAGGGCTCCAGGTGAGGTCTCACCACAGTGGAGCAGAGGGGCAGAATCCCCTCCCTGTCCTGCTGTTCCCACTGCTCTGGATGCACTCAGGACACAGTTGGCTTTCTGGACTGCGAGTGCACTTTATCAGCTTGTGCTCAGCTTCTCATCCACGAGTAGCCCCAGACCTTCTCATCAGGGCTGCTCTTAATCACATCATCCCACAGCCTCTATTTATGTTTGGGATTGCCCTAACCTAGGTGCATGATGTTGCGCCTGGCCTCGTTGAACCTCGTGATGCTCACGTGGGCCTACTTCTCCGGCCAGTCAGGGTCTCCCTGCATGGCATCCTGTCGTTCAGGATTGTCAACTGCTCCACTCAGCCTGTTGTCATCTGCAAACTTGCTGATAGTGTGCTCAATCTCACTCTCTATATTGTTGATGGAAATGGGTCCAGAGGAGGCCACAAAGATGATCGGAGGGCTGGAGCACCTCTGCTGTGAGGCCAGGCTGAAAGAGTTGGGATTGTTCAGCCCAGAGAAGAGAAGGCTGCAGGGAGACCTTAGAGCAGTCCTGAGTACAGAAAGTTGCTCCCTAAAGCTGGGGAGGGACTCTTGATCAGTGAGTGCGGGGACAGGATGAGGCGGAAAGGTTTTAAGCTGAAAAAGGGAAATTTAGGTGAGATCTTAGGAAGAAATGCTTTGCTGTGAGGGTGGGGAGGCCCTGGCCCAGGTTGCCCAGAGCAGTGGTGGCTGCTCCATCCTTGGAGGTGTTCAAGGCCAGGTTGGATGGGGCTTGGAGCCCCTAATCCAGTGGGAAGTGTCCCTGCCCATGGCAGGGGATGGAACTGGATGGCCTGTGAGGCTCCTTCTGACCCAAACCATTCCATGATTCTGTATTAAACAGCACTGGTCACAGTATGGACCCCTGAGGGACATCTTTTGTCACTGATGTCCCACCACAACCCAGCTGTCCCATCCCATGGCATGCCATAAAATAAAAACCCATCCAGCCCACAGACTTGCTCCGGCTGCTGCTGATTTTGACCCAGTACAAGAAATTCTTCCTTGAGCTGGGATGGAGGGGGCTCAAAGACCCAAGTTTTTCCCCAGCGCTTATGGGGGCGATGCTCCCACTCCCCTTGCAGCCCCCAGCAGGCAGGATCCCCGCCTGCCACAGGGGCAGAAACCAGCTGAAAATAAACAAACTGTTCGAGTTAATGGGGCGTCAGTTATTTTTGGCCTAGAGGGAGTTAACACACTCTGTGTTGTTTTAGTAAATAACTGTAAATGGAGCTTGTGGTACGGGGAGCAGGCTGGGAACCGGCGCGCTCCAGGCAGCGGGGGAAGAGCCGTGTCTTGTCGCACTGGTGCTAACAGGAAGCCAACTGCCTCACCTCCCTTAGCACCTCTCTGTACTCACACTTTTATTGTCACCACATCCTTTGGCAGCCATATCAGAGAGAAGACAAGGGGGCAGGGCAGGGTAGGCAGCAGCTCACCCTGGGAAGGCAGCTCTGGGGTTGTCACCCCTGGTGAGGAGCCTGGCAGCCCCACAGCGTTCCCAACAGATGTACAGGGAGGAGAATCATAGAACCATAGAATGGTTTGGGTTGGAATGACCTCAAAGCCCACCCAGTCCCACCTCCTGCCATGGGCAGGGACATCTCCCACTCGATCTGGTTGCTCCAAGCCCCATCCAACCTAGCCTTAGACACCTCCAGGTTTCAAAACATCCTTGTGATTTCACCGATATCACCAGCATCGAGCAGCCCAGGCAAAACTGCCTCACTGTTCTTCCAAAAGAAGACACAAAAGACAGGGCAGGATCTGAGGCTTGCTTCATGCATCTAATGTTAAATTATTTTAGTAACAGTCTTACTTGTATTGGTCAGTTCTTGTTAAAACACATGGGCCAGAACTCAGGACATAAGCATATCCCTAATCACGAATGATCATGTAGAATAAATCATAAAATCACACAATGGCTTGGATTGGAAGGGACCTCAAAGCCCATCCAGTTCCACCCCCTGCCATGGGCAGGGACACCTCCCACTGGATCAGGGGCTCCAAGCTCCATCCAACCTGGCCTTGAACCCCTTCAGGGATGGGGCAGCCACCACTGCTCTGGGCAACCTGGGCCAAAGTCTCCCCACCCTCATTTCTTCATAATTTCAACTTACTGTCTGATCTAAACATCCCCCCTTCCAATTTAAAGCCATTAGTTGGCTTTGAAGAAGCTGTGGGTCGAGTTGCTGCAGTGACTCGAACAAAGCAAAAGCCACAGTGTCATCGCTGACTGTCACTCTGGGACCGGGTGAGAGGATGCTGAGTATTGAACTGTACTCTGTGTTGCCTTTGCCACCAGGGCACAGGGCTTCTCATGGCACTCGGCTCCTGCAGAAGAGACCAGAAGGAACATGGTCTCTCTCTCAATACTCCTGCCGTGTGCTACACTTCAAGTGGAAGGACAGCCCTGCACATGAAGGGCTGAAGAGAAGGGGAAGGAAGGGAAGAACACACAGGGGGAAATGAAGACCAGGACAGGAACAAAGGAGTGGGGAAGCCCTGGCAGAGGCTGCCCAAGGTAGTGGTGGAATCTCCATCTCTGGAGGGGTTCAACATGTAAATGTGGAACCTGGGGACATGGTTCAGCTGGCATGGTGGGGTTGGGCTGACGGTTGGACTGGATGAGCTTAGAAGTCTCTTAGAATCTCTCTGTGATTCTATGAATCTGAGAATAAGTTAAATACACCTACCCCACGGAGGACCCAACCACCTCTCCTCTATCACACCCACCCACCCACCCCACTGTGTGTCGCATGGTCGACGGCCTCTGCATCCCCCTGGGCCAACAGGGCTCAGAAAATGGCAGCTTTCAATGGAGATGCATCCAGGTTTGCCCAATGCCCCAGCCTGGAGACTGGCACCTTTCAATGTGCTGAGATGCAAAAAATAAACATTTCCTTCACTTTTTAAGAGGGATTGTGCTTTTGGGCCTCTGGGACGAGGATGCTGGGTGCCTGTGGAGGATTTCAGTGGCATTGGCTGAATTGGCCTCACTCCATAAACCACACACAAGGCTTTCCACAGGCAGAAACCCATCAGGAAAACACACATAAAATCAAGTGACACATCATCTCAGGTGAGGAAGGTAAGGAACAAATCCTTCACATGGCCTGTCATCTCAGAGCAATAAAACTTGAAAATAAAAGACAGCCAGTGGCTAGAGGCTGAGCAGGAGCAGGGGACGGCGATGCAGGGTGAGGTTCAAGCAGCAGCACCCGGCACACATCTGCATTTCTGCCCTGCTGTCATTTTAAATCAAGCTACTGATGACATTTGTTTGGGGAACTGCTCCCCGACCCTGTGGCAGCAGGAAGAGAGGGTGCAGGGTAATTGGGGGAGACAGCTTGAGTGCGGATGCATGGCCAGGAGCTGCAGCCATGGCCCAGCGCCCAGACAGCGGCAGCCGGGCTACAGCGCCCCGGACCTCACTGTCTGATCGACCGGCCACAGCTCAAAAGGAATCACACACTCTGAGGGCTGCCGGGAAGCCACCAGGTTTAGACAAAAAGAGTAACTAAAATAAGAAAATAAATCCCTGTCATTTCAGTGGGAAGAGGGGGGAAAAATAACCTAGCTTTCCCCTGCTCAAAACTCCAGGACTATGGGGAGTTAACACACTTAGATCATCTCTTATACAGAGCATCCAGATGACAAAGCTTGGGATGTGTTCACACAGTGTCTGTTCCATTTGCGATCCAGCCCAGTGGGTGAATACAGAGAACCTGACAGCAGCCAGGCCACGGAAGGCCCTTAGGAAATCTCACCAGGAAAGCTGAGCAAGTCTCCCGCAGACTGTGGGGCTGGCAGCAACGTGCTGCGGGGTTTGTGTGCCACAAGAGACCCAGTTCCACCCAGGGACTTTGCTCTGTGTTTCTGCTGAGCATCACCCTTTCCCAGGAGCGTGGCCTGGCCAGGAGGGGACATGGGGATGACAGTGTCCTGTCTCATGAGGCTGTGAAGGGGAGGATCAGGTTGGTGACAGCTGGAGGGATGGCGAAGAGATGAAACCTTTTTTCCAGCCATGCTGCAGTGCCCCGTCAACCCTCTGCACCCCACGTTGTGAGGATGGGTGGTGCAGGTGCACAGTGTGGTGCCAGAGCAGGAGGACCCTCCTGCAGAACCTTATGGTGAAGGACCCAGCGGAGGGTTCCCAGGGTCCCCATCAAGCCCAGCTGGGCCCCCATGTGGCGCAGCTGCAGCTGCTGAGCTCCCAGCCAGCTCGGGGCCATGTCCAATCCTGCCCAGCAACCCTTGAACCAAAGCAGCCACTAATTAATCACTTGGAGTAATAAGCAAAGTGACTCGCCAGGAGCTGCTGTCATGACTGGTTCTTGTAGGGGCTTCCAGCCCAGAGTGGTTGCATGCTGGGAACCTGGGAGGCCACCCAAAAACACCAGGGTGGTTTGATTAAGAAGGAAAGATAAAGATGGCCAGGAAGATGATCCAAGGGCTGGAGCACCTCCCATATGAGGACAGGCTGAGACAGTTGGGGTTGTTCAGCCTGGAGAAGAGAATGCTGCAGGGAGACCTTAGAGCAGCTTCCAGTCCTGAAAGGGGCTTCAGGAAAGCTGGGGAGGGGCTCCTGATCGGGGAGTGCAGGGATAAGATCAGGGGAAACAGTTTTGAGCTGAAAGAGGGGAGACTGTGATGAGATCTTTGGCAGAAATGTTTTCCTATGAGGATGCGGAGGCCCTGGCCCTGGTGTTCAAAGCCAGTTTGGATGGGGCTTTGAACCCCCTGATCCGGTGGGAGGTGTCCCTGGGGTGGAACTGGATGGGCTTGGAGGTCCCCTCCAACCCAGACCATAACATGATTCTATGAAAGATCTTGGGACCATCAGTTAGTCCTGGTCTCTGCATCTGAAACCCCAGCAAGGTCTGTATCCCCTGCAACAAGCAGTTTAGGATGAACAGGCTGTGAACTTGGTGCTGCAGGTCAAGCCAGAACTGCAGAGAGGAGCACAGCCCAGCTGCAGAATGCTGGGTGCTCACCTGGGATGGAAGCAAGCAGAGCCGGGGCGAGGAGGGCTGGAGTCTGGGAGACACGGGCATGGGAAGGGAAGAAGGACACTGTGATGGTGGAACTGCTGCAGAAGGTGGCACGTGATACCATCTCAGTAAACAACCCTTCTCTTGCAACTTGTGAACTAAAATGTCTCTTGCACCCATTTCAGAGTTTCAGGGGAAAAAAAAACCCTGCCAGTAGCTGGGGAATCCCACTGGGCATATTTTTTCTGTGTGTTGTTAATATGCCTTACTGAACTTACCATGGCTGAGTCTCAGTGGGGTCAGCCACTCATGCGAGGCTCCTTTGCTTTCCTTTAACAGCCCAGCAAAGCCACCTGAGCTGCACAAGCGGCCTCTGAACACGCTCATCCCTCTGGGCTCTGCCCATCCACCCCAAGCATGGCCAAGGCAGGTCCCATCTCCAGCCTCTCGGCTGGAAATCCTTGCAGAGGCCCGTTGGCTGCAAACAGGCTCATCTTGTGCTCAAAGGCTTCTGCAATGCCAGGAAGGGGCATTTGTAGCAGCTCAGTTTCTACATGGCCCTCCAGAAACCCTGGCTTGGTGACACCACAGCGGTGGCTCCTGGAGATGTGAGATGAAGGCTGATGGTCTCAGAGCCAGGAGCTTCCTCTGCCTCCCCAGGGAGGATCTGCTGCTCCCTGATTGCTGCCACAGGGAAGAGGGTCACTTTTGTTGGATGATCTCATCAAACTTCGCTTGTATCTGCAACACAAATCCTAAAAACACTGTTTGTAGGCCCATAAAAGGCTTCCCTGGAGGGAGATAAGAATTGAAGGCAACTGGCCTTAATGATGCTGGAGGGATTTATGGGATCATCTTAAAAGGACTTATTGAAGGTCTTTTTAAATGAGCAAATAATTAGTAGATTTATCTGGTTTTAGTGGCTTTGCTGTTTTATGGCCTCAGCAAAATCGTTTTATAGGGTTTTTAATAAACTATGATTCTGCCCTGCTTCCTGAGCTCCAGCCTGGTGTCACCTGCCTTGGGCACCGTAAGCTGGGAAAGCAGCTCTGTGGGAGCTGGAAGGCAGGGCTTGAAGGGCCATCCTTATTTTTAGGGACAAATCATACAAAAAAGGAGCAGAAAAGGAGGACTACACCAGGGAAAGCAGCTGGTGAGTGCAGGGCTCTGAGAAATTCATGTTTGAGCATGGCAAAGCCCAAAGCCCTGGAAGGAGAAACGCAGGGCAGCAACTCCCTGAGTGTCAGTGAGGGGATGGGCTCCAGCACTTCGTCCACAGTTGTGCTTGGTTTTAAAGACTTGGGGAGGAAAAGCAGCTCAAAATGCTGGGCTGCAGGTCAGACATGCTGAGAGTAGAGGCAGGACCAGGCAGGCTGCTGAGGAGGCAGCGATTTTCCAGGGAGGACAGCACATCCAGTTCCTCAATCTTTATTTCTAGGGCCAGGCTGTACTTCACTTTGTTTTGCTTAGAATCATAGAATCAGGGACTTGTTTGAGTCGAAAGGGACCTCAAAAGCCCATCCACTTCTATCCCTTGATATGGGCAGGGACACCTCCCAATGGATCCAGTTGCTCCAAACCCCATCCAACCTGGCCTTGAACCCCTCCAGGGATGGGGCAGCCACCACTGCTCTGGGCAGCCTGGGCCAGGGTCTCCCCACTCTCACAGCAAAACGTTTCTTCCTAAGATCTCACCTCAATCTCCCCTCTTGCAGCTGAAAACTGTTCCCCCTCATCCCATCCCTGTACTCCCTGATCAAGAGCCCTTCTCCAGCTTTCCTGGAGCCTCTTTCAGGAGTGGAAGCTGGAGGTTTCCCTGGAGCCTTCTCTTCTCCAGGCTGAACACCCTCAACTCTTTCAGCCTGTCCTCGTACAGGAGGTGCTCCAGCCCTTGGATCATCTCCATGGCCTCCTCTGGACTCGCTCAAACAGCTCCATGTCCTTTCTGTGCTGAGGACTCCAGAGCTGGACAAAGAACTCCAGGTTGGGTCTCACCAGAGCAGAGCAGGGGTGTGTAATCCCCTCCCTCGCCCTGCTGGTCCCATTGCTTTGGATGCAGCCCATAATACTTAACCATAAACAAAACCAGAGTCTCCCGGAAAATTCCATAACCAGCTTGTATCACAGTGCAGAACATGAACTCCTATGGACATTAACATTAATGCGCTGCCATCCTATAGAGACTGACCAATATCATGGATAGGGAAGGGGATTTTCTTAACAGTCCCCAGTCTCGGCACTGCCGCATTCCCCTTGGAATGGTTTGGGCTCCAGTGGAGCCGATTCCTCCAGGGACAGATCATCCGGAGTGTGGATCTTGCTGGCAAATTGTGGCTAAATAGAAAATAACCCCAGAGTTCATGGGGTCTGTGAGAAGAGTCAGAGGCCGGAGCTGTACATGCTGTGTCCTTAGTGGCTTTTGCTGCTAATTGGGTGCAGGCTGCCAATCTGGACTTACTCCAGCGGAAAAAGGAATCTCTTCCTTGTTTTTTTCCCTGCCAAGTCAAAGATCAGACACCTTTAAACAACTTAAAGCTTTCGACATTTTTGCACTTAAAAGCTTTGCCATGGTGCGATCCTGCAGCTCATTAAGGGGCAGAGCAAAGCCCTTGTCGTTAGGACAGGCCTGGCCCAATGAGCCCCCATCCCACTGCTTTATTTCCTCTCACCGTGAAATTCCTTCTGGCTTAAGAATTCCCAGAGTAAGAGTTTGTCCCAATCCCACTCCATTCTATGCTGAGATGCTTGGTCTTTGCTAAAGGCATTTTGGACAACCTTGGATTTTTCCATCAATGGCCCTGACTTCTCCTGGGAAGCGGGAGCTGTGGCTGCAAGTGCACATCATTTTGGAAAAGTGTCAAAGTAAGTTATTCTATTTTAATGCAGACATCTCATGTTTCAAAACCTCATCAAACGTCACAAAATAGCCAGCAGCTACAGCAACCTTCCAGTATTTGCTCCAGAGACCTCTAAGTGTTGCTTGTCTGAAGACAGGGCTGCGAGTGCAAGTGCTTGCAGAGAAGCACAGCTCAGCCCCTCTGTGGCGGCAGCCCTGCCGGTGGGGTTCAGTGTGTGGTTCCCACCTCGAGCCCATAGCCTTTCCCTCCTGGACAGCGGCAAAGGAGCCTGTGGGGATGTGAGCAGCAGCACTTAGCAATGTCAGGGTCTCTGCAGAGCTAGGGACTGTCCTCTGCAAGAAGCTGCAAGGACCAACAGGTGCGCACTGCTGGTGGGAGCCACCCCATGAGATGCAGAGGGGACACCAAAGAGCCCTGCCTGGCAAGCAGGGACAGTAAAACCCCCCTGGAGCTGACAGCTCTTGGGGAAGCCTGTCCTGGAGCCTGGGCATCCTCCTAAGGATAAAGAAGCCAGCGGGAAAACTGATGCTGCTGAGCCTTTGCTGCATTGTGGGAATCAGCACTGCTGGCTCCATGTTTTTTTTATTTGCAGCACTGCAGATAAGGAACACAGGGTGTTGTGGGAAACAGGAAGACCTTATCGCCCATCCCAAGCCGCTTCTCTTGTCACAGCCTCGAGTTTTTTTTCGCCAGTCCCTGATGCTACACGATACGGACATGCAGAGAGGGCTTGATGCTGCTGCTCTGTGCCTCAACCTCTACACAGCCCTTGAGCATCTGGATTGTGCCAACAGATTTAGTTTATTGCCAGAGTAAATCCACAGGCAAGTCTCCAGGGGCCTCTAGAAGCACGGCAGATTCCACAGTGTGCTGGCAGGAGCTCCCTGCCCACATCAGCCCCCAGCCTTGCTGGTATAAGAGACAAGTTTAGGTAAGAGCTGTCCCAAAACAAGAGGTCTTGGAGCAGGCAACTCACCTGCATGTACAGATCGTACTACATGCCAAAGAAGGACTAGAAATGTTGGAATTCCAGACATAAAGGACTGACAGCTCAAATGCTGTAGGTGCCCTTCAAAAAAACAGCTACAAAAAGGGACAGCTCCAAAATCGCAGGCACCACCACAGACATGCAGTGCACGAGGCTTTGCCCATTCTTCAAGCCCTCCTGCTCCCTACTCAAGCCTGGCAACATGGATGCTACTGTTGGAATTCCAATAAAACTAAAACTATTAACTGCCTTCACCTTGGTGGCTGTCAAGTACTCATATAATAACTGCAGCATGGGCTGGAAACCCATTGAGTTGGACAGTTTAGTAAAGAACATGTGGGTGTTTCAGTGCTAGAGCCAAGACTCTCACAAATCAGGACCAAATGTCATACCCTGAATCTCTACTCAGGCTGAGTACAAGCCCTTGTGTACCAGAACTCCAATTCCCCCAGTTTGCTGTGACTCATGATGCTCATCATCTGCCTCATGGAAGCATCAGGAGCCCAGGCTGGGGTGGGGACACTGCTGCACCGGGCTCTGTATGAACAACAGGCAGAAAGAGGAGTTCAGACACGTGAGTCCGACTCACACAGATGCTTTTATGCTGACTGCAGGCACTGGAGCTCAGGTGCTGTGACCACAGAGCTCAACCCTGGCTCAAAGCCTGCCCAGAAAGCGGGAGGAGCTGAGGCATCACTGTGCCTTCTGCTTGGTGAGATTTGTTGCTGATTCTGTAGCCACAAAGCTGTGATGCAGATATCATCTTTGCTAAAGCCCCATGGGACTAGAAATGCTTTAAAAATGCCACTTTGGGGCCCCTGGTTCTGATACCCTCATGTGGAAGCTTTGCGCAAATGCCCCAAAGCTGAGGTCTGGACGTTACATGCTGGTGAAGCTGGTGCTGAGCCTCGTCGCAGTGATGTTGCTGCCTGGGTGCCTCTAGCTCCCAGCACTGAGGATGCAGCACGGCAGAGCCCTGCGACAGCCACAGCCCTGGCAGGGACCGCATCGCCTGGACAGGCAGAGGTGACAGATCTGCCAAGGTGAAGCATTACCATGGAGCCCAAGGAACAAAGGGTTTCAGCCCCATGTCTCCTCAGGCTTCGGCTCCTGGCCAGGGATTTGGCAGGAGGCAGGACCTGGGTTTAGCAGTGCCACGAACCATCCCCAAGAGACCCATTTTAACATCTCATGTACAACCGAGCAAGAGACATGGAGCTGTTGGAGTGAGTCCAGAGGAGGCCATGGAGACGATCTGAGAGCTGGAGCACCTCCCATATGAGGACAGTCTGAAAGAGAGTAAGAGTTGTCCAGCGTGGAGAAGAGAAGGCTGTGGGGAGACCTTAGAGCAGCTTCCAGGGGCTTCAGGAAAGCTGTGGAAGGGCTCTTGGTCAAGGAGTGCAGGGACAGGATGAGGGGGAATGGTTTATAAGCTGAAAGAGGGGAGATTGAAGCGGCATCTTAGGAAGAAATGTTTTGATGTAAGGGTGGGGAGGCCCTGGCCCAGGCTGCCCAGAGCAGTGGTGGCTGCCCCATCCCTGGAGGGGTTCAAGGTCAGGTTGGATGGGGCTTGGAGCCCCTGATCCAGTGGGAAGTGTCCCTGCCCATGGCAGGGAAGTGGAACTGAATGGGTTTTAAGGTCCCTTCCATCCCAAACCATTCCACGATTCTCTGGTTCTAGGAAGAGAACCCAGTGTGACTGGCAGCAACTCCAGGCTTCTGGCAGTCCCTGGTTTGGCCCCTGCCCATCAGTGAGATGCTGGGTGATGGAGAAAATCTTGTCTTGCATCTGACCTCTACTGACAGTGACTGGGATGGAGCTGCTGGGGAAGGAGGGAGATGACAAGAAAGTTCCCTGACCCCGGGCGAGGTGAGGAGAGGGGGATTAAAGGGAGGGATTAGCAGGGAGAAATCTGAAGGTTGTCCTCAGTGAGAAAGAATGAGGAGTCGAGCTGGCTCTGCCCAGCTGCCCCTCCTGCCGCTGCCCCGGCTCCCAGCAGTGCGGCATCTCCTTTGTATCTCCTGTGACCCAGGGATTATGAGTGTGGGAACGGGGCCCAGGAGGGTAACCGGCACGCTGCTGTGGCCTTGTGTTCTCACAAAGGCGAGGGCAGGTCTGGGAGGAAGAAGAAGTGGTGAGAAATGGCTCCTGCTGTGGCTCTCGGTGGGGCTGAGGAGGCTGCTCTGCCCTCCTGCTCACCCCACACTTGTGTCTCCTTTGGGCGTGCACTGCAGTGCTGCTGGGGCCAAAGCAGAACTGGCATGCAGGGCTGTCCCCTGGCTGCACAGCAGCGATGCCGGTCAGCTCCCATCATCTCTTCTGGGTTGACAGATGTCCTCGCATGTGATGGGACCACTCCATGGCTTCGACATGCTGCATGTGTAAGCAGAGCCCAGTGCTGTGCATGAGAACACCTGGAAAATCAGAAAGCACTGCGTCCAGCCCCAGCACGAGCTTTCTTGCCAGTACTGGTGCACCCAGGAGGACGATTGATGATGCTTTTTAGTGTGGTGGTAATGCTCAGCCTGAGTGAGCCCTGATGCAGGTATTTCATCCTCACCCACCAAATTCTGGGAATCTCAAAGACACAAAGCATTCCCTCAAACCCCCTTTCTTCTTCTCTCCATCTATCAGGGCTCAGGAGCTGTGGCAGGTGCCAGGTCCCACCACTACTCCTCCAGGATCCTTGAGGATTGCCGCAGCCTGACCTGCTGAGCACCTTCCCCATGGGGAGCAGAGCCTGTCCCTGACCCTGTGTCTCCTCCCAGCACATGTGCCCATGGGCAGCCCCTGAGATCTCCAGTTTGGAGGCTCCTGCTTACTCCCCCAGCACATGGACCATCCCCGTGTCCCTCTGCGGACACAGCCTGGCCCAGGGACCACAGAGAAGGGGTGTAAAGAGCAGGAGCATCAGCTCCCAGAAAGTGTCAGAAAGGCCAGCCTGTGATTAACGACTAATTAGGAAATGTCTGTCATAATTATTATCCTAATAATCCTGGTAAGGAAAGCTCCTCACCTGAGGAATACAAATGGCTTTTGGCCTCAGCGGTGCCGAGCACACTAGCCCCCTGTGGGAAACTCCAGGCTTCTTTAAAAACAAATACTCTTGGGTTTACACACAGATTTTTATTTTTAAAGAAGCCAGCACCAGATGAACTATTCCCGAGAAGCACTGGAACCCATGAGCTTGCCAGGAGCTTTGTTCTGCTGGGCGTGGCCGTGCTCTGCCCACCTCATCTGGGCTCCTCCTCACAGCACAGCAACAGTCAAACCCCACCGCAAATCTTCCATTAAAGCAATAAAACCAAGTACAAAGCCACTGAAGGGGACTGGTGCCATTTCTTTTTGTTAATCCCTCTTGGGAGTGATATCAAGTTGTTGTGAAACTGAAGGCATGAGCAATGTCAGCGATGGATTCTGTGCCCTAACTGGATCTATAGGGGTTTCACAGCATTGTTTCCCTTGGTTGGAAAAGACCTTTGAGATCATCGAGTCCAACTGTACCTGTCCACTACTAAACCAGATCCCTGAGCACCTCATGTCCCAATTTTTGAAACACCTCCAGGGATGGGGACTCCACCACCTCCCTGGGCAGCCTCTGCCAGTGCCCAAGAACCCTTGTGGTGAAGAGATTTTTCCTGATGTCCAATCTGAACCCACCCTGGTAAAACTTGAGGCCATTCCCTCTCATCTTATCACCTGTCACTTGGGAAGAGACCAATCCCCACCTCTCTACAACCTCCTTTCAGGCAGTTGTATACAGTGATGAGGTCTCTCCTCAGCCTCCTCTTCTCCAGGCTAAACACCCCCAGGTCCTTTAGCCATGTCTTGTTCTCCACTCCCTTCACCAAAAAGAGTATTGCAATTAGATGGGGTCATTGTTTACCGTTGCTAAGGCATGTTCAGAACAGAAACAGTGGTTAAGAAGTAAATTGTAAATAAATCAGGATTTGCCTAGGAAGACATTCCTGAGACATTCAACACCACTCTCTAACGAGCAGGTATCGTTCAAGTCCAGCTCCAAAGCCACTGGCCGATGTGCTCCTCCTTAGGCTTTCCAGTAACTCCCATCAACTTCAGTTTCTCAGCTCAAAGGATTAGGAAACAGATTAGTGAAAGTCTGCAGGATGGAAAGTGCTCTGTAACTGAGATGTGCTATTACAGGGATAACCACAGGGATCAATGAGATGGGGATTTCTCCATTTGTATCAGTAACTATTTTACAGCCACGATATCAACCAAACACTGCTCTGTCTTTCCAAGGAATCAATAAGCACAGACGTAGCCATGCAACTAGAAATTCCAGAAATTAGTGCTGCCCTGAGTTACGGACATTAAGCAAATAAATGACCAGAATAAAATGTGCCACACAATGTCATTTTCAAAGTGTGTAATGCAAACAGGGTTTGAGGACACCACCATGCAGTGTTGAGGAGTCTTTGCAGGTCATGGCCATTCAGTCCAACCGTCAGACCAACCCCACTGTGCCTGCTAAACCATGTCTTGAAGCACCACATCTACACATTTTTTGACTCTCTCCAGGGATGGAGACTCCACTACTGCCCTGGGCAGCCTCTGCCAGTGCTTCACCACTCTTAAGTAAAGAATTTTTTCCTAATATCCAATCTAAACTCCACAAAAGGCTCTTCATAAATTTGTTTGACACCAACCCGGTGAGTTCTCACCCGATCTTTCCCTCAGGGGCCACTGTCCCCAACACCCAACCATGCACATGGGTCTGGGTGCCACCAGGCCACCCACAGCTATCAGTGTGCCATGGCTTTCATGTCCCTCAGGAGGATTAAGATGATGCTTGCTTGGAAACCAAACTGTGTACTTCATCTCATATATGGTGACCAATTCTATCATCCAAAGAGCTGACAATGATGAAAACAAGTGGAATGATGAGGAAGGAAATTAAAAATAGCCCTCATGTGGCACTGTGTCAAGTGTGATGTTTAGATTTTAATTTTATTTTTTTATTCCAAGTTTCTTTGATAAAATATTTTCCCATGCCAAATACAGTTGGAACATCCCCTCCATCACGGCATTCCTGACAGATGAGCCAGGCTGTCGCAGAACCTATGCCAGAGATGTATTCCCTCAGCTCTATGATTCTCACTCCCACATCCACACCTTTGGGACCTGGAAGTCATTAATCATTGTGCGCCAGCCAGGACAGTACCTCTGAAGGCAGAAACATCATCTTGGATGCAGTATGGGAAGAAAACTGAGACTCTGACAGCCCGCATGAGGCTGGGACCACGTCTCTGCTTGGTTCCTGCACTACGGAGCAGGAGGTAAGATTTTAAGCAGGGATATTTTCCGGCCAAAAGACTCAATGATGTTGGTAATAATGGGTTGTTTTACCATCCCGATGGCTTTCTCATAGATTCATGGACTGATTTGGGTTGGAAGATCACCCAGTTCCAACCCCTGCCATGGGCAGGGACACCTCCTACTGGATCAGGGGGCCTAAAGCCCCATCCAATCTGGCCTTCAACAGCTCCAGGGATGGAGAATTCAAACTCAGTGACATGGGGGGGTCCATCTCACCCAATCCCATCAAGCAGGAGATGCCTATAGCCAGGCTCAGCACTGTGGCTCTGGTCATGCTTGGTGGAAGGGAATGGGATTGACTGGTCTCACCCAAAGCAGATGGCTGGTCTGGGCTACAGCAAACCCTGTCACTGGTGTAGAGGACAGCCTCACACTGCACCCAGGCACCAGGTGGTGGGAACACTCATCATAAACTCCCCTACTATTTCCAAGTTCAGCATTCCCAGAAAACATATGAAATAAAAGGATAGGGTGGGGATGCCCTGGCCCAGAGAAGTGGTGGCTGCCCCATCCCTGGAAGTCTTCAGGACCAGGTTGGATGGAGTATTGAGCAATCTGATCCAGTGGGAGGTGTCCTTGCCCATGGCAGGGGGTGAAACTGGACTTTAACCTAAATCATTTCATGATTCTGTGATAGTCTGATTTCAATGTCTTTGAACTAAAATGTTTCTTCTTTCTTTCAAAACATTGCAAATCTAAATTACATTTTTTAATTTGCCTTTCTCACCAGCAGCCTTTGGCCTTTATTGCAATTTCTCCCTTTTCCCCTTTAAGCTACCTTTCTGCAGGCTCCAAGTGAGCTGCCAAAGTCTCACCACACAAAACTACTGAGCTGCCAAAACAGGGAAAGCCGCTCTTTGCCCAGGCTCCCACCACTCATTAGTTGAGGAGTTCAGTAGGTTTAGTCCACGGTGGGGCTGGGCTGATGGTTGGACTGGATAAGGTCTTTTCCAGCCTCAATGATCCCATGATTTAGCACCTGCACAGCAAACAAACATCTACTGTCTCACTTTTCAGAGGGAAGCATTAAAATCCCATTTATTAAATATCCAAGGGCAAAGGGAGTCCTGAAAACAGCATTTACAAGGAAAAATGCATGTTGGTCTGATTTGGTTACTTTTGCAGGGGACCAGGGACGTGACTTTGGTATCAGTGACAAACTGTGACCAAGCGTGATGCCAGCACTGAGACTTGGCAGAGCGAGAGTGCTCAGCTCCCTCTGGGCTCGAGGGTGCAGTGAATCACACAGAATCACAGAATGACCAGGTTGGAAGAGACCCACTGGATCGTCAAGTCCAACCATTCCCACCATTCCCTAAATCATGCTCCTAAGCACCTCATCTACCCTAACCTTAAACACCTCCAGGGACGGTGACTCAACCACCTCCCTGGGCAGACCGTTCCAATGCCTAACCACCCTCTCTGTGAAGAATTTCTTCCTAATCTCAAGCCTAAATCTCCCCTGGCGGAGCTTGAGGCCATTCCCTCTCGTCCTGTCCCCTGTCACTTGGGAGAAGAGCCCAGCTCCCTCCTCTCCACAACCTCCCTTCAGGTAGTTGTAGAGAGTAATAAGGTCTCCCCTCAGCCTCCTCTTCTCCAGGCTGAACAACCCCAGCTCTCTCAGCTGCTCCTCGTAAGATTTGTTCTCCAGCCCCTTCACCAGCTTTGTTGCCCTTCTCTGGACTCGCTCCAGAGCCACAACATCCTTCTGGTGGTGAGGGGCCCAGAACTGAACACAGGATTCGAGGTGCGGTCTCACCAGTGCCGAGTACAGGGGGAGAATAATCTCCCTGGACCTGCTGGTCACGCCGTTCCTGATACAAGCCAGGATGCCATTGGCCTTTTTGGCCACCTGGGCACACTGCTGGCTCATGTTCAGTCGGTTGTCAACCAACACCCCCAGGTCCTTCTCCTCCTGGCAGCTTTCCAGCCAGGCTTCTCCTAGTCTGTACCTCTGCTTGGGGTTGTTGTGCCCCAAGTGCAGGACCCGGCATTTGGCCTTGTTAAACCTCATGCCGGTGGTCTCAGCCCAGCAGTCCAGCCTGTTCAGGTCCCTTTGCAGAGCCTCCCGACCCTCCAGCAGATCGACACTTCCACCCAGCTTGGTGTCATCTGCAAACTTGCTAAGGGAGGACTCAATGCCTTCATCCAGGTCGTTGATAAAGACATTAAACAGGACTGGACCCAGGACTGAGCCCTGGGGAACCCCACTTGTCACTGGCCTCCAGCTGGATTTAACTCTAAAGTGGCCACAGGCACCAAAAGTAATCTAAATTCTCTCTGCCATGGTAGGACCAGCGACTTGGCGGAGGGGGAAGGAGGTTTTAGGGATCAAATACTGAAAAATCTAGAACTCTACCCTCCCAAAGCAGTGGGGACAGCCCAAACTCATCAATACCTTTACAATCCTTCCTGCAGCTGGTACAGTCCAGCACACAGACACAGCCTGAGGGTGCTTATCCAGAGGCCACTAAAAGCCGCTTCCCATCAAAAGTTTACAACTGAGCCACCTGCCCAAATGCCTCTGCTGACGGAATGATAGATTCACAGAATCGTGGAACAATTTGGGTTGGAAATGATCTTAAAGCCCAACCAGTCCCACTCCTGCCATGGTCAGGGACAGATCAGGTTGCTCAAATCCACAGCCAACCTGGCCTTGAAGACCTCCAGGGATGGGGAAGGTTTCCCTGGGCAACTTGGGCCAGGGCCTCCCCACCCTCATGCAAAACATTTCTTCCTCACCTAACTCTGGCTGTTTGGGCTGAGGTGGTCTTTGCCTACACATGAATCCCCTCACACCTTACTCTGCAGAGGGGAAGGGTGAGTAGCTCCTTAACCATAATTCCCAAAGGTAGCAGAGAGAAACATTTGGATGTTCTGCTCTACTTCAGACCTTTGCTTTAGGGTCCCAGAGGGATCCTCATCTCCCTGTGAGCTACACAGCAACCTGAATCACCTGCTCTCATGGAGGCATCTCCACCAGGGAAGGTTGGCAATGAGACCTGGCTCCCTTGGGCATGCTGCTGCTCCCTGTTCCACATTTCCCAGCCACTAGACCTATTTCCAAGCCCGAGCATTGCCGATGGTCTCTGGGCATGGGCAGCTTTCACTGCAGACTTCAAAAAAAAGAGTCCAACTTGACCATCCTTCATCTGAGATCATCCTCAGCGTGATGAAGTGATGGTCCTTGAGGCCCTAGAGAAAGACTCTCCCTTTAAGAAGAAGGGCAAAGCACTTTGTGCAGGGATCTGTGCTTGTTTTGTCATGGGACACATTACCCTGAACCCAAAAGAGGAAGGAAAGAGGGGGGAGCTTTTGCCTTTCTGGTGGGAACAGCATTTGAGCTAACTTTGTTTCCCTAGGGGAAAGGCACCAAAATAACAGAGGAAGGGGGGTGTAGTTGAGGGGGATGAAGCTAAAAAGGCTACGTGATCTGCCTGGGAAAAATCACTCTCCCAACTGCACTCGTGAGCCTGTCCATCTGCCTGCTGCCGTGGGCAGCAGGGCTCGCCATGCCTGAGGAGAGCAGAGCACTCCTGGCATGCTGCTGTGCCCAGGGGATGCAAGCGCATGCTGACAGCCACGGGGGAACCCTGCTGAGGTTCTGCAGGGCCACAGGCTCCATCTGCCCTGTTTGGGGCTCTCTGAAGGTGCCGTGCACAGGAATGAGCACTCATTGGAGAAATCACTTGCTCAGAGCGCCCTGGAGTGGAGTGGCAACCTGTGATGGAGCTCCCACCACCATCCCAAAGGTCTTCACATTCCCCATGGAGCATCCCCTGGAGCAGACGGCACTGACACACTGCACAGGCATTACTGTCGGGATTGATTCCAAATCATAATGCCAGGCAGACCCACAGACTACTGAAATCTCAAGGGCATCAACTGGTAACATCATTGTTTTCTCACCATGGCATTACTTTCCTTAAGTGACACGGGCTAGGAGCCTGCGGAGCGTGCCAAACTCACACAGTGTATTCCCATCTGGCATTCCCATGTAAAATGGAGATTTTCAGACTTTACATTTGTGCCGCAGCTTGACCACTGCAAAGAGAGGAGTAAATCCCATGAGAGCTCTCCCTGGGCAGCCTAGGGTAGCACAGCCCCCACTGCAGTGATGCCTGCAAAAAGCGGCGCCCGATTGGGATATCAGGGACCCGGAGGACGGCACCTCAGAGGGTCAAAACCGGAATTCCTTGCCCACAAGATCACCGGAGTGAAGAATAGCCAATGTACAATCTGCCCTGTGCCAATGCGCAGGCAAGAGTGGAGGAACTCCCTTATCTCAGGGCGTGAAACCTCCTCTGGGTGCATGTGAAAAAGTCTCCGACCTGCTCCAAATTCTAACTGCTCCAAAATTCACAATGACTAATCCCGTATCAGCAGAACCATTCCCAGGCACCAACCATTTTCTTCCCAGCTCTGACGCAGTGCTGGGCACTAAGGCCCAGGATGCTCTGCCTGCCACACCCAGGCAGAGAATCACAGAATCACAGAATCGCTTGGTTGGAAAAGACCTTTGAGATCATCAAGCCCTACTACTAAACCAGATCCCTGAGCACCTCACCTTCCAGTCTTCTAAACACCTCCAGGGACGCGGACTCCACCACCTCCCTGGGCAGCCTCTGCCAGTGCCCGAGAACCCTTTCCATTAAGAAATATTTTCTGATGTCCAATCTGAACCTGCTCCGGTGCAAACTGAGGCCATTCCCTCTTGTCCTATCAACTGTCACTTGGGATAAGAGACCTCTCTACAACCTCCTTTCAAGGCAGTTGTAGAGAGTGATGAGGTCTCCCTTCAGCCCCCTCTTCTCCAGGCAAAACAACAACAGGTCTCGCAGACACCTCTCATAAACCCTAGGCTCCAGACCCTTCCCCAGTTCTGTTCCCTTCTCTGGATGTGCTCCAGCCCCTCAATGTCCTTCTTTTAGTGAGGGGCCCAAAACTGAACCCAGGATTTGTGGTGCAGCCTCACCAGTGCTGAGTCCAGGGACTCAGGATCCCTCCCCTAGTCCTGCTGGCCACATCATTTCTGATACAGGCCAAGATGCCATTGGCCCTCCTGGCCACCTGGGTCACTGCTGTCAACCAGTACCCCCAGATCTATCTCCGTCAGATAGATTTCCAGCCCCTCTTCCCCAAAGAGTAGGGTACTGGCTCTGGCTGAAGCACAGCCATGTGCCCTCTGCTCCTGCCCCGCTGCATCTCGCTCCTTCAGCATCTGCATGGGAAGCAAGTCTCCAGCTCTGCCTGTCTTTGTGATGGAGCTTGCACAGGAGCCTGCTCACACCCCTCGGGTTGTCCTACGCTCCCCAAAGACACCTAAAATCATGATACTAGCAAGCACGAGAGGTGGAACAATTCTGAGGAAGCTGCTGCATGCTGGCATCCAAGCATTTTATGACACCATGGCTTCAGTAAGCAAACACCTAAACCCAGCAGTGAGTTCTATGCACTTCTTGTCTCAATGGCCACATCCTCCATGGACACAGAATGGCACAGGGAAACTCTTCAGTTTTCTTGCGGTGTCCTTCATCTTTCTGTTCTTCCCTATGTGCTGCAGGTTTCCACAGACTCACTGCTCATGGCCCAGCAGCACTGATTGCCAGCCTTGTCCTCCAGAATCTCACCTTGTTTTTTGCCTGTGTGACTCATGCGCAGCTTCTCCTCGCTTTCACCAAGGCTGCAGCGTCATTTTCTAAAATCCTTGCTTGACTCAGGTCATCAGCCTGAAACTTGCCCTGTTATCTCTGCATTGCATTGCCTTCAGAGTGCAACTGGGCCCAATCAACCACATCAACTTTCTTCTTTTAACTTTAATACTTGCATTTCAGTAAATCCCTTCATTAAATATCTCGGTGGAATGAATAATGATGACAGCAATGCAAATTCAAACAGCAATATTGCACCTTCAGGAGATGATGCCCTCTCCACCTCTGCTCTGTAGGAAGCCCAGGACATCCGTCTTCATGAATTTAGGCTGAAAGACATTCCCAAACCTACAGAGCAGCCTGGCATCCACCCTCTTCTTCAGGACTGAAATCAGACACACACAAATAAACCAGTCCTAGCCAAACTCTGGAGCCCTCTCCTTTTCTGACTTGTAAGAGAAATGAGACATGGGAAGGATTTTAATGGCCTCTGGCTGTTTCTCCAACAGATCCTCTTCTCCAAAGCATGAATGATCTACATTCCTAATGATGCCATCAGAAGGCACACGAGACCCAGAACAGAAGACTACCTGCAGCTCTCCAGAGGATAGGGCATCAGTGAGATGCCACCGGATGAGGACAAGCAGAGGGCTCCTCCGGTGCCTTTGAGGACTGGCCATCTGCCCATCCAAAAACCTGGCACAGCGCATTCTACCTATATCTGCTGAAGTGTGTTTGCAAGCTCAGCCCTGTATCCCGGGTTTCCACCCCTTATCCAGCAGGTCACATTGATGAACAGGAAAATGGACATGAGACTGGCTTGCTCTGCATCAGTTTCCAGCGCTGGTTTGTAGCAAAGTGGTACCTTTGGGACTTACAAACTGATTCCTAATGAACCAAGCTATTTTCTGAGTAATGAACTAGGCTCCAGTATTTGCCAGAAGGCTTTGGACAGGTGGCCCATTAGCTCTTTGCCTTCTGCCTTTGATGAAGTCTTTAAGTGGTTGTTTCAAGATTGTTGCCTTGAAAAGCAAATAAGATATCTACCTAGTTGCTTTATATTGTGTGTGTGTTTGCATGAGCTCACTGATTGTGTCCCACCTCCTCCTGCATGGCAGTCCAGGCTGTGATTCCAGGACTTGCAGCTTTAGCAAGGGTTGCAGTTAGGACCAGTGAATACCGTGGCTGTGTTTCAGCACCTAAATGGAGGAAAAGACACCTCTGATTTTAGAAGGGGCTGGAAGGCAGCAGGAGAGACTAAGCCTGGCCTTGCAGATGGGAAGGAAAACCAAGCTGAGTGCTGTGAATCCCTTAGAGTGATTTGTTTCTGATGTGCACTTAGCTTGCCAAACCTGTATGCCTGTGGCTCAGCCCTGCTTCCAGCAGAGCAGTCAGACCCCACTCTCCCATCTCCCTGGGGAGAATCATAGAATCATTTGAGTTGAAAGGGATGTTAAAGATCATCTAATTCCACCCCCTTGCCATGGGTAGGGACACCTCCTACTGGATTCGGTTGCTCCAAGCCCCATCCAGCCTGGCCTTGAACACCTCCAGGGATGAGGCAGCCACCACTGCTCTGGGCAACCTGTTCCAGTGCCTCCACACCCTCATTGTGAAGAACTTCCTCCTTATGTCTCGTCTAAATCTTCCCCTTGCCCATTTAAAGCCATTTCCCCTCATCTTATCACCACATGTCTTCGTAAAAAGAACCTGCCTCCCATGGGCTCCCAACTCCCTTCCTTCATTCTCTTGCAAAGAATGTCGCTAGCAGATGGGGAGGTGATGGGGCTGGCGGTGACAGCTGACAGAGGAGAAGGCAAGGCCAGTGCCTGGGCACTGCCGTGCCCCTTTGCTTTGTTCCTTCCCCTGTTTCTCATAGCCTGTCCGATATCCACCATCACGCTGCACCTCCTCACCCCGCTGTCTCCCACAGGGCTCCTCAGCGTCTATTTTTGTCCCTGAGGATGAACACTTCACTCTGATATCCAGAGAGGAGCAAACAAGTGGTTGTTGAAGTGGGAACGGACAGGATGGCTGGAGCACAGCCCTGGACTGTGCCTTGTTGTGTGAGCACAGCAACACGCTCCTAATTCAGATGCTTTTAAAGATTCAGATGGATTTGGATGTGGACACATGTGGGGAGATCACACTCTGGGCACTAAGCTGCCCTTGCACTGCTCTACACAGCACTGTGGAGATGGAGGAACTTGGAGCCAAGTCCTGTTCCCTCCCGGGGAGGCAGATCTGGCCGGCTCGGCGAGGTAGATTCATCATTGGCTCTAAGGGAGAGGGACATGATGGGGAATCACCCTCCAGTGTGGTGCTTGGAAAGCAGCACTGACTAGCTTGGCTGTGATGCTTGCACCCTTGCTCTCAGTGGCAGCCACTCTGGCATCACCCTGCCTCTGGCACATCCCTGGTTCCAGCACATCCCTGGTGCTGGCACATTGCTGGCTCTGTCATATCCCTGGCTCTGGGATATCTCTGATCCTGGCACATCAATGGCGCTGGCACATCCCTGGTTCTGTCATATCCCTGGTTCTGGCACTCTGTGCTCACTGTCCCCGCTGCCCCAGGGTTGCCCCTGTCGCGAGGCGCTGTGCTCTGATAAAGAGTTAAGGCGCTCTCTGAGGCAGTTCTGTGAGAACATTTCTCAGAGGGCAGTGCACTTTTATTCGAAATAATTTTCCATTCCATTTATATCTATATAATAGGAGGCGGCTCTGGGGTCTGAGTTTTCCACAGCCCCGGACCTCATTTCCCTGCCTGGAAGCTTGACCCCTGCTCAGCTTCCCCAAGAATAACAGAGACAAGTTCACTGGGCGAGAAAGAGCCGTGGGGCTGAGCTCTCACTGCTGCCTCGTGGGGCTGTGGGCAAGCAATTAGGCTCACATTGTTAATAGAAGATACTATATCTACAGAATATATACATTTATATGCATATATTATACACTTATTGTATACAAGTATATTGTATATTGAATATTTCCTTCCAGTACTGAAAAGGGCTCCAGGAAAGCTGGGGAGGGGCTCTTGATCATGGGGTGCAGGGATGGGATAAGGGGGAATGGTTTTAAGCTGCAAGAGGGGAGACTGAGATGAGATGTCAGGCACAAATGTTTTGCTGTGAGGGTGGGGAGACCCTGGCCCAGGTTGCCCAGAGCAGTGGTGGCTGCCCCATCCTTGGAGGGGTTCAACGCCAGGTTGGATGGGGCTTGGAGCAACCGGATCCAGTGGGAGGTGTCTCTGCCCATGGCAGGGGTGGGACTGGATGGGCTTTGAGGTCCCTTCCCATTCAAAGCATCCCATGATTCTATCTGACCCAAACAATTCCATGATTCTAGGATTCCATAACAGAATGTGTACATTTATTGGTATATGGGAAATGCCCTGGAAAGAAATGGATGTGGGAAGAGATTTCCAAGCAAATAAGACTACAGAGGAACTGCAGATGCTCGCTTCAGTCTTATTGTGGTTTTCTACAGCAACACATGGCCTAATAGTGGAGATGTCTGATACTTTGACGATGGAAAAATTATTCTTTCTTCTAGAGACATTTAAATTTAAAAATATTTCCTGCTAAAGAATTGTTGTTTAAAAACATTCGATTTGAAAGTGAGTTGGAGTGTGTGTCTCTAACGCAGAGACAGAGCAGTTCCCACAAGAGCTTCCTGAGAAGCAAGGCAAGTGATAACGGATGCCAACAGCATTTCAGTAACAGGTCACATCCAGTTTTTTACTTGCAGTCTCAAAGCCCCCAACACAGAATCACTCCATTTAAACTAGACAAGAAGCTGCTAAAGGTGTAAATTCCACACCAAGCTGACAACAGCATCTCAACTGACACTCACAGAGCCTTCCCTCCACTCCCCAGCATGGTGGTCCCTGGTGGCAGCAGTCAGAGCAGGCTGGTTGCTATTCTGTACCAGAACCATTGCCCTGCAGCTTGCCCACCTCCACATCTCTTCACAGCAAAGATGTCAACACATCCCATGAACATTGGGCAGAGTAATGCTGGCCCCAGACAAATCATCCCGCGCTTCCCAAATCAGGCTTTCAGGATGGCTGTAGGAACATCCCTACAGCCGGCTGCTTCTTGAACATCCTGAGAAACCTCCATGGAATGGTTTGGGTCAGAAGGGACCTCAAAGCCCACCCAGTTCGACTCCCTCCCTTGAGCAGGGAAACCTCCCACTGGAACAGGGGCTCCAAGCCCCATCCAACCTGGCCTTGAACCCCTCCAGGGATGAGGCAGCCACTACTGCTCTGGGCAACCCGGGCCAGGGCCTCCCCATCCTCACAGCAAAACATTTCTCCCCAAGATCTCACCTAATCTACCCATGGTTTCCCCACTTTCAGATGTCTGACTGGAGTCCAGCCCAGCCAGCCAGGTGTGCCCCAAAGTGAACTCTGTTTGCTCCCCAGGCAGGACACCCATTCCAGCAGCTCCATGCGCAGCTCCACAGCCAAGCGAATTAGAGGCAGTGTTATCTCATCACCAGAAATTGCAACAGGAGAAGAAAGCGAGGAGCACCCTGACCCCACACCAGCTGTAACTTCTTGCTTTCCTAAATCAAACCCCTCTACCAACCCCACTTGGCTGTACGGAACAGCTGGCAGCGCTGCTGGCGTAGGGACCGGAGCCACGCTCAACCCCACCCTTCTTCGTGCTGGGGTTGTCAAGTTGGCAGGGAAATAATATACACTTCTCTAAACTTCCAAAATGTCAAGAAAATATTTACAGGGTCCTCTTCTGCAAAGCGCACCCGCCGGCCCAAAGGGCACACACACACGCCTTGCCGGGCGCTGTCTGGCACGCTTCTTGTAATGATTTTTATTAAACATTTGCGGTTTTCCTGCTGAAAAACCCAGTGAAAGATTAATGCCAAAAAGTGGCTCCTTTGGGGCTGAAACTGTCAGGGAGCCAGGACACAGGGAGGTACAGAGCCTGCATGTCCCTTCCTTCCCTGACATATTTTAGAGCCAGAGAAATAGGAACCAGCCTGGCCAAGGCTGCAGCCCGTTGAGGGGAAATATGTGCTAATGTGGACCATGTGCTGGAGACAGAGGGGACTTCGGGGCCAGGCTCACGAGCATCGCACCAGTGAATGGAACTGTGGAACCATGGAATGGTTTGGGTTGGAAAGGACCTTAAAGCCTATCCAGTTCCAACCCCCGTCATGGGCAGACACACCTCCTACTGGATCTGGTTCTCCAAGCTGGCCTTGAACACCTCCAGGGATGGGGCAGCCACCACTTCCATGAACAACCTGGGTCAGTGCCTCCATATCCTCACAGCAAAACATTTCTCACCAAGATCTCATCTCAATCTCTTTCAGCTGAAAATCATTCCTGCTCATCCTGTCCCTGCGCTCCCTAATCAAGAGCTCCTGCCCAGCTTTCCTGCAGCCCCTGAAAGCTGCTCTAAGGTCTCCCTGGATCTTTCCCTTCTTCAGGCTGGACATTTTATGTGAATAAATTCATATAAAAACATTTCCCATGCATGCCATTTTTTTTTTGCTTTAAAATGGGATTGCTATGGTCTCTAATTTTCTGCAATCAGGACTTTGCAACGCCTCCCAGCTGTTGAAATCCTCCACAAGGCATGGAAATGGGCAGAGCGTGGAGCTCAGCTCCTGGTAAGCTTCCAGTGCGGGCTGGAGCCACGCCGGGATGCAACCAGAACAGGCAGGTTGGCACCAGGACAAGTGCCATTCCTAGGTTTGGTGTGTGCTGCGCAGCTCCATGGTCCCGCTTCTTCTCCAGACGCTCCTGTCGGTGCCGCTGCGGGGAAGAGGAGCCTGAGGAGCCTAAGCTCCTGCTCTGCCAGCCCACAGGGCAGCAATGGGAGCCCCAGCCTGTGCATGGGAGGCAGCGCTTCACCGCAGCATCAGAGCGCATTGACTTCCAGCTCCAGTTATTACACCTTAATGAAGGTTTTCTAATGAGCTGTTTAAATAGTAATTAGAGGTCAGCACTGAAAAGGGAGATAAGTCTTGTGGGTCTCTTGCCCTGCAAGAAAGGACCTGATAAGAAAGAACTGAATGATTTTCCCTGGGATCAGTTCCAACGGGTAATTATCCCCTTGATACCACTCTGCTTAATCAGGAGCAGCTTGAAAAAACACTCGACAGTGCCTGGTGATGAATGGGCAGCTTTCCCAGTGCTTCACAAGGGAAGGCTGGAGGCTTCAAGCCAGCACCTGAGATAGGAGATGATCCAAATTGTGTGGATAGCTCTTGATTTACATAAAATAATAATACATTTTCTTTTTCAAAGCTTCACATAGGCAGTTGAATCATCAGCTTTGTTTCCTGATGGGTTCCCATCTCATCTATTTAAGGAGGTTTCAGTGAGGTGGGTGTTGGTCTCTTCTCTCAAGTGTCAGGAGATAGGATGAGAGGAAATGGCCTCAAGTTACACCAAGGCAGGTTCAGATTGGACATCAGGAAAAATTTCTTCATGGAAAGAGTCCTCAGGCACTGGCAGAGGCTGCCCAGGGAGGTGGTGGAATCCCCATCCCTGGTGGGGTTTAAAAGACAGGTGGACGAGGTGCTCAGGGATCTGGTTTAGTAGTGGACAGGGATAGTTTGACTCGATAATCTCTAAGGTCCTTTCCAACCAAGTGTTTCTATGATTCTGTTTGGAGGGTTTAGGTTTTATTTCATTCCAGGAGCTGAGCTTCAGTGACTCTCGCTAATACTGACCAGGAATCGGGCTGTGGGTCCACTGCTGTCTGGAGCATGATGGTTCCCGTTTCTCTGCACATGGTTCTCCCCTGGCAATTAACACCGAACAGAGGAGCCAAGCTGCGACAATGGAGAAGGATGAGATGACTCACAGACTTGGCTAAAAACTTACTAGTTATCCTCTGATGCAGTTGGAGAGTTAAGTAAGCTCGAACATTTTAATAGGCTTATTTTCTCACCATTCTACCGCCTCAGGTGATCCTTTGTGTTGCAACACAAAATAACCTATCATGGGATTACTGGAGAAAAGAAAGGGACGTGCTCAGATTGTCATTTTTTTGCTGTCACGCTCTGGCAGTGCCAAGATCTGGCAGGGACTCAGGGAAACGGTGCAAGGAGCACACGGTGCAAGGAGCAATGGTGCAAACAAGGCAGGCAAATAGCAGAAATAGCAGCCAGGAGGGAGTTTTTTAAGGCTGCAGTATTACTGACTATCTTAGTGCTGCTTAGCTAGGAGATGCAATCATATAGGAGGACACAGGGGACAAAGCCCTGGTGCTCACATGCATGTAAGGAGTACATGGAAGGACACTTTGAGGGGTGTAATCATGAGCAGGAGCATATGGCCCTTCGTTAGCTGGCAAAGGCAAGAAAAAAGCCTAGAGAAAAGGAGGCTGAGGGGAGACCTTCTCACTGTCTACAACTGCCTGAAAGGAGGTTGTGGTGAGGTGGATGCTGGGCTCTTCTCCCAAGGAACAAGTGATAGGATGAGAGGGAATGGCCTCAGGTTGCACCAGGTGAGGTTTACGTTGGATATCAGGAAAAATTTCTTCACAAAAGTGTTCTCAGCACTGGCAGAGGCTGCCCAGGGAGGTGGTGGAGTCCCCGTGCATGGAGGGGTTTAAAAGACAGGTGAATGAGGCCCTTCCAGCCCAAGACCCTGCCCTGGACAATCACTGTGTGCTGATGCTCAGGTTGCAGCTTCATGGAGCCAGCTTCAATGCTCAGTACTGCTAAGATGGGACAACACAGGAGCACCCCTTCCCTTAATGCCTCCTTGGTGCCTGCTCACATCCTTGGATCAGTCCTGGCACAATCTCAGATCACACAGGAGCCATTCTCCTTGCAATCACAGAAATATCCATCTCTTTTTTTTTTTTTTTTTGGACCAGGTTTGTTTTCTACTACTGCAGTCCACTGAACCAGTTTCCTGGCCGGTGAGAGGAGCCTCAGCAACTGGTTAAGCTCAGCAGAGCACACGACAGACAGGTGGGTGGAGCAGGACCTTCTTCTTCAGCAGCAGCGATGAGTTAGTCAGGTCACCCCATGAAATCACATCCTGCAGGATGCAAAGGAGAGCAAATCCTCCCCAGGTTTCAAGAACAAACATGCTCAGGATGCTGGGGGATGCAGATGGTCCTGTCACAACATCCCACAACCAGAAGCAGGACCTCTGTACCATATATTCGGTTTCTACAACATCCCACCTCAACAGGCTCCAAAGCCAACACTACATGATGTGGAAATGGGCTGCCCTGTCCCAGTGACTCAGGGGCTGACTCGTGCACCAGGGCCTTTCACATTGTTGGAGTTTGGAAGTGGTGGTCAGCTCCACACCAGAGCAGAGAGCCCAGCTCCACATCCCTCCACGCACGTCTCCTTGGCTCTGCCATTTCATATCATTCCTTGTTTTCCTATCCTGAAGGGCATCCAGTTCTTTGTGCGTAATTTCCCCAAACTCCTTTGTTTTGATGATGATTCCCAATTACGGGTAATTACCAAATTTCATTAACAATTTCTATGTTTTGTGCCAAGGCCATTAAAAATGTGAAACAACATCATTTCTAAGACTGATGGGTGAGAAACCCATCTAGTACAGTCCTCAGAGCCCAGCACTTTCTTCTCCCAATTGATTGAATATTTCTTCTTTCCTGAAGACCAGACAACTTAGATTCATCCTCCCTGCTTAATCAAGAAGATTATTTTTTTATCTTCTCTGGCATAATTTACCTTCAGAAAATCCATATGTCCTCTTATCCATTTTCCATGTTCCTAATTATGCCCTATTTTAATGTTTATTCTAAAGCTTTGCATACTAAAAGATTCAGACTAACAGACTCCTACATGCCAAGACCACATTCTCCCTGCCCCAGTAAATAGACTTCTATTTGCTGTTCTCCAGCCAAGCCATCCAACCCCTGTGGTTTGACAGATTTATTACAAACCCTTCTTCCGTGACTTCAGCTTTGTGCCAGCCCTTTCTCAGTTCTGGACGAGAAGCAAGCTGGCCCTACCTGTTTGCACACTCAAAGAACCTTGGCTGCTGCTTCCAAGGACCTGGGGGTGTTGGCTGAAAGTGGCTGAAAATAACCAGCAGAGGCCCAGGTGGCCAAGAAAGGCCAATGGCATCTTGGCCAGTATCAGAAATGATGTGGCCAGCAGGAGCAGGGAAGAGATCCTGAGTCCCTGGACTCAGCACCTCGAATCCTGGGTTCAGTTTTGGGCCCCTCACTACAAGAAGGGCACTGAGGGGTTGGAGTGCGTCCAGAGAAGGGAACAGAGCTGGGGAAAGATTGGGAGGCCAGGGTTTATGAGAGGTGGCTGAAGGACCTGTTGTTGAGCTTGGAGAAAAGGAGGCTGAGGGGAGACCTCATCACTGTCTACAACTGCCTTGAAAGCAGATTGTAGTGAGGTGGTTGTTGGTCTCTTCTCCCAAGTGATAGGTGACAGGATGAGAGGGAATGGCCTCAAGCTGCACCAGAGCAGGCTCAGATTGGACATCAGAAAAAATTTCTTCATGGGAAGGGTTCTCAGGCACTGGCAGAGGCTGCCCAGGGAGGTGGTGGAGTCCCCATCCCTGGAGGAGTTTAAAAGATGGGCAGATGAGGTGCTCAGGGATCTGGTGTAGAAGTGGATGGGGACAATTTGACTCATTGATCTCAAAGGTCTTTTCAACCATGTGATTCTATGATTCTATGTTTCAGGTTGCGATGTTTCCCACCCCCATGCACTCATCCTTCCTCTGTGCCCTGGGCCAGCATTCCCCTGCTGCCCAAAACCTGGGCACAAGTTTTCATGTTGTTTCTTTCAGGACTTGACGTACATGAGTTTTTGTCTCTGTCCCATCCTCAGCGTGTCCCAGCCCCACTTCTTCTTTCCTGCTTCCCCTTTCATTTCTACAGCTGGACAGTCTCCAGTTGAGCAACCCATCTTTTGTTGTTTCCTTTAACAACCTTGGCAAGGTTGGATTCAGCCGCACTTTCAGACTTGTTTGCTTTAGAAAAATTGCAAAAAAATCATTTTTTAGGGCTGGTCTTTTCTCTGTTGCCTGCACACTCTGATCTCCCTCGGCAGCATCTCTTCCACCTATCAGCCCCGTCACCCATTCCTTGTCCTTGCAGACCCTCCAGACCCTGCCTCACCAGCATGGGAAACGGGCAGGGCTTGCTGTCAGCAGGAGGGAGCTGCGGGTGACTCACAGCCTTCCTGGCTGCGAGGCACGGGCCATCCTGTTTGTGCTGGGACAGGGAGCAGAAGTCTTTGCAGGAGAGGTTAACCATACTTCGGAGACGGCGGGTGGGCAGAGATGTCCTGCCAGAGGGAATAAGGATGCTCAAAAGGTGCTAATTTCTTCTGTCCCTCTTGCTCACTGCAGTGCAGAGACCATATCAGATGTCAGAGCAGCAGCTTGGGCTGGTGTTTGTATCCACCCCAGCTGGCTCAGTGTGGCTCCAGGGGCTGGTTCTTGGAATCAAACCCAATTCTCAATGACCATTATTTTCAGATCTTTCCCTTGAGCCACTCTCCAAAACAGTGAAGGCTCTGCTGAGCCATGCAGCACAGAGCGCCTTTAGTGTAAACCCTCCAATATCCACAAAATTGGAGGAAAGAGGGAGGTGGGAGGAGGAAAACCCTAGGAAATTGCCCTGAGAAATGGCTCTGCGCTGGCACGCCTTGCTGGAGGAAGAGTGCCCTGGTCACCAACAAAGGCAGTGGCAGCGGCAGCGCTGCCAGAGAGCCCTGCCCACACAGCCAGCTCACGGATACCCGCTGTTCCCCAGGCAGTATCCCCAGGAGCAGGACTCCAAACCTATACTTCTGCACAAGTCACTCCTCTAGAGCACTTTTCATGGAACAGCTTCCCCTGACCCTGAGCGGGAAGAGAAATGGGAGCTTGATAGTGAGCTGGGTGCTCTGCCCATGGGCTGTTTGTGCACCAGGGCTCAGGGCTTCGCTACCTGACAAGGTTTTGAAGGGAGATGAGCAAAGGGAAGTGCTTCAAAATAGGACGAGAAATTGCAGCTCTTGGACTGGCTCCAGTCTTGGCTGGGAAGTTGAGACACGCCTCGGAGGGGATGGGAGTCCCCTTAGAAGATAATCAGAGATTTTGAGTCTCTCCTACTTCCTCCTATTTACAAAGCCAGCAAAGCCAGAAATCTGGTTCTCCACCCCCACCCTACACACGACAGCCTGTGCTCACGGCAGGACTCGGGGACACCTCAACGTGGGAACTACAGCCACTGGGAAGTGGTGTCGGGCTGTGGGAGGGTTTCCAAATGCCACCACAGCCAAGAGCAGAGCAGTGAGAAGCAGTGCTGCAGGGATCTTGCTGCCTAAGAGCTTCTCCCCATCGGAGGGCGCACATGGGTGCCAGAGGTGTTGGGACAATGTTAGCCCAAGAGGAATGGCCCCTCCGGAGCAGCTCCTCCTGCTCAGCCAGGGGGACATCTCTTTCTCTCCATACATTTCCCTTCACTACCTTAATGGAGGAAGAAACCCCAAACAACTCTCAGGCTCCAGCTCTTGCACTGCTGCTCCTGCCAGACAGAGTGGGTTTAACACGGAATATCTCCACAGCCAGCAGCAGTTAAATACCAGCAGGATGCAGGTGGCCATGCACCCTCTGTGCTCCATGGGACCTGGAGTCAGGGCAACATCCTCCTCCTCTGCAAGATGCTGAGGGATACTAAAAAGAGTTCTTGGATGGAGAAATCCAAGTAAAACAGCCAAAGCAGCAGAGGGATCTCGAGCATTTGTAAGGAGGCTGCTCCCTGCTGACGTTCCCTCATGTTTTGACATCACAGGTTGACCTGGAACCTCACACTGTATCTCGTAGCTAAACCAATCCCTCCATTCACAAAGTCCCAGGGCCTTTGGGCTATGTCCACGCTGAGTAGAAAAACAGAATCAGATTCCTCAGGCAAAGTCAGACACAAGTTCAGGGAGTAACTGGAGCCTGATGACATATTACAGTCACAGCGATGTTTATACAAAGCAGTAAAGGTCACACACTGACTAAACAGCTTGGGTCTAACACCTAAGGGCAGCCAAGAGACACACACAGAATGCCTGGCACCTTACAGAGCCATCACTTTTACCTCTCTGTGTCTCAGTTTTCCTACCTCTGCCAGCAGCTATTGAAGACTGGTTGTCTTTTAGGAACATGTAGAGAGCTCATCAATCAGCAGCAAGAAAGTGGTTTAAGAGCCTCCAAGGGCTGGTGCTAGAGCCCCACCAGAGGGTCCTGCACCCCAAGCTGGTGCACAGCACTCGGCCAAGATGGAAAGTTCAGTCCCTGTTGCAAGCATTTGGCGGAAGCACTGAGCAGGGCACTGGCTGCTGCTGCTCAACCACAGCTGTGCTGGCTTGGACCTTCCCCAGCTCCCACAAACAGGGGCACTAACTGTGTGAAAGGAGTGAGAGAGGCTTCCAGTGCCACAGATTCCCCTGGCACTGCCATGGGAGCCATCCAGTTCTCCTGACTGCTCCTGTCAAGAACTATTTCCCAGCTAAAAGGCTATTCCAGCACCGATGAGCAGCAACAGGAGCGCACAGCAAGGCAAGAACTCAAGCATACAGGCTGAAAGTGGTTTTGATGCTCAGTTTCCCAGCAAAGGAAGTGCAACAGTCTCCCTTCACCCAAAAGTGCAGACACGCACTCTCCTGTTGCTCCCTGCAGCGCGGGCTCTGCTGTCCCCCTTTCAGTTCCCAGGCAGGCACGTGGTGCAGTGCCTCGCCGAGGTGTGAGTAAGGGCTCAGACATCCAAATCCGAAGGCAAGCATGTGCGTGCTGCAACAAGGAGGAGGCTGTTCGGCTCAGGGACTTGGCTCCTCTCATGCACAGACTCAGGGAACATGCTCATGAAAAACCTAAAGCTCCAACTATTTTATTTTGATCCATGAGCCTGGCAAGGTCTCCTGTGAACATCCACTCAGTGGGGACTACATGGGCTCGGAGGAAGAAGTGGGAGTGGTAGGAAGTCAGCAACAGGCTGGAGCAAGGCTTGGGTTTGGGCAGACTGCTGGGAATGCAGAGGGTACGGCTGTAAGCCCTGACATCCAAACAGGAGCAGAAACACAGGGTAAGGCCTGAGTTTTCCTCTGAAACGCAAGGATGCTGAGCCTGCCATTTCAGCCTGAAAGGGACGCTGGTCCCTCAGCCCCAGCATCTCAACTGGGAGACACATGGGTATATCTGGAGTTAGATGAAGAGAAGCCCTCAGTAACACAGTGCTGTGGATCTGCTGGAGAAGCAGGAACTTTCACTCTTTCTGAATAAACACAGAAGGCTTGATATGTAAGGACAAAACACTTTTCTACCAGTGGCTCTTGGCTTGTGTGTTTGAGCAAAGTCTTCTTGGACACCCCCCAGCCTGACTGAAGAACTGCAGGTCTAAACGAGCTGAATGGATCCTGCTCGGCACCGACGAGAACAGGGTAAGAGGTACCAGCATCCAGCTGGTAAGCTGTGGCGGAGCAAGGCACATCCAATCTTGGCTCAAAAACTTCACATGATGAGGAATCCACCCCCGTCCTAGAGATGCCGCACACACCACCACCAAAGCCAAACCCTACATCCCATGGAGGTGAGCAAAGAGCTCAGCTTGATGTGGCTTTGCTGGACAGCAAAAATGAGCCCATCCCTGCTTTAACAGAAGGTTCAGCTCAGCCACCAGCACATCACTCATGTGGGACATGGATTTTCCAATAGTCTCAATGGCTCAAGTGCCAGAGTCTCTGGTGACACTGGTGGCTGGTGTGAGTGTCCATCTGGATGGCCTGTGAGACCTGCAGGACCCTGCAATAGCTCAGGTAAGCACAGCACCATCATCTCCAGGCTGCCAGCACCTTCACACAAACACATGGACTGGTTGTTCATGCATCTTGTGGCTGGCTGAAGCAGAAATGTCACATAAGGAAAGAGAAAGCGTCTGGTCAGACTCTCTGTCCAGGGAAAATCCAGGGAAGTCTTGACAGATAAAAAGAGCTGAGACAGTGGGAATGTGAAATGAGCCAACTGCCCTTCTGTGCTGAGACATGAAATCCAAACGAGCTCCAGTGGGAACCAAAGGCAAACTTACGGCCAGAAGAAAGACTGCCGGCCGCATGGCCACTGTGATGACATTGCAAACCAGCGGAGGCATTGTTGACCTCCATTCACAGCTACAGGAGGCTTCGGAACAAACCTGTGACATGGAAAATGCTGTGACTCAGATCCCAGTACCTTCCAGTCTGGTGCATTTTATGATTATTGACCTTAAAGTGAGAGGCTCAGGCTAAGGAAAGGTGCTCCTTTTCATTCCATGCCTCCCTGACAAACTGAGGATTCCTGATGAATGAGCCCCTGTGCTGCCTTCCTTCTCTGCACAGACTGGAGATCAGAGCAATGGGGAGACCCCACAGCTCAGTGACAGCTCCATAGGGTGGATTATTTATTTCTGTAGTTGACCACTGGATACATCATCTAAAACAGAGACATTAGAACAGCCTCAAATGTTCTGCTTTATTCTTCTTCCCTCCCTTTTTTTTTCCAAGTGTACATGATAAAGAAGAGCAGAAACATGCGAATGGCTCCATTCTTTGAGAAACCCTCCTGGGAGACACATTCAGCAGAGCGGACTCAAGTAACCTGTGACTCGCTCTGTGTTGGGCATTTCTGTAGCTTGTCTGGAAAGAAAGTTTTGATCTCCTGTCAGCCTTGGGGTTTATACATTTACATTCACTCAAATCCAAGGACAAGCCATGAAAGGCACTGTTTTTTTTGCTGGGAATTAGAAAAGAAGAAAAGCTTGAAGAGTTGAGGTGACAACTGGGGAGCCCACAGTAGCCCACACCATCCTCTTTCCAAACCAAACACTGACATCTCCACCTGGGCTGCTGCTGTTTGAGATGAGCTCTTGGAATGAGGTCTTGCTCTCACTGCCTAATCAGCCCTGGGAGAGTCAAGTCCTCTTTAATGACCCAGCCATGAGCTTCTCAAAAAGACAACATTCTCCTACCCGACTCCGGAAAGGCAGGCATCTAGAGACATATTTCTTTTGTTCATTCTAGGAAATTCCAAGACATGCTCAAACCAGTGTCCTGGTCAAAGGAGAAAGGTGAAAGCTCAGAAATCAGGACGTTAACATCCAGAACCTCCAGCCAGCCCTGCCGGGAGCACTGGGCACCCATGGTAAAATGACCTGAATGCTAAGAGAGGACCTGATGGCAGGTGTTAGATGCAGCAGGGCTCCTTGGCCCTGGCACCATGTACGTGGCTGTTCTGTTACTGCTCAGTGCAGATGACGACAACTGATACAAGACAGATCAATACTTTTGGTTAATACAGCCCAGGATTTTCTGTGGGCTCTAGTGGAGTTGGGCATGCAAACCTCATGAAATTTAAAACCTCTTCCAGTCCCCAATCCATGCAAGTGGGTGGAAACCCCTGCAACAGGCAGCGAGTGCCAAGGGGAGCGGGCTGGGACAGTGCTACCGTGGTGCCTCGCAGTGTGTACTGCCCCTGGCAGGAAGCTGTTTGTCTACGAGGCAAGGAAACAAGGAGCTTTTGGAGACGGCAATCCCATGAAGCTTCTTGCTGCTTTTCCCAGCTACCGATCCAAGGGAGCCTGTGTTTACTTCCAGCCTTCCTCTCTGCTCTGCTGCCAAGCAGCCTTAACGGCTGGACAGGAACCACTCCACCAGGAAATGCGCTGGATCGCATCAGATAAAAAGGTCATTGCACAGGGACACTGAGCTGGCGTTAACCCTGCTCTGCCAGGTTCCCAGCCAGGCGCCCGCAGGCAGGGGTTACCGGCAGGGAAGCCGACGCCATGCATCCCCTGGCTCCAGTTATCCTTCCTGGGACTGCTCCACAGAGCAACGGGGCTTCATAGAATCACAGAATCATTAGGTTGGAAAGGATCCACTGAACCATGTCCCTCAGCACCTCATCCACCCGTCCCTTAAACCCCTCCAGGGAAGGTGACTCAACCCATTCCCTGGGCAGCCTCTGCCAGTGCCCAATGACCCTTTCCGTGAAATTTTTCCCGATGTCAAGCTTGAACCTCCTCTGGTGGAGCTTGAGACCATTCCCTCTTGTCCTTTGGCAGCTTTGATCACATTTGAGTGGCACTGAGGAGCTTGCAGGCAGAGAGGATGGATGTGCCAAGCACGCGTGACCAGGGTTCCAGGCTGCAGTGACTCCTTCACAGTGGCTCCTTCACATCACCGTGATGGTGGGAAGCCCATGAGATGTTGTACATTGCCAGAGCCGTAGCTATGGAAGGTTTGGCCCACGGTGCACCCAGACTGCCTTTACCAGCAGCTCTGAGTGACTGACTGTCACCTCCCACCTTTTACTGGCTGTGAAGCCATCGCTCCCCCAGGCCCACACACTTTCCATGGCACAGTGTCTCTACTTAGGGCACCACCACCACCCATAAGCTCATAGAATGGTTCAGGTTGGAAGGGACCTCAAAGCACATCCAGTCCCACCCCTGCCATGGGCGGGGACACCTCCCACTGGAGGCTCCAAGCCCCATCCAACATGGCCTTGAACACCTTCAGGGATGGGGCAGCCAGCACTGCTCTGGGCAGCCTGGGCCAGGACTTCTTCTCTCCTACCAATTACATTAAGGCAATGCATCCAAGAGATGCTCAAGGATGGGAGCAGGAGGATGGGCCATCACCACGACTGGGTGACTAAATCAAGGGTTATGCAGAAGGCCCAACCACGCCTTCTGTCTCCTTGGCTGAAAACAGGCTCTAGAAAATCATCCAAATTCTCCTCATCCCTGCAAACAGCAGAATTACTGTCAAGGCAGAACTTCTGCTCACCGAAACCCAGTCGTGTGGTGATTGAGGGAGGCAGAGGCTCCTTTTTTTTGAAGAATATTGGGCAAAAAAAAAAAATCTATTTAATTGCTTTGACATGCTTTAGCCCTACTGCTTTAGCCCCATCCTGTTAATCCCTTCCCAGTGCTGCCTGCACACTCGCCTGGGTCTGCAGGGAAGTGATCCCATGTTTGACATCCTTGTTATTGTGTCTAGCTCGCTCTCACGCTCACTGGCCCAGGGCCAGGCAGCAGAAGGACGTAACCTTGAGCCAGGCTGAACCCTGCCTTTCCCAGCAATTGAAACAGGAGAGGGTCTGAAGCAGGAAAAACAAGGAGGCAGCTTTTCCCTTTCTTGTGGTGGCAATTTCTCCACCCTGCCGGGCCTGCCCAGCTCACAGACATTCCTGACACGGTGCCAGGATGGACATCGGGCAGCCCGCAGGGAGCGAATGCCCCGCTGGGGTGGAGGGAGAGTCCCGGAGGCTCCACCGAGGCCAGAGGGAAACCTGCAGTAACCTGGAAAGGTGGATACAAGGCTGTGACTCACACAAACGCTGCACAAACAGGCCCAACAAATGCAATGTCCTCACAAAACCATCCCCTCATTGCCCGTACGGAAGCACAGGGCAAACGGCTTGACACTGGGTCTGCTTTGGGGTTGGTGTTTTGCATTTCTGCCAGTCCTCAACCTGAGCTAAACGATGCTGTGCTACTGCTGCTGCTCCAGCCGTAGTTATGAGAGCATCCACCTACACCTCTTGGACTCACATTTCCTCTACCGATGCCTGGCAGAGCCTGCCTGCTGCCCCACCGCATCCACGCACGAGGGCTGCCCCTGCCCATCGTCCTCACCACTGGGTGATGAGGGCCAACTGGGGACATGGCAGGGTCCAACACGCTCTGTACCACCAAACAGGGCCTCATAGAATCATAAAGACTGGAGAAAACCTCTAAGCTCATCCAGTCCAACAGCCCAAACCCTCTGTGCCGACTAAACCATGTCTACAAGTGCCACAGCCACTCGCTTTCGGAACCTCTCCAGGGATCGACACCCCCATGCTGCCAGGGCTTCACCACTCTGTCAGTAAAGAAATTTTCCCTAATATCCAATTTAAACCTTCCCTGGTGCCTCCAGGCTCTCAGCCAGCACTTCCACGCATGTCACATACACCTGAAGAAAATCTAGAGCAGAAAAAAGTTTAGCTCCCCTCTAGGCTTAGCAGGAGCGTTCCAAAGCCCACCTTGGCCAGACAGAGCACAGACTGGGCGAGGTTTGGATCCCCAGCCAGCACGAATCATGGGTGCTTCCCTTTATCAGCTCACCTGGCAAAGTAAGCAACACTTCAAGGCCACATTCAGTGACCGGCACACAGCTCACAAAGGCCTTTCTAGAGCACATCTGAGCAGTGAAGAGTTTTCTAATGACTACCTTGAAATAAATAGGGTAAATAAAGCTGCCAGATTCCTAATGGTATGTTTGAGCTTTGAAAAGGACATGGACCTGTTGGAGAGAGTCCAGAGGAGGCCACTGAGATGACCTGAGGACTGGAGCACCTCCCGTACAAAGACAGGCTGAGAGAGTTGGGGTTGTTCAGCCTGGAGAAGAGAAGGCTCTAGGGAGACCTTAGAGCAGCTTCCAGTGCTGAAAGGGGCTCCAGGAAACCTGGAGAGGGGCTCTTGATCAGGGAGTGCAGGGGTAGGATGAGGGGAATGGTTTTCAGCTGAAAGAGGGGAGATTGAGATGAGCTATTCATAGAATTATGGAATGGTTTGGATTGGAAGCGATCTCAAAGCCCATCCACTTCCAATCCCCTGCCATGGGATGGGACCCTTCCCACTGGATCAGGGGCTCCAAGCCCCATCCAACCTGGCCTTGAACACCTCCAGGGATGGGGCAGTCACTAGTTCTCTGAGCAACCTGGGCCAGGGCCTCCTCACCCTCATAGCAAAACACTCGTCCCTGATATGGGGATGTGGCTTGGAGCCCCTGATCCAGTGGGAGGTTCCCCTGCCCATGGCAGGGGGGTTGGAACTGGATAGGCTTTAAAGTCCCTTCCAAGCCAAACCATTCCATGATTTTATGATTCTAAAAGGGTGCCTGAATGAGGATGGATTATGAAGAGGCACCTTTCCAGTTTCACAGGGATGTTTTCCTCTCCAAGCAGTCCAGCTGCTGGATCCTGAACTGAAATTACACAAGTACCATCTCCCCTCACATCACCTGGAAATTAATGTTACTTCACAAGTAAAGGTCACAGGATGTTCTGGGGAGAGGTGCTGGGCTCCAAGGGGGCAGGAGATCCTTGAGAATCCACAAAGCAATGCCAAGGCAATATGTGAACAATAAAAAACTGCACTGAGCTGTGCTATGGACTATGGTCTGTCATTACTGACAGCTCCACAGCAGCAAGGCTGCCAGGTCAGCTCTTTCACCACCTTCTCCAGATGGGTGACACAACCTGTAGCCTTGCTCCTGAGCAGACACCATGCTCCAGGATGCATCTCCTCCTCCTGACTGCCTCTGGACAGCCACACCAGGCTGCCAACACTATTCATGGCTTACGCGGTGGCGCAGAGCGAGCAGGCAGAGCTACCAAGCAGTGGTTGGATCTGTCCCTGGGGCAGTCCCTGGGAAATCCGGCACTGCCTTGGGCTGCTGCTTGGCCCAGCCGGGCTCCACTCTCAGCGGGCACGGAAGCGCTCGCAAAGGTGGACCCAGGGTCCCGGGAGCAGCAATCAGGGAAGGAAGCACCCGGCCTGGGATGCTTACAGATGAGACAGGAAGGGATTACACATATCCCACCGATCTGAACATGCGTCCCCTTCAAACAAAGCCGTTCCTGCCTCTCTGTGCAGCCGGGTCTGGGAATGCACTCCCAGCTGCTCTGGGAACGCTGCGAATCACTTTCCTTTCCCACTGTCAGCACCTGCTTAGAGGTTACTTCCTACGACCTTTGAGGTAACCCCATATCACACTTTTAATGCTCTGAGAAAGAGATGGGGGTGATAAACCAGCGCGGAGAGAAGGAGCTCCATCCCCCCTGATTGCGATCCCTCCAGCCCTGGCGGACGCGCAGCCTTTCCCAGTGCCTGGGGTCTGTGCAACGGAGCCGCGTCCCCTGAGGGCAGCCTGCGTGCGCTCTCTCCCATCAAGCCAGAGACCAAGGCAGGAATAATATGAACATATATTTTTAGCAGCAGCAAATTATTTCTCTTACAGAAGGAATATTTCCATGCTGGGCTTTTTCCCTTCCCTTATCGCAGATTGTATATTTAGAGCGTGAGAACTCTACCTCACACAAACAAATGCTGCCAGGCCCCCGTGCTCCGCGAAGGATCCGCTCCTGGCCACTCCAACGTGCCCCTTCTTCGGACAAGCCCCTCCATCTCTGCTCCACGAGTGGGAACTGTCGAAGGGAGAGCTGAATTCGGGACATTACGTGGAAGGGAAGGGCAAATACACTCCAGAGAGTTATCAATCAGCACGTTTGTTAAACTGTCGCTGCCAGCAGCCAAGCCGAAGGAAACCCGGGGCAGACCCCGAGCCCTGCTGCAGCGAGAAGCAGCTCTGGCAGCACATGCATGCTTCACCGCTTCCTCTCTGGCTGCAGGTGCAAGCAGGGATCCCAAGGGATGGCTGGAATGGTTGGGGACACCCTCAGGGCGATCTGGCTGCTAAAACACGTCTGACTTGCCAGCAGAGAGGCTCACCCAAAGAATGGCTTTACAGCCTGTGCTGCACAAAGCCCAGGAATGAAAGGTCAAGGTGCTTAAATCTCCTTCCCACTAAGTGCCAGGTTAATAGAATGAGGCATCAAACTACCACAGCCTCATGTTTTCACTCTGCTTTCCATCCCTCTTGCACAGTGGAGGCTGGGCAGCCCCATCCCTCCCTGTGCCTCCTCGGCCGCTGCTGGGAGCTGCTCTCTGGCAGGGAAGCTGCAGCCAGCCAGGCAGAGCTGGATGGCAGCTCTGGAGGCTTCCTATTCCTAGAGAGGAGGCTGATTTCACAGCCCCACTGTGGCGAACATCTTGGGGATTTTGACAGCTGGTCATGGATGAGCTGTTAGGAACCACTGGATCTGCGAGAGAGTGAGCCAGCACGATTCCTCCAGGCTGACGAGGCCCAAACCCTCCCCCTCTAAGACAGATTTAACGCATATCAAACAAAAATGCATCAAATGCCGTATTTCCACACTGAACATGGGAATTTCACAGTCTGGGTGACTTTCATGACATCAAGATTGATATGGACTCTAATCATAGGTAACGGTTGCTGGATGGAGCCCCAGGGCAAGGGCTCGTGGTCCTGGATACCCACCTGCCTTTGCTCCTCTCGCTTTGCTCTGTTTGCTTTCCCCACACCTCCGCACAGGGCACCCGCCCTCCCACCAAGAACAAATGCTGAGGCATTGGGCTTCTTGCAAATCATGGCACTGTGCCTTTTGACCTGCACCGAGACAACTGCAGCAGCAGCTTGGGAACGGAAATGGATCTGACTGGTTGCACACTCATAGTTGGTGGTCGGAGACAGCATCGCACAAGCAGAGCTCGCAGTGAGCAGCTCACAGGCTCGAGTCAGGAGCTCCCGTAGTGGTGCGTGCAGAGCTGTTTCAGAGGAGAAGTGGTGATACACACCAAGTAAAGGTGGGGTTTACTTGCAGCAAAGCAGCCAGGCTCTTGCTGGCAGCCTCTGCATCTCCTGACACGACATCCCGAGGCCCATCCTGCACAGAGCGGGCACATGGCAGGCACTGCTGGCAGGGTGCATGGCAGTGGGCAGGCAAAGCAAGGCTCAGGCTACCTGTGAATGCAGTCCCACACATGAAATTAGGAATATTTACACAGCCCCACCTGTAAACTGGTTTTCCTACTCTGTCCAGCACATACTTGAATGTTCAGGAAAAGAATGGCTTATCTTGGCATGATATCATTCCTATTCTTAATCCGCTTGATCCAAATTTCCACCAGTGCACAGGGATTTTCCCAGCCATGAGTCTTCCCAATGGAAGCAGAAACAGCTGCAAAAGTGTCACCTCTAAACTCATATCCCCACGGGTGGGGAGGCCCTGGCCCAGGTTGCCCAGAGCAGTGGTGGCTGCCCCATCCCTGGAGCTGTTCAAGGTCAGGTTGGATGGGGCTTGGAGCAACCGGATCCAGTGGGAGGTGTCCCTGACCATGGCAGGAGGTGGAACTGGGCTTTGAGGTCCTTTCTATGATTGTATGTCCATGATGCCTGGTCTGTCTCAAGAGGACGTTCCCTCCTGCCTGCAAACTCAGTGGTGGCAGGATGGACAGTGTTTTGGTGCCTCGTGCAGCCTCACAGTTCTCAAGTCTGGTCCTCTCCCAGTGATTTGATTTCTCTTAATGGTCTTTGGGTGCAGCTGACAGAGCACTGGAAGAGTTTCCACACTTGGCAGATGGGTTGGGGCCATGGCAAGGCTCACAGTCTCTCCCACTAATGATGTGGAAGAAAGGAAGAGCAATGAGAAACAGCACAACCAGTCCATGACCTGCAGGAAGGAGCTCCAGGCTTCATTCAGTCACCTCTAAGGGTTAACATGGGGTCAGTCCTCAAGACACCATAGGATTCCTCTTCCATCTTCCCCCAACCTGGCTCCATCGCCTGTCCTGATTTCCACCACTGTGCTGGCTCAGGGCCAGCTCTACCAGCACAGCGGAGCTCCCCTCAACACATACCAATGGCCTGAGGCATCTCTGATCCCTTGGCCTGGGGAGGCACCTTGAGGAGCTGAGTTTCACCTGGACCACTCGTCAAGAGCCTCCCCGGGTCCAAAACACGGTGGGGTAGAGGACACAGACAGCTCTTTCCCCACACCAGCTCTAAAAGCTCACAGTGCAAATCTCCTCCGCCCACAAAGAGAAGAAGAGGAAAGAAGCTCCCACCTCCAAGATCGGACAAGCCTTCCTTGGTCACCTCCTCCACTCACACTCCTCCTCATCCCGGCTGCAGGCAGAAAGATCAGCACAGCCAGGTGCAGGAGATGCTCTGCTTGAAGCTGGTCATGCATTGCAGGGACTGGAGAGGCAAAGCCTGGATGCAGGAGGCAGTGTCCCACTTCAAGCACCTCCAGTCCCTTCCCCAAAACAGCTCAAACTTCTGCCCTGGCTTGGGCATAGGAGAGGTGACAGATGGGTCTAGGGGCTTGGGAGGCTCTGCACACAAGAGAGAACAGGCTGTGGTGGTGATCAGAGGGTTTGTCAGGAGATCCAGGAGTTATCTCACAGAAGGATAGGTCTCCATCACCCCCAGAAGCCACCCAGCGCAGGAAGCCGGTCCCTGGTGCAGCCCTCCAGGAGAGGGTCAGCAGGCGGGAGGAGAACAGAGGAGCGAAGGACAGTGCTCTGCCAAGACTCGTTTCTCCCATGCATGGGGCCAAGCTCAGTTGCAGTGCTATCAAACCCACGTACTGTTTTGGACTTGGCTCATCTCCGCACGACACAAACTCTCTGGCAGGGAACAGCATGTGTGAGGCTGAGCCCAGAAGCTGAGCTGCACCATGTGAACCACTCCAAGCGGAAATGAAATCCCATTGAAATGGGAGCACATTGGACACAGTGCTCGGAGCACAACCCTCCCACAGCCAAGCTGGCAGTGGTGGGAACAAGCACTGGTGTCTCTCACCTGCTCACCAAACACACAGAACACATTGCTCCATCCCTTGTCCTGCAAAGGAGAGGCCCCAGCTCTTGGGAGAGTGCAGGAAAGAGGATGGGGAGAGATGGGCACTGCCTGGCGCTGAGAACTTGAGGTTAACGGGGCAAAGGAAGAGGCTCAAAGGTATTTGCACATGTTTCTCATGACCTGAATTTCTGAAAAAAGTGGTTTGGAAAGGACCAGCAGCCTAAAGCTCAGCGTCTGGGCTCATCCTGGCAGAGGGATTGGTGTGATTTTGGCTCCACACAGCAGCATGGCTGGCAGGACCATGGTGCCTGGGAGAGCAGCCCGGGGCTGGGCAGGTGTTGCAGGACTCAAGGAGTCCCATCTGTTCCTGGCTGAACACCTTAGTCCAGAAAACCACTTCACATGGAGGTGGGCGTGGGGAAAGCAAAAAGTAACAGCCAAAAAATGGCCGGGAAAGCAAATGCCTGTTTAGGGCAGTATTTGAATTGAAAACACAGACAGTGGGAGTGTGAAAATGAGATTTCCAGACAGATGCCTTCTCCTCTGCATAAGCAGATGACTGGCTGAGGAACCAACCCTCTGATCCTGGAAGATACATGTCTTATCGGGTATTTCTGAAATTGCTTTCTGCTCAGTCCCTGTAGAAAGGGAGGATCCTGTCGACCGGCACTGCTCTTCCCTTGTGGTCTTATTGTGGTGTTGACACCCCACGTACGTGTTAGGTCCTCGGGAAGGCAATCCCTGGGCACAGCCTCCAAGAGCCAGGAGGAACGGAGAGTTTTCCCATAGAGGCCATTCCCCTATGTTGCTGTGGTCACTGCTGAGAGGAGAGAAATGAGACTTAACACCCTCCAGCAGAAGCACTCAAAGGTTAAACCTGAAGGCTAGGGTGAAGACATCACCCACTGAGTTTCAAAGGGAATTGTTTTGCACTGTGCCCAGCACCTGAGTGGCCCAACTCCCTTGTGCAGGCAGAGCTGGTGTTAAAGTTCCTGGTGTGAAGGAGAGAAGAGTCCATCCCGTCCTGTGCTCCATCACGTGTGGAGCAGGGGCAGGAGCAGGCTGGGTGCAGCGCTGAGCGAGGAGGATGCGGGGAGAGCTACTGTTCAGCCGCCTCGAGGCTCAGTGGCGCAGCTGCGGTCTGACAGCTGCAACAGAAACCATCTGGGCTGGACAAGCAGGAGGAGAGCAGGAAGGATTTCCAGGATGAGAGGGCCGAGAGGGATGCAGGGGCTCCCATGAGACGAAAGGAGCTGTGTCTGGTGGAGGTTTTCCCGCAGTAACTATTTCTTCTGGGCTACCCTGTGTCGGAGAGTGGGGAGGAAGGAAAGAGGGGTCAAGTCCTCTGTGATGAGTTCAGAAAGGATTGAGACAGAAAAATGAAGGCATTAAGAGATACGAAACAGTCCCTGGCAAGTCTTTGGTGGGACCTCCTGCCACCCAGCCTGCAGGGAGAGGAGAGGATGGAAAAGCATAAATCCCCTTTAACAGAGGGGATGGAAAAGCATAAATCAACATCAAATAAACAGTCATGTTCAGAAACACTTCTAGGTTTGTGTGGATCATAGAATCGTGGAATGGTTTGGGTTGGAAGCAATCTCAAAGCTCATCCAGTTCCAATCCCCTGCCATGGGCAGGGACACCTCCTGCTGGATCAGGTTGCACAAAGTACCATCCAATCTAGCCTTGAACATCACCAGTTTTCTGAGCAGCCTGGGTCAGGGCCTCCCCACCCTCACAGCAAAACATTTCTTCCCAAGGTCTCATCTCAATCTCCCCTCTTTCAGCTTAAAACTGTTCCCCCTCATCCTATCCCTGCACTCCCTGATCCAGAGCCCCTCCCAAGCTCTCCTGCAGCCCCTTTCAGCACAGGAAGCTGCTCAGATGTCTCCCTGGACCCTTCTCTTCTCCAGGCTAAACAACCCCAACTCTCTCGGCCTGTCCTCATATGGGAGGTGCTCCAGCCCTCGGATCATCTCCATCACCTCCTCTGGACTCACTCTAACAGCTCCATGTCCTTCCTGTGCTGAGGACTCCGGGACTGGGGATCATTTCTAGACTGCATAACTGCTCTATATGTGGATGACCTTCTCTTGCTCGGTTTCTGTTGATTCACCTGTCCTACCACGGCAGCAGTTTGATGGATGAATTCAAGGGTTGCACTCAGCAGTTTAACTCCAGGTTATCCCTGCTGCACTGCTAGATCCTTGCTGACATGCAAGTTCGGAAAATCCCATGCAACCTTCAGCACATGAAACTTCATGGGGAAGGCCACCGAGGGACTATTCCCTTTCAGAAAGGATGAGAAACTCATTACCACCCTAGATCACCCGTCTCTCCCAGGCCTCTTGCCCAAAACGCCAGTTCAGCGAAGGTTGTAGGCGTTACAAGATTACAGCTACTCGGGGTTTATGAGGCTACATAAAACATTTACAGTGAGTGCATTAGTAATGCAGGGGCCACTGTTTACGGCTGCTGCATGCCCGCTGAAAAGCAGCAGTGACCCCAAGGCTTAGCTGGAGCCCCTGTGCTTGGTGTTTGGATTGCTTCCATCGGCATCAACAGCTGGGCTCCAAGGAGAGGCCAAGGGCAGCTCTGATGTCACCTCTCCACTCCAGCAAGAAGCAAGAAGGGCCAGTCCAAGCCAGGATGGCCATTGTGTCTGTGCTTTGAGACTTTTAAGCCAGCACGGCTGGCAGTGGCTTTCCCAACTCTCTCCTAGGCACTGTGCTTCTAGTCTCCACCATCATCTCCACCATAAAGGGTCAAATGGGTAAGGAGAGACATTTCCTAGAATCATGGACTGGTTTGGGCTGTAAGGGAACTTTACAGGTCACCTAGTCCAAACCTCCTGCAGAAGCAGGGACATCTTCAACCTGATCAAGTCATTCAACCCCATCCAACCTGGCCTGGAATGTTTCCAGGGATGGGGCAGCCACTGGGCAACCTGGGCCAGGGCTTCACTGTAAAAAATGTCTTCCTTATACTCTAAGTCTAAATCTCCCATCCACCAATTTAAAACCATTTCTCCTTGTCCTGTCACAACATGCCTTGCTAAAAAGTCCATCAACACCTTTCCTTCTCCTTTCCATACTGCTTTAAGGTCCCTATGGAGCATTCTCACAATGAACAACAACCCCTCAGCCTGTCCCCATAGCAGAGGTGCTCCAGTCCTTGGATCATCTTCGTGGCCTCTTCTGGACCTGTTCGAACAGCTCCATGTCCCTTCTGTGCTGAAGACTCTAGAACTGGATGCAGAGCTCCAGGTGGGTCTCAAGAGAGTGGAGCAGAGGGGCAGAATCTCCTCCCTGCCCTGCTGGTCCCATTGCTTTGGATGCTGCCTAGGGTGCAGTTAGGTTTCTGGGCTGTGAGACAGAAGGCAAAGTCCATTTCAGAAGGCAAGGGCCAGTCTGCACATTTGGGAGCAGGGAGGAGGCGGCAGCAGGAGCCTGCCCAGCCCAGCAAGTCCCCAGGCATGTGGGACAGGGTGTCTGTGTGACACCCCACCCCACCCCCGCTTCGCTCAGGAAGAAGGAACAACAACAGGAAGAGAGGAGAACTCACTCAGACAGAAGATAAACAGACCAGCCAGATAGTGAAGCCAGAAGCTGCTAATTAACCTCAAATTGCTTCGGAAAGGACTCCAAGTAGAGTGTTCCATTCTGAAATGCGAGCAGGCTGAGCTGTCCCAAAACATCTGCCACTGCAGCTCCGCTCTGCCTGCTCACACCACAGCCCCAATGCTGCTGTAGCTGCTCTCCTGAGATGTCCTGAGCTTGAAAGCAGGAGCAAGCAACCTGAAAAGGAGCTACATCTGGCTCTTTGCTCACCCTAAACCTTGCCGGGTTCACCAGCAATGGGCTGGAGCCTTTTCTGCCTCCCACCAGTGGCAGAGATGCTCCCTCTGCGCTCCCACCAGTGCCACGCCAAGGAGAAGATGTGAATTCGTGGGAGAAGCTGCAACGCACCCTGAGCAAACCTCCCAGCAGTTCAGCACATAAATAAGCCCTCGCCTCTGCCAAGCTCATCTCGTGTGCTGCACGATAAGGAGATTTGCAGAAGGGGCTGGAGCATGGCTCCCCCAGGCAACCGGAGCAAAGGAGAGAAACATTAAACCGATTGCTCAAACCCAGGGGCCAGTCAGGAACAATCTGGGCTCCTCGGAGCAGGAAATGACACTCAGCTGAGCATCTGTGTGCATGTCAGGATGGATTAGGAGCCTGTCAGGAGCTTGACATCAGCTTTACATGTGATTATGTGCTAGAGGGCTGCGGTGAGGCTCTGGACACCAGGAGCACCCTTACAAGTGCTGCAGCTTCAGAGCATTGGCCACTGCCTCACAATACAGTATTTCTTCTCTCTTCAATTAATATCCTCAGAAAATGATGCCAGGCTGAGATGTTGAATTAGGATGCAAACCAGGCCAGATTTTCAGGTGCAGCATCTAGTGAAGCACGTGGATGCGACAGCCCTGCTGTGCCCGCGGGGCTCCTGCCAGAGCCAGCTGTGTTTAAGGGACGAGGGGCAATCACCGTCCGGCACAAATCAAGAGGAGGTTTGGGCACTGGCTTTAATGGAAATAGGCCTGGCTCTGACACCTCCCCAGTCCGGTTGTCTGGATGTGCCAAAACAATAAGATTCTGCATCGTCCCAGTAGTTTTGGTTTAGGATAAAGTCTTCCTTCACAGATGGGTACGCCAGCCCCTACGTTGCATCATGCAGATGCTGGGCTGCTGGAAGTATCTTTTGGATCAAGAAATGTCCCTGTGCCACCATCAAGCTCTCAAATCCTCAGTGTTTGACCAGGCGACCTACACTTGCAGGAGTGCATGATGACACAAAGCTCAGTTCAAGGTGCACAGCAGCATGGCCAAGGCAGACAGTGTCTGCCGGCAACCCCATCCTTCCAAAGCCCATGAGATCCCTGCTGCAGGGAACTCCGCACCTCCTTCCACCACCCTATGGCTCGGTGTGTGAGCCACGGGGAGCCTACACCTTGGGGTGGCCACGAGGACGCCACAGAGGACAGTGGTGCTGTCACCCGTGCAGCTTGGCCAGCCGTGTCCCCAGCCCGTGTGGCAGCACAGAGCGTGCAGAGCGATGCAGACCTGCCACAGGGACACGGAGCAGCAAACCCCGCATCACAGATAATGCTGATTTATCAAAAGGGTTTGCTCTTCATGTGTTCAGACTCTGAACACAAACCTTGATTTTTGACCCCTCTGAAAGCAAAGGCTTTTCCCTGCCAAAATATTTGGTCGTGAATCTCTGCAGCCCATCCATGCATGAGGTTATTTTCACCATTCTGCACTGGATTCTGTTTTTGATTTCACAACGTTTGTGGTGGGGGCGAACACTGCCTGCAAAAATAGTGCAGCTTTCTTAATCCCTGCTTTGCTTTGCAGCAGAAAGGAATCTTAGAAAGTTCAACCCAGCTGCTTTCCACTGCTGTGGTCTCACTTCACGGTGTGTCACAGATGCTGCCCTTTTGTTTTCTTTGTGGATTCCCTGGAAACTCCCAAATTCTTGTCTATAAACACATTTTGAGAGCAACTAAGTCCACGTTATGGTAACTGCCTAATGCTTTCAGCTTCTAGGCTTAATTCTTGTTCTTCTCCACTTGCACTCGAGCAGGGCAGTGGAAGTCTAACAGCAGGAAAACCTTCACTTCAGTTGGGCACTGAGCCTCAGCAGATCCTTCAGAGTCACAGTGGATCCACAAGTCTAAAATCCCTCTTAATAAACCCTTTTTTTCTGAAATGAATAGGAACATACGAACTGATCTCTGTGCTTTCAGGCACCTGGACTGTCTCTCCAAGGTAAAGGTCTCTGTTACCTGAACATCTCAAAGCACAGAAGCTCTCCCATCAGCTAGTGGAGAGGCACTCCACTCCACCTGCAGCAGGGCACTCACATCCCTACGTGCCTGAGGATGGGCAGAGGAAGCCCTGGAGATACTTGAGTCTCTTCCAGGAGCAAACAGAAGCTGTCTAATTGCCAGGAGTCCAAAGTTTGGGGACATGGATGTCACTACAAGGATCCTGGATCTGCCACTCAACTTCAAAGGGAGCCTTAGCATTGACTTCAGAAGGACCTGAAATGGGCCCCAAAGGAGAAACAACTCATGCCAGCACTCACAGGCCTTTTCAAATCATAGATTCATAGAATCACAGAACAGTTTGGGTTGGAAGGGACCTTAAAGCACATCCAGTTCCAACCCCCCTGCCATGGGCAGGGACACCTCCCACTGGATCAGGTTGCTCAAAGTAATCAAACTAATATCAATATCAAACTAATATCAACCCCAGAGGTCCTTTCCAACATTAGTTGTTGAAGGGTTCCAAAAAGTTTCCCTCTTTATTCGTTAATGCTGCAATGGTCAGCATGGCCTTGTTTGCTGCTGCAGAACCCTGAAGTCTCTGGTGTGAAATTCTCTTCGGGAATAAGAAACAAAACAAAAATCCAAAGTGACAAATAGAGTAAAGTGACAGAGAATGACAAAAACATAGATCAAGAGTGCCTCCTCAGCTTTCCTGGAGCCCCTTTCAGCCCTGGAAGCTGCTCTAAAGTCTCCCCACAGCCTTCTCTTCTCCAGGCTGAACAACACCAACTCTCCCAGCCTGTCTTCATATGGGAGGTGCTCCAGCCCTCAGAGCATCTCCAGTTTGTCTTTCCTGTCCAGGAGATCGCCCTCAGAAACCCATTCTCAACAACTGAGTTGCAGGCAAGTGAATGAAGGATTTATTAGAGTAGGTCTCTATAAGCGCCCCCCACCACTGTCCCTTTCTGAAGGACACCACAACGCTAGTGAAACGTGATCAGGCACCTGATAATTCTGCAATTAAAAAAAAACTGCTAAGGAAATAAGAAAGCATCCCAACATCTATCATAAAGCAAAGGCTGATTGTGCAGCCTATGGATGGAGCTTGGGTAAATGATTTAGGTATTTGACAACTAAAGAACAGAAAAGTTTGGATGTGAACAGTCCCACTGGCTGAGAACATTCTCACGCCTGAGCAGGGATGGGAATAGGACTCAAAAGGGCTCATAGCTGTGATTGTAGCTTTGCTTGGCTACACTTGACTTCACTTTCTCTTCTTTGGAAACATAACTCAGAAATTATAGCAGGCAAACAAAGCAAACAAACAATCCTCATCTTAGAGAAACCACAACATCAGGATAAAGCAAGATAAGAAATGGTGGAAACCTTATTAGTTAACGTTGATGAGAGCCCATACGTGTGACGCGGCAAGAAAAACAAATGCCTCCCTCCTCAATGGAAGAAAATGTTTCTTCTCTGTTGGAGAAAGAAAAACACAACGCGGCTCCACTGCATCCCTGAAATTGTGCAATTTACTTTGCATATTTGGCAGCAAAAGTAGCAGAAGCTGTTTATAATCCTGGGTTTTCACACAAATGACAGGTTCTTGGTTCTTGAAGGGCTATTTGGTATGCTTTTTTAATTTACATTTTAATAGCACGTTGGAATTTAAAGAATAGCAGGTTTTAAAGCTCATGTAGGTGTTTGGGCATTTCTAACGCAGTGTCCCGGTAATGCCCAGGCTGTAACTGAAGCGGCTCAGGGAATCAGCACTTCCCAGGGTAGCACAGGGTTTATATGGGTTATGGAAGCATACTCTCTATCTTTGCAGGCAGCTCCTCGCTTCCCACAGCTGCAGGGGACATGACCAAAGTGTCAGTGCTGAGAATCTGTGAGCAATAGCTGGGGCTTGGTTTGCTTTAACCATTCCATTAGGAAAATGGCATTGGGACTGGATGATCTTTAAGTTCCCTCCCCACCCAAAGCCATTCTCTGATTCTATACGAGTTGCTGTACATGTTATTGTTTTTAAATGTTGATCTTAACTGCACAGAGGTGGAAATGAGGAATAAAATCACCTGTAAAGCTCCCTTTTCTCCCTCAAGAGTTGGTTCTGTGGTTCAAGATATGGAACAGATGGTGTGGAACATACCCAGTAGGACTGAAAATGTGCAGAACAGGTCAAAAAATGGTGAGAATCGTACAGAGAAGGTGATTTTTCAGAAAGGGGCTGCACCAGGCAGTTCCCCAGGCAGCAATCAAAACGGCAAAGGGAACCAACTCTGCTGCCTGCAGAAGGGAAGGAAAAAAACAGGAGGGAAGTGAAACTGTGACAGTTTTTAAGTCCTAGGGACAGAGTCCTGTGACTGGGCACAGTCCCCTGTCACATGGAAGGTGTGGGAAAATGCTGAAGCATTGGTTACACTCGCATTTCTAACTGCAAAAATAGCCTGAGAACCAACCTATGACTTCATAGCTGAGGCAGCTCCCATGTGCGCTGCCAGGAGGGTCTGCTGAGTCCCAGCCCAACCAGCATGGGCAGGATCACTCCCGCACACCTGCCCAGGGCACCCCAGCTCCTCCTGCACCAGAGCAACAGCCTTACCTTCCGCAGCCTCGAACCCCAGCCCGAGCGTTTGCCTGGAATTAGAAGTGAATTTAAGCTTAGAGTTAAACCTTGAAGACATCCCAGCGAGCAAAGCATTTTCCAATTATCTCATCCTGCATGTTCAGTTGCCAGGCTGGCTTTATAAACGAATGAAACCGCACACAAATTATGCAGACACTAAGCACAACAGTTAGCAGCGCTGCCCTTCACAATGTTATCCAGGTTATTCTGTTTACAACTCTGTTTACTGCCGTAATCTCCTCAAATTACCCACTCTCCAACACGAGACATAAACAGGCAGGAATTTGGCTACTGATGCTGAGAATATATTTTTTTTTAATGAGTTCTGATGAGGATAGTAAGAATAAACCAGATTTTTCCCCAGAATTTGCTGGGCTGCTGGTGCAGAGCGTGCCCCATCAGAGAAGAGCCAAAATGCCTTGAACAGTGCTGCATCTCTCATGGCCACGCCTCGGTGTGTTCTATGTCTGGCTGAGGCTTGCAGCTTAGAATCACAGAATCATGCAACAGTTTGGGTTGGAAGGCACCGCAAAGCTCCATCCAGTCCCACCCCCTGCCATGGGCAGGGACACCTCCCACTGGATCAGGCTGCACAAGCCTCATCCAACCTTGCTTGGAACACCTCCAGGGATGGGGCAGCCACCACTGCTCTGGGCAACCTGGGCCAGGGCCTCTCCACTCTCACAGGAAAGCTTTTCTTCCTAAAATTTCATCCTAATTTTCCCTCTTGCAGCTCAAAACTATTCCCCCTTGTCTTATCCTTGCACTCCCTGATCAAGAGTCCCTCCTCACCTTTCCTGGAGCCTCTTGCAGTACTGAAAGCTGCTCTAAGGTCTCCCTGGAGCCTTCTCTTCTCCAGGCTGAACAAATCCAACTGTCTCTGTCTTAGGAAGAAGCAGGTCTCCAACTGACATAAACCTTCCTGCATGGCTGAAGCTCATTGATGTCCCACCAGGATGGAGCCCACCAGAGCACCACACTGCCTGGGGAGGCGCAGGACCCCATGGTGCTCAGTGGCTGTGCTCCTCACGGCCTCATTGCACAGCTCTCACTCCTGGCAGTGTCTGGATTTGTCTTCCCTCCATGCAGAGCTAAGGGCTCTGCAACAAGCACGGGAGACACCACAGGTTGGACCAAATCAGCGCTGCACTGGAGACAGGCCAGGCACAGGCTGCGCCAAATGGTCAGTCACCTCCAAAGGAAAGATGGGAAGCCTCTAGAGAATAGAACAAACATCACCTGCACAAATGCTGCCAAAACACCAAGGAGGCTCATGACAGCCTCTTGAGAAACCCCAGCTTTGCGCCGTGTTGGAGTGGAAGGGAAGCGAGTCCCATCTGCCCATCATCAACATCCCACTCTGTTGACAAGCCCTGTAAAGCTGACAATTGCAGGAGGCCACAAGACATCTCTGGGCAACAGCAGCTCCTCTGCCCCGTGCTTCTGCCTTCAACGCTGTTTTAAAGCTGTACAGGCTCATCAGCCCTATGGAGATCTTCCTCTGCCCTGCAGATATGTCAGAAGGAGCAGCATGGTGCTTCAGGAGCAAAAGGAGAAGGAAAATCCCCAAATCAAGATATGCATAGGGCCCTAATCCCACCTGTCCATGTGCCACTCTGACCCCAGGAGAGATGCTCTCCATATGAAAATAGATGCAACACGCTGCAAACTGGCTGTCACTGCAGGGAGCGGCAGGGACCACAGCGTTCACACCGTCAGCGTCACTCTTTGCACTGACAGATGTGCTCACGGTGTGCTGAAAGTGGAGGGCGACTTAAAAGACAGCACGACCACCCAGAAATGGAGGAAAAAAGATAAAAAGGAAGTATAAAACCAGATGCATTCATCAGTCCCAGATACTGGCCACACAGTCTGGCTACTCAGTCCTACAGCAGGGTCATATCCAGTGTCCCCAGGCTGCTCCTAGAGGAGCAAAGTGACAAGGAAAAAGGGGATACTGCAGACACTACTGGTTCTGACCCCAAGGACCCTCTGCTTTCTGCAGGGCCAGGTCCACATCTCTTCTGAGCTCCGGGTGTTCTTCCACCCAGCACACACAGCTCCCACGTTTGTGCTGACGCAGTTGTTTGTTGGCTGATGCGGTAAACCAATTCAATGAACCCACTTGTGCTACATGTAACCCTGCAAAAGCACAAACTGTTTGCGCTCCTTGTCTTTTTTATTTTAAATCTTTTTGTGTGTGCTGTAAGTAGCTAAATGCAGTTTGCCTTTTTTCCACTGCTCTGTCTGCTTGGTGATAGTGAGCACCTGCCCATTGAACCCCAGTCTCCAAGGTGGGTTTCTAAAAGTGATTTTGAAAAATATGATTCTTTAAAAGCTCCCAAAAAGGGAACAGCATTTCCTCTTCAGCAGAGCATGGTGATCAAAGAACAGAATCATAGGATGGTTTGGGTCAGAAGGGACCACAAGGCCCATCTAGTCCCACCCCTGCCACGGGCAGGGACACCTCCCACTGGATCAGGGGCTCAAATCCCCATCCAACCTGGCCTGGAACATCTCAAGGGATGGGGCAGCCATCACTGTTCTGGGCAACCTGGGTCAGGGCCTCTCCACCCTCACCGTGAAGAATTTCTTCCTAATATCTAATCTAAATCTTCCCCCTTGCAATTTAACGCCATTCCCCCCTGTCCTGTCACTCCATGTCCTTGTAAAAAGCCCCTCCTCAGCTTTCTTGTAGGCTCCTTCAAGAATAGTAATAACTGAAAAGGTGACTCCTTCTAGAGAAGAGGAGCGGAGACGACATTGGTGCTAAATGCAGCCATCCAGGAATTCAAACAACAGCTGAAAGGGAAACACACGGCACGGGTTGGGTTCCATACCAGTGACCACAGCCAGGTGTTGTTAACCTGCACCTGAAAGCAGTAAGTGCTGATGCTTCCTGTGCTGGATGAGTTTGCAGTTAGATAGCTCAGGGCTGGCCACCAGCAAGGGCTCAGGTTCTGGTAGCCCACAGAGGTCAACAACCTGTTGTAGCCCCCTGTCCATAAAGGAAGATCATGGGGAAAGATGCACGTAACCCTATGGGCTGAAACGCAATGAGCTAAGAGGTCAGACCCCTGCGGGAATGGAATGGATGGAAGCTGACGAGCACAGACACTCTTGGACAGGTCTCCTCAGGGCTCTCACCATCTCATTACTCTAGGCCATATCCTGCTGCTGACAGTGTTAAGTGTCTGAGTGATGTGGAGGGGAACAAGTGTCCTTCCCAGACTGATGGGTGGTTACAGACCAGAGGTCATCTAATGAGCACTCCAACCACCGAGCAGCTTATGCTAAATGAAATAAAGGCACCTTAGCATAAGGCCTCACAGCTTTGCACACACAGCTTTGCACGTACGCCAGGAATACACAGGCTCAAGGTTTCTCTTTGTAACATTAGGGAGTTGTTTCTGCCTTAATATTCCTCTCCTTTCTCAAGGGTAACTTTCCTGGTAGTCCTTGAGTTGGTACTTTGTAATCTATCGATTTGTAAGTTAGAATGCTCACATAGCTGTTTCTCATGGGAAAGTAAAATATTGCATGTAACTAATGATTGCTTGTTGCTAAAGGAGAATTGTTGAATCAGCTTGCTAAACAATAGCCTGTATGAACTGAGTTAGGAATAAAAATGTGTTATGGACTCTAAATAAATGGCTCACTTGGATCAAATTGATTGTTGTGTGATGGCCCATTTAGAATCATAGAATCATAGAATAACCAGGTTGGAAGAGACCCACCAGATCATCGAGTCCAACCATTCCTATCAAACACTAAACCATGTCCCTTAACACCTCGTCCACGCGTGCCTTAAACACCTCCAGGGAAGGTGAATCAACCACCTCCCTGGGCAGCCTCTGCCATTGCCCAACGACCCTTTCTGTGAAAATTTTTTTCCTAATGTCCAGCCGAAATCTCCCCTGGCTGAGCTTGTGGCCATTCCCTCTCATCCTGTCCCCTGTCACTTGGCAGAAGAGCCCAGCTCCCTCCTCTCTACAACCTCAGTTCAGGTAGTTGGAGAGAGCAGTGAGATCTCCTCTCACCCTCCTCTTCTCCAGGCTAAACAACCCCAGCTCTCTCAGCCGCTCCTCATAAGGCCTGTTATCCCGCCCCTTCACCAGCTTCGTTGCTCTTCTCTGGACTCGCTCCAGAACCTCAACATCCTTCTGGTGGTGAGGGGCCCAGAACTGAACACAGGATTCGAGGTGCGGTCTCACCAGTGCTAAGTACAGAGGGAGAATAACCTCCCTGGACCTGCTGGTCACGCTGTTTCGGATACAAGCCAAGATGCTATTGGCCTTCTTGGCCACCTAGGCACTCTGCTGGCTCATGTTCAGTCACTGTCAACCAACACTCCCAGGTCTTTCTCCTCCTGGCAGCTTTCCAGCCAGGTTTCTCCTAGTCTGTACCTCTGCTTAGGGTTGTTGTGCCCCAAGTGCAGGACCCGGCATTTGGCCTTGTTAAACCTCATGCGGTTGGTCTCAGTCCAGCGGTCCAGCCTGTTCAGATCCCTTTGGAGCCTCCCGACCCTCCAGCAGATCCACACTTCCACCCAGCTTAGTGTTGTCTGCAAACTTGCTAAGGGTGCACTTGATGCCTTCATCCAGGTCATTTGTAAAGACATTGAACAAGGCTGGACCCAGCACTAAGCCCTGGGGAACCACACTTGTCACTGGCCTCCAGCTGGAGTTAACACCATTTCCAACCACTCTCTGGGCTCGGCCATCCAACCAGTTTTCCACCCAGGAGAGTGTGCGCCTGTCCAGGCCAGAGGTGACAGTTTCTGTAGCAGAATGCAGTGAGAAACTGTGTCAAAGGCTTTACTGAAGTCCAGAAAGATACATCCACAGCCTTTCCCACATCCAGCATCCGAGTCACTTGGTCATAGAAGGCAGTCAGGTTACTTTGGCAAATTTCCTCTGTCATTTGGTGCCCGAAAAATGGACACCCTCGGATTACTTGCCGAAGTTGCTGGGACAACTGAAGACGTGGTAGAGGGCATGGAGAAGCCGGCTGTAGGTGAGTCCTGTCCCTGGAACTCGGGAAATAATTTTTCCAGGGCAGCGCTGCGTAAATTTGAGAAACTCACCACTGGCCAGGTAAGCGGTCGGGGAGGAGATGGGGCTGGTGCATTCTTCCGAGGACAAAGCTCGGATAGAAGCTGCACAGAAGCTCCTCCAACATATGCTCTCTGTGAGAGGAAATACCTACAACAAAGCTGCGTTGCAGTCTATGTTACAATGGGCTAATCAAAGTGGCGTTGTTACAATGACCACTGCCCTATTTGAGAAAGAGACTTGGGAGAAAATGGGACAAAGACTGTTTGATGAAAGCACGAAAGGAAACAAGAGTCTTTGCCAATATCTTACTCTTTGGCGCTTAGTTAAAGAGACATTGTGTGAGATAAAAGTCGAGCGAGAGGTTGCAGCATCAGCTTATGCCGCTGTAAACAGGACTCAAGAGAATAGTGGTGGTTCATTCGCATCTGCATTATCGTTTCATGAAAGTAATTTACCTATGCAGGGACCACCACCATCACCCCAACATATCCTCTCCAAGAGAGGGATTAAATATGACAAGATTTGTCTAATTGAACTATTGAAATGGAGCAGAGATAATTTTGAGGTGTTAAAGGCGCATGTCGGCTCTAAAAGGCAGAGCTATAATTCCGAGCCGAGTGCAGTATCATCAACAGCTGCACTGATCCCCCCACCCCCCTAAATTGGCTGCGCTGGCCTCTGCACCCCCCGAGGTTGGGGGGCAACAAACCCTTTGATCCGGGTCCGATAGTTACTGAGAAGGAGCCTGATCCACCTCCCTCCTGTCCCTCAGACCAACAGGCACAAGTCAGCAGGGAGGCACAGCAGCATGGGGAAGTTGAAATATTGCATGCTTTGGTCTGTGCGTGGGACGGCAATCCGTGCTGGGAACTAATTAGTTACAAAGCGATAAAGGAGATTCCAAGAGCTGCAAAAGAGAATGTCCTAACTGCTCTGGAACTAAGCCACCCAGCTGAGGGTCTCCCCTTCGCCACCGCTGCCGCCACCGTGAAACCCAAGCAGTTTCAGCATTAAGAAATGAGTCAATTAAACAATATTGGTAACAGTTCAAGAATCAAAACAGTTTAAATTATGCAATTTTACAACAGATACGTCTTTCTTTTTTATCAAACACTTATAAAGATACCGGATTTTGAAAGTTGAAACAGGCATGACCCATATATGGTGTTTATAGATAGATCGAAGAATGTGCTTGACAGCAAGTAGATAACCGAGCAGTTAAAGAAACCTTAATTTTGCAATCAGTGACAAAAATCCTAATGACAAATATAAAAGGATATGGTGTGGTCTGAAAACTCCTACAACAGCTGGGATCATTTACCTATCAAGCACAGCTAGTAGCTGCTGCTCTGACTGTAATCTGGGATAGAAGTACGTTCTGTTACAGACGAGGCAAGGAAATACATTTTAAAAGAGACTGCCACACGCAATGCCAGGATAGAGGTCCTAAAATCTGCCCTTGGTGTGGAAAGGGTTAACATTTTACCAGGTGGTGTAGATCAAAATGGGATAAGAACGGGACAGTAATGTCAGAAAAACAGGAGCGAAGCATGGTTCGGAGGCAAGTACCAACACGGCAAGTGGCAGCTCTCACCTCAGAGCAAGAACCAGAGGCAGCACCGAGATAGATGTGATCACCACCATCGCAGTAGTGCTGCAATCATCCACATTTCACACAATACCAGGAAATGTAAAAGGACAATTGGGGTTGGCTTTACTGCCTTGTAATTAGAAAGATTATCAATAATTCGGTTGGGAATCTTTGTTTTATCTAGGGTCATTGAGGCAGACTTTACTGGAGTTATTCAAATTATGGTTTTGACATTAACACCTCCTGTATTCATACCTGCAGGAAGCTGCATTGCTCAGCTAGTTCCTTTTAAATCTTGTATGCCAGTGACAGGAGCTGATGATTGCGGCGATGGAAGTTTTGGTTCTACTGGACAAACGCAAATATATCTTACCTTAGAAATACATAAGGCAAAGCCAGAATGTCAAATGGCAATGATAGCCAAAACTGGTGAAATTAAGAGAGAAAAATGTTTATTGATACCAGTGCTGATGTAAATATTGTTTCAAAACAACAGTGGCCTTCTCACCACTGGTGTTTTTGGACCTTCCCCAATCATGATTCCAGAACATTGGGAATTGTTAATTATTGATTTAAAAGATTGTTTTTTCACAATTTCATTACATCCAGAAGATTCAGAAAAATTTGCTTTCTCAGTTCCGGCTATTAATAAGCAGGAACCCGCAAAGCGCTTTCAATGGGTAGTATTACCCCCAGGCATGAAAAATTCTTCAACAACATGTCAAAATTTTGTTGCCTGGGCATTGCAACCTTTTAGACAAAAATACCCCTTTTTATTAGTGTATCATTACATGGATGATCTACTAGTAGCTGGGGAGCAATTGGAAATTGATCAAGTATTAACAGATTTGGTATATATCTTGGAACAAAAGGGCTTAAAAATAGCTTCGGAAAAAATACAAAAATCATCTCCACTTGGGGTGGCAAATAACCAATAACACAGTGAGGCCCCAGAAAGTGACTATGCATACTAACATAGAAACTTTAACTGATGTCCAGAAATTAATGGGAGATATCCAGTGGGTTTGACCACTGACAGGGATTACGAATGATGACCTTATATGTTGTGGGTACAGTTTGTAGACTAGAACGAGCTATGATAAAAGAAGTTAAAAATGCAGTTTTGTATGCCTTATTGTTACAATTGCTTTACCTGTTGGAACAACGAGAGCGTAAGTATTTTATTACTCATATACGAAGCCATCAGCCTAATTTTGGCCTGGCAATCGGGAATAATCGTGCCGATCGCCTTGTTGCTGCAGTTTGGAATGATCCCCAAACAAATCTCTTTTTACAGGCCAAAGCCTCACACGAATTTTTTCATCAGAGTGCTAAAGTACTTAAACGACAATTTAATATTCCTCTGTCTGATGCACAAGGTATAATCAACTCTTGTCCAGATTGTCAAAAACAAGATATGAGATTGGGGTTTGGAATAAACCCTAGAGGGCTTCACGCCTTGCAATTACGGCGAATGGATGTGACCCATATTCCAGAGTTTGGGCGATTGAAATATGTGCATGTCTCAGTAGATACTTTTTCTATGGCCATGTGGGCCACAGCACAGACCGGGGAATCTGCAGAACACATCATTAAACATATATATGCTGCTATAATGGCATTAGGGATACCTCAGATGATAAAAACTGATACTGGGCCTGCTTATGTCTCTCAAAAATTTAAACACTTTTGTGTTCAATGGGGAATCCGTCATGTTACGGGTATCCCGCATTCTCCAACGGGTCAGGCAATCATTGAACGTTCTCATGCAACCTTGAAGTCCCTTTTGCAAAAACAAAAAGGGAGAGGAGATGTATTAACTCCCTAGTGAACGACTTGCAAAAGCGACTTATGTGTTAAATTTTTTGCATTTACATGGAACTAGGACAAATCCTCCTATTATAATTCATCATTGATCGCTGGAGTCAGGATTGAATAACCAGGATCAGCAAGGCATCAAAGTACAGTACAAACACTGGGATTCAGGTGAATGGAAAGGACCTGTTGAACTCAAAATGACTGGAAGAGTTTATGCTTGTGTTTTAACAGATACAGGACCTTGCTGGGTACCACAGAAGTGGATCAAGCCCTGGAAGGAGTGGCCATCGTCAGGACTACAGAACCTGGACAGCGAAGAGAGTATAAGGGAGTGCACCGATGGCAAATATCATGTGAAGAACATGAAAAATGTGAACCTTGGGTGGAAACCATATGTAAGGAATGTAATATTTGTTTTTATCAAAAAGCCTCATTAACATGTGGATGGTGTGATTGATGCTTACAAAAAAAACCAATTTGAGACCACAGCACAAGCCATTAGAATTGCGGTAGTCACAGGTCACGAACCAGGTTTTACACTTCGGTTGTATAATAACCAAATTGTGTGGCAAACACAAATCAGAATTGAAAGTGATTTTATTTGTGTGCTGAAAATAGTGTGTAGCAAAAAATTATTAGTGCCTCATATTTGGACAGTAAACAGTGACAACTGGGATAAAACAGTAAAACAATGTGAAAAACATTTTGGCAGGAAAAAGAATCAAATATGAGATCCTTAATCATCGTTCTCTTTTGTGGCCTATTGTGTTTAATAATGGGAATTCAATCGGTCACAATTGATATGGCCTTATCACAGAATTCACCGAATGTATGGGTCTCTTGGGCTTACAAAGCCAATATAACTGACTTTTGTTTATCATTAAAGCAAGTGGGAGACCCTTTTAGAACTTGTCTGATAGGAATACCATATTTGAATCTAAAAGATTTTCGAAATTGGACCAGAGTAGTCCATTGGTTGACCAAAACAATTATTAATAAGACTGCTACAACAATGGGGTGGGGTTATGACTCCGCTGCCATGGCTCTATTAGTAAAAGATTTAAATGCGACAATGTTGCCCCCACAAGAACTAGACTTATTAGGGTCGGATTCATCTCAAGGATATTAGTATTTTGGTACTCCGTCTATCGGAGATGAAACCTATGTGTCACCCCAAAGAATACGGTATCAGGATGCTTCTTATTGTAACAGATCTTGCCCTCACATACCTTGCCATGATACTAAACCAAGGGCACTTCCACCAGGATACTTTTTAATTTGTGGAGATACGGCATAGTCCAGCATACCTGCTCTGCCTTTTGGAGGGCCTTGTTATATTGGTAAATTGAGTTTCCTGATGCCTCAAAATAAGCACATAAAATTTTTTAAGGAACTTAATAAAACAGTGGTAAGAAAAAGACGATCCACCCTCCAATTGACAGAAACTTGTGATGATAATGTAGTCTTACGGGGCTGAGCTTTATCTATAGTTGGTTCTCTCTTTTTTCCACAAGTAACAAGCATATAGGCACTAATTTCATTGCATACCTTAGCCTGCTGGACAGGTAAACAGATGAATCGTACTTCACAAATTTTATATGAGCTTGCCAATGACGTAGATAGTATTAGGCATGCCACATTGCAGAATCATGCAGCTATAGATTTTTTATTATTGGCTCATGGTCATGGATGTGACGATTTTGCTGGAATGTGTTGTGTAAATCTTTCTGATCACTCTTAATCGATACATATGAAATTGAAAGGGATGGCGGATGCCATGAAAAAATTACAATCTGAAAACTTTTTAGATAACTGGTTTACAGGATTAGGTTTAACAGGATGGCTTAAAGAATTATTAAAGCAAGGTTTGATTATTTTGATTGTCATTTTGGTAATCTTAAGTGTGATACCATGTATTTTGTCTTGTGTGAGATGTATGATTGATGCAACCATGAAGAATGTTTTCAATAGTGCTTGGATTGCTCAAAAAGAAAATGGGGGAATTGATGGGTGGTTACAGACCAGAGGTCATTTAATGAGCACTCCAACCACTGAGCAGCTTATGCTAAATGAAATAAAGGCACCTTAGCATAAGGCCTCACAGCTTTGCACATGCAGCTTTGCACATGCGCCACGAATACACAGGCTCGAGGTTTCTCTTTGTAACATTAGGGAGTTGTTTCTGTCTTAATACTCCTCTCCCTTCTCAAGGGTAACTTTCCTGGTAGTCCTTGAGTTGGTACTTTGTAATCTATCGATTTGTAAGTCAGAATGCTCATATAACTGTTTCTCATGGGAAAGTAAAATATTGTATGTAACTAATGATTGCTTGTTGCTAAAGAAGAATTGTTGAATCAGCTTGCTAAACAATAGCCTGTATGAACTGAGTTAGGAATAAAAATGTGTTATGGACTCTGAATAAATGGCTCATTTGGATCAAATTGATTGTTGTGTGATGACCCATTTCCTCCGTCACCAGACTGACCAACTCCATCCCATAAGGGCTGAGGCTCCTGGAGCTCAGGAGATGGGTTTGGTATTTTTCCCATCTCTCTGTGGTTGGCATGGCAGAGACAGCACCACAGGCTGTGAGTTCCCTTATTCTATCATCTCCATCTCTGGATCTCGTTTTCTCTAGACATCGAAGCTTGGAACCGATCTCTGCATGATGATTAAGACAGGCATTCATAATGAGGAAGGGGGATGACCACTGGGTAACTCTTTTTGCAGTGATCTCATCACTGTGGTCAAAAAGGGGAACTCAGAAGCCTTGTGATCTAACACACAAACACCTCTACTCCTTAGAAACAGTTTGGAAACTCATGTGCAATGGCATAAATAACTTACACCTATGAATGCCACGACCTGTTGCTCAAATCAGGTCTCTGCATTCAGGAATCCTTTGCTAATCTGATGTCTGTTCATGCAGGCGTTCACATTCCTAGCGCGTGTCTGCACTTGTTACCGTAACTACCCGCAGGAATCAGGCACACCTTGCTCGTACATCTTCACCCAAGCAGCTGCACACTTGGCATGGCTGTGCGGCACAGACAGCATCTATGAACGAACCAAACCACTTGATGTAATCAAAACCTTGGGGAAAGGATGGGAAAAAGCAGATCTGCTTCATATCACCTCATATTAAAAATACAGAGGATTGACATTTTCCAGCCTTACTTGGCACATGTTGTTCAGCCTCTTCCCTAAGGATGCTGAGCAGATTCCTGTTGCTCCAGAGCGCAGCACCTGCAGCAGGAATTAACTAGGAAACCCTCTACATGCATGGACCTAAACTGGCCTGATTTATCCCAGAATCACAATTCTTAAAGCTAACTATTGCCACAGTCCTTCCATGTATCTATTGCATTCCACCAGGCTGCTCCTCTTTGGTCACTAACATTTCTTAGTCACTCACTGAAATTCCAGATTGTTTAATTTCAAAACCAATTATATGTAATTACAAGAATTTGTACAACCATGCCCTTTATTGGATGCACAGGAATGATACCTAATTCATTTCCGCTGATGGTGGCCCTGAAAAGGCTGTGAAGGATTTTCTAAAAGCCAAAGAAAAAGTTCCATTAAGACAAATTCTCCTCCTTTCCCCCCTCTTTTCTCTAGAGAAAAGCCTAACACGAACACAGGGTCTTCAGTTCTGAGCGCAGGCTGGTTTAGAGTTCATTTCCAGCTACACGTCAGACGCAAGCCAGGGGACATTTCAGTTGCCGCTATTTCCATGGTGATGCAGCAAAGGTGGTTTAAGAGCAGTCAGTGAAACAGGATGAGCATGGGGTTTGAATTGACTTGATAGAAACCAGAGGGTTTGTTCCTTGTCCCACGAGGACCAGCAGCCAGACTGCGGTGACCTCAGCCAGAGAGCAGGATTTGTCACTAAATACTTGTTAAGAGCCCAGATGCACGTAGCTTGCTTTCCTAAGCACCATAGATCACGCTGAGCTTATCTGCATCCCCCAAACCTCGGTTCCTCTGGGCTTTCCCCACAGCCCTGGCTCAGAGTCCCTGTGGAATTCAAAACCTGTTAACTCAGCCCAAAGATTTCAGATTTTCAAAAGCACCCAGGAAAGCTTAATGAAAAGCTGACTTACATCCCTTGCCCCAAGGCTCGCCGCCTCGCAGAACCTTACCCTTGTTTCAGCGGAATCATAGAGTGGTTTGGGGTGGAAGGGACCTCAAAGCCCTCAGTCCCACCCCTGCCATGGGCAGGGACACCTCCCACTGGATCCAGTTGCTCCAAGCTCCATCCAACTCGGCCTTGAACACCTTCAGGGAGGGGGTATCCATGAATTCTCTGGGCAACCTGGGCCAGGGCCTCCTCACCCTCATCATGAAGGGCTGGTGTCCATCCTGTACTGAAACGGTGGACTCCTCTGACCCAGGTGTTGGACCTTGCACTTTCCTAGGAAGGCAGCCTCTTTCCAAAAGAGATGTTTGATCTGGGCTGGTGCCAAGAACAGAGATGAGATGCACTGTTGCCGGACCAGTGGTTACAAGCACCTCACCTGTAGAAAAGCAGCTGGCATTGGAGAGGGAGGGAGAAGCATCACTGGCAGAGCGCGGAACAGGGCTTTAGAAGGTGGGTTTCTGGGCAGCTCCTCCTGCTGCAGCATCAGCATTCCCTGTCTGGGGAGTTGTGTATGGGCCTCGCGCAGGTCCAGCAGGACTGTGGGCATCCTCTGGCTGCACAGGCGATTTTCTTACTCGGGGGCACATGTTTGCGGATTGTTTAATTCAAGTGATCAAATTCACCTCACACAGTATTTTACATCCTTCTCCATTGACTCCTCTCACTTTGCAATCTGGCAGTTCCTGGCAGACAGCGTCTGGGAAATGGATTTTAAACTTATGGGTGCAAACCAAGGCAATTAGTATTAGCTCTGAAACCAGAGCTGCTCTGCCCAGCAGGCCAGGTTGCTTTTTCACACTGGTTTCACACCAGTGTGGCAGCAACCTGTGCTGCGGAGCCATCCCTACCTCCAGCTAGAAGAGTGTATCTACAGGCAATTTGATTTTTCTACTCCTGTCACACGTCTGGGCTTCCATGCAGGTTTTTTTTCTGACTGTTTCGCAGTCCTCTTTCTGATTTTGATAAAACGAAGTTACTTTCGAAAATGAAGGCTTATCATTTCTGGTGATCTAAGCAGATGTGACTTGACAAAGGGCTCTATTGTAGGGCTGTGTTAGTGCTTTATTTTTTAACGATGAAGGCTTTGGTTGTTTGTTATGGTTAGAAATAGTTTCCCCTCCAGATAGCCCCTTGAGAAATTCATGAGAGAAAATCCAGACTGTGAAAAGCACGGCTTGGGAGGAATTTGAAACAACATGACAGGGGAAGCAAATCATCGTGAAAATCCTATTACAGCAAGCCTGGGCTCATGACCATGTCCAGCCCCAAGTTCATCCTCCCCGGCTCCAGGTGAGCTGCCTCGCTGTCCTCTGCACAATTCCAGAGGAGTTTCAGCCTTGTTGTCTCTCTGCTGGCTGCAGACCCACAAAGTCAGGCTCCTGCTGCTGGACCGACTCGCGGGATGATGGTCTCCAGCCAAAGCCAAAACAAGGCGCGAATGAGGGAGAGCATGGGTCAAGGTAAGGAGGGAAGAACTGGCAACACAACTGACTGCCGTTGTGCAATCCCAGCTAATCAGACACAGATCCACATGCGAGCCACCCGTGAACACTTAAGAGGAGTTTACATTTCAGCTGGGTTTCGCAGCTGGACAGTCCTGGCTTTGCATGCAAAGCTGATTTCTCCAGGGTGCATCTCCAGAGAGGGGCAGCCACTGATGGGCCTCTGAAAAGCTCCAATTTCTGATGCATTTTCAGGTTTGTTCCCCTTCTTTCCAGGCTGCTTTCCATGCACGTTAAAGGGCCCATCTATATTGTAACTGAAGAAAAGTTCAGAAAGTTTCACTTTGCATTTAAGACTTCATTTTTTAGACAACAGAATAGCTTGAGTTCATGTCACAATAGTTTTAAGGCCTCCAGCATCAAAAATAATCTTTCGTAAATCTAAAAATACCAGCTTTTCAGAGAGGAGATGTGAGATGCTGAGATATTTCACTCACACAAAGAATTGGGAGATTTGGCTTCAAGGTCCATTTGCATTTTTTCCGTGGTCACCTAATACCTGACCAGCAATCGGATCCAAATTACCTCAAGAGCTTTATCTAATGCTCCCCAGAAAGCATGATCTCAGTACCCTCAGCAGAGTATGCGCTTCCCTGCCTGCTGAGGGGTTATCCCAGCAGCAGCGTCTCCAGCACACGGCGTTCAAAGCTCATGGCCTTTTTAAAGAGCCTCCCCGCTCTGCACCAGTGGAGACCATCCCGACACACAGCAAGGGAGAGGAGCCCCAGCACAATGAATACACAAAACTGCCAGCGTGCAGGAAATTGGCCAATTATCCAGCCCTGACTTCTAGCAGAAACCGTACAAAGGGATCTTTATGGATGAGAAGGGCCTAGGAAAGGAAGGAGATGGACAAAGATGGGGGAAATGAATGACGTGGTGAACTGTGATCAAGTATTTACGACCATGCTCTGAAAGGTTGTTCCTAGTCCAGCTTGTCACCAGTGAGTGAATGTCAGGATTATTTAGGAGAACTTGTTAAAATAAGAAAAATGGTGCATAAACCCAACAGTACTTCCAAGTCACAGCAAGAAATACTGCCTGCAGCTTTGTTTACGGCAAGGACCTGCAGCCTTCCAGCTTTCTTACTCCTGCACACCATGGTGGCCAAGGGCCCGGACAAGGGCAGAAGTGCTGTGGGAACACACTTGTCCTTCTCACCAGCAGTCCCATAGGACCATGGCAAACTCCTCATGGGATGCTCAGGGTCCATCAAAACCCAGTACACAGGTTTGAACTGGAGCAAGATGGGTCAAAAGAGTAGGAAAAAGACAGAGAGAAGGAGGCTAAGCATCTGCAGTAAGCAGCAATGCCATGCCCTGCCCAGAGAGGTGCTAACTGCACTGCTGCTGGAGTAGAAAAAATATAGAAAATATTCACTGAAAAGTTCCTTTTTCTGTCTGATATTGTAAACACAAGTTTGGTGCAGGAGACTCCATGGGATAAGACGGTTTTGATGACTTCCAGCCGTGTATATGCTCCACAGACTCGCTTTCCAAACAGCCCATTATCACTGCGCAGGCAGCTCATCTATTTGCTGAGAATTCTCATTTAAAATACTCATCAGTCAAGATTTATTTTCCTCTGATAAGGCACAGGAGGGCACCGCTAAGGTTCTGGCTTCTACTGGTTGTCAAGTGTCTTGTCTAGTGGTTAATGTCAAGCTAACACCACAACAGGGCTCTAGCACAGCACTTCTTCAGCCGATGTGTCCTGGAGTCCACCTCCACAAACTGGGACCTTGTCACTGATGTTCCCACGAGACAGATTATTTCACTGCCTCAGTTCCTCTAGATATAAAAACAAGATCTTCCAGCCAAGTGGTCACACACACACAAAGGTGGGTTTCCACCACTGTCACGAATTGTCTGAGTCTCTGACTGAACATATCGCCACATCTGCCAGAGCACCCAGAGCTGCCACAGGAGGCAGGCGTTTGGGATGGCAGATTAGGGCTTGCACATCTCTAGGGCTTGGACTGGGGCATCTTAGAGGTCTTTTCCAACCTTAATGATTCCATAATCCTAAAGCTGCGGATTCCCTATGCTGGCCCAGGTGGCACCCTTGTTCAGAGGGAAGTGGTACCAGAACCCCATGGTGGTGGCTCAGCCCCGGCTCGGTTGTGCAGGAGCAGCAGCAAGGTGGGCAGAGCTCCCCAGCATGGGGAGCCGAGATCATCCTTGGCAGATGCACCTTCCTCGGGGCTTTGAAATTTCTGTCAGCGAACAGAAAGCAATTGGAAGGGGAAAAAAGATTAAAAGGAAGCCTATGTTTGAAATATGCTTTGTTTTCTTTTAAAAAATCCAGGATCCCATCCAGTTAGAAAGAGGAGGTGAGCGCTGAAACGAGCTCTTTGGTTTTTGCATTAGCCCAAGAAGAAAACACTTTTCTTTACAGGTTCCTCTGGGGTTTAACCACTGCCTCCAGCCCCGCTTTTCGCACACAGGGCAGCTCACACATAGTGCTCTCAGAGCTGCAACAGCAGCATGATGTCTGCCAGCAGTCCCTCTCCTCGCCCCCTGCCGCCTCCCTGGGTGCTGTGTCCCCACTGCGGTGGCTGCAGGAGCTCCATGAGGAAACACAACAGGACGACGATCTCACAGTAGGGTCAGGGAGTACTGAGAAAATGACACCACATCACATCACCACCATGCAAGGACATGTGAACTGAGTCTTGGGGCAGCTTTGTGGCATGGGGACAGGGTCCCGGTCTGCCTGCATCTGTCCAGGCAGGCAGAAGCAGCGCCAAGGGTGAGGAAGCAATGGTTAAGTGGGACATGGATCAGGGTTTCCTTTCCTTCCGCTGAGGCTGAGCCACCTCCCAGCCAGACTGTGCTGGTGAGCCGTCCCCAGGGTGCTTGGGGTGCTCCGTGAACAGCCACAGCTCCATCAGCAGCCTCAGTGCCTCTGGAGCTCTCCCGTCCTGTCCGCAGACCTCTGAAAACAGGCAGGAGCCCCTGAAAACTCTAACCAAAGAGCAGCCAGAGCTCTGCTCAGCCCTGGCGTGTCTGAAGCCCCTCAAGCAAAGCGCTGCCCTTCGCCAGCCTTGCCCTCCAGCACTCTCCAGAAATGCCCCAGGGGTTAAACCTCGTCTGGGTGATCCAGAGCAAGAAAAGGCTCTTCTACAACACTCCGCTTCCCAAATCTGTTGTCATAAACAGCACAGCAGGCTGGCAACAGCGGAGGGGCAATCACTGTAACTGCTGAAGGCACCAACTCGCTCCCCGCTTTCTCTTGGCTGCACCGGCCACGCAAGTTGAAGCATGGAAAAGCGAGTGCCAAGTGTTACGGTGTGAAGGCGTTTTCCATTAAGAGCTCTTGTTTTTCATGGCTTATAAGTTACCACTCCCCGCCTCCAGTCCTTAGGGTTGAGATTTGTCATGCTTGTTCTTAACCCAGCGGAGAATTCCTTGAGGAAAGTTCAATAGTACAAGTAGCAGTGATTACTCATCTGCCTTTCCTCATGGAAGAGAACAAATATTCACAGAAGGCTGCAGTCCCTGCAAGAGAGACGGCAGAAGAGACGACTTCTGCCCCACAGCCCCGGAGCAGTGCAATCCAGCACGCCCCAGGGTTTTCCAGGCATAAATTCAGCAGCACTTCCCATTCCAGACACTGACAAACACCCACCAAACGCGACTATTCCAGGCAGCCTCATAGGGCTGGATTTCCCACAGCTAGGCATGAAAACGCAATGATCATCAGCCACCCGGGGCATTTTTCAGACACATCCTGGGTGCAAGGGTAAATTCTAAACCTGCTTATAAAACCAACGTGACCTGAACCCTTGGCCTTTGTGCTGAGTCCTCAGCAAGATATTAACTCCTGTACTTGCAGAAGGAAATGCTGTTTCCAATCAGGGACCACTCTGCTTGCAGACCTCCCCCACGCTTAAACCTGTGTACAGGCTCTGATTCTGTGGAAGAAACACAGAATCATGGAACAGTTTGGGTTAGAAGGAACCAAAAGCCCCATCCAACTCCACCCTCTGCCATGGGCAGGGACATCTCCCACTGGATCAAGGGCTCCAGCCCCATCCAACCTGGCCTTGAACCCCTCCAAGGATGGGGCAACCACCACTGCTCTGGGCAACCTGGACCACCCTCACAGTAAAACATGTCTTCCTAAGATATCTCAATCTCCCCTCTTTCAGCTCAAAACTGTTCCCCATTCTTCTATCCCTGTGCTCCCAGATCCAGAGCCCCTCTCCAGCTTTCCTGGAGCTCCTTTCAGCCCTGGAAGCTGCCCTAAGGTCTCCTCAGAGCCTTCTCTTCTCCAGGCTGAACAACCCCACCTTTCTCAGTGTGTTGTCATACAGGAGGTGCTCCAGTCAAGTGCTCAGTCCCACTCTGTCTCATCCCATGTGTGCCCCATGTTCCACTTCACAAACTGCCATGAAGTGAGGCAGAAAGGGGCTCCGTTAGCGTTCTTAGAAAATACAGCTTTGAACATCCTAATTTTGTTTTGTTTAAATCTTAACCATAATATTTATATAAATGCTTTTTATTATGGTTTATTTTTATTTAAATGCATACAGAAAGTAAAATAAAATAAAGTTGTGTTAGGCTGTTTTAAAAACATAAACCACAGAGCAGATAAGAAAGATAGAAGACATCTTTCATGTGGAGAGATGGCTGTGGGTCACTAGACACTAAAACAAGAATCAGCAATTTGCTTCTACACCGAGGAACAATATAAAGGCATTTCAACACTTAGATGAGGAACTGTGAAGGCAGATCAGGATTCATTCCCCAGAGAAGGAATGATTCCTCACTCTTCCATTTGAGCACAATAAAGGAACATAAAAAAAACCATGACCCTGTCTCGTTTCTGTAGGAAAAAACAGCCTTTGGGGGCTTTGAAACAGGATGTTGCTTTTTAACACCCATTAATTTATTTACCAGACACTGAATCTCCCCATAGATTTTAAGGTTAATAACATAATATTGCTTGGCTATGTCCTCACTCTGCTTTCACATCTCAAAATGACACCAAATCCCAGGCTGACGACCACGATGGCTGGAGGAGGAACTGTGTTGGAACAGGTTGCCCAGAGTGGTGGTGGCTGCCCTCTCCCTGGAGGGGTTCAAGGCCAGGTTGGATGGGGCTTGGAGCCCCTGATCCAGTGGGAGGTGCCCATGCCCATAGCAGATGGTGAGATTGGATGGGCTTTGAGATCCCTTTCAACCCAAACCATTCTATGGGCCAACGTGGGGTAAAATGGTCCTTTTTTAAAGAAAATATAAACTCACTGTAAAAAGACAAGTCCTCTTACACAAACCTCTGGCCTTGCAGCTCCCAATTCCCATCAGCCTGGCCTCCAGCAGCCAGCATAGCAACGCCAACCAGCACCCCCAAACTGTATTTATTGAACAACATCAGAACTGAAACTGTGGGGAAAACAAAGAAGATGGGGAAACAGGGATGAGTGGGGCCTTCTTGAGGAGGTTTTTGTTCAGGAGGAAGCCTCCAGGACACTAACACTAAATGACAAATGCTTCTAAAACATTGTTAGACCCCTATAATGACTATGGTGCCCAAATGGAAAAGTCCTTCCCTCCAAGGATGAATCATAGAATCATGGAATCATTAGGTTGGAAAAGACCTTTGAGATCATCAACTCCAACAATACCTGACAACTACTACTAAATCATGTCCCCAAACACCACATTTACCCAGCTTTTAAACCTCTCCAGGGATGGGGACTCCACCAACTCCCTGGGCAGCCTCTGCCAGTGCCCAATAACCCTTTACGTGAAGAAATTTTGCCTAGTGTCCAATCTTTCCCTGATGTAGTCTGAGGCCATTCCTTCTTGTCGTGTCACCTGTCACTTGGGAGAAGAGACCAACACCCACCTCTCTGCAGCCTCTTTTTAGCAAGCTGTAGAGAGAAATAAGGTCACCCCTCAGCCTCGTCTTCTACAGGCAAAGCACTTCAGCTCCCTCAGATGCTCCTCATTAAGACTTGCTTTGCAGCCCCATCACCCCATCACTACCCTGGTGATGGACATAAGCTGGTGAGCCGCAGTCCCCTCAGTCATGGTGGAATTGCTACAAGCTGATGCTAGGAACAAGCTACAGCCTGCATGTTTCACAGTAACATCTCAAGGAAAGAAAAATGGTACAAAGGGAATTCAAAAATTGTGTTGGTAAACATCCTTATTAAACAACTGAAAATGCATGTCTACATGCTGCAAGGACAAAGGAGGCACTGAGCCCCATGGTCTTTGACACTGAAATTCAGTCATATTCACTGCTCTGCTGATGGTGAGCACCATGCTCGCTCCAGGGGACCCCATGTCCTTCAGACCCAGACGCAGTCCAAGAGAGGACACCCATGGTCTGGACTGTGTTTCTGTGTCCCAGCTCTCATCTTCTGCTCTCTGAGAGCAACACTGCTTCAACTGAGATGATATCTGAAATCACAGCTTGGAGAAAAGCACTCCGCAAAGCACACACATTCCTCCCGAGGTGCTCAGCAACACCATGAGGGCTCAGAGCTCCAGGTGAGGAGAGGACATGCTTTAGGCCATGCCACAGATACCCATAGGTAAGGGTGGAGCTTCATCATCTGTCCCAGCAACCAGCCACCAGAAGAGGCAGAAAGAGGTCATGGAGCCCCATCCTGTCCCCCTTTCAGCCTCACATCCCTGCCTCTCCCCTATCCTGCCTCTACCAGGTGGTGCCGATTCCATAGCACCCGCTTCCACTCCCTCATCTCAAATTCTCCAACCTCCTTCAGTTGGAGGTCTCCGCCCCCACTTGCCTCCATCCCCACACACATGCCAGCACACTGCAGAGGCTGGCAAACAGCGTTGCCAAGCTGGCTGCAAGGAGACGGCTCTGGCTCCCATGACGTTGCTGGTGAACTCCGACCCCAGTCCTGCAGGCAGGGAGGACCTGGGGTTGGAACAGGGGCGGGATAAAAGCATTACTCAACCTTGACCGAGCTCCAGCTGTTGCTCACATCACCACTGGGTAAAACCATGCGTGGGAAAATGCTCTCGGCAGTGCCGGTGCGCTGCCGAGTTAGTCAGTGAGCACTCCAGCTCCTCCAGCAGTGGTAGCTCTTTGCAGTAGGGCATTCCAAGACTACACTTTCCCTTTCCCAAACCCCCAGCAACATTTCCATTTCCTAGACACCACAAAAGGCTTTCACTACCTCCCTGCAGCTCCTGCAGCATCTCTTTCAGCCTCGGGAAATGCCCTTTTGTCCCAATCACATTCACTGGATCGTTACTGCATTCTCCACCCACTCCACCACCACTCACCCTCTGCATCCCTGCCTTTCCTCTCTCTCTCAAACCCAACATCAGCAACCCATCACTTCTCATCCAGAGCTGAGGGGCCAGTTTCACTTCTGGTCTGTTCATATCTCACCGTGACACTCAACTGCCTCTCACTTTCAGGGAACTATTTTTATGCTCTCACCATCTCAGGAGGGCCAGGACCTCTGCAGCTTGCTGACCAGACCTGGCACCTCATGCTCTCCCTTCTGTCTACATTTTTACACCTGCAGAATAGATTCTGTGTGGTAGGCATCTGCCTTTCTCCCTGTGCTTGTACCATATCGCTACTACGATGCTACCAGCCGCGTTCCTCAAGAATGCAATTCTTGACCCCACTATGTTTCACACCCAGAAGACATTGCAGGCTGGTGTAGCCACTGGTTGGCTGGCTGCTCACTGGCTTCCTAAGACCAACGTGGAAAGAAAGCAAAATTGACTCAAATAGATGCCCAGCTAGCATGGTCTGGACAGGCAAAGTCTATCCAGAGGGACTCCAGCATGGACTGGGGTCTCACACTGATGGAAGATCAGCACAGTGATGGCCACAATGTGAGCCAAACCTTCCAAACTATAACAATTTCAGTTACAGGTCACAAACATGAAATGTATACTGCTCCAGTTTGGGACATGCTGCTCATGCAGTCTGAAGTTGCTCCTCACTGAAGAACCTCTGCATCCTTCATGTTCCAGGACCTCCCATAGAGAGGTAAAGAGAAAGCAAGAGAAGAGCAGGAATAGTTCAACAGATAAGGGCTGTAGCCAGTCTTCAGGGAGCTGGAGCTCCACTTCCAATGGGGCTGGACTGCTGGGACTCCATGACAGTTTGAGCTTTCATTGGAAAAGGAAATAATTTCTGAATTTCCTTGGTGCAGACAAATTAAAGATTCTTTAGCCCTTAAAGAAAAAGCCAAAGTTGCTTTCCTGCCTCAACTTATTATTAGTTCTTAAATCCATCTCGTTTTTAACTTCCCCTCACTGTTTTTTGCTGTTCAGTGTTAACAGCACCGAACCTTCCAGACAGCCTCTCAGACGTAATTCTTGTGAGCAGAATGAGTGTGCTTTGTGTTAAAGGAAACAAAAGGACTGGTTAAAGATTTGCAACCACTTTAGATAAAAGCGGGATATTTTAATCAGAGTGGCCCCTCAAAAGATCATGCCCAAACCACATCAAATACAAATGCTGACTGCAGGAAATTAAAGTTGGAGACTTGAAAATACCAATAAATCAAGTAATTCTCATGCTTAACTTTGTCCTCTGACCCCCAAGGTCTCCCCTCCTGATCCGCTTTCCTAACACGAAGAGAGAGCCAGTCGATCTGCCCAAACTGGCCATGTTCTCACCCCCACGCACCCACACTCCCCCAAAGCCACTAGCCAAGTTCCACATCCCTGCCCATGTGGATGTGTGTTACTGCAATCATTCCTCCAGCTGCAATGGGTTGAATCATCAGATCTTGGCTCACAGGCAGGATCAATACTTCTTGCTAGAGTACTGGGTGAATGATGGCTCTCCCGTGCCTTGTGGGACATCCCAGGCTTCTCCCAGCCCCTGTGATGCAACACTGTCCTAAGTTTCCCCTGCAAGATGCTCTGCTGGAACAAGAGCAGTGCTTCCTCCTTGGGGAATCCAGGCAAAATAGTCAGAGAGAAAAATCAGTGCAGTATTAGGAGACCTCACTAAATGAGAACAAACAAAATAGTTCTGGGCTGTGTAAATAGCCCAACTAATGCTGTTCACGTTAGAAAAGTAGGGCTTCAGTTGTGCTGCGCCAGTAACTGAGTGATTCTAGAATCATAGAATCACCAGGTTGGAAAGGACCTCCAGGATCATCGAGTCCAACCATTCCCATCAATCACTAAACCATGTCCCTCAGCACCTCATCCACCCATCCCTTAAACACCTCCAGGGAAGGTGACTCAACCACCTCCCTGGGCAGCCTCTGACAGTGCCCAATGACCCTTTCCCTGAAAAATTTTTCCCTGATGTTCAGCCTGAACCTCCCCTGGTGGAGCTTGAGGCCATTCCCTCTTGTCCTGTCCCCTGTCACTTGGGAGAAGAGCCCAACTCCCTCCTTTCCACAACCTCCTTTCAGGTAGTTGTAGAGAGAATCATAGGACTGCTTGGTCGGAAAGAACCTTGGAGATCATCAAGTCCAACCGTACAATAAGGTCTCCGCTCAGCCTCCTCAAGGCTAAACAACCCCAGCTCTCAGCCACTCCTCATAAGACTTGTTCTCCAGCCCCTTCACCAGCTTCGTTGTGTATTACCACACTGAAGAGGCAAACGGCAAAGGTGAGGAGGATGCTGAGTGAAAGTACCCGGAATCAGGCAGTTTTGGGTAATAACTGCCCAGTTTCACAAGCTGGATATCAACACCCACGCTTCTTATCTCTGCTGCCCAGAAAGACGAGGTGCTTGCCTGGCTAGATGGTCATAGAGGCCTCAGCACAATGGCGCAAGCACTGCTCCTCTTCCAAGGGCGAGATAAACTGTCAAGTGAATTGGAGATTAACTATCCAGATGTAAATGAATTCATTGCTATGCAACTGATAGGGCTCCGGCCTGGTTTAGTGCACGATGGAGTCAGGTTTGGAGAGCTCTCTCAATAGCCAAAGAATTTATAACCTGTATTCATGGCACTGTCTGTAAAGGGCCGCCTAACAATGCCGGAGCTTGCAAGCATTGTTCCTTTTGAAGGGTTTCACCACTCCACCCCCACTCCTCTGCCCCCAGTTTACTCCCCTCCTCCCTGGATCCCCCAACAGAGCTGCTCTGCACCCTTCCCTCCTCCTGATCACACAGGAAGAAAGTCGGGGGGGAGGTGACCTCCGCAGCAGAATTTGCTATTCATGTTCCGTTCCCCCTCACAAATCCTTAACTTCTTGTCTCTTTATAATCTTTTTTTCTCTTGAGAAAGAAAAGATCAAAGGGCTCGGGGCTGATGCTTTCTGAACTAGGCACTTCTTGCCATGGGAAAACAGCGGCAGGGAAAGGCTACACAAAGATGCTTGTGACTAGGGGGGAGAGAGGATGAGACAGGACTTTCTTCCATGGAAATGCCTTCTGAAAGCCTTTATCAAGCAGCCTTGCACGCAGGATGCAGCTATCCAGCATTCGATCAGTCCGCCCGGCTGAGGTACCACAGCAACAGCAGCGAGACCACGTGTTGTTTCGGGGTCACACATGAATGGTGGTAAAGTCTTCCAGCCCAGAGGAGGAATCGCAGAGTCCAGGCGTGCACCGCACTGCACAGTCCGCAGCCCCCACCAGCAGGTCCCTCCTGCGGCGACAGGAGCACGGGAACAGTGCAGACCTTGTCTGTAAGGCACTGGTTTCTCCTGGGTTGCTTAGGAAGGTGTTTTCAAGAGAAGAAGGAACAGATGCACACGTAAGACTGCTCCAAGGGCAGAGAACTCCTCCTGAAGTGAAAGCGTGCGAAGCCGTCCTGCGTGCCTTGGACTCACCATGTGCAGGCAGTGGAGCTTCACCTTCACATCTGCATCTGCACCCTGACCTTAGGCTGCACCTTTCAAAGCTCCTTTAAAACATTCCCTAATTCTAAAAAGATGAAGGATTCTATGCTGTGTTTCCAAGTGATCTACCCTTGGATGGATCTGCCTCAGTGTTCTTCCAAAAGAAGATACAAAAAACAAGGCAATATCTGAGGCTTGCTTCATGCATCTAATGTTAAATTATTTTAGGAACAGAGTGGGACACCTCCCACTGGATCAGGGGCTCCAAGCCCCATCCAACCTGGCCTTGAACCTCTCCAGGGATGGGGCAGCCACCACTGCTCTGGGCAACCTGGGCCAGGGCCTCCTCACCCTCACAGCAAGACATTTCTCACTAAGATCTTATCTCAATCAGCTTAAAACTGTTCCTCTTGTTCTATCTCTGCACTCCCTGATCAAGAGCCCCTCTCCAGCTTTCCTGGAAACCCTTTCAGCACTGGAAGCTGCTCTGAGGTCTCCCCGGAGCCCTCTCTTCTTCAGGCTGAACAACTCTCTCAGCCTGTCCTCATATAGGAGGTGCTCCAGCCCTTGGACCATCTCCGTGGCCTCCTCTGGACTTGCTCCAAAGCTCCATGTCCTTCTGGTGCTGAGGACTCCAGAACTGGACACAGGGCTCCTGGTAATGTGCCAATCCTACCTTCTCACACAACTTCTGATTCAACTCAGTAACATTAGATTAAAATCTGCTCAACGTGTCGCAGTGTAAATGCCGTAAAGGTTTCCCTAATCCACACCACAAATGAACTGCGGCACCCACAGCGCTGTAACAAATTATAGGTCTTACAGGAATACTGAGAATTCACACGACTTTTCTGACTTCGAAGCTGGTTTCCTGACACAGACGTTAAGAATGTGTTTCCTCTGCAGGCTCACCGAATGCCTGAATCGTGCTGGAGAGCCAAGGAGAACAGCTGCCTCGCATCAGATCCCAGCAACTTTCACCACCACCCCCAAAACCCAGCACAGGAGCCTTCTCATTATTAGACAGAAGAAGTGTTTGCGCTCAAAGAAAAATGTAAATGGCTTTGAGAGCGATGCCAAATGAGCACAAGTGACCCACGACCAGAAATGCAGAAACTCTCTGGTGGAGATTTAGAGGCAGTTGAATGTCTCCGCAACTCAGCCACGAGGCTGCCACGATTATGGCCTTCTCGCACACTCAGGCTACAATCGCTATAAAACAGTTGCCATTCCAAAGTGCTTTGGATTCATTTTGCTCAACTGCTGAGGAAAAAAAAAAATCATATGTCAGCATCATAAAGATGCCAGATCTGTTTGGTTGAATCCTACAGACCCACAGGTGGCAAATGTCTTCCTCACCCTCCCAGCTTTGCTAGTGCGCTGCAAACCAAGCCCCTGGCACTTCTGTTGAGTCCTGAGAGGAACGGTGGGAATGGGTCGCTCCTCCTTAGTGATCGTAGAACCATAGAATCATGGAATGATTTTGGTTGGAAGGGACCTCAAAGTCCATCCAGTTCCATCCTTGCATTGGGAAGGGACACCTCCCACTGGATCAGGGGCTCCAAGCCCCATCCAGCCTGGCCTTGAACCCCTCCAGGGATGGGGCAGCCACCACTGTTCTGGGTAATCCCGGCCAGTGCCTCATCACCCAAAGAAGGTCACTCAAAGAAGCTTTGCACTCAGGCTTTCGAGGAAGAAGATGTAATTTGTATACAGGTCTGTACATCATCACTGGATCTATGTAAGTGCCCGGCCCTCTTCTTTTCCCTTTCTCTGGTCAGTAACGACTTACAGTTTTTCCCCAGTACCTCCTCAGGAAGAAACCCAGCAGCTCAATAGTGCTTTTGGTAACATACTTCAGACCTCAGAGTAGGAAATTGTCATGGGTGATCAACACTAAAAGCCCACCATAAGCTCATTAAGAAACACCACATCTACAAGATACAGAAAGGCTGCAGTGCTGCACCACGTACAAATATAGGATGAGAGAAAAGTGTTTGGTGGCACTGACTGTACTGAAGGCTTTTTGGGAACATTGCTGTACGTCTCCATAAGCTGAAAAATGACAGTGTTACCATTATTAAAATACTCCCTATAAGGAGAAAAGCAGGGCCAGTGTTCCAAGGAGACATGCAGGCAGCCTCGTTCACTTTCTAAAAATGAACCCTGATGAATATGTGACCTTTTTGTGACTCCTTCCCTACTAACAAACTGGCTTCACAGAAAGAATGTGAATGTACATTTGAAGCACCTACTGGCAGAAAGTGAATTGTGAAGATGTAAACTTCAGGATCTGTGCCGGAAATCCACACTTATCAGTTGTTGGCATCCAGACAGGGGACAGCAATAAATCAATGAATTCAACCTTTCGAAATCCCAACATCTCCAATGAGCACCTCGAGTGAACTCTAATGAAGATACAGATAAAGATTCCTTGATGGAAGCTGAATTCTCAGTAGCTCAGAGGAGAGGGACACATGAATCCAACTAACCATGATGGGACTTGGGTTCCTCATGTCCACAGCCACCAACAGACATCTGGAGTTCCTCAGCAAGCAATCTCAGACTCAACACAATAAATAAGTGTAACAAAGCTGCAAGCTGTCTTCAGGTAACTTCTATGCAGAAATGAAATGTGTATTAGTATGAGGTTTCCTGGGCTGCATTAAAAGCAGCATAGGGTGAGGGAGGGAGTCCACCCCTCTGCTCCATTCTGCTGAGACAGAGGAGGCCATGGAGATGATCTGAGGGCTGGAGTACCTCCAGTACAAGGGCAGGCTGAAAGAGTTGGGCTTGTTCAGCCTGGAGAAGAGAAGGTTGTGGGGAAACCTTGGAGCAGTTTCCAGTGTGGAAAGGGGCTTGGCAGGATTTGCCCCACTGCACTCCATAAGGATTTCAAGTGCAGGCAGGGTGTTCCTGGTACTGCACCCATCCACAGGAGTGGAGAGCAGGAGCCGTGGAGAGTGAGGGGGACTCAAAGTTCTCCCTGGCACACAGCAGGGAGCACAGGAGATCAGGAAAGCTGATATCACTCACCCCACCACAGCCCACGTGGGCTTCCACCAGGCCCATGGGCAGGACATTGTGGCACCTAGAGGAAAGTCCTGTTTCCATTTCCCCAGGCCCTGAGCCGCAGCACTTTGTGAAGTGTGGTTAACACCTTTTCCTCCCACCTTTCCTCCTCATTCCTGTCTCGTCTTTATTTCCTCACTACCAGTTGGGTGATGCTTTTATAGCAGCACCTCTCACCACCACAGCCAGGTGCTCCACAGGAAGAATGAAAGCCCCCAAAAGGCCTCATTTCCTTCCCAACTTTGCTTTGTCGTTTTGCTTTTGCATTTCAATTACTTCGGTACCAAGAGGCTGTGAAGGCACAGAGATCACTAGCAGGCAGCAAGTAAGGAAGAGAGCTGTTGTTACAAGGATGCGCTTTCCTCTGATGGTAGCTTGGCAAAGCACTGAACCATGATTTGTGTCCACATGTGCTCTGCTGCACAGCTGGCCCTTCAGCGGCAAGGAAAGAGCTTCCCATAAAAGCCCAGGGCCTGTGAGAGAACCCAACAGACTCCTATTCACTGTCTAAGTTCCAAAACCCACTAACTTCTCCCTCTTATAATTGCCCAGCCAGTCAGGATTTTGGGAAATGGACCCCTTCAGCAGAGGAGCAGAAGGAGGAGGCGGCCAGGACTGGAGCCAGAGCCCCCCAGCAGTGTCCTCTGCACCGGCCACTCTCTGTGCTGCGGGGATGTGTACGATGGGTGGATACACACAGACCAAAAGCAGCAGCTTTTTGCAGCTCCAGGGACTTTCCTGGAAGAGCAGCACAGCCAGCGCAGTCCTGGATGGCGCCTGGCTGCAGGACTCCCTCTCCTTGGCCGTAATTTCTCCATCTCCACAGCAAGTTCAGAAAACAACGTAATGAAAACAGCCTTTATTTTGTCTTTTTTTTTCTTTTCTTTTCTTTTTTTTCCCATTGCTCATTTTATTTTACTGAGCTACTGCATACAGAGCCGAATCTTTATTTTGGCTCATGGCCTCTTGCAATATCATTACCCGCGCGCAAAGGAAAAGCCCTCTGGAGATTTCCAATCCAAACAGGCCCTTGTTTTATCTACAACTATTTGAGTACATGACCTCAGATAACCCTGGGGCCAACTGTGTGCCAGATTCAAACTGCAGCCATGGGAACTTTAAATACAGAGAAGATTTTCCAGCTTCCCTCCGAAGTGAAGATGTTGAGTTTCTTGCTCTCTTTGGGTCTGATGGAGCTGGGAAGCTGGGCTGTGTTGGTGAAAGCTTGTCACCGGAGCCATAGTTGCATCACCGTGCCATTGATTCACCTCTTCTGTGTTGAGGCAGCAGCAGAACTGACCTCTGCAATGTACACACAGTCACTTTGCTTCTCCGGGTACTGCTCCGGCTTCGGATTACTGCAAAGACAAACAGCTGCACTTGGGCCAACAGACTCATCTGTAAGGCCGTGTTTGGATTGCTCTGGACAGGAGAGGTTTTTCATCTTCATTAGCCTGCTGTTCACAGCCATAAACACGATTTCTCACTGGGTCAGAGCCTCCCACTCTCTACTGCTGGTTATGAATCTAAATAAATCAATTAATGTGGTATTTTGAATGAAACTCAGGAAGCTTTGGCAGCTGGTGTTTCACAGACATTTGATGTTTGTGGGCAGCTAACTCTGGAAGCCCTTGGAAAACACCAGTCCAGCGAATTTAGGCATCAGAATCAGCAATAACTACTTTTTATTGCTTTTTCCCCTCTGAGCACTACTTCATGTTAACGCAAAGGCATTAACATAAAAGAGGAGAACGAATCCTAGAGCTGAACGCAAGCACAGAGGAAAAAATGTCAAGCTCTAGGAATAGCACAGGAATTCGGTCTTGACAGTCTCCCCATCAGTTTCTGACACTGTCACACTGAACACATGCTCACATTATTTCATGTCAGGAAACAACCTCAGGGAAAAGGGCACAGCCTGGCGACCCCTCGAGAGCTGCTCTGTTTCTCCTCACTGGGATTTCTGTGTTGGAGCGCTGGGGCACTCGCCTTTGCAGAGCCGGGCTGAGGACACGAGTGTGGTTTGCAGGCAGCTCTCCCGGCCGCACGCATCCGCATCCCGGAGTGCGCCAGGCTTCCTAGGACTTGGGGCAGAGACACAGAGCTGAAAGTTAGCATCAAAGTGGAGGAAACTCTGGCTCAGGGATGGAAGGCAGGACTTCAATTTTTTTTGATTACTTTTGCACCTTGAGCAGCCCCGTGGCCTTGGCTGGGGCTCCCTGGACTCCACAGCTCCCAGAGTGAGTCTGGGACCAGTATCCCACTGCTGGGCAGGCTGGTCACACAAACTCTACTCACATAAACTGTGTCACACAAATCCAGGGCAGTTTTCAGCTGCCTGCAACCACACATTCATATGCGTTATCTAGAGAGCTTTGCATTTCAAGGCCGTCCTTATTTTGATCTTTACAACCCCTGGAAAAAATGAGTTCAATTAAGTCTCATCCTTAGGAATTTACATAAGGTCACTGCAAGGCTCCCTGCATTTCCTCTGGTTCAGATCACAGTGCTCTTGGTGTTTCCCCTCTTCATTTATAACCTTGTTGCTGCAGGGCATTCCAAGTAAATCATCCACCACCAGTTTCCTCTCTTCAGCAACATGCATCAAGATTTTCATTCAGGCTAAATGAAGCTTCAACTCCTCTGTACAACAGGAGCCCAGTTTAAAGACACAGCATTGCTTTGAGAGACGGCAGTTTGCCCCTTAATTAAAAAAATATACATTTTAATGCAGAAGAGCATGTATTAATTTCAATTCCTTTAGCAGGTGGAAAGATTTAGTTGCCTTCGGGAGCGTAAGCGCAAGCAATGAACCAATTCTTACATATTCTCTGGGAAATTCATTTGCTAATCACCAAGAAGGGCCTTTTTCACTACAAACAGATTGAGAAAACCAGGCAGAAGCTGTGAGCTGTATTCTGCCGTGATGCCATACTGTGGTGAGGGGCACGTTGGCTGCAAGCTGGGAGGGCTTCTGGTTACACTGGCATAGGTGCCCACCTGACTGTGCATTTCATTTCTAAAGCTGTAGATCATATTTGAACCAAAACAGATCTTGAGGTGCCAGAAGGGTCCAAAATTAATGGGTATTAACAGGCTAGGGCTGATCCAGGCTGAGGGTTCATCTCCTGAGCAGCCATGGAGGAGAGGCCACCCATCCTTGGCACACAGCATGGCACCAGCCAAGTTCTCTTCCTTTGGCAGGGCTGAGCTCTTCCAGCTGCAGGCTCGCAACGGTTTTGGCCAGCATAAGCACGCGCTGACACAGCGGAGGCCGAGTCCCGCTCCCCTCCCGCATGGACGCACATCTGGGCAGCTGCAGTGCGACCCAGACTGGGGATCGGAGCTGGGTTAAAATTAACCATCTGGTTTTGACAGTTCTGTTTCAAGTGGGATCAGTTCCCTGATCCAGCGACCCTGCAGCTCAGCAAGCACTTGTGCTGGGACAAGGTGGGCTCGAAGAGGCACTGGGGTGGGGAGAGGCGAGGGCAGAAGCACAGCTTCATGTGGCAGCAGCGTCTGCCTGCGCTGACTTAAAATTGTCATGAAACTACAGCATAAGTTGGAGTCCCATTTCCAACAGACCCGCAATGATCCCCAAGTGTTTTTCTGCCTCTCCTCTGAAAACACATTGGAGCTTGCATCATTTAGACATCACACACATCCCTGTTTGTACCCCAGGGATATCTCCATGCTGTCACCTCACACTGGGGAAGCAGGTATCTTGTCCTACCTGTAATACAGACCCTGGCTTCATTTACCAAAGCCTTTCATATCTTTCTACGACTTTCAAAATGGTATTTGCAACATTAAAATGTGCCAATACCAGTGGGAATAGTTCCCACCTAACCTTTTTCCTCTCTTTATTTCACATCCTCTCCTGACACAGCTATCTCTCCCCTGCTAGGCAACTGCCCCTACACGCATGGATGAGTCTTTGCAACTGAAAAAATAACCAGGCTGGTGCAGCTTAGGTAGGAGAATCTGACTGCGTGCATTCCTCCTGCGCTGGCCCCAGAAAAAGGACACCCTGCCACTTGTAAACCTGGGAGGTCTTTGAGAGCTTGGCAGAACTCCCCCGGGAGGCCCATCATTACCCATTTCAAACTGGCTCTGGTCTAAGGCTGAATTGCGGCGTCGGACAAAGCCCCCGCAGAGCAATCCGTCAGGAAGGGCTCCCGATCCTGGCAGGCGCTGTTAACAGTAACAATGCTGACAATATAGCTGGGATTTTCAGGGGTGGGGACTTCAAAGAAACCCTAAAGAGGTATTTTTCATTAAGAAGTACGAAAGCAAGTGAGTATTGTTTTTGGCACTGAAGCTGAATATGAATGATGCTGTGGTTAAGTCACAGCTCAGCGACAGCATAAATTGATGCTGATTTAAATATGCATGGGCTGCTTTTCAGTACTGTTCCCACTGGATTGGTTTTGCAGTACCTGACCAAGGCAGCAGGTGAATCAACCCCCTCCCTGGGCAGCCTCTGACAGTGCCCATGACCCTTTCTGTGAAAAATTTTTTCCTGATGTTCAGCCTAAACCTCCCCTGGCGGAGCTTGAGGCCATTCCCCATCATCCTGTCCCTGTCACTTGGGAGAAGAGCCCAGCACCCTCCTCTCCACAACCTCCTTTCAGAGAGTTATAGAGAGCAATGAGGTCTCCTCGCAGCCTCCTCTTCTCCAGGCTAAACACCCCCAGCTCTCTCAGCTGCTCCTCATAAGATTTGTTCTCCAGCCCCTTCACCAGCTTCGTTACTCTTCTCTGGACTCGCTCCAGAACCTCAACATCCTTCTTGTGCTGAGGGGCCCAGAACTCCCAGCTGAGGCGACCGAAGGGCTCCACAACCCTAGCAAGACCCAAACCTCACACCCTCCTCTCGGGTGACCCATCCCAGACAGATTTGAGAGTGCTATGCTGCTCACAAGCCCATCCCACTGTAACTACCTGGGTTTGTGTCCCCTTGAGCAGAGCTCAGGGCCACCTTCTCCCCGGCCACCCAAACCCCGCAGCTATCATAGCAAGGCAGCACAGAGAAAGTGCCTTATGGGTTTGTGGAGCAGATTGACTTTCACACCTCACTGGCCACATAGAAGAAACCCAATCTAAACAGCGTAACTTTGCATAACCGATTATTTTCACTGGGGTAATCAGAGCCCGCCAGTAAATGCCAGTAAATGTGGCTGATCCAGGCAAGGCCCTGCGCAGGGGAGCAACAGCCCGACTGCAGAAGGCAGCAGGAGCGAAGGCTGGGCAGGGCAAGGGAGGCTGCTCCCCGCTGTGGGATGGATTTTCTCTTGGGAGCAAAGGATCATCCTCCAGCACAGGCCATCGTCTGTCCAGAAGGAAGCACGGACAACATCTCAGTGCCCAATTCATTTATACAGCCAAAAACTGGAGGGTGCAAAGACCAGCCCAGGGATCTACACCAGCCGGGGCTGAGAGGCAGGCGGGTGGGCAATAAGCTGCCTGGCTTGACTTGACGTCTTTTTAACTTTCTTTTCCACAATATCCCACACATTTTAAGTGGCTTCAGCTTTCAGGCCAGCTCCCCAGTGACCTATTATCCCTGCACATCGATCACTCCGTTCTGTCACCAAACAGCCATTCACACGACCTTGTTTGTAGGCAACTGTGTTTCTCCTCTGACTCCTCTGTCACCAACTTTCTTCTTCCCAGCCACCAGTTCATTTCCTCCTGCACGACCCAGCTCAGTGATCTCCCCTGCTTTAAAGTCCATGGAATTAAACTCTCAATTGAAATCCTAAGAGCTGCAGGGATCAGAATTCTGTGCACACCTCTGCTGGGCACCCACACTCACTGTCCAGGCAGAGGCACTGCCCAGGGTTGGGCTGCGAGAGGCAGAGTAGTGCACACCATCCGTACGCCCAAGACGTAACTTATTCCTGTGGTCCCTTGTGACTACAAAGCACTGACCCATTTCAGTCAGCTTAGTCTCAACACCTGGACTCAAGTTGTGCCAGGGGAGGTTTAGATTGGATATCAGGAAAACTTTCCTTACTGACAGAGTGGTGAAGCCCTGGTAGAAGCTGCCCAGGGCACTGGTGGGGTCTCTATCCCCAGAGGGGTTTAAAAACAATGCGGCTGTAGCACTTGGGGACAGGGTTTAGCCAGCATAGTGGGGTTGGGCTGATGGTTGAACTGGATGAGCTTAGCACAAATGTCTTCACAGCAGCAGACGAAGAAGATGATGTAGCCCATCCTGCATGGGCTCACAGACATACAGTTTTGGTGTAGAGCACCACCTCGTGCAACTAATACTACGAATAACAGATATAGCTTATTTTACGCCAATAGGAAGTTACACAGTTTAATGCCTAAAGGTCTCAGATAAACGCTGTCGAGCAATTAATCTGACAAACTCTACAATGAGGCCAAGTCTGTGTTGCTCAGTGTACAATGCTGACTTAAAGGAAAGCTTCAGCAATGCCTGGAGATCACACATTCTTCACAGAACAACATTCTGCTGCCGGCATAAGCTGCCCCAGCACACATGGCAAATCTTGGATATCTGCAAACCTGCTCATACCCCACAGAGTACGCAGCAGGGTTTAATTGCATTTGTAACAAGAGGACAACAGGTTTGTGCAGAATTCTCCACAGGATTTTGGGAAAACCTGTGCTACAAGATGGCCCGTTTAGAAGAAAGGCTCCTCTCCAACACTGTGCAATCACCTTGATTTCTGAAGAGAAAATAAAGGCCTGGAGGCCTTCTGGGTGGGTTCAAATCAATTCACTTCACCTGAACTACTAATGAATCTGCTCACTCCATTGTGAAAACAAGCACTTTGACATTATTTAACTTTTAATGCATGAAGTCTCTCAAATAACGAGACTCGCTAATTGTGTTGCTGGTCTCCACGTACGATTATCATCCTGAGAACCTACCAGTATAAATACACAGCCATTCAAGCACAGGAGCTGGACATCCCATCCTTACCATGACATACAAACAAAGAGCATTAGAAGGGCACCGATGTCAAAAAGGAGAAGAAACTCCACCGTGTATAAAACATGGGAATTTTGACTTCTTGACACAGTCAATACCCTGAACTCTGACCTCAGGAGGCACATGGGACTGGAAACCAACAGAACTTAAATTGGCTACAAATCTCCTGTTTTCTCATGACATTTGAGTGAAAACATGGGGACGGTTTCGTGGGGACACATGGGAGTTATAGCTGTGTCACCGCCTTCTCCAGAGAGCTCCTCGTGCTCCTTACAGTCGCTCCATCACTGTCACCCCTTGACCTTTCCTTACTTTCTCCCAGTGCACCAGCATCGCTGCTGCCCAATGCACTTCACGCTCTGCTCCAGCCCATGAGAGGAAGAAAAAGCCTTGTACAGAACTGTATAAAAGGACATTTACTCTGCACTACATTGTGTCTTCTTTTCTATGCTAGTCTAAATACAAGTGCTGTTTTCACTGCCAATCGCTATTTGCTTGTGCTGTTTCCCCTGGCAAAACCCAGCATTTTTCCAGCTAGTGTTGCCCTCCAGGAAAAAACCCCACATTCCTACCTTTCTTGTATTTAGCACAGGAGAACAAAACCGGTTCTCAGGAATAAGGATGATTTCCTCAAAAGAAAACATTTGCTGTCAGCCGGGGTTTGACCTCTAATGGCTAATTTGGCATCATCATTTGGAGCGCTGTAATACATAACACCATGAAAAATTAACAGCTTTCCCCCACCCTGAAGTCTAACGTCCGCCTGCAGCTTTGCAAGTGAAAATAAGAGAAAGGAAACAAATACCCAAACCGAAACCTCAGGTGCAGTCTCTCACATAGGTCCGCAAAAAGAACCTAAAGACAAAGATCTGTAAAGGAAATTTCACTGGAAATCAAGCTTTTGCAGGCGCTGAGAAAGAAAATCTGCAACATGAGCCCATCTTCCTTGAAGAAACACAGCTGATCTGCTGTGTTCCCATATCTGCCTTCCACTGGTCTGTGTAAAACACAAACTTCACGCTAACCCTATGAAAACAGTCAACAGGCTGGAGAGACAGCAGTCTGCTGCAAGCTGGTGAAAGGGGGGAAAAAGTCTCAGGCTGTCATTCTTCCCTCGCTGTGACCTTCATGCTCCACTGAATTTCTGAAGATACTGAAATCTTGGCAGGGAAGTGTACAGTCTGTGGGAACCAGGCAGCGCTCTCCAGGCTCGCTGGGGAGAATTAGGCCCAGAAGAGCCCTTTTCTGGGGGTGGTTCTGAGCTTTAAATGGGCAGCAGAGCAGTGCTGAGCAAGTTAGAGGCTGAGAATGTTGCAAGATTGGTTCTGCATGCGCTCGTGGTGTTGTGCTGGTAATAGTGATAGTAGAGCTGGTCTTGCACCCATGAGTTGCGACACTTTTAGTTCCCACTGGGATCCCCACCTGGGAACTCCTGTCCCTACCCGTAACAGAGACCACTTGCTAGGAGCTCTCACTACAGTTTATAAAGCCTTAGGGATCAGTAGATAAAAATCACAGAATAGTTTGGGTTGCAAGGGACCTCAAAGCCCAACCAAGTGCTACCCCCGGCCATGGGCAGGGACATCTCCCACTGGATCCAGTTACTCCAAGCCCCAACCAGCCTGGTGCTAAACATCTCCAGGGATGGGGAATGAAATCTCAACTGGAGCCTTGAAAGGAGCACAGTTTGCTAAGACAAATAATCCCAAGCCCTGATGACACTGACCGGTGGCCACGTAGAGCCACTCCAAATGAAAAGCCACATCCCTGTGATTTGAAAGCTGCCACGTGGGCCTGGTGCATTCAGGACTGAACGCTCACATTCACACAACACTGGGATCAGCACCTTTTGAGGCCAATTCGCTCCCTCGACAATATCTACAGAGGCAGAATAACCCCAGCTGTGCTTCCTGGCCAGAGCTTGCAGCACAAGGCACTGATTACATCTAAATTGCCAAACCCAGGATAAACAAAAAGATTAAGAGGGCCTTACCCTTTGTGTTGAACAATCGGGCTCTGAAGCACAAAATCACAGCCTAGGTAGTGGGTAGGCACCAGGCTGAGCTTTCGGTTTGGGTTTAGGGCTGGTGAGGAGCACACAGCAAACTCACATCTAGGGAAACCACAGATGCTGTTAATCACAGGTTCTCCTGACTTGTAGGCACTGACAAATTGCAGCTCATGGATGAACCTTTTATTAAACCACAGAGGGTTTCAAAATGACATTCCTTTTCTCAGCATTCCCGAGTCAACAAAACCCAGCACGCATGACCCTTCTTAATTCTTCATTTAGTTGGGGACAGAGTTCTTTCCAAAGAGATTTCAGGATGAAAGGAAGTAAACAGGGACATAATGTTACGCCAGGGGAATCACAGAATCACAGAATAACCAGGTTGGAAGAGACCCACTGGATCGTCGAGTCCAACCATTCCCACCAATCCCTAAATCATGCTCCTAAGCACCTCATCTACCCTAACCTTAAACACCTCCAGGGACGGTGACTCAACCACCTCCCTGGGCAGACCGTTCCAATGCCTAACCACCCTCTCCGTGAAGAACTTTTTCCTAACCTCAAGCCTAAATCTCCCCTGGCGGAGCTTGAGGCCATTCCCTCTCGTCCTGTCCCCTGTCACTTGGGAGAAGAGGCCAGCTCCCTTCTCTCCACAACCTCCCTTCAGGTAGTTGTAGAGAGTAATAAGTCCCCTCAGCCTCCTCTTCTCCAGGCTAAACAACCCCAGCTCTCTCAGCCGCTCCTCATAAGATTTTTTTCTCCAGCCCCTTCACCAGCTTTGTTGCTCTTCTCTGGACTCGCTCCAGAGCCTCAACATCCTTCTTGTGGAGAGGGGCCCAGAACTGAACACAGTACTCGAGGTGCGGTCTCACCAGTGCCGAGTACAGGGGGAGAATAACCTCCCTGGACCTGCTGGTTACACCGTTCCTGATACAAGCCAAGATGCCATTGGCCTTCTTGGCCACCTGGGCCACTGCTGGCTCATGTTCAGTCGGTTGTCAACCAACACCCCCAGGTCCTTCTCCTCCTGGCAGCTTTCCAGCCAGGTTTCTCCTAGTTTGTACCTCTGCTTAGGGTTGTTGTGCCCCAAGTGCAGGACCCGGCATTTGGCCTTGTTAAACCTCATGCCGTTGGTCTCAGCCCAGCAGTCCAGCCTGTTCAGGTCCCTTTGGAGCCTCCCGACCCTCCAGCAGATCGACACTTCCACCCAGCTTAGTGTCATCTGCAAACTTGCTAAGGGAGGACTCAATGCCTTCATCCAGGTCGTTGATAAAGACATTAAACAGGACTGGACCCAGGACTGAGCCCTGGGGAACCCCACTTGTCACTGGCCTCCAGCTGGATTTAGCTCCATTTACCACCACCCTCTGGGCCCGGTCATTCAACCAGTTTTTCACCCAGGAGAGTGTGCGCCCGTCCAGGCCAGAGGCCGACAGTTTCCGAAGCAGAATGCTGTGAGAAACTCTATCAAAGGCTTTACTGAAGTCCAGGAAGATACATCCACAGCCTTTCCCTCGTCCAAGAGTTTAGTCACTTGGTCATAGAAGGTGATCAGATTACTCCGGCAAGACCTGCCTTTCATGAACCCGTGTTGACCGGGCCTGATCACCCGGTTCTCTTGCAAGTGCTTCATGATCGCACTCAAGATCACCCGCTCCATGACTTTCCCCGGTACCGAGGTCAGGCTGACAGGCCTGTAGTTCCCCGGATCCTCCCTGCGCCCCTTCTTATAGATGGGCACGACATCAGCCAGCCTCCAGTCCAGCGGAACCTCCCCACATCTCAAAAGCTGAAACCTGGGCTTTGGGAACTGAGGTTGGACTGGATGAGCTTAGAAGTCTTTTTCAACCTCAATGATTCCATGGTTCCATGATTCTATATAACTGTCATTATTTGAATTCTTCGATGATCCTCTCAGCCCCATTTCAGCTGCAGATGCTTTTCGTCTGAAACAGCTCCTGAGACAAATCCCTCACTGGGGCAGAAACATTTTATGAAAGGCACAGCCTTTCAGTTCTCCCTGTTCTTCACTGCGCAAGGGGAAGGACAACCAGCACATTCAGAAGAACAAAATGCCTGTTGCTCAGGCCAGGAAAGGTGACCACAAACCAAACTTGCCCTGGCCCCACTTCCACAACATGCTAGAGCAGGGAGATAGCTGCTCGGCTCACAAGGCAGTGAGAAAGATGATGTCTGGCAGTTCTCAGCATCATCTGGACCAACAGAGCAACCCACATAAAAGGAACAAAAAAGACTGCTGATCAGATTGGTGTGACAGAAGCTCATGAGAGACATGCACATTTTCAACCTAAATGACAGCTTGGTCGATCTATATTACTAATTATTGGCTAATAGCACCAGGGTTCCCAGGTTGGCTTCACAGGTTCTCGCAAAGTGCCCCAAGCGCAGGGCTTTTCATCTCATCCTAAGGCCTGTTTCTTCGTTCCTGCTAAATGGATCGCTCCACACGGGGCTCCCCCTGTGTACATCAGCTTGCACATGATGAGCTTTGCAGCAGTGAAATTCGTTACCTTAACCACAAAGAGCCAGAAACATTTGCTGCGACTGTTAGAATGCTTCTGCACCTCATTTCAAAAAACACGGTGGTTTCCTCTCTTCCTCTCTCCTCCTCCTTCTCCCCACCCACTCCTAATCCCATGGTAACACCTTTCTCAAAGGCTGGGGAGAGCAGCTTTGAAACCGAAAGAGCAGGGAAGGGGGGGAACAAAAGATAGCAGATCTCCAGACAATGAAATAAAGCAGCTATCTCGCACATCCTGCAGCGCTGGGGCTGAGGTCATGAGTTAAACAGGAGATCGGAATAGGTGATGTAATTTGCTTATTTAGGATCAGAGCATGCAGTGAAGTGAACGAGACAACCTATTTGAACCTGTGGATAATGTGTAATGAACGCAGGGCTGTGTGTTTGCAGAATCTGCAGCTGGAGCTGGAGAGCTTTTTTCTGGGCACATTTATTTTTGCTGGGGATGTAATTGCAATCATTTTTCCTTGCAGGAAAGCCTTGAAACCTCACCTGGGATCAGCCTCCCAGTGCATTAGGTATTGTTCAAACAGAGCCCCTGCCCTGGACAGCTTAAAGGCTAAAGGGTCAAGTCAAAGAAAGGGTGGGAAAGGAAAGAGAAGCTCATGGGAGGCAAGGAGGTGGTACCACCGCACCAGGTCACCCTGCCTGCTCCCTCACCTGGATGTGAGCAAAGCTTCGGATGCACAGCTGAACTAAGCAGGAGTTATGCTGTCAAATAAAGCACAATTCAGCCTTTCTGCAGACAGACAGGCCCTCCTGGCTCCCAATCTGTCCACAGAGCCTCAGACCAGCAAGAATTTTACAGCAGTTATAAACCTTTAACGACTAGGTTCTTCCAGAACAGGAGTAATTTATCGGATGCTGTACAACACTGAGCACACTGTTTTCCCTTCAAACCATCGTGACAAACACTTGTGATATAAAGATTTAAAGCTAACAACTTGCACTGTTTATCCCCTCAGTTTATCACCATTCAAAACATAATTTCACCCTGTCAGTGCCGCACAGAGCGGTGTTTCTCACAGTCCCTTCCCTCAATTTGCCTTCACTGACAAGAACACGGCTCGGCCAGACCCCACACTTCTCCCACAGGGAGGAAAACGTCCCGGGTACCAAGACAGCAAGCAGTAAATGGAGAGGCAACACACGCATGGCCAGGTCAGGAGATGCAGCTACACCTGCTTCAGTGGAAAGAGGGAGATTGAGATGAGTTATTAGTGCCTCATCAGTGCCAAGGCCTCACCACCCACACAGAAACACATTTCTTTAAATTAACTCATCTCAATCTCCCCATTTTCAGCTGAAACCTATTCCCTTTGTCCTGTCCATGCACTGCCTCATCAAAAGTCCCTGGGCAGCTTGCCTGGAGCCCCATTCAGTACTGGAAGCTGCTTTAAGGTCTCAGGCAGAAGACAGAAATTCACCTTATTTTTACTCAGCTCCCTTAAAATGATCCTCACCAAAGATGACACCAAGCCTGGCGAAAGCTTCTGTGCACACGTGATTTCCCCGTGGTCACCACTGAGTCCTTACACTACAGCACTTGAGAGAGATGTGCAATGAGAAGACTGTACTTGGCCACAACTGATGCAGCCAGCAGCAGGGTCCCCTTCTGAAGCCTTTAATCAGAACAAGCAAGTCAAAGCCCAGTACAACTAAAAGCAGAAGCACCAAGAAGCCCATGGGTGGACTCCTTCTTGCACTTGCTGCTGTCAGACAGAGGTAATGTTTATTTGCCACTGTTTTAACAACAACAACAAAAAGGCAGTATTTTGGCAGAGTTACAAGCAAGCCCATTCTTTATATCTGTGAGAGAGAGACCATCCATCCCTGTGGAGGGAGCTACCAGAGGAAACATATTTTACAGCAATCTTGAGTACGACATTGAATTGGGACCTATTTTTACCCTGTGCTCTGCACTACATTCATTAATTGTTACAGCAACAATATTTGCTGACATATTCACTCAAATCATTTACAGAATAGAAGCCCAAGAGACAAAACAAGCCCTCGCTCCACGAGACAGAGAGAGTCAGGCAGGATGCCACAGTGCTTCCTGCGACATACAGAGGATGCTTATCTACAAGGGATGATCGGGGCCGATAACCCATCCCCAGCACGGTGCAGACACCAGCCGGCCGAGCACCACCAAGGCAGGGAAGGAGAGGATACAAATGTGTATAAGCTGGTGTCCTCCTCCTGCCTGGCACGTACACAGCAGCACTTGCTGTTTCTGGAAGCCCCAGCTTGCAGGCCACCCAGCTATGGGACCCCCAAAACCCTTTGCCGCCAATTAGCCATCCACGTTTCTGCAAGGAGGAGGCAGAACTCAAAGCGCTGAGGTCACTGACACAGTTACAGACCAGAACAGGCAGCATGGAAGACACAGCTCAGGAGTTTATGAATCCAGACCCCATCCTAATTAAGTTCCATTAGGTTTGCAGAAAACTAGGACATTTCAGAAAGAACTTACAGATAAGTGCTGAGGGCTCTGTTGGCCCCCGAGCACCCACTTAAAAGCAGGAATTTGCCACTTTTCACGTGGACAGTCGATACTCAGCAGTTATTCCATGTAATCCATCTCATCCTGCTCTCCCTGTCCCACAGACCTGCTGAGAGCCATGATGCTGAGCCCCCTTGGGGAGCAGTGGGAATACAAATACAAGAGTGAAACTGGAAGAGATTTGAGCTAACACAATTAAAATTTCTCCTTAAAAACAATCCATAGCAGGGATCTATGAGCAAAACCCGTAGTGTCTGCACAGACAGCTGAGCCAGATCAGCTCCGAAACACCAAAGGCTTATATGTAGGTAAATATACGAGTCAGATCACAGAGCAGTTGTGCAACTAATAGCATCTTCCCATGCCTAGTGGTGTAAAACACACAGCTGTTCCACCAACACCACTTAGAGGGAAGGCATTTCTCCTGGAAGTAAGGGAACGCTTCGTATATATTGCTAGCTAGATTGATTACCCCTATTTATGTTGTAAACAAAGACAGCATGTATGAAACAGCCAGAGTTAAACAGTTCCAGACTCCAGATCGTGGCAGAGGGGTCGGTTTGGTGTCAGATGCTGTGCAGCGCTCTGCAGTTATTACAGCTATCACAGACAGCACAGGTTTATGCAAGTGCTTATTCTTGTGGTATTTTGACAACTATCAGGAAAAGCACTGATACTTTATGGGATCACAGGGAATTGGAAGAATCCACAAGTTTTTTTAAAGGTTTTAAAGGCAAAGAAGCCAGCATGCCACTAAATAACAATGGTGATTTGTCCTCGGAATAATAAACCTGCCAGACTGAACCCAATACCTTTTACCTGAATATGAGCATTCATCCTAAAGTGAGATCAACCCATGTTAGGTCAATCCAACTCACATGCTGTTATGTCATTCTCCTCGTACAGACAACCTACACAGCAGGACAGCTCTCGTTTGCTCTTCAAGTCACAGACACCATTTCTATAACCGACACCAGACACAGGCAGAGGTCTAGAGAATGCTCTTGAGTGAGTTTGCTCAGAAGTCACTACTATTCCTACAGCACTTGTGTGGTTCCACCAGGCCAGGAGACACCGTGAGCATGAGCACAAGGCACTGAGCCAGATTGCACTGCAGTGTCTGGCTGCCTCGTTTATTCCTAAGAGAAAGCTCCTTTTCCAGCCAGATTTGCAGTGTCTCCCTTTTCTCTCTTTAAACACTGATAAAATGAGAGACGTTGAAGTCGCCCGTTGGTTTATATTACAGGTTTTGAAGGGATAGGTTTTAGCATGTTACTGTAACAAATACAAGAGTGAAACTGGAAGAGATGGAGAATTGAGCTAACACAATTAAAATTTCTTCTTAAAAACAATCCACAGATACCCAGTGGCAAACACGATCCAGAGTCATCGACCAGCATGGACATGAATTAACCTAGGAGCTTCTGAAAAAAATATAGTCCTAACAGAAAATCCTCCCATTAAAGTAATTAAGTGTTATCAGAATCACAGAGCCATAATTAAACATGGGTTATAATTAAAACAGCATGTGTCCTAGAGAGAGAACACGGCAACAAAGAGAGCATAACCGTCACCGTCAATGCCCAAACGCATGCCAAGTACCAAAACCCAGGGAAACCGCAAAGTTTCTAGCAAGCTGCAGGGCAGTGCCCCTGCTCTCCTGACTCAGCCATCAACACTGCTGATGGACCTCAGCGCACTCAGAATTCCTCAGAGCCTGGCAAGATGCTACCAGAGTTCCAGCAGAAATCTTGGGAACCAAGTACAAGACACTAAGTGCAAGAACCAAAAAGCTGCAGCAATGCCTGCTGTGCAGGAAACGGCGAGGGAGCATGGACGCTGACTCAAACAAGCCTGGTCCTACCTGACAACGGCTGAAGATATCCGCCAGGGACACTTGGACATTGAAGTGCTTCAGAACCTGCAGTGCCTGTTCTTTCACCTTTTCTGAGCAATTCACAGAGAAACACCTTCCTTCTGCTACCTGGGACTGCAGCTGCAAGGGATAAATCACAAACCAAAAAGACAACAAATCAGGCTCTCTGTGCATCATTGTCTGTGCGTTTCTTCCTAACACACTCAATTTGGGTTTAATTACAAATAACATTCAGTTAGCATGTGCTTCGATCTAACAAGCACACCTGGTAATTTCACACTCAGCCACTGCCACAAGAGCACTGAGACTGCTGAAACACTGCTGCATTTTATACATACATGAAACGTGATTGCCCATGTCCCCTTTAACTTACACTTCGGTGGTTTGGTGCTGGCAGAGGCAGCAAGAGGGAACCGAATTTAATCATACAGTGATGGAGATTACGTTTGATGACAGTTTGACCCCTTTAACCCTTATGGTTCATCCAGTGTTTCATGTGGAGTTCACTGATGGCAAATGAGTTTGAAGGGGTTGATGTGAACTCTCTCTCAATGCTTGTTCTGCATTCAGCAGAGAAGCTGGTACCTGGGAACAAGCACTGGGAAGTTCCAGACACACCTTTATAAAAACTATGAGTACTCATGGAGAGCTGGGATCAGCTCCATGCAAGGAATGGAGCTTCCCAAAGCCATCATGTCCTTGCACAGGGCATACAAAGGCAAAGGAACACTGGGAATCAGACATTTCCTTGGAGGGGATTGTACTCTGGGAAGCAGTTACTTTCTTTTATGCAATTCCTACACGGTTCTTGGAAGCTAAAGCTTTGCCAGATAAGGTTATACTGGGTGCTGCATTACCTATTACATCAACTGTAGGCTCAAGGAGCCACAGGCTGGATGAGGAACCTGCAGTGTGGCATGGCTGCGTTTGCCTCACTGTCTCATCATGTGGGAAGTTTTCTTCCATGCTCAGCTATTATGCAGGGAATCACAACCCATATTCTGCAAACACCTGAGTGGTCAGGAACTCTTCTACAATTTGTACTAAAGAAGTCCTGCACTCTGGCTCCTGTGTGTCCTGCAGAGTAGTCTCACTCTTCCAAACGAAACCTTGGGCAATACAAAGTGCAAAGGCCCAACATTGCACCCACAGACATGATAGGTTCTCACCAACGCTCTGTTTTGGAGTGTTTCATGAAGGGCTCTGAGCATTAGGTGCTGAGGGGAACGTTGGGTTTTGCTTTCCTTTTTTTGTGTATCAATACATCGCAAAATCTCAACGTCTTCTACTGGGACTCACACTTGGTGGCTTCCATTCCCTCCCTTCTATTCCTGAAGAAATGTCTTTAAGTGTTGGAACTGTGTCAGCATGGAGCCAGTCAGTAAACAAGCGTCTTAGTGATAAAAAGCATGGGAACTGAGCTGCCTTTCACCTGGCAGTGAAAACAAACACTAATACTTTGTCTGGATTGCTTGGGTTGTTCCCACCCCTTCCCCAGCGCAGAGCAGTCACTCTGGCACCTGCTGCAGTACCAAGTACAAAATCAATTCCACCCTGAGCTTTGGTCATTCAGAGCAGCAAACCTCTCAAGACCCCGAATGTCATTTTTAGAGCAAAAAACATGACAAAGCTAAGCCAGCTGTTGCATTCACATCTGCCTTTTCCTCCTCTCTGCACTGCACATCCCAGACCACGTAATGAACCAATATCAGAAAAACGCCAGAAGCTCTGAACACTTACAGTCTGGTAGGGGAGTCCAGAGGTTAAAATGACCCTTCCTTCCTGGCGGGCAATCTGCAAAAAACAGCGACAATCATAATGAAGCTTCCTCTAGATTCAAGCTTTCCTTTCAGACAAAAGAGAGAGAAGATGAACTGGTACCACCAAGCCTTTCTTTGCAGTGTGAACACACACCAGGCTGAGAGGATCCACATCAGCTTCAACAAACACTCTTGGCAGCAAGAGCTGCTCCAGGTAGCGCTCGCTCCCTGTATCCCCCTCCCTGCCAATCCCCACCTCACCCTACATGTGCAGGAAGATGCTGCTTGTGCATCTGCACTGCACATGGCCTGGGGAACTGATCCACCTTGGAATAATCCTATCCAAAACCTTTCTAGCTTTTTTTTTCTTTTAACTTAACTGAGACTATTTCTATTATTTCCTCAGTCTGGTTTGCAAAGAAGCAGGCAGTTCTGCTCGCTCAGCAATGCACAGGGGAGAATAGAAAAAATAACCTAAGCAGGTTAATTCCAGCAAGAAATTGTACCATTAAATGTGTCTGCAGACATCACCAGAATGATGCCGACACCACTCTTTGAGATAAGATGGTGTTACTCTCCCAGCAGACACACAGAAAAGGCTCCTGAACATCTCCATTAGTCTTTATCACCTCCCAACTCGCAATCCCGCGCTTTTATCAAGAGGTCTTGGCCTCCAGGGGCAAGGTCTGCACTGGATTATCAGGGGACTCATCACCCGCACTTCTGACCTTCCCAGCAGAGTATGAGATGCTTCAGAATGGTTTGGTGCCAAAAGGAGACACTAAATGTGGAATCACAGTTCTTCACAAGGATGAAAGTGTGTCTGATCCTCCTAAGATTAACTGACAGCTCTGCCTCTCACCTCCCCACCTCCTTTGGGAGAGGAATAGATTCATGGCTCTAGTGATAGGATTCCCACATGAATCAGCCCTTCATTTCTGCCCATGCTGACAAGGGGCTGGCACTTTGAGGTAGGTGCGAGGTTATTTCCCTTCTCTGTCTTGGATTCTGTTGGAAGCCCTTGGTTTTGTCACTTTATCCACGTGTGTGTGGAGGTCTCTCCTCTGGATTAGGTCTTCTGAAGCTCTTTCTGGATCAGTCTTTAACCCTGGCAGGACGACACACTTGGGATCAGGGTCTGGCTGCATATCCTGGACAGTCTGAGGCCACGAGGCACAGCCAGGGAACACTGAAAATAATGACCCAAAAACTCTGGACATACGGCAACAATATGTGGGATGAGAGGCTCAACATGAGCCGGCAATGTGTGCACATAGCCCAGAAAGCCAGACGCCCTGTGCTGAAGCTTGGGTTGCTGAACAGCCCCAACGACCCACCCTCACGGCACGTTAGGGAGACAAGCCCAGTAGCAACAGCAAAAGTGACTTGCCAACAAGGGGAAAGAGCTGCAAAATTCCTTCAGCCCCACGTGTGCTCCAGGGCAAGTCTGAGGATTTCACAGCTGGAACACTATTCTAACTTCCTGCATCCAGGTTTAATTAGTTCAAGCTTGATAAGTCCCCTTATCTAAATGGCTCTGCAGAAGGCAAAGAACATCAAATAAAAAAGAGAAAAGCAATAACTCTTCCAGCATTTATTTCCATCTCGGGAACAATGACTGGGAGAAGCACGCAGAGCCAGAAAAGCCATGTGATAGGAGACATCTGACAAACCACAGAAGATACATGCTGGAGAAAAGGGCACAATTCCTTCTTTTCCTCTGGAAGGAGCAACCAAAGGCCGTGCTGAGACCAGCTGGGAGCTGTGGGCTCAGAGATGCAAATAAAAGAGGAACAGAACTGTCAGAGTAGCGTGCTGGGGTGGGTGTCAGGGACTTGTGCCCCATCCCAAGTGCTGCAGAGGGCACTGGCCTCAGTTTCACCATCTATTAAAACAATAATATCAACTTCCTCTGGAAAAGGCTTAGACCTTCTGGATAGACAGCACACCCTAGTAGCCTGGTCTTATATTTAGCTCTTAACGTGTCTGCCTGTTCAGCCAAGTTTCATCCTGCAGAGATGAATGAACTCAAATGAGTTACTATGAGAGAGACCTGGAAGGGCAATGACTAGTGAGAGAGGGCAGGGAGAGACCCTGTGTTTTAAAGCCAGCACTAGTAGCAGAGTGATTCGTGACAAGCTAAAGGATCCTGAATTGAGGCCAAAGAAGCTTTCAAGGAGCAGCAGCACAAGGCTTGTGATTTAAAATTCAAAATTTGCCAGGCTGGTACATGATGTATCTTGGGCAACGATATGTGTCCTGGAAGAGACAAACTGTTGCACTCCCCTGGTGAGGCAGTACTCTGGGAAAAGCTGCGACCCCCTTGCAGTGGCTGAAGTGACACAGCAATCCTGAGCTTGGGCCAGGAAGGGCCTGGGTCAGACAGAATAGAAGTGGACAGAAAGTATCTGCCTGAGGATGTGTGCTGGAAAAGCACCCATACAAGTATCTCCTGGAGATGTGGACCACAAACCTCAATCCAGCCCTGAAGCCCCTACCTCTTTCCTCAGACTCTTCTAAACCAGACAGCAAACCAAGAGCTGAACACACTCAGCCCCATCCCGCAGGGCACTTGCTGTACTGCTGGCACATCAACCCCAGACTTCGATCAGTGTTTCTGAAAGCCAGAAATCACACAGAGCTCTTGCACGATTTCATACCATAGCCTCAGTACCAGACCAAAATCATCAACCCAATTTTGTTTCTTAATATAGACAAACCCCTTTGTATCAAGGACTCCAGTGAGAGACATTCTCCTCCTGCTGATCAAACTTCAAAAGCAAAGTCTGGATCTTAAAGGCAGAGCAGTTCTTCATCTGTCCTCTGCGAATTTACTCTGGTGAAAGGAGTCATTTACATCAAAAATATGGAAAAAGATTTTCAAAGCCAAGATGAGATTGGAGATTAGATCCCCCTGATACATGAAGCTCTGCACACTGCAGTATGAGAAGTCCCCTTTGTGCCCCATGGCTCCAAAGTAGTCCAGGGCAATTTCGATCCAGGTGCTTTAGCTGGCTCCTGAGATCCACCCAAGCCTGGCTCTCCTCTCTGACTTGCTGGTTCACCTGGAGTTTGGGTGAGGAGGTGTAACCTTGCATAGGAGCCTTCTACACCATGGGAGCTGCAGGAAGCCAGTTCTATCACCCTTCTGGGTATAACTGCACTTCAAAAGATACCAGGTTTGCCTCAGTGTGCAAATTATACTTAGAGATGAGTCTGATTTTGAAAACCAAAAGCACAGTTCATTAAACAAATGAAACAAACCAACCCGCAACTCAACTGAAGGGGTTCTGAGATCCCAACAAGTCTCCTCTTAGAAATTAGTGGCCTCAGAAACCACAAATGTTTTCGTTTAAGCTTCTGCTCCGCTCCTGAAGTACAATATGGCAAGATAGACTGCAGTCACTCCAGGCCGGATGGCTGATCCTTTAAGGTTCATGTGAGAAACATCCCACGGCTCTACCTGATTCTGCAAAATTGCAGAGAAAAGAGGAACACCTACAGAAACTTTCTCACCTCCTTCCTATCACCCATCTAGGAGGCTCCAGAGATGGGTGTAAGATTCTCTGCAAAGAGAATTTTACAGAAGACAAGCTGGAAGCCCTGTCTAGAAACACAACAGCAACAGCACATGATTTAAGTAAAGAAAGATGTTTCGACTGGGAATCACGTTGCTTATGGGTGAAATTTAAGCGCAAAGGGTGGCTCATCCCTATAACAGCAGCTGTACGCACAGAAAGATGCGGACAAGAGATCGAATCTCCTCATCCTTTACCTGATGGAGTCCTTGGGATGGAGTCAGAAGTCCCTTCTGAGAAACAGCTGGATGCCCATAACCCTTCTCAAGAGGCCACAGAGCATGGAGCCAGGCTTTGGCCAGCCTGGGTAATGGCCCTCCAGAAAGGCCTCGCTCCAAGGAGCAGGACCAGAGCAGTCTGCCAGGCAAGGACTTTTCAGGGAAAGCTTGTGGTGAACCCTGTGTCTGCTCTAAGCCAGGTTAACTAGCTCATCCCCCACATCTGGTACAAATTTCATCCCCAGCTGCACACCTGCCCTGCCAAACACAGGTGCATCGCACTACAGCAAGCAGAGTGTGAATGGAACATGGTAAAGGATGTTCCTGTCACCCCACCCAACGAGAAGACTTGGAAAACATGGCACCCACACATGGATATGGAACTGTTCTCAGAGAGGCTGGTGCTCATAAATAGAGGATGAAGTGGTTTTGCAAGGATGAACTGTGAGCTCTCTGCCTTCAACACTAGGACAGAGTCAACCAGAGAGATTTTTCAGTGAGATTTTCTATTATTTTTCCATTTTAAAATATTATCCACTCCTGCACTTATGACACATACATCTTACTCAGTCAAGAGGGGTTCAAGGCTAAGTTGGATGGGGCTTTAAGCAACTTAATGCAGTGGGAGGTTTCCTTGCAGGGGGTTGGAACTGGATGGGCTTTGAGGTCCCTTCCAATGAAAACCATTCCATGGTTCTATGATGAGGACTTCTCCAGTCAAGTCCTAATTAAATGGCCCCATTAAATACACAGAACTGGTGTCATCTCCCAGCAGAGAAATACGGGCGTACAGGGGAATACGCTGGCTTGTGGTGTTCAGCTCTAGGGCTGGCAAGCTGGGATTGCAGATCTGACATGATAAACTTGCCATGACAACTGTGGTCCAAGATTAAACATTTACCCAACAATGGCAGCAGAACATGGAACAAGACACAGGGGACAGACTTCACATTTAGCCTGGGAATGGGGTTTCTCAAACCAATGACTGCCACACACTTTAGTCAAAAAGAAACAATAAATCCCATCCAGAGCTGCCGAAGCACAACCTACACAGTTCTCAGGCTTTTAACTCTGATCTCAAAGAATAGAGGGTGAAGGACAAGACCCATCTGCCTACCCGTACTTGAAGGCACTTTAACACGCAACAGGAATGAGAACAATGAGGAGCAAATGCCAGGCAATTGAGGAGTTCTTGGCACAAGGAGATGTGTAATCTGGCTGATAAATCATTTTAGTGAAATGACTTTAATGAAGAACAAACAGTGACTCTGTACATGCCGATGCCTTCTTGGTGACACCAGTTTGCGACTGTGTTGGGGCAACACCCAAACTGCCTATCTTGTGTTCGGTCACCAGGATCCAAACCTTCTCCTGGCCTCTGCCATAGCATGAGAAGTTTGGTGGTCAACATTCAACTCTTATTAAATCAGGCCGAGCCACTTATAAAGCAGGGTAGGAGGAATCTATTTTTATCTGTGATTATCCAAACTCAGATCAAAGGCTCTGCAATACAGCAACGCTCCAAACGCTTTTGATAGTGAAAGGATGTTTGTCCGGTCACCATAGAGAAAGCAATGTAAAACATCCTGTCCGTAGCATGATAAGGTATCAGGATGAGAAGCAGAGATGGGGCTGTGGGGGAAGGCAGTGAGAATCAGCATGTTCAAATGACTTGTGCAAGTTTGGCAGAGAGGAGACAGTAATTATTTCTGCAGAAGTCGGAGCCTGCCCAAGATTCTGGCCAAGAAGCCATCTGAGGAGGAAGCGTCCCATGCACAGGCCGGGTGATGGGTGCACATGCGATAACAACACACTGTGTGGGCTGGACATCTCCAGTTCTGGCACAGGAGAAACATGTCTGAAATGAAGCTTGTGTTCTTCTCCAAGAGGCAGGGGGTCAGAGTTGTTAAGAGAGTCCAGATCAATGGTCATTGTCCTTGTGTATGTTAGAGATTTTCCTTTCCCAAATATTTTGCTGTGAGTTGTGGCTGGTCACCTTGGAGTCATCTCCAAGGACATTACATAGTGATTTATTATGGACATTTTCCCTTTCATACTGAACAGCCACCTTTTGATTATGGTTCTGCTCGACTGATCCAGGTACAAAGCCCACAAACTGTGAGCTCAAACTCGAGTCCATCTGTAACCTAAGTGAATTTTGAGTTCCTTTTTCTGACTTTTGTCTTGTTACAAACACACCACCGCCTCCCCAACAGAGACATTTGAGACTGAGGTTACATCTTTACACTCTGCTTGTGTTCTTCTAATGACTGGAAACATCCTGGCTGCACAATGACACAAACACACGGAGAAAATTAAGATTTGAGATCACAGCACTCTCTCTCCTGGAAATGGAGAACCAAGCCCACATGATCCTGTAGGGACTGGTGGATATCGGCTGCCCCACGGCACAGCTTCTTGAGATGAACCTGGAGACGGGTCTCAGCACAGGCAGAGGAGGGAGCAAGAACTGGGCAGCTCTTCTCGGCCCAAGTGACTGCCCAGTGCAGCTACACAGCGAGCACCAGGCCTTCCCTTGGGGGGCTATAAACACACCCAACACATGACCAACCTCAGCAGCTTTCCGATGGTCATCCTCATTCTCCAGCATCCGGACATCTACACCAAGGCAGCGCAGGTAGCGCCCGAGGCCTTGCAGCATGTTGTCACAGACCACACTGAACTCCTTTGGGGAGATGGGAGCAGGCGGATGTGAAGGCTCCATTTCGGATGCGTTGCATTGCTATGGAAAGGCAAGAGGTCTGTAAGCAGCAGAACAGAAGGCTGATTTCCAGCACATTTGTGTTTTGCCTCCCTGCATTCACCTGCCATGGCACATCCAACTGTCCCCTTCCACCTGTGGCTCAATTCTCCCCATGCTCTGCAACACCTTGAGTTCCTCCATCACGTCCTTTCTGCATTGCCCACCCTACCCTTGGGTAGGAGGCAGCACACGATGGGGCTAATTCTGAATTAGCCAACTACTCACAGGCCAGCTGGCCACCCAAGCCAGGGGCCTGCAGCCTTGCCCTAGAGAGACACCATCCTGACCTTCCATGCTCTACGCAGACATTCATTGTCATGTCCCAAGTAACACAAGAGGAAATGGCCTCAAGTTGCACCAAGGGAGGTTTAGATTGGAAATTTTTTTAGGGAAACCTTTGTTACAGAAAGAGTGGGGAAGCCCTGGCAGAGGTTACCCAGGGCAGTGGTGGAGTTTCCATCTCTGGAGGGGTTCAAAAAGCGTTGAGGTGTGGTACTTGGGGACATGGTTTAGTTGTCACAGCGGTGTTGGGCTGATGATTGGACTGGATGGGCTGAGAGGGCTTTTCCAGTCTTAATTCCGTGATTCTATTCTATGATTCTACAAGTCACAGAAACACAGCTTCAGGACTGCTTTTCCTCTATTAACTTGGACTGGAATTACTGTACATGTGCCAAAGTTATGATTTGGGAAGGGGATCTGACAGACAGAGGGAGAAACAGGTAGACAAAGCAACTGCATCAGCTTTGTTATCTCTGGAAGTTTAAAAATAGGCAGTGCCTGAATTCTGTTTATTTTATTTCCAGTGTTGCTGCTGGAGGAGTTCCTGCAGTTGGAGACTTTGTCGTTGGGAGGCCCCCAGAAGTACAATAGCTAAATTAATGGAGAAAGGAAGTTATTAAGGAACCTGCAGTGTTCAGATTTTTGCCTCCAGGAACCTGGATCAGCTGGAATAACCGAAGGACATGGCCTATGCGGAGCTACAGCACCCTTGAAACCAGAGAGGTCCTGCAGCATCGCAGGTGAGCTCTGCAGACGCTGCAAAAGCTGTGGCACCTGATGCAGATATACCTGGGGTGACCATGTGCACTAGCTCTGATCAGTGAGCTCCACCTGTGTCTTGCCACTCCTCCCAAAAGCTGGTCTGTGCACCCAAAGCCCTGCAGTGCTGGGCAGACAGGGCTGTCAGCGGCTCCTGCAAGGACTGTTGTGGATGCAGCTAAGCCCCGAGGCACCGGAGCGCTGTGATAATGGATCACACTGCCCCTTCGCTGTTGAGGTAGCTGGAGACACTGACCCTGTGCTGCTGCTCTGCTCAAACAGATGCGAAGGAGCAGCAGCTGACTCTTAGCAAGCATTTACTCAATGGCCAGCAATGTCATATGTAGCTTTTTTCTCATGTTTCATGCCAGCAGAGAGCAAAAAGCTTATAAAGGAGAATAGTGTCATTAGCCTCACTCAGATTGTGGGCCAGGAAACACTAGGAAAGAGAGCCTGGAGTCATGCAGGATGCAGAGTCAGAAGTCGTCTGCTTTTTTGGGTCCCAGTCCAGGTTTTACCAGCTACCTCCTGGTTAATGAATCTGACTGTACAGAACACAAAGATGACCCGTGAGTTCACAAGGTAATTCAAGCCTGAAGTACTTACTTTTCCCGTCTCTGCAGCGGCCAGTCAGGTCTGTTGTAACACACACTATTCCCATGAACACAGAGTGCTTAGCAAATTGCTGAGCAGTTTTGGGTTCTCCTGCTGGACTAATGGAATACTGTATACACACTTGATAAGGAGAATCCTGAAAAGGTGGCTGTAATCAATAGCATCTCAGAGCAACCATGGAAGATGCTATTGGCTTCAGGAGCTAAACACACTGTTGGGGCTACTTAGAAGGATACACAGCCTTCCTTAAATCTTCTCAGTTAATAAACAAAGCTGTTTTTCTGCTAATGTTTTCATAGGTGCATAAACAACCAGATGGTTGCATTTTAAAAGAAAAATTAATACTGAGGGAGAGCAGCCAGTCCTATTCCAAGATCTTTAAGAAGAGTCACACAGCTCCAGGCTATAGCCAGTGAGGTTTGAAGGCTCTGTTGCAAAACACATTGCAGGGGGAGGCCAGGCATGGAGCATGTGCTGGTGGTCAGGAAGACACAGAAGAGCCATCTACAGAAAAGCCTTTTTGATCAATTGTTTGTTTTTAACTTTGCAGACTTCTACTCCAGATACAATAATGGAGGCATTCCCAATGTGAAATCAAAGCATTGAAGGTCACTTTTGTCAAACTCAGTTATGAAACCTCACCAATGCCCCATCCCTGGAGGTGTTCAAAGGCAGGTTGGATGCGGCTTGGAGCAACCTGATCCTGTGGGAGGTGTCCCTGCCCATGGCAGGGAGACTGGAAATGGATGGGCTCTGAGGTCCCTTCTAAACCAACCCATTCCATGATTCTGTGACTATTAACACCTAGGCCACAGAACTCAAAACCATGCTCCTGAGAACCGTGGAAGGAGTGTTCCTACTAGCAAGGTTGGCTGGAATCTGCCACACAGATCTGCACCAACGTTTTGCAGACAAATACACATAAAATTGCAAGGAATGCCGAATGCAGGCATACAAAGGAGAAAGCACATCTCACCAGTAATGGGGAGGAGATGATTGCTGCAGTAGTCCTGAGAACAAACTGCAAACAGGCATGCCCTGCATAGCTAATAGCATGATGAAAGACAAGGCAACATATGATCTGCAGGGGTCTTGAGCAACATGCAGCTCTTTGAAGCTGTTTACAAACCTGTCCAGAAGGTGACGGTACTTCTTGTTTATTCAGATGCTTCTTTCCCTTGGGTTTCATGCTTGGTTTTCCCACCAGACTCTCAGTCAGGTCTAAACTCAGACCAAAGCTCACTGGATCCTTACAGAGTTTCTCATAGACGTCCAGCAAACAGTATGCATCTGAAGCTGGAACAAAAAGACATGAACCTCAGCTGGCTTCTTACAAAAGCCAAACACAGGCTTTCCTGCTGCAAGGAAGAGCCCTCATCTTTGTAAATGCCACTGAAAGCAAACCTGTGAAGACCCAGCTTACTAAGGTCACACCCTGCACTCTTTAACTGATGCAGTGAGCATCATCACTTGATGCACACTCACAGAGGCAAGACATGGGACCTCGAGAGGCAACAGGCTCTCTGCTATCTCTGACTCTAACAATGCAAATTGTAGCACACCTCTTCAAACCACCGTGTACAACAACTCCATCCAAGCCATTCTGCTCTCCATTGTTACTGCGCGGCGGCCTGCCCACAGTTTATTACCGCAGCATAGCTATGGGAAGGTAACCTCCCCATTAGATGCAGGATCTTAAAAAGTAATAACCAAGTTGTTTGCAATCACCTGCCTACATGCACTGCCATGTGGCTCCTGTGCCTTGCAACGGGAACTGCCTAAGTCTCCAAGCCAGTTTTACAAGTCTTGGTGATTTACTGTTGTGGGAATTGTGTCAGCTTCGAGGATAGCTGAGCTTAACCAAGGACTGGTTTGCTTCAACACTGTCCTTTGATACCCCAGGAAAAGTGTTAGACCCAGAGTTCTGACTCTGGAGTAGCCAGCAGTGAAACCCCCTGGTAACCCCACAGTCTGGGCTCTGTGCCACAGTTTCTGACACTTGGTCTACCCATTCTTTAATCCTGCTACTGAACTTCACTGTGACAAAAGAACACAGCACTTGTTTCCCAGAATGGCTGTGAAATGAGGCAGAAGGAAGTGGACTTTCCTCCTTTCAGTTACGGAGTGGAGTTTCCACTGAGGTGATGTTTCATCAGACAAAATCTGCAAAGCACAGGAATTCTTTCATAGAGGAAATAATGAATCACTGGTTAGCTTAACCTTCAAACATTAAAGCCACGTCCACAAAAGGACAAACATGACATGTGCTGGCTTCTCTGAGCACGAGCTAATCTGCAAAGCCATTTTCTCCATTTGCTACATAATGATTTTCCTAGTGGCAGAAAACAGCCCGAGATGGACAACGTGTAGCACCCCATCAAGGACCAGACCTGCGTAAAGGATCTGTTCCTCCCGGAGAGGCCGTTTCTCCCAGTTAGACAGCTGCTCCGTTTTATCGAGAGGTTTCCCCAACACGTGCTGCACCAAGAGGCTGAGTCCTTTCTCCGGCTGCCTACACCCTCTATCCTCATAGCTCTGCTCCGGGGACAGGACATTGACCTTCCGGCCACCCTTCCTCCAGTCAATGGACCTCTTCTGCAGCTGATGGAAAGGAAAAGATACAAAACACACGGTTATAAAACAACCCCTGCACCAACTCCCATCGCAGCGAGCGGGGCCACACAGCAACTCTATCATTTTTATCTCTCGCCTGGCATATTGAATCCTGTTGTCTCAGACAAAGGCTGGGAAGGCATGAGATGGATAGGTGTCTGGTTGTTTGTTTAACAAGCGTAATTGCTGGAAACAAATCTCAGAGCCAAGGAAGGGAAAAAAGTGCATTGCTGTACAGTGTTGAGTCAGGGCAGCAGGGCTGGGACGGCTCAGAGGGTGCTCAGCCAGGCTGGGGGCTGTGGGTCACCAACTCAGTTAAAGAATCTCAGCAGTAGATCAGCATCTTCCTCTTCCTAGTTCCAGCAAGGAAAGGTTCCTCTGACACAGGGAGAATGGTCTTTCTGCAGGTGCCATTTCATAGCAGTTCACAGGTACCTCAGACCCTGCAGTGCTCCCAGGTAAAGCTACTGGTCCCAAAGATCTGGGTTGACCCCAACCCACAGCTTTAAACACAGTCTGTAAAATTTACCCATTAAAATGGTTGTCCTGAACATTCCTGCAGACTGCTAAAAACTGCATCCAAGCCCAGAGACAGCTGTACCTCAGCTGAACAGAAATTCCTGTGCTGCGCCGACCAGCAGCCTTCCTACAGACACTACGAGTTCTCTACAAATCATTAACTCCGTAATATCTGCATCTGTACTACAGGATCTTGGAATGTCAGCATTTCTACAGGAATTGACTCTTGCCAAATTCCAGTGTGACTTGTGCTCAAGAAATCTGCCATGGCTGAATGGAACCATATCTCCATTTCAACTGCTTTTTCATAGCTTTCATTAAGGTTATGAAATATGTTATTAGTAAATCAAGCCCTAACTTTTTAGTTGATAAAAACAAAATGCTTCTGTCTTTCTTTACAGAACCACATTACCCTTGAAACCACAAGCAGAAAAGGTCTATTTGTTCATTCAGCCATCTCCCTGCCAATCCAGGACACAAAAAGACAATGCTGTGAATTCATGACAGTTATTTGTCAGCAGGAGATATCATTTGCCATATCTTCATGCATGCATCCTTACTTGTTTGTCTACTATGAGTAGGTCCACCACACCTTGCGCTTGCTTATCCACATCTTTCAAAGCCGAACATGTGGCTGCAAGGCTGCTAAGGTCTCCAGACATCCCATAACCTGGATAAAACAAAAGCCCACATCACACAGGTAGGAAAACTGAAATCATGGCTAATGCACTGCAGCTTTTTCTAGTTCAGAGTCAGAATGCGGACAGTATCTGTACAAACACTGGTGGAATCATGGAATGGATTGGATTGGAGGGGATCTCAAAGCCCATCCAGTCCCACCCCTGCCATGGGCAGGGACACCTCCCACTAGATCTGGTTGCTCCAAGCCCCATCCAACCTGGCCATGAACACCTCTAAGGATGGGGCAGCCAGCACTGCTCTGGGCAACCTGAGCCAGGGCCTCCCCACCTTCACAGCAAAACATTTCTCCCCAAGATATCATCCCAATCTCCCCTCCTCTCTTTCAACTGAGAACCGTTCCCCCCCTTGCCCTCTCCCTGCACTCCCAGATCAAGAGCCCCTCTCCAGCTTTCCTGGAGCCCCTTTCAGTACTGGAAGCTGCTCTAAGGTCTCCCTGCAGCCTTCTCTTCTCCAGGCTGGACAACTCCAACTTTCCCAGCCTATCCTCAGCCTGAGAAAGACTGTTCTAACCAAGGTAGACTCCCATCCCTCCTGTTTCTGAGATACGCTTGAGATCAAGATTGGAAGAGAAGAGGTGGATGAAAAATGCTGAGTTTAAGATCAGCTTAGGCAAAATCTGCTAGGTCGGTGAAAGGCAATTAGGAATGTGCTCTTGAACTCCAAGTTTAACACCTCCTGCCAAAAGCCTCCAAACAGAATCTAAAACCAGGAGCGGTTAATCCAGAGAGCTCTGGTGTTCGGCACAGCAGCTTTGGGGCAGGGCTAGCAAATCCAGAAAGTTCTGGACAGCAGAATTCCCTGGACCACCAAAGGCTGGGTTCAAGTCAGGGTTTAGTATGGAACAAAGACAATCCCAAGTCTGAAGGGGGAGGCCGAATCAGAAATCTTGGGTCTGACCTGAAAAGGGGAGACATTTTTACCATTACCAGTTACACTGGTTACTCTGCTTCCTGGCACAGCAGGGTTTGAGTAGCCAGGGCTATGAATGCTGGTTCTGTGATAACTGGATTTAGAGAATGACAGCCCCAAGAGGATCTAGGAAGGATACAAAATAAGCTGTGTAAAGACCTGAGACAAGGAAAAGAGACAAATGTTACCTAGTTTAGTGATGGCTGAATCTGAATAGAGCATCTGGATGAAATGGAGAAGCTCCTCCTTCCGACCCTCCATCTCCGCTTCCTCAAGGAGCTGCGGTAAGTCAAGCAGGAACACCTCATCCTTCAGAGCGATCTGAAGGAGGGAGATACGGGGCTTCCCGACCATGCCAAATGAAGGCTTCCACTCCATGTCAATGCCAACAACCTGCCCAGGCTGCAACACAGATAAAGGCCACCTTCATTTAGAGACTGTCTACGCCTGGAAGCAGCCTGGATGGTACCTGTTCAGAACACAAGCGTTTCCTTCCCAACAACTGGGTCTCTTTACTCATGTGCAAACCGCGAGAGACCAGTAACTGTCACAGCACACCTGAGTGACCCTTGCGGGGACCTTCCCTTGCACAGCAATTCCCAGTGCATTCCTCAGATCAGACAAGTCTAAAGGACACAGCTGTTCCTGACTTGGGAAAGGAGACATTTGATGGCGGTGTCCATCCCCCGCTGCCTTCCCCCCAGCCCTGTGTACCAGCTTCAGAAATCCTCCTCCTTGATTCTGTAAATTCTAGAGCCATGCTCACCTGCAGCACCTTTTCCCAGCACGGCAGTGTCTCTTCCCAGGTCTGCAGGAAGTGAATATTGGCCCGTGGAATAGGAAGCTGGTAGTAGTCCTTCTTCTTACTCTCTTGAAAGTTAAGTGCTTTTGTGGTCTCTTCTACCCTGCACAGAAGCAGATGTCACAGCTTTAAGCCACAAGTAAACTGGAGAAACATCAGGAAGTCTTAAGCCCCTTGTTTCATCCTGGCCTCCTATTTCCCCATGCTATTCAGATCTTCTTCTTACCCCCTCTTTCCTCACTTTCCCTGCTATCTCAGCCTCTTTCATCTTGACTCTTCCTCTCCTTTTATTCCTACATCAATGGACTGCATCCCAGACCTCTCCCAAACCAAGCCACTTGCCAGAGTCAGAGGCCCAGCTCTCCTTCCCAGAGCTGATGTGACTTGGACAGCTGTTTCCATATTCAGAGATAACACATTGTGGATTTTCTGCTTTTTGCCCTCAAGGTTAACATCAAAGCCTGCTATGTCCCGTGGTGTAATACATAATGGAGAAGTCAGCTGTGAGCAGCACCATGTCCGAACAGGAGCTTCACATTTGCCCCCAGCAACAGCTGGTTCAGAAGGAGCCTCTCTGATTGTTCCTCACTAGAATCACTGGGAAGGGTGAATCTGCCTCTTCATTCTGCAGTGCAGTGGCTTGGGAAGGCTTCAGGGACCTCCTTGGTGCTATCCAGGACCTGAGGGAATGGCAGAAAGATGTGCCAGGGAAGGGTTAGGTTGGACATTAGGAGAAGATTCTTCTTCTAGAGGGTGGTAGAGCACTGGAACAGCTCCCAGGGCAGCAGTCACAGCACCAAGCCTGACAATATTCCAAAAGCATTAGGACAAGGCCCCTGGACACACTATGTAAAATTTTTGGTTTGTCCTATGCAATGATAAGAGTTGGACTTAATATCCTTCTGGATCCCTTCCAACTCAGGTCATTCTGTGATTCTGTGATCCAGCTTTTTCTCTTCCATCCCCTTCCCTGTAAGACGTCCCCATGGGTTGCACAATAACATTTGCACAGGGAGGGAATGAGAAAAGTTCAGAAATGAAGTTTCAAACCCTTCTCTCTTGAGGCGAGGGCAGCCAGCTGGATCCCCAGAGTGAGTGCTGTGCTTGTGCTGCTCCTCCATTTGGGTTTCAGATGGCACCATGCAAGGAAATTCCCTCACTAGGTACTAATGCCCTGGGAATGCTGGAAGATGCTGCAGAGATGAGCTAACTGCTTTCCTACAACAGGATCTTACACAGCACATTTTCTTTGCACAGTGCAGCAGAATCTCTTGACATGGCCCTGTGGCTGGAAGGTCAGCACATTGCTCTGCTCTCGCAGCCAGATGATGCAATTGGAGGAAAGAATCTAATAAAAAATATCCAGTTATTTTGGACACATCACAAAGTTCTGGATGGTCTCTTTCCCACAGAGATTTGAGATGGCTTATTATTTGAGAAACTATTTACTAACCTCATGTTTAGGGGACTGCGTGACTAATTTGGTAGCACAACAGCTTTCGCTGTACAAACATTCTTTTCCGTGGGTTTGTGTGCCTGGGGAAGTCAATATTTGTGTAAAATATTTAATAAAGGTGTGCAGCCCCAGGTCTCCTGGAATATTCTCACCTGCAGAGTTCAGGAACCGCACGTGGTGTGACCAGTGGCAGAGCTGTTGTCATTTATATGCTGGTACCACCTTGTTCCCTTCAGCATGAACACCTTTCCTGGGACTCTGCTGCTTTGTTAACTCAATAAATAAGGCAGACAGACTGTTTTATTACATTCTAGGGCTCTGTTGGCTTCATAGCAGCTACTGCAGCAGCTATCGTGGACAGAAGGGTAAACTGGGGCACAATGGGTTTTACTCATCTGTCACAACTCACAAACAGCAGAGCACATCCCAGCCTTCCCTCCACCTGCACACAGCACAGCATTCCCAGAGCAGAGGGATGGAGCGGTGGGTTTATCTCTCTGGATCTCTCTGTAGCCAAGTCACACTTCTGTCACCCACCCCCTGGTGTCTGGAGAGACTGAACCTCATGCAAAAACCTTCTGACTCCCAGTTGGCCGGTGCAGCTTCAGGAGGGAGGAGGTGGCAGCTCCAGCAACACATTGGAGCACACAGCTTGGGGGTCCCAAAGTAGGAGAGGAACAAGAGCATAGTGTTATTGAGATTGCATTAGACGAAGAAGACAAGACAGACTAATTAGGGGCTAACAGCTTCTTAAGCTCACTTGGGGAATTTGTACACCAGAGTCTAGTTTTAACCCCAAATCAATTAATGTGAATCTTCTGGGATCTGACCCCAAATGTCAAAAATTGCCATTACTTCTGAAAGCTTTGGATGTTAAAGATTGATATGGCAAATGCCTTGTGAGCTGTCAAGAAAATAAATACAATTAGAAAAATGTAAGGAACTCTGAAATCACTTTCTCGGCCACAAATCTCCCAAAAAGCACTGAACCTGATTACAGTAGAGAGGGGTACACAGAGCATTTAGAAAACCTCGATAGGTATAAAATTAACACAGTAAAACAGACACGTGTTCTGATCCTACTTGCACCACTGCATTTGTGGTGATGGACTGGAAGAGCCCAAATACCCCTCCAAAACATGAGGCATCCCATACATTATCCCCAACGTAAGAAGGACATGGATCTGTTGGAGTGAGTCCAGAGAAGGCCATGAAGCTGGAGAAATTCTGCTATAAGGACAAGCTGAGAGAATTAGGTTGTTCAGCCTGGAGAAGAAAAGGCTGCAGGGAGATCTTAGGGCAGCTCCCAGTACTGAAAGGGGCTCCAGGAAATCTGGGGAGGGGCTTTTTACAAGGGCAGGGAGTGATAAGATGAAGGGGGATGGCTTTAAACTGGGAGAGGGAAGATTTAGATTAGACATTAGGAAGAAATTCTTCACCATGAGGGTGGGGAGGCCCTGGTCCAGGTTGCCCAGAGCAGGGGTGGCTGCCCCATCCCTGGAGGTGTTCAAGGCCAGGTTGGCTGGGGCTTGGAGACCCTGATCCAGTGAGAGGTGTCCCTGCCCATGGTAGCGGGTGGAACTGGATGACCTTTCAGACCCCTTCCAACCCAAACAATTCCACAATTCCAAGATCTGCTAAGTACTCAGGATTTTCAAACGGACCTTCCACAGACATTGACAGTCTTACAAAAAGCAAATGCAGCACAGACACGGCCAAGACATGGCCTGAGTACATGGAGGAACGTTGGCAAAACTCTCTTCCCAAGAAAGCAGATTATTTTAAGCAAGTATGTGATCCTCGTACAATAAATAACCTGCATTGAAAAGGCATGAAACAGAGTACTTGCCTCTCATGGATCTGAAGCTTTTGAAGCTCATCAGCCACTTCATACGGCAGTGTCTCCTTGGGCAACTTGCAGCGCTGTGCCCATTGTGCCACTGTGTTCAGATCACAGTAACGGAGCAGCAGCTGTATCAGGTGCCCTTGGAGCCATCGATTCTCTCCCACTGTGCTCTGAAACGGAAACCAAGAGTGATGGAAAATCGTCACTGCCATTTCCATTATGGGTGTTTCCACCTCTCCAGAGGGTCCTGGACACTTGCTGAATGGAGAAGGATGTTTTTTGTCTAAACCCAGTCAGTGCTGCACTTCTTTCTGCAAAGAAATGAAGAGTGGATACTTGAACTGAGGCCTGCTGGGGCGCTGGGGTCCCCTCAACAGGCCACTCAGAACTGCATTTGTTTGGGGCATAGACCTTACCTAAGATCATGGGTCCAGCACAGAAATGAGTGTAAAACAATACCATTTAGCCTGAAGGTTGACCAGCATATTAGTTGCTCAGATACTGATTATATTAAGCAAAATTTGAACCGGTGACTGACAAGATACAAAGGGCTTTGGGCTCATTAGGGAGGCAATTACGGAAGAGGTAAGTGTTTCACAGAATTAGAGAATCACTAGGTTTGAAAAGACCCACAGGATCATCGAGTCCAACCATTCCCATCAATCACTAAACCATGTCCCTCAGCACCTCACCCAGCCGTCTTTTAGACGCCTCCAAGGAAGGTGACTCAACCCCCTCCCTGGGCAGCCTCTGCCAGTGCCCAATCACCCTTTCTGTGAAAAATTTTTTCCTGATGTCAAGCCTGAACCTCCCCTGGTGGAGCTTGCGGCCATTCCCTCTTGTCCTGTCCCCTGTCACTTGGGAGAAGAGGCCCAAGTTTGGATGTTTTAGTCTCACTTGGGGCCTTTACATGGCCCTGAAGTGATGCTTGATGTCCTGGGAGAGGCAAGAGGATGGCTTAGTAATACAGGGATTATTTGCATTTGTAACTGGGACTGCCAGTCCTACATGGGATACAGGTAGGGCACATCAGCAAAGCTTTCCCATGTGACAGACTTTGGTGTCCACAGCAAGGAGAAGGCTCCCTGCTGAGCCTACATCCAGCCCATCCACACACAATGTTGGGAAAGGAGCGAGCACCAGGACCCTCCTCCAGCAACACTTGGCAGTGCACTGTGAGGACAGACGTCCCGTGTGAGTAGCACAGACCCAGCTGGCACTGTGGGTGGGGGCCAGGCTGTGAGCGCTGCCACCCTGCATCAGGCAGAGCTTGAATTCTCTGTCTTACTTTATCAGAGAATCAAAGAATCATAGAAACATTGAGGTTGGCAAAGGCTTCTAAGCTCATCCAGCACAACTGTCAGCCCAACCCCATCGTGCTGACCAAACCATGTCCCAAAGTGCCACAGCCACATGGTGGGCTTCCAGGGATGAAGACTCTCCTGCTGCCCTGGGCAGCCTCTGCCAGGGCTTCACCACTCTGTCTGTAAAGAATTTTTCCCAATATCCAATCTAAACCTCCCCTGGTGCAACTTGAGGCCATTTCCTCTCATCCTATCACCTGTTACCTGGGAAAAGAGCCCAGCACCCACGTCACCACAGCCTCCTCTCCAGGAGCTGCAGAGGACGATGAGGTCTCCCCTCAGCCTCCTTTTCTCCAGGCTAAACAGCCCCAGGTCCCTCAGCTGCTCCCAGATCCCCTGGCCTCTAGCCCCTTCCCCAGCTCCGTTCCCTTCTCTGGATGTGCTCCAGCCCCTCAATGTCCTTCTTGTAGTGAGGGAACCAAAACTGTCCCCAGGATTCAAGATGCAGCCTCACTAGCACTGAGTGTGTGTGGGGATAATCCCTTCCCTGCTCCTGCTGGCTACACCATGGCTGATTCAAGCCAGGATGGTGTTGGCTTTCTCGGCCACCTGGACCACTGCTGGCTCGTGTTCAGCCAATGTCAATAAGCAACCCCAGATCCTTTTCCACCAGGCAGCTTTCCAGCCACACTTCCCCAAGCCTGGAGCGCTGCAAGGGGTTGTTGTGGCCCGAGTGCAGGATCTGTACTGAGCATAAGAAGAACATGGAGCAGTTGCTCCAGCTGCAAAGAAATAGGCTTGGGTGCAAGAAATTCCTCCCTTTGTGTCTATTCAAGGCCTCTGTGGACGTGACAACTGGATCATTGCTTCAGCCATATGGACAAACACAATGACATCAAGTGTTGCTGTAGGAGCACCTGCAGCCAGGGAGGGCAGCTTAGGCCATTCCCCATTCCCAGCTGTTTTCTGGTGGAAGCGAATATGTGGTCGTGCCTCGGCACCCGCAGAGCCTGGGAGCACAAGCACCAACTCCCAGAGCCTGGGGGTTCAGCCCAGGTTCCCAGCTGGGAGGCAGAGGCAGGAGCACAGCACACTGTCCAGCCTGGCACCAGCGAGTGGTGATAGATGGGGCAGAGACACAGGGGTGGGACGGTCTCCATCACAACTGCTGCTCTTTTGTCTTGCTTATCCTCTTGGTGGACATAGTTGTAAGAGAAAATATGAACACGGTGGCACTGACAGTCACAATAGCTACACAGGGATGGGAACAATCACCTCCTCCTGCCCAGCTAACCCACCTGTGCTTCCAGATACCCAAGAGTCCGGGCAGCCAGAGCAGCAGTTCATGCTTCTCATCAGGCTGATTTACTCAGGATCTGCTGTAGAAGTTTATGCTGTCAAGAAAACTTAATTGCTAACCCAAGCTGAAAGTCTCCATGTGGATCAGGAGCTGCAGCTACACGGCTACGCTGCTACTGGTACTGCCGACATGCGTTTTCCAGAGGAGCGATGTGCTCGTTAATGCACTAGTACACGCTCAGATAACATCCCCACCTTCTGCCTTCTCTCCTTCACTGCCCACCAAGCAGCGACCACAGGCACTTTGCTCCTTCTCCTCTTGCTCTTCTCTGCGTGTACAAACACAGCCCGACCGTGTGGGAGGTTGGGGCCACGGGGGCCTCATTCCTCACATTCCTTCAGGAACTAAAAGGTGAGAAGTCGTCTTCAAAGCAGACACCCTGCATAGAGACCAGGAGACAAACCTGTTGATGGCCCCAAGGGAAAAGGGAAGGAAAAAAGAAAGCAAAACAGGAAAAGAAGAATAACACACTCCAAAGAGGAGCAGAGAGGGTAAGAAAGTTGGAATGGGCTTTGAGCCCCCTGATCCAGTGGGAGGTGTCCCTGCCCATGGCAGAGGGGTTGGAACTGGATGATCTCTAAGGTCCCTTCTGACCCAAACTATTCCATGATTCCATGATTAAAAGGCACGGAAAAAAAATCTAGCATCCCAGGTAGTGTGGAGCAGCAGCCAGCCTGCTCACATCTACTGCCTCAGCACTACACCTGCACCGCTGGGACTTCGCTAAACGCCAAACCACATTTACTCTTGGATATGGGGAGGAATATTTATCCTGCTGCTCCTAAGAGGCTGGTGGCACAGCAAGGAGCTGTCGGCAGTTGGATGGGCATCCAGGAGCTGACCGAGACTCACACAGGAGAGGAAATCAGAAAAGAGAACAGAGGGAAGGAGCAGAGCAGGAAAGGAGTGGCCTTCCAGTACCTGAAGGGGGCTACAAGAAAGCTGAGAAGGGACTTCTTACAAGGGCATGGAGTGACAGGACGAGAGGGAATAGATTTAAATTGGAGGGGGGAAGATGTAGACAAGACATTAGGAATAAACTCTTCATGATGAGGGTGGGGAGATCCTGGCCCAGGTTGTCCAGAGCAGTGGTGGCTGCCCCATCCCTGGAGGGGTTCCAGGCCAGGTTGGATGGGGCTTGGAGCACCTGATCCAGTGGGAGGTGCCCCTGCCCATGGCAGGGGGTGGAACTGGATGGGCTTTGAGGTCCCTTCTGATCTAAAGCATTCTATGATGTTAATGCTTCTTGCCATTTATGCTTCCTCCTGGCCACACCAGTCCAGACACTTTGTGATCTCCCATACCTCTGCCTCACACAACAAAGCCCAGCGAAGCACCTCACATGCAAAGAGGGGCTCCTTCTGCCTTGTTTGCCAAGATGCTTCTCTGAGTCCTTTGCCTAAAGAAAATATTTCCTTATTAATATCACAGAGGAATTCCCTCTCCCAGCTACCCCTGTGTCCATCCTATTGTCTTTCTGCCTTTTTTTAGAACACAAAGTCTTCAGGGCTGGATCTCTCTTCAGTTTGCCCTGAGTTAATTTTGAATAAATCTCATTATGTCAGCTTTATTTCTGGAAATAATGAGGTTTGTTTTGGGTTTTTTTTTTATTTTAATGATAATCGATTTAAGCTTTCAACCACAAAACCAGCTCTGGAAGGAAGGTTAATCTCTCCAGAGATATTACATCTTACGTGCTGAAACGCAAAACAGCTTCCTTTCTCTTTTACTGAACAAACTCAACGTTGCTGTAAAGGGGAAAGGCTGCCAGCGCAACAGATTTGCAAGCCGCAAGAATGTGGAAACCTTGGCCCCAGAAGATGTGGGCACAGATGCAGAGAAATGTTTCACTAGGGGTGACATTTCATGTGTATTGTTTTCAGCAAATGAATCCTTGTCAAGAAGAACCTGGCACGGTTGCTCCACAATCCTAGGACACCTCCACGCGGGAGAAGATGCTGCATACCACAGGTTTGTTTACATCCCTCTGAATTCTAGACATATCATACGTTCTTTAATGCACAGGCATGCACAAATACTCCTGACACCAACAATCACCCATGATTAAAGCTTTCTAAAATGACGGTTGCTGATTACCTACCCGTAAATCCTGTTCTCACCCAGCTGAGTGCTTTGCAGAGCTCACAACACCCAGTGTGGGGTGAGTGCAGGACTGTACTGGTCTTGACCCATAACATCAGTAATTCCTCCATCAGTACTGATGATTTTGGATCCTAATATCCAATATCCGTTTGGATCCCACCCTAGCCAACCCTAGATCACTTTTCTTTGTATGGGTTAAGTTACATTTATGGCCGATGCAATTCTCTGCTCTCAGTCTGTACCTTTTACCGAGAATGTAGTTTTTCACCACTGACACTCGTTATTTGCAGAGTCAGATTTTCATTTAACTTCTGAATGTCTTGGCCAGTTTCCTCTGTTCTCAAGTGTTTCCAGAATCAGCAAAAAAATTCTTGTTAGTGTAGAAAATGTCAAGTCTCATCTTTCTAAGCCAGCAACTTAAAAAGGGGCAAAAGAAACCTGGACTTTTAAAGGACAAACTTACTGTAGGTAGTGGAGGACACCAACAGCACGTCTCAACTTGGCGTGGTGCTGCAGGTACCATGCTGGCATCTTGGTTTAAAGATTCCCTGGAACATCTGACTCAGTTAGTTCCAGTGTTAGTTTATTTTATTTCACAGAATCATGGAATGGTTTGGGTCGGAAGGGACTACAAAGCCCATTCAGTTCCAAATCTCCCACTGGATCCGGTTGCTCCATCCAGCCTGGCCTTGAACACCTCCAGGGATGGGCAACCTGGGCCAGGACCTCTCCACCCTCACAGTGAAACATTTCTACCCAAGACCTCATCTCAATCTCCCCTCTTTCAGCTGAAAAGAGCTCCCCCTTGTCCTAGTTCTGTCCTCCCTGATTAAGAGCCCCCCATCAGCTTTCCTGGAGCTGCTCTAAGGTCTCCCCAGAGCCTTCTCTTCTCCTGACTGAACAACCCCAACTCTCACAGCCTTTCTGAGATTTGCTTCAAAATTGGCATCACTTGCACTCCATGTAGAAATGCTGCAGCACTACATCACCGAAGTCCTTTTTGCATGAGATCGATGTCAGGATTCTGTGCTCCCACTCAGAGAAGGGTCACAGCCCGTTCTATGGAAGAAGAGGGCTCCTGACTTCCAGATATCCTACAGAGATGGCTCTTGGACAGAAGATGCCAACTATCCCCCCAGTCGCTGTTGAGGAGGGTTCTTTGTGAGAGCAGCAGCCACTCATCCTTGGCCAAGGCACAAAGCCCGGCATGAGAAAGCTGTACTTTCTCACCACTTGAGCTGCTCTCTTGCTCACGGGCACTGGCTACTTAGATGCTCTAATTTATGAACTGAAGAACAAAATAGCCTCCATTCACATCCCAGAAGACTGACTTCCAGATAGCAATCAGTGCGTCACCGTTGGAGCTACACTTGCAGTGTTCTGGAGGCCATTACCACATCAATGGTGGGGAAGTGGTCTTTCTTCTCTCTGTCAACAAAGCTTTGGCAATGTGGCTCCCTGAGGCGTGTTCACACTACCCAGCTTCAGCTCTGTGAGGCTTCCCAGTCTCTCCATGCAATCAACTCTTCCAAAAGGCAATTCAGAGGAGTCTAACTTACAATATCACTTGAACAGATCAAGGCAAAGGCAACTCTTAGAGCCAACTTGCCTGCTGTCCTGAAGCTTCTCACAAGGAGCTTATTGTTCCTGGGCAACCTGAATGACGCTGCTAACATGATGAATAGCTAGGACAATATTCTGTGAGAAGACCCATCAGGCTACATTTTTCTCTCTGTAGCTCACGCAATCTCTCTAAAACAATTTTTCATTCAGAAGTCCAGAAGGCACTACCAAATGGCAGCCAGAAGAAAAAAAACATGTAGTTCATGTTAAAATTTACTCAGCTGCTTGTATGGACAGCCGTGTTTCAGAGAAGCATAGAATCCTGGGTTTGGGTTGGAAGGGAACTCAAAGCCCATCCAGTTCCACCCCCTGCCATGGGCAGGGACACCTCCCGCTGGATCAGGGGCTCCAAGCCCCATCCAACCTGGCCTTGAACCCCTCCAGGGATGGGGCAGCCACCACTGCTCTGGGCAACCTGGGCCAGGGCCTCCCCACCCTCACAGTAAAACATTTCTCACTAAGATCGCATTGCAATCTCCCCTCTTTCAGCTGAAAACCGTTCACTACCTGCAGTTCCTGATCAAGAGCCCCTCCCCAGCTTTCCTGGAGCCCCTTTCAGTGCTGGAAGCTGCTCTAAAGTCTCCCTGAAGCCTTCTTTTCTCCAGGCTGGACAACCTTTACTCTCTCTCAGTCTGTTCTTGTATGGGAGGTGCTCCAGCCCTCAGATCATCTTTGTGGCCTCCTCTGGACCCACTCCAACAGCTCCATGTCCTTCCTGGGCTGCTGACTCCAGAACTGAATACAGGGCTCCAGGGGAGTCACATCAGAGTGGGGCAGAGGGGCAGAATCCCCTCTCTCGCCCTGCTGGTCGCACTGTTTTGGATGCAGCCAGTGTAAGGTTTCAGCTGAGGGAGGTCCTCACCCCCCTCTGTTCTGCACTTGGAAGACCAAACCTGGACACAGGGCCTGGTTTTGGCACCCCAGTGTAAAATTGATGCTGAAAAATAGGAGAGAGTTCAGTGAAGAGCCACTGAGATGGTTACTGCATTGGAGCACTTATGAAGCACTAGAAGGAGTGGCTGAGCAAGCAGGATTTTTTCAGCCCAGGGCAGGCTGAATATAATCACTCTCTTCAAATTTTATCATGGAGGCTCAGAGTTAGATCCTCCCAGATATTCCAGCCAGAGCTAAAGGAACAAGAAGGTGACAGTGAGAGTGACTAAAGACTGCAAGGGGTCCAGATAGGCTGTGGAAGCAGGCAGGACCCTGAAAGACCTTCTCTAACTAAGATGTCCCTGCTTTGAGCAGGAGAACTGAGAAAAGACCTCCACAGCTCCTTCAAACTGAAATTAGCCTCCGATGCTGTGATTAGCACTGCTGTGAGTTCCCCAGCACCACGACTCGTCTCCACACAGACAGGCAGCTTCTTGTAGCGACTGCTGCTTTTAAGTTCCAAGCAGCTCCCGGGCAAAGAACACCCAAGATCTCATCTACCCAGAATACAGGATGGTCCTGATCGTGCTCAACAATACAGAGATCCAAACACATTTCCTGTGTTGGGATTCCTCCAAATTTCTGTCAGGCAGCCCCGGAGGGAAGTCATTCATCTTCACCAGATGAAGTCATCACATCTCCAAACTCTGCACACGCTGCCACCAAAGAGAGAAGGGACCTAGTGGAGGTGAAAAGCGAACCCTGCTTGCAGAGTCAGATCTCAGGGGAGAGGATTTCCAACAAATTTTAAGCAAGAGGTTGAGACACTTTTTTAAACACTGTTGGACATCCTTCATACAACCCTGACTCAACTAGCAGAGCCACCTAACAGATAAGCTGTCTGCTGGCAGCCGCTCCGCTTCACAGGGCACAGGACACTCCCTGCGGCAGAGATGAAAGGCTACACACACACAACGTTTTTCTTCAGTGAATCTGACACCAGATCTGGAATCGCTACCAGATTCCACTTCAGTAGCTGACCAGAACATGGACATCAGTGTTTCTTCAGACAGAAGTTGAAGTTTCCTGGAGAACAATGTTGCTTTTGACTGGCCAAGGGAACTGCCAGGCACGCAGTCCCACAGATGCTTGAAGGCACAGCAGGAGTTAGAAAAAGGAGCATCACGATACAGCTGTGAGATGGTTATACTCGGCACCAGCACTGAATCCATCACTCACCAGCGTTCTAGTGCAGCTGCTTAAATGCTATCCTGGAAAATCAGCTTTTACTGCTTGATCAGCCGCAGCTGCATCAGCAAAGGGGTCCTGTCCCTCCGCCCCAGTCAGCGGGGACTTCAGTTGGTGCTGCTGGTCTGCAGGGTCACAGATCAGCTCACAGACTTGTTTAGCAGCCGAGGCGTAGCCTGATGCTTGGGGGACGTTCCCAGTGGGATTCCCCTTTGTATTTTCATAGGATCATGGTATTGTGGAATGGTTTGAGTTGGAAGGGACCTTAAAGATTATCTAATTCCAACCCCCTCTGCCATAAGCAGGAATTTCTCCCACTGCATCAGACTGCTGAAGGCCCCATCCAACCCGGCCTGATTCATTTAACTCAACTACATCCCACAGCAGCTCCAGGTGTGCTAATAGCCAAGATGAGGGTGCACCCACCTGCACCTTGCTTTCCCTTCCACTGCTTGTCCAGGGAATGGCATGCATTTATGTCTCTAATGAGCTGTGTAGTCAGGCTGACTCTATTAAAATAACCTTTGTTTGGAGAGAGAAATGATTACGTGCCATCCAGAAAAAACAAACCCACAACTCTGTAACAAGCAGACAAAGGGGATTTCATCAGCTTTTTAGGATATAATTTCTTCAGTGAAGTCTGTCTTGAAGGTCTGTGCTTCTCCCTGAAACCCCTTTCTCACTGTCGCTGCAGAGGCGTCTTCTGAATTCCAACCTGGCCCCAGAGCTGCTGGATATGATTCATCCCATGGATCAGCGAAGGATCGAGGACTCGTTCTGCATACATAAGCCACTCAGTTTTGATATGCTTCCAGATTTCTCACACCTCTTGGTCCCACGATGGCAGGCTGGAGATATTTTCTGGGAGCATTCCAGCACTTGGCAAGGCTGAAGATGAATGAGGATGGGGAAATGGGCCAAGCTCTTTCAGAGCACAGAGTGGTGTGTTAGTTATCACAGTAGATGCTTTGTCTACATCCAATAACATAGCGCATTGAAGACAAACTGGCAACCCTTATCTTTCCAGTGTATTCTGGAGTAGCATTTATCTATCCACCTTTCGTCATGATGTCACACACACATGAACAAAGTGTCACTGTGGCAGGCGGCAAATCATGCTCCTCAGTTTAAGAGAGCAATGGCTCCCATCGCTTTCTACTCGCTAGGTGACCTGCGCTACTGCTGAGGTTCCCTGGTCCTCACATGACCCAACACAATTCCTCAGTCTCTCCAGCCTAAGGAGGTTTAGACAGTTGCCAAGCACCTCCATAACTCATCTACGACACTCACCAAGACTCATTTTACTTTGTACCTTGAAGTATGGAAGTCTGCATGAGGGAAATACGACTTCCTACTATGCTATGAGGCTGCCTGAAGGATTACTGTCTTTTCCGGTTTGAGCTGAAGCAGAACCAGTTTCTGACTTCAGCTCAGTCTCATCCAAGTAACTTCATTTTCTGAAAGTTCACTGCATGTTTTCAGACAGTTTCTCTCTGGCAGGAATCACACGGGGCATTGGGATGCAGAAAGACCGTTGCTCACACTTATCCCTGTGATAGCCAAGGCCATCCTGGAGCTGGTGGAGCTGTAAGGGAGAGGTGGAAAAGGCTGCAGCTGCAGGGGGGAGCGGACAGGAGAGGTGACCCCAAACCAACCAACAGGGGATTCCAATCCACAGACTCTGCACTCGGTAGAAAGTGAGGGATTATGAGGGTCTCACTCTCTTCTGCAATGGCCAGCATCCAGCAGGACCTTATCTATTTGCCCCCGATCCCGGATCCATATGTTACTGAAACCAGATCCTGAGCCCAGCGCCCTCCAGCCTTGGACCCTTTCCCTCATGTCTGCTCTGCAGCTTCTACAGGGATGGAGTCATCGAGGGGTGGAGGCGTGACCTCATATATTTGTATCTAATTTCTTTCTATTATTATTACTATTACTATCATTTTATTAAAGCTGGTTTAGTTTAGTTTCCAACCTGCAAGTCTTTTTCCTCCCAGTTCCCCTTCCCCTTTCCCTGGAGCTGGGGGAGGAAGGAAACTGGGAGCCTAACTGCTTGATTTTAGCTACCACAATTGGCTGGATCAGGGCTAAACAGGCTGAGAGAGTTGGGCTTGTTCAGCCCAAAGAAGAGAAGGCTCCAAGATTTTATAGTCACCTTCCAGTACTTGAAAGGGGCTACAAGAAAGCTGGGAGGAACTGGCCCAGGCTGCCCAGAGCAGTGGTGGCTGCCCCATCCCTGGAGGTGTTCAAGGCCAGGTTGGATGGGGCTCGGAGCAACCAGATTCAGTGAGATGTGTCCCTGCCCATGGCAGGGGTGGGACTGGATGGGCTTTAAGGTCCATTACAACTCAAACCATTCCATGATTCTATGATGGAAGAGCCTCAGAAACCTCTTTCTTGTTCTCTGCCTACTCCATTCTCCCTGCTCAGTCATGAGGCAGAACAATGAAGCAGGAATCTCCTGTTACTCGGTCCTGGCTTCAGATTATTTTAAGAACTTTCTGTAGGGGTTCTCCTACACCAGGACACATCGTTGCTTTGCCTGTGCCTATTCCCATTGTCGGGCAATTCCCCTCAGATCTGGAATTTTCTTGTTGATATACATGCATGAAAGACTGGCCATCAAAGATCTCAGGGTTCTCACCTATATAGCTATCATAATTAAAAGGTCTGTAAACTCTGAAGTAGAATTAACTTAAAAACATAGAATCATGGAATCCTGGAATGGTTTGGGTTGGAAGGGACCTGAAAGCTCACCCAGTCCCACCCCCTGCCATGGGTAGGGACACCTCCCACTGGATCCAGTTGCTCAAAGACCCATCCAGTCTGTCCTTGAACACCTTCTGGGATGGGGCAGCCACCACTTCTCGGGGAAATCTCCTGTGTCCATTGCCAAAGAACAGAAGCAGTCAGCTCATTTCTTTGCTTTCCTCTTACCCCAGCCCTGAGCTTCAGTAACATCAGACTTCTTCTTCTCTTCTCAGTGGCTGTTTGACTCCTAAGCAGGTCTGTGAGAGCTCAGGACCTGCCTTTAAAGCCCTTCTCCTGGCCACCCTGCAACTCTCCAGTGATGCTCACTATTCCATTCACCCTCCTGAGCCTCACCATGCCTTCTACTCTCACCTAGCACTTTCCCTGGCTCAGTTCTGCTTTTGGATCTGCTCCAGCCCAGCCTTGCTTCAGAGCAGTGAGGAACCCGGGCTTAGGTTCTTTCTCTCCACCAACATGCTGATGTGGCATTCCCAGCAGGGGACATTTTCTATTTACTCAAGTCTTCAAAGTGAATAAACAAAATTTGATGATGGAAATACTTGCTTGAGAGCACTAACTCTTCCCATAATTACCCTATGGTAAATAGATGCCCACAGGAAAAACATGAGTTACCACTTCTTGCTATTTTACCACGCACAAACCCCACCTGGCTCCCAGCCAGAGTAATAACAAATAGCTGTGCAGCAAAGCTTGGTAAAGAGGGTTTTCTCTCCTTTAATCTCTTTTGGTACATTTCAAGTCCCAGTGGTTTTTGTTCTGAAGGAGAAATGCTTGCGAAGATTGACTGAATGAACTCTGAAATTCACACCCTGGCAAATTGGAGAGATTTCCTAAATCCATAATTACAACGTTCCTCAGAGAGATGCATTCTTGCAGAGCGAACAAGGAAAGATTAGGTTCCTGTTCCTTCCCATTTACATGACTTCTCCGGCAAGAGGAACTCTTTTTGTTTCTAAACAGTCCTCTGTTTATGCGTTTTTTTAAAAAAAAGCAGTGAATACATCTCCTGTGCTAGCAGGCAAGCTCCACATCCCATCTTCCTCCTCATCGCTCCCTGTTTCTGCCAGAGAGGCCAATGTCACTGCTCGTCATAGAATCAAAGAATCATAGAGTGGTTGGCATTGGGAGGGACCTCAGAGCCCATCCAGTTCCAACCTCCTTCCACAAGCAAGGACACTTCCCACTGGATCAGGGGCTCCAAGCCCTGTCCAACCTGGTCCTGAACCCCTCCAGGGATGGGGCAGCCACCGCTGCTCTGGGCAACCTGGGCCAAGGCATCCCCACCCTCAGCATTAAGAATTTCTGCCCAATGTCTAGTCTAAATCCTCCCCCTTCCAATTTAAAACCATTCCCTCTCGTCCTACCACTCCATACCCTTGTAAAACGTCTCTCTCCAGCTTTCCTTGAGCCCATTTTAATACTGGAAGCTGCTCTAAAGTCTCCCTGGAGCTTTCTCTTCTCTATGCTGAACAACTCCAACTCTCTCAGACTGGCCTCGTGCAGGAGGTGCTCCAGCCCTCAGACCATCTTTGTGCGCTCCTCTAGACCTGTTCCAACAGTTCCACCTCCTTCTTCTGTTGGAGATTCCAGAACTGGACACAGGACCCCAGGTAAGCAGACAAGAGGGTAAAGGGAACATGAGGATTTGCTTGTTTTAGTGAGGCTGTCCCCATTTTCCCTTTGTGGCATCTTACAACTGATGTAGCTTGGAGTCAGTAACAGGTATCCTGTCACTGCTATATCAGACTACTGAAGTATCTTTAAGGAGCTTGGATGCCCCACGTGTTCCTATAGTTTTGGATGATGGTTCTTCTTATACAAATTCCTACTATAAGATGCTTCTCCCATTTGACTGAATTAAACATCCCTCAAGGGCACTTCAGTTCAGACTGACCGCTTGCTGATGCTCTTAACTGTTTAATCTACTGCTGCCCTCCCAATCTACCGCCGTAAGCCAATTAGCTTCTTTCTCACACCGTACCAAATCTATTTCTGATGCAGCTGTGCTTTCAAACAAATGCGTGTGAGTGACAGAAATGTCATTACATCACTTAGCAGTGAGCTACCCTGGCTGGCAGCAGGGGCTCTAAGGTCAGAAAGCACCTTCAACATATAAAAACAATAGAAAGGAGAGTTTTTTTCCTTTCTTCACTTACCAAGACTTAATATCTGCACAGAAAGGCTATCTGGCAACAACGCTTAAAGCCGAGGTCCTATGCTTTCCAAGGAATCACTCACTGAAGCAGAAGGCACACAGGCAGCTCCATAAGCTCTGCTGAATCCCCAGAGCTGAGCCCTCTAGGCTCATGCTTATGCAAATGGGAGCTGATTTTCCAAAGTTATTGAGCAAATGCATCTTCCATCCCTCTAGAGGAATTTTTGGCTGATTTTTGAAATTTTCGATTATTTGATAGTACAGAAAATAATGTCTGCTTTCCCTAGCTTCTTTGTAAAATCCCACCTGAATTTATTAGCACGGTTGTGCTTAACCATTATTTATTTATCATAAGAAGCACGGCCAGCAGGTCAAGGGAGGGGATTTTCACCCTTTACTCTGCTTTCATGAGACCCCATCGGGAGACATGTGTCCAGTTCTGGAATCCCCAACAGAAGGAGATGGAACTGTTGGAACGGGTCTAGAGGAAGGCACGAAGATGATGCGAGGGCTGGAGCACCTCTTCGATGAAGCTAGGATAAGAGAGTTGGGGTTGTTCAGCCTGGAAGAGCGAAGGCTGCTGGGAGACCTTAGAGGTCTTTCCAGGCCTGAAAGGGGCTCCAGGAAGGCTGGGGAGGGGCTTTTGATCAGGGAGGGCAGGGGTAGGATGAGAGGCAATGGCTTTAAATTGGAACAGGGAAGATTTAGATTAGACATTAGGAAGAAATTCTTCATGCTGAAGGTTGTGAGGCCCTAGCTCAGGTTGCCCAGAGCAGTGGTGGCTGCCCCATCCCTGGAGGGGTTCTAGGCCAGGTTGGATGGGGCTTGGAGCCCCTGATCCAGTGTCCCTGCTCGTGGCAAGGGGTGGGACTGGATGGGCTTAAGGTGCCTTCCAACTCAAACCATTCTTTGATTCTATCATTCTTTAGCTTCTTTGTAAAATCCCACCTGAATTCATCAGTACGGCTGTGCTTAACCACAAATCATTTATCTACAAATGGCAGGATTTATTATAAGGAAAACTACCACAACTATTGTTGGGCACACTAGGCCTCTAGGTCTTACAGAGAATAATCCTCTCTGAGCCCTGAAGCAGGGACATAGAGGTATTTACATTTAACTATATACACCATCCTTTCATAGACTTTTTTTTTGGATAATAAGGCACGGAACGCACTGCATGTTTGGCTTTTCCCATGTATTTCTCCCACAACAGCTGTGAGTTTGTTAAATGAGAAGTTCTCATTTACTGTAGACCAATAGTGCTAACTTCATTAGTGCAGATGCAGATTTTACTGCTCTCCATCCAGAAAGCAGAACGCAACTGAAGAATTCCATTCTTCTTTTCCTGAGATGGTCACAGATGTGCCTGTTTTCTGCATCAGCTCTACCAGTGAGTCCTGTTTTGCAGCTCTGATGTTATTTCAGCTATCAATAAATACACGACACCGGTTACAAACCCATCTGAACAATAGAAGGAAATCTATACTTTGCCTGCTACTTTTATTGTCCAGTTTCTCCATGGTTTAATATTCCCTTAGGTAAAATATACTTTTATATCACATTGTGGCTGCACGATCTCCCCAGAGACCTCCAACCGGAATAGTAAATCCAAAGAAAAAGGCAGAAGGCAAACCAAGAGGGATTGCCCAAACTCTCCTACCTCCACTGAGTTCTTGGTTGGTCCCTGAACAGGGGAAAAAATACAGGAAAGAGCAAGGGGAGCAGCAAGTGGGCACTGGGGCACTAAAGGCTGCAAGTTCTCAGTTGACAGAAAGTGATTCCCTCAATCGTGGCTTCCCAAGAATGATACCAGATCTTAAACCTGTGCCTGGTCCAGGTCTAAACATAGTCTGGTTTGTGAAAGGGAAATAGGACATAAAACACAACTCCCTTTTTTTTTAAGTGGCAGCTGCGAGGAGGGTGCTAAGAGTTGTGGGAAGATAAATGCAATTCTTTTGCAGATGGCTTAACAGGCAAAGTGCAGGCAAACGAGAGACAGGGAGCAGCTCCTGCATATTTCCACCCACACC